>OZ007587.1:152131149-153481982 GCA_963931845.1 Maratus michaelseni | reverse complement strand
AGAATTAAAAATCATCAAGATCTGAATATTTATATAACTAGCTATAGTACGAACGCACCTCATTTGTCACGTTTCACGTACAATTTCCAACTTGTTTTTCTTTTTTTTTTTTTCTTTCTTTTTTTTTTTTTTTTTTTTTAGAAATACTATATGCTCGAAAGAAATTGTACTTTTAGTCCTTCAGCATGAATTCCTTTAATTACTTCCTTATGCTTTTTCTTAGAAAAAATTATGTATAATTATTCAGTTATATTACTAAATAAATGCACGAAATAGCGTGAATTTTGCACTGAGATTCATGACCATACACAATATCTACTGAACTCTGTGTTTTATAAGATACCTTCCATCCAGCTATTTAATGTTTTAAAGATTGGAAGAAACGTTGGCATTAGTGCACTGCAGTCAAAGGAAAGTACTTTTGAAATGGATGCAATGATTTTTTACCAATAAATTGATACCTTTTGTTTTATGCTGCCATTCCGAGTATCATAATTCTCATGCTATGATGCTAGTGGAATGTTTTTTGAAAGCATATTCAAATGTAATAGTTGCTGAAATATCATATTATTGAAATTATTTTTTACAAAAAATTGTGTGATCTAGAAAGTATTATGTCATATGTTTAACCGCGAATTCCACGAAAAAAATATATCATTAAAAAAAAGGAACTTGCAAAGCAAATTAAAAAATAAATAAATTTATTTCTGTATTGTTAAGCCCGAGAAGGGACAGATATTAAAATTATTTTATTTAGTCAATGCTACAATAATGTTGCATTTTTATATTAAATCTTGCTCAGTCTATTTAATCTTAAAAAAAGTAAATTTAAATTTGAAACATGATATTAAAGCAACTTTAAAACATTTCATTTAGTTGAAATGAAATCTAAATAAATCTTCAACTTTTTTAATTATTTGAACTTCTCATGTTTCTTGTCTGTTAGAATTTGCTACAATACAAATTTTGCATAATGCATGTAAAGCTGAAAAAAAAGTTGAAGATTTATTTAGATTTCATTTCAACTAAATGAAATGTTTTAAAGTTGCTTTAATATCATGTTTCAAATTTAAATTTACTTTTTTTAAGATTAAATAGACTGAGCAAGATTTAATATAAAAATGCAACATTATTGTAGCATTGACTAAATAAAATAATTTTAATATCTGTCCCTTCTCGGGCTTAACAATACAGAAATAAATTTATTTATTTTTTAATTTGCTTTGCAAGTTCCTTTTTTTTAATATCTCAAGTTTTTTAATAACAAATTAATATGAAGCAGATAAGATTCACACGAGGCAAGCATGTAAAAGACTGCACAGATCAAAATCAGTATTGGTAATGTGAAATATACAGTTCAAACATTGATTTTTCTTGAAACAATTAAAAAAATAAAAGTAATTTTTTACAATATATATGTATATATATATATATACATAACGGACTTCAACGGATTGTTTCTCATCTTCATAATGATAATAATAAACAAATCATGTTCATTTTTGCAAATAATTTTATTCCATTGTGCAAAATACGTTTGCAACCACTTTGGAAAGAGACGGTGGAAGATGGAACAGTGGAAGAGTAAGTGGTGTGTGAAAGCTATCGATAAAATGTTATGTTGTTTTATCACAGAATAAGAAGTATAAAAATAATAACGAGTATATATGAACAGAATGTTCTTGAATATAATTGTAAACTGGGAACGTGTCAAGAATTTTTGTTATACAATGCAAATAATAAGAAAACTAGCTGGCTTTGCCAACTAGCGCGCCCTTAACTTACATCGGTGCCTCGAATCTGGTAAAACCTCGAACCGAACGAACCTCCGACCCGGGTCCCCGCTGCCTTCGGCACAGGATGATCCCTTAATTTGCACATCAAATAGTATAAACCTCTAACTGAACGAACCTCCGGCTCGGGTCCCCGCTGCCTGAGGCACCGTATAGCAGTCGTCCTGCACACATGCTGCATAATATAATTAAGCGGTCACAGACCTTTCCAACGATATATCACATGAGCGGTGTGCGCAAAATTGAGAAAAGTACCCCCTTGGGGAAGCAAAATGGGGGATGGACACCGGAGATACATAATATGATTAAGCGGTCTCAGACCTTTCAAACGATATATCACATGAGGGATGTGTGCAAAATCTAGAAATGTACCCCCCTTGGGGAGGGGCAAAGTGGGGGGATGGACACCGGAGATGCATAATATGATTAAGCGGTCTCAGATCTTTCCAACGATATATCACATGAGGGTTATCGGAAACATTTAGAAAAGTGCCCCTCTCGGGGGTGGCAAAGGGGGGGGGGGTATGGACACTGGAGATGCATAATATGATTAAGCGGTCACAGACCTTATTTCCAACGATATATCACATGAGGGATGTGTGCAAAATTTAAAAAAGTACCCCCTTGGGGAGGGGCAAAGTGGGGGGATGGACACCGGAGATGCATAATATGATTAAGCGGTCTCAGACCTTTCAAACGATATATCACATGAGGGGTACCGGCAAAATTTAGAAAAGTGCCTCCCTTAGGGGGGCAAATTGGGGGGATGGACACCGGAGATGCATAATATTATTAAGCGGTTATAGACCTCTCCAACGATATATTACATGAGGGGTTTCGGCAAAATTTAGAAAAGTGCCCCCCTTTGGGGTGGGGGCAAAGTGGACGGATGGACACCGGAGGTGCATAATATGATGAATAAGCGGTCGCAGGCCTTTCGAACGATATATCAAATGAGTGGTGTCGGCAAAATTTAGAAAATCCCCCACCCCGTGTCGGCAGAACGAGCTCACCCCCACCCCTCCCCATAATTTTTGACGCGGCTTCATTTAAAAAAATTATGTTATGTGTTATAAAATATGGTAAAGTTTAAAATAGATCGCTTTATTGTATTTCCAAATTGTGTTCGCGCTCTTACATCGATCCTTTTAAAGAAGTATATTTTTATTTCATACCAAACTTCTCTTTTGATAAAATTGAATGTAAATTTCCATAAAATAAATTATGTGCACGGGATTAACAGTTATTTTCTTGTACGAAGATTTTTAAAAATGAGATATTACTTTTAAAATTTTTTTTAAATATTATGCAATTTTTTTGGTACCGGGATCGGCCGGGCTCGTGCTCTAAAGATGCAAAATGTTTCGGGCTCGGGCAGGCTCGGATTTAAAATCGTGGGGCTCGGGTAGGCCCGGGCTCCGAAAAGAGATCTCTAATACACACACAAGATTTGCTCGTATTATAATATATGATTTGGTTACGCTATTTCCACCAGTGACGCTATGCATGCAAGAATAAATTTTATTGTATCAGTATTACGTAATTCTAACTTGAAGCATGGTAGGCATATGAAAAAACATAAGAAAAATGGATTTTAAAGTTTTAGTTAGGCAATGTCCCACCATGGTCTCTACCAGTGTAAAAAATCATGCGAAAATGTTTATTAACCATAAATTTGATCATGGCATTAATCAAATAATTTATACAAACCCGTAAAAAATAAAGTTTTAAAAAAATTAGTTACCCTATTTCTCGCCAGGAGACTCTATAAACACAAAAGAAAATTGTATTGAATCTGTGCCAACTACTTTCAATATAGCTATTATACAATGAAACATTAAAACAATCAATTTTATTTAAATTTGGTTACCTTATTTCCTCCCAGGGGGCGCTATAAACGAAGTAAATTGTGTTGAACCAGTACAATCTATTTCATAATAACCATCTACGCAATTAATATATAATAAGACGTCAACTTTCTCCCTAGCGAAATCTCCTATAAACTATTTGACAGAAAATTTTCTCTTGTATGTAACTAATATTCATACTTATTAATCACTATTGGTGAAAATTATTTTAATTGTTTGTTATAAATATGACGTCATATATACAATTGCTTCCTGTATTTATTCATATTGATGCTCCTTGTATTATGAACAAATGTATACTGAAATGCTTTTTTTGTTACAAATGTGGCGACATACTCATCTGCTTTTTGCTTGAATTATAACCAAATATTTGAAAATGTCCGTTTATTTAGAGTATGATGTCGTGTTGTTCCATTTTTTTAAAACATAAAAAATCTAATTCAGTTTTATTTTGATCGTGGAAATCTTTCAATTGAAAAATTATTGCTGTGGTCAAATTATTATTATGGTTTTTGAATTGTTGGCAACAATAAAGAGACATAGTTAAATTTTATAGGAAAAACGTCCATTGATTCCCAGTGAAAATTATGAAATTTTGAGTTATTAAGAAAAATATTTGAATAACGTAAATAAAACATAGCTTATGTTACTTCCTGGATTATAATTCATCTATATGCAACGATATTTAATCCATTTTGATCCTGACGTCAGCCAAAGAATTAAAACTATTTCAAATTTCAAATTTTATTAGAATTAGTACACAGTTAAAATTTTGTGGCAACGCGTACAAAAAGTGGGAAAAACTCTAGTAAATTAACTCGTTCAATGGGATTTACTGTGTTAAATTAACATTAAGATGTCACACTGGAAATAAATAAGTATTGCGCTGCCGCGCAATACTTAATACCAGAAAAATTCCAATATTTATTTGAAACATTACATTTTTGTCATATAGTGATAACAAAAAATCTCTATTTTTTTTTCTGATTTTTATTTATTTTGTATGTATTTAAAATTATATTTATTATAATTGTATATTTTATTTCACGTTATTCAGATAAAAAGATGTTAGTTAAAACAGTAAATGAATAAAAAAGGGCAAATGACGTAATATTTTCACGAGAAAACAGGTGCATTGCATTTACACCAGCGATAGCGTTTTCTTTATCAAAGCGGAATCATTTTCTTTTCCACTGCTACTCACATGAAGTTCAGTTATTGATACAGGAATGTTTAAATCAACATTAAGTAGTTTGTACAATATCTAAAATGATATACATATCCACTTTCGGGTAAAAGTAATAACAATTATATTTGTTCAGAATATAAGAGAGTATATTGATGTGTTTCTCATTCCATTCGACTCCCTAGTGCCATTAGGGAAAAGGAAATATGAACATTATTTGTATATGGCTGTATGACTCTTATATGTAAAGGTAGCATAAATGACAAATGGTTATTATTTTAGTCATGTGCAACAGAGAACATCTGTTCAAAAGATTCCATTCTGAATAAAGTAAAAGACAAGCTACTCATTTTCTAAAACAATTTTGTAAAAGAATACGTTTGCTACTCGTGACGATAAAAGATGATTATTATTTCTGCTGAGACAATTATTGCTTGAGAACAAATTTTGCTATGATCGCTAAATTTTCTCATTAATATCGCTTGATTCTTGTATTTCAATCATTTAATGGAAAAGTCTGTGGTGATCTGTCTAATAGAAAATGTTTAAGTCGTTTTTATCCAGCGGTCTTTAATAAAAGAACGTTTAATACTTTACACTTTATTCTAAACTGGCATTCTTTATGATTAAGAAAATGCATATGCAATAGTCTGAAAAAAAAAAGCACACAATTAAAACATCATGTTAAATGATGGAATACAGGGTGTCCCAAACACATTGACCTCAGCTTTTATTCCTTTAATATTGATTATAGACAAATATTATGAATTACAAAAAAAGGGTGCATAATTTTATAAAATTGTTTAAAATGTTCCATGGATTAAATTTGAAGAAATACAAAATTTTATTTTTATACGGAACCCGTACAAATTTTCCCAATGAGTAAAATGCGTCCCGTACACTAATATGGTCATGTACAAAGTTACAGCTTTTTATCATAAAAAGTCGAAGACATATGAAAATACATAAATACCGACTTAAACCACTTTTCGAAGCCTGGTTATGAGTTCACTAAGGGGAAAAATCATGTCGGATGATCCCGTTTCTGTGGTCGTACACAAATTACGAAAGAAAACAATGATTGCATATATAAATAGTAATTGTGCTATTTATTAGTACAAAAAAAAAATCTAAAGTGTGTAGCAATAATAGCTTTATGCATAGATTTTTCCATGATCTCGACCGGGGATATAACAAATCTTGAGAGGAAGCCCCTGATTAGTCCCTGGGCCCTGGTCGTTCCTATGAACTTCCAGGAAAACTCGGGGTTGAGGATGTCACGGACCTCCTTTCAAGAACTACCGTGCCGATCAGATTTCAGGATAGTTATGGCGGGCGATGTCCTGAATTAAATGGGTGCCGCGAAATTTTTTATTTTCACGCCGAATAGTCTTATGCATAGATTACAAAGCAATGTTTTTTCAGGAAGCCTAGTTTTGTAAATTTGTAAATAAAACTAAAGATTAGAGCCATATTTTATTTGCTTATGATGCATTTCTGCGTCGCGTCATCTGCACCCTAGCTGTAAACATTTACATTTTAATTTATGGTTCCTCACCATTTTATTTAAACTTATCTCTGCGAAGTTTTATGATAAAATGCGGAAATTTTGTACTTTAATAATAAATAAATAATTCTTAATAAGAAATGACCATATTGGTGTATGGGACACATTTTACTCATTCGGAAATCCTTTGTGCGGGCTGCCGTATAAAAATTTAAATTTTATGTATTTCTTAGAACTTAATCCTCTGAAAATTTTAATCGATTTCATAAAATTCTGTGTACTTTTTTACGTAACTTTGTCATTTATAATAAATGTCTATGAACAATATTTAAGGAATAAAAGCAGAGGTCAATGTTTTCGGGAGACCGTGTATATATGATCTTAATATCCATAGTTTAAAAATATCTTATTTAACACAGACACGGAGCAGCACGGAATCCTTTTATGCAAAAAATAAAATATGTCTGAAAGTTAATAAATGCCCACTTTCAACATTTTTCGATGGTTTTTAAATATTTGGAACTCACACTTTTCTTGATCCAGAAAACGAAACATTTATTAATTGGTTAATGAACTACAATTTATAAGAGTAGACATAGAAATATGTGACAAAATGTTTTTAATTAGTAGACATTTTATAATTAGTTGTAGGAAAGATTAATCTATAAATCCTTTGTCAATTAATCTTAAGTCTTATTTATTTGTACTACGGATTTAAATTAATCCTTTTCCGTTAAGTAGAACTGGAAAAAGAACAAATTTTCTATTAAATTAGCAATAAAAGCTTAGAAGAAATTTTGAAAGTTTCGAAATTGTGAAATTAAAGGAACGAGAAAGGTTTGAAATGAAATATAATATACTTTTTATTTGTTTGTCATTTTGTAATGTTTGAATATTTAAGAATGTCGTACAGTTTGTCCAATAGAACAATTTCTAATATTACGGTCATGTAATCCGTTAATGTTAAGCTACGCAGTCCGGCAACATCTGCGAAAACTTTAAACTCAATTATGTCGAAACGGTGTTTTAAGGCGGTTTTGCCACTATAACTTTTGAAAACCTTAACGGATTTACATGTTTCTTTTTTTAAAATAAAGTAAATTAAATTTTCTACAAATCATACCTAAAAAACAAGCGAATAATTTTTTTGTTCAAGTTATAACAAAAAATATGATTATTTTTATGAATTTTGAACTTTTTATTATAATTTTTCAAAATTTTTACAAAAACTTTTTTTTTTTTAGTTTGTTTGTTTCACATATATTTGGGTAAAAAGAAAAAAAAAAAAACGTAAGTAGAAATCACGATTAAAAAATATGGAACCTGGACTTCAAAAATGTGGAAAAACTTGTATTACACGATTAATTTTATCGTAAACTTTTATTTATTTATTTATTTATTTATTTTTTACAATTTAACATATATATATTTTTTTTTTCTAAAGAACATCTGTAATAATAAAAATAGAAGTTTGTATATGTTCTGAATGATAGAAGATGTGCAGTGAGACCACTGCATGCACAGCTACGAAATTTGGAAGGAAACTACCTCTTGAGTTTTGCAACTCGAAGCCAGATTTCGGATTTTTTGATTAGGTTTATTTTATTTTATTTTTTTATTTGGTTTGTAGCGTTTTTTCACATTTTGCTGTGATTTTTTCACATTAGTAAAATGACTCCGATTTAAAACTTTAGCCCAATATAGTAAATTTTATTCTTTTTTCAATACAGTTTATTCGAAATTCGTACAGCTAATTTGTCAGTTTTTCACTAATTTTTAATACAATTTTCAGTGTTTTTTCGCGTTTCGCGACGATTTTTTAACATTTATTAAAGTTGGTCAAAATAATATTTTAGTATAAAGTAATATACACTTTGTCCGCTGCGATTTTTGACATTTTAGTGATTTTTAATGCAATTTTAAGCATTTCTTCGAGTTCCGTGGCAATTTGTGACATTCGTGAAAGGAATTCGGTTTCAAACTTTTTGCGCAATCTAGTAAAACTTGTGTTCTCGATTTTTGATATTCAGATACTTTTAATGCGATTTTTAGTATTTTTCCACGTTTCGCGCTGATTTTTAACATTTCGTAAAAGGATTTTGGTTACAATGTAAATATAGTCTCCTGCAATTTTTGAAATTTTAGCGATTTTTTTATGTGATTTTTAACGCGATTTTCTTGCGTTTTGCAGCAATTTTTCAACATTTGTAAAATGAGTCCAGTTTTAATATTTCAACTCAATATAGTAAATTTTGTTTACTTTGATTTTTGAAATTTTAATGTTTTTTTTAAGTATCTTGTTAGCGTTTTTATGCGTTCCGCGCCGATTTTTGACATTCGTGAAATAATTGTTAAAGTGTTTTAGTCCACCGTAGTAAATTTCTTGGACTAATATTTTTTTTACTTTTTAGCGATTTTTCATGCGATTTTTAGTGGGGTTTCAATGCGTTTCGCTGCGAGTTTTCCACATAAGTAAATGGAATCTGATTTCAATCTTCTAGACCAACATAGTAAAGTTTATTCTTTTTTTTAATAAAGATTTTTCGCAATTCATGATACGAATTTTTAAATTTTCGTGATTTTTTATTGCAATTTTTAGAAAGTTTTATTTTTCGCGTTTCGTGCGATATTTTGACTTACTTGGCAACTTCGAGCGCGTTAGCTAGTAAATCAATAAATTCAAAAAGAAGTAACAGCCTTCATTAATGAGAGGCTTCCTAATCCGCGATCAAATAATTTGTGTCATTTCAAACTATTCTGGTCACCATAATATACTCTTTTATCTGCCTTTCATATTTCTGACGTTTCCGGAGAAAACTGTTTTCAAGTTCAAAATAGGAAAACATGTTGATGTAATTCTCATTCCATTCGACTCTCTAGTGATGAGAGAAACGATATACTAACAGTATTTTGGTATATGTATGTTATATAAAAATTTTTACTTCGCAATATTCCTTTAAATTAATCTAAATTCTGACATATTCATTATTTCCCTATTTCTTAATAATATCTATTCCTATTTAATTTCCTTTTAAAATTCAAAACGCATATATTAATAATTATGTTATTTAAAATCTTAATCTAATACTTCAAAGTCAATTTGTAACTTTTATCAACTATCCAATCTATAAAATTCTAAGAGAAGCTAGTTTTTCATTTCGAATGTTTTTAAAAGCCATTTTGTTATTTTGATTCCACAGAGCTGGCTTCGCGCACTAGATTTTTTACCTTGAAAACACTGTGCCACTAGATCTGGGATTCTTTCGCCTTACAACCTTTCCCTCTCGCGTCATTCGTTTAGCCGCCCAGTTCTCAATATTCACCTCTCACTGATTGGCTCGTGTACATATTACGTCGACTGTGTAGTTATCCGCGCATCTAACAAAAAGCAATTGCAAGACTTCGGAACCCGTAATTTTGTCTTATTTTGAAATGCTGATCGAAAGGTTATCTGGTGTTTTATAATTCGTAAATTTATAAATTAACTATTTACGATCAATTAAATGATGTAATGATTTATAGTCAAGCCTGAGGGCTTTAGAAACATCTTCGACCAGTGGGAATTGTTTCTTCATTTCTCCTGTGCTTGAATACACGCTTTATTTCGAAAACTTGCTTATTCTTTATGGAGAAATTCCCAAATGGGTACATTCATTGCCCAATACCTATCGCCATGATTATCGATCTATCGACTACAATTTATCACCACCTTTAACAAGCTGCCAGTTTCTCCTGAATTTTTAATTCATACAGATAAAACCTTTCACTTATATAACTGTTATATATAAAAGTAGCATAAATGGCAAGTGATTATTATTTGAGCCATACAGAATGCTGAACATTTGTTCAAGTGATGCCATTCCTAATAAAGTAAAATGCAATATATTCATCTTCTAAAACAATTTAGTACAAGAATACGCTCTCTATTCCTGACGAGAAAATATGTTCATTATGTCTGTTGAGTCAATTAATGCTACAAAGCGAATTTCACAAAGAACGGAATACTTTCTCATTAATAATCGACTGATTCTTCTGATTTAATTCTTCTGAAAAGCCTATGCAATCTGTCATAAAGAAAAATTTTAAGGCTGTATTCAGTAGTCAATAATGAACGAATGTGAAATACATTACACATTATTCTAAACTAACATTCTTTATTATGAAAAAAATAGAATATTGTGGAAAAAAATCACACAAATAAAATATCATATCACATGATGGAATATGTATGATCTTAATATCCATAGTTCCAAAAATCCAAACAAAGATAGAGAAACAGGAAATTATTTCCTACAAAAGTTAATTCTATGAAATATATTTGAAAGTTAATGAATGCCGACTTTCTAAATTGTTCATTGATTATGAAATATTTGTAACTTGCCCTTCTTCTGACATACATCGGATCACGAAAACGGAACACTTATTAATTGACTCCTGATCGCATATTTTAAATAACAGACTTGGAAATCTGTAGAGAAAGGTTTTAAATACAGTAGTAGTTTTAGATAGAAAATAATTAATCTTTAAATCTTTTGCCGCTCACAGTTAAGTTCCATTTATGTATATTTAGGATTTAAATTCGTCGTTTCAGTTAAAGGAAATCAAACAAAGAATTAATTTTCTAACAAAATGGATTTTAAAGCACAGAATAAATATTTAAAAGCTTGCAAACTTTTACATTAACATGTCCATTGTCTCATATTTTTGAGATTTTACGGCAAAACAGTTTTGCAACGTTTTGGGACCGTCATTTATAAAACAGCATTAAATAGATTATATTTTTCCAAAGTAACATTTATTCTGTTAATGATATCAATTTCTATGAAACAAAAAGTCCATTATACTACAGTATTATGTTTCATGACAGAATACGTGAGTTTTTAATATTCAAAGCGACTTTATTTAAGAAAGAAACAGTGTGAGAGGAAATAATTTACAAAATAACTTGATTTTCTTTAAAATCTCAGAATAGGGAATATCTTTCCATTTACAAATAAAATATTTATGAATATCTTAGAGAATTTATTTGAATACAACAGTATACATGAATTGATTGTTTTGTGATTTCGCATTTCAGATAATAAATCTAGAAATGCATGACGGAATGTCTTAAAAGAGCTGTACTTTAAACTTTAAAGTCAGAAAGTGATAATGCTGGAATTCTTTATCGGTAATATTTAAGTTTGATTTCAATTTTAAGTCCCTTATTGAATTTTAAATAGAAGAAGGAATTATACTTTTAGCAAAACAGTAATAAGAACATATTCACTCTTCACAAACGTAAAAAGACAAAAGTAAAAAGTCACATAAGAATTAGTATCTGGCTTTTAATCCAAATGTTATTAACCACGTACCAAACTCTGTCTTCAAGCATTCGACCGAATAATGTTTTGCAAAATCATCTTCACGGCATTTAAAGTTGTTGCATTTAAAATTTATTTATGCATGAGCGAACTTTAAATAATAAAATATGTCCTACACTATATAAATATAGTTATAGCATAGGTAAAATAGGATTTTTTTAAACAACTGATGGCCATTCTCCAAAATTTGGGTAGACCTTCGTTTTGGTACTAGAATTGCAGATCCGATGAGTCGAAAAAAGTAAAGTTGTTTTAACCTGGTTTTTTTTTGTAAAAGGGGGTACTTTAACTCAGGGAAGGGGGGGGGATAATTTTTTTAAGTAGGTCAAGTGGGGTATTGTTAGTTATGAATTTTTTAATTCTGAATCGCAAGTCGATAAAATGTTTCGTTAGAAAGTTACACCAGGTTTTACAAATACAAAGTCGACGATTTTACCTCAGTGCAGTTAATGCAGGTTTTTACAAAAACAACTGATGGCCATTCGCGAAAATTTGGGAAGAACTTCGTTTTGGCACTAGAAAAAAAGATCTGATGAGTCCCCAAAAAGTTGTTTTATAATGCTTTTGGGGGGTGGGAGGGTAAAGGAGGCCTTTTAACACAAGGAGGATAATTCATTTTTTTAAATAAGTAAAGTGAGGTATCGTTTACTATATATTTTTTAGTTTTGAGTCCAACCAGACCATCCGCAAGTCGATATGATTTTTTGTTCCATAGTTACGCCAGGTTTTAGAAATACCTGGTGTTATAGTGCTTAGGGGGATGGGAAGGTAAAGGAGGCATTTTAACTCAGAGAGGATAATTCATTTTTTTAAAATAAGTAAAGTGAGGTATCGTTTACTATATATTTTGTAGTTCTGAGTCCAACCAGACCATACGCAAGTCGATACGATATTTTGTTTCATAGTTACGCCAGGTTTTAGAAATACAAAGTCGAAAATTTTACTTCAGTGCAGGTAAAACATACTTTGCCATCTTTGCCCCCCCCCTCCCCCTAAACACCGTAAAACAACTTTATTTTGGGGGTACTCATCGGATCTTTTTTTCTAGTGCCAAAACAAAGTTATTCCCAAATTTTCATGAATGGCCATGAGTTGTTTATGTAAAAACCCATATAAACTGCATTGAAATAAAATTTTCGACTTTGTATTCTTAAAACCTGGCGTAACTTTGCAACAAAAGATCGTATCGACTTGCAGAAGTGTGGTCGATTCATAATTAAAAAAATTCATATTAAACGATACCCCACTTTACTTATTTAAAAAATATATTAATTATCCCTCCTGAGTTAAAATGTACCTCTTTGCCCCCCCCCCCCCTCCCTTAAACAGTGTAAAACAACTTTAATTTTTGGAGACTCATCGGATTTTCATCTCTAGGGCCAAACCAAATTTCTTCCGAAATTTTCATGAGAGGTCATCAGTTGTGTTTTACTCAATTTTTGATCTAATTTACAAATTACACTTCCAAGTTAAGAAAATATAATAAAATTAAAAGTTCTAATTAAAAATGACTTTCCAACGTAGTTGAAAAGTGTTTATGAATTTGGTTTGTCTGTCCATGCTCTAGCTTGCGTAAATATACTCAGATTGACATGTAATTATTATATGTTAATGAGGTTCACTATAGAACGTTTGCTATTGAAAATGAAGTATGTAGCTTTCATAGTTTTTAGAGGTACACGCAAAAGTATTCCGTTACAATATTGTCTATGGAGTAAAATCATTTGCGATGTATTTTATTTAAATTGTTTATTTAACATCTCATTTCATTGTATAACCCTTTAAGACCTGACCTACACAATTGTGTAGGTGATCCTAAAAAGAAAAACAATTTCCTCTTTCCCTGTGATTTAAAGCTGATCCTGCACCACACAATTGTGTGGATCCTTCTTAATATAACCTGACAACGTATTTTTTTTTTTAATATATTTTTTTTTCAATCAAATATGATCCTATTAATTAGGGTTAAAAACCAAGTTTTAATTTCTACTTTCAGGTCTTAAAGGGATAAAAAAGTGAAATTTCTTAATAATATTTTGTTGGTGTTGGAAAGTGTTTCATAATCTATACCTGATGCATGGTTTTTCGTTCTTGTTTAGTTAATAAATTAGCCATAAAATAAGGTTGTTAAATGGTTGATAAAATAACATCAACTGCGTTTTTATTTTTCAAAATAATATTCACTATATTTAACAATAAGAATGTCAGCAAAATATTTAAAAAAAAAAATTAAAAAAAGATCGAAATATTTAAGCATGATGCCGTTTATAAAAATACATCTCAAGATTCATATTCCGATTTCTCTTATTTAACAAAGATGGCACAAAACGAATTTACAAAGACCTTTTTTTAAAAAAAAATCTATAAATATTGAATTTATACATTCTTATTTAAACTTAAGCTATTCAAAATTTCTTTGAACAAATTTAGGATCTTGAACGTTAACTGATTCATGAATCTCGCATTTTAGATAATAATAGTATGGACGTGCACAGAGATATTTTGAAACAGATTTTATGTTTTAAATTTAAAGGCCAGGAATGATTAATGTTTAAGTCCTTCATCCAATATACTTCAGTTTGATGTATTTCCTTTTCGATTTAAACTCATTCTTGCTCGATAAAAATAATTTCTAATAATAATAAATCTTCTAACAAAATAGAAATAAAAGCATAGAACGTAGATTTAAAAGGTTTTAAAATTATGATATTAATTTATCTTTGCTGTTATGTTCCAAATATTTAATGAATAAACATACAAGACATGCTATTACAGAAGCTTTTTCAGGCATTTATCTTATGTCAGACATGATATTATAAACTGAAGATGAAAATATGTAGAACAATATCATCATTTTTCTCTATAAAATGAGTAGAAAATACAAATATAGATTCGAGCGTTATTATTGCTCTGGAAACTATAGTGGTGTTCGATACTCAGTGGTGTTCGATTTTCTGGAGGAAAAAGATTGCGTTATATATATATGTTTTCGTATGTGTCATTGATGGAAAAAACGTTAAATAATTAACGTTTTTGCTATAATAATCTTCCCTATTTTTGATTATACCGAAAATACTGTAAAATAAAAAAGTCAAATAAATAAAATCCTATGTCATCCGGTCGAATAAATGTATTTTTAATATTAGTGTCTACAGTTCTTTTACGAATGAAATAAATAATGTGACATGAAATATTTCATGCAGAACTTAATTTTTCTAAAAGCCTAAGAATACGAAATATCTAAAATTTCCATTACATAATGTATATTCTTTGAACATTTGTTAGATCACAAAAACACTAGATTAAGTCACTGGTTCACGACTTCGTATTTTAAAAGTAAATCTTGAAATTGAAAAGCAAAATCTTTTAAAATGCTGGAAGTTTTAATTTAAATGTGCGGAATGAATAATGCTTAATACTCTGTCCGTTAAACATTTAACTTTGATTTATTTGTGCTTCCATTAAAATTCGTTGTTGTCATTTTAAGTAAATTGAAAATATATTGTTCTTGTAAGAATTCAAATTGTATTATAACTATTTTATATTCATGAGAACCTGTTTTTATTTATTTATTTTGATTTGCCACAAAAATAAATTAAATCAACTATAGCTTTTATTAATATCTTTCTAATGCAGCTTTAAGTAACAAAAGTATTTTTTTTATTTACTCAAATTACTACATCAACAAAACCTTGCAAATACTGGCATTAAAATATCTATTATATAATTTTTTAATTTTTAATAATAATAAAATTTTTTGGAACCATTTAAATTTAAGAAATAATAACTTATTAATAAGTTACAATGAATTTGTTTTGCAAACGACTTATGTGAAATACTTTACTTTAACAAAGTCACTTCATACAAGTTTCATTAGATTAATGTGTCAACCTTTCAAAATTTAGTTAGTTTATAATTTAAAAACTTCGTGGCATACAATAAAAAATAAGTAAAGCACTACGCGTTTCAAACGAAATATGTATTTTTTCATCAGGCATAAACAAGACGTGCTTTGAAAATCTAGCTGAAAGCAATAGCTCAAGGTCATACTCGTGCTTTCAAAGTGATAGTACATCTTGTTTGCGTATGAGGAAGAAAAACATGGTTCTTTCGAAACGCGTAGTGTTTTAGTCATTTTCAAAGGGATTCAAGATTTTTTTTTAATTATCTTGTGCATTACACCAATTTTTATAATATTTCATTGTTGTTAATCAAATTTCTTTTATCGATTCTGTTGTACATAAGCGTATCCTTAACTACAGAAAATTTTATTCAAGTATGTATAGCTTTATTTTAATTTTGAGAATTTGTTTTTAAAAATTAATATTATCATATTTAAAGAAATGTTTAATTTTAAATACATAAAAAAGCAATTTAAAAATTCTTATCACTTAAACAGTGAATTATGTTATCAAATCTTAATAACAGGTATTATTTTACAAATATTATTTTACAAATGCTACAACTGCATAAAAATTTAATAAATCTATTCTTAATTTTTATGTTAAAAAAAATATTACAGAAATACACAAGAGGACACGAAATGATTTCACATAGATTTTAATATTTCTAAAAGCCTGCTATTATAGAATTTCCTAACATCTTCATTATATACCAGATATTCTTTAAACATTTATTAAATAACGAAAATTCTACATTAATTGTATTTTAGAAAATAAATCTAGAAATAGACAGGCGAAATATTTTAAATTACATACAGTTTTAACTTAAAAAAACTCTAGGATGATTAATGTTTTAATACTCTTGTCAGATTCCGATTTAACTTTGATTTATCTGTGCTTTAATTTAAAAGTTCTTTATTGTCAGAAGAAGTAAATTGAAAAAGAAATTGTTCTGTTCATAAAACTACAAATCGCAATAAAATACTTCTAAATTTCTCAAAATCTGTTTGCCTAAACTTGTCACCCAAAACTTATAATTTAGTCAGTTATCTTTTATTAAATTATTTCTAACAATTTAAAACGAAGGGGAGGTTTTTATTGATTAAACTTGTTATTGTAAGTCCTTATTATTATTAAATGTATTAAAAGTTGTGTTATTTTACTTTTTAATCCCGTTTAATAGTAATAATCTTTACAGCTGCTAAGATTTTATGTGTAATTAATAATAATTTATTTAAAAGGATTTTCTTTAATAAATAATGGGTTTATGTAAACATCTATCAATTACCGATCTCATTTTAATAATACAATTGCACAAATGCTATAAAATTCTGATTAAGCTAAAAAAAACTTAAATTTTAATTACACACGTTGCTTAAAAAATGCTTTTCTGTGAATGCAGTAATTACATGAGACAAATAACAAAATAAAGTAGATTAGATCTTCTACTACGCATAGGATCTAAAAGGCTGTGGTCGAAATTTAATGATAAAACAAAATATTACAAAAACGTACGCAAAACGCACTTTAAAAGAGTATGTCTTAAAATTACCGTGAAATCTTAAAAACTGTGATTTTGTAAGAAAAAAATCATTATTTCCCTAGCTAACGAATTAGCTAAGTTACCATTTCCAAATAAACAAAAAACAACAAGAAGGATAATTTTTTATTCTACTCTTAAAGAATTAAATTACTGTATGCTTTTAGGCTGCAATTAAGAGGCTACTTCACTCAGTCGAAAACACCCGCTCGCTAATGTTAATCCTATATGAGGGAAGTATTTTACGATATCTCGTTCGTATTTCAATATTTTTAATTTAATTAATTAATTAATTTATTTATTTATTTATTTATTTTGCATTGGATAACTGAGGTTCTTTTCACTTTTTCGATTTTGGTTGCAGTTTTTGTTTTCTTTTTTTTTTTTTTTTTTTTTTTTTTTTTTAATTGAAGATACTTTTACTTTCGAAACAGGTTCCGAAAGTGAAAGTATCTTAATAATAAAACTTGTGATCAAAATCGAAAAAGTACAGGCCTGCATAGTGATTGTCTTCAGATATACCATCGTAAAATATTTCCCCCATAGGATTGACATTAATGAGCAGGTGTTTTCGGCTGAGCTAAGTAGCCCCTTAAAAGAAAGATTTTTAACTTAAACGCAATTTTTAAAAGATTTTTATGTCTTTTATGGCGTTATTTACTTATCATATAAAATTAAGTTAATAATTGAGAGAGTGGCTTTCAGAAAAGTTGTGTTTTTTTAGTCTAATAAATAATGAATATTTTTAATAAAAGAAAATGAGAAGATAAATATCCATGTATATAATATTAAATCATCAAAACTTTTATATCATAGGTTTTTTGTGTCATTTTTCTGTTCACCATCTCCCTTATATAATGCTGTTTTTTTATATTATCTTTAAAATATATTAAAAAAAAAATAAGTAACGTGTTTTCATAATTTGCAATAAAAACTATGATACTCTTTATAATAATAATCTATCTTCCCTAGATTGACACAATAATTTTCTGTACATAAAAAGGAGTGATTACAAGAAATTTTATAAAAAGGAAAATAATTTTAGCATAGTTTGAATGTTGTAGCAAAAATGTTTTTTTTTTTTTTTTTAATCGTTATATTGCTAACTGGCGGTAAACATAATTTCTCTAAATTTACAAAAAAAATTTAAAAAAACAAAACAAAAACAAAAAAAAAAAAAACCAATGTACCATACATTTGTTCAAGGCATTTTGATGTATATTTAAAATTTAGAAAGTGTTCTGCGTTTACTTTAAACAAATATCATTTTTAATTTCAGATCATATATTTCATTTAAGTTCATGTAACATCATTCAAAAATTACTCTTCCGCCGTGTCTTCCAACATATGTTCATATATTTCATTGAAGAACCCATCTACTCCCATTCAACCATGATCCATTTTCATTATTTTTGTAACAAGTTATCTTTATCCGGATTTTTGACGGAGTCATTCATCATTTTCCTGCTACCTCCAGCTTCTCCCTTTTACCATTCTTCACACTGATATTTGTTGTAATCTCAGACAAATCAACTTCAATCTCCTCTTAACGTACAAGAAAGTGAAAGAAAAAAGAAAGGAAAATAAAAAAAGAAATAATAACAGATTTTTTTATAAGAAGTTATTTTACTGTCAGTTGACTGATTACTGCGCAATTGCCATTTATGACCCAGCTATTTTTATAAATAAAATGTTTTTATGTTATTTAATATATTTGTTAACAAATAATATACAAAAAAGGACTGAAAAAGAGTTTAAAAGAAGTTTCAATGAAAGAGACATATTAACATAATAGAATTTATTATATCAATATAGAACAATTTCAAAATATCTTTTCAAGCTCATCATATTATAATTTGTTCCCTAATAAAAATGTAACATAATAAAAGTTATTTTACTAATGTAGTCATAAGTCTAAATTGTTTTTCCAACTCATCAAATGTAATAGTTTTTTTTATATATATTAATGCTTCTTTCAATTTAATAATTTTTCTCAAATAAGCTGAAAAATTCTATTCCTACACTTATTTAAATTTCGTTATGTATTAATCTTTAATTAAATTTTTAGGAATTTTGCGACAGATAAATAGCATTGGTAAAAAAAAAAATGAGAATTTTTACTACCCCTAATATAATGTCTTTCAATATTTCAGAATTATCAGTAACAACTGAACCGATATTCATTTTTAAAAGAAAAAAAGTTTTATTTTCAAAGTAAATAGTACAATAAAGAAAATCTCCTAAATATTACTACATTTGACAGTGTAATATATAGAGAAATTCTTTCAAAATACTGCCGTATAAATATTCATAATCATATGTATTTTAAGATCTTTTAAGGATAAGACTTTCATGTTGATAAGCCATTAAGTGACCAATCATCTTCAATTTCATGCACCATGAGTTAAATAGTATTAAGTTGTTAAATTAATTTTCTGTTTACGTTTAATGATTTCCAGTGATATGAAATACAGCTACAGATGAACAATTTTGTTAACAATCTTTAAATTATTATTGATGAAGATAAATCGCTGTGCGTAATAGAAAAGAACTTCGTGTAATTTAAGCCTAACATAAAATTCTTCAAATAAAAGTTTAATGACGTAGTGACAAAGATAAAGGTTATTCCATGCATACCTAAGAATTTCATATTCATGGCTTGTTGCTTTCCCCCCCCCCAATTTGTTGTGATACGAAACTGAAAGAAATAATTATGGTAGTCTGCATATAATTAACTGTAATTATTTTTTAGCCATTGAATTACACTCAGGTGTAGGTATCTCGAATTTATTGATGTTATTCTTACAAAGAATAGTGTTTAATAAAAGTGAAGAATTAAAATAATTCATAAAAAGAGTAATTAAAAAAACTATAAGAGTCATCATGTACCACAATCTGCAGCACATTATTCAAAGTTGGCCTGAGTGTCACTTAGGAAGGAATGAATTTAAAGCTGCTACTGTAAATTAGTTGTTTTCTCATTTAATATTGAGTGTTTTGAAATATTCATATGCTTAATTCATACATATTCATGCTTAATATTTAAAATATATTTAAATATAATTTTTTAATGTTTAAAGGAATCAATTAATATTCAAAAGTGCATATAAGTATTTTTCTTTCTGTTCAGAAAACTGGAATATACACCTTGTAGATTTATGCCAACATGTTTTGAAATTGACTAAGAAATTTATATATTATTATTATTATTATTATTATCCTATTAACTTTTACGCTGTTCACATAGCACTAAGTGTCTTTAAATACTCATATAATAAGTTTGAGTATACTTATAAGTATAAAAAATATCAGCATTATTTCTATAATTCTATATTACCAAAAGTAAAATATAATCATTTACACAGATGTAATATAGAGCTCAGATCAATCAAGTATTAGGAAAACTAATACTTCTACTTTCCTTTTAAAGTAAAAATCATGTTGCTATCTATACTTTAAAAAAAAAAGAAAAAAAATACTGAAATATATTTTGTCTTTCCATTTCAACCAATACTAGAATTCCTATCAATTCTTCTTTTATCAAATTTTCTCCAAAGACAAATCTTATTTCATTCTTTTCAAATCCGATACTCAGTTTAATCCAATTTTAACCACCAAATTCTTTGATTGATTTTGCAGTTTTTAGTATCAAATTGCTGTTATTTCCAATAATAATAGTAGTGATAAAACATGTGATCTTAATCGGCATAGCCAATTTCAACAACAAATTTAATTATCAGAGAACTTAAAACACTCCATTATTTGTTTCCTTTTTCATTTCTGCCTTTTCTTCTTATTACGTTTTAAATATATTTTTAAGAAATATATTAGGAATTAATCTCGAATGAATAGGTTCTATACTTTAGTTTATCATATTTAAAATAATTATAATTTAAAAGAGAGGGAAGTAGTGAAAATTATGTTATCTTACTAATTCATTTAACTTTTCGACTTCATTTGAATAATATCAAACTAATGTTCTTAATTTTTACGAGAATCTTGCTTAAACCTACGGATGATGGTAATTACCAATTTAAATTATGAATTTCTGTTAATTGGAAATTATGTAACATATACAAGCAGATATATTTTTTACCGGATTAGTTGTTAGAGTTAAGTATAGTGTCAAATTCACCAAATCTCCAGGTTTCTTTTGGTTATTACACGTTTTCGAATGATGATTCCTGCAATTTTGGTACCAGACGAACACTAAAACACATTTTATTGTGTATCAGATTTATCTAAAAATAATGTTAATTTTTGTTTTATTTTGTTGAAAACGGTTATTACATGTCATTCAAAGTCATACAATTCTAGGGATGAGTAAGACACGAAAAAAATTTATTAAAATCCAAGTTTTATATATCATGTGTTTCGAGTTTTTTTGTTCTTACTCATAAAACTTGCATGTTAAAAGACCTAATAAGATTGCGCGGGATCAGGCTGCAATCATTAAAGTTCAAATTTCAGTTTTATTCTGAAAATATGATGTTTATCCGTTCAAACTCAGTATTAGGCAACTCTGACTCTGTAATTAACGAGTCAAGTTTGAAAACGTCTAATTACAAGCATTGCACACTTGAAATGAATTTCAAAGACAATTCGGCAACTTAACTACCTTCAATTATGTTATTTTTTAAAATTAAGTTAGCTTCAAAATTCTGTTTACTAAAATAATTTTGTCAACTTTCCATTCATATCAATAAGAATAATATTGTATGTATAAAATACCATGTTAAAGTATCTTACTATGTTTGTACCAATCATTGATATTAAAGAATATGCGGCAGTATAGTAATAGGAATTAAATTCACAGAAGTCGATAGAACGGTTAAAAGAAGAACTAGCACTTGAGACTATTAAAGGTTAAAATTTCTTTATAAACAACTTTCAAGAACTTTTGAAACACATCTTAAAATTCCACTTCAGTATATTGATGTAAATAGCCACCATTTCAAATAATATGATAGTAAATATTTTCTTGAATAAAAAGGGAAATGTAGCTGACGAGAAGTATCGTAACTGGCGATAAAATATATCAATCATATGTCTAGAAATAAAAGAAGAAGAAAACATAAACTTAGGAGGAATGAAAAATACATAAATATTTATAGACATGGGTTTATGAAATGAGTTGTTTTATACATATCAGTTGCGGAAGGGAAAATATTTCAAGACAGCATTAGGAAATAGATTTCTTGAAACAAAAAGAGAAAGATAAAAATAAACATTTGTGTAAAATTTAAATATTTCATTCTAGATAATTTTAATAAACTGATAAAGGTGCACATCACTGAAGTAAAAAGCGGCCGGTCTAAATACGCAAAATAAATATAGCGTGTTTTCATTTGGAAAACAAAAATTCAGAAATAATGGAACAAGCGTGATAGCAGTTAGTTACCTTGAATGTAATTCATATTAAGATTTGGCCGAAAGCGTTGATTAATTTGCTTCTTGTTTTTTAATGTATGTAAAAAGTGGCCATCTAATATATAAAAATGAAAATTTAAATTTGTCTGTCTGTCTGTCTGTCTCTTACGTACATACGCACGCGTATGACATATCTAAATAATATATTGGTGCAATTATTAGCACAAATTCTAATTTCATATTATTATGTGAAAACATACATTGTCAATCAAGAATAAAGTGCCATAATCAATAAACTGATCAAAATGTTTATATGTGAATGTATATTTAACAATCCGAATTTTACAAGAATAAGAGTAATACGAAATGCTAAAATAAATTTGAGACATCATAAATATATTTATTTTTGAATTTTTAGAGAATTATTTTATGTGATTTTAAAAGTAAAGTAATCCATTTGCAATAATATAGCCCAATGTAATAAATTTTGTCTTCTAGTTTTTTGTTTTCTTTTTCAAAATTTTCTGCAATTTTTTTTTGCGATGTTTTATATGATTTTAAAAGATATTTCGCGTTTCGTTGCTTTTATTTTAATATTTGTAAAAGGAACTCTGTTTCAATCTTTTAGTTAAATATAGAAAATTTTCTCCTTTGCAATTTTTTCATTTTTCTCGAAATTTTCATGCGAATTTTTAAAGTTTCATCGCGTTTTGCGACAATTTTTTACATTTTTAAAAATAACATGACATTAATCTTTTAATTTAATACTAGAAGGACCCGTGCGAAGCTTTCGCAGTGCAATCTTTGAGATTATTTCCTGATACGTTTTAGCACTAATTTTTAATTAACTGATTTTTTTTTTAATGTAACAACGCGTTTTAACAAAATGTGGGTGTACTATCTCAGAAATTTGTTCAAAAACTTTTCGAATGATACCTCATTCATCGTTGTATGTTTTGTATGTGCATAGAAAAAAATATGTTGAAACTGAAATAATATATATGATGATTGCTTATGTATAAGAAAATGGGAATAGATTGCCAGAAAAGTTTTTGCCAAATTTTCTTCACTCGCCAAGGTCATTTCTCTATGTTGCTAAGACTCCTATACTAAAAAAAAAGCGAAATGTAAAAAAATTGAACACTGAATCTGACGTTCAGGGAATCCATATGAAAGCATTTCCTCAGATTTTGCAAAAATGTTCCAGAAATGTCTTAAATACATAAATAAATATTTGGTACACCAATTTTTTGCAAGCCTCAAGGAACTTAGGCACAGATGTCATATACGCACCACATTGGCGCGATTGCAACAAAATGGCAATTTTATGGCTCACATGGTAATCCGGTATTTTGTTTATATTACTGTTTATTTACTTTTATTTTTTATTTTAATTCTATAAATTGTTTTTATTATGTATATCAATATTTATTTATATCAAACTATCATTTATTTATTTTTATTTCCTTTTTTTAAATAATCGAAGCTATTTCATTTATCACGTTATTTTATTTTTATATTGAAATAAAAAATCACATGCTATTATTGCATGCTATTTGTAACTAATATTCAAAAACAAAGTTTTCGCCAAATTGGTGGGAGGAAAAATCGCGCCAATGTGGTGCGTATATGACATCTGTGCTGTAACTAAACATGGGATGTTCAAACTTTGAGGTTCAGCAACCATTTAAGTAACGTCAGACTTAGCTGGTGTATTAACAGCTTAATGAAATATTAAAAAATAAACACTTACAATTTTTGTGAATCCTAATGAGCTGTATATTTAAAAGGAAGATAATCCTTAAATTACGCAATCTACTGGTGCATATACACAGCCAAGATTAAACAAGAACGAAAAATCATGCGTCAAGCATAGATTATGTAACTCTTTCCAACGCTTCCAAAATAATTTTACAAATCATACCTTTTAATAAGCTGAAAGATAACATCTAAGTTAAACAATTTGGAAAACGCATAACATACTTAAAAACGTAATTTCAGGAATTTCCAACATATACAATATTCAGAAAAATATCCGAATACTTGTATTCAGCCCTGTATAGGATCTATAGATTTGTATACATAGTACATACAATGCTAAATTTTAGTTCAATTAGGAAACGCGTAGCACAGTATAAAATTCTCCGTCTGGAGTTTCTGTTAATAAACGGAAATGTGTCCGCGAACTTTTGTGCTTCCCTGTATAGGATCTACAGAATTTATACACACCACGTAATAGACAAAAAGCGAGTTAATCGCGTTCAGTAACTTAAAACGCACTTCCAGGAATTATTGTTAACAGACAGTAGATAATTCTTTTGTGTGTCCCTGTAAATGAACGATGACTGCTATACACACACTATTCTGCTGTAAGCCTCTTGTAATGCACTTTAGTGATATATATAAATTTCAATGCGTTTAAAATAGTGAAACATTATTTAAATAAACCGCAGACGATTTTTCTCCATAGACGTAATGTAAAGGAATTCTTTTGACTGTCCTGTAAAGTAACTATAAGTGCTATGCACACCCTATTCCACATTAAGCTTCTTCTAATGCACCTTAGTGATATACATAAATTTCAATGCGTTTAAAATAGTGAAACATTCTTTAAATAAACCGCAAATGATTTTTCCCCATAAACCGCAATGTAACGGAATTCTTTTGAGTGTCCCTGAAAAAAAAAACTATTAGTGCTACACACTTCCGTTGAAATAGGGAACATGCTATAGATAACGACAATAACATATAAAAATTGCAGAGCAATCCGAGCATATTTACGGGAGTTAGAGCACGGACAGACGGTCAGACGGCAGACGGCAGACGGCCAGACGGCCATACGGCCAGACAAACCGAAGTCATAAACACTTTTCAACTAGGTTGGAAAGTGTTAAAAAGGAAAACAAATAAAAATAGCTGACGCACGCGTAAAAATTAATAAAGTCCCAATTAAAAGCTCGATATTTTTCATAAAGTACGCGCAAGAAATAAATTAACAATCGTATTTCAATTGCATTATAGGATGACGTCATCTGATAATGCAGTATTTTATTTTGCTGGCAACACTGATTTGAGAAAACCTTTCGTTTCATTTATGAAAGCAATGCCGATTTAATTTTTAATTAACTACAATTTTTATCCAAAAACATGTTTTAACGAATTGTTAAGTGTGCTATGTCAGAAGCCTGTGCAAAATCCTTTCATATGCTATCTCTTTCGTCGTTCTGCGTTTCGTATTTTCTGAGAAAAAAGGATGTTGACAGGAGAAATAATATATATGATAGTAAATTTTGAACTTTGCCATTCTGGAATTTTCCGCGATTTGCAGTGTTTTTTTAGCATTGAATTCAATTGCTTGTATTATTGCTTGAATTGCTTGTATTTGTATTAAGTCTTCATATTACAGCCTTAAGCACTACAGAAGATAAGTAACGAAATTTTCTCTCGAAGAAAACTTAACTGTCCACTTCTATCTTGTTCATTTAAATTTATCATTTTCTTGTAATCGAATATATGAAAAAAATTGCATTGCATGTCCAATTAAAAGTAAAGTAGTCAAAAAGGGTAAAATAATGAGAAAATATGAGAACCAATACACTAAATATATTCTGTGTATTTCGTTTATCCTAATTAAAAGTAAAGTAGTCAAAATGGGTAAAATAATGAGAAAGTATGAGAACCAATGCACTAAATATATTCTGTTTATTTCGTTTATCATAATTATGTATTGTCAAAAAGAAAACAAAAATCTATATATTTAAAACGCTAAGCGATTTCTTTCGACAATCCGTGAGAACAAACTACTGCATCAAATTACCCCATTCCTTTTTTAAATTAAAGATATTTTGACACAGATTTGTTATCGTGCATTCGTTTGTTCGAAAATTTAATTAATTAGCCGTAATTTTCAATTAAACTTTTACTTCTGCTTATGACGTCATAAAGTCGACAACGCCCATTTTTGCGAGGCGTAGAATTTACTCTGTGAACTCTGTGGTTTGCCAATCTTTTGACATTAGCTAATATGAACTAGGTAATATTTTAACATTGTAATATAAAATCTTAAAAAAACTTACTTAAAATTAGCTAGAATATAATCATAATAAAATATCTAAACATAAACATATCAATATGAATAACAAATCTCACGTAAAATGTTGCAATTTAAATTATTCCAATTGAAACAAGATTTGGAGAGTTATCCCTAACGCCCAGCTAACATAAAAGTACCTATTTTATTTTATTTATTTACACACATATTCAATTTTATTATAAAACACCAGGTTGCCATACAAAGCAAAAATCGTCATTTAGGCGCCAGAAATTAACCCCGGTGCGTCTGCGATATCTGTACCGATTTAATCAAAATTGTTTTGGTGCACCGCATATTGAAAATTAATTAAATACATGATTATTGTTTCTTTCTCATATTAAAAATAAGAAAATTGGTACTTCTCTATTATCCCGTCGACCACTTTTCATAACAAGAAACTATCGCCAAACTGTAACGCCAAATAAACGGGAGAACGTTGCCATTGGAATATCAAAATAAATAAATAAATAAAATATAAGAATTTAAGGACGCGATTGTTATTTTAATTTATGAAATAACTAATAAATCAGTAAAACATAATGAAAAATAGATGCAAATGTCGAATTAAAAACCACTTGATGACGTAACAAACACGTATAATGCTTCTGACATCAAGTAAATCGGACTGCATTTTTGGCGTTTAATTTTACAGTTTGCAGAGAGTTTTTTGTTATGAAAAGTGGTCGACCGGATAATAGAGAAGTACCAGAAAATTTAATGCTTAACGAAATTCAGTTATTTGATCGATCGCAAATTTTGGTACTTTTCCGTTATACCGACACCATGCCACACATGTAAATGTATGCTTGACGACAATGGTGTCCGTATAACGGAAAAGTACCCAAATTTTCTTAGTTCGGGCTATACCAAAAACAAACATTTTACAGGTAATAAAAAATCGCCAAAAAATGACTGCTTCATAAGCAGTTGTGACAGCAAAGTTGGATAAAATAACCTGAATTTTACAACGTTTATGCGAAACACCACAGCGAACACACGCTATTTTTATTTTATATAAGTAGGGTATATTTAAGAGAATAAGAGAACTAACAACCTTCAATAATATAATGCATGAAAAAGTAAACAAATAAGTGATTTAGCAAATCTTAAAAATATGTATTTCTTAATATAACTATAAAATGTAGAAAAATATTCTGGTACCATCAAAAATATTCATTATCCCGTCGTCCCATTAAGAAAAAAAACTATATCCAAATTAGGTACTTTTCGATTAGCTGGCGCCAGTAAAATGTATATATATATATATATATATATATATATATATATATATATATATATATATATATATACATTATATATATGTGTATATATGTATGTATATATATACATGTATATATATATATATGTATATATATACTTCACTGGCGTCCGGCTAACCGAAAAGTACCCCAAATAATTCACCAAACTGTAGCGCCCAATAAACAAACGGAAGAATGTTGCCATTAAATCTCAAAAATAAAAAAAATAATTAGGAAAAATTTATAATATATTAATGAAAACAGAATAAAAAATAATCTTGGATATTTATTTATTTACATTATTTCTCTTAATTATAGAAAAGGAATAATCATCCTGATTATGTAATGGAACTGAAGAAACCATACAAATAAATTACACTTGAAAACATTAAAAATCTCCCTTATCTGCAGATTGATTTATTATTGTAAAAAAAATTCTTCATCTTTACATAAAAATTAATTAGCTTAAAACAATGGATGCGTTTCAGAAGATGTGGATTTGAAACGAACAATGATTAAAGAAGACATTTTAAAAATTTTGATAAAAACATTTTAAAACTTTTATTTTCAACGTCGAATTTTGACGGTGCGTTTGGGGAGATGCAATGCACATGCGTATAGGAGCTCATTCGGTTACATTATCAAAGGGGTGGGGGAGATGTCTGCTTTATTTACTATGTTCTTTTATTGACTGAATATGAGATGAACGTAGGGATATACTATTTGTATGATACTTCATAGGTCCAGGAAATTTTCTTTCTTGCCGTGGGGAATATGGCGGAAATGTCAAACTGATTTTCATTTTTTTTTACGGATTGTTTGTTTGGAGTTTGCATCGGAAATAGCACTGTAATTGACTGGGGGAAAAAACTTTTAAAATAAAATATTTGAAAGACTGTTTCATAAGCACCCCTTCTCATGTAATAAAGAAGCTTATTTTACTAATATTTTTATTCTATTTTTTTTCGTCAAGTTTTGACGGGTTCCATCTAGTATTATTTAAATCTTTAAATTTATTATTCTGAAAAAGAATTAGTGTACATACTTTAAAAAGACTTTAATAATGCGTTCTGATTTAAATATTTAAAAAGTGTATGTACTGCAATTATAAATCTCACTTAAGAAAATTGCGATAAGTACGACTGCAATTTAAGTTTTCATTTATAAAATGCACAATAAAATATATTCAGTAATTCAGAAGTATTCCATGTAAACATTGTAAAAATTCCAGTTTTATGAGCTACAGGAAAAGGATTGATGTTTTCGATCTTGAACTTTGTTCGCAGTTCAAAAATAAATCCTTAACTCAGTACTAATCTGTGTCAACAACTATAGAAAAAAAGAATGGAAGTTTTAAAGGTTATGGAGGAAACGTTAAAGAACAACGATAATAACGTGGGTGTTGTTTTGAGTTTATTATTTAATGCGTCGTTTCATGAGATGAGGATCTCCGTTTACAAGAAAATGTGCTATACTCTGCCTCATAACCAACTTAATTTTTGCGGCCATTTTAGCAGTTTAACAAACTGATGGTTATAACAGCGTATACCATCGGTAGCAATGCCCCGCGTATTCTAAAAACTGTCCCGAAGACATTACTTAACTTGATTTTTAGTCTGCCGTATTAAAAAGTAAAATCGGAACCATTATAAGATCACTCTGCGTCTGTCCGTCTGTCAGGCCCTTTTACTCGTAAACTATGGGACGTGGAAAGTTCAAACTTGAGAAAATTATAAAGCCTATTGACCCAGATATTTTCAGATTAGCAGCCATTCACAAATATGTTTAGGAAAAATTTAGGGGGGCAAATTAAGTTACTTTAAAAAAACAAATTTTCTTTTTGTTTATCGTGTGGAGTATCATGTGGAAGATATCGTAAAATTGAACTCAAAAATACATTTGTTCTAATTTTAGATGTTATATTTTCAGAGATATCCTCGAAAATACACTTCAAAAATATTTCCCCCACCTAACGTCTTTCTTCTTCCAATCTCTATAAAAAAAAAAAAGTGCAGTAGACGAAGTTACAGCGATTTATTTCTTTAAATAAAAGTTATATTCATCAAAAAAGGTAAATTTGATGTTTTATGTTTTTATAAGAGAGAGATGAAGCGGATGAAATAAAATGTATTTATTACAGATTTTTCATAAAATATTTAATGAATGTTGATATAATGTATTTATTACAAACTTTTCATGAAATATTTAATGAATGTTGTTGAAACAGGTATCGAATAATGTATTAGTTTATAGGTTGTAGCTACATTTCTTCCTACATCCAGAGCTACTAGCTGGACCGTCTATTCCGATCAAGTGGGGCGTCTAACCCTGAGGTCCGGGATAGATGGCCAAAATCATTGATTAAGTTTTCTGATAAAAATCCCATTTTATCTGGTATTTATATTACAATAATACTTTTTATGGAAAACTGCATAAAATCTAGAATAGATAGGTTAAATATGCACTACAAAAATCATTGCTATAAAAAAGAAAAATAAAGAGGGGGGTGTCTTAAGGGGGACAACTTTCCGTAACTTACCCTATTTGAGGCGAAATGGAATTATTTAAGCACCCTGTTTATTATAAAGTTTTCAAATTAAATTCTTAAGTAACAAATTATAGCTGGTAAGTAACGAAATTATATTTCTGAAACAACTATTCGTCTCTCTCCCTGTTCATCTTAATTTATCATTTTCATTTTATCAAAGGTATGAAAATTTGTGCACTGCGTTTCTAATTAAGAGCGAAGTAACTGTGTAATGACAGTAGAATGAGGAAATACGAAATACAACGCATTGAACTTACGTTGTGTACGTTCTTTACATCACGAATTTAATTGATCTCGAAAATATAAAAAATATTTTATCCAAAACATTAAAATTATTCACACTTTTGTAAAGGGAATAAATTCTCGTCTTTTTGTATTGTCATATCAATGTATTTTGATTCCACTATTTTAAAAGTCCAACATCCCGTAATTATGAGAATCGAATCAGAATGTCATGTTAGGTATGACTGCAATTTAAATTTACATTTCTTGAAAGCAAAGAGAAATCAATTTATTTCAGCTGTATTCCAAGAAAAAATTTAATAAACTTATTTAGGTTTGTTACAAGAAATTTAATTATTATTCCATGCATGAGCATTTAGCCCAAAGACAGCAGTAATTCTTGTCAACAACTAAGCATAAGGGATATAAACTCTGCAGTTTGTGGCTATCATTGAGTAACAAAATGTGTGCAATTTTACAAGGGTTTCTATTGTAAATGGTTGTAATACTATAAAGATATAAGTTACGGTAAATATATTTACGCTAAGGATGTTTGATGAAAAATAAGAATATTATCCGTATCAAAGGCTATTTAAATTTTTTGAGCATCTGAGACAAAAATAAGTATAAGATGTACAGTCTAACACAACGGGACTAACCATCTACAGATTCTAGCAACGTGCATTTTTAATAATTTTTGAAACATACCATTCTAATCAAAATCGATAAAACTATCGATTGGATTTATGCTAAAGTTTCACAAAATCAAGAATTTTCTGCTAATGAAACTGTTTAAAAATATATACCGAAATTTTCACCCAATATAAAATCTATAAATAAAGAAGGAGAATGTGGCATATAAATTTGAAACCTTACACGAATAATAATAATTAAAACAAATTATTAAAATGTATTTTAGAAAGTTTTCAAATTAAATTCTTAAGTAACAAATTATAACAAATAAGTAACGGGATTATCTCTCGCAAACAAATATTCGCATCTCTTCTGTTCATCAGGATTTTATCATTTTCACCTTATCAAATGTACGAAAATGACTACGTTGCGCGTTTGTTTGAAAACGAAAGTGCGCCAAAAAAGAAAAAAAGAATCAGGAAATATGAGATACAATCCATTGATTCTATGCTGTGTACGTCGTTTACATCAAGAAATTAATTGCTCTCGAAAGGATAAATGTTTATTCAAAGCATTAAAATTATTTGCATATCCCGAAGAAAAATTAACGCTCAACTCTTAAAAATGTGTTTTGTTTAAATATTTAAAAAGTCAAAGTGCAAGAATCGAGTTAGAAAGTTATTTTACGCATGATTTTAATTTAACATTCATTTTCTGTAACGACAAGTGAAGTATGTATAATTTAGAAATATTTTATGTTAATATTAAGCAAATTTCATTTTATATATAATAAGAAAATAATTCCAGATTTCAAGCATGAACATTAGTACAAAAATAACATGGGTGTGTGTTCTTCAAGTATTTTCTTTGAAGTGCCGCTTTATGAAACTACAGTTTTTTAGCATCATTTTCAAAGGAAAAAAAAATATATAGTTTACTTCAAAATATAATTTAACTTATGCAGCCATCTGAATATTTAGACCAAAAGAAAATTACATGTATTGGCAAACATTCCGTAATAATTGCATAAATTCTAACAAGAGGGTTTTTTTTTTTTTTTTTAATAATTGGATAAATACTATTTCAGTCATAAGAAATTAACCAAAATCGATAAAAAAAAAAAAAAAAAAAAAAAAAAAAAAAAAAAAAAAATGTTTATGTAGATGCATTAAGAATAACCCCAAAGAAAAAGAAAAAAATGTTAAATATTTTCAAATAAACCTAGTGAAATATTTTACCGAAATGTAGCGAAATATTTCAGATTTTCTTAAAATTTATGAATAATAAGAGAAACAAAACATGATGTTTCAACATAGAAATTTAAAACCTTATACAATAATAGTAATTTTAACAAAATACTAAAATGCATTTCGGAATGCTTTTAAATTAAATTCTTAGGTAACAGTTTATAGCAACTGAATTGTACAAAGATTTTTCTCTCAAACAGCTAATCGTATCTCCTCAGTTCATCTTAATTTATCATTTTGACTTTATCAAATGTTCTAAAATGAGTGCATTGCGTGTCTAATTAAGAGCGAATTAACTAGAAAGATAGCAGTTAGTGTAAGTATGAGACACAATGCATTGAACATATGATGTGTGCGCTGTTTACATCATGAATTTAAGTGTTTTCGAAAATATAAAGATTTTATTCAAAACATTAAAATTATTTGTGCATTCTTAAGGAGGATTATTGTCCATGTTTTCAGTTAGCTCCTAACAACGTGTTTCAAATTAGTATTTAAAAAGACTAATTATTGTCTAAATATGAGTAGTTAATAAAAATGTCTTGCTAAGTATGATTGCAATATGTCTTTTATTAAAGTAGAGTGAAGTATATTCAATAAAAACTTCTCCAAATTGAAAACAAATTCTACTTAGATATGTTATGTGACAAGAAAATCATTTATGATTTTAAGCATGAACATTTTGCTGTTAATTTTCCACTTCTTGTCGTATCAATAAACTTTGTTCAAGGGCATTGAAAAATTCCATACTTTATGAGTATTACTACATATTACGATAATAGCATGAGATTTATAACAATTGTATTTTTAAACTGGTCATTTTATAATTTATGTAGATTACGGTGAAATTATGTGTTTCAGATGTCTTTTAAAAAGTATTAAGGCCGTACCGCACCTGAAATACAGCTTCATTTTTGAGGCCATGCAATTATTTTACATAAGCAAATATGACATGTCCAGACAAACACATCAAATTAAGGAAAAGTCGGCGCTTCCTCGTTAGAGTGGCCCCCGAAATTGCGATAGAGTCATGTTCGTGGTTACGATTTCGCCAAGTTCGTAGTCAAGGTCATTTACGCGTCTTGTATATGCCATATATAAATATATACATATAAATATATATCATATATAAATATAAACGTGATACTTATGTCAAATTTACATCTAATTTTTCTTAGATATGCCATATACGTCACATACGTCTTATAAACATATAATATTTATACGTCCAATATACCTTATACAGGGTGTCTCAAAAGGTCGTTTACAAATTTAACATGGTGGTATGTCATATCATGGTAAACAAGATTTACATAGGAACTTGTGTTCGAAAATGCAAACTGCGACCACTAGAGGGCGATGAACGCAGGTTTACGGGAGAGTGGGAAGCGTAATCATTTCATGCGAGGACGTTGCAGGAGAAGGATGAATCGGTTTAGTAACGCAGAACTGGCCGATATGCATTACGTGTATGGCGCCGCGGATAGAAATGCACGAACCGCGGTACGGATGTACCTTGAGCACATCCCAAGCAGATGTCAGCCAAGTCATGTTTTGTTTGGACAATTGCACATTGCACCGCAGATTGCGTGAAGCAGAAGCTTTCCAAGTACGTAGCCACATCAGTCGAGAACGCACTACACGCACGCCTGTCGCAGAGGAAACCTTTCTATGGGAATTTGACAGGAACCCGCAAACAAGTCTCCGAGTAAGCGAACGCGTATTGAGTGTACATCGTTCCACCATTATGCGCATACTGCATGAGGGCACGCAGCACCCCTACCACTTACAAGTCCATAGTGTACGAGACGCCCGTAACATCGAATATGGATCTCGTCGCCAGGATCGAGGAAGCGGCGGCATGTGTCCGTGACACACCGGACCATTTTCAACGGGTTCGTGAATCCATGCGTTGATGTTGTGAAGCATGCATTGCGACGAATGGAAGGAATTTTGAACATCTTCTGTTAATTAAACCATGTTCTTTAATAAAAATCATAGTAATATCTCTTTCGATATCTTTTCTTTCTTCCCCTCCACACCTGCACTCATCGCCCTCTAGCGGTCGCAGTTTGCATTTTCGGACACAAGTTCCTATGTAAATCTTGTTCATCATGATATGACAGACCAGCATGTTAAGTTTGTAAACGACCTTTTGAGACACCCTGTATATGAGTATTACTTGATCATATACGTCATAACTTGAATATTCGTCCTAATAGTCATATAACTGGTACCCCATCTCGATTGCTTGGCGATTCATTCGCTATATTAAGGAAGTGCCAAAAGTGCGTTTACATATTCAAACAAAATTTTAAAAATCTTGGAAACGATCTATTCGATAAAAAAGGACCTTAATTATCGACACATTATGACTTTTCATGATTTTTTTTTTTTTTAAATCTGAATCAAAAGTTATCCTTTTTTGTATTCCTTATAGATAAAATTACCCGTCTTATTACCTGCCCAGGCAAACAGACCAGGATAAGGACGATTCATTCACAGATGCTAACCAAGATTCCTTGAAATATATTTCGAAACAAAATATCCCAGTCGAAAGAAAATAGTAAAAATCGATACACTTATGAAAAGTTTTAAGTAAATGTATTAAGCGATACGAATTAAGAAATTTCTTGAAATGTTTTGAATTTAATTAAAAATAAAAATAACGAAATAGTTTAACCTGTGTTGAAATTCAGGAATAATACAAAAAACACAAAACACGACATAGAAATTTGAAACTTTTAACAATAATAAGATTTTAAACAAATAATAAGAATTTAAATAAAATACTAAAATTTGTTTCAGAAAAGTTTCTAATTAAATTCTTAAGTAAAATTGTATAGCAGCTGAGTAACGGAATTATCTGTCTGAAATAACTATTCACATCTCTTCTCTTCAAGTTAATTTATCATTTTCACTTTATCAAATGTTCAAAAATGAGTAGATTGCGTGCTAATTAAGAGATTCAACTCTAGAAAGATAGAAGCATGAGGAAATATGAAATGCTATGCACTGAACAGATGCTGTGTATGTCGTTTACAACAAGAATTTAATTGCTCTGTAAAAGATTAAATTTTTTAATTAAAACATTAAAATTATTCAGGTATTCTTATGGAGAATTAACGACCGTGTTTTAACGAATTCTTAACATTGCGTTTCCATTAAAACATTTAAAAAGTTAAATTTCGCAATTTTTTGAGTCTAATTAGAAGGTTGTGTTACATATGACTTTAATATAACTTTCAATTTTTGAAAAATAAATGAACTATGCAAGTTAAGTGTTGTACATAAAGTAAAAAAATATTCCATTTTTTATAGCTATATGGAAATAACTCACGATTTAAAGCATGAACTCGGTGGCCGAAATCAAAACTAATTTCTTAACATGGCTGAAATCCGAGTCAATAATTAGGTAAAATAAATTAAAGATTTAAAGTTTCTTTATTATTTAAATAATAACTACGCAATAACATGGCATAACATGGCATGTACTAAATATATATATGTGTATAATAACATGGCATGTACTAAAAGTTTATTCCGCTTTATGAAACTGTTTAAAATACGAATCTCATTTTAAAAGAAATAAATATACTGTAAACTTCTAAAAATTGAATTTTTAGACCCCTCTTTATATGTATATGAAAAATATTAAATGTTTTGACAAACACACCGCAATAAGAGAAATTCATCTACATATTCATAGAAGGTTTATTTGAAAGTTTTTCTAAAACATGCTTTTCAAATACAAAAAAAAAAAAAAAAAAAAAAAAAAAAAAAGAAAAAAAAAAACGTAAATGAACCTAAAACAAACCAAATTTTTAAATTTCTTAAAATGCTTTCAATTTGGTTAAAATTAGCAAAATATTTTAACTAAATCTAGCGAAATATTTCACCCAATCTTATATTCCATGAATTACACAATAGATACAAAACATGACATGGAAATTTGAAACCTCAGACTGTAAAATAGTATTTAAAAAAATATTAAACTGCATTTCAGAAAAGTTTCAAATAAAATTCTTGAGTAACAATTTATAGCAATTAGAGAAGGGAATTATATCTCTCAAACAACTATTCGCATCGTTTCTTTTCGTCTGAATTTATCATTTTCATTATATTAAACATACGAAAATGAGTAAATTGCGTGTCTAATTAAGAGCGAAGTAACTCTAGAAAGATATAAGAATGAGGAAATATTAGAAGCAATGCACTGAACATATACTGTGTGTGTGTGCATATGTCATTTAAATCAAGAGTTTAAATATTCTCATAAAGATAAAGATTTTATTCAAACTATTAGAATTATTCGCATACTCGTGAGGAAAACTTACGCTCATGTTTGAGTAAACTCCTAACAATGTGCTTTAATTTTATATATTTAAAAAGTATAAAGGCTTTAATTATGATAGTCGAATAAAAATGTTACGTTATGTATGACTTTAATCATATTTTCAATTTCTAAATGAGAAAATTTGAATGAATTTCAATTTAGAGATATTTCATTTAAAATTTGAGTAAATCCCTTTATCATTTTAAAGCAGACTTTGATTTTGATGAAACCTTTTAAGCTTTCTATGCCTAACCATAGAAATGTAAGAAGAAAGGATTAGCAGAAAATGAATGAAATTTCTAAGAAACTGTACAATAATAATAATGAAATAAATTTGAAATATATCATATTCTTATTTTTAAAACATCTCAACATAAATAATAGAAAAATATAATAATTAACAATGTAATTTATGATATCTAAAAATTTATCCAGCACAAACATTTTGTGGCAAAAAATATATTCCATGGCTTCCATTCTTCCCATTGTTTCAAGTTAAATAAACATATTTGAATCACAAATGTTACTCATTAAATGAAGTAAACTACGTATCACATGGAAGCAAGACACATTTCATTAAATAAATTTTCTTGGTGTATTTGATTTGAAACAATAAAAAGAATTCTGGTAGCTCTGTAGTTCTTATATATTACTGAGTTTGCTTAATTCAATATATCAAATAATTAATTTGAAAGCTACACAATTAATATTTTAAAAAATTATAAAACTTAATAAAATGTTAAAACAGTTAAATTCCTGCGCTCACCTACGAATTGTCTTTTAAAAGATACAGAATAAGTAAATAATGTAAAAAAAATCTTACATATAAATGTTATCTTTAATTTAATTATAACATTACAATTTTAAACACACTTTGTTATAAAAAATACTTTCTGACGAGAGGGGAGGCAAATTTCCTCCTGAAGGCAGACTGCATTACAGTCTGAAACACACTTACATGAATGGTAATTGGGAATATACAAATGCCTATCTGCTGATTTTAGCTTCGGGCATTTCTTGTCAGATTGTTAGGAAAGAGACTCTTCGTGGAAAACCTTTTTAATAAAATGCAAATCAAACTCTCGTTTTTCTGTAAAAGAAGCATTGAAATACTTATCTAGTCATATAACTAGAGTCTCGCAGATTTGAACCCGATAATATTAGCAAGACTTTATTTTGCTTACTATTGCTATTATTAATATTAGCAATTGCTAATATTAATATTTATAATTTTTAATTATATATTTTAATATTTATATTTATATTGCTATTATTGATAATATTAGCAAGACTGCATTTTCTCAACAGCATATTAATCGCTATCAGATAATCATCAATTAAACTCTCGAACACTTAACTTCTCCCTCTATCACTGTTCCTCTTACAAATTAATTTAAATCACATAAGATAAAGTTTCTTATATTTGTCTCTTTTTCTTCTCTCGCGGAAACTAGACAATGCAGAGTGTGCTATTGCAAACAGGAACAGGAAATATTTTTTTAATATATAGTATAGTGAAACAATGATAATATAAAGCAATTTTTTTAAAATATGGCCTTATGCATATTTTGCTAAAACCATAGAAGGTAAATGGATGAACTAGAATCAGTGGTACAGTGAAAGTGTGTGAATCACTGCCACAGACCTTTAAAACTCTCAAGTTTGAAACATAATCCTTTATGATACTTACATGAGTATAAAATTCACGATAAAGGAGAACATATACAGCCAAAATAATTTTTGCATACAGCTGTTTAAAGGCGTCATAATTGTAGTTTCATTGTATAAGAGAACTAGAGGAAAAAAGCAGAAATGTATGTGTGTTACTGTGTATTAGTATTTCTCACTCTTTTTATTTTATTTTACTCTGAATATAGATGAAAGGTCTTTTATGAAACCTGCATGTAAATTTATTTTTCCTCCTATGCTTTTTAGTACGTCAAAATTTTCGCATCTAAAAACGGTTTTATGAACATGCAAAACAATAGCATTCTTTATTTTCTGGGTAATGCTACCTTTGGCTTCGCCGCTGATTGAAACTATATCATTATTTTTATTTTATGTTAAAACCCTTTAACTAAATAAATGCATTATGATTGCATTGCTTAAAAATAGTTAAAATTTTATTGTTAAATATAAATAATAGTAGAAGGAGTGTAGAAATTCCGCAACAACTTTCTCTAGAAAAGATACAGATGTCTATGATATTTGAGGCGTGAAAGTTTAATGTTGGCAGTCAATGGATACGGTCCAATGAAGTTAGGTCAAAGCAGTTGTTTTGAAACTCTGTGCTCTGTGATGCATTAATACAACATGAAAAACCTATGCTTTTATCGAAATCAAATAGAATAAATGAAAAAAGCTTTCTCAAATTATATTTTTATTGAAAGTCTGAGAATTTTTGTTTCACTCTTATAAGGATGAGACAATAAAACAAACTTATTTTTAGACTTGTAGTATGATTTATTCATATAAAATAAATATTTATTTTAATAGAGGAAAAATAAATGAACATTAAAAAAAAATTTAATGTGCAGAGATTTTCTTCCTAAAATACTGGCATATGTTTTATAAACTTTCAAAGTCAAAAATAATTCACGATAAGTAAAATAATTAATAAGTAGAATAAATAAAATGAATAAGTAGAATAATCCGAAAAGTGCCTCAAAATAGATTTTCATTGGCGATCTGAGAATTTTTCTGCTTTTGTCTTATAATGATAATATAAAAAATATTTTTGGACTGTTGTACTCTGATTTACTCACATTAAATAAATCCTCATTTTTTTATTCCAAATATCGATGAGCGTTCATGAACATTCCAACATCTAAGAAGTCTCCAATTAAAATAAGGTTACATAACAAAGCCCTGGTTACTAACAAACATTACCCTGTTACATTACAAAGTAAAATAAGTATTCATTTTCTAATGCAAAATATATTTGAATTCAAAATAGTAAATCATTATTAAATGTGTAGAAAATGAATTTTACACTACAAAAAATTAAAAGATACATAATTTAAGGAACGTCAAAAAATCATTGCCCGTTGAAAAAAGTAATGAAATATTCCAAATTAAACATTAAATCCGTATTACACAACTTTGACGCGAAATTCACTCGCCCTCACAAACTATTTAAAAATAAAATTAACTCATATTAAAGACAATTTTTCTGTCTTTGAATGAGATTACTCTAAACCATGTCATTCTTACAGAGTATAGGTTATTTTAAGCATAATACTGTATTTACTCGGGTTTAATGCGTACTTTCCCCCCAAAATTTTAAGCCCAAAATTGATATGCGCAGTATACGCGAAATACTTCTGATAACCGTAAGAAATTACCTTAGCTTTCAACACTTACATATTGTAATAAAATTCTACGTAAGTAAAATAAGTGAAATAATTGCAATTTTTGTGTTACATTTTGTGTACCATCAGCAAATATACAGTAATGGATTCTGGTGTCGATAAGTATTTTAAAACAAAGTTTTCAATGAGAGGAATTTACACATTGAAGAATCCTTAATTTTATATTATTTTAATAAGGGGTTAAAATATCCCTGAGAGAAGAATTTAATTCAGGTTCACGGGGAAAAAACATTTTGTCAGGATTTCTACAGAAATTTTATCTAATTTGGTTGATTTTCTATCACTAAAAAAAGCATGGTGCACATTACAGACAAGATATATATTTTTTTTATTTTTCACTATCAAAAAGACAGTGTGCACTATGCGCGATTAAGTACGGTAAATGCCTTTTTAAATGGTCCCATTTAAACCGGTCGATTTTATCGACCGATTAGTAAAAGAATCCAACTCAAACTGTATTTCTCATGACGTATTTGTATCTATCTCTGTTCGTTCACTCTATTAAGAAAATATTAGGGAAATTACATTGATATTGTTATTGTTTTGCAAGCAGTAATGCATGATACTTTTTAATCAGTTACTATGATTTAACTTGTTTCTGTATAATGCTCCAAATCTTATTCACTCCAGAAAACTACTCTCTTTGTAGAGATGTAAATGTTTGTTGTCTTTTCGTTTATGTAAAGTTAAAACTGAGCACTTTTGATGTGCTACATACATAATTGCAGGTAAGTAAAGTAAATCATCACCCACTGAAAATTTTGCGAAGGAGTAAACTTATGCAACTTCCATGTAAATCCTGCACCGAAATTCAATCACCCACCACGAACTGCCCACACAGTAAGATAAAATTACCTCATATTTGACCTCAACTTTCTATCCTTGAATGAGGTAATTTTGAACCTTGTTATTGTTACATTATTTAGGTTATTGTAAGAATAAAAGATGCACTCTTAAACGGTCCCGTTTCAAGCATAGCAGTCGATTTTATCGACCGATGAGCAAAGAAAGCAAATTCGAACTGCACTTCTAATGAACATATTTGTTGTTACTTTCGGTTTAATTGGAATTCTAAATTCAGAAAAAATATCCATTGACTCATTATTGCATTCACGTTGTTATTTTTTGTGCGAGTAATGTATGGTATTTTCTATCCAGTTACTATGATTCTACTCCTTTCTCTATAATGGTCCAAATCTGATCCAATCCACAGAAAACTACTCTTTACGTGGGCATGTGAAAGTGCATGATCTTTTCATGTATTTAAATTTAGAAATAGGCCGCTTTTGACATTCTGCGACTTTTTTTTCATTATTCCCCACAACATGACGCGGTTAAAGATACTAAGCAATTACCGTGTGGAACTTTTTACAAAAATGTTGGCCTACAGAGAAAAGATATACAGAGGGTGTTTACACATATTGGGAACGATTTTGACAACAAAACTAAAATACATAAATTAAAACAATTAATTTTTAATATGTTCTATCTGGTAGCCCTTGGTGTGGACTATCACATTGCGGCGGGATTTCCAAGATAGTAGTGCTTTTTGTAAAACTGGAAGTGGAATTTTGCTTCATTCCTCCACCAAACATTTCCAGAGTCACTGAACGTAGTTGGTGGGCGTTTTGCAAGAGCTTGTTTTAATAGTCCAAAGGCACAATAATCCATTGGTGAAATATATGGGGACTTGGTTGGAATATTATTAAACTGTATACACTTGATTCCAGTTTCTCTTGTCAATTTTTCGAGAAATGTGACTGTATTTTTGGATGTATGGCTGCTCGCTTTATCATGATGGAACTCAACACTTTTAACCTCCGTAGGATAAAGTTTCGGAATTTTTTCTTTAAATAGGAATTAGAACATTGTTTTGATAATAAATAGAGTTAATTTTGGCATTTTTCTCAATTTTTCTGATCTTTAATTTTCTGTTGTAAGAGATTCCAGCAATCACAACAAATCCTTTAGAGAAATTTTGTTTGCAGTATTTGAAAAAAAAATATTTAGATCTTTTTGGCCTCTTTTCCGATAATAAATCGATCTTTTTTTTATTACAGTCGCTTAGATAAATCTCAGATAAAACGCTTCATCAATATTGTGACAATTGTTTTCCACTTATCACCTGCTAAATAATTTTCATATAACGGAATATGAATAATTATCTTCAGGAAGAGCAAATATACCTTCAGGCCACTCGCTTCTTTCGCGTGCCATTTCAGTAGCAGACGATATTTTTTCATAGCAGCCAATATTTCAGTTATCACGTTATTACATTTTGCCAGTTTTTCCCCCTGTTGTTTCTCGTTGTTTTTTAATTTAACATCAAAATCGTTCCCAATACGTGTAAACACCCTCTATACAATGTACATTATTCTGATGGGGACACAGTAGGTAAAATTATTGTGCGATCGTTTGTTTACGCTTTGTGTTAGAAAAACTGTTTTATTTTATTGTTGTTTGGTTATTTCTTGTAGTCACTCTATTTTGTTGTCACTCTTGAAGGCTCAAATGTAAAAGTAATTAAGAGAAAAAGACTGAAATCATGATATTAAAATATACTTAAATATAATACAAGTTTAATTTACAAATTCATCAACAAATATCAATTTAAACAATTTAAATTTTACTCATTTCTATACTATAATCAGCTATGGCATAATTTATTTAACACTGTTATATATATATAAAACAATTTATTAATTAACACTGAAATTAAATGAGGATTCCTTATACCATTCATATCAATTGAATACAATTTTATCATTTCAGTAACATAATAAAAATAGATTTCTCCAAAACAATACTGCTTTCAAATAGCTTTTTTTCAATGTTTTCCCCCCAAAAAACTGATTTCTACAGCCTCAATTACAAAAGAAGTATGTTTGTCATTGAATATTGTTCCATAAATGAGTCAAATCATTTATTTTACTGGAATTTATAAAAAGGTTTTAAAATGTTTCATATATATTATTATTGACTATAAAAGCTGTAGTCTATATTTTTACCTATTAACAAAAACTCATACATGGACGGACTAATGTCCTCCAAACTTTTTGTTAGGAACATAAACCTCACACTTAAAATACAAATTCAAAATGTGTTGATTTTCGATTCTTTTGAACGTTTAAATAATGGCAAACCTGAAAATATACCTACGATTCTTTATTGTGTATCTGCATTCTATACATTCTTTATTTTGTATTATCTTTTCCTATTAAACGTAATTGTAATATATATATACATACTCTGTATATATATAGTGCAGAGTATATATTTCATGTGTGTATATATTTTATATTATACAGAGATATCTATAAGAGAATCATACTCAAATTGCACACCATTTTCAGTTGATTCTTGATTGACTAATTTTTACGATAGTCAAATACTGGAAGTATAGCAAATATACAATCATGACATTTCATATCCAAATGTTATTTCCATTATACTATCTCGAAAACTTGCCCTTTCACAGAAGAAAAAAATATATGAAATTCAAAAAATCTGACAAAAAAAATTATGTATTACACAACGAAATGTTTTATCTCCTTTCTTAAGTTCGTTAAAAACATAGTACTTTCTCAACGAAATTAAACAAAAAGATGATTGATATGATAAACATACATAAAATTTACGTATAATTTAAAAGTGGAAGAATATCAAATAAAATTATGTTTTAATGTATAAATTAGAATATTTTTAAAATTTTTTTAAACATTAGTAGCTTAATCCCATTTCATATTACACAAGTTATGAAAAATATTCTCATATTCCCAAAAGGATATTATTCAGTAAAGAAAAAGAAAGCAGCCATCACGATATGTTTTCAGTATGCACGCATGCTTTTACGAAAGAAGAAATTGCATTCTAAAGTAGCTTTTCTGTAGTATTTTTATTCTTATTTCTTTCAAAAATGGAACAGAATAAAACAGACTGAATTTCCAGGGTATTTGATAAACATTTTGGTGGATTCACGCTTTTATGCTGAAAGTATGTTCGATATGCTCTCTAAACTCATGCATAGAGTAAATGTGCAAAATATTTCAACGAAAAGTTCTATGCTAAAGTTTCACTTAAGACAGAGAACAAAGTATTTTATCTAACAGATTTTATATATTTTAGATACACTTTCTTCAGTAATATACTACATATTTTATTAGAAATGTTTTTTAAATATAGTGAAAAGTTGGTACGTTTAATACTTTTTATTTAACATCACTAAATATCGAATTCAAAGTAAGCTATTATACTGATTTTTTTTATTATCTATTTAGATAGTTATTATAGCTTCATATATGAATTTATCTTTAAATTAAAAAAAATAATAATTCTAGATCAATAAAAATAAAAACAATTGAGCTCTCTACTTTTGGCAATAGTAGGCAACATATTCATTATCTATAAACATTCGATATCTATGTAGAATCTGGGAATGAAATGGGTTTGCATATATATATATATATTCAACAAAAATGCAATAAAGAAATTATATTGCTTCTTAACATAAACCATAATACTACTTCCATATACTGTACACCGTGTGATTTCGTGGTATTAGTAAACTAGTTCAAATATATTTGAACTTAATGAATTTTGTTTTTAAAATTTTCCGATGGAATCTTCTATGATCGGATCTGCTACTGCTCCGTGTAGTCAGGCAGGAAGGAAGGATAGGTAAGGGTGGGAGAACAATTCCGCCTTTTCCGTGAGTGTCGACTGAATATTGAATATTTTGATAGATATACTTATTGAAAAAAGTTGCTGTATTCTGTATTTTCCTTTGTCTAAAAGTAGGATATAAATTGTAGCGGAATAACGGTTTACATCTAAAACTGCTGCTGTAGATTCGTAATTTCATTTGTAGACTTATCATCAGAACTTGATTTTGAATCTTTGTAGTTATACAGCTTTTAACTGACACTCAGCTGTAACATGATATTTTTTTATGCTTGAGTACTAAGCATAGAATGTAATAAAAATTTATGTTACAGCTAAGTAGTCATTAAAAAGCTGTGTAACTCCAAAGACTCAAAAACAAGTTTTCATGATGTCATAATAAGCCAAAAAGTCATTAAACTACTATATTTAGAATATATATTCATTTTTATGTAGAAATACGGAAAACGAAAAAGCGTATAAATCATGAATATTATACACTGGTCTCCAAAAGTTAAGGTGCAACCAGTCTTTTGTGTCTAATTTGAAAAAAAGGGACATAAAATTAACATGAAATTTAGAAGAATTAGGCTTTAAACAGTTATTTATCGAAGTTTACATAATTTTAACATCAAGCATGGTTTACAAATAAAAAATTGCATTTTTTGCAAAAGTCTAATGTTTGATCAAACAAATTAAATGTTTTTTTTTTATGAAAATAAATAAACGGATTTTAATAAATAATGTGTATGGTCGTACTTCTAATGCATTTGTGGCATCAACTTTCCATAGTACTGTCAATTAAGATGTCGGACACTGGATTGGAAAACAACGCCCATACATAGAGCAACGCTTGTTCCAGCTCATTTAAAGACTTATACCTCTAGGAGGACTTACTACTAGGAGGACTTACATCAGTCACCTGTCAGCCGTGTTAGTCTCAAAGATGCTCGATTGGATTAAGACTGAAAAAATGAGCTGGCCATTTCATTCACTCCAAAGCTTGATCATCTAGATTTTCATCAACGACTGTAGCTCAATGCGATCAGGCATTATCACCCATTAAAATTAATTCAACACCAATAGCACCATCATACGGTGTGGCAATCAGAGCAAAGATCTCGTACCGATATTTCGCGGCAGTCTGAGTTCTTCCAAAGCAGACATGGAGGTTACTCTGACCACCAGAGAGATTCAAGCCCAAACCGTGATTCCACCTCCAACTGTGTCTTTCAACAATGTTACATAGGTAGATTATGATGCCTTCTTACCTCCAGATCAGCACACGAACTGAATCGCTCTCCAAAGAAAACCGCAACTCGTCTGTGAACAGTGCGAAAGCCTATGGCTGTCTGTCCCAGGTAACGTGCTCACTTGGCCAACATAAACGGGCAGTTCTGTGTTTTTGATTAAGAGACACAAATAAAACGAATAGAGTTCTTATTTTCGAAGACGTCTATGCACCGTAATAGGAAATATTGCCATCCCTGTTGCATTACGATGATCTGAAATGAGCTGAACCACAGGTTCCTCCTTCTTCGGTCTAAAAGAGCTATGAAGCGATCTTGTGCAGAGATAATACCCCGTGAGTGGTCTGGAACAAGTCTTTTTGATACTGAATTTTCGAATTCAAATTGATCCGAGAGTCTTTGTACCACAGTACGAGACACATCACCAGCTTGAGATAACCCCATTTCCATCCATCCGATTTCCCGCCATCTTAACGAATTAGGTAAATGACATCTTCTAGACAAGGACAACACTATTTTAGCACCAACAATTCAATATCAACAAACATAAAAAAAAATTAACACAAATTTCAAAAGTAGGATACTTACTGTTTCTCTCAACTGCCATGTAAGTGTTCAATACTTTAAAACAAATATAGATGGGCATAATTGTTTCATAAGGTTTTATTGAAGTTACTTATGCTTTTTTATATAAATCGTATTTTTTACATTTATTTTCATTCTTTTAATAGTGAGCCTAAAAAACTGATTCTACCTTAAATTTTGGAGGTCAGTGCATATTAAAAACCTGCTAAACTGGAATAGCATGGGAACTGAAAAGCAACTGTCTTTAAACAAGTTTCCATCTATGTAGGCACAACCTTTATTACATTTGTAGTGTTATTATCGCATTTAGACACCATTATTTTTTTTTATTTTACCCTTTTGCCCCGGATTATAAACGCAAATTATAAATTATTATATTCCATTCGTAGCACTATTGTCAAAAGATAAAGTTTACAGTAGATTTTATTTGCATATGTTATCCAAAAATATGTTAAAATTTTTATTTATAGAAAGTGGTATAAAACGAATAAAAGTATTTGCAAGTGGCAAAATGTTAATGGGATATATTCGTCGATTGGGGTCGAAAAGGATAAGGTAGGCTTGATTTATAGACAGAAGTTCATTTTTAAAACTTCACTGCATGTGATTTTGCACTTACATTCGCTTATCTCATAGGTCTTTTACTCTCATGCAAGTGTTTAGTAGTGTTATATTAGAATACGTACCATTACAATTACGTGCAATCGTCTTTTTTAAATTTACTGGCAGAAAAAAAGGTGATATTAGCAATACGTAGAAATGTGAATCTGTGGATTTAATGATTTAAACACTTGATATTGATAATGATTTAAGACAGAAAGCAATGTTTATATTTTTATTAATGTAAACACTATAAATAATTTAACATTTTCCAAAAGAATAAATAATAGTTTTTAAAACACACACAATTCCCTTTTTAAATATTTCTGTAAATTAAGGAAGTTAATGTAATAGTATTTACCACTGGTAGGATTACATTTTATAACATTTTCTTTTCTTGTTGCGAAAATTATGTTATATTCATAAATTTTTACATTACTGGTTTGGTACAAATTTTTTGTTGTTGTTTTAAATTGAATTATGTTTAGCAGTTGAATATTCAATTGTTTCTTCTGATATTGTTAAACAATATTAAGAATTAAAGCCACATTTCATTAATAGGTTCTTTTTGTTCATTGCATAAAAGTATCGGATAATCTAGTAGGTTTTCAAATATATATATATATATATATATATATATATATATGTATATATATATATTAGTCATAAAAGGAAAATGTCTAACTTTTGAAAATGCATGAAATTTAATATACTGGTACTAAAGAAATTATAAATAAGGATATAATCCCACAACGCAAAAAGAATGAGAAATAATTTTCTCGTATGAAATATGTGATAATAACTAGAAAAATAACTCCCACTTGTAACCTAAAAATCTTTAGTGCGGAAGATAATTGTCTAAAGCCAGATAAGTACAAGAACAAAGTTAATCCACTGTGATAATGGAAAGACGAAAACAAGCCACGTAAAGAAAAAATATGTAATAATTCCTCCCTTTTCTCTCATAAACAAAATGCATCGATACCAAATATAAAGATTAATAATTTAAATCATCTAAAATTATTCATTAACGTTTTAATACGTTTTAAGTTTCAAGGTAGAATTTTCATATTATACTTTAATAAATTATTACGTTCCATTAATTTGCGTATCGTATTTTCTAATGGTTGTGCTGCCCAGTTTCCTAAATGTGTTCCGAAATATCCTGTGTAATTATGAAAAAAGAAAATAATGCATGTAATTTTCTAGTAGGAGATCGTGAGTAGTGGTAATAATTGAATTTTCTGTGAAACTACTGAAATGACATATTTAATTAAGTATATATTTTTTTTCAATGTTGAGAACGTTGATACCATAAAATCTTCAATTCTACTGGGTATCCCATAAATCCATTCACACTTAAAAAATTCCTGTAAATTTAACAAACTATCGTATCGAAGTGCACTTCGCAATATGGGTTTATGAAAGTAAACGTGTCAACGTTAAAGTCGAATATAGTACATTCTCCAGTGCGGTATTTATAAATTTTTTAAATATGAATGAACTTGCGGACCCCTGATATAATGTATATATAAATTTATATCGTATAATATCAATTATTTTTGTCTTTTAATAACAAGGACCTTAATATTGCCACCTATCGGTGAAAATGTTAACGATTTTTACTAATTTTTAACCATTTGCACTAATAAGTTTTCAAAAAAGATAATATTCTACTAATACCATAAACAGTATCCTTATACATATTTTAATAGAAAATCCCCGAAAATAAACTACAAACTGGTACAAAAGATTTATTGTTATTTAAAATATGTATGACCAACATCACATTTTGAAATTTCGAGTTTCCCATCTAAGAAAAATCTTACTTCCAATTATAATGTACCACTACTTATATAGAGGAAAAGTTTCATTATTGTCAATGACTCTTCATTATACAAAACGATTTCGATTATAAGAGAAGCTTTCAGCTCAACCTTTCTCGTGAGGGTGAGATACTTTCCTATTGTTTTCAAAGAAAACCTACAAATAATGGTCTAATAATAAAGATTTGGTCATTATACTTACTATAATAGGAAATAGCCAGAAAAACCAACTTTAAATATTAATAAAATGGTTAACTTTTATTACTTAAAATGGGAATGATTAATGTCTCATTTTAAGATATTGAATACGCCATTTAAAAAAAGAAAACTTACCTCAAATTATATGTTAAATTCTTAAATTGAGGCAAAATGTCAATGTATCTTTATTTCCGGAATGAACCCTAATACAAATTTCGTAAACGGGGATAAAATGCCATATTTGAGACTTCCCTAGAGAAGCTCCATTAACATAATGGCAACTGGAATTAAATATCATTTTAAAGATGTTTAATGCTGTTTTCAAATTGCTGTTATTAGCAGGAAATGACACAATAAAGAGATACAATCCTGATGATGTAGAACTACCTGAAATTTAGCAAGCTTGCTTAATACTTAAGCAATTTTATTCGGCAAACACCAACGATAAATGCTAAGTAAAAATAAAATAGAATAGAACTTAAATGGTACAATGGGATAAGAATTACTAGTTCTATTTTACAGGCAAACTTTTCTGAGCTTTGTGGAACTAGGAACATTTATTGGTTTAATTAGAAATATCCAAAATAATAAGCAGAATGAAATTTATAAAAATAAATAAAGGTATTAACATAATTGTTGCATAAGTATATCTAAATCTTGGTAAATGATTGAAACGGATTAATTGGTATTATTAAGTAATTCGAACTTTAAATGAAGAAATTTTCAATGAAGCGAAAATTATCAATATTTATTTTACATTTAAGTTATAGCTGAAGCTAACCAAATGCAATTAAACAAAATTCGCTTTAATAAACCAGAAACTCTTAACAAAATAAGTCATTTCAAGAACAACCACATTCTTGCTCTTTTCTACACATAAAATCAAACGTGTACATGCTCTTTATTGCCTGATGAAGGGGAATAGTACATTATTGCTCTCGAAACCTGTTGCTTTATAAAGACAAACAAGGTATGAAGAAGCCTGTTTTGAAATTTAGAGTAGAATTTAAGATTTTTGAAATTAGGTTATCCCCATTTTGTTTATTCAAGCATACAAAATTAACTGTAATATAATTTGCTTTCAGATTATTTTAGATAAAAGTGTATTTAATTTTAGATTGGTTTTACATGTCCCTGAATTCTGCCTCATATAAATTATTCTTCTGAATATTAGGAGAGTTGTAATTTATTCTAGCAATGTTTTCATGATAATTTTTTTCTTGGATGTTTCGATATGACATTATTTCTTATTATATATGACAATAGAAGAATCATGTACAAAAAACCCTTTCAGAACCATTGAGAATTAAACATAGTAATATTTGAGCACAACTTTATTTGCAGCCAGCATGTGGACTAAAAGTCCGGTTAAGTTTCTCTAGCGCATAGAAGGAGAGAAGAATTTATAGGTTAAAACCTCTCCGAGATAAATTAAAAACCGATAAAATGCATTGTCCATTGAGTTAAGGCGAAAACATTATGCATAAAATCAAATGAAAGAAAAAGCATAAATATCCAAAAATACTTTTTCCTACAACTATATGTAGACTTTATAATAACACATGGGCTGATAAGTTCCCGGTCTAACAAATAAAACACAACTTTTTAACATAACTTTATAACTTTAATAAATAACATAACTTTAATAATAAATAATAATAATTTAATAATAATAATTTAATAATAATAATTTAATAATAATAATTTAATAATAATAATTTAATAAATAAATGATAATAATTTAATAATAAATAACGTAATTCTATAACGAAAAAGCTCCAAACAGAGCTCAGAATCATCGACTCGTTGTTGTTTTTGGTCAAAAGTCAACACGCGCGGCACCCATTTTGACAACAGCTTTTTCATGAACAAATGTTCATTCAAAATAAAACCTACACGATCCTTGGATATCTTCAGACTCTGAGCTATCTCCTGCAACTTCACTTTACGGTTCCCCAAAGCGATTTTGTGGACTTTTTTTATGTTTTCCGGAGTAACCACCTCTTTTGCGTGGTGCATCACTGGTGTCCGTACGACCACGTTTAAATTCAGCAAACCAGTCAATAATGGTTAATTTACCTGGTGCAGTGTCCGGATAACGCTTATCAAGCCAAGCTTTTGTTTGAACGGTGTTTTTTCCCATCAAATAGCAATTCTTGAAATTATTGTTTATCCATTTTTATGTTTATTAACAAAGTCGTTCAACTAAAACCACTCTAACGTTTTATCCATACGGCGAATCGTCCTGACATTTTTTCTGCTAACTTTTAAAGGTTAGTATTTACTAAAAAAAGCATCGGTTCGGCGATTGCAACGCGATCTGTGTGCCAGACCGGGAACTTATCAGCCGATGTGTTAGCAGTCCCTTCTTCCAAATGAATGAAACAGAGAAAGAAAAACAATAGCAACAGATTGCACGTGTTTTATCTTCTGCTGTTTCTTACTCCCGTTATTTTATTCTGATGTGAAAATTGAAAACGAGGCTTCTTTCATGAAGTCTTGGAACATCTGGGTGCGAAATTTATGTTGCCTGCTTGGAACGAAACATCCTGTCGATTTTTATACAAAACATATTTAGTAAAAAGTACGAAAACAAACGAAATTATTCATTTTATTCACTTTAGGAATAATATTCAAAATCTCTCGCAGTTGAAAATCTTAGCTGAGACACTTGTAGGTTTTTCAAATCTTTATTAGAAATAATGTTCGAATAATATTTATCTACGTATTAAAAGAAACAGGCAAAACAAAAGTAAATAAAGTAGTATCCGGATTAAACAAGAAATATATTATATAATCCAAGAATAGGATAAATTACATTTTTTTAAATTTTCTGAATGTCTTAAAGAATTGTGTGTGTATACAAAAATATACCACGAAAAATATATATTTGGAAATCTAAAATCAAGTAAAAAATAAAAGGCAGTTGAATAATTACGAAATTAAAATTGAAAAGAAGTTTTCGAATACTGCTATGCAAGGAAATTTGAACAAACTTCTAATGTATCATACAACGAATACGAGGAATATTTCGACAACTGCCTTAAGTAATATTAAAAACTTCGTTGAAGCTGCCTTATAATAAATTCTATAAACAAATTTACAGTGGTGTTCACGTGACTACTACTAAATATTTATTGATTTTGTATAGAGGTTGTTTAATTGTCAAACAATAAAGTTATGTAGATTAAATGTTAATTAAAAAAATCTGTTCAAAATTAGAACTGCTGCTGATTCGTATTGTATTGGAATTTGGTACTTCTGTGTTAACAACAACAACAAAAAATAAATAAATAAATAAAATAAAAAGCTATATATTCTTTGGCTTCGAAAAATTAATTTATCTAGTTTAAATAAAACTTAAAATATAAGAAAATCTAATAAATTTTTAAATCGTTATCGACATTAAAGATGTTTTAACTTCCAGACATTTGTACAATGAATTATTCTGAACATGGTACGTACGACTAGTTTCACGTACCAAGGATTGCCAATATTTCATTATAAATTTAATTAATTAAGAAAATCAGTTAAAACGAAATCCGCGGAGAACAATTAATTTCTACGCTAACTTCAGCTGCGTTGCTACTTTCAGCTGTACATTTATAAACTTCGTTTTATTGAAAATAGAAAACTGAATGATAACTTAGTAAGTTTAATATTAATATTTTTTCTTAACATAATTGAAAACAGAAAACACTTTTCATAAAAAAAATAATCATAATTTCATAAAATAATAAATAACAGCAAGCAGATTTTACTAGAGGCTATGATTTCATAAATATTTTAACTAAGATTTGTTGCGTTCTGCTTTGTATCGGTAATTAATTGTATTTAATTACAGAATAATTACTCTGTAATTAATTTAATTTAACTTTTCTTACAAATATACAAATTAAAGATAATTAATAAATAAGAAATAAAAACAACTTTCATATGTTATATAAAAATGATTAGGTCTTGATTCGTTTATAACTTTTCTCGTGGTCGATTTACATGAAAAAATAACTCTCTCAATTATTATTTTTTTTATGAAGTCATTTCAAGTAATAATTATCTGAATACGAAATTAAAATCTAAATTAAAAACTAATAAACAATAACAATCGTGTAATACGTCTCAAAGTTTTTCTCTTTAAAAATTAGAAGATTAGATTATAAGATTGTTTAAAGAGAATAATTATTCCCATTGTTTATAATAATTAAACATATTTATTTATTGGCATTAAAGTTACTATTGGTGTTTCTTACGGTCAATTACCTGCTCGAGTGATATAGGTGGAAGTTGGACCTAAATTTGTATGAAAATATAAATAAATATCTATAAAAGAAAAAATATATTTTTTCAAAATTTTTAGGGGTTTCTTAATTTACGAAATATATGTTTTTGTTCTGTAATGTGTATCGTGATCTGTTTCGTTTTACTATTCACGAAAAACGAAAAATAATGTAATATTGGAGATTATTCGACAACATTTCTTAAGATATATTTCCAATGTATTAAATACTTCCAGTATTTTACTTACGCTTTTATAACAATGTGAATACTGTTGAACGACAAGTACACTTGATAAAAGACGTATCAGGTTCCTTGATTTTATGCATATTTCTAATAATAATTAATACGAAGAAAAAAACTTTCCATAAGAACTACCGTAATTTCCGGCGTATAATCTGCGGATCAAATAATCATGTTTAGTCCCAGAAATTTTATTTAATAACTAAAGTCAAATATTTACAGTGAACTAGTAAGTTACATTTTATAAAACAGAATTTCTGGGTGTCGAAACATTATTGTTTGATCCACGGATTGTACGCTAGAAATCACGGTAAATGATATACATCATGGAAGCCGTTTAATATTTATAAATTTCTGAACATACTAATATGCGTACAGACATTATTTAACAAGAACAAAAAATACATTAGCTAAGTATTTCAGCAATACATACTGGCCATTTTTCTAGAAGTAATAATAACTTTAAACGGATTCGATGCTTATCATAATTAAGAAATTATGGGGTTTTTTTTGGTTTTCACAAAAAGCCTCCCCCCCCCTCATTTCCCCCTCCCCCTTGGTTCGATTTTGCCCATTAACGAACTTGACCGAGATTTTATGCCCCTTGATTTTATGTATCAGTTTGGAAGAGATTTGTGGAGAATTATTGCAGTTATCGTGTCCATAAAAAAGTAACATAGATAGATAGATAGATAGATAAAGTTTTGAACTGGGGGGTGGTTTTGGGTTCTGGGAGTCATAATCGGCGTAGATCTGCAAAAAAATTTCAAAAGTTCCAACTTTGGGGAGAATGTAATAGGTAGTATTTCATACAAAATCTACCTAAAAAAGCAACTTTGGTACATTAATTAAAATGTAGACGTACCTTATTTCAAAAAATGCGTTCATATTCTGAAAAAAAAAAAAAAAAAAAAAAAAAACATTATCCCAAGTCCAGTGATCGTTGGTAATTTTTATTGTAAATAATCTACAAATAGATGGATTTATCTTTATTTATTTATTTAATTATTTATTTTAATACGGATTGCGCTTTAATTACATTTTGTTTTAACAGAGATAAAAACGTTATAACGTGTTTGATAATACATTTTTAATATTTTTTGAAGGTATACTTCTTTCTGTTTAAACTCTGTTTGTCTATTGCTAAGGAGAGTACAAAAACATGAATGGGGAATTTCATATGGCCTAGCTATATGTTTTCTAAATGAGTATCTCCTAAGCATTACTAATGACAATCCTATTGCTAGTAATAGTACCAATGACAATGTAAACGATGTGATTGGTATTAATAACACTAAATGTATGTCAATTATCCACATATTTGCTTTTATAAAAAAAAACACTTCTAAATTCTATAAGCATAACAGCTGGTAAATATTTTTATTATTACTATTTCTACATTGATTCTAGTTTACAAGGATTTGTTTTAGTTTTAAAGCATACAATTTATTGCTTTTTTGTAACTTTGAGTAATCTGTATATTAATTACTTCAGCAAGTTCTAAAAGCATATTGTTATTGACTAAATGCTAATGAATAAAACAATAATGAATTATGTTTTATTCTGTAAATTACACTGGCACACGCATCAAATACACATTAAATAAAAAAAATAATAATAAATACAATTGTTTTGACATCTGCACATAATAAGATCAATAAAGCCGCCCGGTAAACCTTTTATTCTTAAAAAAAGAAATAAAGTAAAAAAAGAAAGAAACAGGTGTTCCGTTTACATTTTGAAATCATTCATTATGTAGGTGAACGAATGCAATGAGGATATCGATATTTTATAAAGTTATAACATGCTTTATACACATTTGCTTAGATTCGGCGTCACGAAAGGATAATTTTACAAAATACATAAAATTTTGAAAGAAAATCCAATATCTGGGATGTGTAGTCCATAATTCATCACCGCAGCGATATCGATTGTTCGGGAAAAATTACGTGAACTTGTATATGTATTATGTCTGTGATGGTACGTATAAGCATATATCAAGATTGAAAATATTTGGGAATAAAATTATCGACTTCTACACTGATGGTAATTCTACCATGACACTGTCAACGATGTTATTGATTCTATTAACAATAACATATTTTATTTACGCACATATATAATTATATGCTCTTCACATCTTTATATTCATATTATACATTTTGTCATTTATTCTTACGCATAATATTTCGTAAGGAATTTTTAAATCTCAGATTATACTTTGCGATTTTTTACATGAAGTTTTAATGCTTTTTTTCTTTTGGATTTTAAAATCGTACTTTTAAAAATGATTGATGTTTACAACATTGAAACATCCGTGTATATTATTTATCTTGAATTTTAGAAATTAATGAATTATGTAATTACAGTTAGCATTAATATAAAAAAGTCCTTTTCAAGTCTTGTTTCGATTAATCTTGTTTTGGACGCTATATCTAGGGAGACCTTGGTAGTTGTTGAATGATTGTAGGCATTTGGAAACTCATCTAGATGTCCTGGTCTGTTTAGCTTCTGTTACGAAAACGAGATTTTAACATAAAAAATCAAATTAAAACGAAACTGCCATATTTTTCAAACAGAATTAAAACCTTTGAGAAAAATTATATCTGTTATTACTAAAATTACTTAGAAATTTTATTGCCATTTGTCTAATAAAATAAATGGAACTTTCATTTAAGTATAATTTAAGTTTTTTTAAGTCTTCATGCGTAAGTTGAAACATCATATTCTTCAAGATAACCTAAACAAAAAGATAATAGTTAAAACTTTGAATGCATTTTCTCAAAGCTGATATTTACTTGTATTTTGCTCAATTTAAAAAGCGATTCCAGAAAAGATTTTCTATAAGACTTTTATATTGTAGTGTGATTACTATATATGTTGATTGCTAAAAAAATTATTATTTGATATTTTTTAAATCCTTATCAATTATGAACAGCCTCAACCGGCATATTTTATTTTATAAGAATATAAATTTTTTAGTTGAATATTTATTTTTACTATGACTTTTCTGTAGTTTATTTTAACAACTTATTGAAAATTTCTTATGATCCAAGCATATTTTACTGACGGAAACGAAGAGTAAAACAAACAATAAGACACTCAAAAATATTTACATATTTCAAATTTGTTAAAAGGATATTTACAAAAAAAAAAAAAAAGTCTAGGAATTCAAAAACAAAGTTAATAAAAAATACCCATTGTCCAAGGATATCATCTTTCGTTATCATTATTTAAACTTTTGATACGCTTAGCAGATATAAAAAATACACTAATGCTGGTGAAAAAAAAAATGTAATTCTTTCAGAACACATTTAATGGTCATTTTCTTCTATCCCGTGTTTACTGCTTGTATTATTCCTTTTACCATGTGGCCATTTTTACTTCTTAAACTGCCAATTTTTATTGCCCCATCTCTTACCTTAACCTTTACACTTATTTTTCACCTTGCAAGAACAAACCAGAAAACGACAGAATAGAACATTTAGAGGAAGGCTTTATCTTGGATTTACTTAAATCTTTACGAGTCCAAAGGCTTAATGTATATGTTTTTTTTTCTTTTTTTCATTATCTGTTAGCTTATCAGACACTAAACCCTAGATTTATATTCACAGAGAATTTGCGTCAGGAAAAAGATGTTGCAAACATTAGAGAGCGATTAGACGTAAATGTTGCTTAAACTGATTTCTCATTAAGCGAAGACTGCTGTAGTATCTTTGCATAACATCTATGCTGCAGTTTATAACAGAATTTGAAGCGTCTGGAAAAATTAGAAGCGTTAAAAAGAAAGTTTACTATTTTATGTAATTAATCGGAACTGACAGTGTATAAATCTCAAAGTGAAAGAAGGTAACAAAACATAAAAGTATTAAGGACTTTATTAGGACATAATATAAATAGGGCAGTTTTAGACATTTGGCGTCTCTCTACAAATTAAGTAATACTTACTTTTTACTCCAAAATATATTGATTTTCGAAAAGGCTGTGTTAAAAAGTAAAAACGTGCCCGTCAAGCTCAAAAGTATTACTAGATGTCTAGACTTTTGCATAATTTCAATCTTTGTACTGCAGACAAAATCAATTAAAGTGTTGTCAGATATAGTTTTGTTTGAAAACTATAAACTAATTTACTGGCTTTTGAGGACCTTTTAAAGAATTTTCAAGCATGTGATTTTTTTTTTTAAATCTCTAACCACGTTAAATATTTGTAAGCATTTGTTGCCATCACTATTGTAAAATAATAGTTATGGTAACATAAATAAATATGCAAAACAGAATAGAAAGTATCAGGGTAGCCACATTTGGTGACTTGTGAATGTCTGCGTTACTAACGTAAACTTTTAAGAGTGTAAATTTTGATTTAAATAGAGCAGGGTACGACGTACATTTTGGACAGAAAGATAGATGAAAGGTTTAAGAAAAATTACATTTTAGCACATTCATTGACAAGTGATGTGTGTTAGTGAAACCTTATTTTGAAAATTTCTCCTAATAATGCAACATTTTTTTCGAACAAGAACATGTGTGTTTGTTAATAAAACTCCATCAAACATAACAAAAGATGAAGATTTCATATCACCAATGATTTTTCCACAATGTTCATAACGGAATAAAAAACTTATTCTTTGTTAATACTATTCTATTCTCTTTTTTCTTCTTTGCTTCCTGTTTAAGGCGTGATTTGATTTATTTGTTTTACTTCGGAATCATTCAGTGATTAAAAAACGATTATTTGGTTAAGACTAGTCTCAAATCTTTTGGTTTTCTCCAGTGAAAACGAGGTTTTGAATGACTTTCTAATGATATTACGAGATCAGTTTCATCAATGCATATTTAAAGTTTTTAAATATTCCAATTTAAATTGTGGAGAATCAAATAACATTTTTTGTATTTATTTTACAGTCAATTGATAGGAGTTTCTACAGTTTCAGATTTTCATGCTCGAGTAATGATACAAAAATCAGCTTTGACGATATTTATTGAACTATACGACGGTAAATGTGCTATTAAAGAACATCCTTATTTTTTTTATTCTTTTCTTCCTGTTTAAGGCGTGATTTGATTTATTTGTTTTACTTCGAAATCATTCAGTGATTAAAAAACGATTATTTGGTTAAGACTAGTCTCAAATCTTTTGGTTTTCTCCAGTGAAAACGAGGTTTTGAATGACTTTCTAATGATATTACGAGATCAGTTTCATCAAGGCATATTTAAAGTTTTTAAATATTCCAATTTAAATTGTGAAGAATCAAATAACATTTTTTGTATTTATTTTACAGTCAATTGATAGGAGTTTTTACAGTTTCAGATTTTCATGCTCGAGTAATGATACAAAAATCAGCTTTGACGATATTTATTGAACTATACGGTAAATGTGCTATTAAAGAACATCCTTATTTTTTTTTTATTCTTTTCTTCCTGTTTAAGGCGTGATTTGATTTAATTGTTTTACTTCGAAATCATTCAGTGATTGAAAAACGATTATTTGGTTAAGACTAGTCTCAAATCTTTTGGTTTTCTCCAGTGAAAACGAGGTTTTGAATGACTTTCTAATGATATTACGAGATCAGTTTCATCAAGGCATATTTAAAGTTTTTAAATATTCCAATTTAAATTGTGGAGAATCAAATAACATTTTTTTGTATTTATTTTACAGTCAATTGATAGGAGTTTCTACAGTTTCAGATTTTCATGCTCGAGTAATGATACAAAAATCAGCTTTGACGATATTTATTGAACTATACGGTAAATGTGCTATTAAAGAACATCCTTATTTTTTTTTATTCTTTTCTTCCTGTTTAAGGCGTGATTTGATTTAATTGTTTTACTTCGAAATCATTCAGTGATTGAAAAACGATTATTTGGTTAAGACTAGTCTCAAATCTTTTGGTTTTCTCCAGTGAAAACGAGGTTTTGAATGACTTTCTAATAATATAACGAGATCAGTTTCATCACTGCATATTTAAAGTTTTTAAATATTCTAATTTAAATTGTAGAGAATCAAATAACATTTTTGTATTTATTTTACAGTCAATTGATAGGAGTTTCTACAGTTTCCGATTTTCATGCCCGAGTAATGATACAAAAATCAACTTTGACTATATTTATTGAACTATACGGTAAATGTGCTATTAAAGGACATCCTTATTTTTTTTAATTTCTTTTTTAATTAATAGTTATAATTATTAAATTTCAGTTTATTTTATTATTATATTAATCTATCCACAGTATTTAACCAAGTTTATAGTCACGTCCCCTGTGTCAATAAGCATCTTTATAGAAATTGTGTAGCACACATATATTTAAGTTTGTAAAATTGCAAACGAGAACTTTGTATGTATTGAGAAGTGTAAAATTTATCGCGATTTGGTTATTAATAGCTATCCTATAGGTCTTGTTAAAAAAATCTTTAAATTTTGTGAATTCTACTCCGCCCCCACCCCCCTTTTCAACGTAGTAAACCAAACTCTTTTATCTGTATTCCATTATTATAAGAACATTTCTGAAAAAATTTCTGGCATTCTAAAATCATTCAATATTGGGGTTTCCTTTAAACCAATTAATAAAGTGAGTTCCTTTTTCACTAAGCATAAATTTCAATATGATAAGTCTAAATTACCCGGTGTTGTTTATATTATTCCCTGTAAAGATTGCAATAGTGTCTACATTGAAGAAACAGGTAGATCATTGGAAATTCGCCTAAAAGAACATACTAGTGCTTTAAAAAGTAGTAATTTGAACTCAAAAATTGTCCAGGATTCACTTCAAACTAATCACATCCCGCTAATTGCAAACGCCAGTATTTTGAAATCAGGTTGTAACAGCTACCATGGTCGATTACTCCTTGAGGGTTGGTTCACTCAATTGCGATCGCAGACGTTGAATGAAGCTCGTTCTGTCCCTAATGAATATTATCTGTTTTTAAAATAACTTCAACTGTACTTGATTTGTTCAGTGGTTTGTTATGCAATAGATTGTTTATGTACTGATGATGCCTTGCGTGTCGCTTGGCGAAACGTCTACTATTTTGTATTTTTAACTGTTTTTAAGTATATTTTTTTATAAATTTTATTTTAAGTGTACTCATGTCTGTCTTAAATTATTTTATTTGGTGTTTTTAAAAATTGCAAACGAGAACTTTGTATGTCATAAATTTCATTATTATATATAAGCGTTACAGAAGTTTAAAAAATATTTTTTTTTCCACAAAACATTTCACCTCACTTTAAAAATGGAGACATCTGTTGTGGTATATCTTTATCTATCTTGTGGTATATATTTATGTATGATTCAACTTTAAAAAATAGAACATCACTTAAATGTTTTGTGAAATGTTGATAATGTTTCATGTTTTACAAATTTGGATTTTATGGCATTTGGAATAACAAACGACTAATGGAAAAAAACTTGAATATAAAAAAAATATTTCTTTAAAAATTCTTGCTGATATATGTCCCATGATAGCGTATTCAGTAGAGCAGAACCTACGAAGTTCAGGCAAAATGCCATAATCAGATGCGCAGCTCACGATGAAATAATATGATAGATTTATTTTAATGATAAATATGTGAACTTTAAGCTATTCATTTTTTTCTTTAATGGTTTTTGGCTGTTTATTTTCTGTATTGTTTCCAAACAGAAAAATATCTTGTGTTTTTTGTTTGAGATTAAGATATGATTCAAATTATTTTAATTTCCTCTTTTAAAAAACAAATACTGGATTTATTTAATTTATTACAAACGACAACTTCTAGAGCACATAGAAAAACAAAATACTACATGAAAAATAAAATTCCAAAAATGAATACTTCTCCGGGGAGATCTATGCCTAAGTTAAAACTCCGTTACGATGCTTAAAAGCATCATCCCAGATATGGTTAAACAATTTACCGTTAGCGGTTAAATCAAATTGCAGGTCATACATGTGACCGTTTAAGTTCTGGCTGGGATCTATGACGTTATTCATATCAATTAATCTGAATAAGTTATATAAAAAAAAACTAAATAATATTATTGCGTTGTGTTATTTCGGAGAAACTCCTGCTTATGAACTATTGAGTTAATGACGCACGTCACCAGTTGAATTCAATATTAACATTAATGAAGAAATAACTTAACCCGAAGAAAGTTAACGTGATACAAAAAAACTGGCATTAATTAAGAACATTTATTATATAAAAATATTTACAAATATAAACATAAGTATATAATAAAAATAGCAAATCAACATAGCTACCACGCAGCTTCATTCTTGGATGCCTTTGATCCTAATATTTCAAAATTTTATTAATTTTTTCATTATAATTATTTTAAACATTTCAGTATGTTTGAGTTTACAAATTTTATCTATTTCTTCATATTATTATTTACTAGAATTAAAAATATTACACATTATTTTTATCAATTTTACTCACTTGCGTTTTACAGATATGACTGATTTTACAAAAAATTAAATAATTAAATTCAGAGAGTCCTTGCCAATTAGATACAAGTATATTTACTTATACATATATAAACTATTTACTTGAACAATCACTATTTACAAAAAGAGTAAATGAAGAAACATCACGGGCCCAAGCCTCGGTTTCGAACTCCATCAGTTTGCTTCTTCGTCCGGTTCACTGGCCTCTCGGCATTTATCCCATACTTTCTAGAATAAAAGTAGTAGCATGGACCTCACGGTCAAACGTACAGTAACTACTTTTAGACATCGTAAAACATATCAATTCTACCACAATTCACAAGATACGACATAAACTCTGAGGTTTACGTATAAGGAATATGACAATAGTGTCATTTTAGATCATCAGTCACTCTTGAAATAATCAATTTATCTACGTACGAAAATTCAGAAAGAATCCGACAAAGAAGGTTTTCAAATGTCATCTCCTGCAAATCTCTAAAATTACATATATAAATATTTTAAAGCTCATGCCTCGCATTCTCTTGTATATTAATTTAATTTAAGGTACACAAAACTTACACCGCTTGCATTTATTGGTTCACAGTATAGTGGTCAAATGATCTGACCACTTAAGATCCGCCTTGATTCTCTCGTATGCTGAGTGAAGGTTCGCATTTTGTCATATCTGGGTGTCGCACCATTTTGCCACCAGAGTCTTTACCCCTATCGTAAATAACTCTCCGACAAAGCCATCAAAAGCATTGTTATTTTCCAACTGACTATAGACTCACTGTCTCCATTGTGAAAAATATATATTTCTCTTTGAGGACTTTGTGAGAAACACATATTAATTACATAACATTACTTAATATTATTAAAATAATATAAAAATTGGTTCACATATAGTGCTTGATGTTACATAATTACTTAATATTATTAAAATAATATAAAAATTGGTTCACATATATAGTACTTGAAGTCTTGAACATTACTATGTAAAGTTTATCTTTTTAGCTCAATTCTAACTTGAAATAATTGATTTACAAAAGAAGTTTACGGTGAAATCGCGCTAGTGATGAAAGCACAGAAAAGGTAATATATTCTTTCTACACAAACAACTTCTTTAATGTTTTACCATTTGTTTCATTAGATCACATCAAAAAGAGCACAGCTAAGAAATTCAAGCAAAATAGCATAATTAGATATGCATGTCCCAATGGAGCAATTTCATAATGAAGTAATTTGGTTCTTTCATAAAGCAAAAATTGTATCTAAGCTTTCTCGATTTTTAAACAGGATCTGATCGTTTGTTTTGTGTACTATTTAATGGCAACAGAAAATTCGTTTTATTTTCCTTAGACACAAATTAAAACTAAAACAAACCATCTTGTATTAGGTATTAGAAAACTGTTTCCTGCCACTGGAAAAAAAATTGTTTGCCCCTGTAAAAATGAAATAATTGTTTTATAGTGATTCTAGATTTCCAGAAAAGAAGAACGCAAGAAATTCAGCAAAATAGCAGGAACAAATACATTCGAGCAATAATAAATTAATTTATGTTAAGTTTATTTTGCATGCGAATGTCAAGTAAACCTTATTTACTGCAGATACTGACTGTATATTTTACACATTTTTTTCAAACAAGAAAAGAAAATTATTTTTTTCTACAACTCATTAAAGTTATTTTTTTAGTCACTAAAAGAACTAACATTTATAGTACACTTCGTTTGATTATAGCTGTCACCTGTATATTATTGTAATCTACAGAAATTTTAAAATATTCTAATCTACAGAACCCGTAGCTAATCTACAGAAATTTTAAAAACGGAACATATCCACCTGTCGGGTGATACTTCATTTATAAAATCACAGACAAAAACATTTAATTTATCTAGCTATATTTACCTAGCTATCTCCAAATATTTTACTACATACGGAATCTTTCAAACTACTTACAGTGCAACCTGGATTCATTCTTCAAGATTTTTCCGTTTGTGAAACATTGTTTATTTCAGTTCATCGACAACAGTGTATAAATACTAGGTAGTGCTTGAAAAATACGTGGGATCAATCAGTTTTCTTGAATTTATTTCTTTACAATCAATTAAACAGGACATATTACTTAAATAACCGTTCCAGCATCATGTTTAAAAGTACGCAGAAATGTAACTATAGTTGCATTTATAGACAAGTTGTCTCAGTCCGTTGATAATTCAAAAAATCGAACAAAATAACAAACTGTCGTATCGAAGTGCGTTTTGTACCATAACACACGTCAAAAAGTGGCCTTTTTTGTGGGCAAGGAAAAAAAATTCAAAGAGACACGTAAATAACTTCAAATATCAAAAACTCACAAAAATTAAACAAATTGTCGTACGGGAATACGGTTTATATCGTTAAACTTGTCAAAAAGTGGAAGTTTTCGAAGTAAAAGAAAAAAGAATATTTAAAAGAGTCCAATTAGTCCGTTGTTTCTCAAAACTTAAAATTTTACGATTTTCATATCATAGTGCGGTTTTTGCCACAAGACATAGCAAAGTGTCATAATTCTGGAAGTAAAAATTGTTAAACCAAAATTTTAACGATCCTATTTTCTATTGTCACAAAGTAACCGACACTTTGGCAATTCTTATGATGAAAACCGCACTTCAATACGACAATTTGCTAATATTTTTATAAATTTTTGAAATCTGAACGAATTTATGGGACACCCTGCATTTCTTAATAGTGTGAGGAAGTGAAATATAAAAGGCTGGCTGTTATCACAAAATCTGATATTTTAAATACATTTTATCCCATAATATTTACAAAAAGGCGGATATCAGGTAATCAGCTATACCACAAAAATATATTCCACTTATTGAAAAACAGAGTATGTTATTTTTCATCTGAATAAAAATACCTGAAATTTACTAACATAGAGGTATTAAAAATGTTTATAAATATTTATAAAAGATATGTTGTCAAGAGAAAAAAAAAAATATATATATATATATATATGTGTACATCGACAGCACTACTAAAGCTGCTACTAGTATTGTTGCTGAAACAAATGTTCCGGTCATTCGGTGTGAAAATTCTAGACTGTAGAAATCCTTACTACATAAAAAATTTTTATTTAGCATGTAGTCCTTGTTTATCTATCTCTGCTATCTATAAAATTAGCTGCTGACTCTTCTATTCTGAGATAGAGTAATAAATTTTTCGCCGAACCTTGAAATTTCAATCGTACATTCACTTTTTCCTTACTTTCACTCTTTAGTTTTTAGTTTTTTACTCGTCTGTTTTTTGTCCTTGACACTTGTTTTCCTGACTCGCTAGCGTGCTACGTATGTTGTGTTCATTAAAAACCATTTACTTTGATGACTTTGTCAAAAATTGAGAAAATTTCAAAATCCACCTCCAATATAAGTTATAATTTTATTTACTATATTTTAATCACATTTTCCCCCATTGAAACTTTGAAGAACAATAGAAGTGGTTATCAGGTATAAAATGAATTCATAAAACAGTTGAGACAATTAAAAATAGTATACTGCATTTTTTTTTTTTTTTTTTTTTTTTTTTTACAGAATTGAGTAAACATATATAAAATGTTAAGAAAAAAGTTCTAGAAAATTGGAATAAAAAATCAGTTTTAAAAATCAATTAAAAATTTTTAAGCATACTAAATCAATTTCATTAACCAATGTAATTCCGCCTTCTTTAAAATTGCCACTTATCATTCGTTTTGTTTTCGAATATCATAAACTTCTAGGCTCTATTTCCAATTTTAAGGGATTTTTTTTTCTCTTAAGATTTTACTTCTCTTCTATAAACGTATAGAATGTGAAGCAAGAAAGTTCTATAAAATTTAATAAACGAATCAGTTTTAAAAATCGATTACAAAAATATATATATAAATAAATAAATAAAATAAATAAATATAAAACATAATAAATCAAGCCAAATTATACCGTTGCATTAAATCAATCTAATCCTGACTTGATTTAAAATGTCTCTTATAGTTCAGTATCCTTTGCTTTCGAGTGTAACTGATTTAAAGGTGTATTTTCAATTTTGATACTTTTTTTTTTGTCGCTTAGCTGAGTTTTATAAAATATTTCATACAGAAATAATAATATATTTTTTATATTTTTAGAGATTTTTCTACTAAAATTAAAATTTCGATATTTAAATATTTTCTCTGTATAAGTTCTCTCCAAAATTATAGAGCTTAATTTATAGTAGCACAAAATTTATGTAAACCACCAAAAAAAACTTCAACAAAAAGAAAATCTTTCACTAAAAACCGTCAAAAGGGAGTGCAAAAATTCTGATACTTATAAGATTACTAAAAGTAAGTAATATAAATCAGTATCAAGTTTGAACATTTTAAGGTAAATTTAAACAAAGTATTTAACACGTTTGCGAGTAACACCGTATATGTACGTCACTATCCATGTAAACTAAGCCTAAACTCACTCCTCAAAGGGTTAATAAATCAAACTAAGCCCGATCATATTTGAACTGCCACTAATCTTTCAGTGCATAATAAATTTCGACCGCTTCACGAAAGGTAAGTTATTGTTAAATTTTCCACATAGGAGATTACACGGATGTTATCTGTACTCAACTAGAAAATTTCGGTGCATATCTTTGAACAGAGATAACGAGTAACGACACAAAAAGTGTGCGTGCAAAGTTTATTTAAAGGATGTAACAGATAAAATGAAGTTGTGAAAATGTCTAGCTTACTTTTTTTTTTCTTTACAATAGATAACATGTGTAAACTCATAACAATATTTTGGATCGTAGAAATAAGACTTTAAAAGAAATTAGCATTTTGATGAGTATTGTTAAGATAAAAACTTCCATATTTAAAAGAAAGTATATTTTCTGAAAATTTGCATAGAGTGTAAGTTGTGATATACAAGGTGAATCAGAATGGATTGTTTAAAATTTAAGTAGTGATAATGCAAACCAAAACAAACACTTTTTGTATAGGTAACCAGTGTTGTAATTACAGGTGCAGATTCCCAAAATTTGGAAGGAGCCAGTGGCTCCTAAACACAAAAAATCCAGTGGCCACAATTGTGAAAAAAATAAAAACAATAGTGTTTATATGGGTAAAATGCTAAACAAAAAACTTATGAATTCAAAGTGTAAAGTAATTTATTTAATATACAGACATGTAAACAAAATCTGAATATTAATTAAGTGTAATATAAATCTTAAACCATGCACAGTCAGAAGATAAAAGTTAGGCAAGATACGGTTTTAAAAAAATGTATAAGCTAATCAATCATGATAGCGAAGAATATTAGAAAAACAATATTTCTTATTTTGATTTTGCCATACAAAAGTACATATAAAAGAAAATCTGAATGTGTAATATCATTTTGCACTATAAAAATTAAAATACTCTGAACATTTGTTTTTCTATAAGATTTTTTTTTTTTTTTTTTTTTTTTTTTTTTTTGTTTAGTCACAGACTATGTAAAATTATTAGACTCAAACTGTTACGAATTTCATTGCTATTCGAATATATTATTTAATAGTTTGCTGTGTTAAACAGATAATTCTGAAAAGATAATAATAAAGATAATAATAAATGAAAAAATGTAATAATAAATGTTGTTATGTGTTTTGCGCTTAATCTTAAAAAAAAAAAAAAAAAAAAAAATCAATTTCGCAATGGAGACTGGGAATACCAGAAATTAATCACTTTTAAATAACATGGCGACTTAAACACCGAAAGTTAGTGGCCACGGCAAAATATTTAGTCGCCACGTGGCGACTGGCGACCATGAATCTGCACCTATAGTTGTAATCCATTTATGAAGCCAAAAATTCATTGTGTCTCACTCGAATCTGAATACGGATTTTCGTTCATGATGAAAATATTTTGAAGATATTTTCGACACATTTACCTTGATTTTTGTAAATATCAGCGCCATCCATAACATCACAAAAATTGTTGGAAATGTACAGCATTACGGCCAATGGTTTCGCGTGTAATGTTAATCACATTCGGAAATTATGAAATATCTAATTTATTGCTTTATAGTACATTTCTATTGTATTTCTACCACTTCTCGTAAGATCCTTATAAGTTACACAATGAAAAGTGAAGTTAAAATATCATGAGTGTTAAAATTACGAACAAAAATCGGGGTTCGGATATAAATGAGACACTCTTTATTTTTTATTCATTTTAAAGGATTACGACTCAGGGTGCTCTATAAAAATTGTTTTTTATTGTGTGCTCTATTACCTCGTAAAGTTTAAACGATTAATTGTGAATAACTCTTTAATATTTGTAAAATTGAATGGAAATTAATATTGATGTTAGAGAGACTATGGAATTGGTTTGTTAAATCTTCTGAAAGGGGAAAAAGAAAAAATATTAAAATATCACTACTAAAGAAATGAACAATGTAAAGAATTAACTCACCAATTTCGTGAATATTTACATGTCATCTGATTGAAGAACAATGTAATGTCGACAGAACCAATATTGATTGCATAGTTCTCTAAAGTATTCGTTATTCGACAAAGTACGCACATCCCCAAATCGGTACGGAATTCCCAAAATCACTATTGAAAAAAAATACCCAAGTTAACTAACTCACCTATTTCATAAGTATTTCCCTGTCACTTGAATGATATTCAATGTAATGGCAACAACACCAATACAGATTACAGATTTGTCGAAAATATTCTTCCTCCGACAAAGTACGCGCTTCCGAAAATCAGAGGCTAGACACTATAAAGGCATGAAATTTGGATAACAAACTTTTCAGTTAATACACTAATAATTTCAAATAAATGACTGTTTATATATATATATATATATATATATATATACAAAATGTTGGCCGATAAATAATTCTGAATAGCATCTTATGAAATGCGATTTGTAGTGTAACAATTGTGCCAACTGTCGAACTGTGCAACTGAAAACTCTAGCAATCCTAGAGAAAGACAGGCTCAGTAGGAACTGGGTTTCTGGGTGTGGTTGTGTAGCGGAAGTGGAGAGTGAAGAATGTTGTGATGTAAAAAAGGGTATCTGGCGATCCGCCATAGTTTAATTTCCTAATAATGTTTTGCCCAGTTATTTAATACTTTTATTGTGTATTATTTCGTGAGTGTATTTGTAAATGTGTTCCGTATTATTCCTCAAAATAATAATATTTAGAGGCAATATTGGAATCATCAATGCCCGATGCATAAGTTACTGAAGAAAAAGTGCCAATAAGGAACTTGTGCAAATGACGAATACGAAAAAGATAAAATCAGGCATTGAACAGAAGATTTTTTAAGTTTACTGATGTCTAATGATTTCTAGCCTTGAAAGATAAAGATTACAATGCTGATGCAATTAGAGCTTTCGATCTCCAGCAGAACCGATAACACTTTTTGTACTATTTTATTTTAATGCATCTAGAAAATATTGACCTGAAAGTATGTTTCCAAACTTAACATCATTATGACACGTATGACGTTCTGAAAAATCAAGGATCGGTCTTCTTATAGGGGCCAAGGAATATTTTCGGTATCCTACATTTTCTTTTCATAGATGAAAACAAATATTTAAGTCATGTTTTCTTTTTTTAGAAAGATTGAAGGAAATATATTTTAGTTTCTTTGGGGCCCCTCATAAATACGGACCGTGTGCGCACTTAACTAGCTCGATAATCCTTACAACCCTCACTGTATGGAGACCACTGAATTGAGGAAGTTTAACAGTGATAAACTAAATGTATGTGTAGCGTTGTGTAAATGTAATCATCATGCAAGTGTATTCATCAAATATATACATGTAGCATTTGATTTGATGTATATGACAGATATTATCATTGCAGTTGATACTATTCTACTGTACTTACAACATTTAACCAACAGTGGGTAAATATTGTTAAATATTGACGATACTGACTTTGCAAATCCAGAATGTAAACACGCCAAAATTACTTCAGTACTGGGCAAATTTTACCCAGATTCTTGATAATATTGTTGTTATTTTTGTGGATACCATTTTGTTTATAGTGAAAAATTAAGTCATCGCTGCATGAAAGACACGTATGTTTTACTGTAACATATCTTAAAAATAATACAAAGTGTGTACTTTTTATTAAATTGAATGGGTCCATAATAATTGTTATCTTAGCTTTACAATATCTAAACTATCTATATCTATAGTATTTCAATTATAATCTTAGGCTCAAACTAAAAATTGAAAGCGTTTTCGAGAAATGATAAAGAGCCATGTTAATCTATGTAAAAAAAAAAAAAAAAACATAGATTTCGATAAGTCTTTTAAGCATGTTTAGAAGATGAGTGTTGACAAACAACATCATACATGGTGACAACAGATTATACAATCTATCAGAAATATTTCTAAACACTTTCGAGGAAAATAGTTGACTGATATAAATTGTTACGAAAATTATTAAACGGTAAATAAAAATATTTTTATTATCTTGGTAAAGAACAAGATAAAAGTCAAATAACAAACTGAAAAACGCAACTAAACGAAAATAGAGCTTAAAAAAAGGGAAATAAGATCTTTCGTTAAGTGTTTATTGCAATAAATAAGTTTGAGTACCATTATTCCTAGACATTTTGACAAATTTATTTAGCCGTAGAAATTTATGTTTGTACTCGTTTCTATTTGTTCTCTCGTCTCTATTTGTTCTGCTTCCCCTTTTGTGTAAATGCGCACAGAAAATGAAGGGAGGGGTGATGGTGTTTGAATAGAATGTGGAAATATTTAAGATTGGTGTAACCTTGGGTTATAAAAAAACATTTCTAATTTCATGACAATTTGATATATTGTTGCATTAAATAATTTTTTGTGGCAAGATTTTGCTACTTTATAATTTTAGTAATCTCAATTCATTAAAATATAGATTATTAATACTATATAATACAAATATATATATTATAATGTAAATATATAAACAACATTATCCTTCATTAAGGGGATTTAGGACTCTTAATTCTTCAAAATATTCACTTTTTGAAATACACATATATTTATTAAAGAGTAATTTATTTTCTGAACACTTTAAAACAAAATAAATGGCACTTTTAATAGCTGTTAAATATGAATACTTTCAAAGGGAGAACTTTAAAGTCATTTTTCTCAAAATGTGAGTTTTGGACAATGCATGCAAGTAGTTTAAAAAAATTTTTCAATATATTTTCATGAAATTTTCATGATATATAGTGTATGGTTGTCTCTTTTAAATGAACCTAAATTTTCATCCTTTTTGACGAAAAAAATATTTTTACTTGGTGTTATACTGCTAGGATTTTGAAAATATTATATAAGCAAAATACACTTTTGTTTTTAAACATAAAAATGCTATAAATAAACATTTTTTATGTTCAGTGTAAGTACAATATTCTCAAATATAATTAGATACCAAAAATTTGTTTCACAGGCAGAAATTCTTTTATAATTATGCGCCCAACCTGTGATTCCAATATTCTGCTCTACAATTTAAAAACTCCTATAGAAATTAATTTTTACCATTATGAACTAAAAAATATATGAAACATGTATCTATTATTGCCCTTAAAAATTGTGTTTTTGTAATACTTACTTTGTAAGATTTAAAAAAAAAAAAAAAAAAAAAAAAAAAATGTCAATTGTTTTCCCTTTTCGGCATGTTAAGAGTCAAAAGTTACCTCAAAACCAAAACAAACATATAAGAAATTATATACAGCAACTTATATTTCGATTTGTGAAAAAAGAAATATAAGTTTATTGTTTTTCAATTAATTTAAAGTTAAATATACAGAAAGGAACAAGCTCCAAAAGGTAACTAAATAAATATTACGGCTTTTAATAAAGAATTCGATGTTTATTGTTAAGGTGTTTATTGCAAAAAAAATGTTAGACACAAAAAGTACTACAATTTCTTGAGATTGGGACAAATTTATTTAGCCACAAAAATTTCCATTTCTTCTCACTTCTATCTTTTAGGTAGATTTCGTAAGAAATACTACCTATTACATTCTCACCTAAGTTGGAAATTTTGAAAAATTTTTGCAGATCTACGCCGATCATGACTCTCAGAACCCAAAACCACCCCCAGTTCAAAACTTTATCTATCTATCTATCTATCTATCTATCTATCTATCTATGTCACTTTTTTCTGACCACGATAACTGGAAAAATTCTGCATTAATCTTTTACAAACTGATACATAAAATCAAGGGGCATAAAATCTCGGTCAAGTTCGTTAATGGGCAAAATCGAACCAAGGGGGGGAGGGTGGGGGGGCTTTTTGTGAAAACAGAAAAAACCCCATAATTTCTTAATTATGATACGTATCGAATCCTTTTAAAGTTATTATTACTTCTAGGAGAAGGGTCGAAAATGTATGTATGACAGATTTTTGATATAATTAAAAATGGCCCCAAGGGGGGGGGGGAAAGGGGGGTTTTAAGAGAAAAAAAATCATAGCTTCGTCAATTCACAAGATATCAAATTCGCGTAAATTTATTATTAATCCTCTTAATATTATCTAAAACTTTTATATTGACAAGTTTTTTATAGGACCAACCGTTATAGCAAAAAAAAATTAAAAACAAAAAAAAATCCCTGCCGGCTCCGCCTGCAAACAAGTTATTTTTCGAAGTAGGCGGTTCCAAATCCTGCATCTTTTCGAAACTGATACATAAAATCAAGGGGCATAAAATCTCGGTCAAGTTCGTTAATGGACAAAATCGAACCAAGGGGGGGGGGATGGGGGGGATGGGGGGGCTTTTTGTGAAAACAGAAAAAAACCCATAATTTCTTACTTATGATACGTATCGAATCCGTTTGAAGTTATTATTACTTCTAGGAGAAGGGCCGAAAATTTATGTATGACAGATTTTTGATATAATTAAAAATTGCCTTAAGGGGTGGGGGTGGGGAGGGGGGTTTAGAAGAAAAAAATTCACAACTTCGCCAATTCTCAAGATTTCAAATCCGCTTAAATTTATTATTAATCCTCTTAATATTGTTTAAAACTTTTATATTTACAAGTTTTTATAGGACCAACCGTTATAGCAAAAAAAAAATTAAAAACAAAAAAATCCCTGCCGATTCCGCCTGCAAACAAGTTAGGTTTCGAAGTAGGCGGTTCCAACTGCCGCATCATCGTAAAAAGGTCATTTCTTCCGCAATTCCTGACAAACAGGCGCCCCACGGTCTGCGTCTTCGAAATCTACCTGTGCCTGTAGGCCGAGCCGTCAGGGATTTTTTTTCTAAAATATGCGTAGACAAGAGAAAGTAATGGCGTGTGAAGAGACCTTGGAAATATTTATGATTCGTGTAACACTGGCATATGAAAATACATTTCTAATTTCATGCGAATTTAAGCCTTTTTGTAATATAAAATAAAAATGTGATACTGTGTGCAAAGTTTCATATAATTTAAAATTTATAAAAATATACATTTAAATTTCATCTTTGATTAAAGAAAATAAAAAAGAAATATGGTGTAACATTTTATGAAAAACAGAATAAATCTGCGTAACTTATATTTCAATCAATTAAAGAAAATAAATAAGACGCGATAATACGGTACTATGTCTTGATTATTAAACTTAATTTGACTTTAATTAAGAATTCCGATTGTAATTTAATATATATATATATCTTGTTAATAAGTTCAACTATTTACTTGCAATATAATTATCGTGTAAATCCCATTATAATTAAAGTAAAACAAAGCAACATTCTTTCTAATTAAACACACTTCCTAAGTAACTTTCAGAGAGTAACTCGTGAAAACTTCACTTTCAAAGCGTTATAACAATATTTATCAAAAGACGTAGAAAGAAAGGAGAAAAAAAAATGAATAATGCATTGCCGTCATCGTGTTAGATCATCTCTGAAACGAAACACTTAGTTGTTTGATATTTTTTAATCCACCTTGATAACATATTAAAATTCTGTTACATTTATATAGTAAAAATATCAAGGAAAATAAATGAAAATATAGTTTTACAATTATATTTTTGTTACACAATCGTGTGATATTTTTATCCCCCAGTCCATGGCAAAATGAAGCCGTCTACCCTAACTCAGAATATACTCAAAAGGACACACGCTAGGATCCTACGAAAATATTGTATACTGTTAACTAATTCGGAATATTGCTCAAAATAAACAAACATTAAAGTCAAATTGATAAGTACTATACAAATATTTAATGTCTAATGAATAACAGAAATTAATCAATGCACAGCGTATAAAGTATAGTAATACACATTTTTATTTATTTATTTATTTATTAAAATGAAATTCAACTTAAACATCTTTTATCTGTTTCTTTATTAACAGTATACATATATTTTTTTTTCTTATTGAAGGCTTTTTTAACCAAAAAACAGTATTTATCACATGTTCTTTACAAAATTCCAATCTACTGTAACTCTATGTTGTAATTTATCTTCAATATTGTAATTTATATTGTAAAACATAACATCCTAATTTTATTCCTCTAATTTTATGTATACTATATGTGGGTTTTGTAATTATTCAAATTTTGTGTAAAACCTAGCATGACTTTTTACAATTAAATTACATATAATGTAAAATAAAAAAATCCCTGACGGCTCGGCCTACAGGCACAGGTAGATTTCGAAGACGCAGACCGTGGGGCGCCTGTTTGTCGGGAATTGCGGAAGAAATTACCTTTTTTACGATGATGCGGCAGTTTGAACCGCCTACTTCGAAACCTAACTTGTTTGCAAGCGGATCCGGCAGGGATTTTTTTTTTTTTTTTTTGTATAACGGTTGGACCTATAAAAAACTTGTCAATATAAAAGTTTTAGATAATATTAAGAGGATTTATAATAAATTTAAGCGGATTTGAAATCTTGGGAATTGACGAAGTTATGAATTTTTTTCTTCTAAAACCCCCCTTCCCCCCCTCTTAAGGCAATTTTTAATTATATCAAAAATCTGTCATACATAAATTTTTGGCCCTACTCCTAGAAGTAATAATAACGTCAAACGGATTCGATACACTCTAAACAAGAAAGAGTGACTATTCACTCCGGAGGAGTGGATATTCACTCTATCGCAGAGTCAAAATTTGCCCAACCTCTTTAGAGTGACTATTCACTCTAGGCAAAAGTGAAATTGTTCACTCTTTGAAAGAGTGAATATTCACTCTAAACAGGGGTGGATACTCACTCTTTCAGAAGAGTGACTATCCACTCTTGCAAAAAGAGTGGGTTTTTTCACCCTGATAAGAGTGAATAGTCACTCTTTCATAGGAGTGGCTATCCACTCTTTCATAGGAGTGACTATTCACTCTTGCAAAAGGAGTGGATTTCTCACTCCTCACAGGAGTGAATAGCCACTCTTTCATAGGAGTGAATGTTCACTTTTTATGGAGTGAATTATTTTTTTTTTGTTTCTTTTATGGGCATTTTAAAATAATCATATATTTTAGAGCATGCAATGAAAATAGACACAAGCGTGGTAAAGATTGGAATAAAATACTTTATTGGCAACATTTATTTAATTCATAGTTTGTAACAGTAATTGAACTCTTAAGGAAAAATTCAATTGGAATTACATAATGAATTAAATTAGGTTACTGACAGAAATAAACTAAAATATTTTATTCCAAGCTTATCACAATTGTGTTTACTTTCATTGCATGCCTTATAAAGATATGATAGTTTTAAAATTACCATAAGGGCAAGTAATTAACCAAAATCTTAATCAGTTAATTAATTTCTTTCTTTTCAAATACCCATTAAGTTGTATTTAGTATTTTAATAATTCCTGTGATGTACGTTATTTTTTTTTTTCATGTGTAATTCAAATTTTACATCTTTAGATCTCTGTATTAAATGCTAATGAATTTAAATCTAATCAAACATTATTGTTTACTGTACTTTAGTTGCTTTTACAGTTTTATTAATAACTATTTAATAGAGGTATATTCTATGACTAACAATGTGTGATTTCACTTTAATTTTTGTTTTAAATATAAACTCTTATCTTTTGACAGTACTTTTCCGTAAATTAGTGCCTATTATTCTAAGTCCTATTATTCTAAAATCATACATATTATTTCTGTTGTCAACATCCCTTTTTCTATCACTGTAAACTGAAATGTCTGAAACGGATGGTTAAAAAAAGAGACACTTTAAAGTGTCTTAATCTTTTAAGACACTTATTTGTGTCTGAATTTAAGACATTTGAAACGTCTGAATTGCGGCCTTTTTCGTGCTCTGATCTGTCGGCAATAAGTTGCCTTTTTTGACCACATTTTTTTTAAAGCATTAAATGCAGCCATATTTGACCACATTGCATCCTCGATAAATGGGAATATATTTTACCACAAAGCAGGGCTGGTAATTTTTCCAGAAGAAGAACTTGATTAAAGCATGGGAAAACTGGTCCATGGCACTACCTCCCCCCCCCCCCCCCCCACCGATTTTATGGGGCCTAAAATTTAATACGCAATTTTCGTAAAGCTGATATTTTAAATCTCTTCCGACATTGTACAGATTATATTCAATGTTTTGAGCTTTTACAGTAAGATAAGATTGAAAACAAAAAATATATTTATCTAAAAACAATAAAATCTTTCAATGGTGGATACTTCGGGACCACAGAATTTTTCCGCTATTCGGAAGTGTCCGGTTTTAGAGGTAAAAGCGGACACCTCTATTTAGCGAAAATCCACCTTTTCAATCCACAACACATACATGTTTGAATATTTTTACATCAGAAATGTGGACACCTCCGAATAGTAGACAAATTTTATAGTCTCGAAATGTCCGCTATATCCTACTCTATAAGTTTAAAATATTGAAAGAAATATCAAATTTGGAAGGCACCTAAAATCAGAGAGGAGGGGGTCAGAGCCGGGGAAGAGTTTGCCCATGCATTAATCATGTCCTTCTTCTGGAAGCAACCCAGCTTTTGGCAATTATTACTTAATCACAGTATCTTCAAAATTTTTTAATTAATTAATTGCTTAATTTACTTTCCCTCAAAATTCTCCCCCCAATTCTCAGGCTAAGTTGAGTACCAAAGTTTTGGCACTAAATTGTCCAGCCCTATTCCAACTGCCATGACGAGTTCGTGGTGTGCGGCGTCAGATCTCAGAACACTGAAACTCAGGAGTGAACAACACAGTAAAACAGGACTCCATTAGTTGGCCGACTTGGGTACTTGTCTTAGTGGACCGCCTCCATGAGGCGATCAGGCGATTTTCGCCCCATTCTCCAGGCACTCAAACCCGTCAAACTGGGTCGAATCCCGGTAGGTAGGGGCCTGGTCGGTGGTCTCCAAGCCTGATTTATAGTTCGCTAAATGGAGGTATATAGATAACAAACCCAGAAGTCCCGAGGTATCCGCTATCGAGAATTTTAACTGCATAAATTCATTTTACAGTTCATTTTCGTTCATTTCAGTGCATTGTAGTTCATTTTCTTAGTAGAAAGTACGAGTTTCTATCCTTTAAGTATGCTTTAAATTATTTTAACATTTGAATAGAATAGTTCAATAATAATAATAACGGACTCCATAACGGACATTCCCGAATAGCGGACACCTCTATTTAGCGGACACATTTGTGATCACAAAAACTTGTATATTGGTACATTTTTAACTCTCAATAGCGGACACCTCCAAATAGCGGACAAATTCTGTGCTCCCGAGGTGTCCGTTATTCAGAGGTTTTACTGTAATAAGGAAAAATCAAGTTTTCATTCTTTTTCTGAATGTTTTATATTTTTATTCAAATATTAACATCCATAAAAACCACGCTGGTGTTACGAGCCCTTCTTATTAAAATAAATAAATAAATAAAAATAAATAAATAAATAAGAAAGATTTTTTTTTTTTGTAAAAATGTTAAGAGTATATTAAAATTTGCTAAACAACTTTTTTTATATCTTGTACATAGCATACTTAAATAGTTATACAAAAAGAACCATTTTAATCCTAAATTTTATTACAAAAATGAAAAACTCCTTAAAAAATAATATATTTGTCTCTGCCATGGGCCAAACATGGTTCTTATCTACCCAATCCCCCCTCCTTTCCCCACACACACATACACACCACCACCACCACTCTTTTTTTTTTTTTTTTTTTTTTTTCAATTTTCTTTTTTTAGTTCCACATTATTTTGATTCTTTATTTAGAATCTTATTCAATATGACTTTTTTATTTTATTTTTATTTTTCCAGTTCATATATGATTAAGTAAACCGATTTGGATTCTTTGTTTGTATTATATTTTTTAAATGGCTGTGTGTCTTGAAATTTAAATATATTATTTAGATGGAACACAGATATATATATATTATTATTATTATTATTATTATTAAGGTGACCATATGGGCATTTTTTTATATAGATAAGATGATAATTGTAAGACCTAGTTAATAGAAAGTGTCAGCTATCCTTAAAAAATATATCCATTCTTTTAATAACACTAGGAAAAATTCATTCAAGTTTAAAAACTAATTAGGTGTTAAATATACATCTTAACTTTATGTAAGTAAATATATTAAATTGTAGATTTTTTCTGATTTCCATTTTTTTATTGTAAACTTTTTTATTTTAAAAAAGAATAAAAAATCAAAATCAAAATTAATTTACATTTTCTGCAGTTTTTATAACGTAAAGCTTTCAAAATGAATTTGTGCCTGGAAATCTAAATATGTTATACAGATGGAACACAGGATCTAATTGCAGTTTTTATTTTTTGAGCAAGTTTTCAGATTTAAAAAAAATCCTGAAACTAAATATAATAGTAATTTAATTTTTTTAATTAAAATTTACTAATAAAATATTCAGAATTTTATGATAACTTCATTCGGATGCTTTTATGATTATTTGTCAAGTTTTATGTTCGCCATCTGAAGCTAAAATGTCCATAACATTTCCCATATATATATTTCATTTTGTTAACATGAAAACATTAACTTCAAAATTATAATGTGTAACAGAATTAAATGATTTGTCATTAAAAATAAAAATTCATATGCGAAATCATACCAGTAATACCTGTAACTGAAAATTACAATTGAAAAACATATTAATACAATATCATTTAATAACTTTATACTTTTAATTATGTTGCCATGTTAGTAATTTCTCTTATATACATCAGATTGTAGTACCAGAGTTACTAAACTGTCATTAGAAAATTATATATATATATATATATATATATATATATATATATTAATAACATGCAGGAGAAATATTTTCTAGCTTCAAGATCATTTTCCTTATATATAGTACATTTTATCATGTCCAATTGTTAGTTTCTTATCTTTCATGTAAATGCATAAATATACTTTACAAAAAATCCCCAGCAATTTTATGTGAAAAATGTAGTTATGTACGTAAATAATATAAAACACTTACCTTTTTCCAATTTCAAATTAAAATCTGAAAACACCTTTTTACCAGAAGTAATCGAAAAATCAATATTAATATTATGTTTCAATATTTGAAGTTTTGCAAAATCGAAATATAAAATTTTAAGGAATTTTTTTTGGCAAAAATATAATACGAAAATTTTTGCCAAATATGGGTCTGAATATACAAGCAATAAAAGCAATACTCTGCTTTTATGTATTCAAGCAATAATCAGTTTATTTACTAGAAAAAAAAAAAACATGTATTTATAAATTGGATGATTTAAGGATTAGTAAACGAGATCGTTAATCCTGGAAATGATATAAATTTAGTGGAAAATGAAAAAATAAATACATAAATAATAATAAAAAAAAATACAATTCTTGTAACACTGAAAAATATTTATTCGATATAAAAATATACAAATAAGATAATACATATTATTCTTAAAAAAGTAGTTTAAATAATTAATATTACAGAATTAATAATATTCGCGTAAAACTTCCATTTCAAAATAAAAATTATATTTTCGTAAATAATCGCGCAAGAGCTCTTACCTTTGTAAAATAATCCACAAAATTTTAAATCAATGTTTATATAAATATTAAAAAATATATGCACTTTTTATTTGTCTTTTATATCTTTCTTTAAATGTGCAGATGAATCAGTAAAATTAAAAATATATATATTGAAGAAAATTTTATATTATTCTGGAACTTGGTATTTCGCGAGTATTTTCTTATTCTAGAAACAGCATGGCATCTTTATCAATCAAATAATAGCCATTGAAGTAAATTTTTGAAGAACAAAAACTGCACTAATATAGTTGCAGATGCAGATGACACACCACACATTATGAGAACCACAATTTAAATACTATATTTCGTTATAATCAGGGAATTATACACCATTTAAAATCTGGACAAACTTCGTGAAACAAGCACAAATCATTAAAACAGTTTCTTTTACCGCGCGAATGCCAATGACGTACTGACGTCATCTTACAAAGCAAAACAGCCAGGTCAGCATTTTGAATTTAGCGTTATCACTGACTCACTCAACTTCGTTTATAATATAAAGAGTTTTTTGATCTCATTACTTTTTATCAGCGGGAAATAAACCGTTGTAGGAGAATAAATTAGAAACATTTTAATTTCTTTATTTGGTATATTTTTCATAATGCAACTTGCATTTATCAATTTACGGAAACTGACATTTATCAATTATTTGAGTTTAATTACTATTATAGTTTTAAAAAGTTTCGACAGATATAAAACATAGTTTAATTACAGATTTTGTCGTAATACTTGCAAATAACTATTGCATTTTCATAAAACATAAGTGTCAGCAGGAGGACAGTGGAGGCCGTTGCCCCTCTCAGTATTTTGAAATTTAACTAATTTTATTTTCTTTATGCCTGATTATTTAAAAAAAAAAATTTCTTCCAAATGGAAATATAATAATTTTTAGCTATTTGCAGTGACGAATTTACAAAACACACAACAACAAATGAGGTAGCCTCCTTCGAAAGCTTTTTAAAGCAGCTTCTGACATAGTACTACCCCCCACATTTCGTTAAAACATGGTTTTTGATTAAATATTGCTATTAATTAAAAATTAAATCGACATTATTTTTATAAATGAAATGCACGATTTTTCCTCAAATTAGTGTTGCCACAAAAATAAAATAACCGCATTATACAGTGCTGAACAATGATTAAAATAAATAAATAAATAGTAGTACAAAAAAGATAAAATATCAATTCTCCACCTAAGTTTATTTTATATTTATGGTTAAAAAGCAAAATTCGAAATCTACCTGTGTCTGCAGGCGGAGCCGGCAGGGATTTTTTTCTCTATAAGGGTTGGTCCTATAAAAAATTTGTCAGTATAAAAGTTATAGATAATATTAAGAAGATTTATATTAAATTTAAGCGGATTGGATATCTTGTAAATTGACGAAGTTATGAATATTTTTCTTCTTAAACTCCCATCCCCCCTCCTTTAGGCCATTTTTAATGATATCAAAAATCTGTCATACATAAATTTTTGGCCCTTTTCCTAGAAGTAATAATAACTTTAAACAGATTTGATACGTATCATAATTAAGAAGTTATGGGTTTTTTCTGTTTTCACAACCCCCCCCCCCCCCATTTCGATTTTGCCCATTAACGAACTTGACCAAGATTTTATGTCCCTTGATTATATGTATCAGTTTGGAAGAGATTTGTGCAGAATTATTGAAGTTAGCGTGTCCATAAAAAAATGATATAGCTATATAGACAGACAGATAGATAGATAGATAAAGTTTTGAACTGGGGGGTGGTTTGGGGTTCTAGGGGTCATGATCGGCGTAGATCTCCAAACATTTTCAGAAATTCCAACATAGGGGAGAATGTAATAGGTAGTATTTATTACGAAATCTACCTAAAAAGAAAAAGAAAAATGATAATTTCGTTTCTCTCAATAAATAAATATGGACAAAATTATATAATGCCAGGCTTTCACTCTTCAACGGAGTGAAATATTTCACTCTTGTCAAAGGAGTGAGACAGTCACTCTCGACAACGGAGTGACATATTTCACTCCTTTCTAGGGAGTGGAAAATTCCACTCTTTAAGGAGTGTATTTTTATAAAATTCACTCCAAAAAGAGTGAAAATGCCTCTCACTCTTCCAAAGAGTCAACTTCTCACTCCTCCCAATTTTAGAGTGTACGTATCATAATTAAGAAATTATGTTTTTTTTTCTGTTTTCACAAAAAGCCCCCCCCCCAACCCCCCTTGGTTCGATTTTGACCATTAACGAACTTGACCGAGATTTTATGCCCCTTGATTTTATGTATCAGTTTCGAAAAGATGCGGGAGTTGGAACCGCCTACTTCGAAAAATAACTTGTTTGCAGGCGGAGCCGGCAGGGATTTTTTTTTTTTTTTAATTTTTTTTTTTGCTATAACGGTTGGTCCTATAAAAAACTTGTCAATATAAAAGTTTTAGATAATAATAAGAGGATTAATAATAAATTTACGCGGATTTGATATCTTGTGAATTGACGAAGCTATGATTTTTTTTCTTCTAAACCCCCCCCTTTTTCCCCCCCTTGGAGCCATTTTTAATTATATCAAAAATCTGTCATACATAAATTTTCGGCCCTTCTCCTAGAAGTATTAATAACTTTAAATGGATTCGATACGTATAATAATTAAGAAATTATGGTGTTTTTTCTGTTTTCACAAAAAGCCCCCCCACCCTCCCCCCCTTGGTTCGATTTTGCCCATTAACGAACTTGACCGAGATTTTATGCCCCTTGATTTTATGTATCAGTTTGTAAAAGATTAATGCAGAATTTTTCCAGTTATCGTGGTCAGAAAAAAGTGACATAGATAGATAGATAGATAGATAGATAGATAGATAGATAGATAGATAAACTTTTGAACTGGGGGTGGTTTTGGGTTCTGGGAGTCATGATCGGCGTAGATCTGCAAAAATTTTCAAAATTTCCAACTTAGGTGAGAATGTAATAGGTAGTATTTCTTACAAAATCTACCTAATAAATAGATAAGCAAATAAATTTATATGTGGGTATATGTATATATATATTACATTTTTCTCTACAGGTGCCAATAGACTACTCTAAAGATTAGTATTTTAGTAATCTTTAATTATTTGTCATTATTATTGGATAGTTGGAAAACAAATGCTGTTCTTATAATTTCCAACTTTTCATCTTTTTTGTTGCCACTTTTTTCCGAATTATGATCGTCGCAATATTTAATCGACGGGTTTATGCGATTAGATAAGGCACAGATTAGTATTTGGAAATACTGGTAACATAACAGCGTAAAAGTTAGAATCTATGTATTATGACTTTTCCGACTCCCTAATATAATTTTTAAAATATCGCAAAATAGAAATAAATACATATGAGTGAGATGGGGAGAGAAAGACTGATAAAGAGAAGACAGACGTGGTAAAATATTGTAAATTTTTATACAGTATGTTATGAGCAGGTTTAAAAGTTTACCAAAATACTTCTAATCATTTTTTAGGTAGATTTCGTAAGAAATACTACCTATTACATTCTCACCTAAGTTGGAAATTTTGAAAATTTTTTGTAGATCTACGCCGATCATGACTCCCAGAACCCAAAACCACCCCCAGTTCAAAAGTTTATATATATATATATATATATATATATATATATATATATATGTCACTTTTTTCTGACCACGATAACTGGAAAAATTCTGCATAAATCTCTTCCAAACTGATACATAAAATCAAGGGTCATAAAATATCGGTCAAGTTCGTTAATGGGCAATATCGAGCCAAGGGGGGGAGGAAATGGGGGGGGGGGCTTTTTGTGAAAACAGAAAAACCCTCATAATTTCTTTTTTATTATACGTATCGAATCCGTTTAAAGTTATTATTACTTCTAGGAAAAGGGCCGAAAATTTATGTATGACAGATTTTTGATATAATTAAAAATGGCCCCAAGGGGGGAAAAAAGGGGGGGGGGTTAGAAGAAAAAAAATCATAGCTTCGTCAATTCCAAAGATATCAAATCCGCGTAAATTTATTATTAATCCGCTTAGTATTAGCTAAAACTTTTATATTGACAAGTTTTTTATAGGACCAACCGTTATAGCAAAAAAAAATTAAAAACAAAAAAAAATCCCTGCCGGCTCCGCCTGCAAACAAGTTATTTTTCGAATTAGGCGGTTCCTACTCCCGCATCTTTTCGAAACTGATACATAAACTCAAGGGGCATAAAATCCCGGTCAAATTCGTTAATGGGCAAAATCGAACCAAGGGGGGGGGGGGGCTTTTTGTGAAAACAGAAAAAACCCATAATTTCTTAATTATGATACGTATCGAATCCGTTTAAAGTTATTATTACTTCTAGGAAAAGGGCCGAAAATTTATGTATGACAGATTTTTGATATAATTAAAAATGGCCCCAAGGGGGGGGGGGGGGAAAGGGGGGGTTTTAGAAGAAAAAAATCATAGCTTCGTCAATTCACAAGATATCAAATCCGCGTAAATTTATTATTAATCCTCTTAGTATTATCTAAAACTTTTATATTGACAAGTTTTTTATAGGACCAACCGTTATAGCAAAAAAAAAAATTAAAAACAAAAAAAATCCCTGCCGGCTCCGCCTGCAAACAAGTTATTTTTCGAAGTAGGCGGTTCCTACTCCCGCATCTTTTCGAAACTGATACATAAAATCAAGGGGCATAAAATCTCGGTCAAGTTCGTTAATGGACAAAATCGAACCAAGGGAGGGGGATGGGGGGGGGGGTTGTGAAAACAGAAAAAACCCATAATTTCTTAATTATGATACGTATCGAATCCGTTTAAAGTTATTATTACTTCTAGGAACAGGGCCAAAAACTTATGTATGACAGATTTTTGATGTAATTAAAAATTGCCTTAAGAGAGGGGGAGGGAAGGGGGGTTTTAGAAGAAAAAAATTCATAACTTCGTCAATTCCCAAGATTTCAAATCCGCTTAAATTTATTATAAATCCTCCTAATATTATCTAAAACTTTTATATTGACAAGTTTTTTATAGGACCAACCGTTATAGTAAAAAAAAAATTAAAAACAAAAAAATCCCTGTCGGCTCCGCCTGCAAACAAGTTATTTTTCAAAGTAGGCGGTTCCAACTCCCGCATCTTTTCGAAACTGATACATAAAATCAAGGGGCATAAAATCTCGGTCAAGTTCGTTAATGGGCAAAATCGAACCAAGGGAGGGGGATGGGGGGGACTTTTTGTGAAAACAGAAAAAACCCATAATTTCTTAATTATGATACGTATCGAATCCGTTTGAAGTTATTATTACTTCTAGGAAAAGGGCCGAAAGTTTATGTATGACAGATTTTTGATATAAGTAAAAATTGTCTTAAGGGGGGGGGAGGGGGGTTTTAGAAGAAAAAAAATTCATAACTTCGTCAATTCCCAAGATTTCAAATCCGCTTAAATTTATTATAAATCCTCTTAATATTATCTAAAACTTTTATATTGACATGTTTTTTATAGGACCAACTCTTATAGCAAAAAAAAAAAAAAAAAAAAAAAAAAAAAATCCTTGCTGACTCCTTGCCTGCAAACAAGCCTGCAAAAAAAATCCTTGCCTGCAAACAAGTTTGGTTTCGAAGTAGGCGGTTCCAACTGCAGCATCATCGCAGAAAGGTCATTTCTTCCGCAATTCCCGACAAACAGGCGCCCCACGGTCTGCGTCTTCGAAATCTACCTGTGCCTGTAGGCCGAGCCGTCAGGGATTTTTTTTATTTTATTATTAAATGGGATTACAAAGTTCTAAAAAACTATGTTTAGGTATATTTCGGTACATCCTGCTGCTTTAAATAAATACGTTGTCGCTGCTTTTAAGAATATTTACTAAGAGGAAAATTATTGCAACGAAAATGAAATATAACTAATAAAGAGTTGTTGGAGTTTTGTTTAGTTTTTAGTTCCTGTTAGTTTGCTCAAATGAACTTCATGGTATGACATGTTAATACTGAAACAGATAAAGCAAATTGTAATAGGAATGAAATATGAATATAACTATAAAAGAGTGGTAAATTATTTTTATAGATTTTTATCTTCAAGTTGTTACTTGTTTAGAATACCGAATAAGTGTATAAACTATAATAGATGCATAATATGAATATATAAAGTAGAAAGAACATTTTTAGAATGTCATCCTATCATGAGAAACAGCTCGATTTCATTGTCGCATACAAAAACACAGTGTAAAACTACATAACTTCCGTAATCGTATTTTTTCAAAATCACTTTACTAGCGCTATTACCAGATAAGGATGATAACTTCCTAATTCAGCGTTTAAGGTCAACAGTTCCATTCGTATTCCGTGGCGTATTCTAACTGCTATTGAACAACTGTATTCTATTCCCATAGGGAAAAGCCGTTTCACTTACAGCCTATAAGGCGACTTTATTTTTATTTAACTCTTTTTCAACAATGCTTTATTTTGTATTCTGCGTATACTGACAAAGGTCGCTGAAACACTCTTGTAAACAATATTTGTATTCTGATAACACAACTTTCTATGAGTGAAAATAAAAAAATAAATGCCAAAATATTTGAAGAATAACTTTTTTCCAAGTATTGAAAATATATATAAAGCACATAGACGTATTATTCTTTATATTATTTACTTGTTTATTTGTTTACTTAAATAATGATGTCCCCTACAAAAATTATAAGCTTATCAGAAATGAGAAATAAAACATACATATTGTATTCACCATTTTCTAAAGTCAATGAAGATTTTGCGGGGAAATGCATACAAAATATTAATAGTTTTCGCTATGCATGAATATATACTTATTTATTTACATATTATGTTTGAAAACGGGTACAACAAACGTTTTGTTCTTTGGAGCTGAGAAATTTATTTATTTATTTATTAGTTGAAATCCAGACAAGCTTGATGAGAGGGGATATATTCAGCTTACGTTTTTATTAATGTAATTTGAAACCAATAACACCACATTAGTTTTATTTTAAAATATATGTGTGGGTTTTGTAAGTAAGCAAATTTTGTATTAAATATTGTATTCATTATAATCAGCCAAGAGATCCCAGGTTCGAATCCTGGCCCGGACATTTTTCGTCCAGTTGGAAAATTACAACTCATATGATTTATTTACCAATTTGAAAAATTGTGTTAAAATTAATCTAGTGCAATGTTGCATTGTTGATTACAATTCAAATACACATAATGCAATAAATAAATAAATAAATACCTTTATATATTTAAAATTTTGTCAATAGCATATTCTATTGTTATCGTGCAATAATATCCCATTACCAGAAGGAAAGACGTTTCACTTTAAACCAATAATGCGATTTTATTTTCATTTAACTTCTTGTTTTTCTTTTAACAATGCTTTATTTGTTATTCTGTGAACACTAGCAATGAGTCGCTGGATCGCTCTTGTAAACAGAATTCGTATTCTGGTAACATAATTCTCTAGAGAAAAAACATGTCGAAATATTTGAAGAAATGTTTTTTTTTTTTTTTTTTTTTTTGCTTAAATAATGTTAAACCCTGCAAAAATAAATAAATAAAGAAAAACCGGAGATAAAAAGTGAAAGACTGTTCAGCATTTTTTTAAAAAGTCAATGAGATAATTCGAGGAAATGCTTAAGAAATATTAATAATTTTCGCGATTCATGTATTTACTTATTTATTCAGATAACATCTTTCAAAACCTGTGTAACACGAAAGTTTGTCCCTTGAAGCTGTTTCGTTTATTTATTAGATGCAATTTCGACACATGAAAACAAATCAATGTTTAAGGAAATTTAAACTTTATTACATTTAATGAAAAAACAATGCGTTGAAAGTTTAAAATATAATTCATTAAAATACTGAATAATAAATTCATAGCTTATTAAATATAATGTAGTGTTTGTTTAAATGTTAGAGAACAAAATGTTTCCATTGCACTATCTTTTTTAGGTTTTTGTCTGACATTTGACATGAATGATGCCTCCTTTACCAAAACAATTATTGTAAGTAAGTGTAAATTACGATGACATTTTTTTAGATATATAATGAAGGGATTTTAATCAACTTCATATTATTTATTTATTTATTTATTATTATTATTCGCCTTATCTTACACTTTCATAAAAGTTGATAGCAATAATTACTAAGTAGTACCACATTGAATATCGAAGAATATGGATAAAGTATATTTTACAGAAATAAAACAAAAATAAATAAAAAGTAATGATAAAAATAATAATAAAGGCATTTTAAAGAGTTCATGTACTTTTTTTGTATAATTTCATTGTTGATATGCGACATACATGGTTGATATTAATGACGTATGCTATTTTTGACTTCATTTTATAAGGAATATAATACTTTGTAAAACAATAATAATAACAATAAAATTCAAAGCGTAAAATAAAGTATTTGTACAAAATTATCCTAGTAATAGATATGAAAGTGACAAATAAGTAACAAGAAAGTTATATAGTTAAATATTTTTAATTTATCCGGTGTAGATTAGCTTAGTGTTTCAATTTACGTTTCTCAGATTTACAGCTTTGAGTAATGTGAAACCTCTTTTAGTAGTGTGAATAAAAAATAATTCAAAATGAAATCTAAATGAAATCTAAATCAGTAAGCATACTAATAGATGATAGAAAAATGTTGATCGTGCTTCCGTGATACAATAATTATACTTCAAAATTGTAAAGCAGAGATGTATGCGCCGTCCGAAACTACAGAAAACACACAGTGCATTAAACAAATTTTATATTTATCACGAGTGTTATACACTCATACTTCTGAAGCAAGAATGTGGCGGTATTTCATTTGAAAGAAAATATATTGACGTAAGCCACCTTCAATTTCGAAAGAGAAACAAGTGTCACATGTGTGAAATTTTAATGCAGTGTAGAGTTCGGCAAGGGTCAAAATTTCGAATACGCGGTTCTGTTTATAATTTTGTAGATCACAGCTCGGCCCTGCTCGTTAAAAAATCAGTGAAAGCAGTACCAGCCCACGCAAAAATCAGGCCCGGCTCGACCCGACTGAATTTCTACGAAAAATTCCGATTTCTCTTAACATACAATTAAGATTCTTTTAAAGTTACATACATATTAATGAGAAAATTTTACAGTATATTTTAGATTACTATATATTCACAAGCCATAGAATAGAGAATAGCAACATTAATGATCACTTAGACTCTTAGACTATTACATTCAAATAAAGACAAAAAAAAAATAATGTAGTTTAGAATAAAAGAAAAAAAGATTATTAAAAACATTGTAACTTCTGAAGCTGCATAACAGAAAAAAAAGTAGATTTTAGAAAATTTTCTCTATAATTTATTAAAGTATATTTCCAAAGTTTCCAGTAACAGAAGCTCGTTGTCGCTATTACTATTTTTACAAAACAAATTGCTTTCTCGATACGTCCTGGGAACAATTAAGTACAATTACGGCCCAGCCCGAGTATGTAGAATTAAATGTAAGTCTGATCCCGGCCTGGTCCGTGTACGTAGAATGAAATTCAAGTCTAATCCCGGCCTGACCCGAGTCTGCTGAAAAAATTAATCCCGTGTTTCGACACGATATGTAACTGTCCGATGCCGATCTCTACGCCGATCTCTCTATATTATATTTTTGTATTGATGCTGTCATCGGCTTCTGCAGCAAATTTATACTTGTTCTCGTCCCAATAAAGTCTATTGAAAATTGTTTATATTTTATCAGTTTAGCAAAAACCCTTTAAATGTTTTATATCGGGCCCGCATATTTTTTTTATATCGGCCCGGCGGTCCGTTTATTTTTTTTTTTTCAGCCCTGCCCACCCAGCTTATTTTTTTATCGGCTCGGCCCGTTAGAAAAATTGTCGTTATTCTGCCGATTCGGCCCGTTTGAAAATTTGCCTTCATTTTGCCGGCCCGTCACGGCCAGTTCAGATCTCTATTGCAGTGTCGACAGGTCATCTGTTGTTGATTGGAATTTCGTCTGCAATAGAAATCTTCATCCCAGCCTTTCATGATATTTATGAACAGCACTGTTTTTCATTTATTCTCTTTATGCCACATTTAAAGAAAGAAAAATAGTTCGTTTAAATTAAATTATTTAAAAATATGTTTTGCAGTAACGATATTACATATCTAACAAAAATAATATTCAATATTCTTAATATATCCTGTATTTTTTTTTCTGTTCGAACATAACAAATGAAGAAAGAATCTAGTTATGAAAATCCAATTATTCAATTTTATTTGTATAAAGAATAATAAAAGTTCCACCTCCAATTATTCTTCAATATTTTATAAACTACGAGGGGGGGATTATTTTTAACATATTTAACAAAAGTTTTATTAAATTAAAATATTCGTATTCACAAATTATGTTTATAAACTTTTCTGAATTACATCATTTGAAGGTATGAGCAAGGAATTATTAATTTATATTGGAGTCATCATACCTTTGACATTCTATCAGTGAAAAATGGAAGGAATTTTTATTTTATTTCATTTTATTTTTTTCTACTATTTCTGTATTCTGTAAATACTTTTTTCCCCTATGTATTCTGTCACTGCAAAAGTAAGATTAATAGAAATTATATATCTCGGGCTGTCTAAAAAATAAAAACAAATCTCCATAAATATTACTTATCCTCAATTTGATTATTTTAAAATCCTCTGCTGGGAAAGTGGGTCGATTTACTTATGCAACTTTTCTTGGAATCCTTAGGGCTATAATAACTTGGATATTAAGTTTTCAAAATTTTTTTCCCAGAGCTGCATGCATTCGAATTAGTTTTTTAAAAAATTGTCTCAGTTACAATTCGAAAAAGAAAAAAAAGAAAAAAAAGAGTCAAGAAAATTCACAAACTTTTCAACAAATTTTGTTACAAAATATTATTGCTGATGCGTCATTTTTAATGCAAAAAAAAAAATAAATAAATAAATAAAGCTCTAATAAAAAATTAATTTTGAGAGATTGGTCTCTAAATGACACATATTTAAATAAAACTGTCGCCACGACACAAAAGTTCAATGTTTCAAATTGTTGTTTACATCATCTTTTATTAAAATAAATAATAAATAAATATAAACATTGCCATAGTAAATAACATTTTATCGAAAACTAATGAAATGTCTTTGGGAAGGGTTTTAGGTAGAATTTCAATTCTAATTTCAAAATTGACGCAGTTAGTTTTTTCCTAAATAAAATTAAAATATGGAAATTTTGCTAAATATACTGCAAGGTAATCAATAGCTAGCAGGAAACCGCCTTATGGGCGCATGAATCTTCACTTACAGGACACGAAGAACATGAATTGAAATTTGCGTAGGGCCAATGAGTGAATGCATAATCCTTTTCCAGAACAAGAAACAGAAACATCTGTTAAATTATTGTGCACGCATCTGTTTACTTCTTATGAGAAGTATCGTACATACTTAAAATTGGGAATTATGCCAAATAGATTTTTCTCCTGAAACAAAGTAAATGGCCCAAGTTACCAGAACAACAAAGCTCCACTGAAGAAAAAATTTACCAAGTTCTCACTTATAAGTTTTGGAAGTTACGGGTATTATGCTTTATTTTTTCAGGATTGGCGTACAATGCAATATAGTAATATTTATTTTCAGGGAAGACTAGAGCTGCACATCGCTCCTAAAAACGCTCTATTCTGATCCCAAAGATCATCTTCTTCAGGACAATTCAAACTCTCATACCATATACACGAAACAGAAATTTCACTGGATAACGGTCGATCCTCCTTATCCTCCTTATAGTCCGAACTTATAATCTGCCGATTAGCATTTGTTTTGATCACCCCTTTAAAAAAGTGTTAGGGGTAGAAAGATTTCCATTAGAGGAATAAATCAAAGAATTTTTGTGCAATGGGGCTTTTTGAAAGTCCTAATTCTTTTTATTATGCAAGAATAATATTAATAAAAAAAATCTCTTAATAAGTTGGAGAAAGAGTGAAGAAGTTACAGACAGATATCTAGAAAAACAATTTTGGCAAATATTATTTTTTAAGTATTCTTTTTATAAAGTCTCCTTTATATTTTATTCACCCTCGTATGTTTAAAAATACATTTTTTTTTTAATAATGTGAAGAAAAACAAAACTCACCAATCAATATATATCTACTACACCATGTATCCCAATGTAATTTAATTTATAATAGAACTATATTTAAAAAACTATTTCCAAAAAAATTTCAAACATATTTATTTTTAGTAATTATTCTACATTACATTTTGAAAAGCTTATTCCAAAAGTAGGTTGCAAACACTGACTTTCCACCAACCTCCAACGAATTTAGTATTGGCTATTTGTAAATGATTTTTAAATGTCTAATAAGGATTAAAAATTAAAAATAATAAATTAAAATTTAAAATCAGCTAAATATTCTGAGAATAATATATTAACATTAAAACATTTAGCCAAACTCTATTAGCAATATTTGTTGAAGGGGCGAGGCCAACGAGGTAAGCGCGTAACATCAGAATATTAAATTCTTCAAATTAAAATTAACTCTGGTCTTCAACATGCAGAAAGAAAAGGAATTGCTTACCTTTTCTAAGGTCTATCCAATTTATGAAATATCCACTGGTTTATATATTTCAACTATTTGAGAATTTATTATAAACACTTCTTGAATAATCGTGTAGATGTACCACTGCTGAAATAAGACTTGTAAAAAAAAATTATATTAATGCACAATTCACATTGAATAAATAAGTTCACGTTTGGATTGATTTTAAAAATTATATTTTACATTACTTAAAATTTTAAAAGGTTTACATTTAGATTAATTTTAACATCAGGAAACATTTTTTCCTGTGACTTTACAGAATGAAGGATAGTAATACACTGACTCATTTTCACAAAGTTTGGAAAGTTACGAGTAAAGTTGCATCATTTCTTTGAAACAAATTGACGTTGAATAATTGTCCTTTTAAATGTTTTAGTTCTGTAATAAGTTTATAATGGCATAATCACAAATAACAAATTATAAACATATTTCACATTATTAGAAGAGAACGATTATAACGAGGTAATAAATCTCTATTGCTTGATAAACTTGAAACTTAAGAGTCATAAATTAGGTCACTTGTTTTAAGAGATGAGAGAAAAATTATCGTTGGGTTTTTATCTGCGTGCTTCATCATTTTCTTTATTTATTTATTTTACTTTGAGTGGAAAATATTAAGTGATTGAAATGAATGGATTAGTTTTTTACAATTTCCCCCTTAATCCGTTCATGGGGATTAACTAATATTTTCATTGAATTTCTGTGTTCGATGAATCGAGGCTTGGGTAAAGGTTTGGTAAGTGCATCAGCTATCATTTTTTCTGTTGGAAGATATCTTAACTCAATTATGCCTTCTTCGCTATATTGTTTAATGGCATTAAATTTGACGTCGATGTGCTTTGATCTTTTCGTGAATTTTTCTGATTCAACCATTTTTATGGTACTTTGATTGTCTTCATATAAAGTGATTGGTTTTTGCTGTGGAAAGCCTAGATCGTCAAGTAACTTCAATAACCAAATTATTTCTTGGCTAGCATGTGCTGCGGACACATATTCAGCCTCTGCTGAAGATAAGGCAATGCAACTTTGCCTTTTCGTCGTCCACTGAATTGGGTTGTTGCCCAACATATATAATATTCCCGATGTTGATCTGCGGGTTTTGGTATCACCTGCCCAATCGGCATCAGCGAATACTTTTAATATTGGTTCTTCATTAGTGTTAATTATTAATTTTAGTTCTTTAGTATGATATAGATATCTTATTATTCTTTTTACGGCTTGCCAGTCTTTTTCGCGAGGATTCTCATTTCTTCTGCTTAAAATGTTTACTGCTGCTGAAATGTCAGGTCTAGTTATTGTTGTTATATAAAGCAATGAACCAAGTGCCTGGCGATATTTAATATTATTTGGCATTAAATTATCATCATCATTTAATTTGTTATATCCTGGTTCCATTGGAGTTTTGCACGGTTTGGAGTTTTCAAGATTGAACTTTTTCGCTAAATTTTCAATCTTAATTTTTTGATCAAGAGAATAACCGTTAGGTAATTTCTGAATTTGAGTACCTAAATAGTTACTAATATTGCCTAGATCCTTTAATTCGTATTCTTGTTTTAGAGAATTTACGATTTCTTCTATTATTTCATCTTTGCTGGCGATGAGTATATCATCAACATATATTATTATGTACGATGTATGATCTTTTTCTTTTCTAGTGAAAAGACATGTGTCTGCTGTACTTTGGATAAAGTTCAAGTTGTCTAGTGTTTCAGCGATTTTAATATGCCAAGCTCTGGCGGCCTGTTTGAGGCCATAGATTGCCTTTTTGAGCTTGCAAACTTTTTCAGGAAATTGTTCGTTTACATAGCCTTCAGGTTGATTTATATATATTTCTTCATTTAAGTTCCCATGAAGAAAAGCGGTGTCAATATCTACATGTCGCACATTCAAATTATTATAAGCTGCTGCTAAAAGAAGTGTTTTGATGGTACAATGTTGTGCTACTGGTGAAAATGTTTCTTGATAATCTTCCCCATAATTTTGACTGAAACCTTTGGCAACAAAACGTGCTTTATATTTTTGTGTATTTCCTGAACTATCAATTTTTCGTTTGAAAATCCATCTACTTCCTATGATTCTTTTATTAAGAGGAGGATCGACTAGATCCCATGTATTATTTTTCATTAACGATTGTATTTCGTTTTCAGTGGCTTTAAGCCAGTTTTTCTTTTCTAGTGGATTGTTTATTTTGATAAGCTGTTTCCAGTTTTCAGGTTCTGTTGTATCACAATCATTTGCTAAAGCAATAAAATTGTCGGAAGTATATCTTTGAGGTGGTACTCCTCTGTTTTGTCTTTCAGATCTACGAGGTTGATGTGTTTCTGATTGTTTGGGCGCGTCAGGTGTACAGGGTGTGTCACCTATTTCTATTTCAATGTATTTTTTATCTTCAATTAATTGTTCGTGATCATTAATTTTCTCGTTTAAATTGTTCAGTTTTTTTTCCAGAAATTTTACAGATCTGGAAATTATTATTTCACCATTTTTAGTGAAAACGCGGTATCCCTTTGTATTATTATCATAGCCCATGAAGATACCCTCTTCTGCTGTGTCATCTAGTTTAGATCTTTTGTGTTTGTTTATGTAAGTGTATACTTTACAGCCAAATACACGTAAATAATAGAGATTTGGTTTTCTTTTAAACCAAATTTCATATGGCGTTTTATTTGTCAATTTAGTGGGGAGCCTATTTTGGAGGTGATTAGCAGTATTTAACGCTTCACCCCAGAACCTATGAGGTAAATTTGCTTCGGATAATAGGCTTCGTGTCATTTCAATTAAACTTCTGTTTTTTCTCTCAGCAATGCCATTCTGGCTGGGACAAAATGGAACTGTGTATTCATGTTTTATACCATGTTCCCTTAGAAAGGCTTCTGTTTTATTTCCTATGTATTCCCCACCGTTATCCGATCTAATCGCCGTCGGATATTTTCCTTGTCTGGTTTTGACCATTTGTACATAGTCTTTTATTTTTTCATAAACTTCATCTTTACTTTTTAATAAGTAAATAACTGTGAATCTAGAACTGTCATCTATGAATGTAAGGAAGTAATTTTTTCCTCCTATTGTGGGTGTTTTAAAAGGCCCACATAAATCAGTATGTACTAAATCTAATACTTTTGTTGTTTTATTTTCGATAGATTTAGAGTACGGTGCATTTGTTGACTTTGTTTTTATACAGGTTTCACAGTTTGTTTTATGATTACAGTTATTTATTTTTATCCCACTGGCCAAGTCATTTTTGACTAATTCTTTTATACTTTCATTATTTCTGTGACCAAGGCGTTTATGCCAAATTTCGAGGCAATCTTTATTTCTGCAATCATGTGCAATGTTTATTTTATTTTGAGAACTTTCTTCTAGTGTTTCAACTTGATATAAGTTATGTTTCTTAAATGCTTCTAAGTATATATTTCCATTGCACGATAGTATGCATTTTTCATTTTCGAAAAATACTTTGTAGCCATGTTCTGTGGCTTTACTTACGGAAATTAAATTTGATTCCAATTGTGGAACAAATAACACATTTTTAAGTGTAATTCTATTTATACATCCATCAGATGTTTTTGTCATTATTTGTGTTTCGCCGGTTCCGTAAGAATTTAATGTATTCCCATTAGCAATTGTTACTGTAGTTTTTTCAGTATCGTTGAATTTTGTAAATATATCCCTATCGTTCGCTATATGCGAAGACGCTCCTGAGTCAATTAACCAGGTTTTATTAGCGGGATTTACAATTATGAATGCTGCATCTTTATGTTCACTTTTATTTATTTGTACCTGTTCATTTGTTTTTGATTGATTCATTTTATTTTTACTATCACCTTTTATATTTTCAAAACACAACGATGTGTACTTTTTGTATTTGTATTGTGTTTTAGGTGTAGTGGTCTGTGTGTTTCTGTTCTTGAGATGCCAGCATTGTTTGTAAGTGTGATTTGATTGTTTACAGTAGGTACAATATTTGTTTTGCCCTTTATAATCTTGAGTGTATTTCTTTTGTGTTTTAAACACCTTTTGTGAGTTTCCAACTTGCTCACTATTTTCTACCCGTTTATTAAATTCATCAGTAAGTTTGCTCTTGATGAATTCGGGAGTTAATTCAATTTCATTTCGGGCTTCGAGAGCTGTTATTAGAGTATTATAACTCGCAGGTAACGAGCACAATAGAAGTGCAGATAAATGCGAGTCGGTTATGTTCTCTCCTATTGCGGAGAGCTTATCTTTTATTTCCAGTATATTAGTAATGTGTTTGTGCATGTTCCCATTTTCGGGAAGTTTTGCACTATACAATTTTCGTAACAAATACAATTTACTGGACAAATTGGCTCTCTCATGAATATTTTTTAAACTATCCCATGTCTGTTTTGCTGTTTCTAAATGTTTTACATGAACTATTTGCGTATCGTCTATACTCAGGTTTATTAAAGCGCGAGCTTTTGCATCCTTTTTTCTCCAATCTTCGTTAATTGGTGTAGGGGGTTCCTGAGTTACGAGTTCGTACAAATCTTCCTTAATTAACAACATATTAATTTTAAACTTCCATATAGAATAATTATTATTGTTTAATTTATCTACTAATTGCATTTCCTTTATTGTCGCCATCTCGGAGAACTTGTTTATACAGTTTTTAAAGTTTTATTAGTTTAAATAGTTTATTAAATTCAATTATGTTTTCTTGAATTTTTAATCTAGCATAAGAGCTGAGTATTATTTTTATTAATAAGAGTCAATTATTAATCCTTAAGAATAAATTCTGAGTTCATATATTCATCAGGCTCATGATCACTGTTGAAGGGGCGAGGCCAACGAGGTAAGCGCGTAACATCAGAATATTAAATTCTTCAAATTAAAATTAACTCTGGTCTTCAACATGCAGAAAGAAAAGGAATTGCTTACCTTTTCTAAGGTCTATCCAATTTATGAAATATCCACTGGTTTATATATTTCAACTATTTGAGAATTTATTATAAACACTTCTTGAATAATCGTGTAGATGTACCACTGCTGAAATAAGACTTGTAAAAAAAAATTATATTAATGCACAATTCACATTGAATAAATAAGTTCACGTTTGGATTGATTTTAAAAATTATATTTTACATTACTTAAAATTTTAAAAGGTTTACATTTAGATTAATTTTAACATCAGGAAACATTTTTTCCTGTGACTTTACAGAATGAAGGATAGTAATACACTGACTCATTTTCACAAAGTTTGGAAAGTTACGAGTAAAGTTGCATCATTTCTTTGAAACAAATTGACGTTGAATAATTGTCCTTTTAAATGTTTTAGTTCTGTAATAAGTTTATAATGGCATAATCACAAATAACAAATTATAAACATATTTCACATTATTAGAAGAGAACGATTATAACGAGGTAATAAATCTCTATTGCTTGATAAACTTGAAACTTAAGAGTCATAAATTAGGTCACTTGTTTTAAGAGATGAGAGAAAAATTATCGTTGGGTTTTTATCTGCGTGCTTCATCATTTTCTTTATTTATTTATTTTACTTTGAGTGGAAAATATTAAGTGATTGAAATGAATGGATTAGTTTTTTACAATATTAAATATAGTAATTAAATGCATAAATACAACTATGCAAATGTTACATCAGCAAATATTGTGTTCTCATCCATTATCATTGATAATTTTGAAATCAGATAGAAAAAAAAATGATTGCATTTTATCTGAGGCCATGGACCTAGGCAGTTACAAAAGATACACGGCAGTTATGCGACCCTTGGTACAACACTAGATGATACAAAATTTTACTTTTGTGCTTCCAACTGAGGAACTTCCCATAATCGGAGTATCCTTCTCTTATTTTTTTTTAATAATAAGGCGTTTTCAACAACAGAAAATAATAATTACTCACTAGGAAAAATAAAATAAAATTAACTACCGATATTAAAGTAATCTTTGTCAAATTATTATTATTTCAAACATTTTTTTTTTCTCATAAAAATTCCTTAATAATAAGCTCCTTTGAATATCTTACAAATGAATCTTTTAAATGAAAGTTTTATTTATTTTGCTTTTATCCTTATCCTTCAGTAAGCACCTTAAATCATAAACGCGAGATACTTTTAAGCTCCTATGAAGTCTTTAAAAGTGAATGAATCAAATAAAGATTGTATTACCACTGCCCTATATTCTTTAATGAATACTAACAGGAATTACATAAACTCATAATTACTCAACTCATCGAAATGATTTATCGTTTATTTTATCCGGGTTATAATATAACAAAACAATTCCGCCTGCGTTATAAAGAATGTCAACAGAGAAAAAAGTTCAAGTACGATTACTTAATGCTGGTCATACAAGTTGCTGTCACACATTAATAAGTAGGTCAAGTGCGCGATGAAACGCTTACTGTAACGGTCAGATGTTGACCGGAGGGCATTAATCTGCAGAGAATACACACAACAGGAACAAGGAGACTTCCCCAGTCATATAGGTCAAGTCCGCGGGTCGGGCAAGGTCAATAATGCTGCAATGGTATTAAGACGGAAAGGAAGACACGTGCAAGCAGTGAATTCTTTGTCACAGTCTCATAGTGCGGGAAATATTGTTACTGTTGTATGCGCTGCTAATAAGGATCTAGCGGTTAATGGTTATTAGGAGATTATATGTATTTAAATTTTAGTTAAGAGTTTATTTTGTTTAATTATGGAGGATTGATAATGCATTTATTTGTTATTAAAATGTGTATCCTTCTAGTTTGTATGCGTGTGCGTGCATAAAAGTATTTTTCTAATTAAAAATTTTTTTAGTACTTCATTCAAAATTTTAATTTACATGTTTATATATTTTAGACTTTTCACTTTTTGAATAATTAAATCTTTATTCAAACATTTTATTTATATATTTTATCTATATATATTATATTCGAAGAAGGACCAAGAGCACTTTCTCCATCATATTTTTAGAGTCTTCGCGTCGGGCAAGGCCAATAAAGCTTTTACAATATTAAGAAAGAAAGAAGAGATTTGAAGGCCAAGAATTATTCCTAACCTGTCAGAAAAAGTTGTTTCTATAGTATCAGTGATAAAGAAGATCTAGCGGTTAATTATTATAACATTATTATAACATTATTATATATATTTCGATTGTATCTATAACTTTCGCTTATTTAATTATGGAAGATTGTATCCACATATTTGTTAGTGGGATGCAGTATTTTTTTTAGGTGTGTGTGTGCGCACGCGGGTGTTGCATTGAAAATATATATAAGTAAAACCTCCGAATAACGGACACTGCGGGAACGCTAAATTTGTCCGTTATTTGGAGGTGTCCGCTATTCAGAGGTAAAACTATGCAAACAATATTTGTGTTGGGGATTAAAAAAGTGTCCGCTAAATAGATGTGTCCGCTATTCGGGAGTGTCCGTTATGGAGGTTTTACTGTATATATATATATATATATATATTATTATTATTATTATTATTATTATTATTATTATTATTTAATAATTAGTCAAAATTTCTTTCAAATTGTAATTTAACTATATAAAATTATTAAAATAATTTAGCTGGTTTTTTTTTTTTTTTTTTTTTTTTTTTTTTAACAAATGAAAAATTTATTGTCATTAACAGATTTTATTTGCATAATTATTTATATATTTATTCAAAGAATAAACAAGCAGACTTCCTCAATCATATATGCCAAGCCTGCGGGACGTGCAAGGTCAATAAAGCTTCAACAATATTTAAGCAGAAAGGAAGTCACGTGACAGGGCAGAATTCGCCGAATATTCCAGGAATATTTTTGCGGTTTTATCACTTCCGTAAGGATTTAGATGTTAATTACTTTAACCTAATTATATATATTTAGATTGTAAGTAGATATTTTATTTAACTATAAAAGTTTGCATAATCAATTTATTTGTTAATTAAATATGCTTTTTTCAGTGTATTTTGTGTGTTGTGCTTATAAAATAATTTTACATTTGGTAATTGGTAATAATCCTTTTCAAATTTTAATTTAACTATTAATTTGTTTTAGAATATTTTAATTTTAATTTAATTTAAGTGTAATTTTTTTAAAGCATTTTTGTAAACATTTTTTTTAAAGGAATTAATTAAATATTAATTAAATTTTTATTCGAAGATTATAAATATAAGTAAATATTATTTTTATGTCTTATTTATATACTTATTCAACAATTTTATTTACATAATCTGTATTATATAACAAAACAGTATCCGTGAGTACCGTTGATGTTATAGTAACGGTGGCAACACTTGACTAACAAATCTTGCTTTCACTGCAATTTTTTTAACTTCTAAATATCGCACAATTTCAATTTTTTACTCTCTCATATAGAAAATAAATGTTTTTTCAAATGCAGTTTGCTTGAAAACTGTATTTGAATTTACTGATTTTTTTTAAGGTTTTAAAAATAATTTTCAAGCATGAAATTTTTTTAAATCTATGTCTATCATGTGTCAATCGATTATGAAAAAATATCCCGTTTGCACTTAAAACAATATAAATTGTTCAAATTTTGCTTATACATAATATTCCCTAACGAAAAAAAAACTTTATCAACAAATAAACAAAAATATAAATAATACACAAATTTAACACACATGTAATCGAACTATGCGCTTAAGTCACTGAAATCATCAGAATCAAAAAGGCTGCTGTATATAGCGATATTTGGCGATTTCTTCGGCTGTTAACCCCAGGCATGCGGCCAATACGAAAGCATCCTTTTATTAAATTTAATAAATTTATTCGATTACATTATTGATATTTTTTCATATAAAAGTGCTTTTTGGTGTAGTTAGTTGGCAATCTAAAATCTGGAGGCACGGCAGTGCCTCCGCCAAGTCGAGAGAGGACAGCCGTAAGCATAATTTTTTGGAAGCAACTCAGGACACTTTTGACCCCCCCCCATATCTCCGCGCTGGAGTATCCCAAAAATTTTAAACTTCAATTATAGAGAGTATTTGGCCCACAGGACCAAAATTTAAAATTACAACTTTCTGTCTTTTCTAGTTCAGGCGATATATGAACTCAAACATTCGCTTTTTTGTCACTTCTTACTCACTCGTTCACGCGTCATCAAAAAGATTGGGTAGATCCCGTAGCCCCAGAAACTTGACATTTGGAAAAAAATGTAGTGTTTAGGATACAAAGAAAGGAAAAATTATAAAATCCAGAAAATTCGAAAAAAAAACATTCGAAAATTCAACAAATTCCATCAAAATTGAAAATTGAAAATAATACGATCTTGTAGTCTTGGAAACTTAAGATTTGGTGTGAAGGTAGTGTTTAACATCCAGAAAAAGAAAACATCAAAAACACCAAAAAAATCGAAAGCAAAATTGAAAAAATCGAAGAAATTGAAAAAAACCGAAAATTTGAAGACAATCCGATTTTGTTGCGCTAGAAAATTCAAATTAGGAATAAAGGTAGTATTTAGGATACAGAAAAAGGAAAATTACAAAAAATCCAGAAAATTCGAAAAAAAAAAAAATAAAAAAATTCGAAAAAAATTGAAAAAATGAAAATAATTTGATACGATAACGCTCGTATTTATAAATTAATTTGGATGAAACTAATTGTGTGTATTAAGCTCACCAATGCCTCGACCGAGTTCGTTGGCCAGCTTGGTCCGCCATCTTGTTTCAAGATGGCGGCCACGGAAAATTTTAAAACTAAAATAAATATACAAAAAAGTTAAAAAATCAAGTTTATTTTTTAATTAGGTGTTAGGACTGGATACAAGGATTCCAGAGCATTTTTTGTTTTACCTCTATCTTAAAAATTGGCTGAGATAGAGCAGTTTGAAATTCTAGGGTGGCTGACATTTTGAAACAAAACAGCACATTACAAAAAACCAACGATAAATTTATGGTCAATAATGGTCAAGCAGGTGCAATCCCGAATGAATACTCCGTGTTATTATAACTGTAACTTTGACTTCGAAATTTTGATACGTTGCATTTTCTATTTGTTGATATTTTTGAACTATGATTTGCGCTAAGTGAAATGTTGTTGTTGAAGAGGGATTTTCCATGTAAATCCGAAACGTCCAATTTTAATATGTTTTTAATGTTTTATGAAAGTGTATTGTAATGTCTGTAATTTTAATGATTTTAATATAAATTTATAAGTTTTAGTGAACGCGATTTCTCGCAAATTATTTTCTTTCATTGTTGTAATCATTTTCCCAATCATACGCATAAAACTATATATTCATATCCATTAGCGCCAAATTTTCGCCAAACTTGGCGACAATTGGCGAAATCTCGCCAAATTTGGCGACAAAAATAAGTCTTCATAAATGAAGCCAACTTGGCTATAGCTCAATAATTTGGCGAATTTCTCATTCAAATTCAGTGTAAACGAATCTTTTGTAAACGGTTTCTTTGCATTTTAACTTGCTGTTTTCGAGTAACATTAGCTAAAATTTTAAAACGAAGATATAGGAAAGCTACATTTTCCTGCCGGTACAGGCCGGAGGACTTTTTTATGAGTTGTCGGATGCAATCTATGTTTTGCATTAAATAAAGTAAAACATTGAAAAACAAATCCCACAGGATGGGGATAGTTTGTTTTAGATCTGGAGGCACGGCAGTGCCTCCGCCAAGTCGAGAGAGGACAGCCGTATTTCTGGAAGCAACTCAGGGCACTTTTGATCCCCTCATATCTCCGCGCTGGAGTATCCCAAAAATTTGAAACTTCGTTTTTCTAGAGTATTTGGCACACAGGACCAAAATTTAAAATTAAAACTTTCTATCTTTTCTAGTTCAGACGATATATGAACTCAAACATTCGATTTTTTGTCACTCACTCACTCACTCGTTCACGCGTCATCAAAAAGATTAGGTAGATCCCGTAGCCCTAGAAACTTGACATTTGGAAAAAAGGTAGTGTCTAGGATACAAAGAAAGGAAAAATTATAAAATCCGGAAAATTCGAAAAAAAAAACATTCGAAAATTCAACAAATTCCATTAAAATTGAAAATTGAAAATAATACGATCTTGTAGTCTTAGGAACTTAAGATTCGGTGTGAAGGTAGTGTTTATCATCCAGAAAAAGAAAACATCAAAAACAACAAAAAAATCGAAAGCAAAATTGAAAAAATCGAAAATCGAAAAAAATCGAAAAATTTCAAATAATCCGATTTTGTTGCGCTAGAAACTTGGAATTCGGAATAAAGGTAGTATTTAGGATGCAAAATAAGGAAAAATTAAAAATTCCGGAAAATTCGAAAAGAAAAATTCAAAAATTCGAAAAATTCGAAAAAAATTGAAAAAATTAAAATAATTTGATCTTTTAGCCTTAGAAACTTAAAATTCGCAGTAAAGATAGTGTTTAGGATTCAGAATAAGTTAAAATAAAAAACCAAATAAAATTCGAAAATAAAACAAAAAAATCGAAAAAATCGGAAAAATCGAAAAATAAGGAAAATTTGAAAATAATTCGATTTCATAGCGCTAGAAACTTGAAATTTGGAATAAAGGTAATATTTAAGATACTAAATAAGGAAAAATTCAAAAATATGGATAATTCAAAAATACCCACAAATTAGTGCAGACGATATATGAACTCAAAGTTTCGATTTTTTGTCACTCACACACTCACTCACTCTCGCGTCATCAAAAAGATTGGGTATATCCCACAGCCACAGAAACTGAAAATTTGGAATAAAGCTAGCATTTCGGATACAAAGAAAGAAAAAAATATAAAATCCGGAAAATTAAAAAAAAAAAAAAAAAAAAAAAAAAAAAAAAAAAAAAAAAACCATTCGAAAATTAAAAAAAATCGAACAAAATTGAAATTTGAAAATAACACGATCTTGTAGCCTTAAAAACTTAAAATTTGGTGTGAAGGTAGTGTTTAGAATTCAAAAAAAGAAAACATCAAAAACACACACAAAAAAAAAATTGAAAATAAAATCGAAAAATCGAAAAATTTCAAATAATCCAATTTTGTTGCGCTAGAAACTTGGAATTCGGAATAAAGGTAGTATTTAGGATGCAAAATAAGGCAAAATTAAAAAATCCAGAAAACTCGAAAAAAAATCAAAAATTCGAAAAATTCGAAAAAATTTGAAAAAAATTTAAATAATTTGATCTTTTGGCCTTAGAAACTTAAAATTCACGGTAAAGATAGTGTTTGGGATTCAGAATAAGTTAAAATAAAAACGCAATAAAATTCGAAAATAAAATAAAAAAATCGAAAAAGATCGGAAATTTTAAAATAATTCGATTTATAGGTCTAGAAATTTAAAATTTGTAATAAAGGATACAAAATAAGAAAAAATTATAAAATCCAGAAAATTATAAAAAAAAAAAAAAATGCGAAAAAATCAAAAATTGAAAATATTTTTATCTTGTAGTCTTAGAAACTTAAAACTTGGTGTAAAGGTAGTATTTACTATTCAATAAAAGGAACAATTAAAAAATTCGAAAATAAAATCGAAAAATTGAAATATGTTTAAGAAATCGAAAATTCGAAAACAATTTGATTTTGTACTGCTAGAAACATTAGTTATAAGATAATTGTCCTATTAGCTAGTACAACGCCCCTAATTGTTTTATGTTATTTCCCCCAGATTATGGTTTTCTTTTCTTTCGTTTACGAATTTCGTTATAGAAAAGTTCCGCTATAGACTGGCTACGATATAGGCGATTTCTTTATAGACAGGTTTGTTTTCTTTCATATGTTGTACTCTATTTACTTCACATATGAAATATGGATTGTTAAATGATGTTAGCCCCACAAAAATTTTCACAGCTCCCCCTACCCTCCCGACATTACTGGCTGGTTATGGCTTGATAGTCCTTTCTAAATAAAATCATGGTGACTCTAAGATTCACTTGATTTATCTCTAAATTGAACCTAAATGATCCTAAGAAGACGGATCAAATAATTACTATATTAGCATGACAATCAGGTAACTTAGAATTAAAATCGAAAAATCAATAAATTCATAAAAAGTTGAAAATTTGAAAATAATTCGATTTTGTAGTCCTAGAAGATTGACATTTGGCAGAAAGGCAGGGTTTTGTACACAAAGTAAGGAAAAATTAAAAAATCCGTAAATAATAAAAAAAAGTCTAAAAAAAACGAAAAAAAACCATCGAAAAAAGGAATATAGTTTGATTTATTGGAAATCTCCGGAAATTTTAATTTTGGCTTTCTTTTTATACTAAAAAGTTCTTTTATGTTAAATATCAAGTATCTAGGGCTGCGAGTTATATCTCAGATGAATAGCGCCTATCCTGGAAGCAATTGAGAGTACTTTTGACACTCCCCCTCCCATAATTTAGTGCTTGCCTAGGAACCTGAAATCTCTTTTTATCTACAGTACTTTGCAAACGAAACTAAAGCTTCAATTTTTTTATACCTGTAAATAATAGGGACAGAGTGTGGGCTTAGCGAAAATCAGTGGATGATCTCCAAAAAGAACCCAAAATCAAGAAAAGGAGGGTTACTTACAAAAAGAAGTGAAATCTCATCAAAAAGTCACCTGTAAAAAATGCAGCCAAGTCTCGTAACTCATTTACCGTAAAAAGTACTGAGATCGTATAAAGCCAAGTTTAACTATCTTATTAACTCTGAAATTTTCATTCACAAAATCACTCCTAGTCTCTACATCTTTAGTTAATTATTATTTTGTGACTTGGCAATTACGCAGCACAGGGAAGTTATTACACCTTACTATGTTATGGGATGGGATGGGATAATTTAACTAAAGCAAATTATATACGCACAGGGAAGTTATTACACCTTAATATGTTATAGTATTATTTGATTAAGACTAACTATATACATCACATTCTCGTGCTAAGTAATTGCCAAGTCACAAAATAATAATTAACTAAAGATGTCGAGACTAGGAGTGATTTTGTGAATGAAAATTTCAGAGTTAATAAGATAGTTAAACTTGGCTTTATACGATCTCAGTACTTTTTACGGTAAATGAGTTACGAGACTTGGCTGCATTTTTTACAGGTGACTTTTTGATGAGATATATATATACATTAAATGGTAAAAAAAATCTATTAGAGTTTTCAAGTTTAAGAAATGATTTTCAACTATGTTTTGTAATTTAAGACACCTGGGTTGGCCCATAATTTTACTAAAAAAAAAAAAAAAAAAAAATATTTTTCAACATCATTATCATCATTAAGTCATTATATCATCATGATCATTATCATCATCATCATATTATTATTATTCTTTACTTTATCTCATAGCTATATGTATTTAAGAATTAAAATAGTAATTACTATAGTTTACAATGAGAGTTAAGATATCGTTTATACAATATTATTATTATTTATTCAAATTTTAACCTAAGCGATAATATTTTCAAACAATTTTTTTTTAATTAATCATTTTTTTTTTAAAGATTTGCTTGTACATATTTTTATATATATTTATATATTTATATTTATACATTTATTCAAAGATTTTTTCTTCTCCATATTTCTTATTGAAAATTTTATGATTATGATTATTGTTAATGTTTCTATTGTCTGTATTTAAGAGTGAAAGAGGTAATGTTACAGTTTAAAAGAATAAAATACAATAATAATAATAATAGTAATAAAATAATAATAAGTGAAACCGTGTAGTTTTAATTAGTTGTTTTACGACCGAAACAATTCCTTTATATTTATGAATATCTTTGCTAAAGAATGCTATTTCTCATTTATTTATTGATTTAGTTATTAGTTATTAATAAATTCAATTTTTAACAGTTTTTTTTCTCCAAAAGTGCAAGTTTTAAAATGTTCATTCTTAATTTTTGCATTATGTTAGTCATTATGCTAATGATGTGTCTGCATATAAAAGAATGATCCTTATATAGTAATCATTATTCATTGCACATTAAATACTAAATATATTTATTCAATATTCAAGAAGAATGCTGAATTTGAAAATTCACGTCATATTCTCATCTCACCGCTTCCGAGTTATCCGTGATTCGGAAAAAGTATTTTTTTATTATTAGAAACCAATATATTTTATATATATAATATATAAAACCTGAGTTTCTTTTGCTGCAACTGATTTTTGAAAGCGTTTTTGAGTAGTTTTTATAGTCTTTTCTCAACCCAAAATGTAGGTTTTTCGGATTCTATCAGTTCTCAGGTAAACATGAAACATATTTTACAGAGGAACGTGACAATTTAACAACATTAACATTAACATTAAAATCAATATTATTTTGTTACTCTTTCATGTATAAATTCAATTGCGCGACTAAAAATGTCTAATTGAGAACTTATAGCATCCTAAAACTGATATTCCGGATTGAGAAAAGTTATTAATACACTATAAAAATAACTTGGAAACATTTACGAAAATCAGTGGCAGCAAAATTATCTTTGTTTTTATAAACATTTCTTTAAATTCCAAAAATATATTCGTTTCTGAGAATTCTACAGATTTTGGACTTGTGTGTAACTCGGAAAAGATTATTGTATATTTTCCTATAGATTAAGAAACATTTGTCCTTTTTAACAGTGTGTATATATAGACCATTTTTGGCAATATAATTTATATTAATTAAGTTTGAAATGCATATTTTCATTAATGCATCATACGCATATAGTTGTGTAATTACTTTTTACTATTTTTTCATTTCAATCATCTTTTTTAGTGTATAATTGGCGCTTTTTTCTCACTTACTTTTTGTAATGTTTACTATAATCAAACATTTGAACTTTTGTAATTTTGGTCAATGACCTGCATTATTATATGCTTCTGAGTTTCTCGTCGTAAACTTCTGCATTTTGTTTTTGTCTTTCGATTCCTTTTTAGGGTATCGTTCATCTCACGAAACCCTATCACTCCCGCTCCGTTGTCTGTCCGTCACAGAGCCATTCTCAGAACCTATTTTACTTTCAGAGTTGAAACTTTGTATATATACAGTTGAATACCTGCTATGAAGCTCAAAATATTAAAATTTGAAAAAATCGTATTATTTTAATAAATAGAGATAAAAACCAAAATTCTAACAGCCTTTTCCTATTAAATTTAAACATTTTTCGTTATAGCAACTGCCAACAATTAAAAATCCACAATAAAATTATTTCTAGAATAATTAATTTTCTATTGAAATATTTCCACGTGAAAAAGGAAAATGAAATAAAAAGTTTCACCAATTTAAAAAAAAAAAAAAAAAGATTATGACATCATATGTGTATTAAAACGGAAATTTTCAAAGATTTCTCAATAATACAAGGAGTATGAGTATGTGTATGTACAGAAAGCAGATTAATATCACGTCATTAGAGAACTAAAAATAAAGTTAATCTGGCGTCATACCGGAAGTTTAACGGATTTCTCAAACGTTTGAGAATAATACAAAGCGAGTATCAATATGAGTAATAGAGAATAGTAAATATATGAGTTTGACGGACGTATTGAATCATAATAAAAACCCGATTATGGAAATATTCGCATATTTTAACATTTTGAAAGTGTACAACCATAGAAGAAGGACTATAATTTAAATTCCTTCTTTTATGTGTACAACATGTTTAATTTTTTAATTATTATTATTTTTTAAATATCGCATTTAGTCCACATGACAGATATTATTATGACAGAGTATAATAGAGGGCTTCGCCCACCATCAAGCAGGTTTAGATATTCGAAAAAACGAAAAAAATAGACCGGTAAATTTTTACTTTATAAAAACATGACTTTTTTTTTTTGTTACTAAATGAAATTTATTTGGATTTATTAAAGAAAGGATAAAGTGTTTTGAAAGGAACATTAAACGAAACCCTTTGTGCGATCTTCGATCACACTTACCCACTTGTTTTTAACTAGTTTTTCAATCAGAGCATTTAGAATATTGTTTTTTTTTTTTCTTCTTCTTCTATCGAATTCATATTATTGGTTAAATTATATTGTGTCGTTTATCTTCTGATTTAATAGATATATCATTTGCAAAATGTTTTATTTTATATATATATATATATATATTCCTTATCGTTCCGTAATATTTTAATTAATTTTTTATTTAATCTCAATTAAAGGAACCATTTTTTATTTACTAAAAAATTCAATAATTACTCAATATAAAAATTTCAAGTTAGAACAAAAATGAAGAAATAAATCAATTGACAATTTCCCTTAAAAAGAAACTTTTCAGTTGAATTACTCTTTTATTATCGCGGCAGTAAAATTTTAATTTAGGAATGCAAAATGCAGTTCACCTTCTGTTTGTATTTTCAAGTAAGTATTAATGGTTTAATTATTTGATTTATGAACCAAATTCCTAAATTAATGAGGATTAAAAATCTGTTCATGCGGATAATTATATAAGGTTCATGAAATGTTATTCGTAAAAAAATTAAGCTTAATTAAGTTTAATTAAGCCATACGTTGTTTAATTAATAAAAAAATGTTTCAGGAATTTCAACTGAAAATTTGGATTTCATCCGATTTATTTATTTATTTATATTTTTATTGGTATAAGATACTTAGAGTTCTGTTCAAGGTGTTTTTAACACAAAAGTTTTTATACTGAAATCGATTGAAAGGAATAACGGCATTAATTAGTTTTACACGATATGAAATAAAAGTTATTAATAAATTTTCCTCTAATTAATTTAATTTTCTTTTAAGTGAAAAACAATTATGGTGGATCAGAAAAAATTGTCAAGGAAATGAAAAAGCTAAAAGAAGAAGAAAAGTTAAAAACGATACAGAAATATGAATTGTTATTTTTTATCTACATTGTTATAGATGTTATCAAACAGGGTATCACAGCATATTTCCCAATGAAGAAAGCTATTGTTAGGCTCTAATAAAAGTTGGAACAAGAACTTACAAGAGAACCACTTTTGCTGAAGCTCGCTCCTAGTATGAAGACCTGGTGCATTTTATAGCTCTATAGACCAAAGTTAGAGAACCGATAAAATTTGTCTGCCAAAATTGCATTTATTGATTTTAAAGCAGCATAACTTTCTGAAAATGCATTTTTTGAGACCATTAACATAGAACAGGGACGGCGAACATTTTTACACCTGCGTGCCAAATTCTTTCAAAAAAGGTTTTACATGACCAAGACGTGCCAACAAATCCCCCCGCACAAACTCAAAAAAAAAAAAAGTTGATCAAAATTAGCGATGAATTTTTGTTTATTAGGATTTAAAAATATGTGGATAATATACATGTTGATATTACACTGTAGTAACAAATATATTGAATCATCTGACAAGTAGTTTTTATTTAAGTGTTTCATGCCAGTCATCTCCAAAAGTAATGACTTGCAGGAATGGGTAAAAGGGGGAAATTATATACAAATTTTATACCAAGTAGCTTGGTATTAATACTTTCATAATTGGAATTTTTGCTTATATTGCCTGAAAATCTTTCTATTTGATATTCTTCGTACCTTCATTTAATTTGCATACCTGCCAGCCTTCTGGTATTTTTAAGTGATAAAAATATGATTGTACCAGAAAAAATATTTTATGAAATGTTTTTTTCATTTTATGTGTTTATTTAATGACTGCTTTTATTAAGTATAATTTCTGGTTTTATTTATTTAAAAAAAAATGGATGGTTGTCAGGTATGAATTTGATAAATTATTGATCCCATATGAAATAGATTGGAATTCAATGAGTTCGATTTCTTCAATTTCAAAATATATATTTATATAAAATATAGAAAAACTCAGTTTGTTTACATTCGTGTATTTTGTTTAATCTCATTTTATTTTGTTTTAGAATTTCAATCGCCGAAAATATTATGTCTCGTGCCATAGCCATAGGTTCGCCGTCCATAACACAAATTATTATTATTATTATTATTATTATTATTATTATTATTATTCAAAAAAGTACTTTAAAACATAAATTTTTTAACAATAAGAATAAAATATTAAAACAAGTTTAAAAATTCCTTCAAGAGCTTACGAATTTTGTTTTGAAAAAAACACAAGATTATAGTTGCATTTTTGCGGCACGAAATTGGCTTTATTCGTTACTGTAGAATTTTCCCCGGCAAAGCTATCCGAATGTCATAGTCGTCTGCTGTGTTTAAGTAGTGGTTTGGATTCGTAGTACCATATTTGGAGACTTAACTCGCTTTCGGCGTGAAACTAATAATTAAAAATTCCATTACTTTCAAATTAAATGTTTACAAAAATATATACAATACGATTTTTGCAGACAAATTTTATCAGTTTTCTAACTTTGGCGTATAGAGCTATAAAGTGCACCAGGTATGAATATTAGGTTCGAGCTTCACAAAAAACGGTTCCCTTGTTAGAAGACTTCACTAAGCCACAGCGAAAAAAAAATGATTAGTAGTTAGCATTTTACGGGTGGTGAAAAATAAACAGTATTTCATAAAAATTTCAGGTCCTATTCATTATCTTATTTAATGAATAAAACTTGTCTAAAATCACGTTGTTTACCTGTTGAATAATACAAAATATGCACATTAGATTAATAAAAAGTGTTTCTCACATTTGACTTATACACTGTAAAAAAAGACCAATGTTTCTTATTTTATGAAAATATGTTATAACCACGAACGAAAATATAATATAATCTTCTGAGTTATCCGAAATTTCAAATAGCATGTTACATTGTCTTTTGAATCCGCAGAAACAAATACATTTTCAAAATTTAAAGAATAATTTATAAAAATAAATTATTTTTAGCTGCCCGAATTTTTCAGAAACGTTTCCGAAGGGATTTTATAGTGTATTAATTAGTGTCCTCAGCCTGAAATACCTGTTTTTCAAATGCTATCAATTCTGAAGTAAACCTTTTCATGCTAAAAAAAAATGTTTAACAGACAAACATGCAAAATTAACAGCGTTAACAATAACATTAAAATTAAGATTATTTCTTTACTATTTCATGTATAAATTAACTTATGCGGCTGAAAACGTGTACTTAAGAATGGATAACATTCGAAAAACAGGTATTCCAGCCTGAGGACACTAATTAATACACTATAAAATCCCTTCGGAAACGTTTCTGAATAATTCGGGCAGCTAAAAATAATTTGTTTTTATAAATTATTCTTTAAATTGTGAAAATGTATTCGTTTCTGGGGATTCAAAAGACAATGTAACATGCTATTTGAAATTTCGGATAACTCAGAAGATTATATTATATTTTCGTTCGTGGTTATAGCATATTTTCATAAAATAAGAAACATTGGTCATTTTTTACAGTGTATTTATTAAGAAATATTTTAAGTTATTATCTCTCAATCAAGAATGCAGCGACGTTCTATTCTCCAAATGACTTAAAAAAATTCCAATTAACCTTAAGCATTAGCTAACGACACTTTCGATTCCATAGGAGGAAGAGTGGAACATGCGTATATTAGCTTAATATAGCATAAACAAGGACGTCTTCTATAAAAGTTCCCACTTCAATCTTGTGATTTAGTAACAAAAGCAAAGAGTTATATATTTTTATGTTTATTATTTGTTATGTTTTTTATAGCGAAATATTTTACGTAAACATGATTAAATACAATTTCTTTTTAAATATTTTAATTCTTAAATTTGAGGTATTCATAAGTTATTATTTTTTTAACTTTAAATTTTAGATGTTAGTCCAAGAAGTTTAGATTAGAAATTAAGAGCAAAACATAATATTTAAGAGTACTATTTTTTTAAAACGTATTCATAATAGTAAAAATCTATAGATGTAAAGATCAGATTATTATTGTTTACAATTTCATACACGCGACATGCCTAAATAATATTTTCTACCTTTAGAATTTATAATAATTTATAGTCTGACAAAATAAAAATCATAATCTACCTGTTCTTAAACGCTACCTTTCGGCAGAGAAAGTAAGTGACAAGAATAGAATGAAGGTCTATCTAATCATAGTCATTAAATTTAGTGTTACATCTACGTGACTTATCTACTAAGTTACATTTATCGCCGGTTTTCTCATTAGTCGTGACAGTTAGAGAGTGTGCAGTTCTTTAAATACAGTAACGGTTCTTCTTCATTCATCCGCAGATGTATAATGATAACTGGCTAAATTTAGGGTCGTATTACATTTAAACCTTTTATTGATTTATTACGTGAGATCCCGTCAACTATGACGGGTTCAAAAATAGATATTTTAATTATTTTAGATCAGAAATATCTTTATTTTATTTATAGAAGAAATTCATTTATTTGGCGAAAGCTGAAACATTCAGATAGGGCTTTTCTTGCTGTCCTGAAATAGATATGGATGGCCTTGCATTTTTCAAGTGTTTTAAAAGTACATATAGCACTACACTCTCAGAAAAAACTGTAAATTTATGAGCGTTTGCCCTTCAATTTTCACGGGCAACAGCATTATTTGATGAAAAACGGTCTGATCCACTAAATACGCGGCCTTATCCCTTAGATACTTAGAAAATTAAGGGCAATCCACATATTCTTACAGTTCTAGCCCATCTGTTAGCAAAAATACGGGACGACCCCATACATTGTCCTCCGCTAGGGTGTAACCCTTCATTTTACTCGTGTTTCGAAAATTTTAACTCGCCAAAACAGCAATTCTGTGATGATTATCTAACGTGCTACGTGCTACGGAACAGTAAGCAAAGTGTTATTGTGTTTTAAAGTGCATTATATCCTGTGCATTATAATGCTATATTACTTTGCCCCGTAAAATTACGAGCTGCACAAAATGATGGGCATGGACTTTTTTTTTTTTTTTTTTTTTTTACGGTGTATGACTGGAATCTCTGCTGCCGGCCTCTGCCCGTAATTTTACTGCAATTTTTTTTTTTTTATATAGTGTATCGCATGGCCCAATGCAAAACTTAATGAATGATATCCAAATTACGGATTTTACCCTGAACATGATGTCATTCACCTATACCTATTTCAAAAAAGCAAAATAATAATAATAATAATAATAATAATAATAATAATAATAATAATAATAAAATAAATAAATAGTTTTGCAACATTTTCCAACATAGCTGAAAAGTGTTTATGACTTCGAATTGTCTGTACGATTTGTCTGCCCGCTTGTTCGAACTCAAACTCTCGTAAATATATTCAGATTGCCCTGAATTTTTTATATGTTGTAGACGTTTTCTATAGCACGATCCTTATGGCAAATGAAGTGTGCAGCATCTATAGTTTATTTACAGGGACAGCAAAATATTTCCTCTATATTACGGTCAATCAAAAAAAAAATCGTTTCAAGTGTATTTTGATGATGCTACACGATTTCAAACATAATGAAACTTATATGTATTTATGAAGAATACTAAAACATGCGTTCTGTAGAATATCGGGTGCAAAACATTTATAACTGATTTAAAGGGTCACACAAAATAATTCTGTTACGTAATGGTATACAAGAAAAAAACGTTTGCAGTATATTTTAATGTTGTTGCACCATTTCAAACATAATGAAATTTATAGCCATTACTCAAGTGCATTATAAGTCTCTTACTGAAAAGTATGGTATGCATAGCATTTATCGTTCATTTACAGCGTCACACAAAATAATTCGGTTACAGTTGTCTATGAGCAACAATTATTTGCTGGAAAAGTGTTTTCAACTTAGGTTTGCGTTTTTAAGTTTAACTAAATTTTTGCATATATGTGGTGTGTACAAATACCGTTGATCATATACAGGGCTACACAAAGGAATTCTAAGTATTTCTGACTATGGGAGTAAATTGCTTAAGGGTAGTGTTTAATTTCGTTATGCATTTTCCTGCTGAACTATGTACATTTAGTAAACTAATAGAAGTTTGTATGTAGACTATAAATAAATTCATATATAGGGCTACGCAAAGAACAAGATACATTACCGTTTACGGTTGGTAATTTCTGGGAGCACGTTTTAAGTGTTTTTATGCATTTTTTTACATAAATTAAATTTTAGCTGAAAATGTGTTCAAAAGTCTTTAGATAATATACAGAGTTGTACAAATTACTCTATAGTGTATTTCCACCTATTGGCGAAAATTGCTAAATGTAAACTTTCTAACTGAACTAAATATTAGCATGCTGTATAGTATATATGCAAAACTATAGATTACATACAGGGCAGCACAAAATAATTAGACTACATTTTAAATATGGAAAGTAATTGCTAAAACTGGATTTTTAAATGTGTTGTACGTTTTCTAAACTGGTTACTTACATATCTTTTTTCAGCTTATTTCAAGGTGATGTTTCGTTATGGTTTTTTAAATATGTTGGAAGTTATTCATAATCTATACTTGACGCATAACTTTTAGCTCTTCTTAAATGTTTAACAAATATTTAATTAAATTTTTTCAGAAGCTCTCCATTTATTGCTGAAAAGCCTTGGAAAGAATCATATACATTATAATGAAATTAGTAAATAAATTCAAAATTTTTTATAATATATAAATTTGATTTTAAGTTATAAAATTGATCCGTAAAAGTTTTAGTTGTCGTATCGCGTGAATATATATATATATATATATATATATATTGCAAATAATCCTAAAAAAATAATTCACTTATGCTCATCTGGATATCAAAAGGAGCTAGCTATATTGGCAAGAAAGGAATTTAAAATCAATCTAAATAACAATAAAGGAAATATTAGATATTAGATATTAGATATTAGTTGCAGAAAGAACTGACGTGTAATCAGTAAATATAAAAGGAATAAGGTAAAAAAAAAAATCAATATTTTGTAGTTTTATCTGTTTATTAAATATTATTTGCCAAGTCGTATTTTCAGATAAAATAAAGAATATTTCTAAAGATAAAAATTATAATTGTAAACCGTCTTAAATAATCTAGATTATTAATACATTAATTTTTAATATTGATTAAAACTGAGAAATGAGCACAGATAGTTATTTGAGCAATTTATATATAATATCATTTATATAAAAAAATACTTTTTTTTTATTTATGACCCTTTATAGATTGTAATTAAAACAACAGTTGACGATACAAATCTTTTCTTTCAATTTATAAATTTATGTCTACGAATTTGTGCATATTAATGTAGTGCTTTTTATAGTACGTAATTGAAAATAAAGTATGAACTCTAATTAACTAGTATATTAATTAAAATTTATTAATGAATCATTCAATTTTGAAATGCTCCAGGTGAATCAGTTTTTGTGTCCAAACACAACTTTTCTCTTTTAATCTAGCTTGATACAGTTATAACAAAAGTTGGTAGAGGTATTTTATTTCCTTTCATACTCATAAGAGAAAAAAATAATTAAACATTGTTGATTTTCAGCAAAATGTTATTAAAATTATTTCAAATTTGAAAAATTTTAAAGTTAAAAACCATGTAAAAACTGTTAGAAAGTTATATGTTACAATTTATAAAGAACCATTTTATGAAATTTTATGTATATTCAACAAACTACCCGAAACGACTCGAAAATTAGCTGTGAGCAAAAAGCATTTAAAGTTTTTATTTCACAAATGATTCGAAATTTACCAGCAAAGTTATTCTTTTTTTTTGAGCTAATAATAATCTAATTAACATTTTTAAAACAGATAGTTTTTTTTTTGTTACAAAATATAAAGTCCACTACCCCCTTAATTTAGATTTATTTATGTGAACATATAACGAAATAATGTCAATACAATAACAATATTTTAAATCATAACTGGCTGCGCATAATTTCGAATTCCTTCATGTCTATTTGTTCATATTTTTCGAAAGCTAAATGAGGTTACAAGACAAAATCGAAAAATAAAAGGCAAAAATTGTGTTTCTGCTTGCATTATGCTAATTCGAGCAGAAGATCAACTTATAAAATCTACCTGTGTTTTTAGAATTATGGTAATTTCTATTGTTGCATGCAAAAGTTTAATCTTCCAGAAAGTTAATCTCATTCATATTGTTACAAGTTGTAAGTTATAAAATGCATAAACTTTTATGCTAACAAAATAAAGTTTTCATAGTATTTTACAGTGTTAATTTGAAAAAAAAAAATCTCCTTTTAATTCAAGAGTGAGGAACAGATTAAAAAATAAATGCAACGTAAGAAATATAAAAATCGAAAATTTTATGTATATTCATACGTTAAATTCTTGTGTCAGATTAAAAAATATATAATTCTCTTTAAAAGTGATCAATAAAGTTACGTTAAACCTTCTGTAAACTCTCCAGAATTTTTATTTGTTTATAACCTTTTAATACGAATGGATTTTTTTCGTCTCTTTTGATGCATTTCTGTATGTATGCAGTAAATTCCACCTGCTTCGTCTTAGTTTACACATTTCAAGCTCTTTACTTTAAAAAAAGAAATTAAGCCAATAAAAGCTGAACAAACAGTTAACTATTTGTAAACTGTTCAGAGAAAAAGTTTTCAGTGAAAAAGTAATGATAAGATGAAAAATTAAACAGCTAAAACTTTTTTATTTTGTATATACTTATTCTTGTTTTTTTTCTGGATGGTTTAATTGCAGATAATTGTATATTAGCTTACCAGCACAGTTTTATTAAAAAAGACCTATGAATTTTGTGTTTCTGATATTGATGGAATTTAATAACAAAAAATACATTTAGTGTTTTAATTTTTAAAATGATTTTGTATTTTGAATAAATCTATATCCTAAAGCACAAACATGACTGTGAGTAACGCTGACGTCTTTTTGACAGTGCCAGCGAATTGACAATAAATTTCACTTTTACTGCAGTTTTTTTAAAACTCCTAAACATCGTATAATTTCAATTTTTAGACTGTCGAATACGAAAAAGATGTGTTTAAATATGCAATTTCATTGAAAACCGAGTCTGAATCTACTGATTTTTTAAGGTTTAAAAAAAAAAGAGTTTCAAGCATAACTAAAACAAATACTGTCTATATCACCTATAGACCGATTACGACAGATTAATCCGTTTGTGCTTAAAACAATATAAATAGTTCAGAATTTGTTCCGTCTAATATTCTATAACAAAATGAAAAGTTCATCAAAATATAAATTTAAATGATAAAATGTTATAAATATAAACCCAAACGTAGCAGGCATCTAATAAAACTACGCACTAAAACAACTGAAATTATATTAATTGAAAAGGCTGTTGTAAGTAGCGATTTTTGGCGATTTCTACGGCTATCTCTTGGCATGCGGCTAATACGAAAATATCGGTTTAATTCAATTTCAAAACTTTATTTGAATACGTAATTGTTATTTTTCATATAAAAAAGCTTTTTTTTGCTTTTAGTGGGTAATCTAAAAACATACATTAAATATCAAAAAATATATTATAAAAAAAGAAAATAGTTTCCACCTGTGTTCTGTCCTTCGGGAAGGCGGGTTGGATTACCTAGTTTGTATAATGTGCAAAAAGAAAAAAATAATGGAAGAAAAATAAAAAAAACTTTCAGTTTTAAATAACTTAAGTAATTTTATTTTTGTAATTTTTGAATAAACAATTCATTATAAAGATAACAAAAAAATAAGGTACCCTTCCCCCCACACATACACAACAAAAAAAATTTAAATTGATAAAAGTAACAGTTTTACAATTAAAATTCAATCAGAATAAATATTTTATTTAATTTCTTTCTTATAAAAGGAGACAAGTAAAAAAAAAAAATGTTATGATAAAGCAATGCATTACTTAATGTGTTCATAGTTTCAATCATATTCTTAAAAAAATATCTTTTTTCCACAAATACCTTCTATATTATACAATTTATACATGTTTTAGCCAAATTTCACATTTTGAAAAATACTACTACTATGTGATTTTTTAATATATATGTATATAAATTTATATAGGTGTGCTATAATTAATCTAATGAGCGAAAGAATGATTTTTTTTATTATATTGCATTTTAAAAAATGATTACTCATTAATATATGGTAATTTTCGATAAAACCTTCCACTTTTACATGCTGATTAAGTTATATAAAATTTTCTAAATGTTTTATTCAAAATCCTGCGTTTGTTAAATTTAAATACATGTTTAAAAATTATAAGTACATTAACTCTGACTGGATAAACACCCCTCCTTAGAACCTAAAAGTAACGGAAAGTGCTTTAAGGGTTTGAAAGTAATTAGGAAATGAGCAATTAGCACGTGCTCCCACAATTAATAGAAATGCTACGAAGTCTGAAATTTCGTATACGGGTTCTTGAATAATTGTAATATCTTTTCTAAGGAAAAAATGATTATTTGTTTATACTTTGTGGAAAAAATGGATATAGGTCTCTTTTAAATGTACATTTGATAATTTAAAGAGTCGTTAGGAAGTTTTATAATTTGTTACCTAAAGGTAATTTTTCTGTAAAACAATTTAGGGATTTTTTTAAATGCTAGAAGAATTAAGTTAAACACACAAAATTCATACTCATTGTTGAAAATAATGTATAAAAATCGCGATAAGAATAGGCACAGTGAGCAAAAGTATTACCAAGAATGTAAAAAGAGCGGTATTTTACATAAAGACATTTTAATAACAAAATTGCTTGGATAATAACGCATATTTGAACAAAATCACGGTTTTAGATTAAATCACTTTATAGTCATAACAGATAAGAGTACACAAAACAATAAATAATAAATTAGTTGGACAATTATTTGTCATTTTTGACTGTTTACAAAGCCATGCCAGAAATCGAAGCCTTATTACATATTTTTATTTGTAGTTGCATGAGACACAACTGATTGATATAACTACCTTCAGATTATTGTATTCATATACTTTCGTAAATATACAGTTTGTGCATATTATAAGTAAAATGATTTGAAAGTATTTATTTTTGATACAATCAGAATGTCAGGTGATGTGATTGATAAGACCTAAAACTCTACGAAGTATTTAAAAAATATATTCACTTACCGCAATATGACTAAATACAAATATTTCTATGAAGATGGAAGAAAAAGTTCTGGAAAACCACTTTATAGTGATGAAAGCCCTAGAGATCGTCTTATGGCCAAATCTCGTCCTGAAGTTAAGTGAACAAATAACAATTCCCGATTTGATGGTCTTCTATTTCTAGGACATTGAATTGTGTAGTTGGAATAAAACCCCCAAATGGTACAGAAAGTTTCCCTCGGACAAATGAATGCGGTATTATTGTTGTAAATAAACAACAAAGAGCATATGATGACTCTGTAGAAGATCGCATCAAAAGACTTGACGTTTTAGTATATATTTTTTTCTTGAAAGATGAAGCATTACTTAAAACAAACACTTGCTGATGTAGCAGAAACGAAATTTTGTTTTACGCTCCATATTAAAGGCCTTGAAGAACGGAAGGATTTGACTAAAGTCCAATCTCGCTACATACTCATTTGAAATTCCCAGAAACTATTTTAATAAAGGTATAATTATATATTCTACTGTTATTTTATCCGAAATAACGTTATTTTTCCGAAAATCGTGTGCAACAAAGGAAATTACGCAAAATAAGAGGAGGTAAAAAGCATCTATTTGATGTACGAGTAGCCAAGTAGTGGTCTACAATAAAATCACGTCTTTCAGTGCATAAGGCCTCTAACCGAAAATATCAAATGTCATTATCTACGAATTGAGCAGTCTTCTCGTTAATCAAAATAGATTGTAGTCGTCCACAGAAAGTGCATTGTTTCTTTAGACACCCTCTCTTCCATTTTAACAATAGTTCCGAATGAAATAACACCTTGAAAGTATTTATATTCCAACCCCTTGGAATATCCTCATAATTTTAGTAATTACAGATAAGCTATACATCAAGAAGATTTGTAATTTTTAAAAGTTGACAATCAAATATCACCCCCACCCCCTCAAAAAAAAAATAATAAAAATAGAAAATATCTAAAATCTTGTCTTAAATAATAGAAAATTTGGAAAGTCGGAAAGATCGTAATTTGTAAAAAAGAATATTATGCTGGAAATACAGTTAAGGAATTCTTGTTCATATATATATACACAAAGTAAGAAAATTGCTTATGTTTCTCAATAATAAGGATTGAAAATTTATTTATTCGCTGAAGAAAAAACTAGTCGTTGGGGGCCACCGTAATACTTACCCATCATGGATATGCATAATGTAAAATATTAAAATAAAAAAGGTGTAAACTACTTATAAAATGCATTGCAATTCAAATAAAATAGAGGCTTGATGACGTCACGAACTTTAAAGGCTCGATTACTGAATTGCTTGAAAGAAACATCCTTATAACTCCAAAAATAATAATCCTATTAACTAGCGGTTTATTGCATCTGATTAAGCGTAAAATTTCCAATTAAAATATATCTTTGAAGTGAAATTTGGATGCAATACAGGGTCATGAAAAATAGGATTCCAAATATCTCGGCAACTAATTATCCGATCGACTTCATGCTTTATGCAAAATTTGGTTTTTTATTGTCTTTTATATTCATTTCTTAAAATAACCAATTTCGAAAATTTTTATATATCTTTTATCAGAACGAATATTTCGAGAGTCCGAAAAAAATAGTTCCGGTTAATCGAGGTTATTGAAATGAAGTAGGCTTCTTCCCATTATTACATACTAAGTACATACCAAATTGCAAGTCTCTATCTCAATTTTTTTCGGGAGATAGAGCGTTTACAGACACACAGACGGACGGCAATTTTTTTTTTTTTTCTAAAAATATGTTTTTCGGAATCTCCAGTGTCTGAAACGTGTAAATCCGTCAACATTTTTTTTCCTATTTTCAAAACGATTACAAGACTTACCCTATACTACGTATGATGGGTAAGTAAAAAGGAAAGAAAAGACGTTTCTGGATTACGATTGTAGATAAAGGACTTTTTACGTAAACAGCACAGCTGAGATATTATAATTTAAAAAAAAAATTAACTTTAGTAAAAATAAAAGTTAAATAAATCATCTGAATTCAATTAATTGAAAGCTCTGTACACAGATGCAGTTTCTTATTTTTCTGAGCAACAAAAGTAGATAATAAAATTAGAGGGTAATGAAACTATATTACAAAATAAATAAAATTACTTGTGAAATTAAACTTCAAAAACAATAATCATGTTTTATTAAATAAATGTTAATCATTCCTTTTTTATTAACAGCAACATATAAATAAACTTAAAACGCAACTTAAAAACTTAAGCAGCTTTCAGATTTCTTAAATACTGCAAACTAAATTTCGTTCACAAATTTTATATACCGGGTGATCCAAAAGTCAGGACGAACTTTAAAAATGAATAATTCGAAAACGAATCAAGATACAAAGATACGGTTTGCACCAAACGGATGGAAAAGAAATCGGGTTTTGTGTGGCAACGAAATGAAAAATAGTTCTGTTGGCGACCAACAGATAGCGCTGTCGGATTTCTGCAAGATAACGCAAGAATAACGCAAGAAACGCTACTAAATGCTGTGAACGGTGTGGTGCCTCGTCTCACAGCTGTACTTCTGATTGATGGACAGCACATTGAACATTTACTGTAGTACTAATTAACTGTAATTAAGCTGACTTCAAAGTTGTCAACATTTTTTCATTTGTAAATCATCTTTTGGTGCAATAAAACACTATAGCGCCATGTGCTGGTCGCCAACAGAACTATTTTTTTTTCGTTGCCACACAAAACCCAGTTTCTTTTCCATCCGTTTGGTGTAAACCGTATCTTTGTATCTTGATTCGTTTTCGAATTATTCATTTTTAAAGTTCGTCCTGACTTTTGGATCACCCGGTATAATAAAATTTATACTCAAATAATATGTTTAATATTTAATAAATATTTTAAAATTTCTTTTACATTCGGGAATATTGATAAAATACGAAGTGAGAGATAACTAACAAATATAATAAATTCATACATCTATCTCTATAATAAAACTGTAAGTCATGTGACTGTCCTCAACAGTTCCGGGATGCCGCATCGCTTTTTCATATGCCAAGCGGCCATTTTTATTCAAAATTATTTTTTCGAATAAACTGCATAAAAGTTACATTTTAAGAAAGATCGTTCAAAATAAATTAATATTTGAGAGATGACTTGCGTTCAATTATGTATATATTCTGCAATAACTTCAGTCGAAAGATTCGCAGTTCAAATTCTCTATTCATAAAAGTAAACAAAAAAAAGATTGATTCGTCGTGAACATTTAAAATATTAAATCATGGAGGTAATCATTCGCAAAGCAAGTTCTCCGCGAATGAATTTTTGGACCGCTGCCTCGCGTCAAAAAAATAATTCGCACCAGTGAGACAATCAAAGTTTACCATAATTATGTGCTATACAACTCAACTTTCGGACCTTTTCTTGACGTAAATTGAACTCATGTAATAATATTTAATGAATCAGATTTTTAGCATTTTTAAAATCGCTAATACAGCTTTTATTTATCGCGTGTACAAATTAGAAATGATACTTTGATTTTGAAATCAAATGTTTTGATTTATGATATTATTTCTTATTTATTTATTTATTTTCTCTTTTAAATGAAAAGTGTGAAGTATTTTAAATTTATGTAATATAAGCATTTTAGATTAAAGTTAAGTATTTTAAATGAAATGAGTGACAGGTTTATAATTTAAAATTAAATTAATTGTAGTATGAATGACGGTGATGGGAACGATATTTGGCGAATTATCATCTGCTCCCGGCTAACAAAAATACTCATAATTAAAAAAAAGAATAAAAATAAATAAATGATAGTTTGTTGTAAATAAATATTGATATACATATCAAAAATAATTTATAGAATTAAAATAAAAAATAAAAGTAAATAAACAACAATTTCCATAACAAAGTTTTCGCCAAATTGGCGGGGGAGGGGGGGGGGGGAATCGCGCCAACGTGCGTATGTGACATTTGTGCCCAAAAAATATGCGAAATGCTACCATGATCGCAAAAGTTCATGATTTGTCTATTAGAATCTTCCGATTTGGCGAAGGATTAAGGGAAAATTAAATTATGAATAAATGTAACGTGTTGCAATGTTTAACATACATTTAAGGGAGACCAAACTGGTCGCCAGTGGCGGCTAGTTAATTTAAATAAATAATTTAAAAAAAAGTTTAAAATTTTAATCGTAAATAGGTTCTGATATAATGTATAAGCGATGATAAATGCAAGTATTTAAATTTAATAAAGGATTCAACAACCTTAATTAAGTCATATAGTTTTTATAACGTTCGAAAAAGCTACAGATAATATCCAGAAAAGTTATTTGAAAGCATTCGGCACATTTACATAATATTTGAAACATATTAAATATATAACGTCTCATATTAACGACTAACCTCACAGAACGCGTACTTGAAAGTGAAAAAGCCTTGTCATTACCTTGTAAACAAATATTTATTATTGAGCAGATGTAAAATGTACATGCTCATTGTCTACATGTACTTCATCCCGACGTAATATTTACGCAGAAGAAGAGAAGTTCTTTCTGTAGAAGTGATTTAAATTTAGAAAGATGCAATATTGAAAAATTAATTTTAAGAAATATATTAATGAATTATACTGTTTTTTTTTTTTTTTTTTTTTTTTACTTAGTCTGAGACGGAATTTAAATACTATCAAATTTGAAATATTTGAAAATTGGACAAATAAGATTTTAAGTGTAATCATTAATTAAAGATCCTATTCTTAAAAATTTGATATGAAATACACTAAAAATAAAACAATCAAATAAATAAAGCATAAACAAGAAAGATTTTGGACATTACTGGGTCATTATGAGTTCAGTATTCAGCAATTTTTCAATAAATTCGTAGTGAATTATATTCCATTGATAATATTCGGTAACAATTAGCGAAATAATTTGTTTTTCAATTCAATCAAATTAGATGTGCCACATAGATGTTCATTAAAAAAGTTGTTTATGAAACATTTTTCTTTTCTAATGAAAAATCACTATAAGAATAGTTTGTTTATTTCAATTTGCTGTTCATTGCAGTTTTTTAAAAAAAAACCTTTAGTAATATCTTCCAGAATACTACGATTTCATGAAACTTCGATTGTGGGATGGGGTTGAGTTAACCCTTTTGAGACCAACGTCACGCATACATGCCGTACAGAGTGCGTACAAGCTTTATTTTTTGCCACCAATTTTTTTGTATAGAATTTTTTTATTATTTAAAAAAAATTCTGCAATTAATCACTGCATAAATTACTTTTTGAAAAGTTACGGATAGACAAAAATCGGAGATTTTCATTTTATTCCTGCACTTTATATCGCACGATTGTTGAGACTACTCGTATGATCATCATTTGCTTATCATGAACTTATCATGCTTTCATGAACTTATGCTTTGTACTTATCATTTGCTCGTCTATTCGTTTACTCGCTTGCACATTTGTATCCATGAATAACTAATTATTCCCGTGATCTAATACGTAAATTTTGCGTATCCATGTACCCGTCTATAGACTAAAGACAGTTATAATAACGATGAAAGCAAACACAAATTTGTGTCAATTTTCTTTTATCTGTTTCATGTCTAAATGACAACATGAGCAGTAACATCTGCTCGATTAATTTACTTCCGTTTCATGAGTATACACAATATATCATAAATTTTCAATTACTTGGAACAATTAGCAAAATTGCTTAGTTGAAACAAAGAGATGGTAGAGGAATACCATGTTTATGTTCATTTCCGCGACTGATCGAAACCATTTAATCGGAATATTCATAAAATACAAAACACACTGTTCCATACAACTTCCTGTTCCATTTGACTGACTCCATTTTTTGTATCATCCAGATGCAGCCTCAGTCAATCCAGTATCTGTCACACACACCACTCTTATTTTAAAGAAAATAATCTTTTAAACTTTATAATATTTTCTCTTTGAACATAAGAACGTGTTTAAAATCTGTAACCCTCTAGAGAGGGAAAGTCACCTTACTCAAAGGAAAACTACACTCTATATCCCCCGTCTCTATGTCTCTGCTTATTTTTCGTGTCCCTAAAAACTGAATAATTTCTTTCCTCTTGTTATCGCCAATGATATCTTAAATGATACTTTGAATTTAACTGTTCATCTCCACTAAAATAAAGGTTTTCCCAGATTGCCAGACTTACCGAGGTTTCTACTATTGTGGTATATCAAACTCTTTGATGTTTTATGACTTTCCTAGCATGTCTAAAGTTCATAGGTCAAGCAAGGAACGGTGATGACAGATTGTCAATGCCTCTTCCTTTTGTTGAAACTCCCCTTTATTTTGCCGATGACCACAAAATGATTCGAAAAGAATGGGAAAATACATGATTGATGACAATCTTGGACTGATTTGCTCAGGATGTAACCGAACAGATCTTAACATTTTCAACTATTAGATATCTATCCCCTTTTCATGTATATATATATATTAATTTCTCTGATTTTTATCTCACCCTTAACTTGAAGCATTTAAATTAATATCTCCTTTGCCTGGGGTAATAGCCTGCTGGAATTTTATCTCAGGCTATAGGGACTCCCGTCTGAATTCGTTACTGCCTTTTTCTGTATTTCACGATCTGATCATCTAACAGAAGGCCTTACAGTCTTTGTTTACCTGACACCTTTTCTTATAAAGATATCAAGATGATTTTTACTACTATTCGTATAAGCCTTGAACACAGAAGTTATATAAATAAAATGTTTTCCACACAAGAGTATAATTCTGCACATACTTTTGAAAATCTCTGTATAACTTCATTTTCATCTTTCGACTTGCACTTTTTTAATACTTTTGTATTCTACCCCTTTTGTCTTTATTATTTCTATACTAGTATTATCTTCATAAAATATCCTGTACCATAAAAGTCTCCTTTTATTCAAAACTATCTCTATTAGCATATCTAGAATTCGTTTGCACCTGACACCTCTAACAATAAGAAGATTCGTCTATAATATAGGAATTTCAGGGAGTGGTAATTTTTTTCTCTATGTTTTTATAGTGTATTGGTGAATACTTATACTAATTGAATAAAGACTCCCAGATTTTAAGGCAAAATTCTTGTTACTCGATTTTCTACCTGCAATTCAAATTTCCTACATGGTATCCCAGCAGAATATCAGCTCTCCACTAGTATATCATACAAGACAAATATGGACAGAAGTTTCAAATGTTACCTCTGTTTCTAAACTACTCATAGCTATCATGAGGAGGAAACATGGTTAATACTGTTTACTTTATAAATAGATTTTCATTTTCCATGTAGTGTGTAGTAGGGTGTGCCGAAAAAATTAAACAACAGTATTTTATCAAAGCTATACCGCGGAAAAGTTACGAATTTTAGAGAAAAGAAAGTACATAAAAGCTAAAGAATTTATTAACATCTTCCGCTAGCGCATAGGCCTTAAAGTTCATGGAATGACCAATAATCCACTATTTTAGGATAAATTGTATGATTATTAAACTTTATTAGATCTTAACGCTATAGCTCTAATTACTATGTTCTGCAATCATTGAGAATAATCGGAAAAAAAAACATCAAAATTAGACAACACCTTGTGAACGGACATTAGCGGCAAATTTATAAAAAATATTGAGAAATGGGGTTCTCGCTCTCATATGCTTTGTGCCAACTGGCAGACAAGACTTTGCTAGCTCAATTTAAAGTTCTTGTCGATGCCTTTGTTATCATAAAAAATATATTCACCTTCAATTTCGAGTTTGTTACCGATTCTCTGAGAGCATAATACTTCAAAACATCATACGTAGATAAATAGATTTTACGAGTTAATAAACAAACTTAAACGCAATAACAGACATGTTCATTAATACATAGTCACAATGTATACCAATTGCATGTCAACAGAAATCCAGGAATTTGTACTCGCCACAACAATGACGTAATTGCAGGATGCTACGTCAAAAGGTAAAGTAGATATTTGCTTCAACTCTTCATTTTTGTTCGAGGGGTATTATATTTTATTCTCGTTGTACGATGATATCGTTGGAAACCACCCAAATGAATTTTTACTGATTTTTTTTATTTATTTATTCATTTTAATTGCGAATTACACTAAACGTGTGATACAAAAAGAACTTTTTATATTGCGAATCCCACTAAATGTGTGATTTAAAAAAACTGACTCTCTTGGCTATCTAGAAATAAATTATAACTTTTCTTGAAACTGCACAGAATCACGTCTTAATGCTGGGTAACCTTATTTTATTTATTATTATTATTTTTTAATATCATATACATTTAAATGCATGTTTTGTGAATGTTTTATTTGGTTTGGTTATAATTTATCTCAAAAACTTTACAATACCGTTCCAAATGATCTGCCTACTTATATCTTATAAAGTTTAATAATTATAAGAATTATCTTAAAATAGTGGATTTTTGACCATTTCCTGAACTTTAAGCTTTTGCGCGACCGTAAGTTATTAATAAATTTCTCAGCTTTTTTATATTACCCTTTGCCTCTAAAATTAATAACCTTATTTCTGTTATATAGCGATGAAAAGAATTGATTTTCGTTTTTTTCGGCACATTATAGTGTGTAGGTCAGACAACTAGACTACGAGGGGTGAAGAAGGTGGTTAACCTGAGATTAAGAGTTATTTAAAGAAAAACTAGTTTCCAGTTGTTGCGAATGGATTCATCTAAATGGCTTAAATGTCAACTAATCATGGACAAATATCACTTTTTTTTCATTGTTTAAGAAGCTAATGACTTAAAATTTTTCTGATATTTAAATGTTATTCTCTCGTTTATTTTAATGGAAGGACTAATATTTTAAAAATTAAATTAAATGAAATGTTAAAACCGAAAACGGATTTAAAATTGAAAATGTTGTATGGAATTAAACATTAAAATAAAAAGGAATGCGACATTATGGTGCATAAAAATGATGTTCAATCATAGTGCACCATGGTACCAGAAACGTTTTACAGTTTTATATCTAATATGGTTTGAAAAATAAGTTATGTGAAAATAATAATAATAATAATAATAATGTGATGGAAACAAGGTTTTTCTCTCCTTTTGATTATATCGACCATCCAAAAAATAAATTACTGCTTAACAATCGCCTTTGCTACATTTTTACAGTAATTTCTAAACATTAAATAAAACAAGTAAAAAGAAACTGAATTTTCAAATTAAATTTATAATCTAAACACACTGCGTGAACTTGTGATAAATTTGAAAGTAAAATCCTTTGTTAAAACACTACGCACGAAAGGCTTGCCTTCGTTTAAAGCACCGAAGGTTTTTTTTTTTTTTTTTTTTTTTTTTTTTTTTTTTTTTTTGAGATGGTATAATAAACATGACCATTTAACCCTAACTTAAAAAAAATAACAATAACAACCTTTCTTCTTGTTATCAGTTATTTATATGCAGTACGTGTTTCTGAAAGATTTCTCATTCTTTTCCGAGTTTTGCGCCCGAGTGAAGTAAATCTTCCAGACAGTTTTCTGTGATAAAATGAAAAATATTTCTTCAGTGATGAAGATATCCGTTTACAATAAAACAGTAGTATAAAGTTCCTTCAAGTAAGTACTTCCAACTTATTTGGAAAAGCTTTGAAGCGTGCAAATATTTGAAAGAAAAAAAAAGTTCTCCCCCCCCCCCTTCTTTTTTTTCCTTTTATGGAAGGAATGAAAAATAAAATTCATTTTTGAACTTACTATAAGAAAAGAAACAGTTTGACATCATAATAGAAATCAGCGGGAGAAGGCATGATACGGAAAAAACAAGAGTCTTAGCTGCTAAAAGTTTTAATGGAGAAACATTAATATATTTTGCTGAATTTTAATAAATGTTTTACGGAGCTGTTGTATTTAAACAATTATCTGCTGCTGGTGCAAAAACTTGCGATATTCATAAGTATGTTTTTTTTTTTCTTATGAAAATGAAGGTTTGGCTCAACAGCAATAATTTGATTGAAAACTGGAATGTTTGTTTTAAAAAATTCGAGAATTAAGAATTTTTATTAGATTATTCGTTATTTTTTGTTGACAGTCGCCATTTTTTTATATTTAAAAGTATGTGAAAATATACTTTTTGATTCTTTGAAAAATGAACAAGAAAGAAAATTCATGCGTCAAGCACAGAATAAAAAACACTTTCAAGCACATCCAGAGTACTATAAAAATTTTTTATATTTAATAAGGTGAAATAAGATATCTTAAGTATACAAGGTCAAGGTCAACCGGGTGAGGAGACCTACCTTTCGGATTTAGCTCAACTAGCCCCGCCCAGCAAGTTTATTTACTATGCGGTAAGACCCTAGGCCAGGGAGCTATGCCCGGAAGGTCTACCCGGGAAGGAGACCCTTTACTATCGAAAATTAACTGTCAAAGATTACAATGTCAATCACAAAGGCTGTCCAATTATACTGTACAAGCCAAGTTAGATATAATAATGGGATGAATGAACAATTGTTATTGTAAATAAATATAAGGGGATGTAGAGCTTTTACAAGATAATAATTAAAGTTGAGAGAAAGCTATAAATACAAAACAATACTAATAACTCACTTATTGAACGAAAAACAAAACTCTTAACACATTTTAAAATCCAATTTTAGCAATTACTGTTCACATTCGGAAAGATACTCGATTTTTTTTTTTTTTGTAGCCTTGTATATAATCAATAGATTTGTATATGTACATATTTCTGTACAGTTAGAAAACGAGTAACACTGAAGAAAACTAACCTTCAGCAATATCCAGCAATAGACGGAAATGCACTCGATTTTTTTTTGTACAACCCTGTATGTTATCTGCAGATTTTTATACGCACTACATATTAAGCTAATTTATTATTATTATTATTATATATACACGTTTAATCGCCAGTTGACATTGGAAAAGAAATTGGCAAAAAGTGCAAAAACACTGAAAATAAAAAAAGGGAATTAGACTTTTTTCCTTGAAGTGCCGAATAAAATAAAGAAATAAAAACAATGCTGATCTTGTCCATACAAAATTTGCCTTAAATTGTACAATGATATGCTCTATACTTTACAGTGTTTTTCAAACATGAACATTTGAATCCCATAAAATACAATGAGTAAAATATGTCCAATTAGCATTTTTTCGAGTAAATTCCTCCACGGACCGTACAAAAGATACTTTGAATAACTACTGCGCAAATTGCAGGAAATTTAACAATATATTATTTATTTTTCAAGCAGCACGATTAAATAAAGCCCGAGATAATAGCTTTTTTCATGGACTAGTGATTCAGCTAACCAGCTTTTGCGAAATTGTCGATTTTGTTGCAGAATGGAGTGTTTTGTAAAATAAGTAGTTCGCTAATAATATTTGTACTTCTTATGTAACAATGACTTACATTAATGTTATTATTTACTAACTTGAAAATATTACTTTCAACAATTAGCTTTTTGTTTCTTGATGAAACTATTGATAGGACAACTACCTATACAAGGGTAACAAATCTGGGAATAAAATGTTATGGAATACAAAATATATGGGGATCAGTGAAATCGTAAAACAAAGTGAAACAATGGAAAGATTGAAAGTGATGACGTGACTCAGCACTAAGATTCTTCCCAGCCAACCTAAATGTTCCAGGATTAAATTTCGAAGATTACAATGAAGCTACAGATACATAAAATGTTCGATAAATAAAATTATACCTAACAATTTATTAAAAATTCCATAGAACTTTATTTGTTCATTCAGAGTGTTGCGACGTTTAATTAGCCAAGCATTTTTATTGATTTAAGACAATTCCTGCAATAATAGACTCAATGGATAGCAGATATAAACAAGTTTAATAGTGTCGACATACTACTTATTGATTGAGGACACGTGTGATATGGTAGTTTTCAGTTCAACATTACGCTAATGCGTTAATATTATTCTGGTCTCATAGTCCATTCATAATTTACTTGAAAACAGTGATGCGATGATTCATTAAATAAGATAAAATTTAAAAAGATATATATATATATATTTAACATTTTACAACATAACTTTATCTTTGAATAAAGTTTAGTGAACTCCTACATTTATTCAAATAAAAATGCTCTAAGTTTAAATACTACCGTGGCTGAAACTCATTTTGATGTTTCTTCCACTAAGCTTGTCAAGAATTCAGAAAGAAGTGTGAAGGGGGCATTCCCACAGATAATGAAATTTTCAACCCGGTATGTTTCAGACTTCTTGTTTATTAGTGGTCTAGAAGGGCAAATTAGACCGCGGAGCTGAAAATTCCCCTCCCCCCCCACCCTCCGACAAAATTCTCGACTTTACACTAAGCCAAGTTTAATTTCTAAGAAAAATATCGTCCGAATGCAAAAAGGCCTTAAAAGGATCAACACTGCTATAAAATCAGCTGACACATTAAGGAATCACTCACTATTTTAAAAATATAGAACAAGAGAAATTCAGAATATAATCTCTTTCCTTAGTAACCTTCGAAACAGTAATTATAAGAGGCACTGAGCTTACATTTGAATGGCATTCATAACTCAACAAACTAATCCATCTTAATTGGCTTGTTCTAGTGATACTTGGAAGTTAAGAAGTTCACAGAACAGAATAACTGTAATTTAAATGTATGTCAAAGTAACATAAAATGAACATTATATCTTTCAAAGCCTGTAGATTAACCACAGAAATATATAACGGATAAATTAAACGCGAACTGAACAAACAGTAACACACTAGTTACTTATAATTTTAAAATCTCAAAGTAGTAGAACAATCTGATGCCCTATGTGCAATAACGATTTATTTAGTATTGAAATATACTTTAAACAATTCTAGGGAAATGTGGGCTACAAATTACTAACTGTGGTAACCCTCAAAGTTTTGGATAGCTTTAAATGTACACCCTAAATGTAATAACGTTACTGAAAATATTATTTTAGATTACTTTTGCAAATGAATGTTTATTGTTGTGTTATACACAGATTTTAAAAATAGCATGCTGAAAAATTATTTAAAAAAAAATCATTAAAACATAGTAATTTAAGTTAAAATTACCAAACTAGTTTTATTTGAAAGTGTGGCTTTTGTCCCATTTGATAGAGCAAACATTGAAATTATATGAGTTTTTGGAGAAAAAATATGTCAGATAAAACCGAAAACAATAACGCATGTTGCAACCTCTAATGTTACTATTTTGCTTAGCCTTACATATACATAGATATGGGCGATAAAAATTAAAACAATAACACATGTTGCAACATCTAATGTTAGTTTCTGCTCAGCGTCAACAACGGACACGTTTATGCATAATAATATAGATACAATAATTAAATAAAAAATAAAAAATAAATTGTTTTTCGTGAACATTGGATTTTTTTTGAGTCAGAAATCTTTTCAGTATTACGTGATGCTTGTCTACACAAATGATTATTGGTCAATATGGAGGAATATGATGCTGTTTCCTGCACATTCTTCCTTAAGAGATAAAAATATTCTTATTTGTATAATTATCTTTTCATTTTTCCTTATAAACTTCTGGAAACATTCAATTACTGTTATAATAAAATTCTCTATTTTTCTGTTATTGAAAGAGAATTTTAATAAAACATTGACCTTGAATAATACTGTTCGTAATGTTTCCTTTTAAGATATAATTCATTTCAATGTAACAATTGACTGTTGTGCAACATCCATTATATTTATAATACAGAATGCCTCAAAAAACTCTGGTGCATTTCACAAATTAATGTACATGTACATAAGATGGAAATTTGACACTTCACAGACATACACACACAGATACACACATGCACATACACACTTACATACATATATCTCATATATATATATATATATATATATATATATATATGTGTGTGTGTGTGTGTGTGTGTGTGTGTGTGTGTGTGTCTGTTACCTTGATAATTATGAAGTTATATATTTATCTATTCGGCAAGGTCTGGCAAAAACGAACAATTTGACAATAAATGGTGTAAATAAAAAAAAAAAAAAAAAAACAAGACGCAAGGAAGATGTGCTAACACTTTAAAAGTAGGAGCAAATCTTTGACATTTCTTATTAACTAGCATATAACCCCCGTCAAAAATGGCGGAATGTTACGTTTCATTTTCATAAGACTTCATACCAATAAACAGCATTAAGATGTTATGAAATAATATTCAATCCTTTGATATAAACAATGTCATTCCCGAAGGAAATAAACTGTTTTGATTGAACTTCAATAGTTTAAAGATTTCACTATAAAAAAATTCTGTAAAGATTAAGAACAATAACATCTTCAAAACATTATTTAGATCAACAAAGTTGTTTAAACACGGCCCGCTAGCGGCCCCCTAATTACATCGGGGCGGTGCCTTGCATACAAACCTCGTAAAAAGCTGCTTTAATACTTCACGAGGCAGCGCTGCAAAGCATATTTTTAAGCGACATTAAAAATTTCGAGTCATTTCGGCAATCTGCGTCGTTTTGACCTTTTAAACTGCCCTGCTATATCAGAGTAAACATTTCATTATTCAAATTCTGATTTCACAACTGTATACAACTGTAATAAATTTCGATGATTAAAATAATTTCTTTTATTTTATTTCTTGATTAAATCGCATCTATTAATTGTATTAATATGACTGAACATTTTTTTTCACTATAAAGTTACTATGTTAAAATTCAAAATTTTATCTGCATTGATATAAGTAATACTTGTTGTACCACAGTATTACATTATATTCCTTATATTTTAATTATGTTTGATATAAAATATTCATTTTATTTACAATGCAAGCAGAATTGATTAAATACAGAACAAAGTGCAATTTCGATAGAAAGTTTATTTGCCAAAATAATATTTAAATAACTTAAATTTTAAAAAGTTTATCTCAAATTAAATTCTGATTTTTTATAAACATGCCTAAAGAAATCTGTGATAAATTTTGATCATTAAAGATCATCTTTTATTAAATAAGTATTTTTTTTTTATTCTCTTATTAAATTACAAATTTATTTTCACTACAAAGTTTCTACTATGCTAAAATACAAAATTTTATTTCATTATTTCATTGATATAATTAATATATGTAGTACACGGTATTACAATTACATGTTCCTTATATTCTAATCATTGATATAATTAATATAATACATATAATTACATTTAATAAGAAATACAGTGACCTCTCACTTATACGCGATGTTCAGTAATTACTTTTTGTACCACTATTTTAAAACAGTAAAATTCGATTTATAAATTCTGCGATTAAATAAGGAGAAAATTACTTTAAAAAGGAACTGGTGCTGAAAAATAATTACAGTGTACCGCGTATAGGTGAGAGGTCACTGTATTCAATTTAAAATTTTGTTTATATTAATATCCGATAGATGGCGATAAAGGCTCACAACGAATGAACGAAGTAGTTTAGTGAGTATCACGGAGGAAAGTAACTTCCTCCGTCTGCGATCGCTTTCCAAACGGTTGCATTCATGGTTTAATATTTTAAACGTTCACGACGAATGAATCATTTGTTTGTTTACTTTCATGGAGCAGTAAACCTAATTTCAACTGAAGTTATCTCAGAATATAAAAATTTAATTTAATGTAAGCCATCTCACAAACATTAATTTATTTTGAAAGACGTGATTTCAAGTAGGATAAATTATCGTTTAGTTGTTATATGTTAGAACAGAGTCTTCATTAAGCCTAACATGGCGTTTAACTACGGTCAATTCGCAGATCAGAGTGGTCCAGCCCGGATTGGTTACAGACATTTTCTCGCCTTTGGATTTTATTATAAGTAAGAAAGTGTGTTATTAAGGAGCTGTTTTCTTTTATTAAACAATTTTATTTTACACATTGCAATTTTTTTACATTTTATAAAACACTAGCGGCCCGTCCCGGTTTTGCACGGGTAGACAATGTAATTTTTTTAGTACATTTGTTTTCCTGAATTTCGCGCTCCTACCAAAAACTGTTGCTGAGATATGGCGAAATGACCTAAAACTTTCGAATCCCCCTTTAATCATCTTCGGGTGGGGGGGGGGTATTCTAAATTCAGTGAAATACATGTTTAATCATTTGTTTAGTAGATTTGTTTTCCTGAATTTCGCGCACCTATATAAAATAGCTGCTGAGATATGGCGATATGTCCTAAAATTTTCGAAACCGCCCCCTTTAAGACCCTTCGAAGGGAATTTTTAAAATCACTGAAATGCGTAATTATCCATTTTTTAGTAGATGTGTTTTTCTGAATTTCACGCTCCTACCTAAATCTGCTGCTGAGATACGGCGAAATGACTCAAAACTTTTGAATACCCCTTTAACCACCTTCTGGGGGGAATTTCCAAAATTGCCGAAATACGTGTTTAACCAATTTTTTAATATATTTGTTTTAATTAATTTCGCCCTCCTACATAATAGCTGAGATATGGCGATTATGACCTAAAAAATTCAACCCCCCCCCCCCCATTCAACCACCTTCTGGGGGGGAATTTCCAAAATTGCTGAAATATGTGTTTTATTCATTTTTTAGTAGATTTGTTTTCCTGATTTTTGTGCTCCTAACTAAAACTGCTGCTGAGATATGACGAAATGATCTAAAACATTCGATTCCCCCTTTTAACCCCCTTTGGGGGGAAATTTCTAAAATCTCTGAAATACGTGTTTAACCAATTTTTTTAGTAGATTTGCTTTCCTTAATTTCGCGCTCCTACATAAAACTGCTGCTGAGATATGGCGAAATGACCTAAAACATTTGACCACCCTCTTTAACCACCTTCAAGGGGGAATTTCTAAAATCGTTGAAATAGGTGTTTAATCATTTTTTTAGTAATTTTGTTTTTCTGATTTTCGCGCTCCTACCTATAACTGCTGCTGAGATATGGCGAAATCACCTAAAACATTCGACCACCACCATTATATACACCACCAAGACACACCACCAAGAATATATATCAAAATAAAAATAAACAGAATAAATTTTCAACAGAATATCTGCATTTCATCTTTGAAACTACTCGATGCTGAAAATATCGTGTCAAAAACTATTTATGAATACACATTTCTTTCACAGAATAATCTCTTTTCTAATCAGTTATTTAAAGTAGCATCATCGTATTGTGAGATCGTTTTCAAAAGCTGCTCCTTTGCTTGAAATAAATGTTTAAAGTTTTTCTAGAGATAAAAAAAAAAAAATTATTTCCCGTCAGTGGATATACGTCTTATCGTTCTTTGGAGTGTTTCTTAGCCTCCAAAGAATCTAAACAAAATTATTATTGATGAAGAATAAATAAGAAAAGCACATATTATAGTTGTATAAACTTCAAAAGAAATTTAATGTAATCCAACCATGAAAAACTGATTTTAAGTTCTTTAAGATTTTTATAAAAGTATATCGAGCGAAACCTTATAGCTGTAAGAAGTAAATGACTGATTTTAAACTGAAAAGTTTTAACAAACTTTGTATTTCATATAATGTTTTTTTTTTATTTTACACGTAAAAGATTCGAACACACATACATATATATGTGTGTCCTATATAGTGCATGCTAAGATACATTTATGCATGCATGAATTAAAATGCCTCGAAAGAAATTTCCTTTTTTAATATTTTCCCAATCATTGTTATATTAATGCAATAATATAATTGCATTAATATGCATTGCATTAAAACAATGTTAAATTTTGGAAATGGGCACAAAATATATTGCCAAAAAAGTAATGTCATAATTAATTCCTCAGAAGAAAGCTAAAATAATAATAATAAGCTAAAATATAAGCTAAAATATAAGCTAAAATAAGAGCTAAAATAGTAATAATAAAAAAATATTTCAATAGCCCTTTCCATTTTCATATATTGCAGTCATTTTACATAATTTTTTACAACGGTGTTTGATTAGTTTTGATTTTATAATTACTCTTTTAACTGTATGACCCCCAAAATTATGTCACTGATGTAACAGGCGTGTTTTTTAAGTGCTGTTTTGATTTTAAAAAAGGCCATTTTTTTACAATTTTATTGTTACATGAAAGCCTGGACCTCAACCTTTTTTTCAACATAATTTCCGCCTATATTAACGCACTTACCGTATCGTGTACGACTAGCTTTTGCATCGCATTCTCATAGAAATCAGTCGCCTGCTGTGCTAATCACTTCATCGCTGCCGTTTTGATGTCGCCACCGCCATTGTACTGCTGGCCACCTAGGTGCTTCTTTAAGGGCAAGAACAAGCGGTAGTCACTTGGCGCTAGGTCAGGACTATGTGGAGGGTAATGAAGTTGTTCCCAACCATATAGCGCGATGAGATCCTCTGTTTAACTCAGACCTTCAGCCAACTAACTACCACTTGTTCTTCCTTGCACTTAAAGAAACACCTTGGCGGCCGGCGCTGCAACGACGACGATGACGTCAAAACGACGGTGATGCAGGTACTAGCACAGCACACTACAGATTTCTATGAGAATGGGATACAGGAGATGGTATAGACGGAAATTATGTGGAAAAGTTGATTAAGGTCCATGCTTTTATGTGAAAATAAAATTATTAAAAAAATGGTCTTGTATTTTTTCTAATATCAAAACAGTGCTTACTTAAAAAACACCCCTCGTATATTGTCTTGATAATTATCTATTCGGAAAGGTTTTTCAGAAACATTATTAATTTTTGTACTGTGATCTTTTATTTGTTAAACTCATTTTATATTTTTCAACGAAAACATGAAAACAGCTTAAATAACTATCTATAATCACAAAATCAAAATTATATTTCGATCTGCTTCGATTTTGTAAATAAACACGTTAAAATATCCAAGGTTTTTACAGGCACCCTGGGAAACTTAAAAAAAAAAATAGATTAAACAGAATGTCTGGTCTTTTCAACATTTCACCTTTAAAACTATTCGATGCCGAAAATATCGCCCCAAAAACTATTTACGAAAACACATTTCTTTCACAGAATAATCTCTTTTGTAATCATTTATTTAAAGTAGTATCATCGTACTGTGACATCGTTTTCAAAAGATGCTTCTTTGCTTGAAATAAATCTTTGAAATTTTTCTAGCGATAAAGAAAAAAATAAAAAATGCGTCAGTGGATATATACGTTTTATCGGTCTGTGGAGTGTTTCGTGGCCTCCATAGAATCTAAACAAAAATATTATTGTGGATATACGTCTTATCGGTCTGTGGAGTGTTTCTTGGCCTTCATAGAATCCAAACAGAAATATTATAGTTGTATAAATTTCAAAAGAAACTTAATGTAATTCATCCGTGAAAACTGATTTTAAAGTTTTGTAAGATTTTTTTTTTTTATAAAAATACGTCGAGCGAAACCTTATAGTTGCAAAAAGTAATGCTTGATATTAAAACTAAAAAGTTTTAAATACCTTCGTCTTTCGTATAATTGATTTTCTTTTACATGTAAAACGATTTATACACATTCATGCATATATATATGTCTGTATTAGTATGTGTGTGTGTCTTTCACTTGTACGTTAAGATATAGGTATGCATGTATGTATAAAAACCGAAAGATGAAGTTTTTTTTATATTTTGGTAATCTGTGTCGTATTAAGGAAAACACTTGGAAATGGGATTTTACTGCTGCAATATTTTACAGTGAACAAATGTAACCCCTTGAAAGATGGTTGGATATTTTTTTCTACAATTTAATTTTAGTTAAGTTTTGTGTCAGGATTATTTTTGAAAAATTTACTTTTATAACTTTGGTGAAAACATCTACATCTATAAAATTGTATTTTCTTCTTTTTAAATAATTCTTTTTTCTTTTTTCATTACAGGAACAAAATTACTTGTCACTGAGAGGTTAAAGATATACATACTCCCTTAACCCTAGAACAACCGGAAATTTTACTCAAACTTGATAAAAGCATTTCACACCAGAATTTTTATTTAATATTATTTAACTTATTTATTTACTTTAGTTCGCTGTGGTTTGTATTTAACTTAGTTTATGAAACAAATTCTGGTTCGAATAGTCATTCGATTAATTCAATCTAATAGTGATTTCCGCCAACCAGCTAGAACAGCTAGCCGCCAATCAGCTAGATGGGTCCAGTGACCCGTCTAGTTGGCGGAGTGTTAAGAAAGTTTAAATAAAATGTCGCTCTGTAATAAAAATAGGTCCACAATTCGATTAAACGGTCTGTTTCTATGTTCTTGCGCACTTACAGAAAATTTTGGAAGCATTAACGCAGAAAAAATGCATTTTCATAGCACAATCTGCTGAAAATTCATAAAATTTAAAGTAAAATTAATTGCAGGGTAAGTTTTGGTCTTACAAAAGGGAAAATTTCACTGATGTTCTTGTTAGCACATGGAAAATGTTTTTTCTAAAGAAAAACTCATAAGGAAATGAATACAAATTTAAACTTCGCAACTTAAAAAAACTGTTTTTACGTAAAAATATATTTATACATATGATGAAGAACATTTGAAACATATTTTGTACTTGGAAGTAACAGCTTATGAATTAGCTTGGTCAACAATAAGAACAGATACACTGTATATATATATATATGTGTGTGTGTGCGTGTATAAATATGTTCATATATGTATACGCATTATATATAAAAATGTATTGGTATATATATATATATATATATATATTGCAATGAAAATAATTTTCAGGTAAAATAAAAATAATGTTGTTTTTGTTTGGTATTTTAATAGCTTCATAAACCTTTTTGCACTACTTCTTAAAATATTTTCCAATGTGTGTCATATAATGCTTAAAGGTTTGTTTTATTTTCCCTTATTCCACTGACTTTTGTAGTTTTACTATTCTTAGTTCAAACATACCACTTTGTTCTTTATGACTCTCATAAAAGTTTCTGTATCATAATATTTTACATTGTATGAAAATTTTCAACATTGTTATAATGAAATATAATAAAACTGTGATTTGAAATGTAATACCAATTTTGAGAAATCTTACTCTTCTTATGCACTAAATTTGAAATCAGCATTGAAGAATACATATATTTCAAAGCATTTTCATTGCAATCAAAAATACTTATTTCTTTCAGAAAACAATTGCAAATACACATATTTTGTTCATAAAAAAGTGTACACCCATACAATCAATCTAAAGAATAAAAAAAACTGCTTTGCTTTTTTTTTTCAGATTCAATAAAATGTTGTATTATGTTAATCTTAATCATGTATCTCTAATCAGTTTTCCTTATCAGGATAAAATTTAATATAAGGAATATTATTCGAAGATGTAGTTATAGATAAGGAACACAGTTTAATGAAATATAACAAAGAATAGTGGAATAAAATAATTGTAACTTGAAACTTCAATCAAGACAAGGCCTTGTCAGATTATAAATACGCGTTTATCATTCTCTTAATTTAAAGCTTGAATAAATTTAATACCGCATGAATTCTTACCTTTTGAGCTGAGTTAAAGCATCTAGAGTTACTACTATAAAGTGCGATAATACATTTTAAAAGAGTAATCCACGTTTTTCTATCAAAAAAGTAAAAATCTTTAAAGAGTACATTCAAAATACAAGTATTTAATGTAAGATAAACTAAAATGTATTTTTATTATCATGTGGTCTTTGATCATAAAGGATTATATTCTCATTTCTAATTTTTCATAAAATCTTGTTTAAACAAAAGTGATTTATCCCGAAAGCTGTATTTATGCTAGTATATTTGTCATTACGTAATACTCAATAATTATTGTAGTTGTTGTATATATATTTTTTAATATCAAATAATAAATATTGGAATGAAACTGATACAAAATAAGAAGGAAATAAATCTGTACTTCCATCCTTTTTACATTCATAACTTGGTCTCAAAACACATAATTACACATGCGTGTTATTTCATTTTACTTAATTAGAAAAAAAATCAGATTACAACCATAATTAATCCATCGTATACAGAAAAAAACATACGCACATTTTAATTATTATATATATTTTTTTTAGTTTACAGTCGTTTTTATATAAATACGGATATGTCGCAGAAATGTAGAGAGCATCTGTTTGTTCAGGCGAAGACTCTGAACCCGAATCATCTTGGTGCAAACTATGTATAATACGTGCGTTACCAGCGAAGGAGAAAGTATTTATTGTTCCAGTATGTTTACCTGCAGGCACTAAAGCTTAGAAATACTTTTATACCAAATCATAAAGGAAGACCTCGGTGTGTTGACAAGTGCTTACTGTATGAGAAACTAGTTTCTCATAAAGTAACTTCGTGACTACATTAACAGAAGGAAACACATAATTGTTTAAGAGCATGTGGAATTCTTCTATAAAAATATCCTGTCTGTTTAAATACAATGAATTTTTTTATCCCATTTAGATGCTTTCAATATAGCGAGTAAATTACAAGTAAATTTGAAAAAAAAATGAACGCGACAGGTGACTGTTTCTTATATAACGACTTGGTTGCAAAAATATCATGTTATTAACATTGCCTATTTTGTTAATTACTTGTTGAGTATTAGTGGGCATATTTTAGCTATAGGGGTTTGGCACAAGAGAATTTTTTTTGTGACAACGACATTCAATTTAATCTTCGTTGTTGCCACTTGAGTGTCATAAATAAAATAGTGGTGGCATACGCATATAGCGCAAAAGCTCAGATTGGAATTTTTCGTCCAATGCGTTGTAACCCACATTCCAGAATAATTAACCATTCCAGAATCCAAACCAATTAGAATCAAATTCTGCCAGATATGAACCAGGAGTCGGGTTGGATCGGGTCTGGGTAAAACCTAATACAGAAGTATAGTACACATTCATTTTAAATATTGTCATTATAGCTTTTTGGACGATGATTAATTAAACTTTCTAAGTATACCTGTAAATAAACTATATACGACACGACAACTATTTTAATAACATAAAATAATGCTGTGTACATCATATTTAAATTTCGTGGCGATTAGTCAATTTTAACGAAAGGTAAAGCGTATAAAATATAAAATGACATGAAAATAGACAGACAGACAAACATATCATTTTGAGATTTTAATGATATTGAAACGTGATCATTTGCAGACGGGGACCTAGCCAAAAAAAGTATGAAACTCGGATCGTCGTTCGTTTAAAAGTTATGTTTAGACACACATAGAAAAAAAAGATTAAAATTTATAACCTGTTCCGTTGAAAGTCTGTTAAAAAATTTATACACTATACGAGTATGCAGTATGCTATATTCTGGTTGTTTAAAAAGTTAAAAAAAGTGTTCGAAACCAAAAAAGGTAAGGCTATACAAGAAAAATCACGAAACGACTCCTTATTGCAAAATTTTCTACTGCCCTTGGGATGATCAGAATACCCTGATTTGCTTGCCCGAGATCAGCTCGGCTAAAGCCGAAACGGGGTTTGAAGAGGTTGCTAACAATATCAAACGATACGCTCTGTTAGTAAAATGTTATGTATATGAACCAGAACTCACTGAAAGCAATGTGTAGGATGAATTCAACGTGTATTATATATATATATATATGTGTGTGTGTGTGTGCGTAAAGAATAACTAGGTCAGAAAGCAAAAAAAAATAAATAAATGAAAACTAATGTTTTTAACAAAATGGCGAGATTGGAGCAGCGTAAAAAATCGGATGTAAGAACTTTAAGTTCAGTCACTTTAGAGAATTTTCTTGTTGCTTCCACAAATAATAAGCTCATTATCCCAATTTTTTTATACTTGACTCGTTTTAGTATCTCGTGAAAAGAATTTCGAAACGAAAAAATGACAAAAAGCATTTCATATTATTTTGACATTTGATGTCAAATTATGATAATCCCATTCATTTTCCTACGTAAGAAATAAGTCAAATCAACACGTTTGTGCGGATAATGAAAGTCTTACCGACAAATTTTTCTGCGAGGAAACAAACGAAGTTTTTAAGCTTATTTGTAATTTTATGTTTAGGCTAACAAAATAAGATTAGAATGTTAAATATTTTTTCCCCTTTAAGTCTTTCTCTCTTTTTAAGGGAAGGAAGTGTGTGTGGGAGGGAGGTGGGATTCAAGTGATTTGTCGCGTAAGTAATTTCTACTTTCTATAAACATGGAAGTTTTGTGCTAGGCTTCAAATTAAAGAAACGGAAAGATAAAAGCAGAGTGGTGTAAAATTTTAATTAGACTAACGATTAAAAACTAATTGTTAGATTTTTAATCATGACTAAAGATTGACCAATTGAATTTCATTTCAGTTTTACTAATAGACTATTGATTAATGACTAATTTAATTTCAACCCTTCTCTTTGATTTAAGATTAAATCCATTCTGAATCAAATTAGTTAATTTAATTAACAATTAATGATTGAAAACGTCATGTATTGTTCCAGCTTTGGGGCCATTTATTTTGTTTCATTTTCTCTGAAGCTGCTTCTGGTTGTATCACTGCTAGATTCCTACCTCGAGTCGGTAAACAAATTTTACTCTGCCCGGTAAATTAGGGCCCATTATCCCATGCATACAAAGTTCATTGTGTTAAGGTATGCAAAACAAACAACTAAATAAATAAACAATCGTGCAAAATAAACGAGGAGTGAGAAACAATACAATAACAGCAAAATATATGTTAGTGCTTCTACTTTTTTTTTCATTCTCCAATTTCATTTCGATGTGAAATTTGAATTAGGGGCTCCTTTTAAGATGCCTTGAAACTTGGGTGTCAACGATTTTTGTTAGATGATTTAAATCAGTGATTAAATCATGTATGATTTAAATCATAAATTTTCTTAATGTTTAAACTGACAAAACAAAAAAGTATTAAAATAAGATGAACACAATTTGAAAAGTTTCTAAAAAATATATAATATTTTTTGTAAACTTAATTCCTTAAGTTTAGACTTAGGCAATTAACTGTCATTTTTTAAGTACAAATGCAAAACAAACTGCAAATGAGATTCGTTTGGTTATTTGTGCTACTAAAGAAATAAGCAGTTTTTATTAATTATGCAATTACTTACAGTTCCCTCTAGGCCATTTTTTTAAGGGTGCAACTCCCTGCCCTTTTGCAAATTTACAAAATTCACCCTGCTTTAAAAAATAAATATAGTAAAATTTAGACAAAAAAAACTATATTTTACTTAAATAATAAAAAATCTTACTAACCAGTTTAAAAGTGCCACTAAAAATTAATTTACAAATTAATAGTAAAGAAATGCATTTCTTTAATCCTTTCTGAACTAGCATCACATACATAAATTTTATCTGGTTGACACAGAAAATTTATAAATAAACTCAGAAATTTATAAATAACATTTATAAATAAATTCAGAAATTAAATAAGGAAATAATTTTCAGAATTACTGGTACTAAAAAAATATGCAAAATATGTACCTTTTGAAAGCGCATATATGAAACTCTGGTCTTGGAGAAGTTAAATCAATCAAGTAAGATGTTAAAATAAAATTTGTAAATGATTTCAAAGCACCATAATATTTAATTGAAAATGAAGTAAATAATCTTTTTAAAAATAAAGCATTTTATTGTATAAAATTACAAAGAATGATAAAGTGCGTAAAACTTTTCATGTTCATAGATTTTACAAAGCAAATGTTTCACATATAAAATGTTCTGCAGATATAAAACCATCTTCTACTAGGACTAAATAAAAGACGCCTGTCGAGCTCGTGTTTACAAGGCTTAAAGATCTAATCGTGGCTGAAAATAAGCGGGTTACCGGAATATTAATCCCAGAATTCCCTGCCAAAATAATACCGAAAGTAACTTCTGATGTTCCTTCCAGTAAGGTTCCTTTCCGTAGACTTACTTGATTGAAAAGAGTATGAGAAAATAAAATCTTAAACTCCAAATCCATTTTTGTGGAGACGCAAGATGGCAGAGAACAATGCATACGGGAAATGATATGGGCATTGCATATGGGAAATTATAATTGCATATGGGAATTATATTATGGGAATTGCATTATAATTGCATATGGGAAATGATAACTTTAGGAAATATAAACCCTTGTGAATTTTTTACACACTTTCATATTTACATTTTACTTCTTGCGGAGATATAGAATGGCAGAACTAATTACATGGTAAATGATAACATCAGAAAATCAAAATCCTTTTGACGTTTTTTACTCATTTTTATACTTACATTTTATTAACTTATCAGTGAATTATTGGATTATTTAAGGTTTTCCTTATTGTGATCCATCATACCATATCTTATGCATTACTTTGTCTTTGTTTTGAAATTAAGTATTGTATATTGAAGAAATTATATGATAATCTATAAATTTAATTCAGAAATATAGATAAGACATTTCTTTTCATTTTTAACTTCCATTATTGACAATTGTAACAGTATCTTTAAGAAGAAGGAAGCTCTTTGATAGCTTTCAACTCCCTCTTATAATGTGAAGCACATACATATCAATCATTGTTCCATTTGAGGGGAAGAACAGAATCATCCATGCGTTACCCATAATTTCAACCCAACCTCAACGCCGCAGCACAAGAATCTGACATTAAAGATTACCCTTAAAATTGAACTTCAATTCCACTGCAAGAGGGAGTTGGGGAATATATTGTGGATATTCTTGTAACAGGGTTTTATAAAATGGGAAATATTTCTTAATGAAACATGTTCTTGCGGAATTACTTATATTTTCTACCAATGTAATGCGTTTTGCTAATTGATATAAATGTAAATTATTTTAATTCTTGCTCCAAAGTAAAATATTGCATAAAATGATATTGACAACATGAAGGTATACTGAATGTAAAATGTTTAATAACATCTATTTTATTAATAAATATAAATTCTGAAATAAGATATCTTCCACAGTAAAAAATCGAGTACTTTTGTTAAAAATTTCAAAAATTTAAAAGAGAAAAATTCTACACAATGCCTTTAAATCGTTTTAGATCGTTTTCCATAAATAACATCTTCCATGGTTAGGTGATAGCTAGAAATAAAATATTCTTAAGTGGTTTAGTGTAGCATAATTTTCAGAATGTTACTCTCCATTTTTATTTTTAAATACCTACAATTTAACAACACACAATACTTAATAAACCTGTAAATATAGGGATTTTTCACATAATTCTGTTTGGTCTTCGTAAACTTTTCCTTTTTTAACAGAATTCCAAGAAAAGAGGTTATACGAATCGTTTGGCAAATAGCACTTTTTATGTATATCCTTGCATAACTTTGGAACGAATGAAAACTGAACTGTATGTTTGTCCTTCTCCCTGTTCTCTCTCTCTCTCTCTTTTTTCTTTGCTTATTTTATGGCCTCCTAGCTTTCTTAAAGCGGTTTTGAAAAAAAAAAATATTTATATAAAAGCACGATATTTTCAGGGATGAACATTGAAGCGAATTGTAATGGAACGGTTTTTCATTTTCCGATAAATTATTTACATCTTGATTTATAAGTGATTGTTGTCTAACGATGGCAATTCTTTTCTTTCCTGCGCTGTCGCGTTCGCAAAATCGGTTCGTATCCTATGTATAGTTTTTTTTTTTTTGTACTTATGGATTATTCCTTGCCAAAATGATAGATTGCCAAAAATGGTTTTCAGCAGCTAATAGTGTTTATCGTTTTCAAACAACAATCGTGTTCAAAGCAGTAATTTTATAAACATTTATTAAATACGTTAAAAATATTAAACAATATAAAAACAAATTAAAATAACTATTTAGCAATAAATTAAATGCATAATATTTAGCTTTAAAATATATTTACGATGGAATTTTTATTTCCGCCGGAATGTTTATGCTCGGAGCAATGAATATATAGTATCATTTTTCCTATATACGTGAAATACTCTATGCATTTATGGATATTATAATCTGCATATCTATATCTATACCACATCATATTATATAGTTATTATACAGATACTTCTGAAGCCTTTAATACGGCAGCTATATAATATCAACTATATAGTTGCAATGCAGAAAGCAAAAAACAGTAAGCGTTACTGCAATTAGTATTACCGAAGCCAGTGTTGGCGCAGTGTATTTTCCTGGCAAGGAATCCCCTTGGTTGAAAGTAAAACTCAAAAAGTCTACCATGGAATAATTTTTTCAAGCCATTTGAGAGAGATGACATTTTGCTTTTTAAAATAAACTGATTCTGAAGCTTGCACATGTAAAAGTAAGTTTCACTGCTTCAAATATTCTTGAAAATTGTAATTTAATCACCATATTGGTTCACGATCTATTCAAATAAAGAATAATTTTTTATTTCATATTTAATGAGAAAATATATTCGATAAAAATGTAGCAATCCCTATTTATATCGGCTGTCCCTCTTTTATGCGTAACATCATACACAAAAATGACATCATTTGGACGAATTTATTCAAAGCTATTTCAACTTAATACATAACAAATTGTAACACACCGAAAATATATATTTGATTATATTGCTAAAAAATGTAAAATAAAAACTATAAAATTAGTGAAAAAAGTTTTAATAAACGCTTTACATGTTTCAACTCCACTGAAGCCTTTATCAAAACAAATAAGAATATTCTATTGGTAGAGTTTCAAAGCATTACATCATTGATCGTGCAACTATAGAATATTCTTATTTGTTTTAACAATGGCATTGTTGAAGCCGAAACATGTTAACAGATTATTAAAGTCTTTTTTATTATTTTTATTGTCTTTTTTTTACAACTTTTAGCTTTTAGAAATTTAATGAAGTATATTATTCCACATTTATGAATTAAAATAAATGTTTTACAAAAATGTCATTATTCTGGCTAAACTTTTCTGCTTTTATCGCCTTTGTGAAAAGTTTTAATTTCCATCTATAAGAAATAATTAGTTGAAACGGTATTTTTTCTTTAAATAATTTCTCATAAATACGGAGCAATAATTCTCTATACTTAATGCAAAGAGCTTATATTTGTTTTTGTTTAATCTCTTTCGTCTAAAGTAAAGCTAATTTGAAAACTACGACAGATTTTTTTTTTTCGTGTCACTTGAATTTGTCGACAGACGATTTTTTCCTTTTTAAAATCTTTCTTTCTTGTAAAATGTAAATTAATCTGAATATTGTGTTAGAATTTATTCAAATAAAAAAATAGCTTTTCACTTTTAAAGAGACACTGACGTCAATAAAAATTCTCTACTGTACCTCTTTTTCCTCTTTCATCGGCAGAAAGTAAATTAGTTGCCACCATAACAAAAATGTCATAAAAACGTACAGAAAAAACTAATATTTCAGAAACAAAATCAAATTTAAAATTTCTGAAAGTTTATATGACATCCTCGGGTTCATGCAAAGTTCCATGTCCTAAGATGACTAGTTGTGAAATACAAACAGTCAGTCAGATTTTAATATAGTCGATCATCTACTGCACATAAAAAATGGTATATATTTAAAAAAAAAAAGGTATATATTAAAGTGAATGTGGATAACAATAAACGGTTGCCACAAAAACGTTCTGTTGTGCAAAAATACTCTCACTAAAGTACAATAATACGCAGCTGGTATGCAATAAGTAAGTAGTAGTGCAGAAAGGTAAAGAAACATTCCCTTGAATTCACTTTTATGTTAAAATCTCGTCAAAAGTGCATAATTATTATTTAATATAAAACAATTTCTCTCTAAAAAATGATACAGCAACATAACTTGATTAAATTTTTAAAAATTCCTCAATTTGATTTTGAAATTATAAATGAATATGTATATGTAACATGTACATGTAATTCAGTACATAGCAAAATTCGTTTCCTGGGAATTAATTACCTTTTCATGAAAAAATACTTAATATATTTAACATTGTAAGTTAAGTAAGCATCAACTCCTTAAACACTTTTCCTTAACTCATTCTGGATTTATATGTGTTAAAGATAATGTCACTCAACTTTTTGAAAGTGTAACAAACTTTTTCGTCTCAACTAAAATACACTCCAGTTAAAAAAAAAAAAAATCTGAAAGCTGTCAAATGATGAGAAAGTTGAAGAGAGAGAAAAAATAAAAATAAATTGCGGTATTGTCCTATTCATTTCCAACCTAAAAAATTCTCATTTTTTTTCTTTTAGTTCTCAGCTTTCTTCGTCTCGGTTGAAAGCACATACGTCTGAGGTGAAAAGTCCATCTGTCAGAATTAATAAATGCTCATCAACCGAATAATTGCGCAGGACGAGAATTCGAGTGGTAAAATTAAATGTTTTGTAAAGAAGTTTCGATCTATTTCATGAGGATAGAAATTATTATATATATTTTAAGGTATATATATATATATATATATATATATATATATATATATATATATATATATATATATATATAAGCTATTATGTTTCACATTAAGTAATGCTACATAATTATATGAATTATAATGCAAAAAATATAAACTGTTTTAAAAAATGTTATTAAGGTTTATTTGTGTTTGATACATTTTATATAACGATTTTATTGTCTCTTTCTTTTTCGTATATCTTAGTCCATTTCCGTTTGCTTTTTATATTGCAATTTTTGTTTAAATGAACTTATTATTATTATTATTTTTCCAGCATCAGGTTTAATACTAGAAATGCCGAAACAGTCAATTTGAACGAGGCCAAATAAACACATTTCGAACGAGAAATTTCTTAATTAAAGAAGTCAAATATATACCACACAGAAAAAGTTAAATAAGTTTAGTAAAAAGTATTAAAGAAAATGTTTGCTTTAAAATACGTTTATATGTCTGGAATTAAATTTCTCTATGTGGCCGTTCTTTTTACGCTAAATTGCGTATCCGAAAATCTCATGATAACCTACGAAAAAATTTAAATATATAACTACTCATTACCTAATATAATTATTGGTATACAGTTTTCACCATCAGAAAGTAGACATCAGATGGCGACGAGGTGCGCTTTTAATAGTTGTCTCCTTACATTTTAAGTATTTTTAAGAAGATGATACAATTTCGTCTATTAAAAAATTTTAATTTTTTTTTAAATAGGGCATTTCCATGAAAAAGTGGACATGAGGGTTGAAATTTCAAATGTCTTTTATTGCTACAAATAATATATCAAATTAAAGGTTGAAATATGACGCATATGAAATAAATATGACGTAATATGACGCAGAGAACTAAGCTCTAAAAATATTTTTTTTATAATTTATCTAGGCTCAAAGTTGGAAAATTTTTTAAAAACTTTCAGCCTGTAAAGTAGGGTATTTTCATTCTGCCAGAAGCAATATTTAAAACAGCAGCATTTCCCATATATGTGCATATATTACTATTTGTGACCTTTGTGTATCTTTTGAAACACTTAATTTTTCAAAAAAATTTAAAAGACCCGATTTTTAATACAAATATATTTACACTGTCTCTCTGTCACACTCGTCACAAACAAGATGCTTAAGTTATTATACAAAATGCATTTTTCCATGAAAATACAGGAAACTTTCGGAAAGTCTAACTATTGCAAGTCTGAATAACTACAAAATGTTAAAAATTAATTAAATTTTTATTTTGTGTGAAATTTTAGTGTGACGGGTGTGACAAAATTCTTGTGACAGGTATGACAACATTTTAAATTGCTTTGAAATGTATTTAAATATTTTTTTAATGAAGTGTAAGGTTGAATCCTTCTTGTTTCTGAACATATTAAGGCCAATTTGCCAAAAAAGAGAAGATAAATCTCGAAATATATATTTGAATCATTTTAGCAAATTGTGAGTTGATAGCAACTTACTTACTTTTAAGTTAATTCTGCTTTGGGTTTTTTTAAATGTGCTCAGGAGATTGGTACAATAAAGGCATAGTATGTCTCAGCAGTGAAAATACTAGAAACAAAACAAATACTGACAGAAAATGGGAAGGCATCAAGTCTTATCATCACTTTAAAGTAAGTATTGATAGTACTATCCTTTTGATGGGAAAGACTGCCAAATCAACACTGAGGGAAGTGGCAGTCACTGCTAATTGTGAATCTCCCCCCCACCCCAAGAAAGATTTTGAAAATATCATATTTAAATATTGGTGATTATCTTTTGGTTTCCCTGGCCAGTAGCAAAAAGCGTAATAGCTTGTACTCTGCTAATGTCTTGAATATCAACTTCCGTAAGGAAGAAATACGCTTAAAATACCTGCAAGCCAGTGGGCCACACTGGATTTGGCCAGAGGAAGATGACATCTCAATTAAAAAAAAATTCTGCTATTGTAAAAAAAGTAGCTCCTCCATCACTTATAACGAATAGGGGGGGCACTACAAATTTTAAACTAACTGCATAAATATGTTAGTTTTATTAAATTTCTTTTGTATATTTACTATTGTTGAGTTTACTGTCTATACTGATCACTGTATTTTCTTTTGGTAAACAACTTTCAAATAGTACACTTTGCACAATGTCACACCCGTCACAGCAGGAAAAAAATGCTTATACATTAAAATAATTAAAATTTACTATGAAAATTACGTATTAAGTCTAATTTGAATCTCTTTCATTAGAAAAAAATTCTTTTAATAATGACACAGTTAAATATTTACAGGAATTTTAACAAATGTGTATGCAAGTAAAAACTCTTGTCCCGAGAGAGTCACACCCGTCACAAGTTTAAACTTTTTTTTAATAAAAATATTGAAAGCTATTAAAGTTATATATTTGCTCAATTATCCAAGCATATGCATGGGAAAACATAATTAAAATACTTTTCAGGGATTTCTTAGCTAATTTATTTCCCAAAATATAGATATAAACTCTTAAATTTTGTCTGGATGTCACACCCGTCACAATGGAATGGCCCAATACTCAAAATTTAAAGTCTTTTTTTACAAACGCATCTAACATCTACATTCAGGTGGTAAATACCATGCTTTGCTAATTATATTTGGTAATGAGTAATCGCGTATTTAAATTTCCACATAGTTAACATGGGATTTCTCGATCGGGGAATTTCACTGACGGCGGCTTTTAAGTTAATGTATTCAATGTCTTTTATAACAAGAATTTCTGCTTTTTCTTCTTTTTTTTCAAATTTTCAATTTTATATGAAATATATTAACATGCGTTAAAAGCAGCTGTTTGAAAAAAAAATACATAGTAATTATCACATGATTTTTATTCTTTTTAAATTTCTCTCAATTTTTATATTCAGCTGATAAACTTTCGTATTCACAGATTAGTAGTAAAAAAAAAGCAGTACTTAAACTATGTATCTTATATCTTTATGTTTCAAAATCACTCAAAATATTCTGCGCGAAATTGAAAATTAAAATCTTATTTTTATATTTAATGCGACTTTCCATCATTATTGCTAGAGTGCATTAAATAGATAAATTTATATTTTAAAGTAGCGTAGTTTTTAAACAATTTTGTAAGATTCGACAGTAGCACTGGCTAAAAATAGACGAAGGGACAAAAGAATGCAGTTTAGGAACAAAAGTTGAAATACACACCGTTCCGCATAATGAAACCGATTAAGTAAGATACAATAATCTACATATTGAAATCACTCGGGACTTTCATTTGAAAAGAAAGAATGTGTGTTCTTTAACGAGGAAAATATATTTTTATTCCTTATTTAAACTCATTTAAATATCGCTTAACAGATAGCTTAAAAAAGTTTTCTGATGCATGAATTATAATACTATTACATTTTTATGTAATTATACAGAGGGTTTCAAAAACCTAACTTTAAGGGTGTATTCAAATCCAAACTGCTTATTTTGAGACACATTTGTAAATTCATTTTTGCTCTAAAATGCATCCAATTGGCAGGTTCTCTTATTCAGAAACTTTATAATGTCCGTATTGTCTCGATTTTTTGATAAAGACAGAATATATTTCAAAAAATGCTGTCAAAGGGGACATTTTGAACCGAATTTCCCAAAGCGCTGGAAACAAAAAAAATGATCGTACTGTGACAATAATTGTCTGTAAATAAATTTCTAATTAATTGAACGAAAAATAAAAACATGGAGCCCTTATAAATATCTTTATAAATCACGCCACCAAGTTTCCTGTTGTTACTTTTAAAAATGAGTCTAGGAATGTGTCTCAAAATTTTGAGTTGTTGAGCGTGGAAAAATATTTTTTTGAATACCGCCTTAAGGGAGATAGAACATACTTAACCCCTTCGCGACGAGCGTCCTTTACAGAATTTTTAATCTTTTACCACCGGTTTTAAAAGCAGAAAATTTCGCCTAATTGAATCGCAGAAATGCTGTCATTAAATAGGGAAAAACTTACAATAAAAAGTACCTGGTGGGAATAATCGAGGATTCTGAGCATCTTATGCGTCACGTATACGTGTCGCTCGTCCCCAAGGGGTTAATCATCCGCATATTACATTACATTGCATGACCATGTCTCAATCTGTAAAGCGCTAGAGGACGTTTTCTGATTGAAACAAAATAAGTGTTTATACAATAAACTCGATAATATTCTATACTCTATAATACAATAAACTCTACGTAGTATTGGCAGGAAAAAAGCTTAAATTGAACAGTAAAACCCAAGAAAACGCAATGAAATGCAAAAAATAAATAAAGAGAGAGAAATAGAATTTTATTTAGGATTAATTAAGAGACTTATTCTAATAAGTGGGTATTATACTGTAATTCTAGGAAGAATCTAACCTTTAATTCGAAAGTAATAGCACTTTCTTTCTAGAAAGATTGTCGTAATTTTACGACAATTTCTCTTAAGGAAATTTTGACCAATTTAAAAGCCACGCCCAATCTCTAGAGTGTAGTTAATTTCTGAAATAAAGAGATCTCATTTATCAATTTCACGATATCTTATTATAATTTTCTTTTATACTAGAATTTTGTTTGGTAAAAATACTACGCATTAATAAAATCAGTAATCATTTACTGGATACTCTGCAATAAACAGGTTTCTCTGCACAGTCAGAAAGCGCCGCCTAGCGCTTCACCACTTGAGTTATGACCATGCATTGTAGAGTTTTTAGTATTAGCTGTTTGTTTTTTTTTGTTTTTGTTTTTTTATCTGCACTTAAAATTGTTACCATGTGTTTGGAAACCCTCAGTATTTGCCGCCAAAAAATCAAAATCTACATTTCATTTCTTTCAGCATAACTATTATAATTCTTTTTTTGTGTGTGTTTTGTCATTTATTATGGATAAATTTTCTTATAATTTAGAGTTGCTTCTCTTCAATAATTTATCTACATTGTTAAAAATTTGCAACAAACTGTCCAGTCATTCGACCGTTTTTATTGAAAACTGTTAAATAAGCCTAATTTAATTCTATTTCGACCATATTATTGCTCTTATTAAGATCAGAATAGAGTTAAATGACGGTTATGTAACCGTTTTCTATAAAAAAGGTCAAAAGACTGGACAGTTTGCTGCAAATTTTTAACAGTATAATAGTAATAAAAATGTATAATTTTTTTTTTTAATGAGAAATACGAAATGTTTATAAAATGAATTTACGCGAAACTATATACAAATGTTACAGTAGCCACTGTATTTTTTTTAATATGATAAAAAAAGGGTGTATTGGCAGCTGATGATTGGGAAAAGAGGGATGAGTTGGGTGGATCAAGTTATGGACACGATTATAAATCGTAGATTTAGCTCAGAATAATAAGCCAAACAAAATAGTTTTTTCCCGCCAAAGCCAAAAAGCTGATGAAATACGTAGACTTTACAAAAATATATGCATTTTAAGTAAAATGGTATGAATGTAACCCCTTCGCGACGAGCGTCCTTTACAGAATTTTTAATCTTTTACCACCGGTTTTTCAAAACAGAAATTTTCTCCTAATTGAATCGCAGAAATGCTAGGATTACATAAGGCAAAGCTTACAATAAAAAATAACTGGTGGGAATAATCGAGGATTCTGAGCATCTTATGCGTCACGTATACGTGTCGCTCGTCCCCAAGGGGTTAAAGAAAATTAAACAAATTTTTCCCAAAAATTTCGTTGCTTAGTTACACAGAAAAACGAGATTACAATACCTTAAAAAAAAATCCTACGCATTTCACTAGTATATGACTGACGATTATTTTTTCAAAAAAAAATATGAGACCTTACATGAGAAAAAGATGACACTCCAAAGAAAATCAGACCTTAGAAACACTTCTGTAATAAGATTTTGTTCAATTTTTCTGATAAAATGAAACTATAAATATTATGAGGCACAGAAATAATTTATTTAACATTTAACATGCTTTCATAAATAAGTTTTTAACCTTTTTTTCGCTTTTATTATGACATTTTTTTATGTTATAACCCACTTCAATTAACCTGATTAAAACTATTGATGACGAAATTAATCAATTGTAAGGTGTATTTGCTAAGAAAAAGTGTGTCACTTATTCTGAAGAGGGGAAAAAAATGTTTAAATGTAAGACCCAAATTGCATTATTTGTTTTTATGTTTTGCGTCAAGGCCAAAACATCTACTTTTTTTTCTACATTCTGCTGTAATATTCTGCCAGATGCACGTAAGCCAGAGGCACGCAGCCCGAAGGCTGTATGCAGTCCTTATTTCATTCGTAGCACGGCTAGTTGCGCACAGAACTAAAAAAAAAAATAAATATATACTGATATATATATTGTAAACTGTATAGTTTAAACACCTCACAATTATTTTTAAAATTTGATACAAAGAGAAAAAACATCCGGTTTCTATATATTTTTCTCATTTAATAATGTCAATACTGGAGTAGAATCATGGTTCTTCCTGCCGATCGCCATTGCAACAAATCGCGACAAAATGCTTCATTTGACGAGAAAAGAAACGTCCGAAATAACCAAATTGTGAAAGTTGATTTTCCAAACCCCCACCAATTTACCGGCATTCACAATGCTAAATGGTTCATGTTTCTTATCTCATTCAATCGAACCTCACTATTTACATAATTTGTTTTGCATTTCTGCACATTTCTGGTTTAAAAAAATTCATAGAACTCCCCCCTCCCACCATCTAGAAAATTTTCTTTGCTCACCAGTAGTATAAAAAGTCAGAAATCGTTACTTAATTTTTAATTTTTTTTAAAAACTTTTTCTGCTCTATATTTTTAAATTTCTTGTCCCTTCCCTCTCTGAAATGACCACTTTTCTGACCACATGTCTTTGAAACTTTTTTATGAACAATGTGAAGAAATAAGTACATATTATAAGTCCAAATCAATTTTGTGTTATTTTCAAAGACAGAGATCATAAGGTAAATCATAAGTATTGAAATACCAGATAACAGATGGCAGTGCTAGATTAGAACCCAACGGCACGAGGTGTTGCTAAAATCGAAATCATAGAGCGAATGCCATGACTATCATTTCAAAAATCATGAACAGTTATGTGCTTCAAATGCGATGTCCCAAGACAAAATTGGAATACCTACACTATAGATACAGATTAAGATTTAACCAAGCAGGGGAGCCTACCATATGGCTTGAGCTCTACAAGCCCTGCTCGGTAAATAAATAAATAAATAAATAAACAAATAAATAAATAACACAACGGATAAATCATTTTAATCTAAATTTTGAATTGCATTCCAGCCCAGCATGCATACATATGTGCGACAAAAATATGCTTGCGAGGCTTTTTTTTAACGTAATCTGGTATATAATTATGGTTGAAATAATTGCTTATATAGGCTACAGTTGTAAGCAAAAAAAAAAAAAAAAGTAAAAGTTAATACGGAAGGAAAAGCATGTCGTAAAGGATTTTCTTTATAATTATTCGTTAGCGGCCACATAAATATGCATTTACATTGTTAACGTTTTAACGTTAAAGATTAAAAATATATATATATTTTGCTTTCGTTTATTAACGGCTGGAAAGAACCGGCGAGTTTTAAAAGTAATGATATTTATTAACCGCAAAAGAGATGAAGAAATAGATATATTTTTAAAAGGGATATGAAGTTTTAATTAATTATACCTGCAAAAAGGGAATTAAAATTTTAATAGGGGGATAATCAATGATATGTGAAGATTAGCTACATCATCACAGCATTAAAAAGTAAAATTTATACAATAAAAGGTAAATTATTGTACAGACCATTCTTAAAAATGTCCTAGGATGCGATCCACTCGAATTTCGAGAGGTTATATCTAGAATTTTAGAATCTTTTTTATTAATATTGAAGATTTAATTATTTATATCTGTAAAAAGGGAATTAAAATTTTAATAGGGGAATAATCATTGATATGTGAAGATTAGCTACATCATCACAGCACTAAAAAGTAAAATTTATACAGCAAAAGGTAAATTTTTGTGTAGACCATTCTTAAAAATGTCCTAGGATGCGATCCACTCGAATTTCGAGAGGTAATATATCTAGAATTTTAGAATCTTTTTTATTAATATTGAAGATTTAATTAATTATATCTGTAAAAAGGGAATTAAAATTTTAATAGTGGGATAATCATTGATATGTGAAGATTAGCTACATCATCACAGCACTAAAAAGTAAAATTTATACAGCAAAAGGTAAATTTTTGTGTAGACCATTCTTAAAAATGTCCTAGGATGCGATCCACTCGAATTTCGAGAGGTAATATATCTAGAATTTTAGAATTTTTTTATTAATATTGAAGATTTAATTAATTATATCTGTAAAAAGGGAATTTAAATTTTAATAGGGGGATAATCATTGATATGTGAAGATTAGCTACATCATCACAGCACTAAAAAGTAAAATTTATACAGCAAAACGTAAATTTTTGTGTAGACCATTCTTAAAAATGTCCTAGGATGCGATCCACTCGAATTTCGAGAGGTCTAGAATTTTAGAATAATTTTTATTAATATTGAAAATTTGCGATAACTGGGATTTATATTTCTACAGGATGATTTATCCCAAATTATGTGCTTTTATTTCTATTTTGTATTCATTAGGTTTTTTATTCAGATGACTGTGTGTTTGTTAAGACAATAATGCGATTTGTGATAAACCGGTCCCGCAGGCCTCCAAGATACTCCCATATTTAATAGAACCCCAAAACGGAAACAAATGCAATTACTTATACAAATATCAAAACAGATATACGATAGTGTTATGTATACGAGACCTAAATAAATATATATAAGAAACGTAAGGTAAGGTCAATGAATGATTATTGTCATCCAAATAAAACATGTAACAAAGACAATGATAGTAGATTTTATCTAACAAATCATCTGATGCATTTTTTTTCGATTATTATTCTACTAATAATATGTATTATTGTTGTCAAACAAATGTTATTAGTGAAGAAAGAAAGAGCGCTTGAGTTGCATTAACTAATCGATTTATAAATGCATTTGGCCAGTCCCATACTGAAGTTACAGATGGATTATAATCTATCAGTATTTGACAGTGACTAGCATCAGTTAAGTTTATTTGAACGCAACGAAATGATGTTTCGCAAAAAGTACTTTATGTAATTGTGCTATATTATTGTAATGATAAAAAAATTAAATTAAATTAAATCAACTTTCGTGAGAGTAAATTTGTTTCACAAATTTTAAATAACTCTAGATGTCTTAACAATGTGAATTTGTTCACATTTATGATTTTTTAAAAAGTCAAATATTTAAAATAAGTACGCATTTAGGGTTGTGCAATAACTGTGTTTTTAGGTTTTCAGAAAACATTTGGATAATTCTAATATTTCTATATCAAGCTGCATTTTTAATTTTTTAATTTTGTGTTTGATTTATATGCTTGTATCGATTTTATATATTTTTCATAGATCAAAATCAATACAAATTAGTTATTTTAGAAAAATGACATTCTATTTAAGAGGGCTTTTAAATTTGAGTTGACTGTTTCTTTGCATATTTTTTCGCTCTTTTATAAAATGATCTGATCCAGATAAAATTTTAATGTATTACACACACACGCACACACGCACACGAAAAAGTCCGTTTCTTTCCTAACTAAACTTTGAACAAAAATTGTAGTATTCTTATATATTTTTTATTTTATTCTTTTATTATCACATTAAAATCCTTATTATTGATAATCACTTTAAAATGTTACCACCACTCATAACAATAAAGGAAAACTACCCATACATGTTATATATTAAATTTATATAATTCCAAATAGAATATCTATAATTTAGACACTTTTTATTTACACTTTCCAACCTAGTTGAAAAGTGTTTATGACTTCGGTTTGTCTGGCCGTCTGCCGTCTGCCGTCTGCCATCTGTCCGTGCTCTAACTCCCGTAAATATGCTCGTATTGCCCTGCAATTTTTATATATTATTGTCGTTATCTATAGCATGTTCCCTATTTCAACTGAAGTGTGTAGCACTTATAGTTTTTTTACAGGGACACTCAAAAGAATTCCGTTACATTACGGTCTATGGGGAAAAATCATTTGCGGTTTATTTTAATGATGTTACACTATTTCAAACGCATTGAAATTTATATATATATCACTAAGAGGCTTACTACAGAATATTGAAAGTATAGCAGTCATCGTTCATTTACAGGGACACTCAAAAGAATTCTCTACTGTCTGTTAACAATAATTTCTGGAAGTACGTTTTAAGTTGTTGAACGCGATTTTAAATTTAACTCATTTTTTGTCTATTATTTGGTGTGTATAAATTCTGTATTTCATATACAGGACAGCACAAAAGTTCGCGAACACATTTCCGTTTATTGACAGAAACTCTTGAAGGAGAATTTTAAACTGTGCTACGCGTTTCCTAACTAAACTAAAATTTAGCGTCCTATGTAGTATATATACAAATATAGATCATATATAGGGCTGAATAAAAGTATTCGGATATTTTTCCGAATATTGTATACAAGGGCGGATCTAGAGAGTCTTCAAGGGGGGGGGCGATATCAGAAATTTGGAGGTTAATATCCGACCCGCAATCTTGGTCGGGTCGGGCCGAATTTCTTTAAATTACGGGTCAGGTTTACTTCTACTTTTTGCTACAGGTCGGGTTTGGGGCGGGCTGACTTCTACTTGCTTACTGCGGGTCGGTTTTGGGTCGGGTTAACTTGCTTTTTGGTACGAGGTGGGTTCGAGTTGGCTAATTTTTACTTTTTTTGCTGCGGGTCGGGTTCATTTACATTATCTGGTTGGGTTTTTTCACTCTTGCGTGTTGTGTTCGGGTTGACACGATTTTTTAAAAGAGTGTCTGAAATATTTTTCCGATAAAATCTATATGCAGTAAAAATTTCTTAACGAACTCTCCCAAATAGCGGGAAGCTTTATGTAGAGAATACTTTTTAAATCTTTTGTTTAGTAAAACCTCTGAATTATGGACACCTTGAAGCCGTCGAATTTATCCACAAATTCAGAAATAATAGCATGTACAGTAAGACCTCTGTACGGTCGCTCCTGAAGAGCGGAGTCAGTAGTCTTCAATACAAATATTTGCATATTTTTGCGCACTCCCCTGAGTAAGAGATAAATTCGATGGCACCGAGGTGACCATTATTTAAATGTTTTACAGCATTTGAATATTAATGAGTATATATACTATGTGTTTATATTTCTATATAAAAGAAAATTGAAATTAGAGATATAATTGCATACTAAATTTTATAATTCTATTAAAATATGTATTAATTTTTTTTTCATTTCGGTTTCGGGGGAACGAAGATTTTTTTCGTAGTTCGGTTTTGTTTACAATGGAATTTTCGGGTTCGGTTTGGGACAACCCGATCCGCGAAAGTCTCTAGGTGGAATTTTAAGTTGTAAGTTCAAAAGGTGGAGTTATTTTAAATGGGATTTTTATAGTTTCTTAAAAATTGCCCAATGCGCTAAATTTTTTAGGAACTCCAAAACCTCGCTGTATTAAAAATTACGGCATAAGAAACTACAGTAGTCTCTCGGGAGCGAGAGCAAATTTTTGAATTGCTACGGGCGCTTAAAACAACACAGCCTTTGCTACTGATCTTGTATTCTTATATGTGTATGAATAGCAATGATTTTGTAAATGTGTTAGAAAAAAGTGAGTTTGTTTTTGAGAACTAAACTTACAATTCATTAAGGCTTATGGCCTATAGTAACGAGCCCTTTTTTTTAATATGGGCCCTGGGGTGCTATAATGCCCCTGTCAGGTTGTCAGCCTAACGTGGGACCATCAATCGTTAGTCCCCAAGTAAGCTTAGTACTCAATTTATAGACCCCGAATGGATTAAGGCCTGAGTTAGTCTTGATCAGTTGTACTGGAGACCTGTAGCGTGGTAGCGAGAAAAACTGACCATTACACTGGGCTTACTGTTGTTGAGAGTATTCACAAAAACAATAAACAAATGTTGTAAATGTTCTTGCCTTTTTAATCTTTATCACCCTTTTTTAAGCGTATTTGTTTTATAATGGAAGAAGCCCAATTTACTTCGAAATTTCGTGCCTTGTTTTCTGGTTCTGTTTTAAATAAATGCTGCTTGGTTTTTTTTGTTTGTTTTTTTCCATTTCCCCTTAAATTACATATATTTCTCCAGTTTTTCTAGCTTTCCGCAACAAACACATCTCATTTTGAATGCGAATCTCTGTTATCTACCACTTTGTACATGTAAGCAATTGCTGTATCACTTGGTTCTTTTTACTCTCATTGCGAGTAAATTTGCTAACTTGAAAGTTGTCGCCAACTAGCCAGGTGTAGGTATGGGTACAGTGAGACTGGGTGAGCTCTTCTCCCTATAACATCGCCTATGACGCAATCGACGTACTGGACCTTGCAATAAAACACCCAAAGAAACAACGGACACTTCGAAGATAGAACTATAGGGAAGAGCGACATCACATTACAGTACTAATAAAAATGTTGTCCAGATTTTTATTAGAATTATACAACGGTAGAATAAAAAAATATACAAAGAATTCATACCATCTTTTTTTGGGGCAATGTGTATCCCTGGGCGCTTGGGGAGATACCTTCCAGAAGTCGCATAAAGGCTCGATTTTTGGAAGGCTAATATAATAATAGAGACAATTTTAAGCTTTGATTGATCGCCACGTTTAAGAATTCTGTAAAAAAAATACTAACTGGGTATAAGACTGCTTGTTTCTTTATATCGAAGATCAGTTCTAATTCAGTACAGACTGTTTTGAAACTTATTAACAAACATATATTCAGTAGCTATGGGACGCTGGCTGAAAGAGGCATTTAAAAAAAACATTAAAACTAGCTTAGATATCTCGGCTAGAGGTCTACACTTGCCGAAATTTTCCGCCTCGGGCCGCCCGACCCGTACAAAAAATATTGGCCCGGCCCGGTATAAAAGCCCGAGCTTGTCTCGACCCGATCCAGTGTAAAAGCTAAAAGTTTGCCCCAAGCCCGTATCTGCCCGTAAACAAACTTAATTGGTACTTCACCCCTAGACTTAATTTCTACAAAACATGCCTATATTTCTAAAGAAACATTATTCTACAATTAAAATTATTCATGAAGCCCACTTACTTATGCACAGACTTTTTTTTTTCAGATTATGTTCGAAATTCATGGAATACAGAATAACAACAATATTAATAACAGTTAGATAATCGTGTATATAAACACTCATTAAATATTTGAATTATACAATTACATTCAGACGAATATTCATTAATATTAACGTAGTTTAGAATTAAAGAAATAAATAATAAACAAAAGTCATAATTTTAAAGCTCTACAAATAAAAAAAGTACATTTTTACTTTCTTCTATATATAACAGAAGACAGTATTGTAATTTAAATTTTTTTCCACTTCCGGTTTTCGAAGGATTTACACCGAACGAGATCCCGAAAATCATGTTTTTACAAAATGTCTGTCTGTCCGTGTGTGTCCTCTTTGTATCATCGAAAGTGTATGAAGTTTGCATAGAATTAAACCAAATTTAATTTATAGGTTTTTGACTACGGCTAGCACGTCGTACTTAAATTTGGGGATATTCCGCCGGATGGGGGCTCTGTAATAGCGGTTTTTGTGCCATTTTCATTATTATATCATTGAAAAGTGTATGAAGTTATGCATAGAATTATTGAACCAAATTTTATTTATAGGTTTTCGACTGTGGCCAGCAGGTCCTAATTGAATTTAGGGATATTCAGCCGGAAGGGGGGCAATGTGACAGCGATTTTTGTGGAATTTTTCGTAGTTTAACATCAGCTGTTCATGCAGCGAAGGTAACCCGGCGCTTCGCAAGCAGCTGGCGTAAAACAGAATTCTGTGATAGCGAATTTTGAAGTAATAACATGTATGAGGCAGAAGAAAGTTTTGGGATCGGCGCATCCCACTAGTTAAAAATATTTCTCTTTGATTTATTAAACCAAATTAAATTTCTAAAAATTATGCTAAAAAAATACACATCACTACAATTTTTACGAAAACAAATACTAGTATGTTGTGACTATCACAAAACTGTCTTCGATATAAATCAAATCGTCTGCAATAAAAATTAAATGACAGTCTATCCGTTCTTGAGATATAGCTAACGCGGAAATCGTGAAAAACAGATCATAGTGGCGACATCTGTTGGGCGGTATATACCCAATTCTAATAAAGATCTATTTATATTAAGGTCAAACATAATCTAAAGTTTAATGAAATTCCGTGCGTTAATTCTTGAGATGTAGCTATCGCGGAAATCGCTAAAAATGCAGCATAGCAGCACCACCTGTTCAGTATATTTAAACCAAAACCTCAATAGCAACAATTTATGTAAAGGTCTAACTGAATATGAATTTTCATTAAAATTCCGCGCATTAGTTCTTGAAATAGAGAGCCCACAAAATTTGTGTCACATATATATAGACAGACAGACACATAGAATAGACATTTTCTAAGAACAGTCAATTCGTGTTCAAGACCTCTTAAATTGTAGAAATACGTCGAAAATTTTTACCAATCCAATACTTTGTTCTTGTAAAGATAGAAGAAATTTAAAAATGCCACCCGAACATAGGCTCGGAGAAAAGAATTTAGAGGTATGTATGTACGAGCCGCGATAATGGTTTTCATACGGGTTGAGTCAGACAGGGGCCGAACTCTTAGTTTTTATACCGGGTCGGGCCCGGGTCTGAAAATTTCGACTCGTGCAGATCTCTAGGAAAATTGAATTCTATGCCAAACTCGTCCAGGAAAAAAGAAGTCTAGCTCGGCCCGGCTCGAGTCTGCAGAAAAAAGGAATAACCGGCCAGGAAAGAGTGGAGAACAGGCAAGGTACGAGTTTCGTGAGTGAAAATTGGCTCGAGAATTTTCTTTGGGTGACACCCTTTCCCGCACAGACATCTGATGTCGGTTTGCAGACCTTCAGTTTTGCGGTTTTTTGGTCGGTTTGCAGGTTGTTGCATAAGCGTCAGATGGGGGGGGGGGGGGGGGAATGGCGATCGATCCGCCATTGGTCGCAACCAATTTTCAGCTTTTATGCCGGGCCCAGGCCTGAAAATTTCGGCCCGTGCAGACATCTAGAAAGAACGAAATATAAGCCAGGCTCGACTAGAAAAAAAAGTTTGGTCCGGCCCCAGTCTCCAGAAAAAGCGAGTCCCGGTCCAGGCCCAAGTCTCAAGAAAAAAATAAGGCCCAGTCCCGACCCGACCCTTAAAGAGTGAAGACCTGTCCCGGCCCGACCCGCGGGTCGGACCGGGCTTCACCAGATGCCATTTCCCGTGGAGGCCTCTAATGTCGGTTTACCGACCCTTTTTCAGCCCAAGGGGGGGGCGATCGCCCCATCGCCACCCCCTTAGATCCGCCATTGATTGTATATGTTGAAAATTCCTGAAATTATGTTTTTAAATATGTTATGCGCTTTTCAAACTGTTTACTTAGATGTTATCTTTCAGCTTATTAAACGGTAATGATTTGTAAAATTATTTTGGATCGTTGGAAAGTGTTACATAATCTATGCTTGACGCATGATTTTTCGTTCTTGTTATTAATCAAAATCTTTTTTTTTTCATTTAACCAATAATTTTAACATGTTAAATAATATATGTAAAAAAGATAAATATAATAAAAACAAATAAATGTTGTAAATCCTACAAATAACTGTGTAGGTCTTAGGATAATTGTAGGTCTTAAGATCTTCCATCAGAAAAATGTAAAAATGTCTCTTTCCTGATTTAAGAGATAACACAATAAATTCTTAAAATCGTCATACTTTTGGCAACGATTTTATTTTAGCTTTCATAAGATTTTATACAAAAAATCGAAATTACAACAGTTACAGCGACAAGTATGCTGTAGACCAAGCTTTTATCTTGAAACGAATATTTCTCGAAATGGCATTTTTTTGCTTGGATTGCTGAAGTCGACCCATTTTCTTTAAATTTTAACACAAAAATTCAGAATTGAATTCGCTATATGGCACTACCTACGATTATTTTGATATTTTAATTTTTCGAATTTTTACAAGCACCTTAAGGCCATTCTTATGGGGCCAAACTGATTTTTTTTTAATCCAGTGCTACGCGATATTCAATCTGCTAAAAAAGAATTGCATTAAGTTTTTATATATTTTTTTATGCTTTAGGAATGCTCAGTGCAAGCGGTGAGATGACACTACATTTTCAGGACAACAACGTTTACATGTATGACAAGGACGAAGCATGATATTTTTTAATGAAGAAAATGTTTTTTTTTTTTATATATTTTAGGCATGTTCGGTGCAAGCGATGAGCTGACACTGCATTTTCGGGGCACCTTCGTTTACATTGATGACAAAGCACGAAATGTTTTTTTTTTTTTTTTTTTTTTTTTTACATTTATTTATTTTGGGACTGTTATGTGCAAGCGGTGAGTTGATACCAAATTTTCAGGACATTCATTTACATTGATGATAAGGAAGAAATGTGATTTTAGTAAATGAAAAAAAAAAAATAAAACACTCTCCAAACGTAATTTTATTTACTTTTTTGAAAAACATCCATCTGTTTACGTTGTTATTGAAATCTACAAAATTTTCTAACGTATGACTATTTTTTTCGTACAAACTGGGGTGTGTGTGTGTGTGGTGGGAGGCGGCTTATTTAATCAAGCAAAACAAAAAAATCAATTATCTGAGAGAATATTATGATGGACGTAAACATTTTTACTTTCTTCTATCTTTACAAGAAGAAAGTATTGGATTCATGAAAATTTTCGACTTCCGGTTTTCGACGGATTTATACGTTTTAGAAGGTCCTGAACACGATTTGACTATTTTTAGAAAATGTCTGTCTGTGAGTCTGTCTGTCTGTCTGTCTGTCTGTCTGTCTGTATGTGACACAAATTTTGTGGGCGCTCTATCTCAAGAACAAATGCTCGGAATTTAATAAAACTTTAGATTGAGTTAGTCCATGATATAAATTGGTGCTGATTAGTTTTTGGTAAAAATTGCCCGGCAGGTGGCGCTGCTGTGCTGCATTTTTCGGAATTTCCGCAATAGCTATATCTCAAGAACTAATGCACGGAATTTCATCAAACTTCAGATTCAGTTACACGTTGACGTAAGTTGTTGTTGATTAGGTTTTGGTCTAAATCTCCCAACAGGGGACACTGCTATGCTACTTTTTTCATTATTATCACGACAACTATATCTCAAGAACTAATGCACGGATTTTCACCAAACTTCAGATTCAGTTAGACGTTGACATAAGTTGTTATTGATTAGGTTTTGATCTAAATCTCTCAAAAAGTGGCGCTGCTATGCTGCATTTTGCAGGATTTACACGATTTTAGCAATAGTCATATCTCAAGAACTAATGCACGGAATTTAATAAAACTTTAGATTCAGTTAGACCGTGATATAAATGGGTGCTGATTCTTTTTAGTGTATGAGAAACCTGTGTGAGATAGAATAAAGTTTTGGGATTGACACATCCGACTAGTTTAATTTGATGTAATTATGACAGACAGTCGAATGTATCACGATAAGAGATCAAGTGAACCGCGAATAGAGAAGCAGTCAAAGTATGAATGGTACCGGTGAAAGAGGTAACGCCACTACTACCCAGCAATTCCAATGATAAAAAACAAAGTGAGAGACAATTTCAGAAAAATATTTTTTTTTTAATTTAAATTTTGGACTCCTTAAATAAATATTGATGCAACGATAATAAAGTAACATTACTCAAAACAAAATGAATGTAATTTTGACACCCCCCCCCTTAATATATAGTGGAATTTTATTGAGTTAATAAATAATTTCAAAATTACAATGAGTAGCCATAAAAATGTGAAATAAATAATAATATTATTAATTAATTAAATCTTACAAGTCACTGTCTAATTTTCAGAATAAATTGTTTTTTTTAAACATGAAACAGAAACAACAAAAAAATTCATTCATGTCAGATTAATCCGATAAAACAATTATTTCTTAAAAGTACAGGATTGGTTGAAGAGTACTTCCGACAGCGATTATTTTGCAGCTCTCTTAATCAAGCAAAACAAAATATCTGAAAGGATATTTTGAAGGTTGCGATTTTTTTATGTTATTAGGGGAGACAGTAAGACATCAAGGGAAAAATATCAGATAAACCACTAATAATGAAGCAGTCATTATCTGAATGGTACAGTTAAACAGGATAATACATGACTAACCATCCATTTTTTGAGCCTTTGAATAATTATTAAGAATACAATATTACGCTAATATTACTGTAAATCGACTAGCTATAACTTGGACAATTAATAACTGTAATTTGGACAATGAATAACTATAACTTGATCACGTTTCGTTTATACGGAATATTCGTTATTTAAAAAAAAAAGTCTAAAAAAAAGGTGTAAATAATAGGTGAAATAAATAATTATAAAAATATGCTAGAAATTTGAAATCTGTGTTTTTGTTGACAAATTTCAGTTTAGAATTCAATTGCCAAATTTTATAGTTAATCTGATTAAATTTCCGTAATATGATCCATAGTCAAATGGAGTATTTGCGCAAATGTGATTTGGCACAAAAGTGTTGTTTAAAATCTTCACATCCATTTAAAAGGACATTGTAGCCATGGTGGCAATGCTTGGAAGCGGAATCTACTACGGGAAAAAAAAAAAAAAAAAAAAAAAAAACCTCTTTAATTTGTTCTGGAGAATCAGTTGCCAGTTGTGGCAATTTATCTGTCATTAGATGCTTTTCATTATTGTAACAAACGATTGTTGATTGTTTAGATAAGATTGAAAGAAAATCATGCTTGAGAATTATTTAAAAAGCTATAAAAGTGACTGAATTGAGCTACAGATTTCAAACAAATTTCATTCGAAAGCACATTTTTAAACTGTTCTATGATGTAACAATTAAAATCAGGCAATTTTCAGAAATGAAGTAAGAGCAATAATAGTAAAAACCATACCGTCGCTTCATTGGCAAAATCGTTAAAGATTTCTAAAAATATCTACTAGTTTTTGGCAGTCGTCCAAAAGTGAAATACGATTTTTGGGAGACGACAGAAAATTCCTCAGTGAATGAAATAGGACTTTGACGCTAATAAATGTTTTAAATTTTTAGAGGAATAAACAAATTTCACTATGAAGGAGATTTAACTTCATATATTAGAATGCAATTTATATGTTAAATCCCCCCTGCCCCAACTTTAAGGTATATGGTTCCTGTTTAACTTGAAATTTAATTGTCGGGTCACAAAATTATTTATTCTCAGTTCCGTTGCCTAAAATGTAAGCTCTCATTTTATTTCGCTCGTTAAAATCTTCTGACCACATTTTCATCTACTTTAAAGAAAAAAGAAAAGAAATTTGTGCCTAGCAACAGTTAGAAATCTTTGTTCACAGATGCACTTTACATCTGTATTTTAACGGATCATCATCTGATATCATTTCTCATGGCATATAAAAATTATTTCGTCTTATTATTATTCCCATGGCCTTTTACTTGCCATATATGGTATGCCGGTGCCTGTTGGGATAATTTTAGCTCACATCTTCCTGTTCTAGATAGTAACCTTTTAGGGTGGGTTCCCTCAGAAATTTACCGGGTTCCATTATGCGGTTTTAATCGGACTGGCGTTAAAAATTCATAATTCCACTCTGACGTAATCCCATTCACTTAATACTAATGGATAAAAACCACATGTGTCTCCTCGCTGTATTGTATCGCCAGAAATAGATATTTTTGGCTAATTTTATTGCTATTGTTTCGCCAATGCTTCATACGAGCTGAGAAAGTTGTAACAGCTTTCGAGAGAAATTTCAGCTCTTGCTCTGTGTAAGAAGAAGATGTAAAACTGATTTGCCTCCTCTCTAGCCACCGGCGATTGTTAGCCGGCCTTGTATTGCGATCTCCATCGAACCTGGATTATACAGAAATAAACACCTATGTGCAATCGTGGACTCCTTTCATATGGTATTTATCACGGCTCTGTGTATTTCTTAATTCCTATTTAAAAATTTTCAACGAAGTATTATAATTCCTGGGAGAACAAAATAACTATCATATTCACCGCAAAATTTAAAATTATGTGTCACTAATCTCATTCATGGGTTAAACAGCATGAACAAACGATGACTTCTTAAAGTTACAAGAGCGCTTAACACTAGAACTATCGAGGCGGGTCATCTATGACTCAAGACGTAATTTTTAGCTCGTATCCTTGTTGTATTTCAGAAAAAAAAATTGAAATTGCTTGACTTTTCCTAAATATACAGTATAATGCCTTAACATGAATTTAATTGAAATCCAACGAATACTTTTTTATCTAACAGGTCTGAGGTCTGTATACCTAGAATTACCGTGCGTAAAATGTAAGTAAAAAATCATGGAGCTATGTATATTTAATTTTTATTCAATTTTAATATATTATTAATCTGTAGGAACATTATATTATGAAATTCAAACTGATAATTAAATACATATTGTTCGAAAGATTTTCTTATTTTACATTTCACACGAACTGTCAAAATCTCAAAGTATCTATTCTGAAATTAGAAATTTAAATTATCTTTGAAGGTAACTGATTAAATTTTACTAATCATTAATGAAAAATTATTCTATTAAACTTCAAACCTTATTGTGTATCTGTATCAACCATTCAAAACAAGAATAACATCACTAAAGTTTATGAGGCAGCTCCGGTAGTTCTAGGTATACAAGAAACATGGTAGTTCTAATTATAAGGTATCCACACACCTTTAAAACGTCATTTTTGTTAAAAATATCGATTTTTCATTGTGCATTAATATTAATATCCGATCTTTTACCTATCGAATTATGCTTTAATTGTGTCTGAATCTTAATTAGAACCCGAGTTACATCCATTTAAAGTTACATCTGTTAGAGCTTGCCGAACACTTTTACAACCGGAAGTCTGGTTCTGCAAACCGGAAATAAGCTGAAATGTATTTTTACATTCTTCTTTTTCGAGATTTAGCATTTAAACTGGATTATATATCCAAGAAAATACATGGAGTTAATAATTAAACCTTTAAAGAATAATAATTATTTTTATAGTAAGAATTGTGTTTAAAAGTTATTTTTACCTTTTTCTCAAACGAAAGTTTTTCAGATTTTTACTATACGCAAAACATCTTATAGCAAAAGCTTTTGCATGAAATGCCTTGAATTTTTTTTATATATTTTACAAATGTTTATTGAGCGAATAGACTGCAATAATGGTAATATATTAATTAGTTTTATATATACACTGCTATAAATTAAAAAGTTGCAACAAATTTTACGAACTTTCCATTACATTAGTACTTCAAGTGCCATAGTATCTTAATAGAGATGCTATTATAATGTGAATAGTCTATGTCCTAGCGAAAGTTATTCGCTTTGTTAAATAATTTATAAAATGTGAATGCATTGATTTAATTTTGAATTATCATGTTTTGCGCAAATGTTAACTTTTCACATAATTTTTACTATTTTGCACTTTATTTTTGTGTAATTGCTAAAAGTTTTATATTTTTGTCAAAGTTTTATCTTAAATGACATTATAAAAAAATCGTATAAAGAGGAAATTTCAAAAATTTCAAAAAATCACCTCCGAAGGTGCGCGGATACCAACAGCACTTTCGACAGCGATTATTTTATAGCTCTCTTAACCAAGCAAAACAGAACATGCAATTGCATAAAATAATACTATAAAGGGCGCAAAGGATTTTAATTGTTCGATATAATTAGGACCGACAATCAGAAACATCAGGAAAAAATGTCAAAGAACCGCTAATAAAAAAACAAAACTATCAAAGTCTGAATGGAACCGCTGCAGGGTGTAACGCACTACTAACCATCCATTCCAATGATGAAGTGAATAAGATGATTTACTAGTTACGAAAAATATAAGTATGAATAATTCATATGTAATAAAAAATGGATATTAGCATAAAAAATAAGGCGTAGAAACAGACAAATAATGCCAAAATTAGTAGTTGATATTTTTGAATGGAAAAAACTATTTATACTATCTAAGTGTTTAAAAAGAGGGAAAAATATTTTATAAAACATTATTCAATTTTTCAATTAAAAGTTTTAATTTTATGGTTCGTAACATATGTACCGGGCAAAATATAACTTATTTGTTTAACCTTTCAGTTCTCATTTACGATCTACTGGAGCAATTTTTGTTTATAAATTTTTGCAACTGGTTTTCGATTTTTAGCATTATTATTAATTACGTTACTAACCTTATTACTAATTTACTATGAGCTTATTACTAATCAATTGGTGTCAATCAGATTTTATTTTTATTTTTCTTCGATAACTTGAGGCAGAGTTAGTAGCGTATGTTCTCTCTATATATGTATTATTATTATTATTATTATTATTATTATTATTATTATTATTTATGACTGTAGAATATTTAATGTAATAATTTCTACAGTCCTGAAAAAAAATCCGATAAAACAAAAAACGTTCCACAGTACACTATTCCACCACCAAATCTCTAGAAAGGATTGTCTACATATTAAAAATTTATCTAACTTTAAATTTTTTAAATGGTAACACCAACTTTTGACACCATATTTAAGTTTCTGGGATACGACAGCCCGTAAAAAAGTATAGTTTATATACTTTTTTATTTTTTTAGACCGCTGACCAGGCTCCTACCTGCCGGGCTTTTGCTCAGCTTAAAGGGTTGATGCCTGGCAACGGGACGAGGATTCGCCTTATTTCCGCATTGCGAAGATATTGACAAATCTCTAGTTCGACGTGGTGCATCTTGTTGCCTAAATTGCTTATCTTTAGTAGTCCGGTTGCTAATTGATGTTTGGATGAGACGGTTCAGCAATGTCATGCCGGACGGATATGAGATGCTGGAGTATTTACCAATTGCACGCTGCATCGCACACCCACACGTCATGCCATCGTTACTCGAGTTGGTCTCGTAATTTAGAACATTGATCAGGTGACTAGACCTTCACCTGACTAGGCACCTCCAGAGATATAATTCCCAAGGAACTTGGAGGACTTTGCACCCACGACAGATTTTACATCACCTGCGCCATTAGCATACATGTTTACATACAGTTAGAACTGATAAAAGTTTGAGGATGTTATTGTTAAATCCACTCGTGAAACTTCCCAAAAAATCCAATTGAATTTTCCTTTTTAACGAGACACAATAAACAGACTGAAACATATTTCTCGCACTTATTTTAAATTCAAAAACGTATTTTTAATTATGAAAATTATTAATATATACATATCCGAAATAATTATGAAGTTTGAAGTACATTGATTTTTACATTAAATAAACCGCAATCGTCAGAAACTTGGGTGTGTACGTTTAAAGGTCATTCCAATCATTAGTATTCAAGCCGTGGAAAAGAAAATCCTGGAAACTGACAGGAAATAGCTTTTAGGATTTACTATTACACATAATGAGTTTATTTCTTTTATAAAATTTCAGTATAACTTTACTGCTGACAAATTAAGTGTTCTCGGTTCTTTTCCTTGTAAGATGTTAGTTTTATTTTTCGAAATATATGGGTAAATCTCCAACACATTTTCTTTTAGATTTATGAAAATGGATATAAACTATACTTTTGCCGGGCTGCCTTGACCCCAGAAACTCAAATATGGTGTCAGAAGTGGGTGTTACCATTCGAAAATTCAAAGCTAGTAAAATTTTTAATAAGTAGTCAATCCCAAATTCAGAAATTTATATTACTTTCGAATATTAGACATAATTTCCTTTCGAACAGTACCTCTCACATCTCTCTGAGAAAGTTTGCTTATGAAATAGAATTGAATGGTGCGTCTTCGTTTTCCTTCACTGACTGTACACTATTTAGGATAATTAAGAATAATACATTGGTGACATTTGAGATGTGTAGTTGTTCCAGATATGGGTAAAGGTACACACTGTTGAAAAGTATGGTACACGGGGAAGAATTATAAATCATTTATTGATAAAGAACATATATAATACAAAGAAGGGTTTACAATCACCAAAGTAATTTTTTTAAAATATGTCTTGTGAGTGCTTCAGATAGCCGTTAGATTAAGATTTTTAACAAATATTATTTAAAGAAATAAATTAGGTTTTTGCACTGTTATGAAATTAAAAGTTTAGTGAAGCTAAAAGTAATCTTACACACATGAAAATGATTTGAAATGACAAGTTAAAAAGTCCTTTATATTTAAAATAATTTAACATTCATTAGTACTTTTTCGCCAAATGACACTATGTCTGAACGTCATAAAATAGAATAAACAATTCATTTCACAAAAGCATAAACGTTTTTCAAACGGCAGTGCAAAAGAATTGATTTAATGCTAAGAAACTCTATTTTTGTAGATATCGAATTAAAGTGAAAATGAAGAAATTTTAAAATGAGAGATAACATAAAAAGAGAGATTCATAGAATTATCGTGATGAATAAATGGATTTAAACTAAAGTAATACAAAAAAAAAGTAAAGGCTAAAGTTGACTTTTAATTGGAAAAACAGTTGATGGGTGATGTAATGAAAGCTGTTGTTTTGAAAGGTGTATGATTCGAAATTTTTCTGTGATGTACATGAAAACAGGCATATTGATTATTGTATTGCAAAAACTGTACAAAATTGGAAAATGTGAGATGCGGAGTTCGAACTCATATTGCACTCGTCGGCCTAACCATTCAGAGTTTTCCGTGTTTTTCTACGAAACTTGCTTAGATACGGGTTACGGTTCCCTTATAAAACACCCCTTCCCTATGGGCAACTCCCGCCCCTTAATCGGCCTATATTCTTCGTGGAGATAATCGGCCGTAGCACAAACACCAAACACCATCAAGATTTATTAATGCAAACCATATAATATAATGAGAAGGACCATATGTAAAGGTCTTCGACTAATATAGATGTTAGATAGATGATTTTTATATTTCAGTGAATAGAAACTAAGAAGAGATATTTTTTTTCCGAATTAAGACTGCCAAAAATATTAATTTCATTATTTCGAACTTAATGACTAGCAAAATCGATTTCGATCGTCTGCATTCGAAAAAGAAGAGTAGAAAAAAACTAATGCGTATTAATCTGACCATACATTCTTTTCATGTATCTACTTAGTTATGTCTGTTAAATTTCTTTATGGTTCCGTCTATTACAAATATTTGCATAACTAAAAATGGATGTTAAAAAAAAAAAAAAATGTTACGTGCTACTGGACAACATTTTTATTTATGTGAAAAATGAATTAAATATTTCTTTGGTTAAATTTTTGAATTAATACCTCTGCATTTATTTATATTCATACTATAAGTTGTTATAAAGGTAAATGTTACGAATGTGTAAAAATTCGCAAAGCAGTTAATGTAAATATATATATATATTTAATATTCGAATTAATTGGACCTTTTGCGCCCACCCTTATAGCATGAAATGAACTGCGAAAATTATTCTAAATCTTTTTAGTTATGATGATACATGAGCGCATATATTTCTCATTGACATTAGAAACAGATAAAAAATTATACTTTCTTTAATAACTTCTCTAATTAGCACTTTTTATTAAGCGTACATCAAATCGGCAAATTTTTACTAATCGGGTTCCATGTCAAGTTAACGTATTGCAACGGAAATTTTTTGGAACTACATGAATTACAAACATAAAATCAGGCAATTTATATATCCTAAATCATTGTCATTCTTTTTTACCATTTTAATTCTATACTTATAACTTTTTTTTCACTCATTGTAAGCCCATTTTCTAAAATGTAATTTATTTGAACACATTTTTAACATACTTTTTAAGTGAAATTAAATGGAAATTTTTTTTATTTACATTTTTAATTTACCAAAGTCTTTGATTATTTTAATTGTTTTTAAAAATTTAGCCTCAATAAATATCAAAAGTTTCAATATAAATTAGCTTGCGTTACCAATAAAATTAAATTAAAAACGTTTAGAGGAAATAATTCATATCATTTTTGCCATTTTGTTTAACATATTGTTTTAAAGAGGTCTACATCTACAACTGCTTAGAGTCTTTTTTTCCGTTAAAAACTCATAATTACAATCAAAATTCATTACCCGAGCAGAAATTATCGTTAATTACCTACATTCAAATTTTTACTTAACTATTGCAACTTATAATGTATTCATAACATTTATGCCATTGATTGGTTAATTACTCTTTTTAGGTGCGTTCGTAATTATATAATTACGTAGCACCTATAGTCGTCGTCTGATCCATCCGTCCGTCTGTCTGTCCGCATATAACAGCGCAAAAACTACCCAACCAAATGGTTTGAAATTTAAGATATATTATATTTGCAGAATTCTGTCGTGACATTTCAAATTTTATGAAAATGGAATCAAAACTTTAGAAGATATTAAGAAAAATATTTATTAACAAATTTTAATTAAAAAAAAATAGGGGCTTTCTTGTTATAGGAGCTTCCGAGGTTTAATCGTCAAGCGACCGAGATACTTATACTAGGACTTCCCTCAAAGGGATTAGTCTGAGTGATATTGCTGAGAACATAGGGTTAACAATTACAATATAAAGAAAATGAGCAAATTAAATGATAGAATTACAAAATATCATATATAAATTTATATACACTGTTAAAAAAATAGAAAAGAAGTACCGTTCATCAGATGTGCTGTCATAATTTTTTTTAACATGTGGCAAAGAATCTCATTTTCTTTAGCGCGTATTACGCAAAACTTGAAAAAAAAAAAAACACCGGATCTTTTAAAACGCCAAGCTTTTTAAAGTTACGTAATTGGATTTGCAGTCAATAGATTATTCTATCAAGCGTGGCTTAACGCAAATTTAATTTCATTGTTGCACCTTTTTTTGTGTGTGAATTTAAAATATTTCTTCCTTGATTATATATCTGTTATTTGTATAAATGTTTATAGAAACTTTTACACTTCAAACCACATTGATAGCATGCTTTGCTACAAACCAGATTGTAAAACTATAGTCTAAATTACTATTAAAGTATACAAAAAATCATTCGATGACTTCTGTAAAATAACTTTTACATTAAATCTCTATATCGGAAAAATTGAAATATTATATATATTACAAAGTTAAGCTTAACAGATACTTCTTGATTATTCTCTAGGTGGCTCTGCCCCCTGCGCCTTTAATGCGCCTTTACTGCGCCAATCCACAGACTTTTCTTTTGCTGTCTGTCTGTCTCTCCACAATTTGTCTGTTTCCCTATCCGTTCTTCTGCCCGTCTCTCTAACCGATTGTCTATCTCTCTATACGTCTCGCTACCTGTCTCTATATTTCTCTACCGGTCTCGCTACCCGCCAATCTATTTCTCTAACCGCCTGTCTATCCGTCTAACTACTTGCATGTCTAGCCGTGTCTCTATCCACTTCGCTACCCATTTGTCTATCTGTCTCACAACTTGTCTATCTGTCTCTCTACCCGTCTGGCTATTACGCCTCTCTACCCATCTTCTTACCCATCTCCGTACCCGTGTACTGTCTCTCTACTCGTCTGTATACCCGTCTCACTATCCGTCTGTTTTTGTACCCGACTCTTTACCCGTCTCGCTACCAATCTCATTACCCGTCAGTCAACTCGTCTCTGTACTCATCTCTCTACTCGTCTCTTTCTACCACGCTACGTGTCTCGCAACCTTTCTCGCTACATACCTGTCTACCGGTGTCTCTACCCGTCTCGTGACCCATCTCGCTACCCCTCTGTCAACCCTCTTTTTACCTTTCTCTCTAGCCGTCTGTCCATTCGTTTCGCTACCCGTCAGCCTACCTATGTCGCTACTCGTCTCTCTACCCATCTCACTACCCGTCTGTCTACCCGTTTGTTTACTCGTCTTTCTACCTCTCGCCACCTCTTCCCAATATTTAAACAATTCATTTAATATACAGAAGCCGTTTATCAGTTATTAAATGCAAACAGAAGTAATTTATCTAATAAGTGTAATTAGATGCAATTTTCTTTAAATACATACATAAACCTGAATAATAATTCATCAGTTTTGTGTTCATAGTTGTTTATATCATTTGACGGTAAATCTCAACTTCTTAAACCTGAATTGTCTCAAGCTTTTTTAAAAAAACCCACAAGGTTTGTATAACTGTAAAGTACCCTGAGGGCTATATTAGCTACATGTTATTAAGATAAGTGAAAGTTTCGTTATCGCGTTTGCAGCCAATTGCTTATGTCAGAAAGCGTGGCTTAACGCCATTTTAAATTCATTACTGTAACTTTCTTTTCTTTTTTTTATTTTTTATTTTTTTTTTGGGGGGGGGGGTAGGGTTTCAAATATATACATTTAAATTAAAACTTTTGCCTCCATGCCATTAGTGTTGTTTGTATTATTAACTAATACCTTGTAGACCGAGCTTCATTTGAAACAAATGTAAAAGACTTCTTCTACAGTTTTTTTAGGAGAAACTTTCGTAATTGGGCCCAAAGCCAATCGGAGCATTTAATATCATTATTGTAACTCTTATAAAGTTAAAACAATACTGTTGCTAGCTTTACTCTTGTTTGAGACTAGCAATGCCTGTGTGTCTGAATGGGGAAAAGTTTCGTATCCTATGTCGGTTGGCGAAAAAAATTTTAAATGGTGCCAAAATGTAGTTTTAGCATTTTACAAAATTTTTCAAGAGAGCGGTAAAACATGTTTTTCAAATATTTACAAACATACGTTTATTAAAGCATGTTTTTGCACCATCTTAAAAATTTAAGCACGATGCTAAAATAAAATTTTATCGCCATATTCGATATTTTAATAAGTAATGGAAATACATAAACAAACTTATTTAACAAACCTAAGCGGCATTTTTGTGATAAATTATTGTTATTGTCAGGGGGGTAAATTGTAAACAATTAATAAACGGCTAGTAAATAATAAATAGCATTTAAAATCTAAAAATGGAGAAGTGGTCCGTATAAAAATGCAAAACATAACATTATACGCTTGATATATGTAAATCTTTTTTTTTATTTTTTACTATTTCCGAAGGCACAGATAAAAGGTAAAAATCTCTTTTCCAAATGCCAAATAGAAAATATACAAAATAGAATGCCAAATATACAGAATAGAAAAACATCTGCAAAAAAATATATTTACATAATACTACATTTGCAAAAACATAAGATTTAGAAAAAGTAAGCCAAATCCTGCAGATCCCAACAATCACATCGAAAAACTTATCACCAAAAAAGAACTCGCCAAATCTTACGGCACAGGAGATGGATTTTTCCCTCTGAATGCAGAATATTAGTTTTTTTTCTTGTAAGATGGGTGATTATAATATAATTGTTTCATTTCACATAATACATACCGTTTGATATATTGGTACTTTTATGTTATCCTGGCGCAGTTGATAAATCGCCAAATATTGTTCTTATAACATTTTCATATTGAATTCATTTCATTTAAATATAAACCTTTCACTCATTTAATTTAAAATACATGCCTTTCATTAATCCCATTTAAAATGCTAAAAAGAGAAAAAAAAAAGAAATAATGCCATAAATCGAAACCTTTTATTTAAACACCAAAGAATTTTCTTTTTTTAAATTTACACACGCGAAATAAAAAAGCTGCTATTGCTGAGATTTGCGCCAAATCTCTAATACCAAGTCTACCAAGTTATTGCGAGGTTTTTCTTTCAAACAGAAAAAAAATCCAGATTAATGTTCGATTTCTACTAAATTGAAATATATTTTATTGTGCTGAATATTAGTGCGTGCATATTTTTTTGCTCCATGTACTCCATCAACTTTTTAATTCCGATTGTCTACGAAAATCTCCCGCCTTTGAAAATGACGTGCGCACAAATTTTCGTGACGTATGTACTTTAATCGTGCTTTTTTATCTATTTTTTTAATATAATTTCCAAACGGTTTGACATTTATTCTTGGTAATAAATAGACGTCGTTGTCACCTTTATAGGTACCTGCTGTAAAAATTTGAACGAAATCCGTTAAATATTTTATGAGTTATGCTTGACGAAATGTTTTAATATCCATCGTAGCTATATATGGGGCAAAGTAATACTGCGCTGTGTATGAGTCTTCGTTGCAGTCAGACAATTATTACAGAAATTAATCTGCAGACGATATAATTCATATCACAGAATTAAAAATCATCAAGATCTGAATATTTATATAACTAGCTATAGCACGAACGCACCTCATTTGTTTCGTTTGACGTACAATTTCCAACTTGTTTTGCGTTGTATTCATAAGATAATCACTTTTTATTCGCGTGCACATTTTTCTGTAACGAACGCCACATATTTTTTATTTATAACATTTATACAAGTAGCTGGTTAATTAGATTTTATCATACTGTGTTTTGTGTGGTAATTACTATTTACAAGATCGATCAAACCTCTTTTGCACATTCAACACGTTTCTTCTGTCAGACACACCTGTTACACAGCTCAGCCACGAAATAATAATGAAAGAGGAAACCCCTTTCCTGCTTCATTGTTTTATTTCAGTCAATGTCCCTACAAACGTCATTCTCACAATCTTTTATTTCTCAACTTAGCCTTTGTATGTAAAGATGGAATTTTATAATAGATTTTTCCCTCACTTCTTGATATGCTAGAATTATAAAAATTATGTACACAAGTGTGTTTGCGATGACAATACGACAGTTTAATATTTTTAGAACGTAATTATTAATTAACTAATTTTAAGGCATTTTTCTATTAGACGGCCGCAGGTGATAAATTGCCAAATATTATTTATGGTTACAACTGTTTATGAGTTACAAAAACAAAGTAGGTTAATTACACACCAAATTATGCTAACTATCTGTCAAACTGTTATAGCAAAATATTTTAAACACTAAAATGTACAAATTATAAATAAAATAAACAGTGTAACATATATATTTTTAAAAATACCGTTTACCATTTAATTGTTTAATATTAATTAAACTGATCTATAGAATTGTTGCCATAGAAACATAAAAAAAAAACAGTTTACCATTTAATAGTTTAACATTAATTAAACTGTTTTATAGAATTGTTGCCATAGAAACATATACAAAATTAAAATTTCTTTAATAAATTCGCTAATCCGAGCTTCTTAATGGTTTTTTCAAATACTAATCGTAGCGCACACCAAGTTAACGTATTGTAACTGAATTTTTTGGAACTACACGAATTGTAATTATAAAATTAGGCGGAATTTGGAACATAAACATTGAATGTTTATAAAAGAGTATTTTTAAAAAGACAGTTTTTACTTTAGTTATAATTGCTGTGTAATGCAAGAAGCACTGCAGGATACTAAGTAAGACGTAAATCTAGAAGACTAATGAGGAATAACTAATTCGTAGCATTCTGCATTAAAAAAATCTCGCTCATCTGGCAACAGTGATGTTTAGACCACATAGACAGATATAGCTCCATTTTACATTTTTGCACATGAAAAAAAAAAATGTGGAAACATAGGTAATCATTTGGAACGCAGTATATTGTAGGCCAATTAAAGGTTCCCAATTATAAAATAATATTACAACTATTTATGTAATATAACTAAGTATATTATGTAACATGGTAGTATGTAACAAGATATAATGTACTAATACCTTCAAAGACCAATTATGGCAATTATAGAATATTCTCATTTGTTTTTGAAAATGGCTCGGAGAGAGCCGAAAAGTGTCAAACAACCTAATAAAAATTATTTTACTGTGTATTTATTATGTTGTTAATTTCTACCTTTTAGCATTTAAAAGAAATATGTCAAGATATATTTATTAATACATTCCAGTTATAATAAATATATATGGACATTTCTCTTGCTTCTGTAATTTTAAGAAATATAATTTATATACATAAAAAACAGAATAATCATATTAAAAATAATCTGACTTTTATACTGATATTCATAAATCTCCATTGTTTAAAGTTGCATCAATCTCTCAGGAATGTTATGCATTTAACTATATAAAGAGAAGTGCCGACTTTCATAATAACTATTGAAATAGACAAGTGAAATCTCACTATCTTTTAAGATTCTTTTGAAGATTTTATTTCAAACCTCAAATTTATATTTATGTAGAAATACTTCCACATTAGCTACTCATACATTCACAATAAAATTAAAATATACTGAAAATTTTAATTACTGTTATGTTTCTTCTTATTATTATTTTGCTTTGAGTTTGTAAAGTATTATTGCTTCAGGCTAATTGAATTTCCATACAAAAACTATTTCTATAATTAATTATTTTGCATTATGTTATCTCATTCAGAAGCATAAAACACGTTAAATCGGAAAGAAAGAATGGGATCTTATTATCTTTCACTATATTTGTAGAGATTTTTTAAAGATTTTTTTTAACAATCTTCCAAGACTATATATTATAGTAGAATGATCTATTTCCTATGTACAATTTGGTAAAACAATTATAAAAGACGTTTTTAGATATAAAAAAATAGATCGATAACATTTGTAAATACATTGAATACATAATAAACATTTAGTATATGCATACTTTATTATTTTATCTAAATTTAAAATACATAATATTTTACTTTGAAAAAATATATACATTATAAATTGCCTGATTTTTGTCTAAATTCTTAACACTTTTTTGTTCCAATTCATAATCCAATCAATGTCCGAAAATCTGTTTTACATTTAAATGTTCCGCAAGAAGTTAAGCAACTCTGTATGCTGTAGTGTAAATTTGGTCAAGCAAAGGAAGTATAACTGAGGGCAGGCCCTGCGCGACATTACGCTCAGCCCTGGCAAATCACTTATCAAGACCCAACGTCTCTGACTGCAGTACTGAACCAAGAAATACTAATTTTAAATTGTATATATTGTAGAATAATTTATAATATAAATTATATAATGTATGAAAAATACCATGTAGATTCTTTCATATGTAACGCCTGCTCTGACTGAAGTATTTTATTATTTTGAAATTTCTTTGCATTTTTCAATGTGTATGTATCTCTGCATGCATTTGATATTAATAACGTTTTTCATAGTACACAATAATGGCATGAATGTCAATAAATACTTTCAAAAGGAAACCCTGTGTTATTGCAATTATATAAAACTACTAATACAAAACGTTTCTTTAGGATCGCTAAATTACGTAAGAAATATTTCATTGTATCTTTTGCATAAGAGATGCGATATTTTAAGTACATTTAGTTAATGAAGCGGATTATCAGTTTCCTTGTCGCAGCTAATACCTATATTTATTTTGAATGACGATGCTATATCATTACATTTTGCGTTAGAAAGAAAGTGGCCCATTTCACTGCTTAACACAAAAATTCTAGTAGCAAAAATTTAATACATTTGTCTCAATTGTTCATCATTTCTATTTAATGTTATAAAAAGTTAAGGTCAATCTTAAGTTCTTAATAATATACTTTTGGCGGCTAAATAGGGCTCTTTTATTACATTTAACTGATTTTTAAAAATATTTTATCTATTTTTTCCACATAGACAGAATGAAGATATCATTTTGATGTAGACATATGTTTATGCTAGGTTAACAAGAGATTTAGAAAGAAAAATTGGCACCTCAGATCATTCGAATTAAAGATAGTTTACAATTTTTTTTTTTTTTAAATATTAAAATGTATTTTTACATATTTAGTTTATAGATGTTTGTATATTTATTTAAAATTATATTTATATATTTATCACATATAATATCAATAAATATTTGATATTTCTGTCGTGTCAACAAATAAATTTATTTTACTGTAGTATAAATTTTTATTACGTCAATTTTATTAGTCATTACGTAATATATACTGTGCATTTTAAAAATAATCTTAATTGCGTATTATTAATTAATAATTTTTCTATGATATACTTACAAGTTTACATCAATGTGGCATATATGACATTTTTATAAGACTTGTAATACTTCCGAGTGAAAAAGGGATTCGAACACAGGACCTTGGATTAAGCTGCCTACGCTGTTGCAATCAAGCTATCCTGGACAGGTAGACACACTTGATTCAGACAACCTTGCAGCAATGCTATCGGGTCTGTTATTTGAAACAGTTCAACAGAATAATCCGCAGGTAAAGGAATTCCAATAAACGTTGGATACGTAATTATACTTAATTCTGTATCTAACAATTAAATCTTAACAACGTTTCCAATAGCGTTGGCAACTTAGGCCAAGCTCCTCGGTTCGAATTCCGGTCTGTACACCTTTTCACTCAGTTCCAAAAATTAGAACTCGCATGGTTTCTTTAACAATTAGTTTCACTGAATTAAAAAAAATAAATAAAAATAATTACGTATCCAACGTTTATTGAAGTTCCTTTACGCTAAGGTTTATTTTGTTGATCTGTTTCTGATAACAGACTAGATGACAATGCTGAAAGGTTGTCTGAGTGAAATGTGACCGCCGGATTTGCCCAGTATAGCTTAGTTAGAAGAGAATAAGCGGCTTAAGCCGAGATCCTGAGTTCGAATATCGGCTTAGACACTTTTTGCACTCTGTTGGAAAAATTAGAACTCGCATGGTTTCTTTACCAATAAGTATGATTGTATTAAAATAATTAAGTGTCGTTATATTTTTAGTCTTATCCACCCATGTGGATTAACCTATTATGTCCCAAATTATGAATAATGAAAATGTCGCTTTCCGAAGCACTTTTCCTGAATTTTTATAAATGTGTTAAAAGATTTTTGCAATCATTAATCAATTTCAGAAAGATTTTGTTTATTAAAATTAAAATTATTATTTATTAAAATTGTTATTTATTAAAAAAATATTATTTATTAAAAGCTAAATCGTTATTTATATGTGTTTTGTGGAATATTTACAACTTTTTTCAAACCATTTCTTTAAAACATTGGTTTTAATATTTTCTAAACTTCTAAAATATACAAATAATGGCTTGTCGTTATAAATATAGAATTTTTCAGAGATAAAATTTTCCATCCCATGTCATTCAACGCCAAGAACTCAGAATTGAAAAAGAAGTTACACATTTAAAATATTTTTGCTTATTGCAGTTATAGTAATGTTTTTGGAACGTTATAAAGTAAAGTATCTATAACTCATCCCAAATTGTATTATACCACCAATAGATGTGTTAAATGAATTTTATAACAAGTTTTTTAATAGTAATGTAATGTAACGATAAGTAATAAAGGTTTAAGACACATAATATTTTACATGCAAATAAAATAATGTGACTTACCGACATGTTCCACCATTCTGGCACATATTTCTCGTAGCTGTCGGACCGCATTCCATGTCATACTGACATTCATCACCAAAGTACTTCGAAAAACAGTTGCAGCTGTACTGATCATATCCTGACAATGCATAACAGTTACCAGTAAATGAACAATGATGATATAAACAGGCGTCTTTCCTTACACTTTCATTTCTTGATAAAAATTCATAAGTGATATTGAATCCGAACACGTCTAATAAATATTCACGGACTCTCATATGAATGTTAGCCGTTTCTTTCACTTTGAAATCCAAAACCAATACCGGCTTGTTGCTCACAAGATAAGTAGGTTCGCGATCCGAACTGATAGTGCCGAATTCTGTTTTTCCCATTTTCACATTCTGGGAATAATAAGCGTATTCAGTTGCAGTTAAACCTTCACGCATATAAAATTGAGTAAAATATACAGCAATCACTTTGTCAGAAGGTGCTTCGATCACCCATTGACAATTGATCGGCACAGGATAAGGATCGGGAAAGTTAGGAGTGGTGATCACCCCTCTAGGTTCTTTCATGGTGAACCGGCATTTAGGAAGTGGTTCTGAATGAATAATATCTATGGACAGAATGATAAAAATCACTAAACTCCACATTTTATGAAAATAGTTCCAAAAAATTCAAAAATCGTCTGCAACTTATAAACGGGAGAAAATGTGTGAACAAATAAAAACTAAAATTATACTAATAAAATTTGGTCAGGCCATCAGGAAAAACTCTTATATTAATCGATGTTATTAAACATCTCTGCCAGCTGATGATTCTTTTAACTTCATTTCTAAGGCTCCTTCATGAATAAAAACATATCAACTCAAACGTGCAGATCATTATCATCAGGCAACAGGTATTTATAATATTGCGGTAAACCCTTTTGGCCTGCGCTTCCATGACTGGCAAGGATTAAATGCCGAGTGGTAATTCTTCAGAATGCGTGTTTTCGAATATCTAATCCAAGTGACGTTTCATTAGTCCATGACCAATAGCAACTTCTGACGTCATAGTTCGTGCGGGTTCTTCCAAGGTAGAGTCTTTTGTTTTTCCTTGTTCAGAGTGTATCTGTTTTTCCCCCTACTTTGCTATTATAAGCACGTGATTTTTCGGTTACTATGCCGAAAAATGAGGAAACTTATCCTTATTCATGGGGAAGGCTATATTTATTTTTTTTTATAGATTTATGCTTTGTTAAAAGAGCAGACTCAATATAAATTTCCTTTTATTTACCTTTGAGAGTCGTGTTTACGAAATGACTCTGATGCTTCAAGAACTTTTCTGGGATTTTCATGCTGACGAGGGCAGTTTTGCAATACCTAAAAATAACATTTAAAATAATCACTGATAATATTTTGTTATCATAAACATACAGACATATATAGAGATCTTAAAGCAATACAAAATATGATTTTAAAGAAATAAAAATAACATTTTGCGTCAACATTTCCTGTAAGAGTTGATGTGATAATAAAATGTGATAATAAAATTTTATTAGCAAAGCAATTGGTTAATACCCACAGAGCTAAGAAACTATTGAAATAATAAATGTTTTATTATTTTAATATGTATGACCTCACACTGATTTGGTTACAGAATATTTAAGAATATTTTTATAGACTACGGTAATAAAAATTTATTGGTTCATTTTAAGATATTTTTCCTTTACAATATTTCCTGAACTTATAATAATAGTTAATTCTAGATATGCAGATTTATACCTATTTTTTCTGTTTATATTTACCTTACATTTATAGATACATAAATGTACTATTTGGTATTCTATATAAATTTAGCCATCTCGATTCTATTTACTATTTATTCATTTATTCATATATACTTTAGTTATTTTGATAATTTGTTTAAATAGTGCAATATAATAGCAAGTCCAAAATTCATAATTATCATCTATTATGGAAAACAAATTTCAACTTGAGATACAATTGTTATAAAGAAAATATTATCCTAAATTTTGAAAAAGTTTAAATAAATAGATAATTAGTATTACATTTTTTTTAATAAGAATGCGAGAATTTTCACAAAGTCTGAAATAACAAAATCACATGATACTTATCTTCGAATATATTAAGAAAGAGTATGCATAAGCTTATGATGCAATTTTATATTTATTTAAATATATTAAGAGTTTAAAGGACTTAATAGCTTTCTTTAAGAGATAATGAAATTTATGAACCGTAATATAAGCTAAAACAATAATACAAATTTAACTTTGTAATGCTTGACGTAACTCAATAAATAAATTAAAAAACAAATAAATATATCGATATTTTCATGCCTTTTTAAAAACTCTCCTTTAAATCTTGAATAAAATTCGAATTAATTGAATTAAATTTTAAAATCTTGAATAAAATCTTCTAAGGATCATTTTCAAGGAAACTTGAATTTTCATTGCTAAACTGTCTGATACATATATATTCTAATAGACTGTAAAAACAAATGTCTGTATCTTCTTTGGAATTTTCTAACATTAGCCAGTATTTTCCCAGATCATGCAGAAAAATTTAGTAAACCTCGATGACTTAAAAGATCACATATCACAACATGTAGGAAACACCACTCCTGATGTGTTACATTCCGTAGTTGAGCACGTCCTGCAATGCCTGGATTGTGTCCTCCAGCACAATGGCCCTGTGAAACCTGAATGTGATCGGCACCGCCATGCAAAAGCGTAACCACATTTACTCTGACACTTTCTAATAAATTAGGTTTGTCATCCGGTTTTACGCCTTTAATTCTTTGTTCTAGTATTACACATTACATTTCACACTCAAAAGCGCCATCTATTGGCGATTATTGCAATTAATATTTTTTATTGTTCCATTCTTCTTCCCTCTTCTCGAATAGTAAGTGTACCGATTTTAGTTTCGGGTTATTCCTTCAAGCTACAGACAGCTCCAAATAGAGATACTTATATTATAACCACCCGGTATTATACTGCATTGAGTGATGATTCTAAAATAAGTTTTGTGTAAATAATATGACTACTTACGCTTTTTTTATTTTACTTTTATATAATTCTTATCTGTTTTTAGCTAGTAAAAACGGTTTCATTTTTACGCGCATAATGTTTTCACACTTATTTAAAAACAAAACAGACATTAGTAGTGGGAAAACGACAGTTCAAGCTCAGGAGGAGGAGGGTGAGGAGGGATGAGGCGGAGGGATGAGGCGGAGGGATGAGGTGGAGGGATGAGGGGGAGGGATGAGGTGGAGGGATGAGGCACCGACCCTCCGATCGCCCCCGCAACGCACCCTAGCGGGAAAAATGGCAATTGTGAAAAAAAGGGTTAATTTTCTACTGTAACACGAGGAGTGAAAATAAGAACTCTAAGAAAAGGTTAAATGGACAAGATTATCATACTATAAGATGAATATTGATTTTATATACTAATTTTGAATGACAAACACCTTAATGAGTATCACTAATTAAGCGAAACAATGGAAAAATATCAACCTTAACGAAAAAAGCAGATTTCTTTAGAATTTTTCAACTATAAGATGACGATATCAACTTATATGAAGAAATTTAAACTTACATTTTAGTTTTGCACAATGGACACCTTAACGAGAATAATAATTAAGCAAAATAAAATAACAATTTTAACGAAACTGCTGATTTCTTATGAATTTTTCAACTATAACATGAGAATATCAAACTATAAGATGGATTTTAAACTTATATTATAGTTTCTGAACAATAGACACCTTAATGAGTATAATAATTAAGCAAAAGAAAATATTACTTTTAACGAAAATGATGATTTCCTATGAATTTTTTCAACTATAAGATGTGGATATCAAATCATAAGCCGTAGAATAAACATATATAATTATTTTAAATGACGAACATTTTAATGAGTATTACTAATTAGACGAAACAATTGAAAAATATCAATTGTAAGGTATAAAGCTGATTTTTTAAGAATTTTTCAAGTATAAGATGAGAATATCAACTTATAAGAGGAAATTACACTTTTTTAGTTTTTCAACCGTAATACACAGAAAATATTCAAAATTTGAATGAATTTTATACCTAATCAATTGATTTTCCGCACAATAATAGGAGTTTTAGCAACCATTATCTAATTTTACTGTGTATACTTGATTTAATTCTGTTTAGACGTACGTAATATAATCTTTTTATATCATTTAGACTTGAAATAAGAACCATATTTAAATAAAAACCAGTTGTTTATTTATTCTTAATACGCAAACTTTTTTTCTTTCCTAAAATGTAGCATTTCTGAGGAGGGATAATAATTCCACCCCACATTCTAAGGAAAAGGGAAGTCTAACAATGACCGTCTAGGTCACAACTTTTACTATAATATAAATATTATTCGCTATCAATATGTTTACAAAAAATCCATGTTGGGAGATAGATATGAGTTATATTTTAATAAAGTTTACCCTCCTCCATCTTCTACACGATGCTAACAATTATACAAAACAAAAGAAATACCGATTTTTAACGAAAAAGGGTGAATTTTAATGAATTTTTACACAAGTTTTCGGTATTATTGTACACTAACAGGTATGATATTATTTCTTAGGTGATTACAATACAGAGAAAATTATTCACCTTTAGATTACTTTTCGTGAAATATTTAACAGTAATTATATAAACTCCTGTTTACATCACTAATTTACATTTGAAAATAAGGATTTATAGGATAAAATAAATAATCTTAACTTATACTTAGTAAATTTTTACACAATTCCAATTATTTTATACCGTGTTTTTCACGAGTTTTATATTAATTAGTAATTTTATATTAATTAACTTTGAATATTTTCTATGATATGGTTAATCCATTTTTATCACAGAAATACCAGTACCTAAAATTTCACTTAAACTCATATTCTAAGTATTAATATTCACTTATAACTTTACTTTTAGTTATACTTTTACTTGAAACCACGTGAACTTGTAGAACCCTGCTTACGCATATGGAGTTTAGTACATCACACTGTTATCTAAATGAATATGAATACCTTATTGTTTTAAATTTTCCAATTTTAACAGAATATGCACGAATATAAACTTTAATTTTATCTAAACATTTTATTTCAAATACCCTAGTTTATGAAAACGATACATATTACCAAATATTAGACAACATTTTAACATGAACTTAGATACTGATCACATACCTATTTTAGCATAATTTATTAGCATACATAGCATTTCTTCCATTTCTTTCAGAAATATACATATAAAATTATGGATTTACCGAGTATATATCCAATTTTAGCTTTCACTTACCAATTTTTACACCATTTCAATGATTTCAATGATTTCAAGCTATTTTATATTACAGAAACGAAAAAATAATTGAATACAGACGCGAGTAAATAATATTTGTATTGTATTTTCCATTCAAAGATTTGAAACTCAAGTTAAAATTTATGTTATAAGTATTGATATCCACTTTTAGTTATACTTTTACTTGAAACCATATGAACTTGTAGAACCTTGCTTACGCATATGAGTTTAGTACACACTGTTATCTAAATGAATATGAATACCTTATTGTTTTAAATTTTCCAATTTTAACAGAATATGCACGAATATAACCTTTAAGTTTATCTAAACATTTTATTTCAAATACCCTAGTTTATGAAAACGATACATATTACCAAATATTAGACATTTTAACATAAACTTAGATACTGATCACATACCTATTTTAGCATAACTTATTAACATGCAATAGCATTTTATCCATTCCTTTCAGAAATATACATATAAATATATGGATTTAACGAGTAAATATCCAATTTTAGCTTGCATTTAGTGATTTTTTACACCAATCCAATGATTTCGAGCTATTTTATATCACAGAAACGAAAACATATTTGAACATAAACGCCTGTAAAATAATATTTGAACTGTGTTTCCTATTCAAAAATTCAAATCTCAAATTAAAATTTATGTTCTATCACTTATCAACTATTTATCCCACATAACTTTTACCATAAAAACATCGTAGAAATTAAATATACGTTAAATGAAAATAATAAATTGTAAGTACCTAAAAATATCAAACACAAAATCTATTAATCAAAACTTAAAAAAATAAAAAAAAAATTAAAAGTTCTTACGAAGTTAAAAAAAAAAAATTTACAAATGAAAAAAAAAAATTTACAAATGAAAAAAAAAAAAATTACAAATGAAAAAAAAATTTACAAATGAAAAAAAAAAATTTACAAATGAAAAAAAAAAATTTACAAATGAAAAAAAAATTTTACAAATGAAAAAAAAAATTACAAATGAAAAAAAAAAATTACAAAATTAAAAAAAAAAGTTTTTACAAAAAAAGTTTAAAAAAAAAGTATTTTACAAAATTAAAAAAAAAAGTTTTTTACATAAAAAAAGGAAAAAAATTACGAAGGTTTAATATATTACAAAAAGTACCCATTTTTTACAAATTTTTTTAAAAATTAGAAGTTTAATTGCTATTATTACCACTATCACTTCTCAGAATTTAGCAGCCTAGACTTTTGTACACTATATATTTTTAATACTATAAAGAAAATTTCAACTGCAATTGTACCAACACTATTATTAAGTTCGCATAAACCAAATTTCATACTGTATTTAGCAAATTTCCAATTAACATCTTCCGTGTAGAGTAACCTTTTCCTCTAACATTTGAAATCGTGTATATCTGCTACTTTCATATTTATAATTAATATTTCAGAATTAAGACCATACTAACCATTTTAATATAAGACCATATTTAAGCAAGATTCCATGATAAAGCTTATTATACTGATTATTTTTATTTAGTACGCATGCGCAGTTTTGTCACATGATCACTTTAACTGATGATAATATAAAATTTTGAAAAGTGATGCAGAGGTTCTCATTTCCCAAGTCAAATTCTTGCAGATGACTGTATAATGTATAGCTCCAGTAAATTTCCTGATTTTAACCCAGTTGGGGAAACAATTTATCTGTTAACGAATAAAGTAAGTTGTACTATATCATTGTAAAACATCAATAAATGATTATTTATCTATTAAATTTTTTCTAAGTATATAATTATATTTCTTTTATTGTATAGATGTTACACCAAGATGAATCAAAACAGCAGAAACTCTCTTTACCAGAAATGGATACCCCGGATGATTCATCGTCAACACATATAGAGTTAAAGAATAATATACATGTGAGTACTTATATGTGATATATTAGAATACATATATTAAACATAATTAGAGTGAATTTACAATAAAATATTGTACCAGATGTTCTATAAAATGTGATGTTTTTTCGTCTATAGTGTTAGAAGGAATTCTAAATATATGCATTTATTTCTCTTGCAGATGTGTTTCACCTGTAACAAATACTTTTCAAGTAAATGGAATTTAAAAGAACATATACAAATCCATACTAGTGAAAAACCATATACTTGTAATCATCGTCAAAAATCATCTACAAGAAAGCGTGAATTATCTTTTACTAGAAAATACAGACCATCAGTTCATATGAAAACACATCCTGTTAAAAAATTGTTTCAGTGTGAAAAGTGTGAGAAAATATTCGTTATTCGTAATAAACTGAATAGACATATGACTGTTATGTTGAACTTGTCGAAGACAGTATCCCAAATCATATTGAAGATGGATATTCAAAAATTAACCAGTAGTTTGAAGAATTTAACAGTCAAAGATCAGATTGGATACTTCGAAAAATTGACTGTATAGAACATAAACCAACATAACATTTACCCAAACTACTCATGCAGCATTATTGATTTGACATATGATATCCAAAAAGTGAAATTTGTAAAGAAAAATCCAAAGTGTTGTAAAGAATTTTATTGATATAATTGATAAAATGTATTGAAGAGAAAATGATATAAATGTAGACAATATTCACAATGTATTGTTTAAATACCCATAATAATAAAAAATGTATCTATACACATCTGTGTTTATTTTTATAAAACATATTTCATTGTTAAAATATATTGTATGATTTTTAACATGAAATTTCTACATGACAGTAAATAACTAATTTTGCTTTACGTAAGACTTGAGATTTATCATAACTTGTTCAACGAAACAACATTTTTCCCCAATGAATATCCAGTTTACACACATACATATGAAAATCAACTTTTGATAATACTATACATCAGATTAATGAAAAATATATAAAATTCATTAAAAAAATGTTTTTACAAATAAAAAATTAAAAATTTTTTACAAATTTTAAAAAAAAAGTTTCTTTACAATTAAAAAAAGTTTTTACAAATTAAAAAAAAAAGTTTTTACGTATATAAAAAATGTTTCTACAAAGTTAAAAAAAAAGTTATAAAAAAAGTTTACAAAACTAAAAAAAAAAATAAAAATTTAACAAAAAATAAATAAATATTTCAAGTTTTTCTAAAAATATTTACATATTAACAAAAATTTACTCAAAAGTCAGAACCAGACCTATGTCTAACATAGCATTTTTTCGACTTCAGTTGTTAAAATCATAGTGTTAGCGCTGTGAAAATACAAAATAATACCTTCAAATGGTAATCTATCTTGGATCCAATATATGGTATATTAAGAATCATTTGTGATTTCAACAAATTAAATATGCATGAGAAAACCATTAATGTATCAGCAACTGATGGGACTCATTTTGCTGTTATATTAGTCACTTCTGGACCGATAGATATGTTTTCAGTTATCTACACTTCAATAGGTAAATCTAAAGGAAACTCTGAAGATTTTTTATTTGATTAAGACTGATATAAATTGTTTCTTGTATCTGTCTGTAATGTCAACACCCTTAAAGCATCTCTATCTGTTAGTCTTTGGTTACTGTTACTGTCGGTAACTTCCAGATTTATAGATTGATATAACATCAGCAAAATGAGTCCCATCAGTTGCTGATACATTAATGGTTTTCTCATGCATATTTAATTTGTTGAAATCACAAATGATTCTTAATATACCATATATTGGATCCAAGATAGATTACCATTTGAAGGTATTATTTTGTATTTTCACAGCGCTAACACTATGATTTTAACAACTGAAGTCGAAAAAATGCTATGTTAGACATAGGTCTGGTTCTGACTTTTGAGTAAATTTTTGTTAATATGTAAATATTTTTAGAAAAACTTGAAATATTTATTTATTTTTTGTTAAATTTTTATTTTTTTTTTTAGTTTTGTAAACTTTTTTTATAACTTTTTTTTTAACTTTGTAGAAACATTTTTTATATACGTAAAAACTTTTTTTTTTAATTTGTAAAAACTTTTTTTAATTGTAAAGAAACTTTTTTTTTAAAATTTGTAAAAAATTTTTAATTTTTTATTTGTAAAAACATTTTTTAAATGAATTTTATATATTTTTCATTAATCTGATGTATAGTATTATCAAAAGTTGATTTTCATATGTATGTGTGTAAACTGGATATTCATTGGGGAAAAATGTTGTTTCGTTGAACAAGTTATGATAAATCTCAAGTCTTACGTAAAGCAAAATTAGTTATTTACTGTCATGTAGAAATTTCATGTTAAAAATCATACAATATATTTTAACAATGAAATATGTTTTATAAAAATAAACACAGATGTGTATAGATACATTTTTTATTATTATGGGTATTTAAACAATACATTGTGAATATTGTCTACATTTATATCATTTTCTCTTCAATACATTTTATCAATTATATCAATAAAATTCTTTACAACACTTTGGATTTTTCTTTACAAATTTCACTTTTTGGATATCATATGTCAAATCAATAATGCTGCATGAGTAGTTTGGGTAAATGTTATGTTGGTTTATGTTCTATACAGTCAATTTTTCGAAGTATCCAATCTGATCTTTGACTGTTAAATTCTTCAAACTACTGGTTAATTTTTGAATATCCATCTTCAATATGATTTGGGATACTGTCTTCGACAAGTTCAACATAACAGTCATATGTCTATTCAGTTTATTACGAATAACGAATATTTTCTCACACTTTTCACACTGAAACAATTTTTTAACAGGATGTGTTTTCATATGAACTGATGGTCTGTATTTTCTAGTAAAAGATAATTCACGCTTTCTTGTAGATGATTTTTGACGATGATTACAAGTATATGGTTTTTCACTAGTATGGATTTGTATATGTTCTTTTAAATTCCATTTACTTGAAAAGTATTTGTTACAGGTGAAACACATCTGCAAGAGAAATAAATGCATATATTTAGAATTCCTTCTAACACTATAGACGAAAAAACATCACATTTTATAGAACATCTGGTACAATATTTTATTGTAAATTCACTCTAATTATGTTTAATATATGTATTCTAATATATCACATATAAGTACTCACATGTATATTATTCTTTAACTCTATATGTGTTGACGATGAATCATCCGGGGTATCCATTTCTGGTAAAGAGAGTTTCTGCTGTTTTGATTCATCTTGGTGTAACATCTATACAATAAAAGAAATATAATTATATACTTAGAAAAAATTTAATAGATAAATAATCATTTATTGATGTTTTACAATGATATAGTACAACTTACTTTATTCGTTAACAGATAAATTGTTTCCCCAACTGGGTTAAAATCAGGAAATTTACTGGAGCTATACATTATACAGTCATCTGCAAGAATTTGACTTGGGAAATGAGAACCTCTGCATCACTTTTCAAAATTTTATATTATCATCAGTTAAAGTGATCATGTGACAAAACTGCGCATGCGTACTAAATAAAAATAATCAGTATAATAAGCTTTATCATGGAATCTTGCTTAAATATGGTCTTATATTAAAATGGTTAGTATGGTCTTAATTCTGAAATATTAATTATAAATATGAAAGTAGCAGATATACACGATTTCAAATGTTAGAGGAAAAGGTTACTCTACACGGAAGATGTTAATTGGAAATTTGCTAAATACAGTATGAAATTTGGTTTATGCGAACTTAATAATAGTGTTGGTACAATTGCAGTTGAAATTTTCTTTATAGTATTAAAAATATATAGTGTACAAAAGTCTAGGCTGCTAAATTCTGAGAAGTGATAGTGGTAATAATAGCAATTAAACTTCTAATTTTTAAAAAAATTTGTAAAAAATGGGTACTTTTTGTAATATATTAAACCTTCGTAATTTTTTTCCTTTTTTTATGTAAAAAACTTTTTTTTTTAATTTTGTAAAATACTTTTTTTTTTAACTTTTTTTGTAAAAACTTTTTTTTTTAATTTTGTAATTTTTTTTTTTTCATTTGTAATTTTTTTTTTCATTTGTAAAATTTTTTTTTCATTTGTAAATTTTTTTTTTTCATTTGTAAATTTTTTTTTTTCATTTGTAAATTTTTTTTTCATTTGTAATTTTTTTTTTTTTCATTTGTAAATTTTTTTTTTCATTTGTAATTTTTTTTTTTTTAACTTCGTAAGAACTTTTAATTTTTTTTTTATTTTTTTAAGTTTTGATTAATAGATTTTGTGTTTGATATTTTTAGGTACTTACAATTTATTATTTTCATTTAACGTATATTTAATTTCTACGATGTTTTTATGGTAAAAGTTATGTGGGATAAATAGTTGATAAGTGATAGAACATAAATTTTAATTTGAGATTTGAATTTTTGAATAGGAAACACAGTTCAAATATTATTTTACAGGCGTTTATGTTCAAATATGTTTTCGTTTCTGTGATATAAAATAGCTCGAAATCATTGGATTGGTGTAAAAAATCACTAAATGCAAGCTAAAATTGGATATTTACTCGTTAAATCCATATATTTATATGTATATTTCTGAAAGGAATGGATAAAATGCTATTGCATGTTAATAAGTTATGCTAAAATAGGTATGTGATCAGTATCTAAGTTTATGTTAAAATGTCTAATATTTGGTAATATGTATCGTTTTCATAAACTAGGGTATTTGAAATAAAATGTTTAGATAAACTTAAAGGTTATATTCGTGCATATTCTGTTAAAATTGGAAAATTTAAAACAATAAGGTATTCATATTCATTTAGATAACAGTGTGTACTAAACTCATATGCGTAAGCAAGGTTCTACAAGTTCATATGGTTTCAAGTAAAAGTATAACTAAAAGTGGATATCAATACTTATAACATAAATTTTAACTTGAGTTTCAAATCTTTGAATGGAAAATACAATACAAATATTATTTACTCGCGTCTGTATTCAATTATTTTTTCGTTTCTGTAATATAAAATAGCTTGAAATCATTGAAATCATTGAAATGGTGTAAAAATTGGTAAGTGAAAGCTAAAATTGGATATATACTCGGTAAATCCATAATTTTATATGTATATTTCTGAAAGAAATGGAAGAAATGCTATGTATGCTAATAAATTATGCTAAAATAGGTATGTGATCAGTATCTAAGTTCATGTTAAAATGTTGTCTAATATTTGGTAATATGTATCGTTTTCATAAACTAGGGTATTTGAAATAAAATGTTTAGATAAAATTAAAGTTTATATTCGTGCATATTCTGTTAAAATTGGAAAATTTAAAACAATAAGGTATTCATATTCATTTAGATAACAGTGTGATGTACTAAACTCCATATGCGTAAGCAGGGTTCTACAAGTTCACGTGGTTTCAAGTAAAAGTATAACTAAAAGTAAAGTTATAAGTGAATATTAATACTTAGAATATGAGTTTAAGTGAAATTTTAGGTACTGGTATTTCTGTGATAAAAATGGATTAACCATATCATAGAAAATATTCAAAGTTAATTAATATAAAATTACTAATTAATATAAAACTCGTGAAAAACACGGTATAAAATAATTGGAATTGTGTAAAAATTTACTAAGTATAAGTTAAGATTATTTATTTTATCCTATAAATCCTTATTTTCAAATGTAAATTAGTGATGTAAACAGGAGTTTATATAATTACTGTTAAATATTTCACGAAAAGTAATCTAAAGGTGAATAATTTTCTCTGTATTGTAATCACCTAAGAAATAATATCATACCTGTTAGTGTACAATAATACCGAAAACTTGTGTAAAAATTCATTAAAATTCACCCTTTTTCGTTAAAAATCGGTATTTCTTTTGTTTTGTATAATTGTTAGCATCGTGTAGAAGATGGAGGAGGGTAAACTTTATTAAAATATAACTCATATCTATCTCCCAACATGGATTTTTTGTAAACATATTGATAGCGAATAATATTTATATTATAGTAAAAGTTGTGACCTAGACGGTCATTGTTAGACTTCCCTTTTCCTTAGAATGTGGGGTGGAATTATTATCCCTCCTCAGAAATGCTACATTTTAGGAAAGAAAAAAAGTTTGCGTATTAAGAATAAATAAACAACTGGTTTTTATTTAAATATGGTTCTTATTTCAAGTCTAAATGATATAAAAAGATTATATTACGTACGTCTAAACAGAATTAAATCAAGTATACACAGTAAAATTAGATAATGGTTGCTAAAACTCCTATTATTGTGCGGAAAATCAATTGATTAGGTATAAAATTCATTCAAATTTTGAATATTTTCTGTGTATTACGGTTGAAAAACTAAAAAAGTGTAATTTCCTCTTATAAGTTGATATTCTCATCTTATACTTGAAAAATTCTTAAAAAATCAGCTTTATACCTTACAATTGATATTTTTCAATTGTTTCGTCTAATTAGTAATACTCATTAAAATGTTCGTCATTTAAAATAATTATATATGTTTATTCTACGGCTTATGATTTGATATCCACATCTTATAGTTGAAAAAATTCATAGGAAATCATCATTTTCGTTAAAAGTAATATTTTCTTTTGCTTAATTATTATACTCATTAAGGTGTCTATTGTTCAGAAACTATAATATAAGTTTAAAATCCATCTTATAGTTTGATATTCTCATGTTATAGTTGAAAAATTCATAAGAAATCAGCAGTTTCGTTAAAATTGTTATTTTATTTTGCTTAATTATTATTCTCGTTAAGGTGTCCATTGTGCAAAACTAAAATGTAAGTTTAAATTTCTTCATATAAGTTGATATCGTCATCTTATAGTTGAAAAATTCTAAAGAAATCTGCTTTTTTCGTTAAGGTTGATATTTTTCCATTGTTTCGCTTAATTAGTGATACTCATTAAGGTGTTTGTCATTCAAAATTAGTATATAAAATCAATATTCATCTTATAGTATGATAATCTTGTCCATTTAACCTTTTCTTAGAGTTCTTATTTTCACTCCTCGTGTTACAGTAGAAAATTAACCCTTTTTTTCACAATTTCCATTTTTCCCGCTAGGGTGCGTTGCGGGGGCGATCGGAGGGTCGGTGCCTCATCCCTCCACCTCATCCCTCCCCCTCATCCCTCCACCTCATCCCTCCGCCTCATCCCTCCGCCTCATCCCTCCTCACCCTCCTCCTCCTGAGCTTGAACTGTCGTTTTCCCACTACTGACATTTTACACAAATTAAAATTAATATAGTTGTTACGTTTAAAATGAATAACAAGCATCCCTCCACCCCTAAAGTGTTTGAGTTTTTGCTGCCGTCTGTCAGAAGCTATTAATGGACGTGACTAAATTTTTTGTTACAGAAATTATTTATAAAATAAAACTTTAAATATCAAACATTACTCTTTGAATGCTAAACGTGAAAAATCGCATAAAAAAACGCCAACAATTCAAAAATCACAAAGGACACATTTACTATATCAGGTTAAAAGTTTGAAATCGGATTCATTTTATGACAGTCAAATTATCGCCGCAAAACACGAATAAGTTCTTAAAATCGCATAAAAAAATCTCGAAAAATTTAAAAACCGCTGTATGAAATCCGAATTTACCTTATTGAAGCAAAATATTGAAACCGGGTTGCTTTTACTAATGCAGAAAAAACAATCATAACGCGAAAAAAATTCTAAAAATCACGTGACAAATTAAATAAAAAATACCCAATTAAAATTAAATAAATAAATAAATAAAAACTGGTTCCGTGCTGCATAACTTCAGTCATAAAGATACCTTCTTGCCAAATCTTGTAGCTCAATGCACAGAGGACTCTCCAGAGCAAACACACACAACCACACACACACGCAAGTAGACACACAAACATCTATCTTCATTATTATAGAAGATAGTTTTGTAATTTACGTTGTTTATATAAATCCAACAGTTTAAAAAAAAGCGCGTTTAAACTGTTCGGTACACTCTGTATACATGTTTTCGGACGCAATGAAGAAACTTTTTATTTTAAGATTACTGAAAAACTAGAAGTAGGTAAAGAGGCAAAAAGGGTGTTCCAATAGGAAAAATAAATATTTGCACAAAAACAACTGCACACACAACCAATCTAAATTCTACGACGTAGTCCATTGATAATCAGAAATGACGGATGAAAATCGTTTCCATTTTCTTTGTAATAAAAATATTAGCATTACACATTTTCATCTCTTACATTACTACTTTTTTCCACTAGAAATTTTGTTATTCACAAGACATTTCTTTTTGCTGCAGTTCTTTCTTTATATATAAAAAAAGAGAAACTGCATAAGTTTAATTGCTAAACTATTTTATGCAATAAGGTATTTGAGTTAATCATAAAAAAAATTAGACAAACATCTTATTATGACCGTACATATATTCCATTTGATACCGTGAAATAATAAGTACTGTTCCAGAAAAAAAATAATTTAAAATGAATTTAAAACAACATGTATGGGAAAAACAAAAATATAAAAATTTAATTACAGAACGCACACTATACGAGGATAAATTTAATTTTGCATTATGTACTTCTATAAAAAGCGTTTATAAATACGAGTCGATAAAACTTAATTATATGCTAGAATATTCATTTGAAAAACAACTATGAATGTGCAGAAAAATCTTTGTAACTGTATTGTAGAAGATGTCCCATTTGCATTCACATAATGCAATAGCACAAGGAAAATTTAAACGGAAAACGTGTTGAGAAATAACCATACTCACTTATTAACCTGTTCGTTGTCACGTATGAAATCGAAAAGTAAATTTATTTAAAGCGTAGTTTTGTTCCTATTTGTACTCGTCCTCTTTTCAGAAATTCAAACGAAATTAAGGATGAACTTTAAACCTTTTCTCACGGTGATGTATTTGATAGAACAAGAATTATTTTTTATGTTCTATTCACCCAGTAAACATTAAACAGGTTCTTCCTCTATGCTTATCTTCTAACTCTGAGGATCTGCGTGCATTTTTGTGTGTAATATGTTTATGTAAATGCATATACAAGTAAACCTATGTAACTAATGTAAAATGGTCTTGGAAGATATCGAATGTGGGACATTGTTACTAATCCAAAAGAACCGAAAGTAAATAATTTGTTAAAACTGTAAAATATTTTTCCTTTCTGAATTTTAAAGTAAAAACACAGAAGATTTTAATCTCTTATATGAAGTATTGAACTTAAAAATACTGCATTAGAAAACAAATATCTCGATCTTTAATTTTAATTTATTTATTTACTTATCATTATTCATTTATTTACAGAGTCAAGATTATTACATACTTTTAACATATGGGAAAAGGTACGCTCAATTTGAAACCAAATCCATTGGAAAAATCACTAAACTGCAAATATACTGTTTGAAACTGTAATCAGTAAAATCATTTGAATTTCATAATTTTATTTTTTGACTGAAAAACTAAATAAGTTTCTGCATTTATAGAAGATATTCTGAACATAAAAAATAATAGAAAATGATCGTTATTAAAAAGAAGTCACCTTTTTGCCGCGAACCCACACTTTGTCAGATGCATCATACCAAATGTGGAGAAGAGCGGGGAGTATCTTTTTTAAAAATGAAACTTCATCTATATCATTGTTCAAAGAGAACAATGCCGTGTACGTGTAAAACCTATCAAATACCCGTCTGAAAAAATTACATTTCACAAACAGAGTATTTCAAACTTGTGGGGATGGGCTATTCCTACTCTCTACCTGATTAAAGCATTCACCAAGTCACCATTGATCATAACGAAAAAAAATCTCTTATTATCATTTCTCATTTGTATACACTTTCTATCCCCCCCCCCCTTTTGCATCTTCCAACATATACAATGTCCAAGAATAACCAAAATCAAGTCTTTTGTTATCAATGACTCTCGTTATTAAAAAGAATTCCGTAAAATAACGGAATATCAAGATCCTATCGGAATCATACATCTAGAGACAGAGATACCTGCGTTAACTAATATGGCGCTAAGATACGTTTCTAGAAAAGGTTCAAATAATATTATACGTCGAGGGGAAGCTTTGGATTATCCAATAAACCTCCTTAAAAAAAACGCAGCTTCTGCAGTGTATAAAAAAAATACTTGGTAAAGAGAATTTTTAAAAAAGAAATAAAACAAAAAACTCAAAATTCATACTTAAGTCTTTAATTTCAAAATTTGGGAGACAAAGATGATTCAAGATATAATTTCTTTAAATATAAGGATTGTTATATAAAACATGTAGAAACGAATATGTGAATAAAAAGGGTTTTTTGTATCAAAATTTAACCAAAGTTGCTTTTAAAAAACTAAAATATTTACTTCAAATGCAATGGATTTTCAGAAATAAAAAAATATTCACTACATGAATTTTTTTTCTTCCTCATTTTATTCTTATTTCTTCTTTTTCATCTAAATTTATCATTTATTTCTTATTCCATCTAAAAACAAAATTATCATTTCAGTAAATATCATCTTTTATTTACAATGATTACAAATGCACTTTTGGTTCACTTAAGAATTCTTTTTTTCCTTGTGTAAATATTTTAAAATGTGACAAGTTTTTTTTTTTTTTTTTTTTTTTTTTTTTTAAACTCGATATTGAAGTTACTAGTTTGTCTGTATGAAGCCCAGTAGCTGGTCGGTGCGTCACGATACCACGCTACAGGTACAGAGTTCGACTCCGGGCTGGGCAAGGTTCACCCAGTATTTCATCCCTTCGGGGTCAATAAAATGAGTATCAAGTTTGCTTGGGAATCAAATACTGGAGACTGGAGTTCTCGAGTTAGGTTGACCACCTAACCGGGACATATGTTGTATAGCACCCCATAACTATTGAACAGTGTAGGCCACGATCCCTAGAGACTGTAGCGCCATAGAGTTCAGCTTAGTTCGTGTGTATATATTGGATATTTGCAACACTATAACGTAAAGAGTTAAAAAATTGATACAATAATGTTTAAAAATAGATATCGTTAGACATATCATGAAAACTTAAGCTAGAAACTGAAAACACTAGCTAGAAAAGTACAAGAAAGCTAGAAAATACTATAATTTTTTGAAACTTCATTTGTAAGTAACCGAACACGGCCTTAAACGGAACAATATTATGACTTTCGCGAAACAAATACAATGTATTTACAATATGAGGTATACGTGGTAAGGCAAAAATCTGTACAACCCAAAATTTTCTCCGTCATTCGCGAATCCGTTTTAGCAAATTTTATTGTATATATTCGGTATATATATATATATATATATCATATAAGATAAATAGTCTATATGAATGGTGTTCTTCTTTGATATTAAACGCAAGATTTACTAATACAACATATTATAAAAACATTGAAAGTTTTAATTACTTTGAAATGATTTAGAAATTCAAAAAAAAAGTAAAATTCTTTTTGAAATATCGATAATAAAATTACAACTTCTAATGTGTATGTGGAATAAAAAAACATTGTAATATAAAAGGGTTACAGTAATAGCATATGGTAATACAAAAATTAAAGAAAAAAGTAATCATAAAGAAATATTATTAACACTTAACCGTCAAAAATCCCCGCTACGGTGACATCACAGTTTTACGAAGAACATCACTTCTTTTATTTTGGCATCATCTTTTCTGATAATTTTTTTAAAAATTATTTAATTACTGGCAATTTTGAGATTTGATATGGCGAAATTTTCTTTGCAAAAATATGATATAAACGTGTAGTATATAGAGTGCAAAATCCTTAAATTTGTACCCAGTATTTTTGCACAGAAAATTTCACCTTTGCTAATCTCAAAATTTCAACAATAATGCAAAAAAAAAGCTTGTCAGAAAAAGTAGTGCAAAAAATAAATAAATAAATAAATAAATAAAAAATAAATAAAATAAAGAAGATGTAACTGACGCTCGTCGTGAAAATGTGACGTTTACGTAGTGGGGCCGTTAAGGGTTAATATACATTACGATTAATTTAAACATAGAAAATAAGTAACTGCCATAAGCGCTTGTAACAACATATATTGCATGAGGGATTACCTACATAAATGACGTTTTTCTCGGCGATTAAAAGCACCACCCTTCTGTTCACTCTTTTGACCTATTAAAACCAATATTTAGTATTCATTATTACACGTAATCTTCAGTGCGTATCGAATTTATTTTCATAATCTTACACATGTTTAAATACTTTCACTGCTCCAACGTCAAGATTGTGACAAGATAATGGTTATGAAACAGGAGTATGTAAAGGCTCTCCTGTTATTCTAAAAACATCCGGTTCAACACACTCATTTCACATGCAGGTCTTCTTTTTGAACTGTCTAACTGTATAAGTGAAAGTTTCAAATTTCTAGTAGAAAACGGAAGGGTTTAGTTTACGGAAATAAATTGCCTTAACCCATTTTAAAAGCGTTATCTAATCAATCAAAAGTGAAGAAAGGCAGCATCTCATTTTCTAAAGCGTATGTGCTTTTTATATATTTAGATTTTTCGCGATTTAAATAAAACTTAACTTTCTTCACCTTGCTGAAATATTAAGGTCGTGTCTGCTATCCAACTTGCATGAAATATTCAAGGTGGATTTTTGCGATTCGGAACGTGCACGTGATTAAATATTTTTACTAGATCAACGTCAAGGTTGTGAAGAGATATTGATGATAATATGTCTGCATTAACTCTCGAGTTATTCTAAAAATAAAGTTCAATACTCTTATTTGACATGTAGTTTATTTTTTTCTGTTCTAACAACAGCAGTGTTAGTTTCACATTTCTAACAGAAACCGAAAACAATTGTTTAACTGCTAAACATTTTATACTATTCACTTTAACACTCCAGTTACCAATGTATAGACCACGTGAGCTTCCTTTCTGCTCTCTTACTGAAACTTCCCTGAAGGAAAGTTCAGGCCCTTCTATTGGCTTCTTGGTGAAGGTGTTGATAACTAACAGACACTTGCTGTTATAACCTGTGGCTTTTATAACTTACACAATTTTCCTCGTGACACTTCGGCGTTGCCTAAATGTTGTGTGTGCCACGGTTTGAGAAAGTGAGTAGTGCTATTTTTCAGGATTTATCGTTAGTATAACAGTGTTAGCGTATGAAAAACTTCGAGGAATTATCGCTTCATTGCCTAATGTGGACTAGTATGCAGTGTTATAATAAGCAAACAAAAATCATTAAAAGTGAATGTATTTGTCTTATTCGAAGGCAAAATAACTAAAACAATTAAAAAAAAGGAAAATTGCTCCGGTAGAACACGCGTGGGATCTGACGGGCTGTAGAAATTTTTCGAATTTAAGAATAAATCTATAAAATCCTGTGTTCGCGCACTTCTTGATTCATTTTTAGGTGCGTTCGTAATTATATAAATACGTAGCACCTATTGTCGTCGCCTGGTCCGTCCGTCTGTCCGTCCGTCCGTCTGTCTGTCTGTCCGTCTGTCTGTCCGTCCGTCCCTCCGTCCGCATATAACAACGCAAAAACTACCCAACCGAATGATTTGCAATTTAAAATATATTATCTTTGCAGAATTTTGTCGAGACATTTCAAATTTTATTAAAATCGAATCAAAACTTTAGGAGATATTAATAAAAATATTTATTAAGAAATTTGAATTTTTTTTTTTTTAAATCGGTGCTTTTTTGTTATAGGAGCTTCCGAAGTTGAATCGTCAAGCGACCGAGATACTTATTTTATGACAGAAATTAATCTGCAGACGATATAATTCATTTCACAGAAATAAAAATCAGAAAAGATCTGAATATTTATGTAACTAGCTATAGTACGAACGCACCTCATTTGTCACGTTTGACGTACAATTTCCAACTTGTTATTTCTATATATATGTTATTCTTAATTCAAAATTTTTTCCATTCATTTAACGACATTCAAAAACTCTAATAATAAATTAAAGCGAAAGTTCTCCTGATATTCTTGTGTTCTAGGTCATTTTCTATCATTCTTTTTCAGTTAAATAATGCACATAAGAAAAATAAAAGTTTTTGGCATTGGATTTCTAGTACTGTTTTCTAAGTGTGCGAATATTTACACTAAACGAATTTTGATATTTTAATCTATCTGAACTCCTCCAAAATTCACTATGCACGGTAGGCAGAATAAATCGGCGAATGTGATTGCTCTCATTTGAGAAAAAAAAAAAACCAAAAATACTTAAAATATATTAAATTAGTTGGAGCCAAATTTAAAATTGCTAAAATAAAAATAGCACATTTTGTTTCTTTCTCAAAATGGCGGCTTTTTAACACTTTCCAACCTAGTTGAAAAGTGTTTATGACTTCGGTTCGTCTGGCCGTCTGCCGTCTGCCGTACGGCCGTCTGTCCGTGCTCTAACTCCCGTAAATATGCTCGGATTGACCTGCAATTTTTATATGTTATTGTTGTTATCTATAGCATGTTCCCTATTTCAATGGACGTGTGTAGCACTTATAGTTATTTTACAGGAACACTCAAAAGAATTCCGTTACATTACGGCCTATGGGGAGAAATCATTTGCGGTTTATTTTAATGATGTTACACAATTTCAAACACATTGTAATTGATATATATCACTAAGGTGCATTACAAGAAGCTTAATAGGGAATAGGATGTGCATAGCACTTAATAGTTACTTCACAGGAAAAGTCAAAGAATTCCGTTACATTACGTCTGCGGTTTATTTAAATAATGTTTCACTATTTTAAACGCATTGAAATTTATATATATCACTAAGGTGCAGTACAAGAGGCTTCCCTGTATAGGATCTACAGAATTTATACATACCACGTAATAGACAAAAAGCGAGTTAAAATTAAAATTGCGCTCAGTAACTTAAAACGCACTTCCAGGAATTATTGTTAACAGACAGTAGAGAATTATTTTGTGTGTCCCTGTAAATGAACGATGACTGCTATACACACAATATTCTGTAGTAAGCCTTTTCTTATGCACCTTAGTGATATAAATAAATTTCAATGCGTTTAAAATAGGGAAACATTATTTAAATAAACCGCAGACGATTTTTCTCCATAGACGTAATGTAACTGAATTCTTTTGACTGTCCCTGTAAAGTAACTATAAAAGCTATGCACACTATATTCCATATCAAGCTTCTTCTAATGCACTTTAGTGATGTATATAAATTTCAATGCGTTTAAAATAGTGAAACATTATTTAAATAAACCGCATAATGATTTTTCCCCATAGACTGCAATGTAACGGAATTCTTTTGAGAGTCCCTGTAAAAAAACTATAAGTGCTACACACTTCCGTTGAAATAGGGAACATGCTATAGATAACGACAATAACATATAAAAATTGCAGAGCAATACGAGCATATTTACAGGAGTTAGAGCATGGACAGACGGCCAGACGGCCATACGGCAGACGGCCATCCGGCCAGACAAACCGAAGTCATAAACACTTTTCAACTAGGTTGGAAAGTGTTAATAAAATGGGTTAAATGGCAAAAATACGTCATTGAAAGCGAGTCCTTTTTAAAAGAAGACGTGCATTTTCAAACATTAATTTGAAACATTTTACATACGACTTAGTAAAAATGAAGCATTTTCACTTAAACCTCAGAATTTGTACTATAAAAATCAAAATTATACATATATTGTTTGGTATTCTTTATTTTCACAAAAAAAAAAAAAAAAAAAAAAAAAAAAAAAACAGCGTATCATTACTAATATCACAATTTTGTGCAAAGAAACAAAACGGAGGAAAAAAAATAATCGTTTGCAGTTTGACATTTATTGAAATTAAAAGCAAAAAATTGCATGTTTATTTTTTTTTTTTTTATTAAGAGATTTTTAAAGTTAATCATTACAAATCCGAAGTTACTTTGCAGTTTTAAGATAAACTTTATCTAAAAGTGCATTTTTTGTTCTATTCTGTTCTGTAAATGCTGAAATAATGCAATATTTAGAAAAACTGAAATAAGTACCTGATAGTGAAAGAAAATACCAAATGCAAAAATCCAGTAAAAAACCGCTCAAAATCGCATTTTAAAAAGATCTAAATCGAAATTTCAAAACAATCTCTTTGAGGATTCTGGGGTACACCCTGTAGTACCTCCGTGCCCGATGGTGTAGCGTTGGCCTTATCCATCACAGCGTGAAAGCGTACAGAGTGTCACAAAATCTTTGTTTTATTAAGATAGATTTCCTATTTTAGTAAACAGGCTTTGAAATGAGTATAAAGTATTAAGTATGAGTATTTTTAACACTTTCCAACCTAGTTGAAAAGTGTTTATGACTTCGGTTTGTCTGGCCGTGTGGCCGTCTGGCCGTCTGCCGTCTGGCCGTCTGCCGTCTGGCCGTCTGCCGTCTGCCGTCTGGCCGTCTGTCCGTGCTCTAACTCCCGCAAATATGCTCGGATTGCTCTGCAATTTTTATATGTTATAGTCGTTATCAATAGCATGTTCCCTATTTCAACGGAAGTGTGTAGCACTTATACTTTTTTTACAGGGACACTCAAAAGAATTCCATTACATTGTGGTCTATGGGGAAAAATCACTTGAGGTTTATTCAAATAACGTTTCACTATTTTAAACGCATTGAAATTTATATATTTCACTAAGGTGCATTAGAAGAAGCTTAATATGGAATAGTGTGTGCATAGCACTTATAGTTACTTTACAGGGACAGTCAAAAGAATTCCGTTACATTACGTCTATGGAGAAAACTCGTTGCGGTTTATTTAAATAATGTTTCCCTATTTTAAACGCATTGAAATTTATATAAGGTGCATTACAAGAGGCTTACTACAGAATATTGTGTGTATAGCAGTCATCATTCATTTACAGGGACACACAAAAGAATTCTCTACTGTCTGTTAACAATAATTCCTGGAAGTGCGTTTTAAGTTACTGAACGCGATTTTAATTTTAACTCGCTTTTTGTCTATTACGTGGTGTGTATAAATTCTGTAGATCCTATACAGGGAAGCACAAAAGTTCGCGAACACATTTCCGTATTATTTAACTCCAGACGGAGAATTTTAAACTGTGCTACGCGTTTCCTAACTGAACTAAAATTTAGCATCCTATGTAGTATATATGCAAATCTATAGATCCTATACAGGGCTGATGAAAAGTATTCGGATTGCTTAGATGTTATCTTTTAGCTTATTAAACGGTATGATTTGTAAAATTATTTTGGAAGCGTTGGAAAGTGTTACATAATCTATGCTTGACGCATGAGTTTTCGTTCTTGTTGTATTAAGAAAACAGATTTTGTTATGTGTATGGAGATAACCCAGTGGTGTGTGTACGTGAAAAGATTTAGCTGATTTTGGTTTAATTAATTTCTTTCTTGCTTATATTTACAGTACCAGTTGTAACTTTCGCTGAATTCTTTTTACAAGTAGTGAATCATTAGATTAGAGTTTTGTTCATGTTGCAAGATCAAGTAGGCCTATTTTTGGATAGATCAGATAAAGAAAAAAAATATTATTAAATTTTGTGTTTAGCTCAGGATCACGTAAATAATATCGAGGAGTCATCACAACATTATTATCAATAGTGTTATGAAAAAATTCCGTGTTCAGTTAGGAAGGAGTAAGGCATCACGTATATTTGACTGAATAAATGGATTGAGAAACTGTTTATTGAAATGAAATTGTTTCTTTGGACGTGTATTGGCACTCATAAACATTTGTACAAATAACTTTGAGACATCATGTATATCCAAATATACACTTTGTATTAGCTTCCTAAATGTACTTTAACCTATCAGAGAACGCACTGTCTTAAATGCTACAGCAAACGTGAAATTAAAATGTTAGTGCTGATATGCATGATTTGTGTAAGTTGACCCTTATTAATACTCGTGCAAAATATCAAACTGCGTCAGCTGAAAGGTTAATTTCATATTAATATTCATGTAGCGTAGAGTAAAAGGAATCGAAGAAATTTTTATTTATAATATTAAACATGCACGCTGCCGTTCCAGAATATTATTATGATACGGATGATTTCTGTCACTTGTCCCTTACTAATATTATGAAATATCTTACATTTGTGATAGCGTAACTAATGAGAATAAATAGCACCACGCACAATAATTTGCTCACATAAATTATTAGAGTGCGCCCGCAAAAAGGTTAAATTTGCATTAATATTCCTATATCGTAGGATAAAAGGCATCAAAGAAATTGTATTTCTAATGTTAAACATGCACACTGCTTTTCAATAATATTATTATACGTTCTATCCAAATTAACAAAGAATATTTACTTTAAATAAGGAAAGAATAAAAGAATAATTTATGACACATATTTTATAGTATCACTGACAATAACTACGCTTGATAAATAATGAGCATTTGTTTCAAAATAGCCATTTAAAAGGTTACACGAATCAAAGACTTCTCTTTCGCTCTTATAGTTCATTACAATTGATGAAACGAACATCGCATTGAGTCTAACAACGTAAACGTAAATATATATATATATATATATATATATAATGATAAAAACTTTGTTTGAGAAAATTCTGGTCTATGTTATGTTTATATTAATAAACATAACATAGACCAGAATTTTCTCGTGATTGAACTCAAATAAATCCTCAAATAAATCATACATAAATAAGTCAAACTTTCAATACCACGAAATAGATTTGACTTTTCACTGCAAGATAAAAACCTGCTCAACTAATTTATTTCGAGAGCGAAAAATTTCTGAAATTCAGTGCAATTGACTTACAGATTAGCGCTTCGGTATATTAAAGTTCAGTTGTAATTTATTTGTCATTGGAAGATCTTACAGTGTACTGCAAGTACAGAAATACATTGTTTTATTTTTGAATAACAAAAATATTCCTTTTAGATATTCCACTTTCTATTCATGATTTCAATTACCGGATTAAAATTTCGCATCATTATAATACTATAAATGCAACTGAACATCAACGTATATAAATCTTTTTTTTTCATTATTACAAAGGAGGTTTCATTTTCTCGCAATACTAAGCACGTGTTTGCTTAATCAATTTGAAGAACTTGGAATTTCCATAACTCGAAACAGATTTCTCTATAATAGTGCGGGAGGCAGCGTCACATTTTTGGAACTAATTTTATCGTGAATGATTTTGGCAGATATGATACATTAGATGCTGCAGATAACGAAACAGTCAGTCAGCAGCCACACCAGCGGGGAGAGAGGGTGCCAGAGCAACACCGCAAACCTCGCTGTCAACCTAATTATTGAGGATGCCCCTGAGTCGAGGTAACATCAATAATCTGGTTGGCATCTGTATAAGATTGCATCAGTCTGTGCGATGTTGCTTTGGCAACACTCCTCTCGCGCTGGTGAGCCAGCTCACTGGCAGTTTCGTCATCTTCCCCATCGAATATATACATACCAAAATCATCGACGCTAAAATTGGTTTAAAAATATGACACTACCTCCTGGACTATAAGTAATTCCGAATATTCAAGTTTAGTTTTAATTTATTTGTGATTTCGAGATCTTACAATGTATTGTAGGTAAAGAAACATATTGTTTTATTTTAAAATAACAAAAATAATCTGTTAAACACCTTTCCATTTGAGTTTAATTACCTGATTAAAATTTGGAATCATTATAATCCTATAGATACAACTGAAACTAGATAACTCGAACATATATCAGTTACATTTTCAATGCCACTATATCGAATTGACGACTCTTCAAGGTGAAAATATGTTAGATTACTTAATATCTAGAACTCGAAATTTCCATAACACAAAACAGACTTCTGGACCCAAACTGGCGCTTTCGGCTATGAATATTTGATTGTAATTTAATTGCGATGCAGAAATAATGTATCTACAATATATTAAAATACACTGTAGATATAATGACACTGCTTTATTTTATAACAACAAGAAAACTCTTTTTAAATATGCCGTTTCCCAAGTATAAGTAATTACTTGATTAAAAATTGGGATCATTAGAAGCTTTAGTAATGTTTTGTTGTATTACAATCTGTTATTGAAACAAAAGAGGCTGCAAACATTTAACTGAATAAAAACAAAGCTAATTTTACGGTTATTTATTTTTAAATAATCCGGGAACACAAATACATCTTTTTGATATTGAACAATCTCTTCTCATAAATATTCAATCAAGATTTTGTCATCATTCCAAGGGTTTGAGAAAGAAGTCGACTCTTTCTGACGGGACAACAGAGTACATCACTCCTTGTTAGGAACACAATGATAGAGGTCAAAAATATGTAGACAATGACTGTCAAAAAAGCTTTTCATCCCAGATACAACACACGATAACTTAATGCATAACAAGCTGATAGTAATTTCTTGTTTTGTCGAACTTGTATAACAGCTATATGGTGCGTAAAGCTTGTGTGATTCAAAGTCAAGATGCATTATATTTCATTTTCATTCATAAGGAACAGTATCATTAAAGGAAAAAAAATAAGCTTAAGGTTCCTCGCAAAAAAATGCAGCCTGAAAAAAACTCATGATTATATTTTGAATAAGAAATAACAATACATCGAGATGTATTCTGAAATTATTTTTGTGAAAAGGATGTTTCAACAGTTACATATGCATCAAATCATATTTAAAAGTTATCGTTTTCTTATCATAATATTAAAAAAATAGTATTAATTACTTTTAAAAAATGAGTACAAATTTGTAAATAACCGTTCGCTAAGACAATACACAGAGAACATTGTATTCTTTGATAGGAGATCTCAATGCCTTTTTATTCATCAAATTGCTCTAAGAGAAGCTTCATGCTATTAAAGATCCATTAAAATCTTATTTAATATCACATACTCACTTAATATTTTCAGAAACGGCGATAGCATATTCGTAAAAAGTGAGTTTCATTTAATTTACCGATAACATTTATCCCAAGAAAAAATCTTTGTCATAATCACACGAGAGTTCACAACACATTTTATCGTAGAAAATTGTTTGAATGAAAACTGTTTTTAATGTATTAAAAAAACATCAAGCGATACCTAATATTTTGAACGTTCTTAAAAAAAATTCGAGATAATTTAACTGGAGTCTTTTGATTTTAACATATAAAATTAAATTTTCATATAACATTTATGCTCAGATAAAGATACTGTAAAATCATAGATGCAATTTGTATAAGCATCTACATTTAAATTTTTATATCAAATTAATGTTATTAAAATTTCAGTTCTAATGTTAAACATCGATCAAAGCATATTTAATACTTTGATCATTCTTTTGTAAAACATTTTCAGAAACTTTATTTATTAATCTAAAATCCATTTAACATTTTATTTTACATATAAAACATACAAAGAAAAAAAAATCTAAAATCTAATTTGTACCAGACGTCATAAAAAATATTTTAGATTAAAAACTACAATTAATTTATTACGACATTTATTTTAGGATGTAAGAACTATGCTCTAGTGAAAACTATTTTTATGCGATTGACATTTACCAAATTGTATTTAATACTTTAATATTATAATCCTAAACATTTTCACGAACTTTAGTTGAAGATTAAATAAATATATTAATTTAGGTAGCTGTTTTGCTAAGAAATGATTGAGAGAAATATCATAAGTTTAATTTATACGAGATATGCAGGGTAAAAATCATCAATAGAATGACATTTAATAATTTAATCACACTACATTCAGAATAGGATTAAAGGTTTTTAAAAGTTATTCGAAGATTTACTAAAAATAGTCGCAGCTCATGCGAATTGAGGCTACTCGTTTACAGATAACACTTAAAATAGATGGCCTTAAACTAAACTTAGAACCTGAAAGATCAAAAGGCTTAATTTGCATGAGTTGTCTCACAATAATTCTTTTATAATTGAATGAACATAAATTATTTTATTTTATTAACCATTAATCAAATAACAGTTAATGCGTAGTTTAAAAAAAACAGATGACGTAAAATACTCTGAATTTTACGTTCTTACATTTCAATAGTTTTAAATGATTTTATTATGATTAAAATATCTGAGGTCAATGTCTAACTGGGTATATTCGTATTTTTTCGATTTCGGTAGCAGTTTTTTCTTTTCTGCGGACACTTTCAATTTCGAAACCAGTTCCAATTTACTTTTTCGATAACAGTTATGTTAAGAAAAATAAAAACTTTAAAAAAGAAATTCCGATAAGATCTTTCCTCGCGTCAGTTGTAAGCGATACAAATCTTGCGAATTTACATGTTTATTTTTATCGTACTTTAATCAGATTACTAGATTCTCAAAGTGCAAACCTGATAAAAAACTTATTTTTTATTTCCAAACAATCTTTACTCAGTGCAGCTTAACCGGTACTGTCACTTCCGGATTCATAAAATTGCTAGTGCCAGTGTTCCTTAAATAATTTGAACTACTGTAATTAAAAGAGATCTTGAACCGAAATAGCCAAAACAACAAAGAGAAAAAGCATGCGTCAAGCATCGATTATGAAATATTTTCCAACACATTCAGTATAATGTAACAAAACTTCACCGTTTAATAAGGTGAACGTTTATATCTAAGTAAACAAGAGTCAGAGTCAGAGTCATACCAAGTACAGCTACCAACCAATGTAGTTTATAGTTTCTGTACTCCACCGGTATTTATTGACAAAAAAGTTACAACTTTAAATATAAATCTTTACCTCTTTATCTTGTACGAATTTATAAACTGTTATTTTTACTTCTAGGACAGAAAAAATAATATAGATACTTCACTAATTTTATATTTTCCCTATATACTGATTTAAACTTGAAAACTTCCTTCGCTGCTATATAATATTATAATATTGGTTAGATTTTTAATTTCAAAGAAAAACAAAATTAATATATATATATATATATATATATATATATATATATATATATATATATATGTATATATTCAAAGACCAAAAATGTTGCATTTTACCGAAAAGAAACATGGTATAGCACAATTTTTGAGGAAAATAGTCTAAACTTGTGTTATTACTAAAATGCGTTATTTTTGGAGGTGTACGTGTTTTTGTTTTCGGAGGACATAGTTATTATTTTGTCATATTCAAATCCGCTGTTTATCGAACTATGTTAAATGGATTTTTATTATGTTATCACAATTATACCGATAGGCAAATAAATCGTATGAATAATAATTTTTGAAACTGAGTGAAAATGTGTCCTTGCAGGTTAATGTGGGTTGGCTGGGATGTCGCCAAGGTAGGTCAATTAGAAAATCATTATCTATTAAAGCTAAAAAAAGGTTCTGGGTTCGAGTACCGACCTGAATACATTTTCACTCATTCGGAAAAATCAGTACTCGTACGTTGCATCGTGCATGTTCTGTATATACACTGCTGGACAATTGCTAAGGACGGATAACACTATCACCCATAGCAAACACAAAATGAAAGGAAGCAAAATGTGGAAAATTAGAATAAGTGCGGGACATAGTAAGAAGAGTTGTGCGTATGAAAATTTTTTTTCCACGTCTGTTCATCACGTGATAGCGCTGATAAGAGCTTTTAAGTATTTGACGCGTGTGGTCAGTTGTTGTTCCAAGTCAAAGTTTTACAGGAAAGACTTAATTAACGAACTTGAAATTTTCGGCATGTCTTTCCGATATCACTTATATGATTTTATGCGTGGCCGAATTATTGAAAAGATCGAAGAAGGGCGAAAAATCACAGATGTTGCCAGGGGGTTTGACATCGCCCACAGCGTTGTTTCACGGCTGTGGAAATCATTTAAAACTACTGGAGTGACGTCACGGGGGAGGTCATGTTAGAAGTACGACGCCTGCAGGAGATAGATACATTATCCTATCATCAAAAAGGAACTGACACACCACAGCTCAGCAGGTGGCAAATCAGTTTCTTGCTACCACAGGACAGCAGATCTCCCGAAAAACTGTAGCCAGACGTTTGAGAGACGGAGGATTATACGCCCGCAGACCTGTTGTGTGTGTCCCATTGACCAGACAGTAGCGTACTGCCCGTTTGCAATGGTGTCGTGAGCATCGCAACTGGACCGAACAGGACTGTGCATGCGTACTATTCTCAGATGAGAGTAGGTTCAGTCTGTCATCGGATTATAGACGCCAACTGATCTGGCGTGAGAGTGGTACTGCTTATCGTCAAGAAAATATCCAGGAAAGGGACTGATATCCGACATGCAGTGTCATGGTATGGGCCGGCATCATGATCAATGGCCACACTCGCCAACATGTGGTTGTGACTGGGACTATGACGGGCCAACGATATATTGATGAAGTTCTACTTCCTCATGTTCGCGTTTTCCGTGGTTCTGTCGGTGATAAATTTTTTTAATGGACGACAACGCACCATGTCATCGAGCACTCGCTGTTAAGGATTGTCTAAACAGCGAGGGTATTCAACGCCTCGTATGGACAGCGCGTTCTCCAGATCTAAACCCCATTGAAAATGTTTGGGAGGCTTTAGGTAGGCAACTTGCTAGTCGAAACTATCCTCCAACAAACAAGAATACCCTCTTCCGTGCACTGACAGAAGAATGGGATAAATTGGCTCAACAGCTGCTGGATCATGTTGTGCAAAGTATGATACGACGTGTAGAATGCTGCATCACACTGAACGGTGGACATGTCCCGTACTGATACCTTTCTCCAAAGTGCCTGTTGACTTTCATATGCATTGTTCCATTTCTCCGTATGCAGCATCAAATGAACATTTTTTTCTTGCAGATGTTTCATAGCCTTTTGTATTTTCCAAAACAATAAATGTCCTTTATTCTAATGTCTGAACAGTGTGGCAACAATATTATATCCTACTAGGCCTCATATCTCGCTTAATGTTATGCACATTGCAATTTGTGATCCGTCCTTAGCAATTTGTCTAGCAGTGTATAATAAATCAAATTTCTCCAAGATTTGCGTATTCATTTGCTTGTATGGTTGTTGTGTTAAAATATCTATTGGAACTTGTTTGTTAGTAGTAGTTTAGAAATTAATTTTAACTAAAGACATTGTCTTCATGCGCAGCACTTATAAAAACATATATCTAAAATTTATTCAAACAATGTCCACACTAAAAAAATCCTGAAAAAATGTGTCATTAATTTTTTAAGCAAAGATATATTAAACATCTCTATTGGAAAACATCTGAAAGCTTAATTTATTTATTTATTTATTGCGAAAAGTTAAGATTCTTTGAATTATTTTAATGCATTTCCTAATAGTTACTTTGTATAAAAAACCTAAATGTCGCGTCAAACTGGAAAGACCGTAAGAAGGGTATTGTGTTTCTAAGACATTTTGCTCTATTGAACGTATCGGATGCTTTTGTTGTGAAAGAATCAAAGAGCAATAAATCACAAATGCCTTTGAATTAAAAAATAGATATGTGAAAAATTGAACAAATCTTTAAGCTATCTTCACTAAATGTGAACCTAATGCATAAAGAAACGACGACGTATCGTATTGAAACTTTTTTTCAGTGAGTATTGATTTACATATATCGCTACTCATTTTAATAAAAAAGCTTTATTTCTCCAGATGCTAATAAAATTTAGTAAAAATACTGTTCAAAATAAGAAAAGAACACCACACGTTTTTCTTGTTGAATATATGAATAAAAGATCATGCTCGTTTAAATAAGCTGTCATATTATTTTTTTACTTCATTCGTTTATTGTACTAACCATTCTTATTCCTTGCTTTGTGTGGCAAGTAAGACTATGCAGAAACAGGGTGGTAAACTGTCATATAAACTAGAGTTTGGATGGATTGGGTTGTATGTGACCTGAACCCGAAATGTCTGCTTAAAGTCAAACCAAAACACGACCCGAACATGAAAAAAAATATTTCGTCAACCCAAAACCCATACACTTCAACCTGAACCCGAAATATTCCAATCCGAATCCCACCCGAACATTAATTGAAAGAAAATTAATCCACATTTTGAAACAATTATGGAGAAATAGTCTACAATTATCTCTCTTATATTAACTGCATCTTTTTTTGTATAAAAATGAACACATAAATATACCCTCATGACTAATTAATATTCAAATGTAAAGTTTTTTCATTAGAATAATATTCAGGAGTTTCTTTTGAAAAATCGGGTCAACCCAAACCCGAACATTTAAAGTCAACCTGACCAAATCCTGACCCGGAACGAAAAATAGCGTCAACGTGACCTGACCAGATCCGTCACGTCAGTTGGATCGGGTTCTGGTAAAATTGAGTTACTCGATCCGATTCAGGACTCTAATTTAAGCACACCAAAAGATTGATATACAGCTTTAAAACACACATGCATGTTTTGTAATAATGTTTGTAAATATATGTAATACAGCGGCCTGAAAACTATGGTTCGGGACTAACTGGTGGCCAGCTAACCACAAAATGAGGAAAGTGGCCCGTTGCTCCGGTATGATTCGGAGGAGGTGTCCGTACAAGATTTTTAGAGTATTTCTTGTGTGAAATTTACAGTTTTCGTTGTGACTGGACCCTTCAGCTGATTTTCGTTTTAAAAATTCTCTCTGAAAGTCATCTCTGATTCGGCGGTGTTTTGATTCTTGCAGCGGGGAAGTCCGTCTGATAGCATGCTTGTTGCCTGGTTATCACAAAGCTGATAATTGCTCAGATACTGAGCTTTACTGTCGTAATTGTCTCGATGTTCTGATTTCGAAGGGTGGCTTGTATAGCACTCTAGATCCAACACTTAAACACATATCTTACGATTGTAACTGTCTGACTTATAGATCCCCTCTTGGAAGGACTCGGTCTTCATAGAGCAACCATTAATAGTTAACGCTCCCAAATGTATATAGATTTTTCCAAATATATTTCATTAAAGAAACTTGATCGTATTCCTGTAAATAGTATCTGTATTATCATCTGTTATGCAACATACTTCATATATCTTGTACATTGTGTTCTCCATCATGTGCTCATAGTATTCTGAGTTTCATTCATATTGACCTTTAAGCTTGTATTCTCATCTGCAGCTGTGTTTTCGTCATTGATTTTACTTTCCTCTGCCTGGTGTCGCGGCATCATGTGTTCTTCACCATATACTCCTTGTCCTTTGAGTTGTAATCATATTCACCATTGTGTCGCCATGCTACAATATTTTAACTTATATATATATGTGTTAGCTTCAAGCCAATGTCCCTATCTTTTGAAGACTGCTTATAGTGCATCATCTTCTAGTGAAACTGATGGGCCGTCACTTGCCGTTGTATTATCGTCATTGATTTTCTAAGCCTTTGTCCAGTGTTTATCTATTGTTTACTACCCCGCCCTCTTTCGCGTTTACTGGTGGGTTCAGCTTCAGCTGAATCATGTATATATATTTTTTAATACCTCAATAAAGGGGACCGGTACGGACATTTCCGATCTATAAACTTGGTTTCCTAGTCTAAACAGTCTCTCTAGAGCAGTAAAAGCAGTGAAAAATAGTGCTCCTGGTAGGTTTACTGTTGTTTTGATTGGACTTTCCATTTGAGTTCCTTCGATATGTAATCCCTGGGTCCTGGCTTGGTAAACATCATAATTTTACGAAAGTTCTACTTTTCCTTAAAGATTCGTTTTGCAATAGGTCCTATACAATTACAAAATATGTGTTTCGAATAAAATTATCAAACTATTATATAAGTTGGGTCATGTACAATTAATGTTTGGAAATCAATGGTATTATCGACGGTGATTGTTAGGGGTCTATATTTAAAAATAATAATGAGCTATATATATATTTTTAAAATAAAATTTGAATATTAACATATTCTAAATTGATACAGATTCGTATAATAAGGTATACTAATTATATTACGGTATTTAAAATGAAATTAAGTTAGATCAGTGTAAAATAATATTTAGAGATTTTTGATAATGTATTTTGTAAAATAAATATATTCAACGGTAACAAAGAAATAAAAATCTTTAGAGGTAAATTATAACATTCTTTAATGTTCTTTCTTAAAAACCGAAATTACTTTTAATTAAAATATATGATTTTAAGTATTAGAAAAGAAGTTATTTTTAATCTATGAAAATATTTAACGAAACTATAGGATGAAAGATTTTACAGCACTAGGTGCCTTCTGAACGCTATTCTAACATTTAATGATTTTCAATCCACCCGAATGCGTAATTCTGTATACCTTTCCGTAAGATGTCTATTTCTTTGAGGTGAATGTATGTAGAATATAGGTGAATCTGTAATTTGTAAATGATAGTAAGCAGTCATTTATAAGATTTGCCTTGCTGCAATAACTTCTAGCAGTTGGCAGAGAGCATGATAATTTTACTGAAAATGCAGACAAGACGTATAGTCTAGGCAATAGGGGATTTTACCTGGCAAAATTAATGGTAGTTCTGGAAATCAACTTACTTTATGTTTTTTGGTTCGTTGAATCCAAATTTGTAACTTACCACCAAAATTTCTCGCCGCAACCCTCCCGAATTTTGCCCCCCCCCCAAAAAAAAAATAATAAACATAAATAAATAAATAAATTGGAAATGTTTTGGGGGAAAATACCTAGAAATTCAAAAAGTAGACAAGATTTGCAACCAAAAAAATCTATAAGACATTTTGACGTAGAATGAACAGGAAGGGGGGGGGGGGTGCGCTAGCCGCCGGACATGGGTCGAGGTGGGTGCGATCATACAGCAACTCCGCAGCGCATCGCTTATCTCCGATTTCACGTCCTAAAAATCAATATATTGTGGACCCATTACGACTAGAGACTTGGGAAACACCTTCTTTTAGACAAGTCCATTTTGTGAAAGGTATGCCATCTGAAACTGGACGGGAGAAATAAATCCGCCCTTTGAGTGTCAACTATTTACTGAAACGAATAAGAGGTTGAAATGAATTAATTTTCGCGTTGTTGTGCGGGGAAAATATTTCTTTTTAAAATTGTCTTAAAATTAATTAAACTGTACGCATATTTTTCGTCACTTGGTAGATTCCTCACTTAAATTAACTTAAATTAATTTTCGAAATGAATAACATTTGCGTAATTTTTTTTTTCGGGAATTGTTGATTTTTATATAAAATATAATACATTCTTATATTAGTTTGTAGTTCGAAATTTCAGAAAAGCAAAGAGCAAAATTAATTGTATTTTTTTTTGTCTTATATAGTTATGTTTCTTTAATTATATATATAAAAAAAAATAGAAAAAAGTATTGCCATTCTTGATGGCTATTCAGAAGAAATTCCCAATACGAAGAGCGTTGAAAGAGTTCAAAGAGAGAGAAAGCAGTCATCAGTTGACATAAATTTCCAGGAAATTTTTTTAGCCAGCAGCAGAAATAAACATCACCACATTTTAATGATTAAATGTGTCGTCTAGTTGCAAAAAAGGCCAAATCCTCAAAATTTGAAAACGTGTTTTTTCAGCTATTTAAGTTCTAAGTAAACGTTTCTACCATCTAGAAACAATAAACAAGCCTAAGCTGGTCAAATCCCTGTGTTATATGCATTTGAAAATCACGATGTGCTGCAAAACCAGCCAAATCCATAAACTTGTGAGGTTCAAAAGTGGCCCATCTCCATATCCTCTAGATTGCACTTCTGCTTCTCCCCACAGCAACCTCTAACTTGTTGATTAGATTAATGTTATAGTGTTTTCTCTCGCTTGTGACTGCTTCCTCCTTGGTGCATACAAAGTTTCTAATAATTTAGTTTCATGTTTTCTCTGACTATGGAAAAGTTTGTGAAGGAAGTATCTCCTAATCAATCAAGGAAGAAGAAAAGTGGTCCTACGACATGGAAAAGGAAAAAGCCAAAGTTCACCTTGTGATAACCAGGGGCGGATTAACATGTTTTTATGCTCTAGGCAAAATACTTTTCTGCGCCCTCTACCTTCGCTTTCATAAAACTGTAAGTGAATTTTCTCTGATAAATTTAAGAATTTTTTAATCTATTTAATTTTTTAATAAAATATTCTTCCATTTAATTTTTTTAAAATAAATTTTAGTAGTTTGAGGATTGTAGATGCGGAATGAACGGGCTTTTGCTACAGTTAAAATCTGAGAGAATACATTTGTGATTACATTTTCATAATTTCTGACATTATTTTTTTCAAGTACTGCCCTACTGATAATCCAAGAAATCCAAGCTGTGGGCACTCTTCAAAAGCTTACCAATGCTCCTCAGCGCTTCCTCGAACATGTTTGTGTATTTGCTACCCCAAAAAACCCAATGTCATATTAAATTTAGCAAAAAATAATTTCTAGTTTGTTGCAAAACCGGCCAACTCCAAAGTAAGTTGCAAAGGTGGCCAAATCCAAAACAAAGACTTAAATAACCCCCTCATTTCATGTGCCCCTGCTACCTTATTTTGTGTTTTCAAATATACTGTCTTAGTGACTATAAAACTAAAGAGTTTTGGTTCTTATCTTATTTTGGCTAAGTGTGGCAAAAAATCAGCTTTTCCTCAAAATTTTACTTTTTGGAGATGGCCGGTTTTGCAATTAGACGACACAAATGACACAGTGACGTTTGTCACTGCGGCAAGCTGAGAAAGACGCAGACTCTGTCATCGTCAGTACAGCTATTGAAATGATACCAATCCATCAATCGGAGATTATTGTCAGCGAAGATAAATATTTATTAGTTATATTAACTGTCCTTTTTCAATCCGCCAATATTTACTTCATGAAGCCGGGCAAAGGGAAAGTTTCGCAACAAATTTACTCAGCTTCTGGTTTTGAAGAAAAAGCAGCATCTGAAAATGTATTACTTTTACATGCTTTTAGCTCTATGTGTCTCCACATCGGCTATATTCGGCCATGGTAAAAGTAAATTCAACAAAGTCCTCATCCAAAACCCAGATTTGATTCCTTTCGTTAAGCTGTTCCAGACTCCAAATGCAAACTCATAAGATATCGCAAAAGCTGGGAATCAATTTTTACTTCGCTTGTATGGTTGCAAGGATAAAAACATGACTTTGAACGCTTTTAAACATGAAATTTTCATCAACTCCGCGTATAACAATAAACAGAACATTGCTTCTTCATCTTCACTTTCGTGAAAAATCCGTGAAAATACAAGAGATTTTCCGTAAAATTTCACGGAGAAGTTTCATTTTTCCAAAGCAACAGTACAATTTCCGTACATGGCATTAGTTCCGTAAAGGAGATTTCAAATCCGTAAATATGCAGAAAGTTTTCTGTAAATTTAATGGATTTTGTCCGTATTTCTTTCAAAACAGTACAATGTCCGTATTTCTTCCAAAACAGTGCAATTTCAGTAGATAACGTTTAGAGGTTTGCGTACAGAAATCGCCTTGTTTGAAATGGGAATTAAGATTGTGGTATTTACTGGAGTTCATCAAGGATCAAGGCCTGACCCGGCTCGACATGCTGGCACATTCTAACTGGGCCCATGTCTGGACAGTAATTTTTTGTGAAAATAATAGTAATATTTATATTTTTTAATGAGATATTTAGAAATTGATTGTTTTTATAAGTTACAGAAAAAAAAAATATTTTAAATCTATTTTTTATTTTTATTGATAGTGCTTCAAAATTAGGACTTTTTTCCCTAATTTTTTTAAATTTGACTTTAACTTTTCCAACGTGAGGCAATATTGGGTTATTTAAAGTTTTCATAACATAATATCTCTGCAAGTTATTGCTGCGTAAATTCTATTAAACTAAACTGATTTGGCTTATAAATTTATGAATTAAACTAAAATTTATTATTTTATAAATTATAATTTTACAACGTTTATAATTTTTTCCTCAAATTTATAAAAATAGTTAATATTTTTTCCTTTACTTTTATAAAAATGAAGTTTATAATTTTATTAACTTTATAATTTAAGTCCAAATTTAAACTTACCTATCACAAGATCATTAATTTCGAAATTGTCCTTAAAAATCAATTTTTTGTTTTAATATTATTAAAACTATTCAGTTTGACAGAACCGTACACAAAAGTTCTCAGAATATCTCAAATATAATAATTTAATTTATTATAAAATTGTTTATTTACGTAAGTTTTTTAAAATAAGAGATAACGAGAAGTTATTTTAATAGCATGTAATAAATACGTCTCCTTCAGATAATTATTGTTTTTATTGGAATTGATAAATAGATCATCAGATAAATAATTTTAAAAAGTATATGTTCAAAAAAAGAAAATGTTGTGCTATTACAAAAGGATGCAATCATAGAATGACTCTTAATGCAATGTCTCTTAATACAATGTTTTACGCATATAATATATAATAAGTTAAAATTTATCTGGCTTATCTGTTATAAGGCATTAAATAATAAAGAAAAATATTGAAAATTATGAAAAGAAAATATGAAAAAACTTGGAACATTTGAAAAAAATCCATGAAACCTTCAAGTTTTTGCATCATAAAAAGCGACTGAAATATGTAGCAACATTTGAGAAACTTGCATGTCAAGTCTTATCTTAGCGGGCGGGACCTCCGGTTCAGTAAGCTAAATATTGCGGGTTCGATTCTCGTCGAGGCAAGGGTTACACAAAATTCACTCAGAAATGAAGAAAAAAAAATAAATAAGCAGTACATCTGTCCTTTATAAGGTTGTTCTTGAGAAGTAACTTTTTTTTGGTCCTATAATGTTTATTTTAACATTATAAAAATTTCTAAAAAATACGGAAAATATCTGTTATAAAACGGAAATTTAAATGCGGATATTTCAGAAATCGCGGAAAATTTCTTGGAATTTAAGGATTTTTTTCCCGTTAAAATATGGAAATAGTACTGGCGTCTCGATTGCCAGTACAATTTCCGTTTTTTTTCAGGAATTTTTTTTTACAGTGTTTGCCCCCAATTGAAGCTGCTGCTGAGCAACACTCATTTAGCGCATGCCACCAAGTCCAACTTTAGTGAAGATATGTTATGCAACCAGAAAAATGGGGCTGGAAAAAAATCGGCTACAGACTATGTCCCGTCACTAGTTTGGAACGTCCCGCTCCACAAAAGCTTCTAAAGCTTATCTCCTGCTGCTGTAGAAAAGGCTGCCGCGGCGCATGTATAGCTGCAAAACAATCGGGCAGAAATGGTCTATCATAATCCTTGAGTGCAATAATTCATGTGAGAATAACCCTGAAGTTATTTTCAAGGACTTGGATGAAGATAATCCACAAGAAGTGGAACTCGAACTGTTGACAGAGAAGATCTATCAGGGTGACGAGAACGTTTTGGAGGAATCATGAGAACCTGAAGATCAAACTTCTACGGAGACTAAAACACAGATGATTTGTTAGGTTAGTCGATTTTTATACATTCTTCTTTTTTCTCCCCTTTCTAAACATTTTCCGAACATTATTCACCTTTTTTTTCCCCCGGCAAGATTTAGCTAAGTATAAGCAACTGAAATCGAATGGTTTATCGATCAATCTTTCCGCTTTAAAAACGCGACTTAAAACAAATTATATCTTTGCAACGTATGAAATTAATTTTTAACTTGAATAACAAATATTTCCTATATTTCAGACTTTAGTGAAACCCACGAAGCAACATTTGATGGATCTGACACTGATGAAATTGACAAAAATGAATCTGGTTCCTCGGCTGCAGTCAAGCGGAGAAGAAGAATTTAAAATTATCCCGAATAATTAGAATAGTAATTAGAATAATAAATAGAAATAGGGAAAACAGAGTCAGACTTGGTATTATTTTTCAATACTATTTGTTACTTTGTTTTAAAACTTTTCATTAGTAGGGAAAGTTCGGAGGGGAGACGGGAGAGCGAACGTAAGCGATGTGAATGGTTAAGAGGGACTGCCTAACAATAGTGCACGCAGCGCCGGGGCGCATGTTCCGAGGCAGTCCCCCCCCCCCTCCCTACCCGTTCATCCTACGTCATAATGTCACATAACTTATTTGTTGCAAATTTTGTCTACTTTCTGAATTTCTAGATACTTTTTCCCTAAAACAATAAAAAATTGAATTTAAAGAAAAACCTATTTTGGGAGGCATTTTAGCAATTTTTTTTTTTTTTTGGGGGGGGGGGTGCGGGGAAATTTTGGTGGGAAGTTAAAAATTTGGATTCAGCGACCCAAAAAACATAAAGTAAGCGTTATTCCAGAACTACCATGGATTTTGTTAGGTAGAGCCCCTTTAAGGTCTCTATTGCCTGAACTAGTATGAACAAGCTGATTTCAACAAGCTACATAACCATATTATTAAACAATTGAAAATAAAATATGGTACAAATAAATGATGGTGTAGTAAAAGTAGTGTATATTTCACGAAAAGGAACAAAATACAACGTATGCTAATAAAATCAACAAGACCATTTTTGAAGACTCACCATTCGATACAATTCAATAATTAACGATATTGAGTCAAATCGAGGCGAGTTTCTTAAAATTATAGCTTACTTATATATTCCACTATAAAGGGTATGTTGCTTGTAATTTTTCCATACTAATAAAAAAATTTAACGTTTTTTTTTATACACACGTAATTATTATATTCTTCTCATAATGTATTTTATTTACATATTAGTGTTCTATGGAATTTTTGAAATAGTATATAACCTTTCCTTAATAAATATTGTTATATCTATTCTAAACTATGATTAGGTAAATTCAATAATTGATTATTATTCAACTATTAATAATGCTAAAGATGTACTACTGTACTGAAGATACAAAAAGAGATTTATAATACCAGTTAGGTGTATATTAAACGATATATCGCTTTTAATTAAATACAATTTTCAGAAGTCACCCATATGATGCATATTTCATTAATAAACTATTTAGTAAACTGTTAGTTGTTTATTTAGAAATATTTAGTATATGCATTCTTTGTAGAAGAAATACATATTAAAGGGAAAAATGATGTGTTTTAGTTTTAAAATGTGAAAATTTTTAGATCATTTGATAAATATTTGATGAATATTTCGCGATTTATGAATTTTTTTATAAAATAAAAAATTATAAATTCAGATTTTTTTAAATCGTGATTGTATGTTAAATAAATACTTTATGCATAATAAAAGAGACGAAAATCCCATAAAAGTTTAAGCATAAATTTCTCTTTACTGAAATTATAAATTATCCAGGGACCATTAAATAAAATAAAGTTAGTGTTTTTTAAAAACAGTGTAACCCTTGGGATTTCAAGTTTCCACCGCCTGTTAAATACTCTTATATTATGAATTTTTAATGTATTGATCACAAATTTTATCAAGCGTACGTTAAAGTTAGTCCGGCATCCGGTAGCTAAATTAATGTAACAAGCTACAGTATGAAACTATCTTACTGATCTTAATGACTGCTTTCTCAGTTATGCTTGATTCCACTTTCCAAGACATGTTCTCTCTCAATGTTAAATTTCCCTTGACAAATCTGAGACACTGTGAACTAAAGCGTAAATTTCTAAACAGTTTGGTAAACTAAAACAGACATTAAATGTATCAAAATAATGTAGTTTCCAGATCAAAAAATATAATCGTTGTTCTCACAAATAAAATCATGCTATTTGCTTAGTTAAGCATTAAGTGCTTAGAAGAATAAGAAACATTTTCACCTAGTCCTTTAATTTGAGGAATATTTTCTTTATTTATCCTTGAAAGAACTATTGCAGTTATTAACAAGATAAGGGGATTTTTTTCGATATTTTTAATCTACCTAATTCTAAACATATAACAAACTCAATGTAAACTTAGAGGAAATTTCACGTAAAGGTAACATAAATGTATAAAACATGGAAAACACAAAATATTTTTACAATTTATAAGTACCTAACTGCTGTCTTCGACTATTTTTACGTGAAGTTTAAAGTAAAAACCAAGCAACTAAATTTTTCCGATATTTTCTGTTATGCCAGAATTATAAAACGATGTATCTCCGTTATTTATGGACTTAAAAACTGTATTTATGAAATATAATACAAATTGTGTACTCTATAAATTTCGTTTCCACTTTCTGTCGCTAAAATGTACTGTTAACTATTTTCTGTATGCGACAAATCCGATACTTCAATGATTCTTTCTGTTTTACCGAAACATTGGGACGTTGTAGCTCCATTATTTATAGGCCTAGAATAAAACTTTATGTGAAGAATTTTTTGCAAATTTTATCCACTAAAATATTGATATTATGACTTTTATATATAATGGAAACTCTTTTTAGAATGAAAAAAAACGAGTATTTGGTGATTTTACCGAGATGGCGGCCCGCGTGGAAGAGCGAAGATGTTTAAAACGGGGTTTACTGGATTGCCAACTTACAACACATAAAAAAAGAACTTACTGATCTTTTTCAAGTTAATACTGCTTTCTTTACTAGACTATGAAAAATAATTTGTTTCTCTGAAAATTAGAAATATATATGTTACCAATCATCTAACATTATTTGCTTATAAAAACATTTCCTGCGTATATTTCTTACATAGCTACGTTTTAAAGATCAAACTTTCGCAATAGATTTTATTTATTTTTATTTATTTATTATTTTTTTTTTTAGTGCAGAGTTTGCCTAGACACTTTCTAATTGAGGGGGTCGGGGCAAGAATGCGCCAAGTCACATTTCTGGTGAAATAAATCTCTAACACTGTAATCTGTTGCTTAATATTGTAAGTTATAATATCTTACATATAAATTTTTTCTAATGTTACTTGGTGGCAGCATATGTCCCAGGTTTCGTTTTTGCCCCAGTTATTTGTTCCCCCAATGAAGATAGCTAATTTACAAAAAACGTAATAGTAATATCATTAAAGCAAGGCCTTTTGTTACGCAGAATATCTCAAATGTTAGTAAGACTTTGGAGAGAAAACTTTATGTTATATATCGTGATTAGAGTATTTGATCTACTTTTCAAGTTGAAATATCTCAGAACTTCAAAAATGTGGCTTGACACTCTCTTGCCCCGACCCCCTCAATTCTTTAAAGCAGTGGTTCCGAACTGGTGAGATGCCTTCCTTTGTGAAGCATGAGCCGCTGGTAATTTTTGCAATTCTTCTAAAGACAATTAGACAACCCACTATGTAAATCTCATTAAAGGAAATAGGAGAAAAAAAGAGCCTTCACATTAGTTAATTCACCTTTAATTAACTACAGTGCCTATAATTAAATGTGAAGAAAATGCAAATTATGACAAGGTGTTTTTAGAAGCACGTATGATTTCTGTCGTACAAGAAAAAAAAAATGATAATCAGAAACCTCGATATTTAGCAAGGAAACAAAGGATTGACAAGAACAATGCTTTCAATGAAGTCATTATACTTAATAATGACTCCCGTATTATCCTGCCACAGTTAAACCAAACATTAATCGTTTATAGCAATGTAAAACAAGCCCATGTTTCACACTGATGTATACAGTTTTTAAAAATTTGGAATTCTTTTCCGATTTGACTAATATATAAAATTGAAAATTTGTTTGCCTGTCATTCTCTGCAAATCGACAGTTTAGAAGCGAGAATCGCCAAATTTTAAATTCAGGCGTATTAAAACATGGCCGAAGCAACTAAATTAATCCGGTATCGAAATAAATGCCCCGAAACGTCGAAACATCTGATCACACTTTAAACTTTCCCCTTAGAGATAATATTTCAATTTTTGGAATTATTAATTGGAACTTTAGCTCCTTTGTTGTATATTATGCATTATAACCTCATTGTTGTCCGCATCGTTACGACGTCAACGTTACTCGCGAACACATTTGTGATTATAGATTGACTTTTAGAGGTTTTACTTCTTACGTATGTAACGACCACAGTTTTTTGTTTCCTTAAATGCGGACCGATTGGGAGCCAAATTAGACTTTACATTCTTTGTAACTTCCAAATCGATGTAATTTGGTTTGAATTTTATATTTTTGAAGAGGGAAAAAAATCTAATACGAATTTGGTACTTACGTATATGCCGCATGCCAACGGATAAGACTACTACTGAATACTACTTTCTACTTATACCCTAACTACTTTCTTAAAAGGAAACAAAATAAAGTGAAGTTCAAACCGAACAACGCGCCATTTTGTTTATGTTTCAAAAATTACCAATATTTAATAATGTTAAAAGTTATTGGTTAAATTTTGAGGGGAAGGGGGAGGAGTTCGGTCGTAATTAAAATACTGCGTTAATGTTAAAAGTGTATAGATCTGGCATCCCAGTTGGTGGAAGGCAGAACTAATTTATTTTTGTAGCGCGTGCGTAGCACGCCTGCTATACGGTGTCGCAGGGCGCGGAGATACATTCCGGAGGTTCGTTCGGAGATAAATTTGCCTAGAACATAATTAGACGGTGGAAAGTGGCACTAAAAGATTTTTTAACCACTCCAATTTCGTTTGAAAAAAATCGACCAGCAAAGCGGATGTAGCCTATGGGGAAGTTGTCGTGTTCATTTATGCATATAGAAGAGTTATCGTGGGAAGTAAGTTCAGGGGGTGATTATTGAGAAGATGTCAAAGTTGGCGAATCCTTTGAAAAGACCTAAAGGATTTACTTTTACGGAGTGAAACAATTTGTTAAAACAAGAAGGTATAGTGGCACTTGGTTGTTTTCGCAATCCGCAGAGTGCGTTTCCTGGGTACTGAAGTACTGAACCGGAGTGTAGTTTTTCCTTTTATTTTGCATGATGAAGCAAAGAAGACGAAAATCACTTCATTAGAGTTAATAGTCTTTAATTGGAGAAACATGTCACAATTCACAATCTTCCATAATAGTGAGATTTTGATCAATCAAAGTTTCAGATTTTTAAATGAATCTGATGAATATTGGTGAGGTGACATTTTAAATTTAAAGTCAGGGGTAAAGAACACAAACAAAATCCAAAGAATAATCCAGAAATGCTGTTGAACGGGTCCGATCAAGTTCACGTAATCCAAAGAGTTTTAAGAACATCAAGGTGATTTTTCGTTATAAAACCAAAGGGTGGCCAAAGGGGCCAAGACATTTTTAGATGTTTATGAGATGAAGATCAGAAGGCAAGTGCTCTATCCGATATGAAAGTGGGCGCAAGGAAAAACACGCCAAGCGAGATACATTTCAAGCCAAGATAATCGCATTTTTTGCGTGGGAATTCTAACCGTTACATATACAGCATATCAACTTCATAATTGACGTCATTGCAAGGGAAAAATCTTTTGGCGAAGATTGCACTTTGGCTAAAAAGAGAGATTAAGAATTTTACCGTTAATTATTGTTTTGGGAACAGGGCTTTCGAGGAATGCAGCAAAGGCGCCATTGGAATGCTTTAAGCATCTGGATACAATATGCAAGACAAAGCTGACCATGAAAAGGAAAACATTTTATGCCTTGTATAATTTCATTTCTTTTGATATGTGGGAGACCGAATAAGTACGTTAATGATAATTTAAAAACAATATGCATGATTTTGACTAAAAGTCTTTCGTTGAAAGAGAAAGATAAAAAGGGTGCGCTTTTTAACAGCCGGGAATGTATATGAATTACGATTATGCAGAAAGGGGAAAATATATTTGATAAAATACATAAAATATAGATTGCTTTAATTTTTTGAAAGGAATATATATGGTATCTTTACCATATATATATCACCCCTTCACAAGATTTTGAAAAATTTAGAATGTCACCCTGTAAATATAATACAAAATATCAAAGCAGAAAAATAATAATAAAAATAAAAAAAAGTATGCATACAATAATGTAAATAATAATATGTAGTACTACAGTAATATCTTCATAATAGTATAATAAATGGCCATACATTTTCAAATTGCAGCAAAATATATTTTTAAAGTCTTTGAAAAGTCTTTTATCCATATTAGAACTAATGTTAGCTGCAAACATATTTTTTTTTGTTTGTTTTCTTGCAAGTTTATTCATTTTACAATATGATGGTGCACATATATAAATAAACTCTTAATTGTTCTTTTTTTTTTTTTTTTTTTTTTAACACAGTCTTTAAAAAGAGTTCAAGAATGAAAAATTACAGCTGCATTTTTCTTTGAAGGTTTTCTCACGTGATTTTATTTATCAACAAACATGAGCATGATAAATGAGTCTTTAGTGCACAAAATTTTTTTGTATTTGCTTAAAAAGTTCACAAGTTTGCACTATATTATTAAAAATCTTAAATGAAATGTAAATACAAAAATTTCAAAATAAAAGAAACACAATTACAATTATACCATGATAATATAGAGATTATAAAGATTATAAAGATACATATATAAAATATTAAACGTAAAAAAAGTTTTCGTGTAAAGACACAGGAGAGATAATAATGATGCAAGACATGGGCATCGATAAAAATATCTCCCCTTAAACTTGTTGTAATAACAAGGAAGAGACCGCAGTTTAGGACATTGGTCATATTCGCGACAGGGCGTATTTAGAGAGAGGGGTTTATTTTTGGTAAACCCCCTTTGCTCCGCACATATTTGGAAACTCCGCCTATGATTGGAGCGACTCGGGTTCATCTACGGGTTTGAAAAAATAGTAAAATTGGGTATACCAATTTTAACAAAGTTTTGCTCTCATACACAATGGAATAAAGACCCCCACATGGGTAATAATTTTGAACGGGGCTTATTCCGCAAGGGCGAATAAAAACTAAAAAAAATGCAAAATAAATCAAAGTTTTTTTTGTTCAAAAACCTAAAAATCCTTCCATAGACACGTTCTAGAGTGAAGAGAGCATAAAGTCACATTCGGGATAAATATATATTGTTTCGAAAATTAAATTCTCAAAATAATTCATTTATTTTAAGTTATTTAAAAATTCAAAGATTAAATTAAAAGGAAAATGAGTATTAAATTCAAATGAGATAATTAATTTGATTTTTTTTTTTTTTTTTTTTAAATTCTAAGTATACTTACAAATGCAGAGAGTGTTAATAGAATTATCAAATGTTTAAATTTATAACAATACCTATTATTCTTAATTTATATTATCTATATATTTTTATTTATTTATTTATTTATCTATTTATTTATTTATTTTTATTTTTATTTTATTTTTTTAACAGGTTTTTAAATTATACGAACTTGGTAAACAAGAATATGGGTGGAAAAAAAATCTTTTGCCAAATAAACAAGTTCTGCAGTACTGCTACATAACACATAAACAATGGACCAGCCATATCACAATAAAAACAAATAATACAATACTACATAACATGCATGCATAAATACACCTGTTACCATGGATAAGGAGCATTTATGAATCTGGCAACAGAAAATTTTATATTCATATTAATATTTTATCACCTTTCGAGGACGTAAATTATAGGAATGAGCACTTTGTTCAATATTGTTATTACTAGGAGTATTGTTATGAACATTATGATAATTTAAGTCAAATAAATGGTTATTTCTAGGAGGTGCAAGTAAAAGTCTGTCTATATGAACTCTGAAAATTGAATTGTTAATATGAGAATTCAGTTGTTGAATTGAAAAAGAAACAGGTGAGTGTTTCTTTACAACTACATAAGGTCCTGTATACCTTGGCTTAAATTTATCTGATGATTTTAGGTATACAATGTCTTTCTCAGTAATTGGCCTGAGTTTTGCCTTTTTTTTATGATATTCGTTTCTTTTAATTTGAGATGCTTTTATGTTGTCATAAGCTTTGTTGTAAATACCATTTAAATCATGAAGGAGATTGTAAAAGTCTACATTTTGGTCTAGAAAGGGTTGATTAGCATTTAAATCATATGTATCAAATATTAGAGATAATTCGCGTCCAAAATGTAAAAGATTCGGAGAGAAAGAAGTAGAAGAATGTTTAGAACCATTATAGAGATTTTTATGAATAGCAATGGCATTTTCAAAGGAATGTCCTTCTTTCATTATAGCATACGTCTCTAGGGGTTTAAATTTTTGTTTTGTGGAAACCTGTCATTTCTATCACTGTTATATTTACTAAATTTTTGATCATAACGCGCGTTCGCTCTTTGCCATCTGAAACATTTCTGCGCTATATGCCCAAAACGAAAACATAACTGGCAACGATCATTATTTCTGGCCCAATTATTTTGTCTAGTTTGTGGCGCTCTATGAAATTTTGACTTATAACGAGCCTGAAAGTTTTGTCTGTTGACATGTTTACATTGTTTTGGAGACTCCGATTTTCTTGATGTTTGAGCAAAATTTAAGTTATTAATTTTCTCTGTTAATTCCTTAATTTTACTTTCTAATTGGTTGCATTCTACATGCTCCGAACTGCTAGCAGACAAAACATTGTTATTTATGAAAATCTCTTGTAGAGATTGTCCCCTGTCAATTGCTTTATCATATGTGTTGATGCCTTCTTCTTGCAATTTAATTTTAATGTCCGAAGGTAAACAAGATATTAATCTAACGTATTTTATTTTATTTAATGCGTCTTTGTCAAAATTTTCGGGGTATACCTTTGATACGAGGACATTGAGTCTATGAGCAAAATTTTTTACTGTCTCCTGTGGTAACATTGTTAAACAATTTAAATCATTTAAAGTTGTAGCCGAAGAATTCTGTGAAAAGAATTTTTGAATGCGATCGCGAATGAACTCAAAATCTTGTGCGTTATAAAGTACAGGGTCCTCCAAATAATATTTTTTTGCGGGACCTTTCAGTTTAGTTTTAAGATAATCAACTGTTTGTTCATTAGTTATTTCCTTAATTTTCTGATACGTTAAAATTTGGTTAAAGAAATGGTCAACTAAATCTGAGTCTCCGTAATAGTCATCAACAACATAATCACAATTTTTAGAATAAGCCATAGTGATATCACCTTAAAAGTTTTATTATTATTATTATTATTATTATTTTTAGACACAGGTAAAATATCATAAAACAAGAAAAATAAAAAGAGCAACAATTTAAACAAGCCAACTTGATAATTTATTTAAAAAATCATTAAACATTTAATCATAGAAAACTTCAAGAAAATTTAACTATTAAAAAGATTGGTTTTAAATACTGAAAAAAATATAAGAAGTAAAATAGAGCATATGAGAAAAACATTTTTCCGTCATAAAATTGTCATATAAAATGCAAAATAAAGTCTCTATGAGTGTAAAAGAGCACTTTTATCTTACCTGTACCTAATAAAACTTATTATAATCTATTAAAACCTTTTTAAAATATTTACAGTATAAGATTTTTATTAAATAATTAAAAGTTCAATTTCTTTTTTTTTATCAACCTTTTACAAGAAAAATTCTTACCTCTGAACATATCCATGCGCTTTTCTGCAAATAATATCAATATAAAAAAAAGCACTGCAAATTCTTAACAAAAACACTGAAAATCCTTAAAAATAAAAGAATGATATCTTTTATATTAATCTTTCATTACCGCGTATTCTCAAATCACTTTTAGTATTCTTTCTTTGAGTCAGAAACAATAAGAAAAACTACGATGAAAAATATATTGTGGTTAAGTAGTATTTGGAACACATGAAATCATTTGATGAATGAATAAGCGTCGAAGACCAAAGTTCTTCCCAGATAATGATAATTCTAGCTAGCACAGGGTAATTGGGAATCGAATTATTCAGTATTCTTTTAGTTCACAGTTACACGGCAATTTGAAAAAGTTTTTCGATGATTGAGGAAAGAATAAATAAAAAGAACATAGTAGAAGTTCACGATAAAATAGGATATTCAATGTAGATGCGGGCGCAGATTTTATGAATGAAAAATCACTCATTGAAGAAAACCACATGTTCAAAAGCACTTGTTGAAAGGCCTAGATTGCAGGTTCTCGAACTGCCGAAGAAAAAAGCACAAAAATGCACGTCTTATACGATGAATATATTTCACAATAGTACTTTGCGTACACCTTATGGAATAAATGATTCAGGAAAAAAAAGGTTTCTCATCCTAAGAGCTCGGATATCTTTAGTTATATGATCCACATTTGCATATCTCACGGAAAATGGTTAAGTTTGAAGATAGTAACTTTTGATGATGAGTAAAAGAACAATCACAAGCAGCCTCCAACACAAGCATTTTCAGAATGAAAAAAATAGTCAGAAAAGTTGCAAATTAAAAGTTTTGTTTTTTCGTTTTGTGGCCCCAATGACACACCCTTTAGAAATTGTCGTGCGAAAACGATCACATCCAGTTCAAAAGTCCGGCACCAATGCATATGAAAGAAATTATCGTGGGAAGTAAGTTCAGGGGGTGATTATTGAGAAGATGTCAAAGTTGGCGAATCCTTTGAAAAGACCTAAAGGATTTACTTTTACGGAGTGAAACAATTTGTTAAAACAAGAAGGTATAGTGGCACTTGGTTGTTTTGGCAATCCGCAGAGTGCGTTTCCTGGGTACTGAAGTACTGAACCGGAGTGTAGTTTTTCCTTTTATTTTGCATGATGAAGCAAAGAAGACGAAAATCACTTCATTAGAGTTAATAGTCTTTAATTGGAGAAACATGTCACAATTCACAATCTTCCATAATAGTGAGATTTTGATCAATCAAAGTTTCAGATTTTTAAATGAATCTGATGAATATTGGTGAGGTGACATTTTAAATTTAAAGTCAGGGGTGAAGAACACAAACAAAATCCAAAGAATAATCCAGAAATGCTGTTGAACGGGTCCGATCAAGTTCACGTAATCCAAAGAGTTTTAAGAACATCAAGGTGATTTTTCGTTATAAAACCAAAGGGTGGCCAAAGGGGCCAAGACATTTTTAGATGTTTATGAGATGAAGATCAGAAGGCAAGTGTTCTATCCGATATGAAAGTGGGCGCAAGGAAAAACACGCCAAGCGAGATACATTTCAAGCCAAGAGAATCGCATTTTTTGCGTGGGAATTGTAACCGTTACATATACAGCATATCAACTTCATAATTGACGTCATTGGAAGGGAAAAATCTTTTGGCGAAGATTGCACTTTGGCTAAAAAGAGAGATTAAGAATTTTACCGTTAATTATTGTTTTGGGAACAGGGCTTTCGAGGAATGCAGCAAAGGCGCCATTGGAATGCTTTAAGCATCTGGATACAATATGCAAGACAAAGCTGACCATGAAAAGGAAAATATTTTATCCCTTGTATAATTTCATTTCTTTTGATATGTGGGAGACCGAATAAGTACGTTAATGATAATTTAAAAACAATATGCATGATTTTGACTAAAAGTCTTTCGTTGAAAGAGAAAGATAAAAAGGGTGCGCTTTTTAACAGCCGGGAATGTATATGAATTACGATTATGCAGAAAGGGGAAAATATATTTGATAAAATATATAAAATATAGATTGCTTTAATTTTTTGAAAGGAATATATATGGTATCTTTACCATATAGCCTGCTATTATTATTATAATTCTATTAATGAGAAATGAAATCATGGTAAAATACTCTGTTCAGAACCGCTTATTTGAACACTGCATTTTACAAAATGCATCTGGGTAATAACTTTTTACCTTTAGTTAGCACAGTTGTATTTTTTCTTAATATATTCAAACTAGCCCTACCGGAATTATTACTTTGTGAAAAAAAAGCAAATAACTATGGATTGTTGGCCATAAACACCATTATGTGATCTGGGGGGTGAGGAAGCGCTGTTGCAAGTTACCCTTGATTGGGGAGGAGCAATGTAGAAAGGGAGGGAAAATTGTCAAGTAGGCTACTTTTTCAATTGATTAAAATAAATTAATATCCATATATTTAAAGCGAAAAGTACATTCTGTAAAATTCCACAATCTTTTTTCCACACGAAAATGGTCTGATTGCGCATGCTTCAACGATTTTTTTTAAAGCTTCCCCTCTCAGAAACGGGAAACGTGTTTAGCCCTCACCTGTTTAACCTAGGAGGATTGAAAAGGGATGATTGAAAACGGATGAAGGTGTAACATAGCCACTGCGTTGAGAGCTAAAGCTTTTTTTTTAAAGAACTAGTGTTTTCACTACTAAATATGTATATTTTTTCACAAAATTTTAAAGAAAGCTTGTATACAGTTATATTTATAACCGATTGAAATTTCAGAGAGTTCGGAACATGAGAACTATATTTTTATTGCTATGTTAAAGGAGCCGAACAAACAAACAAACAAAAAAGCGAGAAGAAAACATTTAATTTACAACTAGATAAAAATATTTTGTCACGAAATTTGTCACTTGGTCACCCAAGTAACAGAAAATGCTAAAAATGGTGTGTCATTGTAACAAATGACTCTGTAGGTCCTGTTCAACATTTCTGTGCATTTAAGCATAGCACGTATATTCGTGAAGATCTTAACGTTTCTGTGAAAAATTCAAAAGATTTTTTTTTTAATAGCATGCAAAGTTTGCAGCCGAATTTAACACCGCTTTCCAAAAACGTGACAAAAAATCGTAGAAATAGTACACTGCAATTAAAATATTAATATATTCAATATTTGATGAGATAAGGGTATTTGTATGAAATAAATTTTAACTGAGCATGCGCGAACTACAGCAAATAATTTTTGTCATGATAGTCAATACTGTAGGGCAACTATTAACCAATCATATAAAAAGACCAGTGAAATATCGTGAAAACGCAAAAAGTTACATCAATAATTGATAAATTGAGGAGGAAATCCCATAGGATTATATGGGATTACCTCCTCAATTTATCACTATTTCAGTACTTTGGAGCAAGTGTTATTACATTGCCACCTAGATAGCTACTCTAGGTGGCAATGGTTATTAGCATTTCTTATATTCTAATTTTATACTTAAAAAAACAAATTTTAGAATTTGGATTTTAATATAGTTTTTTTTAATGCTAAAAGTGTAAACTGAAAACACAATATACAGTAAAATAACTCTGATTAGATTGTTGACCTGTTTCGGCTCATTCAGAGCCATTATAAAAAAACAAATGAGAATATTCTCATTTGTTTTTGATAATCGCTGGGAGTGAGCCGAAACATGTCAACAATCTAATAAAAGTTATTTTATTGTATATTATGTTTTCAGTTTACACCTTTTAGCATTTAAAATAAATATATTATTACAAGGTGTTATAATTGATTATATTTTTATATAAATATCGATCCTGGATTTTAATGTTAAAAAACAAATGAATAAATAAATTCATTTAATAAAGTTAAACTGAAATATTCTCGAAGTAATTTTTGTTAAAAGATATTTCAGAGGCATAATTTACTAAAAAAACTGAACTTGTCATTTTCATATCTTCATTTTATAATCAAAGAATAAAAAAACATAAAAATATGATGCTAAGAACTGCCACAATATTTACGTATGAGGGGAAATCCACTGTCAGTTTATGTCCCTTGTGTGCCAGTCAAGCAGAAATGAATTGCACTATGTGACCCAATATTTTATTTTATTTTGATGCAGGTAGAATTTGGAATGAGTAAATCTATATGTCATATGAGGATAGAAGCAAATTTAACATGAAAACTCGTTCCATTTGAATATGCCAAATAAACTTTGATTTAATGTTATTTTTAGGGGTGGGGGGAGGGGGGTGGGGAAGGAGGATTAGTGAATAATCTTCTGAAAGTATAGTTATGATAAATTCCATTTTATACATTTATTTACTTTTTGTATTTTTGAATAAAACAAAGAACAAGTTGGAAATTGTACGTCAAACGTTACAAACGAGGTGCGTTCGTACGCACGTTTTAGAATTAAATTCATGATATCCCGTGCGTAGAACGGGTTAAACAGCTAGTTAAGTATATATTTTATGACACTGTTCATACAAATATCTTAACTAGTTATATAAATATTCAGATATATATGTATCAGCTAGTTATATAAATATTCAGATCTTGATGATTTTTAATTCTGTGAAATGAATTATATCATCTTCAGATTAATTTCTGTATTAAAATAAGTATCTCGCTCGCTTGACGATTAAACTTCGGAAGCTCCTATAACAAAAAAGCACCGATTTAAAAAAAAAATTCAAATTTCTTAATAAATATTTTTATTAATATCTCCTAAAGTTTTGATTCGATTTTAATAAAATTTGAAATGTCTCGACAAAATTCTGCAAAGATAATATATTTTAAATTACAAACCATTTGGTTGGGTAGTTTTTGCGTTGTTATATGCGGACAGACAGACAGACGGACGGACAGACAGACAGACAGACGGACGGACAGACGGACGGACCAAGCGACGACTATAGGTGCTACGTATTTATATAATTACGAACGCACCTAAAAAAATGAAAGAAAAACATAAGTAAACTGATTTAGTGGCAGATTTTATTTATCAGCCAAATTGAATTAATGTTATCGCATTTCCTGCTATTATTTTAGTACTTATTTTCTAAGAAAAAATATTGTAATTATTTAAAATATGATAATTATTAGGAAAATTTAAATAATAAAATGGGAAAAAAGTATTTAATTTTAAACAATTTATTGAAAAGTTTATAAGAAAAAAAATATATAGCTTCCACAAATTTTAAAAATAGTATTAATGCAATCGTAGATTTCTTAAAATATGAATTCAGAAAGTATTTGTGATGTAATACAAATATAACGCTAAGACGCATTTAGTAGATTGTTATTGAATTTTGTTAACAGGCTAATTCTGTAAATACTTGTTTTAAATACACATATGTATAGCTAAAAAATTTTATAATCTTCGAGACAGCATTATTTATGAACGTTTTTTTTTCTCCCCTTCTCTCTCTCTGTGTCTCTCTCTCTTTTTTTTTCTATATACGAAATACAGCGCCACCAAAGTGAGACCACAGATAAACGAGATGAGATGTTAACTGCGTTTATTAGCAATCTGAGCGTCTGCTTGAAATAGTCGTAAATAATACAACTTCCCATTTTTGCGAAGGATTTTTTGGTCATCGACGAATAAAGGGGGGTATCAACAAAAGAAAGAGGCGTTGGCCAGTTGCCAGCGACATCTCCTGCTTGACCTCTGAACTTTAGAAAAAAGTTCTAAAAATTATTTTGAACCAAGAAATTTATAAAAAAAAAAAATCAGAGTCTGAGTTACCACAAGAAAAGAGACACTGTTAAGTCTGGTAGGCTGGGCGAACGTTTACGCTATTGTTTTCTCTCAATATCCAGTATATTATTATTTACCCCCTTACGATTAGGATCAAAGTTGTTGGGAAACCTTCAAGCGAAATCAAAGTTTTGCCTTTGTGGTGCTTTGTCAAATGGAAGCTTCATAGCTTTTCTCTATCCCTACAGGCCATGGCTTTTGGTATCTGTAGGCCAGAGAGGCCATTAGTCCGAAGATTACAACAACATATATTATTCTATGATTACCACAAAATTTGAACTAAGCTTGAGAGAGAATATTATGTCAAAGAAAGAGAGAATTACGCTACAATTTATTCATTGGTCCTTCATTAAATGTAAATTTTAATTTCTTATAAAAATTGCTAAGTTTCTATATTTTTATTAAAAAGTATTTCTTAACGATCGCATCAATATTCAGTTAAATATGTCAAATAATTTGTTCATTTTTAGATTAAAAATAGCATAGTATAAGGAAAGTATTGTAATATTGATGTATGTATGTACAATAGGGTGGGCCGAAAATGCACTTTTGCACAAACTTTCGAAATCGATGAGGCTTGGGGGCGGAAAAGTTGTGTATTGGGTTGCTCAGTAACCAAGTAAAAATTTTTTGAAATCGAACAATATCTTCAGGTGGCGCCGGCGCCTTAAAAATTTGAAATTTTGACTAAAACAGACCTTTTTCTTCTAAAAACACGATTTTTTGCATTTTCGAAATAGATTACGCTCTAGTGCTGAAAAGTTGTGTATTGGGTTGCTCAGTAAACATGTAAAATTTTTTTGAAATCGAACAATATCTTCAGGTGGCGCCGGCGCCTTAAAAATTTGAAATTTTGACTAAAACAGACCTTTTTTTCTAAAAACACGATTTTTTGCATTTTCGAAATAGATAACGCTCTAGTGCAGAAATGTTTAGTATTGAGTTGCTAAGAAGCCGTGTAAGTTTTTTTTTTAAATCAAACAATATCTTCAGGTGGAGCCTGAGCCTTTAAAATTCGGTTTGTTCAGCAGAAAAAAGGAAACGTCAATAAACACATAAATAATAATTGAATTCATCTTTTACTGCTGTCATGTGTGCCAAGTAAGCAAACAAACATGAAGCAATGCAGCTCTTTGCTTATCTCAGAGGAAATTCACTGAGATAACCCAGAACTCACCACGAAGAGGTGGCTGCATATCGAGTTCCACCCGTGCCCTCCCAACCACCCAACCATATAATGGACACTGAGATTTTATTAAATATTTCACTTTTCTGTTGCCTGATCTACTTGGCCTTTTTTGTATTTCGTCTTGCTTTCAAATGAAGGAATTATTCTTTGTGATTCTAATTTCGCCCTTATAAGGCCATCCCTTTCGATTTGTCCCACCACAGAAGCTGAAGCATCTGTCACTATTTTTATTGCCCTCTCCACTGCTTGGCTGTGGCATGGAAACTCTTTTATTTCTAGTAAAGATATTTTCTCCTTTAGAATATTTCGGAAATCTTCATTGCTGACTGCACGAAGCATTGGTGGCTCCGTAACAACTGATTGGTGCCAATCAATTAGGTCCGTATAATATTTTGCTTCGAATTTTATTACAGGAACACTGAACCGCCGGATACCTTCTTGTTTATTTTCCCTGGCTTTTAAAATTCTTCGTATTGCAAGCAGTCGGATGTAATTTCGTTCATCCGTAAGCATCGAAAGAAGAATATTTTCAGGATGCGCAAAAAAAGCATTTCGGCTTATTACGCCATCCACGACAGTCTTCAAGTCATCTGGGAGATAACGTGACAAGCTAATCATCTTCCATAAGTGTCTAGCACCATCTTTGCAATGCGGTTTGGATTTTATATCAAACCACATCGGCACATACACTTTAATTATAAACTCTACTAAGGTTTTCAGTTCTGCTGAAACATTTGTAACTGAAATGTACAGGCGCAAAACTCGACATGCTGCCGTTAGCCAACGGGAGTGCGCTAGCTTTCCTGGTTTTTTCTCTGCTAGGGCAACAGAGCAGTAACCTGATGTTACAGCTTCATAAATTTGCAGCATGTATCGTTGATCTGTACTCAGATCTTTTCGAAGCTCTTCTGATATTGCTACTAACTCTACGAAATCAACCTTTTTGAAATTGACTACCGGTTTCAGCTCACAGGTTTCGAGATCTTTTCCTATTGGACCAGAAAAGGTTTCAGGACCACTTGTTTGACCGTCTAGCTTTTTTAGAAGATGCCGCAACGGTAACTCATTTGCGTGTAACATGCATATGAGCCATTGAAGAGGTCTACCAACATCTTCTTCTATGAGACGTATAACTCCAGTCTTGCAACCTGTGTTAACGGGTGTCCCATCGCAGCCAACTGCCAAAAGATTTTCAGTGTTGATATCATTCTGTAAAAGATATTCAGCGATGCTGCTCTTAATAGATTTTGCAGAACCACTAGCTGGAGAAACATGGCCGATATATTCAGATCCAGGTTCTTGTATTAAAACTACATGTTCTTCAATAACCGTTGTCCTGTGCTTTTTGTTTCCCTTGATTTGATCTGCTAAAGTTTTATCTTTTCGTCCGTCAAAAAAGAGGGCTTGAAGCTCTTCTGGTTTTCCTTTACATTGTAGTTCCCTTCGTTTTCTCTTTCTCTCTCTTCTTATTTTATTTTTATCTGTAACTTTGGAACGATTATTATCAGAAATCATTCCGACATCTTCAAGAACTGCAGAAATAATTTTCGCTGCAGGCCTGTCTCCAATCCCTGCACTATCGCAGGCGAGTGCTGTGGTTGGCAGTTTTATCCTCATCTGGCTGATTACCTTGGTCTCTCTTTTCGTTTTTCTGGAATGGTTCTCTCTGGATCTAGGAGGAGTGTATTCTTCATCATTACGCGTTTCATATTCAAATTCTTCGTTCTCACAATCCTCGAACTCAGGCGACTCGAACATAGACTTTGGTGTTTGGAACTGCTGTTCACTTGTAGCAGCTTTCAACACTGTCTTGGATTGCCTATTTTGCTTTCGGAGCAGCTTCTCAGTTACTTTTATATCAATGCCCCCGATAATCATTTTTCTGACGGTTCGTTGATCAATCAAAAATGGTTGTTCTAAATGTGGCACTTTTCTATCCTTTTCACAGCAGCATGCTTTAAAGGAATGACATTTGCATGTGGCAATGTCAAAGAGAGTTTTCTCGGCGTCTTCCAAAAATTCCTTTACTTTGTTCCTATAGGATTCCGTAGACTTGTTTTTACTTTTCAGGATATTTTTATACTTAGCATGATATGATTTAAGGATGCGCACAATTCTGCAATGAGAAATAGTAGGAATCGAGGACTTCTTCCACAAATCAGCTACCCTCTCAGCAACAACATTGGCAATGTCAGTAAAAGCTGGATCTTTGCCGTGATTTGAAGATTTCACTTGTTCTCTTATAAGGAAGTAAAATTTCATAACTTGACTGTAAGTTGGTAAGACGTTAGGTTTCAGCTCTTCTGGCAAACCAAAAACAAAACAATCTGTAACTTTTCTAGTTGAATGACAACCGGCCATTGTGACAAAAGTATAACTATAACTAACTAGTTAATGACATTTAAATATCTAAAGAGACTGCTCTTCGATGAACAAACGATATAAAGTAAGCTTATTGATTGCTTCTGTACTAGACTGAACTAAACGATAACTGTGTATTGCATATTATCACACTGACTGTCACGTGGACTGCAGGTGCGAGAGCATTTCATTTAGTAGAAGAAGGGGGGGTGGAATAGAAAACTGATAAGGAATGTAAGAGACAATCCTGTACCACTGAGGGTCACGTGGACTGTCACGTGGACTGCAGGTGCGAGAGCATTTCATTTAGTAGAAGAAGGGGGGTGAAATAGAAAACCAATAAGGAATTCTCTTTTCATGAAAATATATGTCTGTTTTTAATAAAATCTCCGATTTTAAGGCGCCGGCGACACCTGAAGATATTGTTTGATTTAAAAAAAAATGTACATGTTTACTGAGCAACCCAATACACAACTTTTCCGCACTAGAGCGTAATCTATTTCGAAAATGCAAAAAATCGTGTTTTTAGAAGAAAAAGGTCTGTTTTAGTCAAAATTTCAAATTTTTAAGGCGCCGGCGCCACCTGAAGATATTGTTCGATTTCAAAAAAATTTTACATGTTTACTGAGCAACCCAATACACAACTTTTCCGCACTAGAGCGTAATCTATTTCGAAAATGCAAAAAATCGTGTTTTTAGAAGAAAAAGGTCTGTTTTAGTCAAAATTTCAAATTTTTAAGGCGCCGGCGCCACCTGAAGATATTGTTCGATTTCAAAAAATTTTTACATGGTTACTGAGCAACCCAATACACAACTTTTCCGCCCCCAAGCCTCATCGATTTCGAAAGTTTGTGCAAAAGTGCATTTTCGGCCCACCCTAATGTACAAGGTAGCTTCCAAACAATGCTTCTGGATGAGCTCCAACTTGACGAATGTATTATTCGTCAAAAAATGTAGCAAAAACTACATAATGTTTTGTACAAACCCACTGACGGATTAGGTAAACCATTCTTAAACCATTTTCAAACAATTTTGCGACCGATTCTGAGCAAAGAAGGATTCCAAGGAAATGTGACAAAGGATAAGTGTATAAATATTGTGGCGATGTAATCAAACATTAGTGGATACCAGGTAACGCCTCCAATTTCAAACCTTTAGACCCAATGTTCGAATCCTGCTGCTTCGATTTTTCAGAAATTTATAAGCTAACAACTTTTTTGGTAGGCCCCCCCTTTTCCGTTGAATGTGTCAGAAATTTATCTGAATCCGCGATATTCTAAAAAAAATTTCGAAAAATCAAGTGCAGTCACTTCAGCATTTATTATTATTTTAGAATAAAGTCGGAAAATTTTAGAAATTTCATTTTAATGAACATTCCCAAACTTTGCTCAGAATGTTGATTGATAGGCTGATTTTAGGCAGGATGTTATTTATTGTGAAGAGGTGTATGATTCAACGTTAACGGTCAAAAATATATCTGTAATTATTACAGATATGGCCAACAGCCTATATCGCATCGAAACAATATTAAAATTAAAACTTGGGTGAGTTCGAGACTACAGTAAATGTACTTAAAAATATAGAGAAGTATATTATGAGATATTGAATAATTTTGAAAGCATATTGATATAATGAAAATATTAAAAATGGTCGTTTAATATCTGGTCTTGAATATTTCTCGAAATGATTAACCCACTTCTTGTTAATTATTTTTTAGTCTTTTTTTTTCTAGGAAAAAAAACACTACAATTTTTTTTAAATTTATTTTAATGAAATCTACTTTATACATAAAATGCAAATGTAAATTTCGTTCCAGCTGCTTATAACTTGTGTTCTGCTGGATGAATTTTAATGGGATTAACACTGTTAGTTAAATATTTTTTTCAGGGAAGGTTTCAGTATATAACATATCGTTTTACGTTGCTCAGTCATAGAATTATAAGGAAAAGTTCTATAATCAGGTGAAACCAATTATGAAAGATTAGCTTTTTTAAAACGTTCTACTGGACAGATTTTGATGAGACTTTCATTGTTAGGTAGATACTTTTTCGGGAAAGGTTTTTTATATTGCATATCTTTCTATGTTGCTTAGCCATAGAGTATGGGAGAAAGTGTATAATAAGGTGAACCAGATTATGAAAGATTAGCCTTTTTAAAAAGTTCTACTGAACGGAATGTGATGGGGATTGCATTGTTAATTAGATACTTTTTCAAAAATGCTTTTAGTATATTGCATATTGTTCTACATTACTTAGTTGTAGAATTATTGGGAGAATCAGAAATTGATGGCACCTATATTACTGGGGACAAAAATCTTCATTATAATCCGATTTTCGAGACATAGCAGCACGGATGATCCAAGAGAAATCAATTATATGTCAACATGTAATAACAGTTATTAACCTTTCAGCTGGCGCGCTATGAATTTTCTCACAAGCAGGTTAACTACGTACTTATTATGACACAAGTGTTTCAATCTGTTACACTATTACAAATGCGAGATATTTAAAATAAAAATGGGCATTTCCTCCTTCTGCTTATAACGTGAATTCTGTTGAATCGATTTTAATGGGACTTGCACTATTAGTTGGATAATTTTTCAGCGATAGTTTTATAGTCTATTGAACATTGTTTGACTTTGCTTGGTTATAGAGTTATGGGGGAAAGTTCTATAATCAGGTGAACCTGATTATGAAATATTAGCCTTTGATAAAAAATCTACTGAACGGGCTTTTATGGGAATTGCATTGGTAGTTAGATGATACAATATGCAATATATATTGCATATCGTTCTACGTTGCTTAGTTAAGAATTATGTGGAAAATTCTATAATCAGGTGAACCAGATTATGAAAGATTAGCCTTTTCAAAATGTGCTACTGGATTTATTTTGTTTGTTTGTTTGCACTGTTAGTTAGATAATTTTTAGTAATGGTTTTATTATATTGCATATCGTTCTATACCAAATCTTACTGTAAATGATCAACTAAAGTTGTTGGTCCTTAACAGCCCAAATTTTGCCTGCACATTCGAAAATGTAATAGCGCAATGGCGTTTGCATCATTTTCAGCAATGCGGAAGGACATTCAAGGTAAAGTTCCATATTGCTTTAAAACACAATGTCAAATTCACCGATGCATTTCATTTGGTTCAAACTTCGTTTGGAAAAATCAGCTAGTGTAGCGGATAATATCTGCTAGTATTTTATACTACTTTTCCGGTGTCTGTTGTAATTTTATATTTTATATTTTATTAGTTATTTAGTGAATGAGTCTTGTATTTTTATTTATTCTATCGCTTGCATCTAAGATTAATACCCATCAATACATTTAACCTCAGAAGTATGTGAAACGCGTATGTTAGGTACTATTACCATTTGAAAATCTATAAATTTCCCACTAGGTTTCATTGAAGAAAATATACTAAAATGCATGCGTTAAATATAATATCTTCCCTACATCTGAATTCTAGGTTTTAATACATGGTTTATTATTTTTTACCACAATTTAAAAATTATATTTTTCGAGTCGGAAATGCAACTTTACGAAAATGCTAACACACATATCTTAGTGTATAAAAATTAATGACGGAATAACAAAATAAATTTGAAAAGCATAGTGCATCCAAAAGAAATATATATTACCACGTTGCATCTAATTTTTTTATTTGCTCCTAAAATAGTTCATAAAAAACTGTGTATCAAATTCTTCATGTTTCTTTTAAAAAAAATAATGAATATTAATACATTAGAAAATTAATTTTATCTCATTTTATCCGAGCGGAAAAAAAAGTTACATTATTTTTTTAATGAGATTTTTCAGATAACAAAATGTAAAATACAATATTTTTACTTATGTCTGCAGCTAGAAAAAAAAATTGTACACAAAAAATTCTTTTTCTAGAGAGACGTAGCAATAACGAGAAATAAATAACTTTCGGTGAATATTTTAGTATTCATTATTACCAAAGAATGTGCATTCTCATATCTTTTTTTACAGTTTTAATCAAGCCGCTATGGAATTTCATCAGAAGTTTTGTATAATCTGGAATACTCTGCACATATGATTTCAATATATTTTTGTTAAAGAATAAAATAAATAGCATTAAGGCAAAAGAATTTACGAAATTACAATTCTTTTTCTGCCTCATGTTTGGTACTGCAACTAAATTAAAAATCTTTTGACAATAATATTGATTTCTTTAGGCAAATGTGAGAAGCTTTATAATAGAAACAGTTAAAAAAATACCTGCATAGTTTAAGGGCAAAAATTTGTATAACTATTACAGTTAGTTATCTATGTTATTCTGATTTATGAACAATAGTTTTGATGAAAACCAGCGTACTTTATAAAATATTGCTATTGTTATTATTATTATTATTATTATGCTTTTTTTTGTTGTATTTATTGTACGGTTATAATCAATGTACTATGCAAGTATAGATGAAAATTTCATGTTATGTAATTTAAAAAGCTTCCTAAATTAAACATCGCCAGCGGGAAATATTTTCTGATAAAAATATTAATAACTATATATAAGAGGCTTCATGTCAGTTAAATTGTTATTTTCTTTATATGCGTATATATATATATATACGTATATAAAGAAAATAATTTAAATGACATGAAGCCTCTTACATATAGTTATTAATATCTTTATGATATATATATATATATATATATATATATATATATATATATATATATATATATATATATATATATATATATATGACAATGAAACCGAGTTTCATAAAATTGTATTGATTTTCAATTTATGATGATTTTCAGCGCAAAATTAATATCGACTAGTCTAGATATCAATCAATGCATTTTATATAAATTTTAGACAGGGTTATTATTGATATTCATTATATATATATATGAAGAATTTATGTCGTCAAAATTAGTAAATAACCGATCAAAAACTTGAGAATCAGTTGTGCAAACCATACTATTATTTTGTTTAAACATTTTCTTTTATATTTAAAATTCTACGACACTTAATACCGTTTCTTTTATACTGGCCCAATTATTGGAATATATGAAACATTTTTCTAAAACAAATTCTGTTATGCATTGTACGTTAACTAAGAATTCTTGAAAAAATGTTACGTAATCGTAAAAGCAAATGAAATTTTCTGTGAATAAAAATACGGACTCCGTTTTAGTCAACCCCTTTCTCGCTCCTTAACTTAAAGATATCACTGTATTAAAACTGCAAAAATTGTGCCATTTTAGAAAACTATAAATATTTTTGTTGTTAAATCTGGCACATGTTTTTTATAGACATATCCACATTAGATGGTATGTGACATTCATAAATTGAGCCGTAAAATTAAATGAATACAGAAGTATTAGTTTTTACTTACGCATCAGGATGCTTTACTTAGCTAAATACTTATGAATTCCAAATATACAATATAGTAATTTAAATATACTCTTTTAAAAAATATATCTATTTATATATGTTTTTTGAGTTGTTTTGAAGATACGCTGGTGAGATTCTAATCATAGATATTCTAATGATAGAATTTTGATTCATCTTTCATAGCGTTACATATTTTGATGTTATTAATATGTAATGTACGAGTTTAATTTAACTATTTATTATTGATTATTTTTTCATAGTCGTACTGTTGTTTTCCAACTTATAATGTATTTAAAAGTAAGAAAGAAAACAAGTAAATAAAAGTACATGCAAATTGGCAGATTTTGTAAGGCTTTGGCAAGAATCATTGCCAGCCAAACATTGTTCGCTGGAAAAGAAACTATCGTTAATTTGCATAAAAAAGAATATAGAAATAAATGTTTCATTTTTGCAATGAATGTATCAATTAAATGTAATCTTTTTTTGCCTAGTTAAATTTTAAACATTAAATATTTGTCAAAAAGTTTTCAAAATATATTTAAAAAATAAAAGCAAAAATTGATTTATTTTTATAAAATCACGAAATAAACAAAAAATACGCAAAACTGAAACTCCGAGTCGTAAATTGGCAACCTTATGCTTATTTAAATTCTCTCTTTATTTTGAATAGACTATACATAGATTTGCTCATTGAAAAAAATATTTTGTTTGTTTGGGAAAAAACATTACATAAATAAACATGGTATAGTAACATATTTCTTTTAAATGCTAAAAAATGTATATTAGCAACATAATATACATTAAAATAACTTTTATTAGGTTGTTGATATATTTTGTCTCACTCCGAGCCATTTTCAAAAACAAATGAGAATTTTCTCATTTGTTTTTGAAAATGGCTCTTTTTGTATATTTTTACTTACCCATCACACGTAGTATAGGGAAAGTCTTAAAATCGTTTTGAAAATCGAAAAAAAAAAAAAATAGACGGATTTACACGTTTCAGACACTGGAGATTCCGAAAAAAAAAAAATTGCCGTCCGTCGGTCTGTCTGTGTGTGTGTTTGTAAACGCTTTATCTCCCGAACAAATGGAGATAGAGACTTACAATTTGGTATGTAATTAGTATGTAATAATGGGAAGAAGCTTATTGAGTTTCAGTAACCTCGATTATCCGAAACTATTTCTTTCGGACTCTCGAAATATTCGTTCTGATAAAAAGTATATAAAAATTTTCGAAATTGTTTATTTTAAGAAATGAATATAAAAGACAGTTAAAAGATATAAATTTTTCATCAAGAATGAAGTCGATCGGATAATTAGTTGCCGAGATATTTGTAATTATATTTTCCACACTCATCGATTTTTCATGATCCTGTATTTCATTAAAATTTCTATTCAAAGATATATTTTAATTGGAAATGAGACGCTTAATCCGACGCAGTAAACTGTTAGTTAATATGATTATCAATTTTGGAGTTATAGAGCATTTAAAGTTTATGACGTCATCAAGCCACGCTTTTATTCAAAATGCAATGCATTTTATAAGTAGTTTACACATGTTTTATTTTCATATTTTATATTATGCATATCTATGATGGGCAAGTATTACGGTGGCCCCCAACGACTAGTTTTCTTTTCAACCGTTTTTAAATAGCACGAAAGATTTAATTCCTATTTAAATGTACTTTGATAAACCTGTCTTTTATTGATACGCTTATGAATGCAGAAAAAAAGAAAATGTGTTTTCGTCATAAAAAATCATAAATTAAAAAAAAATTATTTAAATTTAGTGATTTTCAGTTAAAATTCCCTCTTTATTAGATAATTATTCAATGCACAAACTGAGAGTCAGTAATTATGCTTTTGGCATAGTCCCAAAAGAAGAAAGATTTTGTTCGGTAAATTTCTCATTGTCTCATAGTGCCTATCCAAACTAAGTTGACATATAATTTTCGCGGTTGGTATAATTGTCATGCTCAGAACATTAATTTATATGCATCTACAAAAAATGTGCTTAAATTGATGTTTTAAATGATTACAAGAGCTCGGAATAAAAACTGGCAGTTGAACAAGTATAATTGAGCAAAGTTAACTGAGCTGATTCTACTATTTATTTTCGATGGAATGGATTACTAGAAGTAAAAAGTGTAACTTTATTATAAGTATTTAAAAAATGAAGAGTATCAATTATATAGTTAAAAAGTGAGATTGATAATGTCTGGAATATTTCGGTTAAATAGTTAACTCTTGAACGCACCTCGAAACTAAATTATTTTCGGTACTTTTGTATTATCACGAAAACCACTTTTCATAAGAAAAAACTATCGCCAAACTGTAACGCCAAATAAACGGGAGAACGTTGCCATTGGAATATCAAAATAAATAAATAAATAAAATATAAGAATTTAAGGACACAATTGTTTTTTTTTAATTAATGAAGTAACTAATAAATCAGCAAAACATAATGAAAAATACACGCAAATGTCGAATTAAAAACCACTTGATGACATAACAATGCTTCTGACATCAAGTAAATGTGACTGCAATTTTGGCGTTTAATCTGACAGTTTGGCGATAGTTTATTGTTATGAAAAGTGGTCGACGGGATAATAGAGAAGTACCTTATTTTCTAGTATTATATTATAAATTTTATTAAAGTGACTGACATGCAGATGTAACCATATTTTATATCAGTTTGCATTTTTCACTTTATAAAATCTTAATGCTTATGTTTTTTTTTTGTTTTTTTTATGAACATACAAAGATAGCTTTGTTTTATTTTTGAAGCTTAGATTTTTCATTCATATTTAAAAAAATAGACGTACCATAGAGCAGTTTTGCTTCATAGTTTTTTCATGTTCGCCATTTTCTTTATATCTACGAAGTCAAAAACTTCAAATGTACAAGCAAATCGTGTATGGTTATCTAACCATATTCCTAATATTATTTGTGTAAAATTACAAAATATCAATCATTCATAATCTCATATCGAATTAATTATCATTTATTGCATACTGCTTTTGGGAAAACCTCATTGACAGGCTCCTTTTTTTTAAAAAAAAAACTTATATATCAAGAGTACTGGGCTTCGAAAATGTTGGAGAGAAATTTACAGTAAAATTATATTAGTGATTTCAGAACATTTCAGTTAATCGGTCATACAGATAAAGTATATTACAATGTATTTATTTTAAAAACAAATTAGGTTTAAAAAAAAAATCAGATTTAGATTTTGAATCGCCAACTGTGCATAAAACACTGAGAAATATGTTATTTTGCTCCTGTCTTGATAATGTTTGGATAACATGAAGATTTTTTGAAAAGCTTACGTGAAATTTATATTAAATTAACTTAAAAGATATGTAAACAGAATTTAAATATATATATAGCACATGTTTTAAATTCGCTATGAATCAGATACGCCTTTTCTAGACCATAAGTTTTTGTCAATAAAAACTCTCTTCTAATGAACGTTTTTGACTTACCTTCTATATTCCAGACCTTCTTGAACAACAAATAAGATTTTAGACGAAAGCCAAGTTCATAACTGCAGTGAGACACGCAACATAGTTCTAAAATTGTATTCCCATAAAGATGAAATGCATTTATTATAGATTCATTTGACAAAAACGTAGTAATTTTCTGAAAAAAAATTTCGAAGTTTTTTCATGGTATGCTGAATTTACAATGTAGAATATTTCAGCATCATTCCCTTCGTGTGTGCTTATTTTGATCCAAAATGAAACTTTTTAACATGGATGCTTATTTTTTTTTTTATTCATCTAAAGGTTATGTAATTGTAGTTATCAAAAAAATTCTGAAAATGTAGGTTATTAACTTTTTTCTTTTATGAGTAGCATTATTATTTCTTTAAAAAAATCATTCTTGCCCATAATTATAAGACATTACGAATGCGGAAGATTCCACAATTTAAATATATATTTATATGTTTTCGGTTAAACCAGCATTATTTTTAAATACAAACTAACACACGAGGAATAAATTAATATTTTGAGTTAAATTAATTTTTCATATATGATATATTATTGTCTTGTAATTTATTTGTCAGTTTATCACTCATAATATATTTTTAACTTATAATTTCATAAGGGATATGTTGTATGCTACTTCAAATCGCCGAAAGTAATCCCGATCATGAAAAAAAAATACAGGACAGCGATTATGAAAAGGGGGCGAAGGATAATGCAAGAAAAAATAAAAAGGGTTGTCAATCTAAAACATTATAGATCTGCCTCATATAAAAATCTTATTTGCTGAACAAGGCGCAAGAGATACATTTTAAAATAAAAACTAAAATTTATTTCTCAATATTAGCCAGTTTAGTTTGTAAGTAAAATCTGTCAATATACTCTTATACTATAAATTATTATTTTATCTTACATTATATATTTTTATTTGTACTTAAATATTTTTCAAATTTTATTTTGTGGACTCAATGTTTTGGAACAGATATCGTAGGCGCAAAAGGGTTGGGGCATTTTTTTTTTTTTTTTTTTTTTTTTTTTGCGCCATTTTGGCGAGAAAACCCCGTCGAATACTTGCTACGCTTAGGATGCAAAAACAGCATATTATTTTTATTTTATTTTGAAATAGTTTATTTTATCTCAAAACACACGCAATTTTATTATAAAACACACACACAATTATTATTATAAATACACACAAACTATTTTACTATAAAACACAGTCACTGTTTCAGCGGATTGCCATATGACACAAAATTTCAGAATCATCGCCCGGTTGCCACGCCAGATAAAATATAGCATATTTGTCGCCAAATAGAAACTCTGGTGAACAAATAAATAAAAATATTTTAACAAACTGGCAGTTTATCATTGCCTCAGTCGAAAATTTCTACGGATAAAAAATATGTTTCATGCCTTAATTAGATATATGATTTTATGCCAGGAAATTCCAATATAAACTTTAATGAATTGTTATTTTTATTCTAATAAATGTCGTAGATTTTCCATTTATATATATTTAGAATTAGTTTGATTTATCATCTCAAGCCAAAAACAGTTTTGTTGTAATTATCTTTTTAAAACAGTAAAACAGTTCCTGTAAAAACTATATTAATTGACTTCATGAAATTTTCTTTTAGTTACTATTAGAATCTGGTAAATAATAACAAAAGCTATTTTATAAACATAATCTGCTATTTATACTGTTTTGTTGTATAGAGTTACTAGCGTAAACACCCGGCTTTGTCCATGTTCGCATAAATTAAAATACAGTCATACGACTGTAACAATGATAGATTTTTGTGCATTCTCACTCTTAAATCGATAAAAAGTCAATCAGAAAAAATAACGCCACTTTGACTCAACCATAGTAAAGTTCCTAAGCTTTATAAATGAGAATACGCGTTTTATTTGTCGCGTGTAACAGAAAAATATGCAGTTTTCCTAACAATTCAAAAGAAAAAGAAAAAAAAAGAAAAATCAACCAAATGGCATAGCATTTTGTGGAAAACGCTTTCATATGGCATGTATCTATATTATTAAACCAAAACATAACCGTGAATAATTTTGACATCATACTGATGGTATCAACGACCTAACAATTAAATGTTGCTCTTACTGAATTTTTATAACTACAAAATATTGCACAATTTCATTTTTTACACTGTCAATTAGAAAACAAAATACACTTTCAAATACAATTTGTTTCAAATGTTTCCCATTTTACGGATTTTCTATGGACTTTAAAGTAATTTTAAAGCATGGATATTTTAAAATGTGTTTCCAACCCAATTACGAAAGATCAACTCATCTTATCTTTAATTTAAATTATAAAGTAAAGACATGTATGAAAGTAACGCTAACATCATATACTGGCAATTGCGACGACCCAACCCATAAATTTCGCTTTTAATGCAAGGATTTTTGCTTATAAAATCGCACATTCAATTTTTATGCGGTCGAATAAAAAACAAAACATACTTTCAATGATATTTGTTTGAAAAACGTATTTCAATTTACTGATGTTTTATGGATTTTAAAGTAATTTTCAAGCATGGATATTTTTTTAATCTGCGTGCAACTCAATTACAAAAGATTAATACGTTTGCTCTAAAAACAATGTAAGTAATTCGGAATTTGTTGGTTTCCATGTAGTAGCCCTTGTCTAATTTGCTAAATTAAATTAAAACATTAACAAAAAAAATAAATAAAATATGGGAGGTTCGCGTAATATTAGGAGTTTTTAAAAAATATTTATTTCATACTTTTAAATGTTTTAATATCACTTATTAATTACACCAAAATAAATATCACCAACAAAAACATGTTATTTTTTCTATCATTCTAAAAAACTACAAAACTGGGGAAAGTTGCTAGATTTCATTAAAAAGCTTACCGATAATTTTAAAAGCAAAAATAAAAGAAAATATTGAAAACATGAAATTAATAAAAATGACATTAAGGAGTAATCTTAATATTTACTTTTACGTTAGGTCTAAATTGCATAATCGATCCACTGTATAAAACACGAATAAAACAGATATGTTATCGAGATGGATTGCCTCATTATTTTTAAATCGAAACATATTTTTATTCATAAAAATTAAATCTACAACGATTACACGAAAAAGGTATCAATTTGCAGACGCTATACGTCATGACGTCGGTCAAGATTTTTTTTTTTTTTTTGAAAGAGAAAAAACTGACTTACTTTTCTGTTTAGTATAAATTGTAAAAAATGTTACTACTGCATTTATTGTATTAAAACACTTAGCTCAGTGGTAATCATCGAAAACGTCACCTGTGAAAAATGCAGACAATTCTCGTGAATCTGTTACCGTAAAAAGTTCTGAGATCGTATAAAGCCAAATTTAGCTATCTTATTAACTCTGAAATTTCCATTCACAAATCACTCCTAGTCTCTACATCTTTAGTTAATTATTATTTTGTGACTTGTCAAATACACAGCAAAGGTAATTTATTACACCTTACTATGTTATGAGATGAGGTGAGATAATTTGATTAAGACAAATTATATACGCACAGGGAAGTTATTACACCTTAATATGTTATAGTATTATTTGATTAAGACTAATTATATATATCACATTCTCGAAGCCTGGAGGTTCTTCCATAAAAAATAAATTTATTAGTTCCAATATGTTCATAAACAGAAAAAAAAATATTGATCACATTTTTGCAGACTTTTATTTCACGTTTAAATTTTTTAAGTACTGCAATTTTGTCTCACCCCCGCTTTCATCCGATTTAGAACAATATTTAAAAATTACCTGTCCATTACCCTACTTCGTAGTCGACACATTGTCCACCCGCGCGAAACCAGTACGGGCTGCTAGTAATGAATATAAAAGAAAGTGAAAACTATCTTGGTTGACTTAAGGAGCAATAAATGCCAATTAAAAAAAAAAAAAAAAGAGAGAGAGAGAAAAAAAATGACAACTTTTATGAGATGGTAATACATACTACAACACGAAATAATTATATTATTTGCACACAATATATTTATATTCACAATCCTTTATTCATTCAAAATTACAGGACGTCTCACTTGTACCGAATTCGGCTTTTATCGCCATAATTTTAACAACAATGGAGATTTTTTCAGGAAATTCAAACTAAATTGGACATTTTTGTGTGAAATGTAAGCATATTAGAAAAAATGGAACACGTGGCTAGGCTACCATACTTATCCAAAAAGTGCATAAACTAGACGCTCCATAATTCCGAATGTAATTGAGAGTTCATACAGTTTCATTTGCCGAAATGCTATACATTTCAACCACTTATGTTACCAAAGCATTGTACTCAGCGCAAGATGAATCTGTTGAAAATTGGTTTCAAATATCTTTATTTTAGTTAAAGCTATTGTTATTTTTGAAAAAAAAAAACAGAGATATCTTGTATTTTATAGTGAAAAAATGGCTTACGATCCTGGATTCCTATATAAAAAGTATTTATTTGCTGTGTACAAACACCTCTTAAAGTTTATCGGGTAATCACCCTGTATTTCTAGTTCTTTTTTCAGATATCGCTCAGATATAATTTTTTTTTCTAACTTATCAAAAATAATTATTCAATTTATAATCAATTTAACAAGTCCATCTAAGTCACTTATTTTTATTTTATCTTCTTTCCAAGTGGAATCAATTATTAACACGTAATTCTGCCAATCTATCATCAGACGTAAGGGCAAAGATAAGACGGAAATATTACAATGAAGAAGAAAAGAGCTTTGTTATCCATGCTGTTGACACTTTAATAATTAAAAGCGGATAAGGATACTATGTAATGTTTTATCAGGAAAATACGATAAGTAACATGCTTCAATTAATTAAGACGGTACTAGGAGGAAATAGATAATATTTTTCAATATTTTATTATTTAGATCGTAACTACACAGTTGGAAATTTCTGAAGGATAAATCGATAAATAACCCAAGCTAAGTTATAATCGCTAAAGAAAACATTACACTTTTTTAATAATATTCAAAATGTTTAAAATGTATTGATTTTAAGAAGTCAAATACCTTTAATTAGGCCACAAAAAATATTTTTTAAATATTCATTCATATTAAAATTTATTTAATTTATTATACTTAAATAAAATCACGTTAAATATTTTCCATCAGAAAAAAAGCGATGGTAAAAATAATTCGTAATCATTTGCGAAAGAAGGAATATTCTTTTAAAAGTATTTTTAAGTATTTTTTGTAACATTTATTCCTGTAATATAAAAATCCCCCACATTTAAACGGGGCTGTTTTGAAATTTCAAAATTAAAACAGACAAACACACTGAAAATATACCAATTAAAAAAACCTTAGTTAAATATTATAAGATAGAATAGGAGGGTTTTCTATTTAATATAAAGCTTAATAGGAAGTGGTATTATTTTATAATATAATGTATATTTTTTAATATAATATATTGTTTCTACGTTTTAAAACATACTTTAAATATATATTCAAACCACCATAAACTATACTAATGATAAAAAATAAAGTTTGTTTGTTTTTTGTAGGGCGTTATCTTAGGAACTACCGAATAAATTAAAAAAAACAATGGTTTCAAAATGATGGTGACAGCCTTTGCCCTAACACAGGCTATATTTTATGTCGATATCAGTATCACTGTAAAAAATGACCAATGTTTCTTATTTTATGAAAATATGCTATAACCACGAACAAAAATATAATATAATCTTCTGAGTTATCCGAAATTTCAAATAGCATGTTACATTGTCTTTTGAATCCCTAAAAACGAATACATTTTCAAAATTTAAAGAATAAATTATAAAACCAAATTATTTTTAGCTGCCCGAATTTTTCAGAAACGTTTCCGAAGGGTTTTTATAGTGTATTAATTAGTGTCCTCAGGCTGGAATACCTGTTTTTCGAATGTTATCCATTCTCAAGTACACGTTTTCAGCCGCATAAGTTAATTTATACATGACAGACTAAAGAAATAATCTTAATTTTAATGTTATTGTTAACACTGTTAATTTTGCAGGTTTGTCTGTTAAACATTTTTTTTGAGCATGAAAATGTTTACTTCAGAATTGATAGAATTCGAAAAACAGGTATTCCAGGCTTAGGACACTAATTAATACACGATAAAAACCCTTCGGAAACGTTTCTGAAAAATTCGAGCAGCTAAAAATAATTTGTTTTTATAAATTATTCTTTAAATTTTGAAAATGTATTCGTTTCTGGGTATTCAAAATACAATGTAACATGCTATTTGAAATTTCGGATAACTCAGAAGATTATATTATATTTTCGTTCGCGGTTATAGCATATTTTCATAAAATAAGAAACATTGGTCATTTTTTACAGTATACCCCCAAAGGGATTCAGAAGCAAAATAGTTCTAAAATAAAATTTTTGTAATTCTGCAATGACTGGAAATTTGATATTTGGAATGGTGATCCTTTCTAGATTTAAATGCTCGCTAATTACGGTTTCTAAAAAATTCGAAATTTAAAGGGGTCAAATGAAAAGAAAAAAAATATATAATAAAATCCCGAATTGAGATTTATGTGCAATTCTTAGGACTATATAAACTTGAAAATTAAAGAGGATGTTATTTTAAGACGTAAATGCTCACACAGAATAAATAGTTTCTAAAATTTCGAAATTTAAAAGTGTGCAGGAACAAAAGAAGTTCTAAAATTTCTGTGAGACTGATGGGACAAGAAACTTAAAGTAATTTCATTTAAGATGTAACGATTCGACATTCAGAATGGTTTATAAAAAATTCGAAATTCAAAAAGGTGCATGATAAAAAAGTTCTAAAATTACAAATTCCAACTGTTGGGTCTAGAAGCTTCAAAATTTAAGGCTTTCCTGCATTTTTATAAAAATATTTGTATAACGTAATATAATTTAATCCCCCCCTTTTTAAAAATTTTTTAAAACAAAAATTTTAATACAATTCATTTTTCTTTATTTTACATATATCTTAAAATACAATTTTGTTAAAAATATTTTTGTCTAGAGACGATTTAAATGATTTTTGAGAAACGGAAAAATACGGAAAAACGCTTAGAGAGTTAAGATGTAAGTACTCGCTAAGAAAACCAACTCGCTAGGGTTTCTAAAAAAATAGAAATTTAAAAGGATGAAATGAGTGAAAAAAGCTTTAAATGTTCTTAATTACGATTTATTTGGAACTGTTTGAACTAGAAACTTAGAAATTTATATGTGTTTTACATTTAAGACGCTAATGTTCACACAGAACAGTTTCTAAAAAATATCGAACTTGAAAAGGGTTAATCAAAAGGAAAACGTTATAATATCACAATTAGTTTGGAACTACTGAACCGATTTCAAAAAATCTTTCAGGCTTATACGGTGAAGAATCTCTGCTTAAAACTGGGCTACTGTTATCTTTATGCAACTGCCCGTAAAGTAGTACAGAAGCGATTAAAGTTCTAAATGTATTTCTTTCTTTCTTTTTTCTATTCTATTTCTTTCTAGTTTCTTAAATCAAAAATCTATTTCTTTGATATTAAATTTGACACATTACTTACTTTAAAGATGTAAAAGTTCCCTAATAACGTTTATAAAACTGTTACAGATTTAAAAGGATGAAGTTTTTGGAAAAAGCTCCATAATCATGATTACTTTGAAACTATCGCGGCTAGAAATTTTTAATTTTACATGCAGGTTTCTATTAAAGCGTGATGTCCTAAAGAAATAAAAAAAAATCTAATTTCAAATAAGTGGGTTGTGAGTAAATCGTACTTTCACATATGTTTCACTGTGTCTCCTCTGAAATTATCAGCCTAGAATATTTAAGATTGGTATAGTTATTATATAGAAATTATATAAATAGATCCGCACAAATAATGTTTTTAAATTTAAATTTTAAAAATTATAAAGCGAAGAAAAACCATTATTTGTCATGGCAGTATTATATGCAACTTTTCTGAACAATGGAATAAAACACAATTACCAGTACGTCTTATAATTAATTAAAATGATAACCAACTAAGAAAAAAAATACTTCATATTCAGCAATTGCCACACAAATATGACTGTAAAAATATACAAAACCAATACTTTCCAACATATTATTGAATGATATTTTATTTTTTATGGTAAATCAAGGTATACTAATGGTGTAAAAAAAACAATTGTTTGTATGCAGGTAATAGACTCTGAAACTACTGAACCGATTTTTAAAATTCCTTTATTGTATGATAGCTGATAAACAGAGTTCCCAGGTATTGTATATGTTTCCCTGCATTGTATCTTTTTTTTTTTTTTAAGTTGATATTTTCAATAGAGATCGACCGAAACAGGTTTTTAAGACCGAAACCTAAACCTAAACCGAATTTCGGTGACCTTCCCACTTTCGGCCGAAAGCGAAACCGAAAGTGTCACAAAAATTCAAAAACTGATTAATGCATACATAACTGTATATAATTATTAATTAATTAATTTATTATTAATTAATAATTACGTAATAATAACTAATTACGTTACTAATTAATTTACTAATTATACGTGTATGGAACCACATTTCTAACAAACAAACGTACATCATATATATAATGTGTGTGTATAGGTTTCAAACAAATATGAAACATAAATAATACACACTTTTATATTTTACCATTTTATAACAACCAACTTTTGAAATTTAAACTACTAATAACAACTAACTTTTGAAATTTACTCCTTTGAACTCTCAAAACTATTTATAAATTTGTTTTAATTTAAAGCGATCGCTCTTAAGATTTATGGTTGATATAGATCTCTCAAGAAAACATTCTTGAATGTAGAACTTTTGTCTAAATTGATGCGGAATATTGCATTTAGTTTGCTATGCATGTTACCTGAACAATATTTTGCATAGAAACGGCAGTATACATAATTATTAATTAAGCGTTAATTTTATTAAAAATGAATTTAAGTAAAAATTACTCATTGAAATTCATTAATTAAATGTAAGTTGCTATAAACATATAAAAATAATATAAAATAATGTAATTTTAAATAATTCATTCAATCAATATCATTAATACCTTTTATGCACCCATATGTGCGATTTTTTACAAACAGGATTGTCATTTGGAAAGATTAGGGGGGGAGATATTTTCCCCCTCAAACAATGTGATAAAGTAAGAAAGTATTATAGAGTCATTATAGGTTAGTTTAAGTAAAGGTCACAAAAGCTAAAATAATTTGTTCAATTTGACTAAAAAAGGAAAATTAGTATTAAGACAGCATTTTAAGCCTAAAAATTATTAGTTATAAACTTTATTTTCCATTTCAATATTCTCAAAGTGAGATATTTTTAACATTATTTTGTACTTTAGCTAATTTTAAATATATATATTATTATAAAAATGTAACAGTTGTCAATTTTCTTTTAGGATGTGCACAATAAGATCAAAATAAATCTTTGCTCACTCACCGCTTCTCTCCCCTCCCCGCCAAAAAAAAAAAAAAAAAAAATGCTTTGCCACTCCCTGCTTCCCTAAGAAAATATTAAAATGGCACCCCTGTTTAAAATTTTTATATCCAGTGCTATGTTGACTCTTTGTGTCGCTATCCAAAACTATTTATTTTCAAATAAAATAAAATGTAATTAAATTCGCATTTAACACATGGAATTTTTTCCAGAGAAAATTTCTCACGCCTTGCATTCATAATATTCAAATTTTAATTGCTTAATAGGCGTATAGCCTACATAGTGAAAAAGTACTCAAGCCGGTACTCGAACCGCTGGATTTAATTTGATTTCGTGTTTGCCCCAGGGTTGGCGGCTCACGAAAAATATTCCATCTTGTGCTGCGTTTGTAGCCTTGCCAACACGTTATGGTGAAAAAGTTCCAGACTGAGTATCGTTCACAGGTGGTTCAGTTGGTAGAACGTCAGTGCGCTAATCTGATGACCCGGGTTCGAGTCCCGGCTTGGGTACTTTTTCACTATGTTGGCTATACGCCTATTAAGCAATTAAAATTTGAATAAAATGTAATTAATTTATCAATAAGACAGAAATAGTTGTCAATTATGTGAATTTCATCTAATAAAAAGATATTTTAGGTATACATACCTCGGTATTTCTTTTGTAATAAATTTCACAAATCTTCGTATGTTTTAACAACACCTTTCTCATAAAGCATTCGAAACAATCTGGAGTTCAAAGTAAAAAAAAATTCTATTACTGTTAAGTTTGCATCATTAAAACATCATATGATAAGCGTCTTTTAAGTTTAGTCATATATGCATTGCTTGCTTTATAATTTGTACTCGCATCATGAATCAGTCATGACGGATAATGATAAACAGTGGAGTTCACAGCCATAAACAGTGTCTCAATTGAGGCGAAACAACTCATATCAATGAATAAAGTTGAAAATTTCCCAAAGATGGAACGAGATTTTGGAATCCAGATAGTTTCGGTCGAGTTTCGGTCAGGCCGAAATTTTGGCAGCAGTTTCGCGAAAACGAATATTCGGCGAAACTCCGATTTTTCGCCGAAACCGAAACCGAAACCGAAATTTCGGTCGATCTCTAATTTTCAAATGGTTTGGAATGACGATATTCTCCTTATTTCAAATTTCACGTCCACCTAATGCAGTGCAAAAATGAAGTAAATTTCCTGTAAATGTGACGTAATTGTATTTAAATTATCCGTAGCAGTATACTTTCTCTCAGTAAACAAGAAACAAATACCGATTGGCATATTTCAAAAAGTCGCTGGTTTTTCTAGTTTTATTATATTTTTCCTTTATAATTTTTTAGATAAAGATTCAATAGATTGTAAAATTAATGTACGGAAAACAGAGACTTTGACATTTTTATCTGAAAGACTTTTAAAACTAAAGTTTAAAAAATACACAGACATTCACTCAATAGGAAAGCTCTGGTAAAAATAAATTTCGAAATCTTTCCCTTTGCCAAATAATGTGTGAGCAAAGTAAAAAGCAAAAGTTCTTACTGAAATCAATGCGTCAGCTAAATCTGTAAGATGTTTACCGTTTGTTCTATCTATCTGAAAGGTTCTACATTTCTCCCAAATTAACCATCATTAATCAGTACTTTCAATAGGCGGTCTATAGGCGTAAACAAGTAAGTCGGAAATTTATGATAGTCTGATATAAAGACTATTTTTTAGAAAAATCTTGATATGAAACATTCAGAAAAATTCAATAACTAAAAAAAAAAAAAAAAAAAAAAAAAAAAAAAAAAAAATAATAATAATAATAATATTTTTGTAAATTGTTTTCGATTAGTATGAAATAAATGCTATATACAATTAAGATAATCTGACGAAAAATTCTAAAAATTTCGATTTTGAGTTTTGATTTTTAAATGCTACTCTAAGTTTTATTATTTTAATATATTTTGTTTAATGTTTTATGTGTCTAGAAGCAAAACATTTGGGACGTTTTCTTTGTTTGGGTTGTAAAGGGGCCCATATTGACAATATATTTTTATATTTCGGCCAATATTGTAATTTTGGTGCGAAACATGGACCCAAATTTGATGAGTTCACATTTTACTAACATAAGAATCCGACATTTAATCGACATTATTCGGCATTTGCTGCACTGAATATGTTTCCAATATACAAAACCTCATTCTAATACGCTAGTAAGTACAAGACATATAAAAGATAATGTCTTAAGAACTCATTCAGAAATTCAGAATAATCAAATTAAAATTGGATGCAAATCGCAAAACGAGACGGTTGGTCGTACAAACGTAAAATTTATTTATATATTCGAAACTAATGATACAAATGATATGCATATTTACACATCCTTATTTCTGTCCAACTCATTTTTTATGAAACGATTATTGTAGGTCACAAATAATTATTTTAATAAATATGAATTTATTAATAAATTTTATAAATTTAAATATTGTAAATCAAAAAGTTGCATAAATAACCTTTTGAGCATTCATTGTTTCTCTTTAAAGAAGAAATAGTTACATCGGATAATTTGTTACAATGGTACAGTTGTGTACAGTTGGATTTGTTACAAAGGTATAACTTAAACATTGCAAAATGGAATTATTATTAGAATCCTTAAAGTTTCGCATTTTACAATAAACAGCTGATGCTTTCAAGAGAATACCCATTTGTAAAGCAACTTCACTCCCTCTATTCGAGTAGATGTGTAATACATCTTAGAGGAGCCATGAAAAAATAGGCTAAACGTAGCACAATATATGCTTTACAATAAAAATATAAAAAGACAGAGATTAAGAACTTAAGTGAGGAAATGTCTTGCACTCACAGAGACAGAAGACAAAATTAGTAGGAGAAGAGTAAAGTCCATTTAAGAGCCCTGGTAGCTTTAGCGACCATTCCGAAAATAGAAAAGGCGTGGCTTCACTGACAATTGCCAGACAGTCAAAAAGAATACGGCTTTGAGTAAAAATAAATATAACATTACAATTTCAAGAGTGAACATTAAAATAAAAGTTGTAAAAGAAGGATATAATAAAAAGAAATGTTTAAACCGCTTTAAACGTCAAACATATTGCCGAAATATCAAGGGAAAAGCAAAGATGTTAAATGCAATATATTCCTTAAAAAAAGGACAATTTGCATTATCATACATTGAATAATATATATATATATACTAGCTATTCGCCCGGCGTTGCCCGGGCCCGAGATAATAACAATCTCAGTGCAAGGCGTTAACCCCCTCCCTCCCCATACCCGCAAATATAACGAATGATTTGTTCAAGAAAACCACCTTCACCTACATTAACGCGATCATTAAAAAAATAAAAAATAATTACATTTTTTTGATAAATAGAACATAACGAAGACGTTACGCTAAAATAGTCGGCAGATGACAACACTTCCCATCCTCAATTTCAGATCTATATCTTAATTAGTTATCTAAATTTTGTTCATTAGTAAAAATTGGCAATTATTTCCTTTCATTTTCGGAAACTAAATGGAGGGATCGGCCAGAGAAACAGATCTCTTTTTAGTTCAGTTTTTAATGAAAGCAGATCCCTGTCTGAAACTTTCTCGGATTTTTTTCACTGGCGCCAGCAGATTTTTAGCAGTTTTTTGCATAAATTAAGAAAAATTACCGGCCGAAAATTGCATAGACGGATGCAGAATTTTTTTTTTACATATACTCAGAAATTTTCAAATTGATATATTAATTAGTTTTCTTAAAATTCGCTATTTAGTAAAATAATTTCGAATTCGTTCATTTCCGCTTCCAAATCCAATGCGCTTGTTAGTTTCTTTCGCCATTTTGATTTAAAAGATGTCATTTTAGAAGCGATGGCTAATGAGAATCTAATTAATATCAAGGCTAATTATCAAAATATTAAAATTCTGAGGGTCAGGTGCACCAAGAGAGGGTTTGGACTATCTAAATCTAAATTTACAGACTTCTAGGTGCGCTAAATTTTCCTAGCCATCGTCAACACACACACACACACACACACACACACACACACAGAGCGAAACTTTATTTTATTAGTATACTAGCTGATCCACCCGGCGTTGCCCGGGCGGGAAATATTAATAATCTGTTCTATACGAATATGACTGAAATCTGTAAGGCTATCGAAATCAAGTCGAATGAGGCAAACCTCGTCGTAATGGGGATCATAAAACCCAAGATCGGAAAGCGCATCCTGGCGGTCGAAAGTGCAGCGAAAATATTTAAGGCTATAGATATCAAGTCGAATGAGCCTAACCCCGTCGTAATCGGGTCCATAGAACCAGATATACTCCTATAGTTCTACTTTCTACCGCCAGGGGGCGCAGTCTGTTCTGGAAGAGGCCTTTTCAGAACACTTGACCCAACCAAATTTCCTAGTAGAATTGAAATTTAACTACGGGTAAACATTGCCGAAATAGCGAAAATCGCGAAAGTGGGTTACGTAATCGATCGGTTTCTAAAGGGTTAATGTAGATGTTTTTTAAAACCGAACGATGCATTTTGAAGAAAATGAACGTGTCTATGATCTGGAGTCTACTGTTTGTCCGTACTTACATTTCCCGAGTCGATGCCGATTTTTAAATCTGGACAAAAAAAAGGAAATTCGCGTGAGTGAGTTTTGAAAAGGATTTTTTTTCGGAGGGTTAAAATTAAATTTTTTCAAAACGGATACCAGATTTTAAAAACCAAAGGGACATAGATTAGGCACGGTATTTTTAGTTTTTCGTATCTTGTTTATAAACGCCAATTCGGATTTTTAAAGATATGAGAAATAGTTAAAAAAGCGAAATTGACTTACGGTTAAAAACGTTTTCGAAAGGATTAACGTGATTTATTTAAAACACGTGATTTTAGCAAGGCTCATTTTTCTATATATTCTCCGTCTTTATTGTGTAGTACGAATGCGGCCGGTCTGGCTGGTGAAAGTGGTTGTGTTTACCTGTGGGGGGAGGGGCAATGCAGGTAAAACAGTGACAAAATTACGTCATTTTAGCATGAATTTTGTTTATAAAACTTGAATCTGCTAACTATTTGTGATTTATTAGTCTGGCACCGTTTTAACGTTGCCAACACCGAGCCAGACCCTCATTTATAGGCAAAATGAGGTGTCAAATTCACGTCATTTTAACATAGCTAAAATTTTAGTATGTTATACTTTGGCTATCAGATAAGCCATAATTAATTTGCCAGACCGCGAAACTTTTCTGTTTATAGATACAGACTCTGCAAAATAAATAAATATGTAAATAAATGCGAGTTCACAGCTTCTTTATTCATTTGATCTTTTTCAGTTGACGAAATCAACAGGGATAAGTTTCAAATGGTTTTTGTGCAGTTAAGCGATATGCAGCGCCTATAAATATTAAAGCCATTCTTTATTTGCAATAATAGAAAACGTTCCATTCCATAATATTCATGCAGGATTGCAAGCCTCCGCACAACGTTGCTCCTGTCATGTCAATTCTGAGGTTGATATTTGATGAGTACCACGTACCACGTCCCAAGTCGCTTTCTTTCTGTACGATTGGCTTTCAAGGTCTAGAAATCTTTAACGTTGTGACTTTTGGTTAATAGATTACTTGAAATTACATGTATACAGAGATCGGGTACGCCATTAGTACATTTAAACGATTATATAAGCTATCATGATTCAGTTTTGCCCTCTGAAATTTTCTGAAAAAATGTGCAGAGTGTTTTTTACTGTCTGACATATATACTTACGTGTGATGTTTGTCACATTGAAAAGTATAATTTATTTTTTGATTATTTCTTTTAAGTGGTGCTATGCCATTTCAAAACGATATCCTTGCACACAAGTCAAAAATGTAACTATTACACACACACAAATACATACATACATATATATATATATATATATATATATATATATATATATATATAAATATATATAGATATTTTATTATTCATTAATTATATGGCATAGATATATATGTAATAATAAAAAATTTTCGCCATTCGCCATATTCCAAATTCTTACAATTCTTTTTTCCCTCTCTTTTTAAAATATCTCTTAATTCTATTTTATATTTTATTCCATAACTTAATCAAAATATTCTTTTAATTATTATTCTAAAAATCTTAATCTGTTAAAAGCTACACGTATTTATTAAAACCTTATTCTATTAAATTGCAAAACTGCCTCTGAAACGCACCTGCTTAAATTTTTCTTATTTGAGACATTGAATTTTTATTCTTTGGAACTTTTGTAATACCATTTTTATTTCTATTTAATTATCATTCGGCATCCCAGGATTCCTCGCGTTTCCCGCTCAAGGCTTTTTTACCTTTTTAAATTGCCGCTTGTGATAAAGAGTTTTGGTCATACGTCATGTACACACCTTCTTGGCCTCATTTTTTCAACCATTAGCGAGAAGGCCCCGCCTTTTCTATCTCCCTGGCTCCCTCCGAACATTGATGTGAGTGGGCCAGCTTTTTTCGCGCTTCTGTCACTTTGGGCAAAGTTTTGGAGTATTTATACGGTTGCACTGGCTTCGGAGACAGATTTTTACACGAATTAATTGTTGTCATCTATAAGCCGTCACTGGGGAGTCTACACTATTTCGTCGGTAGTCTGTTCTTCAAATTCTGCAAATTCTTCAATAGCTTTAATGTGTTCAAGTTTTTAATGAAGCGAAAGTCGGTGGAGTTGCTTTCATCTCTGTTATCATAATGAAGTCCTTGCTCATCTATTAAGTCTTCCTTAATGTTTTTGGGAAAATTCTATTGGAATTAACTGCCTCTACTCAGCTTTCACGATTGCAATACACTACGATGTTCAATGTGACTTGTACTCCGAGATTTGTCTTCATAGTGAGTAAATCGGAATAATACCCTCTCCAATGTCATGACTGCATTTCAACGATCTCGACTGCGCATACATCAATCTGATTATCTGGTAATTTTCGTGGGGTTCGGACTGATATGTCGTCACGGAGGTATGATGGAATGAACGTGTCAAGTCGACAGTAATAGTAATCATCTATAATGTGTCATATAGATATATATATACGAAAATGGGATAATAAGCTGATAGTTTTCAAAATGAAATTACTAAATGATGCAGTAGAAAGATTTTAAATTCCGGAGTTTCATGAAATAGTTTTGAAAAAAAAAGAGCCAAATATATATCTATATCTATCTATATATATATGTAAGTAAAATTGGGAAACTTGGCTCTTTTTCTTTCAAAAAGTTTTCATGAAACTCCGGAATCTAATATATTTATAAGGTATATTTTAATAATTTAATTTGAAAATTATCAGTTCATTTTCGTATAAAGTGCAACTGTAAAAGTCCACCGAAAGAAGGAAATTGTATTCAAAATCATTTAAACAATTGATCAAACTGAATTTGAGAATTTTGAGAAATGTAAAAATAAACTTTTATAAACATTTTATAACATACTGGAAAACATATTAAGCTTGAAATTGTACTGCCAAATACTCTTTACATTGGCAAATTAAATTTAAGTCTTGAAAATTTGCCAACAAATTCATTGTTTCATTTTATATGTTAATTTCAATACACTTCCAACTCCAAGTTTAATTACATTCTTCGTCTCAAAGCTTTATGTAACATTATCTGTATGTTTTAGTTTTCCTTTTTTTTAAACTTTCAATATAATAATGTATAAAACTATGCAGAATATGCTTACATATTGCATTGCTAATTAATGTTAGATTGAATTCAGATCGTATTTCTTTCTATTTATAAACGATATTCTTTTTAACAAAGATCATTATGAAACTGAAAACTTTTCGAAATGTTCTGACACAAAAGAGGCATATCTGTTTTACATTGTTTATTCTAACAAAATACGAATCTCATTACTTTTACGTAAACTTTCGTTATATTTAAATCGTGCTTTTCTAGTTATGGATATTGTATTCGTATCTCTCATTCATAGAAGTAGCGTGACATGAATTAATACTATAATCCGATATGAAAATCTCAGTTTGTAACATTGTTAAGCATATGTTTATAGACATGCGTACTGTCTTAGGTTCCACAACAGTTAAATACATTTTAACGTTCTGATATGGTAAATTTTTCATTTCCGTCAAATCTTTCTTGTTATGTTATAACCAGATGTAAGTTAATAGAGCTCCTTTTGTGAAATTGTTACAGAAATGGCACTAAATAAAAATAATAATTAACGCATGCAGAAATGTGATTCGAAACTTCAATTTCTGTTTAGTATCGAAAGTTTCGCTTTACGATTCTTAATTATTTTCTCTGATAAATTAACATAAAATATAAGAAACCTAGCTATTTATAAACGAAATTCTAAGACTAATTCATAGATATTCATTTTAAAATCTGTTTATTCTTCACAGAAACGATTATTTTTTTTTTATAATTTAACATAAATTTTTGCACCTAAAATTTCAATCAACTAAGATTAACTTAAATAAGTCACGAAAGCACCTTATAAGTTTCATCAAACAAAATCTTTGTTACCAATAGAAGTATATCTAATTATATCTGGAAAATTATGATCTATTAAATTAATTCATCAAAATTTGTTTGGTACAGAGTACAAAATATAAATAGACTATGTAATTTTCTGAAACCGTTGGAAGAACTTCTTATATTTTATGCAGGGAAGTACGCTCTTTATATTTACAAATACCATATAAGTCCAAAAAATCGTTTAAAAATATAATTGTTTCATATATTTTCTTAATTTGAACATTATCCCGTTATATCAAAAATTTATATTTCCCATAATGTAAATGCTTCTAGTTATTTTTATTGAAATTTTTGTAACTATTAAAACAATAACCTAATAAAAGTATGCAGAATATGTTATATCTTACATTGCTAATTAATACTAGATTGAATTCAGATAGCATTTCTTTCTACTTGTATATGATAATGCATTTGACAAACACCAGTAGGAAAATGAAAACGTTTAGAAATGAGCTGAGTGAAAACATTAATTTGTTTTCAATTATTTGATGCAGCAAAATCTCAAACTGATTATTTTGTCTATAAATCTGTTTACATTTGTGTGTCAAATTTGCTTAAATCGTTCTTTTCTAGTTACTGATATTGTATGTATGTCTCTATAGTAGACATAAATTAACAAATTAATAGCGTAAGAATGGACCCAAATCACGTATACTTTCTTACTTACCGCCTCTTGAAATTACTTCTTCAATACTCTAGATGGATATTTGTTTACCGTTAAGTCATTCTTACGGCATATCCAGGTGCAAGTTTATAGAAATATTTTGTGATAATTTAACAGAAATTGGATGAAATACGAATTATAGTCAATTCGTACTTAAATTGGAGAGGTCTACTTGGATACAAATAAATAAGGTTTTTAATCAGTCCTGGCGCAAGTAGCAGAAAATGATTAGGCCAATGTTGGATAATTGTTCGATAATTGTTGGCCCACAATAAGAAATGTCCTCCTGGGCGTAACAATGGTCAACAAACTATTTGGCAACAAAGGCCAAACAATGGTCAACAAACTATTTGGCAACAAAGGCCAAACAATGGTCAACAAACTATTTGGCAACAAAGGCCAAACAATGGTCAACAAACTATTTGGCAACAAAGGCCAAACAATGGTCAAACTATTAGCTGCTGAGATTCCTACTCAGATATTCTCTAAATTGTACGAATCTCTGTACATACAATTTCCCAACCATTTCCAAACCCTAAGTTTCCCAACCGTACCATTTTTCAACGGTTTACAGAAACTGCCAATGATGGATCCAGAAACTTTGCTACTTGCGGGTGTGCAGTGTTACGAGTTAATGTTATTACCTGTAGAGTACTGGTGAATCACATCAATATTCTCAACACAGTAGATCAAGGACTGATTTAAAACACATTTTTTTGTTTTGGATTCAAATCGCACCATGAAATATAAGTAACCACAATTTACTGTACTTATTGAAACTTTTGCAACTTTATACACAATAAACGTATAAAAGTATTCAGAATAGGCTAACATATGGTATTGTTAATTGTTATATCTCAATGAAATAATACTGGTTTTCGAACTATATATGGCGCTCTTATACGGACGTTTGTAAGGAAAAAGCAAATCAGTATCGCTGCTAGATGAGATTCATTTATTGTAGAGATGTCTGTCGTTGAAGCTGGCCTTTTCTTCATTGCTCATAGTATGAAATAAATCTATTATATGTTAACAGGACTCTTTATGGACCCATAATTAAAAAGATATAGGTCATATTTGATTCTAGATGTGTGGGTATCATATCTATTTAACAAAAATCATTACAAAACTGAAATGTTATAGGTGTAAATGTTCTGAATGAAAACATACATTTGTTTCAAATTATTTAGTTTAACACAATCTAAAACTGGATAATCTTGTTTAAATTTTGCTTACATTTAAATACGGCTTTTCTAGTTATTGGTTTCGTATTCGTGTCCCTCATAAATATAAGTAGCGTGACAGGAATTAATCGCATAATGTGATATGCAAATTTCAGTTCTCAACATTACAGAAAATCACGTATTTTCTTAGTGCGCAATTGCTATAATTACACTTTCAATACTCCTGAAACATAATTGTTTTATTTTCACCAACTACTTTTTGTTTTGTTGTATCCAAGTGTAGGTTCATTGAACTCTTTTGTGAAAAATTATTAGAGAAAGATCGGATAAGAATGATTGTTAATTAATATTTATATATATCATAGATTTTATATATGAATCATATTAAATGTGATTCAGATTTCTCTTTTAATATACTTTCATTTAATATTATTTCCAGCAGATAGTTTTATCTGTATAATAAATATATATTAGTGTAGTACATATTTTTCGGTAAAAGTGTACAAAAGAGTTTAGTTAAGCTTAATGAGGTTTGTTTAGGACGTAAGGTAATGATTTAAAATAAAATAATGATGTTTACAGCGTACGTCGGCATGGAATATGCTGGGAAGAAATTTGGCAGAGCCACAAATTTGGTTACATACATATACTACTGTCCCCAGCATCTAGAGTATAGTTAGTACTTCGATTTTTGTGATCGTAAGATCGTCTGGTCTAAGCCTTAAAACTAATAATTAACAAATAAAACACAAAGCATTGCTGTGTAATTTTTGAAGAAAACCTTAACTAAAACCTTAAAGATTTAAAATTAATTCCCTAAAGGATTAAGAATATTAAAAATATTCCAAGCAGTTAAATTGCTTATTTAGTAAACTAACACATAATACAAAATAAAGTAACCAATTTTAAATTTCATATTTAACAAAAGTTTATTTTGAAAAATATTTACAACTATACAAAATCACATTTAACGAAACAAATTCGCCCTGTTTGCACAAGACAGTGTTAAAGATTTTGCTATCAAAGTATTTAGTAATTAAATTGAGCATCTCCTTTATAATAATTCATAACATCCATGTTATTTTTTCCTACGATGCTTATAATATTGCAATGTTAAATTCATTTATGCTCTAGATCAGGGGTTCTCAAACTTTTAGACCGACGGACCACTAAATCGAAGTTTATACTTCCACATACCACCAGGTAACAAACGCAAAGCTAATATAGAAAAATTTGTAAAAAGGTACCTGTCTAAAATGAAATATATATTCGGAAGTATAATGAAATATGTTTCCGTCTTAGTAGGTTTTATTATGTTTAAAAAAGAATTATAATATTACTAAATTGATACTTAGACTGACTGCTTTATAATAACATTCAAGTAAAAAGTAATATAATCATTAATTTATAATAATTTTTCTACTATCAACAGAATGTATTAATTTATGAATTATGTTTGAAATATAAATTTTATTTCAACATCTCCTAGAAGCTTTTCTAGAACAAAAAGAACAATGCGTTATAAATTACACTGGGAATTTTATTTTGTTTTAACTCCTCCTACTAACATAAGCTCCTCCTGCTTCAAAGCATCCAGACTTTACTTTCAGATGCACAATTTATAAAGCATGTTTAAAAACAGTTCTTCCGCTAATTAAAAATACTTCATACATTAATTTTAAAATTATGTCTTTATTAAAAAAATTACATTTTTATCCATATAAATCTGATAATTATGTTTTTAATTCTGTAAAACTGATTGCATCATTAGCTGTGTGTACTAACTTCAGAAAATCTGCTATAACAGGGTTCGTACGCTTATACCACAATTTTTAATAGAAATTTTCGCCTTTTTTAATGCAGAAAAGTATTACAAATCCAGCAATTAACCCTTTAACGGATAAAGCACTTCAATTGCTAAGATGTTGAAATAAATGGTTGACACCGGAAATTATGAACAAATTTACTTTTATGTAAGAAAAAAAAAAAGCGATATTTCACATATATATTAAACGAAAAACATTTCTATTAAAATTCTGCTGTCATTGTTGAGTTGCGTAATTAAAGTTTTCTGGTTTCGTGGGGAAACCAATGAACGTTAAAGGGTTAAACAAGACGTCTACAATTTCTGTTATCTAAATATTAAATAGAAAATTTTAGTAAAAAATTGTGGTAAAAGTGAACGAATCCAATATAACAAAAAATTCTCGTAACGAAAAAATAGAAAAAACTCTTACACATATGCTAAATCGCATCCGAATTTTTTTTTAACGTTCCAAGCTAATAAAAACTAGCCGTTTTTTTATTCCATAATAATATACTGAATTCTGTATTTTATTCCACGTACCAGTATCGGACTTCTGTGTACCAGTAGCCAGAGCTTCGCGTACCAGTACTGGTACGCAAACCACAGTTTGAGAACACCTGCTCTAGATTAATTAAAATAATAAAACAAGAAAAATGAACTTTAAGGACCTCGACATGCAACACAGTTACCTATACTTTTTAAACCATTTATAAAATAAGTATGTTTCAAAATTATACTTGAACAAAATTTAATTTTAATACCTTTGGAGTTTTTTAGTTGCGCACATCATGAGTCAATACGGTAAGATTGTTGGATCAGGCATCAAGATAAAGAGTTGGATCTTCTGTAATGCGACACAAACTTCTTGTTTAGAAAATCAATGAAAACTATTGTTTTTTCGAATGGGGGTATTGAGACAGCTGAGGCCAGATGCAAATATTAATATCGTTCTGAGAATTTGAGACTGCTATGTAGAAAAAAAATACTGTGTTACACTTCCATTTTTATGGAATAAAAAATACTATGATCCAGGCGGAATTACCAGTCGAGTCAGTCGAAACATCTATCAGTATCATTTTTTGTGTTTCATATATTAGTGCTGAAACGTCATTTAAAACCTTTTCAAGAGAGTGGAAAAAATCTTGTCTGATGATCACTGGTTAATCTTCACATGCTTTCCCGATGCTGTATGGTGGGCTTTCCGCCCCTTTTCTCGTCCATTGACAGAAGCTGTTGCGCCCGTGATTCTATACTTTTCACTTCTGTGATAAATCTACGACACCAAAAACCTTATGAGTATTATGTCTTGAGACACAGCCAGAAAATCCGGAACCAAGGAAAATAAAATTAAGCAAATAAACGAGTGGAATGCTAAAATTCATCTTTAAAAACTTAAAAAATTAAAATTACACTTAACGTGCTTTATCACTTAAAAGATGCTAAAATCGTAAACTATGTTAAACTACATCAACATTATCCAATGTCAAGTACTTTTAGCTATGCGCATAGCATTCATGAGGGATAAAATACAAGCTGTCATTACAAATTCCTTGCTTTCAAAATCCTTGTCTCTGTATAACGAGATATCCATTTTTTCATCCGGACTTGTTGGGTGATGTCAATTATTTTTGGTATATTGGTGAGAGGAGAAAAGAAGGGAAGGGGTAGGAGAGAAAAGACTATTATTCATTTTGAAACTCTTTAAGCAAAGCTGAAAGTACTCCGAAGTAATTGACATTGGATAATGTTAAAGTAGTTTAACATTTTTTTCCGACTTTTAAGTAATAAAGCACATTAAGTTAAAATAAAATTATTTCCTCTAAGCATTGCGTATCCATACATAACATTATTAAAATACAAAACATTAATACATCATTTATTAAATAATACAAAATTCATAAATATATACTACTCGTAAATCTCAATAATCAATACAAAATTAATTTTTACATCTGCTTCCTGTGCGGGGGTATTGTTAATTAAAAGATCAATTATGTTGACTTCTAGTTTTCAGCAATGATGTTGACAACGAAGAGGAAAGTAACCTAATTTAAAATATCTAATTTAGCCGATTTACCCATGAAAAATATCTCTAAAAACCGTTTTTCAAAACTAAAACTTGTAACTTCACTGCAAATGCGCTCTGAATGAAATCGAAAACAGCTGTTCTACCGAATGCGACTGGAAGCACCGTAAATAATTCTCATTACCCCCCCCCCCCCCTTTATATCCGTCTACTAATTAAACTTCCCACCGGACAAATGAAAAGTCCCCTTCCCACTGAAATCCATTTTCCCATTCTAATTCTTGGCTGACCTCTCCCAGATGCAAGAGTAAAGGAGTAAATTTCAAAAATTCCTAAATAATTTATCAGGGGAAAATTACTGAATTGCCAGAAATTTTATCTTTTTATAAACGGAATCCGAACTCCAATTCTTAGAGATTCAGTTTAGTATATCCCATTTCTCATTAGAATACTTATTTTCTTTTATTCCCTACGAAATTTATAGTAATGATTTTGATAGTCAGAATTTAAAGTGTAACATAATCACTTTATAAAACTCAAAAGTGAAACATTCGAAATGATTTGATGTGCATAACATTTTAAAATGATTGATCAAAATTCTTTTTTAAAAAACATTAAAAGTAAATGTAATCTTTAATAAATAATTTTTTGTAACATCTTAAGTTTCAGATTATATTGGCAAATATTCTCTGTGGCAAATACTGGCAAATACTCTATTATTGGATTATACTGGCACATACACTATTATTGGCTTATACTGGCAAATACTCTATTATTGGATTATACTGGTAAATACTCTATTTGTGGATATAAAATATCCACGAATTCATTTGAAGAGGTTTCGCTATCCTCCACTATAAGAAAAATGACGAAAACATGAATTTTCCAATTTTTTGCTTAAAATGTATTTATATATATATCGTATATTCTGGTAAATTTACAAAATGAACCGATGATTATAAATATGCGAAAATACTTTTTGCTGCATCTATTTCTTTTTACATGTGTCAAAGTTGCAACCTTATATTATTTTTTCTCGGTTTGTATTTTTTTTTTCAGTATATCAGTGTGTACAAATGCTAAAACGTATACTTTTCAATTGATTCACAGTTTTTTTTTTCAGGACGGATAGAGCGCATTCAGAGACAGCAACGTGGGTTACTCGTATAATTGGGGAATTGCGCCATATGAGTTTCTCAGGTAAAGTTGGTTTAAAATGGCTGTGACCACTTTTGGGTAAAATTGTGGACATGTTTACAAACACGCACTTCCATCAAATAATCTACCACTACATTTTTATCATAGCAATCATTGCAAGAAGCGTCCGGGCGACATTGGCCAATTATATCATAGATCTGTTAAATGTAGACCAATCAAATGGTCAGAACTCAAGTGTAGAGTAGGAGTCATTATGAAAAATAGTTAACAGTTGCAGTTATCTATACAGCGAACAAACAAACCAGGTTTCTCAAACACGTGATCACTTTTACCCAACAAAATTCTGTAGGTAATATGGGTTACCAGAAGTCTGGGTAAATTTCCGGGTCTGAACACTACGAATAACCCTCAAAATGTCACGTGATATCTCTGAAGGCGTCGTGTTACACATGTGTTACCTTACGTAACCCATGTTACCGTCTGTGAACGCGCCCGTAAAGTGCATTTCATGAAATTAGAGATAGGAGTTTTAGTAATATAAATAGTTTATTTTTAAAACAATGTTAAGTAAATAGTCATTTTTATTGTCTGTCATAACATTTTATTTATTATTTCTTAAAGTAATTAATATTTTGGAAATCCCAACCCACTCCTAAGAAAAACATGCAAACTAAATTTTCAAAAAAGTTAAAAATTGTAGGAGAAGGTTACAAAATTTGCCTAAATATTTCTAAAAGTAAATAAATAAATACATTTTTAAAATTTCATCACGAGAATTGCATATTTTGTCATTAAATAATTTTGCATCATAAAATCATTCGATAACATGCAAAAAAGGTATTATAGAACACTGAAATAAAAATAAACTTTAAAGGGTCCACTTAATTTTAGTAAATTTTCATTTTTTCGTTATGTTATTTTCAATTTCCTTACCAATTTAAATTGAATTATATTTTTCCGTATTCTCAAAGCTTTACATTTTTCACCATCTGAACATTTCTAATATTCCTCTTTGAAACATTTGTAACTTTAAACAAAATAAAACTATGGAAGTATACAGAACATGCTTACATCTTGTATTGTTAACGAATGTTAGATTGAATTCGAATTCCATTTCATTTTATTTGAATATCATATTCTATTTAACAAAGATCGTTATGAAAGTGAAATCTTTTATAAATAGTCTGTGCGATAACAGGTATGTTTTTTTTTTATTATTGTTATTCGTATAAAGTTTAACATTCAAATAGTTACATTCCAGTTATTTATAATGTTTTCATGTATGTTTAAACACAGTTAGTGTAACTTTAATTAATATGATTACAATATCATAATTTCAGTATCATTATGAAGCATGCTTGAAGATCACGTATTTTCTTAGTCTTCACTTCTTCTAACTGTCCTGTTAATATCGTGGAATATCAATTGTTTTATTGCCATGAAATGATTTTTATTGTGGTATACAGTAGAATATCGCTACAACGAATGTCACTTTAATGAACTTTTCAGTCAAACACTTTATCGGGAAATATGGAATTCATGTTGCTTTGAAAATGTGAAAAAAACTTCCATGCGTTATCAAAGGAGCAGCCGCGCCTGTATGACTCAAAAAGACTTTTTAAAGTTGCTTAGGAGTTTGGATGAACAAATGGTCAAAATAAAAATAAAAATAACTTTGCTCAAATAATGAGGCTGCACATTTAGTTACATCTTATCTAAAGTATTATTTAACACAAAAGTAAAATTTTGATGTCCTAACTGCACTTCCATTTTGAAGCCCTCATATAAAAAAAATGAAAAAGTGAATTTCGTGTACCCACTAATAGAAAAGGATTTTGAAGACTTTAAAAAAGAGGTTTCCGCAACGATGAATTGGAGTTAGACACCTGACGTGATATGCGTTGCCTGGCAAAATGTATTGTCTACCACAATCAAAAAACTGTTGGAGAAATTTCGGCCTTGCACATTTGACAAACGAAGCACAAGAGACAGCAAAAGTGTGTACTTATTGCGTCGAATTTCTTGATGATCTCTGGCCCACAGTTACAGAATGTTTTCAACTTACATAATTTCCTAATGATTACATAGAACGTATGTAGGAGTCGCCATAATTCACCTGACCTCTCTACAAATATCATCGTTAAAAGTTTAACAAAATAAGGTTAAGCAAATGAAAGTGAAAGTAAAAATGGTGATTTTTCATTCTGTATTGAAAATTGTGTTCTACGATCAAAAGAAGCTCTGCCGTACATCGGAACTGTTAAAAAACATTTATCCGGCAAAAGAATGTACCGGAAACATGTTAGACAATCTTGAGTACTATTAAAGATCTTGTTTTGAAAAATTTGTTCTGAATTTCAGATAAAAAAAATAATATAATATGTTACATTAAGGTGATTTATTAGTGTGAATTTTCAAGCCGTCAGCTATGTGAGCTAAATTATATATATATATTTTTAGTTAGGGCTAAAACATCAAAATTTAATGAATTTACGAGGACTGTATGATAAGTGTTTGGCCTTGACAAGAAAAAAAACATTTTTATGTGGAATTGTTTTTTTTTTCAACACAATCTCTTTTTAATTCGATACACTTAGTTCAACGTTTTTCCAACTTTTGTATCCCTTTTAAAAATAAGATTTATCCACCCCAAAAATAGACGTTTATTTCAGCAATCCCCTCAATATTAGAGAAAAATGTTTTTTCTCACTGAGCCATATTTTAATATTTGGAAATATAAAATAATCACTGGGTGCTAAATCATGCGAATATTGTGGAGGCGGAGGTTGTTCGTATCCTATCTCCTCCAATTTTGCCATTGTGATGACACAAGTGCGCACACCTGCATTGTCTTGATGAAAGAGAATTTTTCCCTTCGCCAAATGCAGACTTTTTTCTTTTACAGCATGGTTGAAACGATCCAATGAGCTGACATGCCTTCCATAAGTCGTTTCGGCTTTTTCAAAGTAATCGACGTAAATTATGCAGTGTGCATTCCAAAACACTGTAGTCACGGCTTTCTTTGCTAATAAACTCACTTAATACTTCATTGGCGCATGTTCGCCAAGGAAAACCCACTGTTTGGAATGTTCTTTGGTCTCAGGTGTGTTGTAATGAATTCGTGTTTTCTCAACAGTTATCAATCACCGCCAAAACTCATTAGGACATTGCCAAACATTCTTTTAAAGTTGACAAACGTGTGTGTTTATTGTCAATTGTGAGCAATCCCCGCAGCCATCTTGCAGAAAGCTTTCTCATATCCAAATGAGTTGTTAAAATATTTTGCACCCGTTCATTTGAGATGCCCACAGTCTCAGCAATCTCACGCTCTTTCATTCTCCGATCGTTTATCCAGATATTGATTTTTTCAGTCATTAATGATGTGGTAACCTCAATCAATTTGACGACCAGGTCGTTCTTCATCAAAAATGCTTGTACAACCGCCTTTTAATTCAGCTTCCCAATATTTTATGGTTTATGACGAAGGTACAGAGTCCCCATAAACTTTGCTGATTTCCGCTTTAATCTCATCATATTTTTTCTTTTTCAAAAACAGGTATTTCATAACTGCTCGATATTCATTTTTTTTCTATTGTTGTAAAATCACAAAAGTTGTTATGTTCAATTCACTCACACACTAAACCGCTCAGCGACTTGAAAGTTTGCCAGAATTATTGTAAAAGGTTATAATCACAAAAAAGTATAATTTTGTAAGTACTAGTACCGCAATCTCTGGCTGTGGCCAGGTACGTAATAATTATCTTCTATCAAACAAGTTCACAATACTATGCTATATAGCTATCTTTTCTGACACGTTTGTAGAAATTTAATATAACTTTTCCAATAATATATAATTTTATTCAACGTGTATTTCATTTTAATTTTTAAATCCGCTGTACTGTAATTTCACATTGAGGAATAAAGAACTTAAGAATAAAGAACAGAATAAAAAACTTCATAATAAAGAACTTAATCGGTAGTTCCTAGAAATTCGTTGTAACGAGATTTTACTCAAATGAAGGTGTAAGTTAATAGAGGTCTTTTTGGTTAATTGAATCTTTGAGAGACCAAATAAAAGTGATAATTAAGTTTTAATTAAATAATATTTGTAATTAAATTTCTATTTTAGTATAGTTTAGTTTTAGGATTTTTAATTATATTTTTAGTTAATAATAATATTTTCGTTAGAAAAACAAGTTTAACGAAGTTCATATTCGAAACCTTAGACCTTTATTTTAGAATTTGACGCATTCCATAAAAATTTTTGAAATCATTAAAAAAGTTTCATAAAACTATATAAAAAACTGCAATAGGTTAAATTTTACATGTTGAAATTTTTAATCTATTGGAAATGTTCTTTTTTCTGTAATTTAACATGCAATTCTGTAAATTTAATTAGAAACTTCACATAACCCTTAAAAGACATTTGTGAAAGTTAAATTGCAGTTTCAGATGAAAAAATAAATAATAGTAAGTTAAGACTAATTTTGAGCCTTTTCTTATAAATAAAGTTTTCTGTTATAAGTTTTCTCATAAATTTAAGGATTTAAAATTTTCTTACTGTATTATTTGATTTGTAAGTTTTAGCACATCATCTTATAAAAAAGTCTAAAGATAAAATTATCTAAGTCTATAGAAGCAAACAGTATCTATGCAAATTAAAAAATAATTGATCAAAATTTGTTTGAACATCAAGAAAAAGGAAGAAATGTACTTTAATATTAATTTTTGTATATTTCTGAAGAATAGCTTAAACATAAAAATATACAGTATAGAGTTAAATCTTTCTATTCGCAATTTAAATCTCGTAACAGGCCCACCAAGTACTATTGTTTCATTTATATGTTACTTTTGATTTACTTAATTTAAAGTGAATCAGTTTCCTCCATAGTTTCAAAGCTTTTAATATTATCTTTAAATTTCTAGTTCCTTATTGAATCTTTTGTAACTTTCCATGCACTGAATGCATAAAAATATCCAGAATAATCTTACATGTGGCCTTGTTAATTAATGAATATTGCATTTCAATTAATCTGGATAGCATATTCTGTTTGAAGGAGATCATTATCATAAGGGCTTCTTTTTGAAATTTTCTTAGGGAAAACACGTATTTGTATCAAATTTCATAATTTTAAAGAAATCTAGAGCTGATTAATTTTCTGCATAATTTTCCTCTAAAATCTTGATTTTTAAGTTATTAATATGGTTTTCATATCTATCATAAACACAAGTAGCGGATATTATTTAATAGCGTAACTTAGTATGAAAATATTAGTTGGAAACATAATAAAACATGTTTGAAGATCACGTATACTTTCTTAGTTCTTAATTTTTGTAATTACACATTTAATATTCTGGAATGATTATTGTTTTATTTTTCCCAAATCACTCTTGTTACGGTACAAGCAGATGCAAGTTAATATAGCTCATTTGCAATGTTTTAAGAGAAACCGAGATAAAATAAAATTATGATAATTAACTCATACAAAAATGAAATTCTTAATTAGGATTTCTGTTTTAGTGCACATAGGTTCAGTTTTATGATTTTTAATTATTTTCTAAGACCAATTATAATTGATTCTCAGGAACACATGCTATTTATTTAGAAAATCCCAATACAAATTTGTAAAGATTAATTTTAGTATTTAAAGATTCTTCATAAACATGCTTCTTTTCTACAGTTTCCATAAAGTTTTAGAAACCAAAATTTTTGTATTGTATAATTTAATATAATAATCTTAGCACATCTTCTTCTAAAGTAAATTTTAAAAGTAAAATTTTTATTTCCATCAAATAAATGAGAATCATGCAAAATAATTAGAGATAATTGATCAAAATTGTTTTGTTGTAGCATAAAAATATAAACATGAACTTTAATGTGAAATTTTAAGTAATTTACGGCGAATTTTTAAAGCTTTATTTTATACAGGCAAATACACTTTATATTTGCTAAATAAAATTGCCTAGAAAATTCTCTGTCAACTTGCAATGTTTTATTTAATATTCTTTTCAATGCAATTCCCAATTTAAAGTGAAATACATTTCCCCACAATCCCAAGCCTTTACATTTACCATTGTCCGTAAGTTTCTATTTGTACTTATTTTAAATTTTGTAACTTTCAATACAGTAGACGTATAAAAGTATGCAGAATATGCTTAAATTTCGCATTGTTAATTAATGTTAGATTGAATTCAGATTGCATTTCCTTCTGTTTTGATGTCATATTCTATTTTACAAAGATCACTGCGAAACTGAAATCTTTTAGAAATGTTCTTAGAGAAAACAGGCATTTGTTTCAAATGTATTTCTTCTAATAAAATATAAAATCATATTTTTGTGCATAATGTCGGTTGCATTTGAAAATTGATTCTCAAGTTTTTGATAATATTTTCGTGTCTATCATAAACACAGATAGCGTGACATGAATTAATAGCGTAATCCGATATGCAAATATTAGTTCGAAACATAACGAAGCATGTTTGAAAATAATGTATACTTTCTCAGTTTCTGATTCTTGTAATTACGCATTTAATACATTTGAATAATAATTGTTTTATTTCCGCCAAATCTCTCTTGTTACGGTACAAGAAGATGAAAGTTTATGCAGCACATTTTGTGATATTATAAGAGAAAGCGGGTTGAGATGAAATTGATTACTAACCTATACATAATTAAGATTCTTAATTCTAATTTCTGTTTTAGCATACGGAGTTTAGTTTTAGGATTTTAAATCATTTTCTGTGATAAATAATATTTGATTTTCTAAAAAGCAAGCTAATAATATTAACGAAATTACAATTCCTATTTGTAGAGATTCATTTTATTATTGGATCACATGTTATAGAAAATATTATATTTAAACATTTCACAACATAGTTGAAAAGTGTTTATACTTAAATTTTTACGACATTAATATAAAATATTGAGGTTTACTATAGCAAATTTTCTTGCTAAACATGAAATATTCAGTATTTGTTTACAGTAACGTAGAAAAGGGTTCCTTTATTTTACGATTTATAGGTAAAATTGTTTGCAATATATTTAAAGGTGTTACGCTTCTTCAAACATAATGAAATTGGTATGCTACACTGAGGTGCATTAAAAAAAAGCTTTTTATGGATTATGGAGTGCATAGTATTTATCGTTCATTCAAAGAGACACACAAAATAATTTGGATACAAGACTGGCTGTGAGCAAAATGTGTGTTTTAGATGTGGTGTGCATTTTTAAGCTTAACCCGTCAGAACACGCATCCCTTTACATTACGTTACTACACGGGCGGGATAAATTTTACCCCAAATGTTTTTTTCTTGTGTCAATTTCCCTTCGGTTTGATTATAAATAAACATTTACATTTTGAAATAAACTCTAAATCAATAAATAACATAATTTAACTTAAAATAAGAAGTTATTTTATATTTAAAGCAAAAAAAAAAAAAAAAAAAAAAAAAAATCTAGCACTAAGATTTGTTTCTGCATATCATTACATTACAAAGCTTTTACAATCCAAATTCAGCCATGAAAAACAAAATAATATAAAACTGAACAAAAAAATATGAAACTGATATATTAAAACTGCATGTGCAAGAGTTTTTAACGTTTAAAAGAACAATTATATTATTATTTGCATTGCATAAACATTTGCATTAACATTTTCCTATCATTATGGGTTACGTTATATGGGTAAATTTCCTCCCACGTGACATTTTTATAGCAAAAGAAGGGGAAAAACCACAACCGGGGGTAAATTCTTTTTGGCCACATCTTGATATCATTCATCTTGAAAGGTACTAAAAAGCTCAGAATGATCACGAACGATTTTCGCACATTTTTAAGTAATAGTTGTGAGCTGGGGTAGATTTTATACTAGCACGTGTGCTGACGGGTTAACTAAAATTTAGTGAATTACGTGTATGATGATTATTTTGTTCTCCCAGGAATTTACACTTCAATTAAAATATTTTTAATTAGGAAACAGGAAAAGTCAGAGCCGTGATTAATACCATATGAAAGGTGTCCAAGTTTGCACATAGATATTTATTTCAGTAATATCCAGGTTCATAGATGTCGCCATACAAGGCCGGCTAATAATCGCCGATAGCTAGAGAGGAGGCATAAACAATTTTACATCCTTTTTCTACACAGGGCAACAGCTAAATCTCTGTCGAGAACTCTTACAACTTTCTCAGCTCGAATGAATCTTTGGCGAAAAAATAGCAACAAAATTAGCCAAAAATATATATTCTGGCGATACAATATAGCGAGGAGACACATGTGGTTTTTATCCGTTAGTATTAAGTGAATGGGATTACGTCAGAGAGGAATTATGAATTTTTAACACCAGTTCGATTAAAACCGCATAATGGAACCCAGTAAATTTTTGAGGGAAACCACCCTAAAAGGTTACAATCTAGAACAGGAAGATGTGAGCTAAAATTATCCCAAACAGGCGCCGGTATACCATATATGGCAAGTAGTAGGCCATGAGAATAATAATAAGACGAAATAACTTTTATATGCCGTGAGAAATGACATCAGATGATGATCCGTTAAAATATAGATGTAAAGTGCATTTGTGAACAAAGATTTTTAACTGTTGCTAGGCACAAAGCTTTTTCTTTTCTTTTTTTTTAAAGTAGATGAAAATGTGCTCAGAAGATTTTAACGAGCGAAATAAAATGAGAGCTTACATTTTAGGCAACGGAACTGAGAATAAATAATTTGTGACCAGACAATTAAATTTCAAGTTAAACAGGAACCATATACTTTAAAGTTTGGGGGGTGGCGATTTAACATATAAATTGCATTCTAATATATGAAGTTAAATCTCCTTCATAACGCGGTTGGTTAAACTCTAAAAGTTATTTGAAGGGTTGCACATAAGTATTCGCAAGAATTACTTTCTAAGAGCGTGAATTGCTTAAAGTGATATTTTTTATATATTTTTTGAACTATGTTATTCATGTTCCAGCTTAATTATATTTTACTCTACTGAACGATGCTCATAAGATATAAATATATTTATATAATACAGGACTGACCAAAATACCAAAAGTTGGGTACATTGCCATGTATGAATCCTAATTTCTGGAATTATGCTTTTAATTGTCGTGTAAGCTTTCCATCAGAATTAAATTTTAGTATATTATGTGGTGTACATAAAATGAATAGATGTAGAGCTACTCAATTTACTACATTTATCGTATACGAGGCTTCGCAAAATAATTGCATACATTTACCATCTATGGACAGTAATTGCTAAAAATGAATTTTTAACTGCAATATTTTTTTCTAAACTACGTATTTCGACATCTCATTGATCATATGAAAAGAAGGAGATTTCAGTTTTCTAATAGTGTTAGAAAGTGTCTTATAATATATACCTGATGCAGGATTTGACGTTCTTGTCAACGTTTCAGTAAGAACTTTAGAGAGAATTCAAAATTATCTTAGAGTATAATTTGAATTAAAAGTGTCAGCAAATCGTTCTTAAAAGCGAAATTCCAAAAGTAAACTTTTACATGCCCATCAGACGGAGAAGAATCTATGCAAAATAATTCCAAATAAATAATCAATTTTAGATTTTTATAGCACGAAAATTGTAAAATTAAACTTTAACAAATAGTTTTATGTAAGGAAGTTACTAATGGAAGTTACGAAGGAAGTTACAAAATTGTGTATTATACAGTCAAATGCTCTTTACATTTATGGATTCAAATTAATTTAACATTATGTTTGAACAATATTCATTGTTTCATTTAATGCATTTTCTACTTTAAATTGAAATACATTTCCTCGGAGACTCAAATGGTTGCAAAATAAAACGGTATCTGTAAGTTTCTTGCCTTTGTTTTATACTTTGGTTACTTTCAGTACACAAAAACTTGCATTGTTAACTAACGCTAGATAGGATCCAGATCTCATTTCTTTCCATTTAAATATCATATTATATTGAATAAAGATCATTATCGAACAGAAAACTTTTTAAAATGTTCTTAAAGAAAGCAGGAATTTGTTTGAAATTTATTTCATCTAATAAAAGCTGAAACTGATTATTTTTGTGTATGAAATTTCTTAGTTTCAAATAGAGCTTTTCGTATTGATAATGTCTTCGTATCTATCCTAAACAGCATTAGATAGCATGAATTAAAAAAGCGCAATTCGATATGCAAATTTCAGTTCGTAACATTATGAAACATATACAGGGTGATTATAAAAAAAACTATCCCGATATATGAGCCCCTAACTGTCATACCGTTCACAGAAACTGAATGAAATTCTGGCCTAAAGTATTTTGAGGTATGCGCTCAAGAATCATGTGAAAAGCAACAGTTAAATTCTAACAGTTACGGTTACAGTCACAAAATTTCGAAAATTTCAAATGGCAACACCTACTTTTTTTTATTGGAATGTGATCTTCGTAGTGAAAAACCATAAAAAGCGTTGGAACGGTACCTGTAGCACGAAAATCGCCGGCGATATACAGACTAAGAAGAAAAGTGAAAACAACCAATAAGGACAGAGAAGCAACAGGAAACAAAACATTTTATTGCGTTTCATACATTTTCCACTTCACGCACGACGACACCTTACATGCGGCAAATGGTGGATAGCGCTGAACAATAAAATGTTTTACTTTCTGTTGCTTCTCTGTCTTTTACTGGTTGTTTTCACTTTTCTTCTTAGTCTGCCTAGCGCCGGCGATTTTCGTGCTACAGGTACCGTTCCAACGCTTTTTATGGTTTTTCACTATGAAGATCACATTCCAATAAAAAAAGTAGGTGTTGCCATTTGAAATTTTCGAAATTTTGTCACTGTAACCGTAACTGTTAGAATTTAACTGTTGCTTTTCACATGATTCTTGAGCGCATACCTCAAAATACTTTAGGCCAGAATTTCATTCAGTTTCTGTGACCGGTATGACAGTTACGGGCTCATATATTGGGATAGTTTTTTTTTACAATCACCCTGTACTTGAAAACCTTGTACTTTCTAATTTCCCACTACTTGTAATTAGGCTTTTCATACAGTGAGACGATAATTGTTTTATTTCAGGAAATCACTCGTGTTTTGTTCTAAGCAGATGCAAGTTTACATAGCTTCTTCTTTAAAATTTGAACAGAAAGAGGTATAAAATATTAGTGATAATTAACTCGTACTCAGATAAGGTACATCATTTCGAATTATATTTTAGTAATTTTGTTTTAAGAATATTTATTATTTTCACAAATGAATTAGAGTTGATTTCAGTAACATAAACTAATTAATAACGAAATGTCAATATGCATTCGTACGGATTCCTTTTAACATCTGACGTAGCATAGGAAAAATAAAAAAAAATGCAGAAATCACGATCATAAACTGCAATAAGTTGTTTTTAAGCTATAATTATTTTAATCTTTTTGTATGTAGAGTGACAGATATTTCTTAATAAAACGAAATTCCTACATATTATGCTATCTTACAGGTTGTCTTTATACCAGTTTATTGTTTTATACATTACATATTTATTTACCTATAAAACAGAAAGGGGTATAAAAATAAAATTACAATTAACTCATAGATAGAAAAGATTCGTAATTAAGGTTTTCGTTCTAACACACTGTAATTATTTTTATGATTATTTATATTCAGAACTGAATTATAGTTGATTTCCAGTATAGTAATTTGTTTATTAACGAAACCAGGCAAACCAGCCCGATCTACCCAGGTTAAAGATTTCCGATATGCTGTCCGATATACAGAACATTGATGAAAATCGTTTTTAAGCATGAAACTCCAATAGATGTTTTTACATTTAGTGTAAATTTTTAGATTGCGCAACAACTACATCAAAAAGCATTTTTAGTACTTTCGTATTAGTCACATGCCAGTGGTCAATCACATAACATTTCGCTATTTATAGAAACCTTTTTGATTCTGATTATTTCTGTATTTAAGCGCATACTTCGATTACGTGTCTTTTAAATTCGTGTTTTATTTATTTATTTGTGAAGTTTTAACTGCATTTGGCAATTGAATTATAGAATATTACACGGGAATAAGCAAATGCTGAATTATTTCCATTTTTTCAAGTGCAAACGGGTTAATCTTCCGTAACTGGACTGCACGCAGATTTAAAAATATTCATTGTTAAAAATAATTTTTTAAAAATCACAAAAAATTAGTAAATATAGATACAGTTTTGAAACAAATTGCATTTTGAAGGACATTATTTTGTTCCATGGTGTAAAAATTAAAATAGCGCGCTGTTTAGAAGTTTAAAAAAATGCAGTAAAACGAAATTTATTGTTCAGTTCGTTGCCACTGTCAATATGACGTCAGAGTTACATGTTATTGCTTTATAATATAGATGTCTATATTGATTCGTATGGATTCATTTTAATATATGACGCAGCCTAGAACAAAATTAAAGCTTTATAAATCACGATCATAAACATAAATAAATTAAATATTCTGAATATATTTTTCTAATTTATAGAAAGATTTTTTTCGGAGTGTTGAATTTGCTGCATTAAACGAAATTTCTATCATATTCTGACATGTAAAGCCTGCATGTCTGTCTGTTTAATGAGTTGTACGTTACATATTTATTTCCTTATATATTCGTGATAGTTCTTATCTTTTAATTTTTTATGTATCAAATTTATTTAAGCAAAAGGTTTAAGAGAAAATAAAACAAATTTAATTTTCAAATGCAATTTTAGTGGAAATTTGCATTCCTGATGATACATTTAATAGATATTTCTTGCGAGAATTTAGTTTTTACCTTAAAAAATACATTGTTTTTCCTCTTTGATATGTTTATATTTTGTGTACTCAAACGCAATAGTTATTAATATTTTCAAAATGCACATAACGTATGCTAAAGTCACACAATGTAGTCTTGCATTACGTATGTACATGTGAAAGTTGCATAATATGAAAATTGAATAATATAACTATACATTTTTGTAAGGCGCAATATATTTTAAATTTACTTTTATAAACAGAGTTTCAAAAAAGTGATCATGAAATGAGACATATTCACAACACTTATTTACAATATTTTAATGGAATAGCGCGATTTTGTGTTTACTTAGTCTTTTTACAATAGTTCAGGAGTTCTTATCCATCATACATATATTCGTCTATGTATACTGAGCGTCATAAGAATATCTTGGAATTTTTAAAATGAAAATTTTTGCATAGATTTATAATATTTCCAGTTACTTATTTTAGAATATTTATATATTTCTATCTCTTTCTTACATGAACAGAGATACACACATGAACACAGAGACACTCTATAATATCTTATATATGTATCAATAATCTTTCAGCACACCCCATTTTTTCATATTTATATTTAAAAATTTCTATGCATGTATATTTTAAAATTTTAAATCTGTAAGGCACACACAAAAAAATTTAATAATTCTATTTTCGAGTAAAACTTTTTAAAGGAGAATTTATTTTTTAATGTTTTCTTTTATAAATTATCTAAAATGATTATTGTGATTTAATTGAATTCGCTTTGTTTTGGAATTTATTTGGAAAGTTCCTTGAAACTAAACATTTTTTAAAGACAATAAAATCAATTAAAATGCCTATATACATATTATGAGAATGAGTACAACTACACCTTTATCACATTTTGTAGAGTAAATGTATTTCATTTTAACGTATCCAAGTTGCATAGAAAATTGGCCTATCGTTGGCAGTTTGCGGCAACCGTTGTGAAATGGTGGAACTGACATGTCCACCATAACCTTGTCCTTCGCTTACCGCCATTGCTCCATTTTCTTTCCATTTTGTTTGGCATATCGTAAGTATGTATAATTCGTTTTGTTTTGCAATTTATTAACGTATTTATTAATGATTCGCGTAATACTTTTAAAAATACCAATTAAAAGAAATGCTCGTTGCGAAGCTCCCATTAAAAATTCAGATGAAGATTTGAGTAAACATTTCTAAGATGCCGCAAGGCGCTTCCCTGATTAGTTTTATGAGTTCTTTTGTTAAGTATAAACGGGGGGAGTACGGGGAACTACACCCCCCTTAATTGAGATAAATGGGGTTTTCATGCAGAATTATCCGATTTGCTTCAAATTTTGAATATAGGTTCATTGTGGTAAGGCGCTTCCCTGATTAGTTTTGGGGGTTTATTGGTTAAGTATTAAAGAGGGGAATGGAGGGCTAATCCCCCTCCTTAATTTATTGTTGATTTCTTTATTTTTCGAGGGGCATTATTCTTTGAAATAAGAATATAATATGCAATTAGTGTGAATAGCCAGCGAGCTCAAAGCCATCAGTTTAACTGGGCACTTTTCTTTTTATTTGTCCTTCGCTTACCGCTAGTGCTCCATTTTATTTCCTTTCTGTTTGGCATATTATAGGTATGTATAATTTATTTTGTTTTGTAATTTATTAACGTATTTATTAATGATTCGCGTAATACAAATTAAAATAAATGCTCGTTGCGAAGTTACTACTGAAAATTTAGATTAAGATTTGAGTAAACATTTCTTAGATGCAGTATAAAATAGAAATGAATTGTAAGGGTTATCGGTACGTCTTTGCTTTGTGTAGCAACAACTTTATGTTTTTTTTTTAGGCTTTCTTTGGATTATCTGTTGTAATATTTCTGTTTTCAACATTAGACACACTTTATATAGACATTTTTTTGCAATATTTTCAACCTTCCTACCTTGTTGAAATTTTATCCAACCTTAATAAAAAAATTTCGCATCAGAAGTTTACTTTAAAACTATTTATAATATCGTGAAATCACTTTGATAGTTAACAAAAAGAAAAAGTAAACTAAACATTCAAACCGCGAAATGTTCTTGGATGAAGGAAAACCCAAGATTACTTACGAAGTATCTTCAGATGCACAAGTGACTGCGAAGCACAAAGTCTCTTACCGAGGTATCGTTCGATACTGAGCTCTATCGAAAATGTGTCAATATTTTCCGAACAATCCCTTTTCGGTGCACACACAAAATGCATAACGATAACACGCATAAGAAAGATTTTGAACAGGATTTGACGTACTACACTCACAATTGTGTAAAATACGTTGTTTGTATAAAATTATGGTTGATTAAAAATTAACAAAAAACTGCAACAGAAAACGATTTTAAGGATTCCAGTGAAAAGGCCTCGCACCGTCTATTGGTTGGGCTTGTTTATTAATGTGTTCTTAGTACGTACATTTAAAGAATCAGATACCCTTTGAACTACAAAATACATGAAAAAGGGACTTATATAAGAATAAAAATAACTCCGTAGCTAATTGACTGTTTTCAATTAAAATTCTCAAAAAATGTATACACTCATTTAAACCTTTTTAATTTATTTCAAAATATAATGCACTTTTTACGAAAGATATATTATTGCATGCATTGAGCGCATGATTTTTCACATATGAATGCAAAAATCAGCCATTTTTTTTAATGAGGACATATATAATGTGTTCTAACAATGGCCTACGATGCGAAATATAAAATGTGTAGATCCAGAGGAAAAAAAAATAGAGAAATTAGAAATATCAAGTTTTCTTTTAATGCAAAAGTAGTCAAGAATTCTAAATTTTTAACTTGAGAAACATGATAATTGGTCATTTTGTGCATCTGTATGGTTAAAACATTCAATGAAAATTTCATGAAATTCTAACCAACCACTTTTCAGAAATCATGCACGCAATGACCAAAATCGCCATTTTGAGAAAATCGACTTTCAAAATCAAACTACCCCTTTATCTTATAAAAAGAGATGACTGTTTTAGACATAACTTCTCTTCTAAAGGGAATTTTTGTATGGGGTTTATTTTAAAAGGTTTCTAAAGAATCATATTTAATTATAAGCTAATAAAAAAAAATAGAATTTGTGACACTTTAAAGAGTACCTGACGGGTAGTTTCGTTGTTGAATAACTACCATTTATGATCTTCTGCAAGAAAATGTTTGAATTAGATTAATGCTCCTAGATACAGATTTTTATGATTTTACTACCAATTCATCAAGCAAAATCTAACGTTAAAGTAGATACATTTCAATTTAAAATCAACAAACGTTAATAGACATTAATAGTCATACGTTAATAGACACGTTAATAGACATAATAGTCAAACGTTATCTGCTATGACTGACCGTGTACATAGTTTTGCTATAGTGTACTAAAATGGACTGACTGATTTTAAATTCTTTAACTTGCAAACGGTGACATATATTAAAGAAATTCTTACATGACTGTTATGTAAAATGTCAGGAGTTTTTTTATTCTGATTCCTGATTTTACTTTAAATTACCAGCAATAGATGGTGCTGCGAGCAATAGGCGTCTAATGGAGGCAAAAACAAAAATCATCCAGCATTGATGAGAAGGTTAAATATACGTAGTGTGTCTCATTCACCAATACAATCTTCTCCTTCTTCTTATGGCTCGAATCTGAACCCACTCCATATATTTAACCCCCTTCCTTTGCAAAAATGCTGGGTGAATTTAAATTTTGGCCACGATTGAGTGCCTATTACTCTGAGTGCCATCTATTGCTCCCATTTGAAACTAAAACTTGGAATCGCAGTACAAAACTAGAAACACCCATAATGACGTCTTACTCCAAATTTTCTTTACATTGCTAAATTGTTTTAGTCTCAAATATCATCGGTAGATGGCGTTAAACGTTCTCCAAATCACCTGAAACTCCAAAATACAAATAATTTTTTGTATAGCGCTTCAACAACTGAACAAAATAAATGTTTAAAGCTGAATAAACTCTTTTCAATTTTTTTACGTTCGTTGGAGTGTTCTAACAGTTTGAGACGGCCGAGAGCTACCCAAATGTGATAGTTGGAACTAAAAAAACAAAGCATAGTAAACAAATTCCCAATTTTACACATTAATATCGAGATAGATAAATTTTATTAGCTGCCACAGTTTACTTATTAGTGACTGTTCAGTCCACGGGTACCCCAAATTTATATATTTTAAATATATACATGTCTGAAGTTTAATTTACATGTAAAAATGAAATATAAAATATGGTATATAATAACGTATTTAGTATGAAAGATTTGGGAATTTATACTACAAATTCTGTTCTTAAACTATTTTTTAAGTAATGATTTTAAAATTCAAGCATCTCATACTCATTTACAAAATAAAACTTTCTCCTTTAAAGTGAAATATACTTTACGGCATATAATAAAATTTTCCTAAGATTGACTGGCATGCAGAAGACGCAAATTGAATATAAAAGCATTTCTTGGATAAGATCTTTAAAAAATTTTGAATTTAATAGTCTGATCATGCATAACTCTGAAATAGCTCTGAAACTTACAAAGGAAGTACTTTAATAACACATGCCTAAATTTTATGAACTAAAATGTTACGAAAGGAAATATTTTCTTATTTTTGCTGCGAATATTTTAATAAAATTATGCTTTACAAAATAAATCAAGGAACAAATTTGTAAAGGCATATAAGGAATGTTGTAAATTACATATAGATGTTCCAAAAATTGCACAATATAGTGATTTAAATTTAAATAGCAAAAGAAACCTAACCCTTTGAAGGGTGGTGGTATACTATATATACCACTTCAATTAGAATTAAAATTTGCATCTTAATATTTGAATAACGTTTTCTTTAATAACTTTGGTAAAAGAAAATTGTAAAAACGCATTCAGTTATTATAAAATGGATTATTATTCTGGTATGAATTCAATATTACTTGCGTTTGAAATGGTTAATGCTCTCCAAAAAAAGTTAAGTAATCTGCTTCAAAACGATTAAAGTTCTCCAATAAAATAATATGCAAGTAGCTTAAAAAGGTAGCTTAATATAATGCAAATAACAAGATAGGCCGCTTACTATTATTGTGTAACACATTGGAAAAAATACTGTTCAGTGGACAAACATTTATCACGCCACTGTTTCTCTGTAAAATATAGCCTGCTATAATTTTATAAAAATGCAATCTTGTTAAAAAGGAATATAATTTATACAATGAATGTTTTTTTTTATAATTCTATTAAGCACTCATTAATTTGGATATGTTAATGGTTTACGATTTTGTGTTCTTAGGCTAAGAAAAATATTATAACTGTATTTATTTCTGACATTCTTCATTTTATTTTATCGTTATGCAGTCTGAACTAAAAAAAAAAAAAAAAAAAAAAAAAACACTTTTGGCAACGTTTCAATGACGCAGAGTTATATATTTAAATTATATTTTGAAAGTTGGGTAGAACATGGATAAGTCGAATGTCCCTCAGATACTGAAATAATTGGTCAAGTGCGACTTTTATTCGCGCACAAAGGGTTCCGTACAATAAATTTATTAATTACTAAGTGCAATATTACAAAAAGTCCTTGCTAACAGAATAATAAGACATTGTAAAAAACGTGAAATTATTCTATGAATAATTTTTTAATAATTTCATTCAATAATTTCATTCAATTGGAATGGACAAGTTGACTATTTATCACTATGATTCACCTTACCTAAAACAAAGACCTTGTACAAAGTTTAAACTTGTCATTGTGTCAAGCGCGTTTCGAAAGAAGGTCTCAAATTTGCAACGCTGCTTGGTCCATGCCGTATTTTACTATATAGGTTTTTAATTAATATATCGGCTAATTACTGACATTTGTTTTCAGAAAATCATCATCAACAATCCTTGTATGATTCCGCGTCGATAGGTACCTGAAAGGCCCCAGCTGAGCGCCTGCAAAGTTATGTTACTGTAAACAGAAAATAGCGACTTTTCTCAAAAGCTATGTGACCTAGGATAAGCTCTATAGTTTTCCTGCAAGGTTTGAATAAACTCCTACTAGCCCTAATTTTTTCAATATTTCAGTTTCAGTAGATTCGGAAATAGTAAGGGGACATATTTTTGCAATACATTTTCGACGATATCTCTGAAAATACAATACCTAAAATTAAAACAAATATACTTTTGAGTTCGGTGTTACGAGATTTTTTGAACGATACCCCACACGATATAGAAAAAAAAGGAAATATCCCTTCTACAGACCGATTTGTGTAAAAAGGTTTATAGGTTAACATTCATTTTGTTCTTCGAAAATTAATTTCAAAATATATATTTTTTCGAAATAAATTTTCAAAATAATTATGAATTTTAAGATGTGAAATTAACGGTAAATAAACGAAACCAGAATTACAGCTTATTCCGAAAACTAGATCTTGGGTCATGCTTAAAAAACCATCCGCATTGCAATCTGTTTTGCAGCGATTGCAAATGAATTTAACTTTAGAAGTTCCAAATTTTAAACTTTAATAATTCCAAAACTACTGCACCGAAAGACTTACCGTTATGTACCCTAAGATACATTTTAACGAAAAGGCCAAATATCATGTTAAAAATTTGTGTAACTATTTTAAATTTGCATGTTTGGTGCAGTTTCTATATGTAGTCGACCCCTTAAGAAAATGTAAGTATAGCATTAATTAAATTTATACGATGATTTGCGTCAAAGTTAGTGGAGAAGGCTCATTTTATTTTCTTTTTCCAGGACTGTACACTTTTATGAAAATAATTAAAAAAAATGAAAAACCATATGATGTGATGCATTTTCCTCATGAAAGTTTACGAAAAACAGTAAAATTCTCCTTTTAATAGATCTCCGAATTCAAGAACATTTTGTCTCCCCAATTATTCTTTCAATCTTGTGTTTACTGTACTTATTTTCTTAAAAATCACTATAAAATATTTTTTTATGCATCAAGATTTTGAATAAATTTAAGCAAAAATTTTAAGGCCATAAATGCACATGCATCAATCATTGGAGGATTGTTATGTGTTTTAGAATATCATGTTGGAATGTTGATCCTTGTGTCATTGATCAAAGAAAATCTTGAATCGAGCAAAGGATCTTCCGAAAAAAAGAATCCACTTCTGACAGACATTTTTATAGATTGTTGGAAAACATCGATGACAAAATAAAACATTTGAATGATAGTAAACGTCAAGAAACCTACACTTTTGTCTATTGATAAAATTGGATATCCTTTGAAACTTGGAAAATAAATATGATTTTCGTGAAAAAAATATTTTTTCCTTTCTGTAAGATGTCTGAGATTTTGAACTATAAAATATGTCTAGTCAAAAAAAAAAAAAAAAAAAAAAAAAAAACAGCGAAACGTTAGGAAAATTTTAGTTTAACTTTGACGACTATTTGACTGTGTCATTATATAGATAATCAGACTCGAAATGGTGATGCGACTTATGATTAAGTAATATTTCGACAAATTCTAAAATAAAAATAACTTTATCACTCAAAGGCCAGAAACATGTCATATTTCATGGTAGGATATTTTTTTACTAAATTACTTAAATTTAATTTCCTAAATTCATTACTTTTAATATTACTTTAACTACTAATTCTTAATTAGTATAGGTAGAAGACATATGCATATAATGTCCCCTTATAGGAATACTCCACTCTGTAGAATCTTTAGTTTCAGTTAAAATAATCATTGGGTAGAACTGTAAGTAAATCATGCCAAACAACCAAGTAAAGTAATAGTACTTAAATTCTAAAAGTAGTACGTAGTTTCTAGTATTAAAAGTGTTATAAAATGTCTAACCCCATTCCTTTTCAGGCGCGGCGATCATGTACGCTAATGACGCCCGGTGCATGTAAAGTCCGTCGTGGTTGCAAAGTCCTCCAAGTTCCCTGTACACTATACCTCTGGAGGTGGCTAGTCAAGTGATGGCCTCGTCACCTGATCAAGGTTCTAAATTACGAAACCAACTCCAGTAACGATGGCATGACATATGGGAGTGCGATGTAGCGTGAAATTAGTAAATACCCTAGCATCTCACATCCGTCTTGCATGACTTTAGTACTCTGCGCAGTGCTGAACCGTCTCATCCATCATCAATTAGCAACCGGCCAACTAAGAAAAAGCAACTTAGGCAACAAGACGCACTGAAGCCACGTCGGCCTATAGATTTATCAAACAGATCTTTGCCATGCGGAGATCAGGCGAATCCTCGCCCCGTTGCAAGGAATCAACCCGTTAAACTGGACGTCCGGCAGATAGGGACCTGATCAGCGGTCTAAAATATAATTTGCTTTTATTTTCGTACAGGAGTTCCTAGGCATCGCACAGCTATTCGCTGTATTATATGGTCGTCTTGAGACGTTGTTGTTCTTGGTCACTCTGATTGTTCCCTTGCCGTAAATAACTCGTCTAAAACTAATTATAAGCAAGACTGCTGTGCATAATGCCATAATGAAGCAGGAAATAGATGTGGAATTTATTGTAAGGGGGTGATCTGGTCGACGCAGATCAACAACGTCTTGAGACGGCCATTTTATACAGCAAACAGCTGTGTGTTTGCTTAGGAGTTCCTGTAAGAAAAAAAACAGCAGTCTTGTTTGCGAAAGAAAGATATGCAAGCATGATGACTGTATCTAGAGGTTTGCGCAAGAAAATTGGATTGTCATCGGCAATACCAAGTGGTCGAAAATGCTGTCATAAATATCGAGTGTCTTAAACTTTTATTAATGACTGTATATTAGCTGATTCATACACTATATAAATATTAGGATAAGCACATCTTTCAGAAATAAATTGATATCCAATATAATTGTTTAGATATTTCAGATTTTTCAAAAAGCTGTATGTCCTTTCAAAAGCTAAAATATGAGAGAGGTACATATTATTAAGAGATCACTGTGTAGGGTTAGAGATAAACATTATCTAACTGTTCTCAGAATATCTACTTCTTTCTATATCTATCATTTATACTTTAATATTTTTGAATATTTGAACTATAAGAAAGGAGTAGTATTGATGTTTTTCTTGTTAAATATAACTATCATAAATTTTAACTATGATAATTTTTATTATAATTATTATGGCAATTAATCACTCACTGTTGGTTTATATGTTTTTATTTGACTTTTATAGGTAGTATTGTTATCACCCACTGAATAAATTAATACAGTGTATAACTACCTAATTATTTCTATTTTTAATTTTTTTTTTACGTTTTAAAATATGTTAATCATTTTTTAATGAAAATTTTATTTTAAAATGCTATTTTTAAATATTTTTCTGAGCCTGCTTACAAATGATATACAAAATTATTGGATTTTCAATATGTTACATGTTTTAATAAGTTCCGGTTGATTTGCCCTGTATAGATTTAATGATACTTTTTAACCTTCTTTGTTCATGTCAGACATGGGCAGATGGATTTTAGCGAAACTGATTTGCCCTAACTTATTAAATTGTAAATAATTAAATATATAAATTAAGACTATTGATCTTAACCTGTAAGTGAGATTTTGTATTGTAAATTGTATTTTTGCAGTTAAAAACATATTATGAGACAAAACAGATAAAAAAAAATTATAACTTTTTCCAAAATGTAAATGTGTAATAAACTACAGGCAAGAGGTAAATTTAGGCTAAATTAACTTAAGTCAAAAGCACTTAACTAAATTAATTTAAGTAGTATTAAGGTTTAAGACATTCATTGAAATAATTTTGATAAAATTACGGATTATAAATTCATTTAAACTAAAGATGTACAGTTGAATATATAATGCAAAAAACTTTCTGTTTCAAAAACCCAAAATAACAACAACAACAACAACAAATTATATTTGCCAAAAAACAATTCCTATACAAAATATACAATGCTTTCATGACATATATAAACAAAAAATTCATTAGTAAATTTAAAAAAAAATATTTTTTAATAAATTAGCATATCAAATTAAAAAAATAAACATTGGTCATTATCATATCTATTTATATAGCTACAAATTTTTAATGATCTGAAAATTGTGTATATATGAGACAATGTAAGGTACTTTAATTTTTAAAATAATGAAGCAATCCCTAAACTATATTTCTTCATTATTATTTTACTTGAAAGCACTTGAAAGTACAGTGCACTCCAGTTACAAGGACTAAAGTGTTCTGGACGAAATCCAGATATCAAGAAATACGGTAATTGGAGCAACCACGTGTGTCATTCTTTAATATACAAATTACTTTTAAATCATTTTATTTAATGAAACGGTAGTGCCTTTAATAATAACACTTTTACTCGCACAATGAAAACAAAAGACGACACATACATATATTTAGATGTATAAGTGGAATATATACAAAAAATGTTTTGAAATATACACTATATGGCCAATGATAACCGGTCACTTGCGATTTTAGACGTTTTGTTAAATATCTAGAAAATTACATAAGGAATTATCCTGAAATTTCAGACGTGTAAACAGCACAGTCGACGTCATATATTACGGGGAAGATTTTTTCCCAAAACCTCATACGGGGCAGTCAATAAATTGAAGAAAAACGAATATCTTTTGGATAACCCTGTAAAAACTAATATGGCAAAAGCGTTGAAACGGTAGCACATGCTTAAGAGGCTTCTTTTAATAAACTATGTTCATTTTTATGAGGATAGCACGTATACTCGTGGAAAAATTAAGATTTTTACAAAAACAATCCCAAATTTCACCAAGTGTTTTGCTTATAATTTTCAGAGTTCTTAATATAAAAGAATGTTCTTTTAAGAAACAATGACAAACAACATTATATACAATACCCTGCAATTAGAATTGAAAAATAATAAATATTAAATGGAAAATGAGCAGGTTTAGTAAATATTGTTTCACTGCGCATGCGCAAATGCAATAAAAAAATACTGTGCATAATATATTAGCTAAATGTATAGAGCAACGTTTGTGAAAGTTTCAAAATCATAGCTTGAAAATTTTAATAGTGATAGTCGATAGAATAAGCTTGAAATTTTCTGTTCCCAAAAGAAAGCAAAAATATGAGGGGCGATATCCAAATATACAATGAGAGACACTTCATTCGTATTATGTCAATTTTCATTAGCTAGTATATTTGGATACAACCCCTCATCTTTTTGCTTCCTTTTGGGAACAGCATGTGCTACCGTTTCAACGCTTTTGCGATATCAGTTTTTACAGTGGTATCCAAAATATATTCGTTTTTCTTCAATTTGTTGACGGCCCCTTATGGGGTTTCGTGAAGAAATCTTCACGAAAATATATGACGTCTATCATTTTGTTTACACTTCGGAAGTTTCAGGATAATTCCTCATGTATTTTTCTAGATAGTTAACAAAACGTCTAAAATCGTAAGTGACCGGTCATCATTGGCCATATAGTGTAGATATCCAAAATTGCAGTTAAATATAAATTTAAATATTGATTTAAAAAGGAATACCAAGACAATTATATTTTTGCGACATGTATAATTCGCTTTTCAATATGGCTTTTTTCCATCCATTTAAGGAATTTTTCTTATTTCTTAATATCTATCTGGATATTTGACTATTCGAACAACTGGAATGCGAATAATTGGAACTTGACTATACAATGAAATATGATATGCCATTAAGAGTTATTGTTGGCTCTAAAAAATTCAGCCTTTAATAAAAAGCATGGAAGTTGGTTAAGGTTAAATAAAAAAACATATCCATTGTCAATCGGGCTATTATGAGACAAAATTCTAAACGTTTCATAGTCATTTTCGATGACCTTAAAACTTAAATTCTTCTATAAAATTTCCACACTTCATTCCTTCCAATTGTTTCACAATTTGGTTTGTATTTTATCTGCGTTTTTGTTTTGTTTTGTTTTACTTCCCTTCTTTAGCTCCTTTGATTTACTGTACTTGTTAAAAGATTTAAGTTATTTTGCTTCTGATTTTTCTTTCTAATTTTCGACTTTTAATTTTTCTGTCGTTTATCCACTATTTACTTGTAATCACTTTTGAAGTAGCATTTATTCTTTTCTCTTTCTTCTTTACACAGCAACAATTTAATTTTTTTATCTGTAAAAGCAACATCTCAAAAGAACTTCGAGAATTTGGTGAATCTTTGCTCACAGTAGTTACGATAAGAGATGAATAATGTGAACTGGTTTGCATTGGTATAATTTTACGGCATAAAAACGATATATATCATTCTTAAGTTTAAACAAAGTAAAGATTCATCGTTGGATATCCCGTTTTTGGTTTCATATAAAATTATTTCTGAATAAACTCTCCTACATCCTTTCGGTTTGTAATTACGCACCATTTTCAATGTTCGAAAATATACAGTCTTTAACTTTCAATTTCACTTTAATTTTTAGGTGTAAAACTAAGTTGTACAATCTAATAACTAGCATTTCGTATCATGTGACTAAAAAGCAGTTACAGTATACATCATAAAATACTATTACTATTAGGCTTAAAAAAAAACATAACTGCCGCAAGAAAACAAAAAGGCAATAAAACATTAATCCCTTTTGTTTTCATTTGCGGTTGATAATTCAAGCCCTATGATAGAATAGTATTGTTACCGCCCCAAGCACAGTTTCATATTTGCCCCTTACACTGTATCATTTTAGTCCCCTAAATATGATTGCTTTTATCTCAGTCTAAGTTAAACCGTTTTTAAGACTAAAAAGACTCACCATTTCTTACTGAATAAAGGCCTATTAGAAGATATTTACCTTAATTTCGGGAATATGCGCCGCACCCATTGTAAGCGCCGCATCATTGAAAAATCTCTACAAAAAATATATATATAGGTAAGCGCCGCACCCATTAGAAGCGCCGCATCATTGAAAAATCGGTAAAAATGAAATAGTCACGATAAAAAAGGATCGGCAGAATTAGATTAAAATTAACAAGAATAGCGATAAAATCTTACAGGATGTATGAAATAACAATAAAACACAGGTTGTCTTAAAATACAATAGTAAAAAAATCGTACGAAAAATTCAATTTAATAAAATTGTCTATGCTTACTTTGAAGAAGATTAGGCTTGAATTACTAATTAAAAATTCATAGAATTTCCCTTTATAAAAATACATTCTTGGTTTATTGTAAATGATAAAGGTAAACAGAACATAAATAAAACTCAAAGACTTGTCTGGCGCCATCTCTTGGAACGATAGCGTACTACGCCAATCGATTATTCGATTATCGTTTCAATCGAACATCGCCGTATGCCATGAATGAGAATAGCAAAACATAACTAAAGCGTGGCGTTTGAATGTTTATGAAATAAATATAATTTATCAACTATTGTAAAGTATACAATAAATACTTTTAAAGAGTGAGCTATTAATATTGCACAGAAAATAGAGAAATATGAGTAAGTTATATATTTTGACTATAGTAATTACGTTTTTATAATAAACTGTTTATGAACTTTATACTGGGATTAAATGAATGTAAATAAAGGTGAAATATGAATGAATGTTAATGAATCCATGTGTTTAAAAGTGCATTTGAGGCAGTAAGACTAAAAAAAAAAACATGAAATGAAGTCTTTTCACAATATCCAGATACTGCTATGTTGAGAAGAAAAAAAATCATTGTACCCGCCGCCCTTGCGTATGCGCCGCATCGCCGATATTTTGAACTTTTAAACACGTATGCGCCGCGGCGCTTACTCCCGAAATTACAGTACTTAATTTTTATTAAGCGTCGCACGTCAAAAATTTTGAAATCTGACAAAAAAGCTTTTTCATCCAAAATAAATTTATGTATTGTACTAGGGGGCTCTGCCCCTGCTCGCTACGCTCACCAACCCCCGTTCTGATTTCACAACCTCTTAAAACTTGGTAATGTATCCTGTTTTAAAAAGATGATGATGATGATATCACGAACGGACTCCATTTTTAAGGATTTTTTGAGTTTTTATTGTCCGACCGTGCTAATTTTTTGAATTTCTGAAAGCTAGTTATATTTCGCGTCTGGTGGTATGATTTTCGAATCCGTAGGATGGCTAGAAAAAAGGTAATTGCTCCTCAAAAAAATTCCTAGTAAAAAAAGCGATGAGAATAACCCGGAATATCTACGCAGATTTTCATTGGTCCATTTCCAAACCATTACATTTTTTATATAGAGAAGGATAAGTTTTTGGAGTTTTCTTTTTCAATTTTGAGTGTATTTGTAATAGATGTAAGTAAAATGATGCATTGCTTACAAATTAATTACAAAGGCTATTCTATTCCTGTAAAAATTTCTAATCTTTTTTTTTTTTTGTGTGTATCAGATTAGCCCCGAGTAACCCTAGCAAATATAGCACATAACACTGAAATATTTCTAATTAAACTTTTTTGCCACAAGATTGCGAATAACTTACGTAATCTAATTACTTTTATTATGAAAATGCTACTACTAATTATTTTTTTTCTGAATATTAAAATAGTTTGCCTAATTAAGCGCCAATATTATTTAAAAACATCATTTCTTTAAAATTGAAAATGCAATATTTCATATAATTCACTATTTGAATGATATTCTACGAAATCACTCTAAAGAAATATGCATCATTTATATTACACGATTGATGTGTTTGGAATAAAAATATCACAGAGTCATTTATATAAAAAAAAGATATAGAATCGAGAAAAAGAATCCACTTCTGACAGACATTTTTATGGATTGTTGAATAACAGGAACGACAAAATAAAAACAATTGAATGATTGTAAACGTCAAAAATCTTTCTAAAAGTGGGATAATCTTTGAAGTTGAAGAATGGGTATACATTTTGTAAGAAAGTGTTTTCTTCTCCTCACGTGAGATATTTGAGGTTTTTGAATTTTTGAATGTATAGAATCAAAGAAAATATCAAAGCGTAAAGGAAACGTACTTTACTCGCAGACTTTTGATATAAAGGAGGATAGGGTAAAATTTCATACTGCCTCTTGAATCCAGAATTTTCAACACAATCTTTGTGTAAACACTCTGCACGTATCCTTGCACAATATTATCTTTGTAAGTAAATGATTTGTTTATTAATTTTTTTAATAAATACTTTTCGTGAAAAAGTCAAATCAACTAGTTTTAACCAACCAGTGGAGTAAGACCGTATGGATATGTTAATATTAGAAAAAATGCAAGACAATAATAATACATATAACAATATAAAAAATTTCAGTAACTCAAATGTCTCCATATTTAAGAAATTTAAAAACTTGATAATAAAAAAAAAATGCTGAAATAATAAACTTTTCAACACAGAAATTACACAACCTTCAGTATACAGATATGGTAATGGCAAATTTTTCTTCTTGCATTGGGCTATTAGTCCAGTCAAATTAGGAAAGTTTGCCATAATAAATACTAAAGAGATAAAAATTGGTACAGTTGTTGATTGATGGCTACTGATGACTATGTAAAAAGTCCTGATGGATAGGAGGTGAGTGGGGGGGGGAGGACGGGGGGATAAAGTACTTTTTTTATTTTTTTACAAATATCTCAGAAACTGTTGGTTTTCATGAAAAAATTACTTTGACATAAATTGTATATATATGTTTCTATTATTACCTGCTAGAAAGCTGCTCAATGTTAATCTCTTGTAAGAATAACTTAAACAGCTGTAACTGTTTACCTGTTATCGAGTTTTAAAAACTGTCAGCTCATTTTACGATTCAATGTACAAATTTAGTAATGAGCATTATTATGGAAACATTTTAAATGGAAGTTAAAATTGAGATATCCGGTTTCATCTGGATTTCCCCTACTTTCCCCTATATAACAATCCCATTGCTTAGGTAAGTAATTTTTTAATGTGTTAATGTCATTTGCGTTTCTTTTGTATTTTGACTATTTTGAAAGGTGTTTTTATAATTGAAAGATTAGATACAGGTGTCCATTAATTGGATCTTTTGTAAAAATTAAATAACAAGTAAATTGTCAAAGTTGTCAAGAAAGTACTGTATCTAGTCAAGGATTTCTTTTCTACGCTTCCATGTTTCAGATAGAAATATTATTGATAGATGTCGCTGCACCCTTTCAAACTGTAATTATGTTCTAAGTAACCTTGGAATTACAAAACGCAAGAACTGATTAAATTTTGACTGAATTTTATAAGCTGAATTGAGATTTCGAACAGTTAGAAAAAGCGTAGTGCCATCTACCGTTGTTTTTTTTAGTTAAAATGATGAAGTGTAGTAAAGAAAATCCTAAACTCACAGATTAATCTCCTGTAAGAATATCTTCAATAGCTGTCAACGTTTACTTGCTACTGAGTTTTAAATATTGTCAGTACATTTTACGCTTTTATGTACAAATTTGATATACAAATTTTATTCAAATTTGTTACAATACAGTATTATTGGATATTTTAAGTCCTAAATTTTGAAACAAGACTTTACCTAACCTCTATAATTATTTTTCTTAATTTCTGAAGATATATTAGAGAATTTACATAATGATAATATGAAACTAAGATAAGTTTTTTCAATAAAACTGATTTATAAATATTTATTTATAGCTCATTTTGTAAAATATATACAAGAATAATTAGATTCATTTACAAAATATACGGTTATGGAAACCTCGGAAAATTTGTAAAACAAATCTAGATCAATGTATTGTGATTCTACCAAAAAATAGAAGGGTGTAGTTGCAAATTTGTCACATAAACTTTTTCAATAAGAGAAAAGCTATACGTATGTAAATCGTTGAGAAAATAGTAGCTTTAAAAAGTTTAGTTTCGATTGTTTCTCTGTGCTTTTTAAATGTGATCGAGCAAATTAATTTGTATTGAAAAGTATAATCCCCGTTTATTAATAGACAGAATAAATAAATCTTATATTAGATTTTTTAACAATACTTAAAAGTGCTGTCGAAGCATAAAGGGTTAAAATCAGTAATTATTAAAAGTTCATAATATATTATTTTATAGTAAAACTCACGATTGGAATAAATTTCTACGAAAATACCATAAAGGGGTAAGCGCAATTTAAATTGAAGGACTGTTGTGTTTGAAAAGAAAAGATCCCCACAGTCATTTATAAAAGAGAATGTAGAATTGAGTGAAAGATATTTCTGAATAAAGAATCCACTTATGACATACACTTTTAAAGCTTGTTGAAAAACATAGATCACATGCTAAAAATAATTGAACGATACTAAAGGTTAAAGGATTTGATGAAAAAAAAGATGGGTTTTCTTTTAAACTTGAAGAATGGATAATTTTTTTTATGAGAAAGTGTTTTCTTTAGTTTAATTGAATTTTATGTTTTTGAATAACGAAATACATCTAAACAAAGAAGATATCAAGGCGGAAACGAAACCTATTTTACTCTCGCACTTTCTGAAGTATCTTTCAATTATATTACTTTAGAAAATATTTTTTTAAGTGTTAATGTCAATTATGTTTATGTGGTATTATATAATCATCATATAATCACAGTATTCTTTATCATTGAAAGATGGCACATCATCGGCCTTATTTGAAAACAATATTTGTTTTAAAATTATGAATGCATTTTTATATATAACTTGCGATTTCATTAAATATTCCCCCAAAACACACTAAAGTAGCGTATCTGAAACTTTTTTTCTAAGTGGGTAATACTAATATATTTTGAATCCTGTGGGGACCACTTTTACATTATTTTTATACTTATTTTATTGCTCTGAGAAATTCATCTATAGTGTTTGATACTCAATTCATGCGTATTTTCTGTCCTTAAAAAAAAAAAAAATCTAAGTTGATCAAAAGGGTAGTCCCCCAACACGACTAGTTGATTTCCGGCCACAGCACAGTGGGGCGTTTTGAGGATCTAGGTGCACAAAATTATTGCGTTGAAGTTTAATTAGGTTTTGCTGGGTTATCGAATGTATCAGTAATAAAATAATCAAACAATGATAAATATTTGGCTTATTTAATTATTATTATTATTATTATTATTATTATTATTTTATATTATTATTATTTATTTATATTATAATATTGTATTGTCACTGAAACTACACATGTATTCAAAGTTTCAGTTCAAACAGAAAATTAAAAGTGGTTTAAAATTGACTTGCAAGATTTGAATTAAACACCCATACACACACTTCAAATTAATATAACTTAATGATTCGCAAACTTTCGCAGGAGCTTTTTTCAGTTTCCAATACTTTAGGAATAGCACTTTGATTTTAAAAAATGCTTATTTCTTCTTAATAATGCTTAATAATGTATTAAAAGTCAAGATGATGTTTGAAAACACGATGGCGCTTATTTTCAATCAACAATAGGTTAAATCTTGTGACAAACATGTGATTTGTGTCCAGCAAACTCCTGCTTTCAAATAAAACAGAAAAGTAACGACTTGCTTTCGAACTTACATGAAAATAGTGCAAATGTTGAAACTCCCTGAAACCAACTGCCTTCTTTACGGTCGTAGTTAATCTACACATCGTATTTTTTCGACAAAACTCGTACGGACAAGAAGAGGCATTGATCTATACCAGTATACGCGGTCTTGTTAAATTCCGAGATAATCGTAAAAATAAATTTTGTCCACCTAGATCATCAAAATGGCCCACTGTGTACAGTTAGAGAAGCGCTCCCATGAAGAGATATGCATCATTTATAATGCAGAACTATTGGAGTTTGAAATAAAATATCCTAGAGTTACTTGTGAAAAGACATCTGGAATCGAGTGAAATATCTTACGGAAGGAAAACGTCAGCTTTGAAAGATATTTTAATGGATTGTTTAAATATACCCATGACAAAATAAAATAATTGTAAAAAAAAAAAAAAAAAAAAAAAAAACCGTTTATTTTTGCTTGTTGAAAAAAAAATGGGGATATTATTTGGAACTAGAAGAATGGGTATATTTTTTTGGAAGAAAATGTTTTTCTGTTCCTCACTAGAGATATTTGAGCTTTTCAACTTCGAAATATATCTAGTGAAAGAAAATATCTATTCTTAAAGAAAAATTTCTTTACTCGGAATCTTTGGAAATATCTCATAATTGCATTCATTTGTGATTTTTTTTAAATGCTAAAGCCGGTAATATTTATGTAGTATTTCGCAAATTCTCAAAGTCCTCTTTATTATTCATAGTTGAGATATATATTTAGTCATCAGACTTACTTAAAAATATCATTGCTTTAAAATTAAGACTACTTTATTTTATGTAACTCACGATTTGAATGATTTTCAACGGAAACACCCTAAACAGAAATGCATCATTTAAGTTGAAGATTGATGCATTAGAAAAAAAAATCTTAATTCGTTTTAAACAAATATCTAGAATCGAGTAAAAGATCTTTCTGAAAGAATTATCCCTTTCTGTAGCACAATTTTATAGATTGTTGTATAGAATCAAATCACAAATTAAGAACGCTTGAATGTTAATGTTAGCAAACTTTCACATTTGACTGTTGAAAAAATGGAATAGTCTTTGAAACTTGAAGAATAAGAATACTTTTTCCAAGAAAGCGTTTTATTATCGAGATTTTTGAGGTTTTTGAACTGCAAAATGTATCTAGTCGAATAAAAAAATCAATGCGTAAAAGAAACGTGTTTTACTGGAAGAGATTTGACATATCTTACAAGATTATTTATTTAAGAAATCATTTGTTTTAGGTGTTAATGTCACTTACGTCTATTTAATTTTCGGTATATTTTTAAAGCGATCTTTATCGCTGAAAGGTAAAATACAATTTTCATTACCATCCTTGTTTAAAAACACCGTATCGTTAAAATTCTTATTAAATTATTTTATGGAACTCGCGGTTTGATTAAAATTCTACAAAAACACCCTAAAGAGATAAGTATCGTTGATACTTATATTGTAGGATTGTTGTGAGAGAAAAAAATGATCCTAGAGTCATTTATAAAATATAATCTATAACTGAGTAAATAATATTTATGAAACAAGAGTCAACTTCTGACAGGCATTTTTAAAGATTGTTGGAAAAAATTGACGATATTATAAAACATTTAAATGATAGTAAAAGTGAAAAAACTTTAACTGTTTTACCTCGAAAAAAAAAAAAATGGGTAATCTTTGAAACACGAAGATATACTCCTTTGTACGAAAATGTTTTCCTTTCCCTACTTTAAATTGTTGAGGTTTTGAACTAGGAAATATATCTTCAAAATAGAAGAAACTATATGAAGAGTAAAGGAAACTGTTTTATTTCTTGCAATGTACTTTAAAATCTTATTCCTTTAAGGAAGCATTTTTTTAAAGCATTAATGTCACTTATGTTATTATACTTATTTTACATATTCTCTAAGTATGCTTTATCATTAAAAGTTGAGATAGAAATTTGGTTATAAACATCTTTAAAAATATATAAAAAATTTCCATAAAATATAGCATACATTATAAACTCACAATATTAAAAAAAGAACTGTAGGAAAACACTCCAAAAATATATGCATCATTTAAGTTTCAGGATTGTTGTGTTTGGAAAAAAAAAAAGATACCAGTATCTGTTATAATAGAAACTCTAGAATACAGGAAAAGATCTTTCTGAAAGAAAAATCAACTTCTGACAGACATTTTTATCCATATTTGAATAAAATTGATGGCAAAGTAAAAACAATTGAATTATAGTAAAAGTAAAAATACTTCCACAGTTTTCAGTTGAAAAAAAAAAAGCATTGTTTTTGAAACTTGAAGAATAAGTATACTTTTTGTAAGAAAGTGTTTTTTATCTTCAGTTGAAATACTTGATGTTTTTGAACTACATAATATATCTAATCAAAGCACAAAGGAAACTTACTTTACTCACAGGGTTTTGAAGTTTCTTATTATCGCCCTTTTTTTAAGAAATTATTTTTTTGAAGTGCTCATGTCAAATATGTTTATTCATCAGATTATTTTGTTGTTTTATATGTGTTATTTGTATATTCTAAAGGTATTGTTAACCATTGAGAGACAAGATACAAATTTAGTCATTAGCCTTATTTTAAAATATCTTTTCCTTAGCATTCAAAATAAATTTTTTAATGGTTCACGATTTGAATAAATTTCTACGAAAATATCTTGAAGAGATATACATCATTTATAGTGCACGATTGTTGTCTTTGAAAAAGAAGATCCTAGAGTCATTTTTAAAAGCAACTATAAGATCGAGTAAAATATCTTTATGAAAGAAAAATCTAACTCTGATAGACATTTTTATAGAATGAGGAATAACATCGACCGCAAAATAAAGACATTTAATTTATAAGAAGCGTTAAAATGTTTCACTTTTTTCTATAAAAAATGTGATAGTACTTAAAATTTGAAGAATGGGTACACCTTTTCTGCATGAAAGTACTTTCTTTTCCTCTTTCGGATTTTTAAGGTTTTGGAACTACAAAATATATCTAGTCAAAGAAAATGTGAAAGCTTCAAGAAAATGATTTTATTAGTAGTGTTTGCTAGTATCTTAGAATCTCTTTTTATTTAAGACAGACTGCAAAACCTTCTTTCGTTAAAATAGTTTTCCCCTATAATTTCTGAATAGCAATCTGACTTGTTCAATCGCAAAGTTTCACTGAGTTAAATGAGGCAAACTATTCTATTCTAAAATAGTGGTACATCTGTGGCCCGAGGGCCACAGTTTCGGCAATAGGAAATAAACTTTAGGAAATATATATATTTTTTCTTTTTAAGTGTTAATGTCAGTTATGTTTATTTAGTATTCTACGTATTCACAAAGTACATTTTATAATTGAAAGGTGTGAGAAAAAATAATTCTACTGCTTTATTTAAAAATATAATTCGTGGAAAATTTTACTGCTTTATATTTAAAAATATAATTCGTGGAAAATTTTACTGCTTTATATTTAAAAATATAATTCGTGGAAAATTTTACTGCTTTATATTTAAAAATATAATTCGTGGAAAATTTTACTGCGTTATTTTACATAACTCACGACTTGAATACATTTACGCGAAAATACTCTAAATAGAGCTGTGCATCAATTATATTGCAAGATAGTTGTGTTTGAAAAAAAATTCTAGAATAAAAGAAATTCTAAAATTGAGTAAAATATCTCCTTGAAAGCATAATCCTCTTCTCTGCCAGACATTTTTTATGGATTGTTGAATAACGCCGATGACAAAATAAAAACAATTGAATGATAGTAAACGTCAAAAATATTTCACATTTGTCTGCTGAAAAAAATGGGGATGTCTTTGAAACTTGAAAAATGAGTATATCTTTAGTAAGTAATTGTTTTATTCTCCACACTTGATATTGTTTTATGTTTTTGAACAACGACATATATTTTCAAAGTCAAAGAAAATATTAAAGCGCAAAGAAAACTTACTTTACTCACAGATTTATGAAATATCTTACAATCTCGTTGACTTAGAAAATAACATTTTTGAAGTGATATTGTCGATTATATTTATTTAGTATTCTACCTTTTCAAAAAAAATTATATTTGTAATTGAAATTAGATTCAAATTTAATCATCATTCATACATAAAAATATTATTTTCATTACATTTAATACATTAGTTTATGATTCATGATTGGAATACATTTCTCCAAAAACACAGTAAAGAATTCATTTGTATTGGAGGATTGTTGTTTTTTAAAAAATAAAATGATTCTAGAGACTTTTGTAACAGAAAATCTGAAATCGAGTAGAGTATTGTTTTGAAAAAATATTCTACTTCTGATGGAGGAATCCACTGATTGAGATATGAAATACAAATTTAAATATCAAAGATATTTAAAAAAACTATTCCTTTAAAATTTAGACTACATTATTTTATGGAAACACACATAAGAGATATGCAGAATTTATAATTCAGAATTGCTGTGTTTGAAAAAAAATATAAATGTTAGAAACATTTATGAAAGAAAAGCTAGGAACAGAATAAAAATTCTTTCTAAAAGAAGAATGTACTTCGGACGGACATTTTTATAGAATGTTGAATAACGTAGATGACAAAAGATATAATGGCAGTAATCGTAAAAGAACTTTCACTTTTTTCTGTTGAAAAAAAAATGAATAGGCTTTGTAACCTGAAGAATGGGTATACTTTTTGTAAGAAAGCCTTTTCTTCTCCTCACTTGAGATTATTGAAGTTCTAGAGCTACGAAATACCTAGAACTACGAAAGAACTGCTGGCCATCCAAAATGCAACACCATGAAGGAATCCTCCAAACAGTGTGAAATTTGCACAATGCGTACACCTCGATAGGATATTTAAATTATTACGATTTCAACGCACGCGCACATCATGGATGACTACGGTGCCCCTTACAAACTGTGTATAAAGGGAGAAAGGATGCCGTTTTGAAGAATGTGAATTGTTCTCTTGTGAGATTTTTTGTGTTTGCAGCTTCAATATGACTCATAGAAAAACACGAGCACCATTCGAGCAAGTTTCTGAGTTCAGCCACCGCAGAATTGTTGCACACAGCGATTGCGGATTATCCGTCCGATAAATTGGTCATCGTATCGGACGCAGCTAAGCAGAAATCATGCGAATGTAGAATTGGTGGATGCAGGAGGGAACGACTGACCGACGAAAACGATTGCAACCGCCTCGTCACACCACTTTATTGGAAGACAGGCATATTGTGTGCATGGCACTGATGAAGCGCACTGCTACATCCACAACCTTATTACAATGAATAATGTCTGTAACACAACAATCGCCGTCCGCACAAACAATTCGACGTCGTTTGCAGTACGTATCCAGTTGTTCGCGTCTTCAGAGCGCCGTAACCTTGAAGAAACGAAGCCTGTTTCTTTTTTGCCGTTTTTGATAACACGCTACCGAAGTAGAAAAACGGATGACATCTTCTTAAATTTCGTACGTTTACGTTTAAAACGCCACAATCAATTTGAAAAAGTTTGTTGCTAATCCTTTCAAAAAAGATCAGAATCAAAAACATTCGATTTCGCAGTATTCTCCCTATCGCCAACGCTCTCATCGGACGCGATTTCAGAGATACCGATTAACAAAAACACTTTCTTAAAGCTAAGATCGTTGTTCTTTTAGGCGGTGCATTTAGTTTGCAAAACTATGAATGTTAACCCTTTTGAAAAAAATCGCGAATGCAAGTCACTTTTCTCCGTCAGAGACACACTCTTTTCTACATTAAAAGTAACTAAATGTCGGTATTTTGACACGATATCTTCTTGGCATACCGAACTTACATCACCTACGAAAAGGTTTGAAGCGTTTGGACCAGCAAAAGCATTAAAAAATAAAATCTGCAATATTTTTGGACCAGAACGCGAAAACGTTCTGATCCAAACACGTCTGATTTACGCGTTTGGACCGGTAACGCGTCTGGGTTCAAACTCCATATACGTGATGGATCTGAAGCCATGGACAAAATTTTAAGAAGAGATAGAACATAACTAGGCAAGCTCAAAACACCATATAAAAGCATGGTCGTAACTCAAGCAGTAAAATGCCACATTTGCTTTTTTTGATTGTGTAGATATTCCTGTTTTCTACATTATATCTAGTAAGTGATTGCCAGTTTTATTTATGCGAGATATTGTTACTAAAACTATGGATAAAAATTAGAATAAGAAATCAAGAAATTTAAAAGGAGTAACTTTACAACATTAAAGAAGTGAGTATAAAACATCGCATACACATGAACATCACATCATCAGGGAGTAACTTTATTTCACAAACAACTAAGTTACAGAGAGGGAAGATGATTCTAAATTGGAGCAAATTTCCTTCAGAGAAATTAAAGGTGAATCAAAACTTATGAGACAAATTTTAAGGGATGATAGAACACATCTAAACAAGCAATTTTTGTCATACAGGACATGGGCGTATCGCAAATGCTGAATCGCTGGTTTTTCACACACACAATCATTTCTACCATAGTGATATTCATATAAAATGTGTAGTTCGTTTAGAGAGATACTCAAAACAATTCTGTTACATTATGGTTTAAGAGGGGAAATCATTTGCAATGTATTTTAATAATGTTATATTATTTCAAACATATGCAAATTAATATACATCACTGTGGTGTACTACAAGTTACTTACTGTAGAAAATGCCGTGGCTGGCATTTATCGTTTATTTACAAGGACACACCAAATAATGCGTTTACAGAAAGGTCTGTAAGCGATAATTGCTGGAATTGCGTTTTCAGTTGTGGTATTTGTTTTTAAGTTTAACTAAAGTTTTGCATATTAGCTTGTGTGTATAAATTTTATAGATCATATCTAAGACTGCTAAAAAAAAATTGAGCAGATTAATGTGTATTGGCGGAAATTTCTGAAGCAGAATATTCAACTGCTTTTCCCAACTCAACTAACTCTCAGCTTTCTGTGTATTGTATGTACAAATCTATGCATAATATACAGAGCTGCACAAAAGACTTCGGATGATTTTTCTACTGATAGATGGTAATTGGTGAAATTGAGGTTTAAAATGCGTTAATTGTTTTCCAAATTGTTTACTTAGATTTCATCTTTCACTTTATTAAACGGTGCAGATTTGGTAGAGTATTCTGATTATGTTGGAAAGTGTTTCGAAGTTCACGCTGGACGCATTCATTTTCTTTCTTGTTTATAATATGTAAATTTGTAGTTACAAATAATGACTGATATTTCAACATTTACTACACTGAAAAAAAAAAATGTTGATTTTACAGTATAATATTGACACCCCAGCTGCCAGTATTATACCGTAAAATTAACAGTAATAAACAGTAAAATAAGCAGTTATAAGCTAACGCGCATGCGCGGCCAACATTTTTTTTTAGTTAGTTATTTTTTTTTAGTTTTCAACATTTTTTTTTAGTTAGTCAATTTTTTTAGTTAGTTGCTAGTCAACATTTTTTTTTTCAGTGTAGCTAAGTATTGAAATTGTATTGTTGTAAAGCATAATTGAATCCTACGTTATCATAAAGATATTGTTTATTATTTGAGTTTAGAGATTTTAAATACCCGACGACTATGAAATATTTTGTACTAAAAAATTTTACTAGCATAAAACAAATTCGTTATAGTAAGTGATTTTTTCAATTATCTAATATGTAAGAAATTGCTGATGTAGAATAAAATTAAGTATGTATGATTACTTATAAAATGAAAATATAAATAAACAATTCACACACAGCAGAAATTTATAAAATTGGAGGTTATAAAGATTGTAAATATATTTTGGAACTAACACAATGCACCTACTAACGAAGACTATTATATTTAACGTGATACAAAATTACTTCTTTGAGACAGCCCTAAAGAATGAAAGTAAAAACCAACGACTTGCCTCATTAAAAGGTAGATAAGGAAAGATAAATGAATTAAACCGAATCCAGTGCTGTTCAGGTGATTAGGTTAAAAAAAGCTCATTTTCTATTTTGGAGATTAACTTGATCAAAAGATTTATTGCCTTACTTTTTTTCCCTTTTTATTTCAGGATCAATGCTATAAAAGTTAAAATCATTCTAATTGTTTACCAGTCCTTACTATATTGCAAAGCATAATACTTCAAATAATGTTTAATCTAAATATTGGAAAAATGGGTTTTTAATTGCATATTAAAAATCTAAATATTTCGATTATTGGATCGTTGGACTGATTTACAACATTTCAAAATCCTCTTCGAAAATAATAAATGAACCAATTACAAATATGTCCGATATCATTGAATGCAAGGTCTGTATTCCAAATAGACTTTAGAAGTTTTAACTAGTTATACCTAAAATGTACAAAACTACACTGTTAAAAATTTGCAGCAAACTGTCCAGTCATTTGACCGTTTTTATAGAAAACGGTTACATAACCATGATTTAACTGTATTCTGACCATAATATGGGCAATAATACGGTCATAAAAGAGTTAAATTAAGGTTATGTAACTGTTTTCTATAATAACGGTCAAATGACTGGGCTGCAAATATTTAACAGTGTAGTACATTTAATCAAACACATTTTTCTAAATATTACCTAATTATTTTTTTAAATAATTTTATTTTATAAATTTTCATCATATATTTAAAAGAAAACACATCTGTATTTAATAATTGTTTTCATAAAACTGATAATTCGATCAGGAGAAATGTATATAAGTTAAATAGATTACAATAAATACTAAACATTAGATAATTATACTCCCTGTTAGTATTCCACAAAATTTTATGCTTTTAATATTTTCTAAATTTAAAATTGTTATTTTTCCTTAAGACTCTTAAAAATTTCACGTCTAAAGACACTTTCAAATTTCATGTCTTTTTCTTGGTAAATATCTCTTAAACATAAATGTATCTTAAGTTTTTAATTTATCATTCAAAAAATTCTTCAATATTTTATAGATGTTCTGCTAAAAATACGGAACTTCATTTTAGTAAAAGTAATGCATCGTATAAATTTTGGCATCAAACGAAGTTCTGTATAACATAAAGAATTTATAGAAACAGTCGTAAACAGCAGATTTAGAATCCCTGTCCACCTCTTTATTGTCAATAGATACAAATGTCTGACTCAGATTTAAATGTTTACTTATCTGTATCCATACTAAGGATGTGAATTATCGCTTTACTAAACATTAGAGTGAAAAAATGTCCCGACCGAGGTTCGATCCCGGATCTCTTTGTATAGCGCACCAAGTGCTTTACCAATTAAGCTATCGAAGACGACATCCAGTCCAGCATTCTCTCACTTTTATATGGCAAGGTTACAACCATGCAGCACAAGATGGAAAGTTAATCATGAGCACAACACCGTTGGTATGCATGAGACAAATTACAAGTATCGGTGAATACTTATACACTAAATAATTAGTATAATTAAATTAGTGTAATTATTGATTAAATTTTGAATATTATTTTATTAAATAATGAAATATTTATTTAATAATTAAATTATTAAAATTAATTAAATTATAATAAATTATTTAATTATTAAATAATTAAATTGTTAAAATTAATTAAATTACAATAAATTATTTAATTATTAAATTTTTAAATTTTTAAATTATTTTATTAAATAATAAAATTATTTAATTATTAAATTATTAAATTTTTAAATTATTTTATTAAATAATAAAATTATTTAATTATTAAATTATTTTATTAAATAAAATTATTTAATTATTAAATAATAAAATTATTAAATTATTTTATTAAATAATAAAATTATTTAGTAAATTTTAAAATTAGTAAATTAATAAGTGTATAATTAATTCAGCAGAGCTCTGCTGAAAAATTAATTAGTGTATAAATATTCACCGATACTGGATTTAATTTGTCTCATGCATGCCAACGGTGTTATGTTCATGATTGACTTCCCATCTTGTGCTGCGTGGTTGTAGCCTTACCATATAAGAGGGAGAGAATGCTAGTCTGGATGTCGTCTGGATGGCTTAATTTGTAAAATACTTGGTGCGCTATAGCAAGGGATCCGGGACGAACCCCGGTCTGGATATTTTTTCACTCTAATGGTTGTACACTGTTTAGTAAAGTGATAATTCACATCCTTAGTATTTCATTAATTTACAGCGTAATTTCAGCTTTGCTGAAAAATTAATTAGTGTATCTGTATCTAATTATAGTTTTTTACTTTTTTTTTTAAATTGTTTGACAGTCATTTGAAAAAGAAACAAAATACAAAGACTGGATTGCCATGACAGAATATCCCACGTGCTTCACAAAGACGAAAATACAAGTGTATTATATTTCTTAAAGATTTTTATGAAGATAAACATTATATTATTGATCCATTGATAAATTACGATAGAGTACGCTAAATGTAATCCGAATGGTGGCTATAACTTCAGTTCTATATAACGCAAGAAAAATGAAAATTAACTTTTGGATTTGTAATAAGTTTTTTTTATAATTGCATGAGGAGTGTTCTTTTCTTCTTTCTTTCATTTTTTTTTTGTCATAAATTTTTATTTAGATATTAAAACTGAATATATCTTTTATAATTTCGATATCAACACCATTGTATTTTGCATATTTGAATTTCCCATACCAAAAAATGTATAAATTCCAATATATAAATTATTGAAAAATGAACCTTCTATTGTTAAAGATAAAAGTCACTTATTTAGGTATATCTCATAAAATAATTTATGCATTTAATTATTTTTGGTTTTATCTGATAACATCTGTTTATTTTCTGTTATTTTTCAACTATTTTATCTAAAAACTTTGCAAAAGTCCAAATATATTATGCATGCTTAATTTGTATAATAACATGTTTTGTAATAATGTTATTAAATAATATTGTGACAGTTGAAAATTCATAAATAGAAATACATATTTCTTTCTTCACCATTAGAATCCCCATCATGATAAACCAACCGATATAAATATCGTTTCTTTTCTGATGTTCGTAGCAAAGTTATCAGCAGAAGTCTAAAATTGGCAACTTTATGGGGCCATACTTATGATTAAAGTTGAAAATTTTTTTTCTGCTCTAACGTTAAATAGAGCAAGTGAACGATATATTTATCCATTTCTTGATGAGTATTATCACTCTCGGTAAAAAGTTATTGTTGCATCGTTATTTTAACGCCATTAACTGCAATATAAACGGGATTATCAAAATGCGTTTCTCAATATTTATAAAGTCCCAAAACACATTTTAATTCATATTTAACATGTTTCTAATAACACAGCAACGCGAATTTATATACAGGGTAAATGAAGCACGGCAAATCGAATGAAATAAAGAAATATAGGGGTTTTACGTCGAATTTAAAATGTTGTATACAAATTAATATGTAAATGGCCCTCAGTAAAATTTCAATATCACTGGTTTATACAGAATCGAAAAATAGGAAATTTAATCCAAACATCTTTATTCTGATGCATTGATAGTTGGATTTATGACTATAGTTCGAATTTTCTTTTGCAGTACTATCCATATGAACATTTGAGCGGTAACATTCGTAAGTGCATATTGCTATCAATACTCCTATTTCTCAACATTATCATTTATAGACTTTTTATCGCAGTAGTATTTTTTCACTATTTAATATCACATTTATGTTTTTAAAGCATTTTTTATATTTAAACTATTATCATCCCCCTTTCCTGTAAATAATGTTACTTTATTTTTTATATTTTAAAATGTAAAATAAAATTTATTGAAATTGATGACGTTCCTTTTATTCGTAAATGGGAAGTGTAATCCTACAATTTGGCAAAGGAACAAGTTTTGCATCGCATGAAAACCGCTAAGACCGAAAACGGATTGCAATTTTCCAATTCTTGGCCCCTTCATTGTTGTCAATAGATATAGATCTCTGACCCAGATTTAAATGTATTTCGATATTTCTTTACTTACAGGTGAACGATGGTGTCCATCAATTTTTTTTCTTTCAATCAATAGACAAAGAAAAAAGGATGCAATGAATGCATTTTTGTGTCGGAAAATCACGCAAGTTCCGCAAAGCAGACAATATAAATGTTTTTTACAAATATTCTTCCTTTTTAGGTTTATCTTTTGTAAACTCTTTTATTTTAAGCGCCTATTGAATTTTTGCCCTTTTGAAAGAGCCTTTATATTCTAATACAAACTTTCATTTTTAATTCACTCTCATTTCTTTTTCTCTTATAATAATAATGATTATTTCTTTAAGCTTTTAAAAGTTTGTCATTTCAAATTTTGTAAAGATTTATGCATCTATTTTGTAGTAAATGTACAACGTCATATTGAGATATGGTAAGTAAAGTAGTGTTATATCGCATGGGAACATCCGCGAATTTTTAAATTTTTCGCCGCTTTCGTATTGTTAGTAGATGCAACTTTCTGTCCTACATTTAAATATATTTCGATATTTTCTTATTTTCAGGTGAGTTATGGGGTCCATTAATTATTTTCTTTTGTCTGTCAATCAATAGAGAAATAACATTACGTGAACGAATCTTCTCGACAGAATATATATCATACATGCTTAATAAAGCACACAATGCAAATGTGTTGCACGTTTTGAAGTTTATAATCCGGATGTTAAATATTTGATATTTATCCATAATAAGCATTTACTGCTAATTTTATTCGTTATTTTACTTTTAACTTCTATAGACTTAGCGTCTTTTTGTACAACAATTTTATAATTTTAAAGTAATTTTTCACATATAGAATATTATTATTTCCTTTTGCCTGATAAATATTACTTCTTTAAATTTTTATAATTTAAAATTCCATAATATTTTTAAGTTTTGTAACGTTCTAATTTTTGTAAATGAAAGATATCATCCTAAGTTTTTCCATGAAAATATATTTTATACTACACGAGATAACTATGAATCTGTAATTTAGCAATTATTTGTTCTGGCAATAGTGGCAATAGTTTCTGACCCATAAATAAATGTATTTCAATATTTTAATTATTTGCTGGCAAGCTCTTTCAGGTGCAAGGTGCTTGTATTCGTAAAATGATGAAATAATTGAATGGCACCGGTATTTACAAGAAATTTTATTTGTAAACAAGTAAAAGTATATTTTCGCGTACTTAATAAAAGGGAAATTTTCTTTAAAAAAATTCAGGGTTTCATTAAAAAAAATTCCAATGTGGCAATTGGGGATTAAAATTATGTGATGCCATAGCGGCATCACCACCCTTAAAGGGGTTAAAGCGTCCTTCAAATTTCTTCTTTGACTGTCAATCAATCGACAAAAAAAATAGCATGCAATGAATGCATCTTCGTGACAGAATAGCACGCTCGCTTCACAGAGCAGACAATGCAAGTGAACTGCACCTTTTGAAGAATACACTGTAAAAAAATGTTTCTTTGTAATCTGGGAAAATACAATATATACACGAACAAGAAAGTACAATAACCTCTTTAAGTTACCTACGTTTCCAAAAAGCTTTGAATTCTTTAGAAATCTCAGAAACCAATATATAGTCGAGATTCAAAGAAGCATTTATAAAAACAATTTGTTTTCTACCACTGACTTTCAAAAACGTTTCCGAGTATGTTTTAGAGTGTATTAATCTTTTTTTTTTTTTTTTTTTTTTTTTTTTTTTTTAACACTGAATATAGTTTTTTCGAATGCTATTAATTTTTAACTAAACGTTTTCATGTTCCGCAAACATGTTTCAGACACACATGATAAATTAACTGCACTAACATTAATATTAAAATTCATATTAATCTCTTGCTCTTGCATGTATGAATTCAATTATGCAGCTAAAAATGTTTAATTGAGAATTGATAGCATCCTAAAAAATGATAAGCTTATAATTACACTATAAAAAATACTCGGAAACATCTCCAAAAATCAGTGGCAGTAAAATAAACTGTTTCTATAAATACTTCTTTAAATCTTGACAAACAAAATTTTTTTTTGTAGGTTTCTTAAGAAAAAGACCGCTTTTCGGAATCATTGGTCACTCGCATGAGGTTAATGTATATTTTCATTTATGGTTATATTATATTTTTTCAGATTAAGAAACATTTGTCTTTTTTTTTTTTTTTACTGTGTATTCTTCAAAAGGTGCAGTTCACTTGCATTGTCTGTTTTATGAAGCATGTGTGATAATCTGTTACGAAGATGAGTTCATTGGATGCAGTTTCTTTGTTTATTGATTGACAGACAATGAAGAAATTTAAATGACGTCTGAACTCGCCTGCAAATAAAGAAGTATAAAATTATTCTTCGAATGGTGCGGTTCACTTGCCTTATCTGCTTGCATTGCCTTTTTTATAGTGTATTCTTAAGGCGTTTTTGATATTTAACCTCATAAGTACATATTGTTATATGTAAAAATGCTGTCTAGACTGAAAAACGGTTAGAATAAAAGAGCGTATAAATGATAACACTTAAAGTTATGAGTAATATTAGCAATATGTACGTATGAGGTTACATATCAAAAACGCCTTAAGAATATACTATAAAAAAGACAATGCAAGCATATATATGTAGGATTTCAGTTTTAACATTTCATTTGCTTTATGACGTCCATGATCACCAAATTAACTGACGCTTTAGTACTATTATTATGCATGATTCAAATGCACGAGGTATAAATATTTTGGATTGCGAGAGCAAGATTTTAATATCTTCAAAATTGGAAAAGGGCCAGTCTTCTAATTTTTGTTGCGAAGCAAGCATATAAAATGAATAATAGCCGGTAAAGGTGCTGTTAGACGTAGTTGAATTATTGTAAGGTAAATATATTGTGTAGGTTTGACCAGAAGTGTATTAGCTGAAAAGAAATTGCACGTAAAGTATCGTAGAATTATATTTCTAGAACTGTATTAAAGTTCATATTTGTTGTTCATCGTTTATTTGTTCATATAATTCCTGCAAAGCAACTATTTACATATCATATTCTTACATATATATATATATGGTGACTGGAAACGGACTCTGTGGACTCTGTACCGCAAAGCCAGCAGATTCTCTAATGAGGCTCTTGATGAAGACATAAACTGCCGAACAATAGGTTTTGATGAGTTGAGTAATTTTTACAGCGTGAGAACGACGTAGAAGGAGTCGAGAGACGGAGTCAGACGGACTCTCGGAGAGATGCTCTTAAATTTTTGCGGCCAGCCGGGGCGAGCTGAGCAATGTTTGATCGGAAAATGGCATTTACGAGCTACGGAATCTGAAATGCTGTTAGAATTATCTGTAAACTTGTAAATATTTGTAATTATTTGATATATATCCAAGAAAATTAAACTGTGTAAGATTTCGTTAAAAATCTGACCTGGACTTTATTCATTCCCATCTAGACGACCGAGCATAACATAAAATATATCTACATATGTATATATATATATATATATATATATATATATGTTTCATATTTACACGGTTGATTCATTGTTTAAATAACACGAATATTTCCTATCATGTAAAAATTTGGGGGAAAATATGTACCAGTATGTACTAGATATCTTTAAGTAATGAAATCAGTTAAAAAGAACAGGAAAATAAATATTGGTCAGACTTAAATTGGTTAAAGAAAATACATCAATCTATATTTTTGCTAAGAGATATAAGCAGAAAATTCATAAAGAAGATTGAACGTACGAAGCAATTTTTAATTCTTATATGAATTTTGAATATTTATCTTCCATATGCGTTGCCCGAAACCAGTTCAGGCAACTTAAATTTGCTATGTCTGCAACAATTTAAATGCAATTTTTCGTTTCGAGTCATTTTCTTTCGAAAATATACTTAAATATATAATTCTGTATTCTTTTTATTATTTACTTATGTATATTTTTTTACTTGTAAATAGAGAAATCTGGTGATACAGGTAAGGAGAATAAAGAATAAAACAAAATAAAATAAAATAAATGATTGCATTTTAAAATTTGTCATTTAGTAATACAAGTTTTGGGAAAGTAGCTTTGCATTTAGATAAAACAAAATCTCGCTATTAATGCTGTTTTACAACAAGTACTCTTTTTTGGATTTTAAATAAAGATTTTTCATTTTAATAGCAAATGTGTAGTTGTATTTCACCTTACAGTAATCTCGAATTTCAACGAACTGTCAGGTGCATTTAACTTGAGAGAAATTTACCACAAAACAATGATATTATTTATGAGACCATACTCTTTGTGTGTGTGAAAATTAGCAGAACAATTTTTATAAAGCTACGGAACTTCCTTAAGTTCTTGTTGACAAATAATGCGCGATTGAAATCGCAACATTTAGGTGCTAAGCGGCTCATCTGTTTGGATATAACAATGTTCTTACACTGCAACACATAGTTGTTAATTTAACAAATCATAGAAAAATACGATTAAATGAGGCAAATATTAGTATTCGAAAAAAGTTGCAACAAAAAGTCGTAAAAGTTATCAGCTGCAATAATAACGGGTATGTAATAACTGAGTATTTTTTTAAGCATGAAAATGAGGTCCCGAAATGAGAAAAATTAAGCTGAAGTTCAAAATAAAATATAAATACCTTCAAAAACAATCATCGCATTAACTTTATTGTATTTCTATCTTCTTCCTTCTTGAAATTCTTCTCTTTTTTACATGTCTCTTGCCAAGAATAAGGTAAGTAGCGTAAAAACGTATTTCTATTTGTAAATGTTTCAAATGTTTACACATTGACTTAAACACATGCATAGTTTCTTAAAAGGAAAAGCTTCTTTAATATTTTATAATAAAAATTCTTATATTTTTCTTCTTTTTGTCTGTAGTTATAATTCCATTTTTAGTTGTAATACAAATGACAATAACTTTCTTGTAAATAACGATAGAAAAAAATCTGTACATGAGATTTCAAAATATTCGTTTTTTCAAATGCAGATTTAACTTAACAGCAGTATATATTAATATTGTTTAAATATATATATAATCTCTTCAAAATTTGCCTCAGCATTTGAAATGAAACTAGAACCTCCCAAAGTTGTAACTTAATTATAAAACGTATGGGGTGTTACTGGACAGAATTTGCTCAATTTAGGATGCAAACACTTTCTCTGAAAGTGTAATTTCGATTTGATATTTTTGCAATAGGATCTTCTTGTAAACAAGTGGGTAAGTCTGATCGAATATCGCACAAAGGGTTTCGTTTAATATTCTTATCAAAACACTTTATCATTTAATTAATAAATCCAAATAAATTTCATCTTCCAAACAAAAAAAGTCATTTTTCGTAGCGGACGAAGCCCGTTTTGATGTTTCCTATTCAAAAATCAGGCTTTTGCTAAAATAGAACATTATAGACCGAATTCGAAAATGTTTAGAAAATCTAAAATCTCAGTCTATTTTAAGCAAGGATGGATAAATTTCATATACAAAAATACAATATTTAAAAAATATATATATATAGCCTATAAAAATTCCAGTCCTTTACAAATGCCTCATTTTATCAATTCTTCCCGTGTCGCAGAATGCGATGCTATGTCTGATCTATAATTGACATGTTAAAAAAATACTTTAATTGATCCAATTAACTAAAAAAAATCATATATCAAGATCTAATAATTTCAGCGTTGTGAAAATTAGATTTCTGGATTGGTCGTTGAAAAATACATATAGATCCATAATTTTCAAATCGATAAATGCAATATAACAAAAAAAAATAATATAGCAGGAATTCTTCCACTATACAGAAACGTAGTTTTGATTCATTCTTTTCTCGACAGACGGTTGTCTCTTTCCCACACCTGCTTCTTTCACGAAATAAAAATTGATCTTTTTCGATTTAAAATTAAAAAAAAATTAATTGATATCTCGGGTTTCCCTGGTGCGAATTTTTCGAAATTTGATTTTCTTCCTCCGTATCCCAAGTTTCGCTTTTATCGGTCTAGTTTTTCGATCTGTTTGAAAATGTGCTTGAAAAGGCGACAATTGTGGTTTCGTGGCTGTCCGGAACTTTCCGGCTATGACAACCCTTTTCCCTCTTCTGTAGTTTCAGAATGAATCTTCGCGGTTTGATTAAATTCTACGCTTTAGTTGAATATTTTTTTCTATTAATGTGTGGGTTTTTAAGGTTTTAATTAATATCTTGCGTTAATGAAGACTTTTCAAAATTTTATGATTTGTAGTGTGACAATAGGTATTCAGCTGTAAGTACACAGAATTTCAAGTCTGTAACTTATATAGTTTCCGAGAACGGACTATGTGACGGACTGACAAAGAAGCGAGACGAGTAGGGTTTTGTGAGATGAACGAAACCCTAAAGACACTGTTTTTTTTAAACATAATAAGACACATAATATAAAAAAATAATTATAAAAAATAATTTTAGACTACAGAGACAGACTGAATAATTGATTTTAACCTTTATGACAAAAGTAACAGAAGTTACATATAACAGATGTTATATGTAACAGAGGTACATTTGACAGACGTTACATTTGAGAAAATAATGTTTTATATATTTAATAGTTTTATAAAATTACATACATTTACTGTTTATATAAACATTTTTTACTTATCGGTATATTATGTAAACAAAAAATTTACCCTTAAAATAATATTTAATTGTAAAATTGGAGCAACAGAAGTTACAAACAAGAAACATACTTACCTCAAAACATGCAGATACTGCTTTACATTCGAAATATATTATCAACAATATCTAAATGACGCTAGTTTTCTTTCACAGAAAGTGGTTTCTGCTATATTAACTGTCAGTGTCCTCTTTTGGACACTTTTAAAAATATTTATTCTAGTGCATGTAAATGTAATAACAGAGGTTACAAAGGGCATGGACAAAAGTTACATTACATGTATTAATTACAAAAATAAATATTTTAATTATTCTGAACGAATTTATTAAACTATTAACACTACTGATTAGATAAAAACAGATAAATATTATATTTTTTATAATGCTTAGAAATATAGTCCGTTTAAATTTGGCTTTATAGTTATTTGGACAGCATAATTTCAGAGTTAAACAGAAGGCAAATGAAAATTAGAAAAAAAATACATGAGCTGAATATTTCTTTGAAATTACATAACTACGTATGTTTTCTAAAAAAGGACAAAAATTGTTATTTTTCTTATAGTGCAAAAAATAAAAATAAAAATAAAAATAAAAATAAAATAATATAAAATGAAAAAATAAAAATAAAAATAAAAATAAAAATAAAAATAAAATAATACAAAATGAAAAAAAAAAATAAAAATAAAATCTAAAGTAGTGGATATGATAAGCTTATTTAAAATTTGTTTGATCCATTGAAGGAAGTCCAATGTTTAGTTTGTGTAAACACTTTGTGGGTAGTTACGCTTGGTCACATTGAAACCATTCAAACAGTAGTTCATTTCAGTCCAGATTTTATGTAGTATGTAGTCATTCATATCCCTCAATTGTTTAATGTTGATACATGAGTCATATCTTGAACAAATTGAAATATCTGCTACCTGTAAAAGTGATCTCAGTGAAGTTAAGGGGCGGTTTAAAAAATATATATATTATTCCCCTCTAAACAACAAGAAACTTTTTGACACTTTTTCTGATGCATTTGTAATCATACAATCATGATACATGCAAGCATAATTATTGAAGTAATATGTAATCGAACCATTTTTTCATTTATCGGTAAATAAACTATATCTTTAGTTATATGAATTTTTTGTTTCAGGGCGGCAATGTTTTCTTTTTCCTTCTCTGTCGCGTTCGGAAATTCGATTCAAAACATCCACTTTGACAAAATTTTCATGAAAATCTTCTGCTTTTATAGAAAAAAAGGGAAAAAACGTCCAATTAAATAGCTTCTTATAAGGAACATTTGCCAATATTATACGTTTGCGATGAAAAGGGAATTTGTAAATGTGTCAGAAAGTAGCTAGTTTAAATTTGAGAACAGCGCTAAAAGGAAAGTGGAACTGGTCTTTAGAAATCGCACAAAAATGTTACATTATATATGACTCCCAGTGAACAAGGGAGTCATGTAGAACAGTTCGATACAGTACAGATGCAAAATTTTGACCTTTCTTCTATATTGTGTTTAAATAATTTATTCATATTGTTGTTTAAAACGAAATTTTTGCCATTTGTAATAAAATAAATTACTTTGAGGCACCCTTTTTAAATAATCATTTGTTCTTGTCTTGCTTATGTCTATTAACTTAACATAATATTTATTTTTAAAGATAAGTTAATCAAAACTTAATCAGAAGTACATATGAGTATGAAGAAAAAAACATTAAATTTCATTTTATGATGAAAAAATTCTGTTTAATTTATTCTCTAAAGAACGCGACAAAAATGTAAACTGAATAAGGATAACCGATCTTATTGGAAACTTTTCCTTTTCTCTTTTTTACGATGCCTTTAAGTGCCGTAACTTTGCCAATATTGCTTTCCGATATTGAATTCCAGATGATTAGGAAGCTTAATGTTTCCTAGTACATAAAAAAGGCATTTCGATCAATTTCAATTCATTTTAACCGCCTTTCTTGACATATGTTACCACATAAATGTAACAAATAACGCCTGATGAGAAGGAAAAAGTTATTATTCAGGCGTTATGAAAGCAATAAATTATTATTCGATTCAATAGATGTATTTTATTAGTTTTGATATTAAAAGTTCGACATTGAAAATGTGAAGTACAGAGCATTTTCCTTTCGTTTTTGGTGTATAATTTTATAAGAAATATGTTGTTTCAAAAATGTACATATAAATTTGAACGCAACGTAGCGTATTTGTGCTAAAATGCACAGAATATGATAAAACAATAATTAATTTCTTAATAAGTTTAATCTTTATCAAATGGATTTTAATAGTTAAATGAATAATCAAATATATATGAATCTAAATACTGAGTGTGTTAAAAGTTTTTAGACAAATATAAGGGGTGGTGGAGCATACTACAACAAACAATTTTTGTGTAGCAAACCAGGGTCATAATAAACTTATTTATCTAAAAATACAAGGTGTCTTACTCTAATCATAACGCAACCATTGTTCTTAATTTTACTAAAAATAAAGATATTTTAACGACCTTTTAACAATTTCAGGGACAAAGTACTTCTGTTTCTAAAATGTTGAAACAATTGAGTCACACCGGGATTTATTAACTTTATTTGAAATTAACTAAAAACCTTTCTTCACGTATATTATAAAAGTAAAATTTGATTCCAAAATTTTGGTTCCATTGTGGTGTTTGGAAATTAAAATTAAGTGGGATATATTATATCCCACCGCCTTCAAAAGTTGAACCATAATAGCATTTTGTGTGTGAAATGAAATGAAATTACATAGTATTTCTAGGAGTGAGACCGTATGTAATGCTATACGGTTCCTAAACTGCACAAAATGAATACCTCTCTATACGAAATTTTTTTTCCATGCAAAACAAGGGCGTGTTTGTTGTTGCGTGCTTTTAAACAAAATACAGTCAAAATATATTTACTGTATTGGCTACATTATTTTTCTATTTAAAAGAATAAATATTTTATGAGAATTTGCAAAATATATATTTTCTATATATTTTGTCAAAAGAAAGATTTCAACTGCAAATCATTATACAGGATGTCCGTAAACACTTTTGTAAAAATTAAACTGAATTTACTTGAAATAATCAGTATTTAATCAAAATATGATAACACGATTAGTATTTTTGAGAATATCCATATTTCACTTCGGGAATATACTGAACTAAACCATCTTTATTCCAAGATATATATGATTGCATACATGGGGATACTGACCAAATTTTAGTACATATTTAGCCTGCATGTAATCTGATCGCATTTGAAGTCATATAGTTTAAAATATCTCTGAAGTATCTTCAATATAGTTACATATATGAACAAAAATCCGAAAATCTCGATTTATATAGTAGTACGACACATTGAGTAGTACTTATTTTTCGACTTAGTTTTTACAGAAATTGTTGGATATTTGTCGCCTGATATTATTTTTATTAGGAATATGTGTCAACTAGTCAAATTCCTGAGTTAGTGCGATTTCCTGCCAATATAAGAATTGAATTACTGGAAAGGTGTGATCGATTGATATTACAGTAATGTGACTGGGTGATTACCGACGTTCAGTCGACAATTTGGATAAATGGCCGAAGAGATTTCGGGATCTTTTATTGTCAGGAAACAGTCTCAACAACAAAATAAACTTAAAAATTGTCTGATTTACACCGATACTACAATATTAATTTCAATTTTGAGAATGAACGTCTGAGAAAAAAGTCTGGGAATTGAAACTAAACAACAAGTAAAAGCAGAAAAAAGCAAAATTTGATTTCCCGTGCTGAAGTTGGTCACCGTCGTACACAAATAATTTTCATCTTGTTTTGCCGGAGCAATGATACAAATTGCAGGAACTGACATTTACAGCTTTCAGTTTCGGTTTAGGCTTCTCTTATGAAATGTCATTTAAAACTAAATGTATGACACTAAACAACTTTTTGATGGATTTCTTTTCCTATATCTCCAGTAAGTTTGGATATACAATTGCTATGTTCCGTATTTCGCCACTAATAGCAATGCGAGGAGTGTCCTTGTGTAGCACATATTCAATTATCTTTGTCTATATACCCATTTTATAGCTATAGTAATATCCATTTCCAAGTTATTTATTTGCGTAACTTGTACACTTTCCACCCTGTATATATACTAAAATATAAATTTAAAAAATGTATCAGTATGAGTCAGTATTACAAGTGGCAATAACTTCGTTAAAAAAATGATCGGAAGAAACACTTTAAACACAAAACATAAGAAAAAATTTTGTTTTCGTATTTCACATCTGTTCTGTGTAGCTCCTATTAGTTTCACAGAAAACATCGAATTGATAGCCTTTTCAAGCACGACTGTGAATACATAGTATCCTATTATACAGTAGCTCGCAAAAGTTTTGAGACGATATGTTTTTCTGTCCTAACTTTTTCTGTAAGCAAAATTTCTTAATGATGTAAAATAGTAATTTGTACCCCTTTTAAATCTCAACAAAATGCTACATTATAACAATTGAGACATATGCATAAATTAAAAATAATTCGGAAATTTGCAAAATTAATTCGCAAAAGTTTTGAGACGATTCAGTTTTTCTAAACTTTTATTGAAATTAAGCGTTTTAATGTAACGAAATACAGCAATATTTAATATTTAGTTGCATATCCTTTTGCTTTGAGGATGGCGGCACATTGTCTGAGTACGGAATAAACAAGGCTTTTTAAAGTGGACCTAGGAATTTTCAGCCATTCCGATTGAAGATCCTGAAGAAGTTTTGTCTTTGAAGAATGCTTCCGTGTCCCGACTTTTCTTCCATTGTGTTCCCAAAGATGTTCAATTGGATTGAGGTGAGGTGATGGAATCGGCGAGTCCCAAACTTTAATTTTTTTAGCTGTAAACCAATTTGTCACCATTTTGAAGGTGTACTTTGGATCATTATCCTGCTGAAGCATCCATCCACGAGGCATCTTTTTACGAGCATAAGACAGCATGTGATCTTCTAAAATGTTTTTATAAACATTTTGACCCATAATCACATCGATGTGTACGAGGGGTACGATGCCATCACGGTGGAAAGCTCCCAGAACCATTACTGATCCGTTTCCGTGATTCACTGTTGGACTTTGGTACCGGTGATCCATCCTGGTGCATTTTGCGCGACTAATACGACGTTATATTCCTTCAGAATGGATCACCAGTACAAATGTCCAACAGTGAAGAATGGAAAAAGGATCAGTAATGGTCTGGGGAGCTTTTCATCATGATGGCATTGTTCCCTTCGTACACATCGGTATGATTATGGAAGAAAATGTTTATAAAAACATTTCAGAAGATCACATTCTGCCTTATGTTCGTAAAATGATACCTCGTGGATGCATGCTTCAGCAGGATAATGATCCAAAGCACACCTTCAAAATGGTGACAAATTGGTTTACAGTTAAGAAAATTAAAATTTTGGACTGACCGAGTCCAACACCTGACCTCAACCCAATTGGACACGGAAGCATTTTTCAAAGGCAGAACTCCTTCAGAATCTTCAATCGGATTGGCCGAAAATTCCTAGGTCCACTTTAGAAAGACTTGTTAATTTCGTGCTCAGATGATGCACTGCAGTCTTTCAAGCAAAATGACATGCATCTAAATATTAAATATCGCTGTTTTCTTTACATTAAGACGCTTAATTTCAATAAAATTTAGAAAAACTGAATCGTCTCAAAACTTTTGCAAAGTAATTTTGCAAATTTCCGAATTATTTTTAATTCATGCATATTTCTCAATTGTTCTAATGTTGCATTTTGGGGAGCTTTTAAAGGGGTACAAAATTACTAATTTACATCATTAAGAAATTTTGCTTGCAGAAAAAGTTAGTACAGAAAAACATATCGTCTCAAAACTTTTGCGAGCTACTGTATATGACTCCTTGTTATTCTATATGGATATGTCTTCTTTCCTGAAACAGTGAACAAACTGCGCAAGCGAAAGTGCGCAGAGAGAAAGCAGGTTTCAACCACCGAGCTCCACGTAGGGAGCGCTAAGTCCATATGATGTTATGCTGAATGCAGTGATCGGCACATGAATACAAAATCATAGATTTCGGAGGAAAAATTATGGTAAAATACTTATTTTCCCTCATGCCATAGTATTGCATAGATATTATATCAAATTCGATTTTCTTTTTAAAATATAACAAAGTTGCTACAATTTTCATTTATTTATGTTTTATTTTATTTAATAAACTACAGATTTTATTTAAATTCATCAGATATTTTTTAATTTCAACATATTAAAAATAAAATTCTATGCAAGCTCAACAAGAAGCATGAAAATTTTGTAAAGTATTGCTCATAAAAATACGGAAAAAGGTTTAAAAATAACCAAAAATCACGAAATGTATGCGGAGAACTTTCTTAAAGGATGTCTCTGTCTTTCTTGAGTTCTCAAATTATTTCTAAATTATACACTTAATGTATAATTTTATATGTTAAAATCTTAGCAAAACTGAGTAAAGTTTTAACACTTCACATAAATTAAGTATACATTTTTGAAATAGTTTAATAACAAAAAAAAAAAAAAAAAAAAAAAAAAAAAGAAGAGAGACATCCTTTAAGAAGAGTTCGCAGAAAAACGAAGTTTAAAATAATGATTTTCTGAAGAGATATTTTAAAAATACGAATGCATTATGCACACATACACTGTAAAAATGACCAATGTTTCTTATTTTATGAAAATATACTATAACCACAAACGAAAATATGATATAATCATCTGAGTTATCCGAAATTTCGAATAGCGTGCTCCATTGTCTTTTGAATCCCCAGAAACCAATACATTTCCAAAATTTAAAGAATTATTTATAAAAACAAAGTATTTTTCGCTGCCCGTATTTTTCAGAAACGTTTCCGAATGGTTTTTATAGTGTATTAATTAGTGTCCTCAGCCTGAAATACCTGTTTTTCGAATGCTATCAATTCTCAAGTAAACATTTTCATGCTCAAAAATATGTTTAACAGACAAACAAGCAAAATTAACAGCGTTAACAATAACATTAAAATTAAGATTATTTCTTTACTCTTTCATGTATAAATTAACTTATGCGGCTGAAAACGTTTACTTGAGAATGGATAACATTCGAAAAACAGGTATTCCAGGCTGAGGACACTAATTAATACACTATAAAAATCCTTCAGAAACGTTTCTGAAAAATACGGGCAACAAAAAATACTTTGTTTTTATAAATAATTTCTTAAATTTTGGAAATGTATTGGTTTCTAGGGATTCAAAAGACAATAAAACACGCTATTCAGAATTGCGGATAACTCAGAATATTATATTATATTTTCGTTCGTGGTTATAGTATATTTTCATAAAATAAGAAACAATGGTCATTTTTTACATTGTAGGTTTGACACTAGTAAGGAGTATACGAGATCTCACTGACTAACATCCTTACAAGAATTTTAAACAAATGTTTGCCTTTTCAATATCAATCTAACAATTAATTTCAATGTCACATAAACTGCGCGATTTCTCGGTAAAGAAAAAGACACACAAAGAAAAAGGCCATATTTTGGATGATTTTTCATATATGTTTTATGATCCTATAAATAACATTGCTTCCCCTATCGTTTTCCGATACTGAAATCAAAGATATTAGAGTACATGGTATTTTTTCACTACGTTTTTTTCCGATAGCATTCTCTATTCATTCATCTCTAAACGTGTTGCTGTACTAAATGAAAAAAAAAGCATGTTCTTTTATTCATGTTTTATGGATGTAAGAAATATATATACGCTTCACTAAACTTAGTTTGAGCTATGGATCATAAATTTTTGGAATATAATTTAATGTATATCAAATATTTCATAAGGAAGTTTTGGAGTTGTAAATTAAAGTCATGTTAGAAATACATATCTGAAATAAAAAAAATATATAAATTTTAGTACTGAAAAACATTTGTCATCCATGTAAAGTTAGAATACAGGCTATTCAAAACCTAATATGCATGAATTCATCAGAGGAATAGAAATGTATTTCATATAAACCAAATAAATTTATATATTCTTTTTTTTCTCTTCTTTTTTTAATGGGAATTAGCAATTTTGCTTTTGTTACATATCAGTAGCCCTCCAAAGCAAAGACGATTAAAGTCAATTTTGTATCGGCAATATTTTTTTATCTTTCATATGGTATCCCTTTCTTATCTATATTATAAAAAAAAAAAAAAACATGTCCGTAAGTAACATGGACGTAATATTGACGGTGGCAACGACCTTGTGATGCAGTCACATATTTTATTTCTTTTTCCATTTTAAAATGTTTCAAATTTAACATTTCCCCATTTAAACTGTATTTTTTAAAAAAGCATTTAAATTTTATTTCTTTATTGACTGCGACTTCCTAAATTTTTAATAAATAAAACCTAATAATAAGACATAATTAATGTACTACTTTAAAATATAATTTCTTTTTTTCCGTTACAGTTTTCTAAAATTTTAAAAACAATTAAATTTTATAGTTCTCCTTTGATATTCATTTTCATTTCGGTTGTCTGTTTTTATTTAAATAAAAACGTTAATTTACGTAATAGCACAGCTGTTTTTGTAGACCAGGCTGCTCCCATAGTGTTGTATTGGCATGTTCGTTTTCGCAAAAGCGTTTTATTTATTTATTTTTTTAACTTTGTGCGCACTCAATTTAAATTTTCCCCTTTTTTTTATCTAACGTCTTTTACCCGTACATTTCTATTCTCGCCCAGTTGGGATCTATTTTTTTTCGCCAATATTTGTGTTGGCGATATTGTTTTGATAAAAAAATCTGTTAGTTATGTACCTGTTGCGGTGGCAAGAGGTCACGCGCGCCCGTTAGCGTCGATTGAATGAAAAATATCTAAGTGTGTATTCAATATTTTTTTTGCTGCTAATGCTTTGGCTCTTATCTCATCTGTGTTTTATTACTTCAACATTGTCTTGTAAATAAATATTTATTCGAGCATGGAATGGAATTAAATCATCTTTTAAAAACGACCTTTTCGGCCAGTTAAAAAAAAATGCTTTCGAACCTGTGATTTTTCTCCACTATACAAAATGGCTCATTGTGATGGTCGAGTACCGTCACAGACCTGACTAGTAGATTTCGCTTTTTCAACTTCATAACTTCCAAACACCACACAATTTAAAATTTTAAACCACCGAATAGATAAAAAATTGTACTTTCAAATGCAATTTACTTCATAACTTATACTTTTTTTTTATGGTTTTTAGATTAATTTTAAAGCATGAATCTTTTAAAAAATCTGTTTCTGTGGCGTACATCCTATTACGAAAGAGTAACACATTTCCACTTAAAATAATGTAAATAGTTCAGCATTTGTTTTCAGATAATATACTAAAAGCAAATTTTAAACTCCATCAATACATAACCAAATAAATAAAATGAATAAAATACAAATTTAATAGATATGTAATCGAACTTGAACACTGCACGTAAACATTGAAATAATCAGAATAAAAAAAAGATGCTGCAAATATCACAACGTTTGACGACATGTTCGGCTGTTCATCCCTGGCATGTGGCTATTACGAATGTACCGTTTTAAATAAATTTCAAAGCTTTAGTTCAATACAAAATTAATATTTTCGATAAAAAATGATTTTGGCGTTGTTGGTGGACAATCTAAAAAATGTATTAAGTGCCAAAAAAAAAATATTAGCTTTAAATAAAAAAATTATTTTCATCTATGTTTTGTACACCGTTTAGTGATTTCCGTACCCTGGAGTCCTGGGTAAGAATCCCTGACATTCTTGAAACAAGAAATAACGCAACATAAAATATTTGATAATTTTACTAAAAATTTCCACATTTTTCATAAATGTTAATCTATTCATTTTTCTCATCGAATGAAAATATAACAAGCAAATGCTTTTAACCACTTCAAGGCGAGCATCCTTTATTTTTATACTTTTGTCACCAGATTTTCAAAATAGAAATTTTTGCCCAATTTAATCGTAGAAATGCTGTGATTAAATACGGCAAAATTAATTGTTAAAATTTACTGAAGGAGTAATCATGGATTCTGAACAAGGTTACATTTCATGTGTATGCCATGCTCGCTGCGAAAGTTTTAACATAACTTATTTCAAATATCGTGTTTTACCAAAGTTCTACTTGGTACTAAACTCGGGAATCTTCCGAGTAAAATATTTTTTTTTTTTCAAATTAAAAAGAAATATAAAATGTGCTGCTCCAGAGATGCCTCAATTTGTTTCTCTTATTAAATTGGAACAATTAAATAATTAAAATTTTCACCCATTAGTATCTATTCTGAAAAAAATAAAATAAAAGCTTGAACCTTTTCGGATATTACCGTTATATATTGGGAGAATTTTATGATAAATCTAAATAATATTTTAAATATAATTAAAATTTTACGAAATGTTATATGTTATAGATCTTTTACTTTGTTGAAATTTAATAATCAAACATCATTCAATAAAACCTTCTTGAAAAACAAAATACGTTTAAAGTGTTTCATAAACCAAATTTTTAAGTGAGATTGAAAAAAAAATGGCTAAACCGTTTGATAATATTAAAAAAAAATATATTTACAAGCATAACTTTAGATAAGTTGTACGAATTTGAATTAACCTGTTTTAAAAGTATTTTTCTTTCTTGAAAGTATTGTGCAAAACGCCTTAGTATGAAGTTTTTTCTAGTTTATTTCTTTACGTGTTTGTCTCTACCGGCGCATCAAAAGTATCCAATTACAACAAAGTTTCAGTATTAAAACAGACCACAGTATCATGCTTTTTCAAATTGTTCACTGTATGATAAACTTTATTTTTGAGAGGACACATAAATTATTCAAATATATTTTGCACATTTTCTTATGTAAAAACACTAGAATTCATGCGAAATTCAATACAGAGCTGCGGTTAAGCACATTTTTTACTCTGAAATTGGTTATTCTCTAATGTACATTTTTTTACACAAGCAATTGAAAAATCCGAAATAGGGTTTCCTGATTTATCCCTCAAAGAAAAATGAAGATTTTTATTAATACTATTTCGTCTAGGGTTTGTCGTACGGCTGTAATTTTTCACATTTTACGGAGAAAATGGAGGTGAGACAGCTACAATCCAAGCTGCCAATAGCAGTATCTTTTTAACAAATTTTATATTCACAGTTTAGTTCATTTTCATACTTCCACGTAAGATCGTTCCTTATCAACAACCACACCACCGAAAAAATATCTTGGATATTCTACTGATAGTAAACAATGTTGAACTGGACATTAATATATTTTAAGGGCTATATTTTCACTAAGCAAAGTTATAATTATAATTTTTGTGCTTCCACAATTATTATTATTATTATTTCTAATTACTTCCAAGTGTTTCGTTTATGCGATAATAATAGTACACAAATGCGTCAAGATATTTGTATTACTGATTAGAAACTTCCGTTTCATACAAGTACGTGTAATGTTTTTGTGACAAAAAGTGCATAAAAAATTACTGAAATTGAAAATACAAAGTAAGTAAATTTCTCAAAATAATTAAATTTCGGATATGTTTAAAAATAAATGTATCAAATCAGGGAAGGTTCAAGCATACAACGCATGATAAGCCAGAACAAGTCGGTAAGTGTAATCGAAGATAGCACAAAGGGTTTCGTTTAATATTCATTTCAAAACACTAAATTTCATTTTCCAAAAAAAAAAAAAAAAAAAAAAAAAAAGGTCATGTTTTTTATAAAGTAAAGATTTACCGGTCTATTTTTCTCGTTTTTTCAAAAATCTGAACCGGTTTGGTAGCGGGCAATTATTAGGCCCGCTATTATACTCTGTCATAATAATATCTGTCATGTGAACTAAATGCGATATAAAAAAAAATCAATTTCAAAATTAAAACACGTTGTATAAAGACCTTCAAATTGTATTCCATAAACATAATTTCTTTCAAAAACCTTGACTACGTATCTAAGAAGTAAGAAATTGATGTGCGTTTCAATCTTTTCAATCTTTTTGGGGCGCACTGTATAAAATCAAGTAATTGTTCGATTAGATTGAAATTCTTCTCATAAAAAAAACAAAAAAAAAACAAGCTTGTAAGCATGATCGAAGAATAACACTTACCCGACGATTTTATACATTTATTGATAAGAAATATATAAGAAAACGATGATTTCATACATTTATTTTTAAACATATCCGACATTTAATTATTTTGAGAAATTTGCTTACTTTATATTTTCAATTTCAGTAAAATAACACCTTCAAAATGTTAAAATATGCCAATATTTCCATAATCGTGTTTTTATCATGATTTAATACGTTCCTCAAACTCATATATTTACTATTCTCTATTACTCATATTGATACTCTCTTTATACTATTCTCAAACATTTGAAAAACCCGTTAAACTTCCAATCTGACGTCAGATTAATTTTCTTTTTAATTCTCAAAGACGTCTGTTTTCTGTATTTACACAAACTCATACTCCTTGTATTATTGAGAAATGTTTAAAAATTTCCGTTTTATTACCAATATAACGTCATATTAATCTTTTTTTTTTTTTTCAATTGGCGAAACTTTTTATTTCATTTTAATTTTTACGTGGAAATCTTTCAATAGAAAATTAATTATTGTAGAAAGGATTTTATTGTGGATTTTTAATTGTTGGCAACTGCTATAACGAAAAATGTTTAAATTTAATAGGAAAAGGCTGTTAGATTTCTGGTTTTTTTATCTCTCTATATTAAAATAATGCGATTTTTTCAAATTTTATGATTTTGAGCTTCATAGTAGGTATTCAGCTATATATACACAAAACTGTATGCCTGTAAGTTATATAGTTTCTGAGAACCGGCTCTGTGACAGACAGACAACGAAGCGGGAGTAATAGAGTTTCATGAGATGAACGAAACACTAAAAATGTAAAACTTTAACGTACATTTTAGCAACACTATCTCAATCATCAGCGCAATATAAATCAATTTATCGAAAATATTGTTTCAATAATAGTAGTATTTCAAATTTGCGTCTTTTATTTTAATACAGAATATGGCGAGAAATTTCTTCGAAAGTGGCAGGAGGCACATAAAGGAATTCGAGTTTGAATTCACTTCTATTGCGATGAAAGATTTTTCATGCCTTTTATATATTAAAGAAAAACTAATTACATTAGAACAGGTTAAAACGATTCTTCATGTACATTGTGATATTTTTTCTAATCATATTCTTTTTCTTTTTACGATTTTACCTTTTAAAGACAATTATTTATAATTATAAGAACATCTATATTTATAATATGTTCAACAATTAATAACCAATAACTTCTTTTGCATGAAAATCTTTAATCACATATATGTTCTTTCCCCTAATAATTCAATACCAACTTTAATTAGTTTCATCATTTATTTTCAGTAATGTTATATATTGATTATTTTTGGGCTAATTACAACAATTTACATGTCAAAGTCGCATCATTAAAATGATTTTACAGATGATGCCCGACCATTAAGGGGAATTGGAGTCGTTCACTGCTAACAACCAATTACGAAAAGCATCAATCAACCTTCAACAACTAATAAAATTGCTTCCTGAACTGTATAAACCCAATAATTTAGTTTCCTAAAAAAAACCCGATTGTTTTGTATTCAAGTAAGTATCGCACAGCTAATGATTATGCGCAAATGTATACATTGTTTTAAAGAAGTATTTCTTAACATATTTAACGGATGATTCACGCCGAATATGTCAGTGAAATCCAGAAGTGTTTTAGAGAATATGGATTACATGGATTATAATAACAATTTTTAATTTTTTTTATTAAACTGATTTCAAAAGAGAAAAGTGTTTGTCTGTAGAAAAACAATATTCTTTCAACTTTCTCCATTTAAAAAAGTTTAAAAAGAAATATAAAATACGTATATTTCCGAATAAAATTGGATGCAACGAAGCATATAATATATAAAATGTTGAAAAAATTCATCAAAATAATATCAAGAAATTTAAACATTATATTGATATTTCTCAAACAGATAGCATTCCATTATGTACGCACATTAAGTAAAGCTACTATTGCTATAATAGCAAATGAATATCTCTTCTACTGGTTATATTCGAAGGAACTAATTGAGCCATTATTTCATTAAACTGAAATACTGCCAAAGAAATATCGATAATAAATATTGGTTTTATATTTGAAATATTTGCTGTTAAATGCCACTATTACATAAACATTTGCTTTACATTGAACGATATGACAAATAGTACTGTCACAATATTTTCTAAATAGTCTAACATTTGGACAATACCTCATGGCAAAATTCACGTTTATATCTAGAAGCACGGCAGTGCCTCCGCCAAGTCGAGAAAGCACAGCCGTAAGCATCCCTTTCTGGAGCAACTCATGATACTTTTGACCTCTCACCCCATATCTTTGTGCTGGAGTTTTCTAAAAACCTCAAACTTCGTTTATCTACAGTGCGTTGCAAATGGAACCAAATTTTCAAATATCACGTTTCTATCTTTTCTAGTTCAGAAGATATATAAACTCAAATTTTCTATTTTTTGACACTCACTTACTCCCCGATCATCAGAAAGATAAGCTATATCCCGCAGCCCTTGAAACTTGAAATTTGGAATAAAGGTAGTGTTTAAGATACAAAATTAGGAAAAAATGAAAAATCTAAAAAATTCAGAGAAAAAATTCGAAAAAAAATCGAAAAATTGAAAATAGAATGTCGTTCTCTTAGAAACTTAAAGTTACGTGTAAAGGTAGTGTTTGGGATTCAATAAAAGGGAAAATTAAGAAATTCGAAAATAAAATCGAAAAATTTGTAAAGAATCGAAAGTTTGAAAATAATTTGATTTTGTAGTTCTAGAAACTTGAAATTTGGCATGAAAAGGGTTTAAGATACAAAAAAGAAAAAATTTAAAAATCCAGGAATTTCGAAAAAAAATAATTAAAATATCGAAAAATTAAAAATAAACATAGAAAAATCGAAAATATTTGTTGGAATTTTCTGGAAATTTTATTTTTGTAATTCTTTTTACTAAACAGTGTTTTTATGCCAAATATGAAGTATCTAGGGCTACGAGTAATACCTCAGGTCGATAGCACCTTTTAGCAATTGAGACTACTTTTGACTCCCCCCTCTTTTTTTTATTAAGGCTAATTATATACGTCACATTTTCGTTCTGCCTAATTGTCAAATCACAAAATAATCTTTAACTGCAGATGTAGAGACTAGTAGTGATTTTTGAATGAAATTTTCAGATTTAATAAGATAGCTAAACTTGACTTTACACAATCTCAGAACTTTTTATGCTAAAAGTGTCACGAGACTTAGCTACACTTTTTACATGTGATGTTTTTGATGGGATAAAATATACAGTCAAAGATTGCCTTAGATATAATCAATATAGACATTATTGTCCTAATGAATTTTCTTACAAGAGTATAGTTTTGACAATGTAGTGATCTTCTGTATCAAAAATACAGAAAATGTTGTTGGAATAATATAACAACCAATTTTACTCGTAAAACTATAATAATTAAAATTATTTGTATTTTTTTTTTCAATTTACATAAACGTCTTTGTAAACAGGGTGTTTGAATACCACCGGACAAGCTGTACAGAAGAAGAAACCTCGGTCGGTGTACATAAAATGTATCCAAAGAAACATAATCTCTAAAACACATAAGTTTCCGATAAAAAATTAAAAGTATAACAACACATCAGCAGTGACAATGCATTATTCAACGTCTGAAATATGTAAAACGGATGACAAACAAAGATTTTAAAAATTAAATAAGATTTTAAAAGTTATAATTGTACCCCACAGACTTGCGAAAGGAAAGAGTTTAAAGAGATATAGACAGTAGGCGTCTGTCGCATATGAAAATGAATGCGGTAACTTCTAACTGTCGGGTGAATATTGCAATATGTAATTTATTTTTGGTTAGTGTAATGGGAATGAATTACAAACTGCGAGAAAATATGTGACGTCATGCGTTTTCTTTTGCATTTTTCTCGAAAAGTATGCGTCGTCGAGGTATGGTTCTCGGTACAATTTTTAATCATCCAGAGGTAGGATTTTCGTTCTATTCAGTTTTTCCGGTGTTATTTGAACACCCTGCATATTATAGCTTTTATTTAACGATCGTAATGCTGCTTTGTAATTTATTTTTTCTACACGCATCTTATATATAGTTATTATTTTAATTTTATGATGTGTACAAAATCAGGTGATTTATAGGATATAAAGTTTTAATCTTTCAAAACCAAAATTACTATTTTATATTCAATAATTTTTGTATTCGATATGTATAAGAATTTGCTAGTTAGTTTTGTAAAACTTACATTAGGAGTATTTGAATTGTAGCACCTAAGGTTCGATCCTATTTAATGTTTATTTCAAGAAATTCACCATTTAAAAAGGGGTAAGGTGATATCTAAGTAAACAAAATGAAATCACAGTTAAGACGTCAGCCCTCCCATCTACGTAAACAATTAGGAAAACGCATTACACATTTGAAAACCCACTGTCAGCAATTATCATCTGCAGTAGAAAATGTGTCTAAATTCTTTTGTACAGCTTTGTATAAGATTTTCATCTATACTACATTGTATATGAGAATGTAGTTCAATTAGGAAATGGTCAACATAGTTGAAAATTTCTTTGTAGCAATTTCCGTTAATAAATAGGAATGTACTCGAATTCTTTTGTCCAGCCCTGGGCATCATCTATAAAAATTAAACAAATAACAGAATTTTCTCTAGATAATTTACGAAGTAATATGAAAAAAAATTAAATTTAAAAACGCATACCACAACTGAAAACGCACTTGTACTTCCTGCAATTTTTGTTCATAGACAGTACTATAAATGAAGTATTTTGTGTACACCTGTAAATGAACAATAAATCCTATGGACACCAAATTCTGCAGTAGGCATCTTGTTCTGCACCTCAGTAATGTATATCAATTTCAATATGTAGCAATGTATATGTGTAACATTATTAAAACACATTGCAAACGATTTTTAAATAGACCGTAATGTAACATAATTCTTTTGAGCATCCCTGTAAACGAATTATAAATGATACACAATTTATTTTTAATACTGAACATGCCATGGTAATTCTGGATAACATATAGGAATTATATGACAAGCCGAGTATATTTATGTCAGACAGCGCTAGGAGGGTCACTCGGCCGACAGACATATGGCCATGAAACCGAATTCATAAACACTTTTCAAATGTGTTGAGAAGTGTTAAAAAGACACCACTTAAAAATGGCAATAATTTACAAAGTTTATGACTATTAAAGAACAGAACAAAAATGGGAGAGTAGAAATATCTCTCTGAACATGAAAAAAATATTATTTATAATCGATTTCTATTTAAAAAGTATTGTTAAGAATATGGAGAAATTATAATTAATATTTTTTTCATATCTTCTATTTTTAAAAAGATTTTATTAAAACATACTTATTATAAAATGTAGTATATTAAAACTTACAATACTTACATATAGATTATTTATATAGCATAAAAAAATTCCCTTTACTTACCCTTTACCGCTATTTGCATTTTAATTTTTTGGACCAAAACGTAAAAGGATGCTCTATTGCGTGTAACAATCTTTTTAGAGTTCATGGACGTAACTTTTAATTAATAAAAGCAGCACACAGGAAGAAAAAAAAGTGCTAAAAATATAACACCAAATGAAAAAAATGCGTTAGCCGTATCGGAAGTATGAGAAAAAGAGACAGGAAGAATGACTACTCTCCTTCTTCCGAGAGTAATGTTTTTTCCCCTTTATTAAGTTAAAGCGGATATCCATTGTACAAGTTTTTTATGTTTTCGGAAATCTTTTTACAGTTTATGTGATTACAAGCCAGCAAATATAAAATAACGGTTTTAAAAGGTTAAGTGCTTAAAACGATGCATTGCGCTGTATGCAACAGAAAATTGAGCATTGAAGGCCCATAAATTAAAGTATTTTTAAAAATTATAGCAATATCAATAGATAATAATTTTCACATTTACGTAACATGTTATATTTACAATATACAGGATGATTAGAAAATGAGTATACATTTGAAAAATTAGTAATTCACGGAATAATGTAGGAACAGAGGTAAAAATTGACACACATACTTGGAATGACATGGAGTTTTGTTGTAACCACACAAAAAAAAGGTTTAAAAAAAGGCCGACAGATGGTACTGAACAGCAAAACGTCAGTGACTCTGCCTGAGAATCGTGTATAAAAGGAGGTGTAATGTGAGAGAGAATCAGATGCACCAGCAATCGTAGCATGTTGACGTTACCAGAAAAGTCAATGTTAGTGAAACTCTACTATCAAAATGGGGAATCTGCTGCGATCGACAGGACATCAATAGGCATGCTAAAAGACAACATCCAACGCCAATTTCTCACCATAACTACAGATATGCTGCACAGTGCTGTGCACAACATTGTCCCTCGACTACAGCTATTGTTGCGGGCTAACGGTGGACATGTTGAGCATTCGTTCTGAAGAACATCGTCTTTGCTTTGTCATAATTTGTTATGCTAATTATTGCTTTTCTTATCACACGAAGCGCCATCCGTCGGCCATTTTATGAACTTTTTTGTGGATACAATAAAATCCCATGTCATTGCAAGCATGTTTGTCAAATTTTACCTCTCTACCTACATTATTCCGTGAAGTATTAATTTTTCAAATGTATACTCATTTTCTGATCACCCTGTATATTTATATTTAAGTAACTTTCCTGTTTTGAACTTTCCGCTGCTAAAAAATCAACGAAATTAGACTCAATTTTATATTTGAACTTTTAAATGCATAAGAAGATGAATATCACCGACCCACTCACAAAATAACACCAAAAGTTAAGTAACACAACCTTGATATACTTTCGTACAGCTGGACACATATTTTTTAGCATTCGTCAGTCATTCCAATAATTTTTACGCCTGAACGTTCCCAGCAATTTTAGAAGGAAACTTAGTGTCATTGCTGTCACACATACCCCACCCATAGAAATTCTAAAATCCAATTTAATAGAGGTTAGTCTGAATTGTTGCGCATTAAATATGTTTTTTTAACGTGAAATATTTTAAAAAACATTCTAATCGCAACAAAGGCATCGTTTATTTCACAAAAGAGTAGGTAGAAAATGTGGGTATGATCATTTTCTACATGTCTGTCAAAAAGAAAGGATGCAAACAATGATTTTAAATAGCGCGCAAGTGGTAAAGTCACAGCTTTGAAAAAAAAAAAACGTGCAAATTTAAAAGTTAAGTAGAGTCTATTATATTAAAATACACAATTTCAATTTCAAATTCACCCGATTCTGTTATGAATATTTCCATGCGGTTTGCTTTGTTCGATTCAAAATTGTTCACTTTTTAAAAAATATACGAAACATAAATAGTAATCGATTTTTTTAAGTTTTAAAACGGATGAATTCCCTTAAGGCTCGATTCGAATGCAGAGTGTGGTGTCCATTGAGAAGCAGGCTTACATTTGAATCTGTAAGTCCACACTCATATAATTTTGAATAGTCATTTAATCGTTATTACAAATCTAATAAATTATTGTTTATACATATAGTTATAATAAATTATTGTATATACATGTTAAGTCATATGGATTTTATTCATTTGTGATTGACTTAGTCAATGTTTTAAAATTTTTAAATATCATTTAAAATGTTTGAAATGGCACACTTTATATACGCATATCATTTAATTTAGCATTTATTTAACAACTTTGTTCATGGAATTTTGTAATGGATTTTTCCCTCAACTTCCTGAAATGCTACAATTCTAGAAGTTATGCGCAGTTGTGCATTCTCTATGGCAATCAAATATATAACAAATTAAATTTTCAGCAGAGCTGAAATTACGCTGGAAATCAATTAATACAAATGATGTGAATAATCACTTACAGCGTACAGCCAACAGAGTGAAAAAATGTCCAGAACGGGGACCGAACACGGAACACTTGGCATCACGCACCATTGCTCTACCATTTGAATCTCCGGTCTAGACATTTTTTCACTCTGTTGGCTGAAAGATTTGTAGTAAATGATAATTAACATCTTTTGTTAATTAATTAATTTCCAGCGTAATTTCAGCTCTTCTGAAAAATTTAACTGTATGCATACCACTGAAGATGTGTGTTCGTGATTGACTTTCCATCTTGTGCTTCAAAGTTGCAACCTTACCAACATATAAGGGCGAGAAATTGTAGACTGTATATCGTCCAGTTAGTACAAATGGTAGAGCATTGATGCGTGATAACAAGGGTGCCGTGTTTGATCCCCGGCCTGGACATTTTTTTCACTCGGTTGTTTTTCTGTGTATGTGTAGTAAGTGATAATGCACATTCTGTTTTAATTAGGCAATATTTTCCTATATTTAAGTAATTGATCAATTTTCATTGAATTTTGATTGTACGTTGAGAAAATAATTTAGAAATGCTGGTTAATTTAAACAATTTTTAAACATGATTTTTTTAATGTATACAACCATGTGATGCTAAAATATATATTTCTTTGTTAAAGTAATGGAAAGTAACATTTGCATTGATATAAAAATACTTTTTTTACTTTTTTTCTGTAAGATTTTAAAGAATTTGTTTTTGATAATAATCATCAATTTTGAAACAATGCTATGTGGTTTTAACGTGGGAATAGGACGCCATATAAAGAACGTGATCTTTCATTTATAAACCATGAATTTTCAGTTACCTAAGCAGAGCACTTTTAAAAGTATTTAAAAAAATTATAAGGGATCCAACACAGGCTTCCCGGGTTACAGAAAATAACTGAAAACCAATTTTTTTTTATTGAAAACATTTAATTTATTTTGTTTTAGATTGCCCATTAACAACATCAACATGTATTTTCATATGAAAAATATTTATAATGTATTCAAATAAAATTTTGAAGTTTATTAAAAGCAATACTTTCGTATTAGCCGCATGCCAGGAGTTTATAGCCGAAGAAATCGCCTAAGATTTCGCTGATTAAAGCCCCTTTTTAATTATGATAATTTGAATGTTTTAAGCACGTAGTTCGATTACATGTCCGTTACATTTGTGTTTTATTTATATTATTTTATTTATTTATTGATGAATTTTTAATTTCGCTATGAAATATTGGCAAAAAACAAATGTTGAAACATTTATATTTTTACAAACGGGTTCATCTTTCACAATCTGACTGCACACGACAGCAATATAGTATTTAAAAAAAAAAAAAAAAAAAACATGCTTGGAAATTATTTTAGAAGCCATAAAAAATCAACAAATTGAGGTACAGTTTTCGGACAAATTGCATTTGAAAGAACATATTTTCTTCTTTTTCGACGGTGTAATAATTAAAACTATCCGGTGTTTAAAAGTTTAAAAAAATGAAGTAAATGAAAGGTTTATTTCTCAAATGTTCTCACCTTCAATAGGATGCCAGCGCTACGTACAGACATGTTTTCTCTTTATAATATTGAGTTTTGATTTTGTTTACGAAAAGTTTCTACCAATTGTTTTCTTAAAACAACGCGCTACAAATATTTAACCAAAAGCTTTTATGTATGTGAAGGATAACTCACAATAAAAGTTTGTAATATCTTTATGCATTAAAACATTTAATGTTGATACTTAGTCTAGACCATCGTGTTTTTAATAAATACTACAAAAATAATGCTTCTGTTATCTTTATTAGGTTTATTTTTAATACGCCTACCATTTGTTAAAAGGGATTGTTTTTATTGTATGGAGCCTCCCTCCCGTTCTTTCAGTAAAAGTTGTATTTCAAGCTTCGGTAATTCTCATAGTATGTCCATTTAGTGTTGTTTTGACAGTATGCATTCAAGCATTGTGTTTGTGCTGTAAGAGCAAGTTTTGGCTTATTCACGTCTGGGTGCATTATCTGAAGCAAGAAACTGTCAAAAGTAAAACGAAATAGGATATTTTATTTTGTAAACGTAATATCAGCAACGTCAATTATGAGATTATTGTAATCACTTCAAGGATAATGCGGAAAGTATACATCCTGATTATAATTAATTAATTTTCTATAATGCAGTTCCTTTCTATTCACTGAAAATTTCTCATTTGTACGCTGTAAAAAAATAATAATATAGGAAAATATAATGTAATCAAGAACAAACATACAGTTTGCCCACTAAAGTCCCTTGCCACCCTCTTAACTTCGGAACGGCGGCAGCTATATTTATAAAAGTAGTGTCTATGTATAGTAAAGTAGCCATGCGCTACTGAATGAAACCGCCTACGGCGCCACCTCGTGGAATGCTGCGGAGTTAACATTCCTCTCTCGAAAACGGAAAGAGATAGAGAAAAAAGTGATTTACAAAGTTGTAGAGCATCATCCATTTAGTACGAAAAGACACCTCGTGGACATTAATGCGAAGAATAGAACGGTTAAAACGCGCATTTGTTTTTTCGTGATTTCCTACACTGTGACGTGACAAAACGATCTTAGAAAGAAAAAAACAACTAGTTATAATAATATACCTTTATTTTAGATGTACAAACTTCTCACCGTCAGCTACAATGCATATTTGGATACTTGTTTGAATTTCATGTTGCACATGTTGGAGCATAGATGGTGACACGTTGGCACAACCGTCCGTAATGCGTCGTTTAAGGTCCTGCAATGTTTGTGGAGGGGTCGCATATACCTGCTGTTTCATAAATGGTTGTTTCTTTCTTTCTAAGATCGTTTTTTCCGTCACAGTGTAGGAAATCACGAAAAAACAAATGGGCGTTTTAATCGTTCTATTTTTCGCATGAATGTCCACGAGGTGTCGTTTAGTACTAAATCTATAATGCTCTACAACTTTGTAAATCACTTGTTTTCCCTATCTCTTTCCGTTTTCAAGATAAGAATGCTAAGGCCGCAGCTTTCCACCAGGTGGCGCCGTAGGCGGTTTTATTCAGTAGCGCATGGCTACTTTACTATACCTAGACACTACTTTTATGAATATAGCAGCAACAGTTCCGAAATTAAGAGGGTGGACAGGGACTTTAGTGGGCATACTGTATACAATATCTTTTTCCAAGTTATCCATGATTTCGAAACACGTTCTTTATCATTAGAAACCGCAGAAACTCTGGTTTCAAGACTCAACTTTCAAGAGTTAAAGAACATTTTTAAAATTCTGTATTATGTATTTTATGTTTCATGAAATGTGTTATGTTTTAAATTTTTAGTGCTGCGGCATATTTTTGCATCTATATCTTCACTCAAAACTGTCGATCTACGTTTATTTATCCGTCTATCTTTTTCTTTACCTATTTTTCAAATGAGGTAAATATATCGAATTTAATGTAGCTAAATCTTTCACGAATGTATAATCTTACACTTAAAAAAAGACAGATGATTCTCAATCTAATGAAAATATAATAAATTCCCGAACGAAAATATACATTAATCTCTCCGGAGCTACCAACGATTCCGAAAAGCGTTCTTTATCTTTAGAATTCTCAGAAACCAATATATTTTCGAGATTTCAATAATCATTTATTAATACTTTGCCGTCCGCATGTCTCGTAAAATTACTTATATTCGTAAAATGTTGAAATGATTGATTGACACTAGAATTTAGAAACAAAATTATTCGAGGATAAGTAAAATCTTTTCTTCATGTACTTGATAAAAGGGAATTTTTCATTCAAAAATTCTGGTGTCAATGGAGTATTTAAAGATTAAAATTAAGTTACTTTACGTACACCACTGTGCTGTCGCCGGACGGCAAAGTGTTAAAACAAAGTTTATTTTCCTACCACTGATTTTCGAAAACGTTTCTGGGTAGATTTTGAAGGGTGAGGGGTTTTCTCAAACAGTGATATATAATTTTAGGGTGTCGCGCACAATTCATCGCAGCGTCAATTTGTCGCGGCCACAACTCATCCCAGCGTCAATTCGTCGTGGTGTCAATTGGTCGCGACGTCAATTCATCGCTGCGAAAATGTTTTTGAAGGATATGATGATAAAATAAAGATAATTTAGTGCAATTTTTTAATGATAATTTGTTTTTTAGATAAAGATAATTATAACTAATAATTTACATACGATTTTTAGAGGAATTTTTTTATACGTGGTTTTTGGGAATTTCCCTTCTGAGAACATGGAAGTTTAATGAATTAGAGCAACTCATTTCTTATTTAAATTACAGATAGAATAAATATTGCTTTAGAACACCGGAAAAATGGCGGAAAATTTAGGATAAAATCACCAAGATCATAAAAAAATAATGATATTTATATGCTAGAAAAATTACAAAAAAAAAAAAAAAAAAGACATATGCGTACCTAGGGTACAAAAGATACTCCGCCCTCTTTCTTATATTTGAAGGAATTAGTAAGTAAAAAAATGAGGACCTTTTTAGATGTTTTCCTCTTAGGGCCCTGCTCAAAACTATCAGTTGGCCCCTTTTGGGCCCCCTAACATAGCTCCCTTAAAAATCACCCAATTCATTAGCTTTTTTTTAACAACATTTTAAACCTTCCATTACTACATGAACGACAAAAAATTTTAAATTAAATACAAACATTGGACAGTGTGAAAAATGAGAAAAAAAAGAGAAAAAAAGCATGTACAATGAGTTTGAGAGAAAAGTCCTTTTTTATGATTTTTTGTGCATTTCCGCTTTTATGTCTTAAGCTTAATTTCTAATCGCAAAGATAGATATAATGTAGGAATTTATCATGACTTAATAAATTACAAAAAATTATTTTTTTAAATCAGTTTTTTCTTTGCAAAGCTTTAACATCGTGATTTTTTTTTAACTTTCTTTTATAGCCGTAAGAAGTGTATATTTAATTCATGAAAATATTCGTTTTCAGTTTTCTAATAAATTTATTGTTTTGAGATGCGTTTAATATGATTTGACTTCTCTTCAACTGATGTTTGTCTGTTTGTTGTAAATTCCAGTAAAAAAGACTCAAAAGAAAATAGCTCCAAAAAGGTTACCAGAAAGAAAGAGCCGAAAAAAAGGACACTGTCTGCATTCAAATAAAGTTAACTTTCTTAATAAAACTAATATCTATAAAATATGCATTCATAAGTAAAACTTACTATACTGTTAATATGCAAGCTAATAATGCAAAATTAAAAGTTTCTTATATATATATGTATATATTAATCTGTTTCTATTTCTCGTATATCTTTGATTTCAGCAGCTTTAAGTAAATACTTAAAATAATCAGTTTGACACTAACTCTTTAAAGTACAGAGTATTTTCTTGTCCCTTCAAAAGAATACATACTAATTCTATTATATATAATTTACTATTATAACATTCCTGGGGGAAATGCCAATCCTTTGATGGATTTTACATCTGGGAGGACTGTAGACTTCATTGTATACAAATTAATGTATATCCGCTGTGTCCATTCATCCATTGGATTTCGTCTTTTACGCACCTTTGGCACAATTATTTAAAACATTTTCTGCAAGAACCATTTTCTATAGTACAGTTCCACGAGGGAAGGAAATAAAACTAATAAGAATTATGCTACAGGGCATTACAAATTTGACCAAATCCCGTAGCTAAAGAAAAAATCAAGTCGCCAATTTAAATATATATATATATATATATATATATATATCCCCATCCGCTCCCCTCTTGTCTGCCGTCATTGATTTTCAAAACGCATTTCAAACGCATTTTTAAAATAAATTAATTGAGATAAAATAATAACAGGCATAGTTAAAATTATTGCTTACATAATTTAGGATAGTACATATTTCAGAAAGGTAATATAAACTAAGTTTTCTAATGAAACCAATGGAAATTATACATCTCTGAAGAAACGATCAGCGTCCGTAAGCGAAAGCTTTTCCTGATTTTTTTTTTTTTTTTTTTTTTTTTTTTGCACATATTAAAATGAGTATTTAAATGAAATAGTAAAAGAATAATTAAACTCAAAAACTCTTGAAATTCTATTAGTTGATTTTATATATGTATGAATTACGTGATACATACATTACATCTTCATTTATATATAATTTGCTAAGTGATGAGCAATATTTTAATTCCAAAATGCTATATTTTAATATTATTTTTTGCATAAAAATGTATTCAATATTCTTTTTAAAGTATTTGCAGGATAATGTTAAATAAAATACTTTAAGTAAAGATAGCAACTGGCAAAAAAAAAGAAAACAACGGTAAATATGACTAAAATAAGAAAGGTGCTTCTGTAAATTCGGCAGTAACAAACGAATGCAATCGAATCTATTTAAGGTTTCTATTTAAGTTCTCAACAACCCGCTCAACAACGCGGAACTTTCTGGCGCATTTTCTGATTCATTTTTAAGTGCAAAGTCATAGAATTGACAGGCCTGACTATTGAAGCGATTTGGAATCGAAATGAGTTTTCCATTTTCTGATAAACAAATTACTTCTCGAGTTATAAGCGATTCGTGTCACGTGACGACGTTTTTTCCTCATTATCGCAGTGCCGCGTCGAGAATTCGCTTCAAAACTCAGAATTTGACCGTATTTTCTGAACGATCTTCTGCTTTTATCAAACAAGTGAAAACGCGATTCGATTACGCAGTTTCTGAACAAGCACACATGCCAATTTCTTGCGTTTGCGAAAAAAATGGAATTAAAAAATGTGTTAGAAAGTAGCCAGTTTGGATTTGAGAATAGTCTCAAAGCGGTTCTCAAAAAATATTGATATATTTTTGTTTTATTTGTCCTGATACTTAGTGCTTTAGATCTTCAATTATTCGAAATTAAACATAGGGTATAAATTAATCTTTAAAATAACATTTTAAATAAATGCTTTAAAAAGGGCCCTAGGGTCCCAATAAAAATATGAGGGTGGTGTCCCGGGGACAGGAATCCAAGACTCGCATAGTTTCGCATTGAGAAGGTAACACAATTAGGGGGGGGGGGTGGTTGAAAAATGAATGGCGCAGAAAAAGTTTAAGGGGCACCGGACCGTGCCAAAAGGATCCAGGGTCCTAACTGCAATGTAGAAATGAGGGAATAACTAAATAGAGAAAATGCATCAGAACGAAAAAGTACGGATTAAAAGACAGCAAATTATTAAAAATTTAGAGAACAAAAACTTCAAGGTAGCTCCCTATACCGGGCCCCAGGGAGACAAGGTCTTAACTGGAACGTAAAAATGGCAAAAATTAATGGAGAAAGGGCCCCAAAAAGAAATGAGATCGGATAAAAATGTGACAAGTTAGTAACAATTTAGAGCAAAAATCTTAAAGGGGCCCCAGGGGGTCCGGATCTTAAAATATGAAAAATCTGAGCCCCAGGTGCATCAGGACATGCATTGGACTATCCGCAGCCCAACTTGCAGACTTCTACGTGCGGTAGATTTTGCTAGCCATCTCACATACACACAACAGAACACAGACAGACAAACAACTTTCTTTTATTAGTATAGATGAAGTAAATAAAAAAACTTTTAAAACCAAAATAACATACAACGAAATTGCATTCATGCAATAATCAGTTCAATCACAATCACAAAAAGTTTTTTATGTTTGCATCTCTCAATACTTTTTTTTTTACTTCCTAATTCTTTCAAATAACAGGAGGTGTGAAGGGGAGGGGGGTTCTCTTCTACCCTGTGTCTGCATATGTCAATTTAAAAAAAATAGTTATTATAGCATTTTTATTGTTATTTTTTCATGATCTGGGTGATTTTATCCTAAATCTTCCGCCAATTTTGCGGTGATCTAAAGCAATATTTATAATATCTCTGATTTAAATAAGAAATGAGTTGCTCTAATTCATAAAATCCAACTCTCAGTAGAAAAATTTCTAAACACACACACACACACACACACACACAAAAAAAAAAAAAAAAAAAAAAAAAAAAATAAAAACCTTCTTAAAATTGCTTGTAAATTGTTAGTGATAATTCTCTATATCTAAAATCTAATTATCATTAAATAATTTTACTAAATTATCTTTACTTTTATCATAATTTTTCAAAGATATTTTCGCTGCGACGAATTGACACCACAACCGAGGCTAACAACAAATTGACGTCACGACGAATTGACGCCTCTACGAATTGATGCAGCGATGAATTGTGCGCAATGAATTTTTTCTCCATGAATTGTGCGCGATGGATTGACGCAGAACCAAATTTTAGGATGGCCTGCTCTCGATTTGCAAGCAGAAATAAACGCATTCGAAATTTATTTACTAATTAGCAAATTAAAGAAAAAACTAATTAAGATATCGTATTGAAAATTTCTGAGCATGTGTAGAAAAATTTTTGCATCCGGCAATGCCCTTTTTGAAAAATTCAGCCTGTAATTTTTCTTAATTTTTGCAAAAAATTCCAAAAATCTGACGGTGCCAGTCAAAAAAAATCCGAGAAAGCTTCAGACAGGGATCGGCTTTTATTAAAAATTGAACTACAAAGAGATCTGTTTCTCTGGCCGATCCCTCCATTTAGTTTGCGAAAATGGAAGGAAATAATTGCCAATTTTTAACAAATGAACAAAAATTAAGATAACTAATTAAGATATAGATTTGAATTTGAGGATGAGAAGTGGAGATATCTGGCGGCTGTTTTAGCGTAGCGTCTTCGTTATTTTCTAATTATCAGGAAAATATTATTCTTTTTTTAGTGATCGCGTTAATGTAGGGAAAGGTACTTTTCTTGATCAAATTATTCGTTATATTTGCGGGTATGGGGAGGGAGGTGGTTAACGCATTGCTCTGATTTATACAAAACAAAGTCCATTGAAGAACTTTAACATTTTAGCTTTTCCCGTAGCATTTTATAAATCTTATATATAGAGATTAAGGAAATTTCAAATGACGATTTTCGTAAAAATTAAATTTATGTTCCTAATAAAAGAACACAACCCGTATTTACTTTATACATACAAACAATCAAAGTTGTTGCTGGGCACTTGACCAAGCGATTCCCGGTGGGCAATCCTACAAGTTTTTTTTTCCCTAACTCTTCGTTCTTATCTCGGGATTTATGGGCTCGATCACAGCGGGGTTTGGATGATTAGACTTGGCTTTCGTTCGCGTTATAGATTTTAGTTTCACTTTCCACGATTTCGATGGGAATTGGTTCATTCAACTCCCTTCATACAACGGGTACCCGTGTCGGATGTTCGTATAGAAAGAATTTCGCCTCCTGGCGGGGGAAAGTTGAACTAAATGATTTTGCAGCGCATGTGCAGCTAACATGTTATGCGATGTCGGAGGCAGCGAGGACACGTGTTGGCGTTTCGTTGGGAAGGTGGTTTGTTTGGAACAGGGTGCGTACCCATGCGGCGGAATGTGGAACTAAAATAATTTGCAGCACGTGCCCTGCAAGAATACTATACGGTGCCGCAGGCAGCGGGAAAACCTGTCGGAGGTCCGTTTATATCATAATGATCCCACTATCGCCGGAAAGTAGAAATAAAGAATTTTCCGTCGCGTGCACAGCACTTTTAAATAAATAACTTCACACAAAATCGGGGTAAAGATATAAAATCATACAAAGTTTGGTTTGTTTAATTTTATTATCACGGGCCCGGGCAACGCCAGGCGGGTCAGCTGGTATTTTAATAGATTAAGAAACCGGTGTCTTTTATCACAGTCTATGATTAGATTATTAGAATATTTCTGCTTTGTAACATATTTCATAATGTACGACCTATGAATGCATAAATTATTTGTAGCTTAAGTAACATTTGTCTTTTTTTACAGTGTAACAAAGAAAACTATACATTCGTATACTGCTTTTACATGAGAAAATTTTCTTAAAAGACGAAAGAAGAAATATAATTTTAAATAATCACAGAACTGTCGTATTTTATTTAGTTTTTTTTAAGTTATCAGAAATAAATTTTGCATACTTTACATTTAGATTTTCATGTAATCTACTCTACATTTTTAAACGAGAAAGTGTGATTTTAATAGTATTTCATAAATATGTTATTTTTTATTCCGTTTACGAATATCGTGTTCTGAAATATTCCCTAAAAAATGATAAAGTTGATTTACACTTAATGGACTCGGTGGAAAATTAATTTTCATCTAGCACATATTTTTTGAAGCGTGTGATTGATTTCTATTAATATTTTTCCCTTCATATTAAAAAAGAAAATATTCATGACTCCCTCACTTCATAAACTTAAATGATCCCTGCGTTTGTAAAGATGCTTGGAAAACTTCCAAAAAGTTTCTAAATATAGCTGACATACAATTTATTTTGTTTGTACATTAACATTCATGAGAATATTAAAGATTTTTTTTTTAAAACTGAATTATGATATCAAATTGTCATCTTAAAGAAACATTGTAATTTGACGGACTGTATTAAGCAATCATTCTATAAAATTGAAACAATTTCTTATAACAAAACAGAAAGCACATACTCGCATGAAATTATTAATTGTAATGTAGTTTTTGTTAAAACCTATTACGATATTACAATTCTTTAATTTTTTTTGTTATTAAAATTGTTAGCTCCATTTAAAGAACTGCATTTTTGTTAAAGTATGGAAAATATATTTCTTTTTCAATGCAATTATTTTAAAATATTTATTAACGTTTTTTTCCCTCATGTCTTATTAAAAGACAGTTGTCGCGAAATTATAAATAAAAATTTAGAATTAAATCCTAAATTAAAATCTGACATTCTCAAATAATATGTAATTAAAACAGTTAGTTTGAAAAGGTCTTTAAAACGTGGTTGATGAAGTTAATTTCAAATTAAAGTTGGGAACATGATGTTCAAATTATTTAACGCTAACAAAAATTAATCTTTAGCATATTTCTCCGCACGGACTTTCTTAGCACACTTTATGACATGTTAAATTAAAGACGACAAATATCTATGCTTTTACATTGAACTGTTTTTACGATAACATCGCACCCAACTTAACGGCTTTGAGGTAATAATTTACGATTATATATTAGTGACATTTAAAGTATTAGTTTTTATAATTATAATCTACTTTGTGCTGAAATTTAATGATATTAAAATTAACTGATGATTTTGCTTCAAAATATTTTGGTATTTGAAGCAGTTCAAAATAGAGAAATAAGATATAAAGTTTAATCTTTTTGCTCCAAAGACTTTGAAATTTCTAGTTTTTGATTATGTTCAGTCTAATACAATCCTTTTATTAGAGCGATACAAAATCACCGTAACTCGTAGTTATTTTAATTCAACATTTTAAATTTTAAAATATTACAAAAAATAATAATCAATAGAATAAAATACAAAATGTATCATTCAAAATGCATGAATTCACAATTACAGATGTTTATATTGAAATGAAAAGTATAATCTATTCATAAAAACCAATAAAAATATTATTTAAGAAATTGTCTATTGAAGGATTCCATTAATTAAACAGATGCTAGGAACACATTTTCCAAAGTGTTTGAAGTGAAACATTAATAGTTAATTTTTTTTCTTAAGAAAAAAATTCCATTGCTTTAAGACATACTTTTCTTACATAAACACTAATAAAAGCTTTTTTGAAGACAAAGATGAGCAGTTCTTAAAAATTAGGTTACAAACATTCATTAAAAATTTAATGAAAAAACATGCTGTGTCATTCTTTGTCATTCAACTATAATATCTTCATTTTTATAGCATATGTAATCTGAGATTTTGAGCATAATCTTTTCAAAATGGGATTTTTCATGGAAAACAAATGCTTTAAAAACGGCTTATAAAACACGGTTTGAAGACTTAAAACACATTTTTTGAGTTTACACTCACTGTAATAATAGTTTTAGAAGCAAAAGTAAAATGAAGAAACAAAATCTCTGCTTTTTTTATAGTTTCCAGCAAAAAAGAAATATCTAAATAACTTTCCTAAAAAATATATTTTTTGGAATGTCGTAAAATGTTAAATTTCATTATAGGATTACTTAAAAAACAAAATACGAACTTAGGATTATAGCTTGTGATAAAACTTCTTTTAAGCCCATTTTACATGAAAAATCTGCGTTTTAGTCGGTCATAAAAGTATTTTTTGTGTATTGTTCCCATTTTGTATTGTGTATTTTGGCACTGTTTCAAGCATATATCTTTCTTATTTTGTCAATTTAAAATTTTGTAGATGTAAGCAAAAGAAAGATGTTAAAAGGAAACAACAGAATAAAAAAGAAAAAAAAAAGAATAAAAAAAACCAGCTATTTTTTATGAATTAACAGGGTACTTAAAAATTGTTCTATGAAACATGAAAAATAGATTAAATGATGAGATCATGATCATAGGATAATACAAGTAATTAAAAAACCCCAAAATGTTGATAGTTGCTTACATTATTGCACCTGGCGGGTCCCTCTCCGTGGTCCTGACCCGACTCCTTCGGTGGAGGAAGTGACCGGGAGCGGAGCATTGCGCGGACACACCGTCAGGTGACTCCGAATCGGCCCTTTGAGTAGGGAAGATGACCGGGCGCCTAACATACGGAGTGTTCGTCGGCACGACGGGGACAGGAGGTGACTGGTCTGGATTCCTCATCGTTGGTCCGCCAGTGGGAAAGGAGTCTCTGTTGCGCCGGAGTCGCCACGCCTTGGCCCATTGTGGTTCGCCTTATGGGTTGTGGGTTCGTGGGTCTCCTCCTCGCAAGCGCAGGTTCTCTGCGACGCGAGCATAGCCTGTGATCGGAATCTTCCGTAGGTGGCAAGCAGACGACTCCGTAGGCCAATCCCAAGGTTCACTTGGATCTTGGGCAAAGGCTAGCAAATGCCTGCCGGATCCCTCCAAAACTTGACTAAGGAATTGACGGAAGCACGACCGATCTCTGTAGAGAACGAACTCGTGATGACTCTGTTGTGCACCGATCGTCGGGAGATACGGCGAGCAGCAACTATCTGCGACGAGACGGAGGCAGAGGTGAAATAGTCCCAACACGAGTCCCACAAACTCGTGGAAGAGGATCTCACGAAATCCACTGCAGCTGGAGAGCTGTGAGACGACCTCAACGGTCACCACAGAAAGTGCCCGAATCGTGGAGACGGTAACCATCCGAAGGTGGCCAGGTCCGCCAGGGACGCGAACGTTCTCTTCGAGGATGGGACAAGCCCACTTTCTGCCACGTGACTACGAGGAACCGGGCCGGAGGCTGCCGACTAACGCGGCATCGATCAGCCGAAACTCGAGACCTTGGTCCGAAACCCAGTCTGAGCACGTCTCTCGTGCAGCCAGGAGTTTCCACACCTGGCGGGCGGACTAGTGGCACACCTACTAAGTTTCTCTTACTAATCTCGATCGGGCCCGTCTCTTTGGCGCGCTTAGAGGAAGTTTCCGCAACCTCTAGAGTCCGATAGCGGTGTCTTTAGGATTCTTCCGTTTTTTGAGTGATATTACATGTGGATGATCTTGTAGTTCTGGAGTTGTCGCTGGGTTACCGGCTAGTTCCGCCTTTTTAGCGAGATTGGTTTGGCATAAGAAAGTATTTTTGTAACAACATTTATTTTTATTAACATTCACATCAAATAACATTATTCCTTATATGGCGCAGTAGGGTCATATGTTTTCAGTGTGAAACTATCGCGTCACTATTAAAAAAAAAAAAAAAAAACTGTTTACCCTAAAACGATTATACAACTATTTAAAACACATAAAGTAGTACTCTGTACCTTAACAACATACTGAAATTTTGTGATGGTTGGTTAATTTTTACTTAAGTTAGAGTCTATAAAGTCTAAACAAAGACAAGAAAAGAGGCAGAAAAACAAACACACCATTTTTGGATCACAGTGGAATCGATAAGGGACAACCACTAGAACGAGACATATTCAGTAAAAACAGAATTATGAAAGGTGAAATATTCGTTCAAAAGTTAATCGTGGCATACATAAAACAAGTACAAAAGATCAGGCGTATGGTAAAGATACCATATATATTCGTTTCAAAAAATTAAAGATATCTATATTTTATGTATTTTATCAAATATACTTTCCCCTTTCTGCATTATCGTAAGTCATATACATTCCCGGCTGTTAAAGCGCGCACCCTTTTTTGTCATTCTCTTTCAGCGAAGACTTTTAGTCAAAATCATGCATATTGTTTTTAAATTATCATTAACGTACTTATTCGGACTCCCACATATCAAAGTAAATGAAATTATACAAGGCATACAATGTTTCCTTTCTCATGGTCAGTTTTGACTTCATATTGCATCCAGATGTCTATCGCATCTCAATGGCGCCTTTGCAGCATTCTTCTAAACCCTGCTCCCAAAACAATAATTAACGGTAAGATTCTTAATCACTCTCTTTTAGTCAAAGTGCAATCTTCGCCAAAAAAGTTTTCCCTAGGCTGACGTCAGTTATGAAGTTGATATGTTGTATATGTAACGGTTACAATTCCCACGCAAAAAAAATGCGATTCTCTTGGCTTAAAATGTAACTCGCTTGGCATGTTTTCCTTGCGCCCGCTTTCATATCGGATACGACACTTCGCCTCTGAATTTCATCTCCTAAACATCTAAAAATGTTTTGGCCCCTTTGGCAACCCTTTGGTTTTATGAAGAAAAATCCCCTTGATGTTCTTAAAACTCTTTGGATTACCTGAACATGGTCGGACCCGTTCAACAGCATTTCTGAATTATTCCTTGGATTACTTTCGTGTGCTTCACCCCTGACTTTAAATTTAAAATGTCACCTCACTCATATTCATCAGATTCATTTAAAAATCTGAAACTTTGATCGGTGAAAATCTCACTATTGTGGAAGACTGTGAATTGTGACATGTTTCTCCGATTAAAGACCATTAACTCTAATGATGTGATTTTCGTCTTCTTTGCTTCATCATATAAAAAAAGGAAAACTACACTCCGGTTTAGTACTTCAGTACCCAGGAAACTCCTTCTGAGGTTTGCCAAAACAACCAATTGCCACTATATCTTCTTGTTTTATCAAAATTGTTTTACTCCGTTTTTTTAATGGATTCTCCACTTTTAACAACATCTTCTCAATACTCAACCCCCTGAACTTACTTCCCACAATAACTCCACCATAGCTACAGTCTTCATTTTCAATACCGAATATGTCATAGTAAACTCCAATAACATATATAAATTTCACAGCAATCTGACAATAATATTTACGCGAGTTAGAGCAAGGACAGACTGCAGGTAGACGAACAGACGAAAAAACCGCATCCTTAATCACTTTTCAACTATGTTGGAAAGTGCTAAAAATAAATATAGAAACAAATTGTATAACATCGTTTGCTGGAAGTCTGTTAATAAATATGACAAAAAGAATAGAGGTGGAATAACCATTTAGAGACAATACATACTCAGGATAAATAAACGCCTAAGTTTATTAGTTTTTGTTAAAATAAATTGACTCAGCAATGAATTTGATTACATAGCAATTAATGCGTTGAAACTTCTACTAATTTCTCGTACAACTGCTTTTAATTTGAAAAAACGAAAGGAATTAAAAAACTGTTTTGTTTTAATTGAATAAAAAATTTTTATGAAAGAAAAAAAGTGTTAAAAAAAAGGAATTGAAAAACTGTTTTCTTTTAGTTGAATACAATTTTTTATGAAAGAAAAAAGTGTTAAAAAAAAGTTGAATGATTCATAATCATATTTTCCTTACCGCTGAATAATTACGGTACAAATAGCAGAAAATAATAATAATATATATATATATATATATTTCGAAATAATATGATGATATGAATAAAAATTATATTATTAATGAAATTGCTTCAGATACAAATTTGAGCAAACCCGCAATAGTACATTTTCCTTAATACTTATCCGTATTTTTTACGGTTCTGTGAGAATGGGCGAAAAGCCATGAGACTATTTCTTTTCACCAACTTGTCTAGAACGTCAAGGATGAATGCCTCTGTGCCCTGATACTGTGAAAAAAAACTTAATCCTGTAGAAGAATAATAATCTCAATAAAAATCTCAAATCAAAGAGATAACACCGATAAAGTCATCACAGCATTCTAAATCCCTTCATGGTAGGTACAGTTACCTCCATCCTTTTATGAAATCCACAAATTAACAACGAAATACTAAGAAAAGTATAACCTCATTCTAGTTCCAGTGGTAATAAATGCGGTTTATGTGAGCATAAAAGGCCAATTTTTGTGCAAATGTATTTCCAGCAAAGGGATTTGCATAATGAGATCGTTGTGATACCATCAACAGCAATTCTCGACAAAATATATCCTTTCCAATGTGCGTATCCAAACACTTCAGGCGAGAAATACTTGACAATGTAACAATATGTAAAGATTTAAAAAACGATTTATCACTTCGCATGAAATCGTCTAGTATGAAAATCTTCTGATACTCATGATCCGCTTCAGCAAAAGATGTGTTCAGATTAGATGACATAGAGATACCTTTGCATTCTGCACATTAATCTTGACTGTCAAAATTCCGCGCACTTTAAAACAAGAACGAAAAATTATGCGTCAAGCATGCATTATGTAACACTTTCCAGAGTTCCAAAATAATTTTACAAATCATTACCGTTTAATAAGCTGAAAGATAACATCTAAGTAAACAATTTGGAAAACGCATAACATATTTAAAAACGTAATTTCAGGAATTTCCAACATATACAATATTCGGAAAAATATCCGAATACTTTTATTCAGCCCTGTATATGATCTATAGATTTGTATATATACTACATAGGATGCTACATTTTAGTTTAGTTAGGAAACGCTTAGCACAGTTTAAAATTCTCATTTTGGAATTTCTGTCAATAAACGGAAATGTGTTCACCAACTTTTGTGCTGCCCTGTATATGATCTGCAGAATTTATACACACCAAGTAATAGACAAAAAGTGAGTTAAATTTAAAATCTCGTTCAGCAACTTAAAACGCACTTCCAGGAATTATTGTTAACAGACAGTAGAGAATTCTTTTGTGTGTCCCTGTAAACCAACGATGACTGCTATACACACAATATTCTGTAGTAAGCCTCTTGTAATGCACCTTAGTGATATATATAAATTTCAATGCGTTTAAAATAGGGAAACATTATTTAATTAAACCGCAAACGATTTTTCTCCATAGACGTAATGTAACGGAATTCTTTTGACTGTCTCTGTAAAGTAACTATAAGTGCTATTCACACCATATTCCATATTAAGCTTCTTCTACTGCACCTTAGTGTTATATATTAATTACAATGTGTCTGAAATTGTGTAACATCATTAAAATAAACCGAAAAAGATTTTTCCCCATAGACCGTAATGTAACGGAATTCTTTTGAGTGTCCCTGTAAAAAAACTATAAGTGCTACACACTTCAGTTGAAACAGGGAACATGCTATAGATAACGACAATAACATATAAAAATTGCAGGGCAATCCGAGCATATTTACGGAAGTTAGAGCATGGCCAGACGGCAGACGGCCGACGGCCATACGGCCAGACAAAACGAAGTCATAAACACTTTTCAACTAGGTTGGAAAGTGTTAAAAAGACAGATGTTTCTTAATCTAGAAAAAATCAATAAAACCACGAACGAAAATATACAATACCTCTTCCAAGCTACCGCTATTCCGAAAAGCCTTCTATATCTTCAGAAACATCGGAAACTAATATATTTTTTAGATTTAAAGAAGTATTTATAAAAACAAGAGGGGAAAATTCTGCTATAAGTCCGAATATAGATTGCCACACACGGCTTTTATTTAAAAAATAAATAAACTAGCTGTAACTCAGAATAAAAACGCAATGACAACAAACAATTTTAAAATATCTAAATAACAAATAAAAATTCCCCTGTTAAAGTGTTGAGTTGTTCAATAACCATTCGATTTAGAAAAATATTTTTCTACCACTGAGCAATTTTTTTTAATGAAATTTAATTCATGTTGCTATGGCAGCAGACGATAAAACCATATCTTTGGAATAAGGGAATAAATAGAAGAAAAAATTTTGTTGATGTTTGTGATAAAATGTTTTCCTTTATTTTTACTTTCTTCTATCTTTACAAGAAGAAAGTATTGGATTCATGAAAATTTTCGACTTCCGGTTTTCGACGGATTTATACGTTTTAGAAGGTCCTGAACACGATTTGACTATTTTTAGAAAATGTCTGTCTGTCCGTCTGTCTGTCTGTCCGTCTGTCTGTCCGTCTGTCTGTCCGTCTGTCTGTCTGTCTGTATGTGACAAAAATTTTGTGGGCGCTCTATCTCAAGAACTAATGCTCGGAATTTAATAAAACTTTAAATTCAGTTAGTCCATAATATAAATTGGGGCTGATTAGTTTTTGGTAAAAATCGCCCAGCAGGTGGCGCTGCTATGCAGCATTTTTCGCGATTTCCGCAATAGCTCTATCTCAAGAACTAATGCTCGGAATTTAATAAAACTTTAGATTCAGTTAGTCCCTGATATAAATTGATGCTGATTAGATTTTGGTAAAAATCGCCCGGCAGGTGGCGCTGCTATGCAGCATTTTTTGCGATTTCCGCAATAGCTATATCTCAAGAACTAATGCTCGGAATTTAATAAAACTTTAGATTCAGTTAGTCCCTGATATAAATTGGTGCTGATTAGTTTTTGGTAAAAATCGCCCGGCAGGTGGTGCTGCTATGCAGCATTTTTCGCGATTTCCGCAATAGCTCTATCTCAAGAACTAATGCTCGGAATTAAATAAAACATTATATTCAGTTAGTCTTTGATATAAATTGGTGCTGATTAGCTTTTGGTAAAAATCACCCAGCAGGTGGCGCTGCTATGCAGCATTTTGAAGGATTTACACGATTTTGGCGAAAGTCATATCTCAAGAAATACTGCACGGAATTTAATAAAACTTGAGCTTCAGTTAGACATTGATATAACTTGGTGCTGATTCTTTTTAGTCTATGCGAAACTTGTGTGAGATAGAAGAAAGTTTTGGGATTGACACATCCGACTAGTTTAAAAATGTATATACATAATTCACTTTTATATTTTAACAGAATAATAAGTTTACTATAATTCGTTACTCATGCTATGGCCAGTATACACGATACACGTCGAGCCACAATGCCTTTATCATTATCTTTTTACGCGTAAAAGTTTAGCTACGGTACTCCATTGTGAAGTTTTGTAATTTTTTAAATCTAATATTTGAAAAACGACATAATCATTAGATTTGAAATTTATATCAAGAAAAATACAATTTTTTACCATTCTAACGCAGTTTGTAAAACAATTTTGTGACAAATACTTTTCAAGTTATTAATTTTTTAAGTAACTTCAAATGTTTCATTTTCCGAGATTAATCTGTGGCAACGATGGATTGCTGTGACTTTTCATAAACATGAAAAATGATAGAGATTGAAAGAATAAGCCACCCTGTGTGTGGCTAACAAAATTTCTGTCACTGGCTGTCATTGAATTTCGAAACGTTTCCTAGTAGTTTTATAGCGTATTATTAATAAGTTTTCTTAATACAGAATAAAAGGTTTTCGGATGCTATGAATTCTCAAGGAAACCTTTTCATGTTAAACATACACGTTTTACAGACAAACATGATTAATTAACAGCATTAACAATAACATTAAAATTAAAATGATTTTGTTACCCTTGGATGTACAAAATCTAATACGCGACTAAAAATGTTTAATTAAAAAATTATATTATCTTAAAACCGAAATTCAGGTTTAATAAAACCGTTTTTAAACTATAGAAAATACTCGGAAACGTTTCAGAAAACCAATGGCAGCAAAATAAACTTTGTTTTTAGACAATTCTTTACATCTCGAAAATATATTGGATTCTGAGGTTTCTAATGATAAAGAACGCTTTTCGGAATAGGTAACTCGAAAGAGGTTATTGTGTATTTTTGCTTTTGGTTACATTATATTTTCGTAGATTAAAAAACATTTGTTTCTTTTTTCAATCTGCTGGTCATTACTATGTTTTCTCTTATCTGAATTTTTACAATTATTGTAAGCAAAAGAAAAAACGTAGAACATTAAAACTGTGATTTAATTTGAATATTTGATTTCTGAGATAAACACTCTAACACCTAAACGAGAGTAAGTTGATGCCACTAATCAATTGTCTAAAGTTTCTCACAATCATTTAATTAAAAACTACGCATGTCTCTCAATAACGTTTAATGTAATTTGACATTACACAGTTTATGTTACAATTACTATTAGCAACAAACAACAACACTGGATATATCCTTACATAAAATGTGGATAATATGTTTTATGAATATAATTGCTCATTTACATAAGCATTTTTTCTCTCGGAATATTTTTGCGTTTTGTTATTGGCTATTAATAAGGAATTATGAACGACCCATTGTTACTCTCTAAAAACTATCATTCATAATTTCATCCATCCGAGCTATAACTAAGTTATAGCTCGGATGAATGAAATTAGCGCTGCAGTTCGCAGCCTTGTCCAACAAATAAGAGTGAGATATGCCAGTCCAGGATATCGTCGGGATAGCTCAGTAGGGAGAGCGTTGGTACGGCAAAACAAAGTACCCAGGTTCGAGTCCTGGTTCCGGCATATTTTCGCTCTGTTGGAAAAAATCTCAACTATGACACTCCAACCATTGGATATAATTTACCTAGTTGAATAGACTTTCCTCTATTCATTATAACCAGAGAAACGTTTATTAATTATATCCCTATTTTTAAGCTTTAAGAAAATATAATATAAACTGTCCCGAGTTACCCGCGATTCCGAAAAGCGTTCTTTTATCTTTAGAAGCCTTTGAAACCAACAGATTTGCACGATTTAGAAAAACGTTTCTGAAACAAAAATTTGTTTTGCTGCCATAATTTTTGCGTCGTTTCCGAATACATTTTACACTGTATTAATCGGTTTTTCGGATGCTATCAATTCTCAAGTAATCACTTTCAGCTGCGTAAAATTATTTATGAATACAAGAGTGACTTAATTATGTTAATTTCAATGTTAATGCTAATGACTTTAATTTTAATGTTAAGGTTAATGTCATTAATGTTAAATTTAATTTTAATGTTGTTTGTTTATCAAGTTACTCGAACATGAGCATGTTTACCTAAGAATTGATAGCATCTGAAACCAATATTTAGGGTTGAGAAAACTGATTTGTACACTTTGAAAACTACTAGAAAACGTTTCCGAAACTTACTGGCAGCAAAAATAACTTTTTTAGAAATTCTTCTTCAAATCTCAAAAATATATTGGTTTTTGTAGTTTCTGAAGAAAAAGGATCTCTTTTAAGAATCGATGGTAACTCATAACTGTTTACGTTATATTATCGTAAAACTTCACATAGATAAAGGCTAGATTAAGAAACCTTTATCTTTTTCAGGATCACAATATTGCAAATTCAATACATTTTGCTATCTTCATAAATTAAAAAGAAGACAAAATTTGAAGATGCTATTCATAGATCAACATGACAAACATTAATTTATCTCTTCCCAAAAAGTCATCCGATTGAAGCGTTTCTTTTTTTTATGACACATTGAATAAACTTCAAGTTTTTATAGGCAAAGCTTGCTTTCCAATATACTTGAAAAGTGTTTATGAATTTGGTTTGTCTGTCTGTTTGTCCGTGCTCGAACTCGCGTAACTATACTAGGATTGTCATGCATTTGATATATGTTATTGAGGTTAGCTGTGGAATTTTCGGTATTGAAAATTAAGTGTGTAGAACTTATAGTTCCTTTACAGGGTCACTCAAAATAATTACTGTCTATGATGAAAAAACTTTTTTGCAATTTAGTTTAATAATGTTTCCCTATTTCAAATATACTGAAATTGATATATCACTGCGGTGCATTACAAGAGGTTTGCTGTAGAATATTGTGTGTATAGCATTCATCATTCATTTATAAGGAAACATAAAGAATTAAAGCGTTGTTTCTTAATAATAATTATTGGAAGTGCGGTTTCTGTTGCTAAACGTGTTTTTAAATTGAACTAATTTTTTGTCGATTACTTGGTGTGCATATATTCTATAGATCATATACAGGACAACACAATCGATCTCCAGTACATTTCCGTTTATTGACGGAAATTCCACAAGAGAAATTTTAAACTGTGCTTGCGTTGACTAACTGAACTAAAATTTAGCATTCTTTGTAGTATATCTACAAATCTACAGACCATATACAGAGCTTCTCAAAATAATTCGGATATTTTTCTAAATGGTGTTGATCATTCCTGAATTGGGTTTTTCAATGGGTTTTTTCTATATACGTTTTCGAAATTATTTACTTAAACATCATCTTTTACTAAGATAAAAATTTGTAAAAGTATTTTATAATTATGAGTTGTGCGATTTCTTTACCAATTTGAATAATTGTGTTAAAATTAATCTAGTATTTTAGAATTGTTTGAAAGTCTTACATAATCCATGCTTGACGCATGATTTTTCCTTCTTGTTTAATTGGAAATATAATAAAAATTAACAACTCACAATCATATTCAATAAAGTTCTGAATTATGACGTGAATTTATGCTTACGTAAAAATAATGAGTGTCGTTACGGCTCATTCTTATTTAATAATTTATATTTAACTATTATCTATTATTAATTTACGAGATATATAGAAATTTTACCTATCGACGGTTTTCTACTAGTGTTTGTATCCAGAGGGAAAACAATCTTTTTTATATATATACAGCTAACCAGGCCCCTACCTGCACGGTATGAGTGCCTAGCTTGACGAGTTAGTACCTGGAGTGGGCCGATATTCGCCTGTTCACAGCATGCCTGTGATTCACCTGACAATAGTTTGTTTGCATCGCTGCAGTGCTCTGTAATGGTTTGCTACAGTTCTCTTTGTTTGCCGGTTCAAGGTTTCTATTTAACTTTATTGAATTGGCAAATTTAAAAAAAAGTAAAAATTAAAGAAGCGAAAGGAATTGGTCTCGTAATTTAGAACCTTGATGAGATGACGAGATCTTCACCTAACTAGGCACCTGCAGATGTATAATCCATAGGAAACTTGGAGGACTTTGCACCCACGACAGATTTTACATGCACCAGGCGCCATTAGCACACACGGATTTACATATTTGCCATATCTGTTGCCTTGTCACGTTCATGGTGGGTTGTCGCTGTAATATTTATCGCCTATTTTATGGGCTGATTTCCCTTTTTGTTTTAGTTGTCTCTTCAGGGTTTTTTGCCCTTTTTATGGGCTTACACCTGTTTTGGGTTGTTTCTGTCTATTATTATTCTTTGGTTTTTTATCTCTATCTTGATAAATTGGTTACTCTAGCTTGCGCTAGTACTGGTTGTCACATTTTGAAACTTGGTCTTCTTGCGAGAGTTTCACTGGTTATTATGTCACTATCGTGGGTTTTGTCACATTGTAACTTTTGTTACTAGTGGTTGTCACATTTCTGGATGTTGCGCACACATTTTTGTTGGTTTTGTGACTTTAACTCACCCGTGCATTATAGCTAGAGGTGTGGATTTATATATTTTTTCTTCGTGAATACGCTTAATGCGATCAGTCCATTGAATACTAATGGCTGTTATCATTGCTTTTGAATTTTGTGCAACTTGGTGATTTGTTATTTGTGAAACTTGGTGCACTGATGGAGTGGGGCTTGTTCCGTGGCCGTTAGTGCATCATATACCTATCAGGATGTATTGACTTGATGAGACAGTATTTTTTTCACTGTTCACTTTCTTTGGAAGGTGTACTTTTTGACCAATTAATTATTTTGTTGTGTTTTGTTCACTTTTTGTTGATTATTTGACTTCATCAGTTGGTGAAATGCAGTCTGTCACAGATGACTTCCACTTCTCACTAGTGCTGAAAAAATCTACTAGGGAAAACAATCTTATACATTAACTGAAAAATGTTGATAAAAGATTCATTTGCATAAATTTAGTTTATTTTATATTGAGAATTATTCTTTTTTTTTCTTTCTTGCAAATTGAATGATTTTGTTATCCCCTTTACAATATATTTTTTTTCAAATTTACAGATACACCCTGGACATTTTCATATAACGCTATGAAGATTTAAGAAAAAATGCATTAACCATGGACTACAGGTTGATTTCTCCCATAGAACGCAGAGTGACAGTTAAATATTACTGATTTAAAAGTAAATGTTGGTATAATTTTTAATAAATAGACGACCACTGAAACACAAATTATCCAGAACATTTAATAGTAGGCACAATTCCCAGTGGATTGGTACCTATATAGTTTTATGCGGAATTAGTATAGGGTAATTACTTTTTTATTATCTTAGGACTACACATACTTTAAAATACAGCTTCAATTCGATATGTGGTCAAGGATTCAAGAAATAAAAAGTAATAAATAAAGATGAATAATGAAATAAAATAAATAAAAAATCACCCGTAAAAAGTTTGTATGTATAATCAAATGCGGATGTCTTTAGTATTTAATGGTTGTTTACAACGGAACATCCTGAATATCAAAAACTTTCGTAATCCTACTCGTAAATCAAAACACATCCTACATTTTCCAAAATCAGACAACAAAATATTTTAAAACCCGCTTCAAGCGTTTAACAACAATTTGATTTATAGTAATACAAATCTGTAAATTTTGAGTTTTATGATTTATGTAAAGAGTAGTTTTGACATTAAGGATAACGTAATTCTTATCTTTTGTATATATGGGCGATATATACATCAAAATTTAATAAAACAAGAAAATATTCATAAACGTAATAGACTGGTCAAAATATGAAAACCAGTAATCCAAACACCTTTTATTATTTATATAAACCCTATTCGAAACACTAAATTGTTTTTTATTTTATAATGTAACTATTTTACTAATAAGGAAAAATAAATATTTTTCCTTCATAAAATATAAAAAATATTTTCTGACTCAATTGTTGGGATCTTATGTGGCATTTGATTTTATTTCTTGAGATAAGCACCAGGGTGCATTTTTGGCACTTAATTGTAAAAAAAAAAAAAAAAAAAAAAAAAAAAAAATATATATATATATATATATATATATATATATATATACATTGAATGGTCCAGAACTAGCGATGAATGGTTTTTCTATATCTAAATCAGGTTTTAAACTTACCTAATATCGTCTGATCAAAATGAATATACATGCATAAAAAGATAATCCCATTTTTATTAAATTATTATCAAAGCTAAAATTAAAAAAAATACACATTTTTGAATAATCACAAACGAAACAAAATGACAAAATAATCGATAGTTTTAAATCACATGAGATATTCAGACCGTAGATGTAAAAGAGAACATCTAAAACATAAAAAAAGAAAAGAACTGTTTAAAAGAAATTATATTTTGTTGAAAAATCCTTTTGTTGAAAAGACTTTGTGTACATAATATATCTTGCAGTGTACTGTAATTTTTCCTTGTATAAATTCCTGAAATTAAGTAAGAAAAGATAATAAAAAGAAAAAAATAGTAAAATGTATTTGCTTAAAAAGTTATTTTAATCATGTCATTTTAATAATCAATTCATACGCATCATTTCACGTAGAAATATAAATAAGTGCATACTTAGAACTGAAAGCAATCTATGCAAATTTAAAGTTTACCGTACTTTTTGTTATCTAAATAAAATATTATACACATACATATATAAAACAAAGACATGTAATAGAAAACACAATTTAAATTGTATCTGTTCAGTGTGTCTTAATAAAATGTCGTGTACAAACTTTAACAGGTATTAAAAAAGAATTTGTATACAGGAATGTAGGCTTAAAATTCATTTATGTAGTCAAAAATAATACACAGCGTCTCATTACAATCCGAAACCTTTTTTTTTTGTTATACTTTCAAAATACTTTTGTGTTACACTTTTTTGTATAACTTTCAAAATAGTAGAGACATTCTTACGTAATTATCAATAGGCTTACCATAATTTGGATAGTTCTAAAATTGCAGTGCAATTCGGTCACTAAAATCGTATGTAACATTGTCTGTGTTCCAAATTATAGAGCATGCAGTTCAGTGCTAGATTCATAATTTTCTATGATGATTTGGCACCAGTAAGTTTGAAAAGTTGTCTTCGCTTTATTTAATTAGAAACGTTTGCGATTAAATAAGGTAAATATTTATTTTCAAAATAACTGATGCAGTTAGCAGCAATGTATATGCAAATGGTGGTCACTTCTATTATTTCTCATGCGGCCTTTACATTTCACACAAAGTAAGGCAAGTGTGTTGAAAATATCATACAAATATTTTGATATATATTAGAGTCATGAACGAAAATCAGCATTCGGACTGCAGTGAGACCCTTGTAGATATGATAAAATAAAAGAATTGACAACTTCAGATACAAAAATTTTATTGTTTGAGAGTGCACTAACACAGTTTCAGCACAAACTTTTGAGACAGTCTGTATGTACGTGTGCTTACGCATTTACTTGGTATTCATATAGAATCACATCTACATACATAGGTGGGAATTTAGAGGTAGAGATATTATGATCGAACTTGTAAATAAGATTAAAATGAAGTAGTTTGTATTCATGAAATCTGTAAATCGTATGAAAATTAGTAATCTGCTACCTGATCTATATCTGCAAATAACTAATTTATATAAGAATGGAACTACAATTACGTTTCATGCATTGAGGTATTTCATGAAAAACTTTTTAACCCTTTCCAGTCTAATTATTTAAACATTTCCATTGAAAATTATTGTTTTGAAATAGCATCATCCATTCTGCTAACACTATTTCTATACTAAAATCTTTGTGGTCAAATGTGGAAGAAATATACGACGAAGATTATATATATTTTTTTAGTTAATGCTTGCCAAAGCTTTTTTCTGAAGTAGCGGGGGCAACAAGCGTCGTCGAGTCACACTCGACAACTGAATGCAAGGGGTTAATTAAACACTGTCGTGGTATTATTCTTTCGTATTTTCATGCATGTCTAGATTTAGAATTAGCATTAAAATATGAAGCTTGCTGGACCATAAAGAGAGTTTGTCCGGTTATATGTCAAAAATAATGAAATAAAGCCCTATTTCTTTCACTTAGACATGGGTCGCTGACTTTGCACGAGGATATTTTCAGTTTTCCGGTTGCGTTTTCTTCGTTTAATCTTCCGCGTTGGAGGTCAGAAATATTTTATAGTCCATTCTTTAATCGAATTGCGAAAAGATTTTTTTTACTTTTGTTTATAAATATTTATAAATCCAGTTGTATAAATTTATAGCATTTACTCAAAGTGTTAAAAGTGTGAAATTTTTAAAGAAGTGTTAAATATTAGTAAAGGGGTTAAAAATGTAAAGATTCAATATTGCATACTTTTACTATTTTGTTTTTATGGACATAAAGTGTGTATATTTTTTTAAAAATACAATATAAAAATCGAAGTTCTTAACAGTTGAATTTTGATTAGTTAATGCAGCTGAAAAAAATTACAATAGGTTATAACTGAAAATATGCTCAACATTTTGGAGTATAATCGCATCAAACAACAACACAATGAAATTAAACTTGGGTATTTTTTATACATATCATAACATTTTACATAAATATTTGATCCGAAAATTACTAATTAACACTTTGCAAAATACACGTGGATTACACGTCAAAATACACGTCTATTATGCATTTATGTTGCCACAGATGCACAAGCTCATTGAACAATTCTTGAATATTTGTTTCAAAATGTTTACGTACCCTTTTTCTTTTTGAAAAATTATTTATCATTTGTTATTTTGATGTTAATTTTGTAGACTTTTTCACATGATGTTCTGAAAAATATCCTTGAGAGACCAACACTGCACTGTTCAAAATCTGCAGCAAACTGTCAAGTCATTGATCGTTTTTCAAGATAACGATTACTGGACCACATATTAAACGTATCTGATCATATTATTGACCACATTGTGGAGTTAAATTACAGATATATAACCATTTTCTATGAAAACAGTCGAATGTCAGGATAGTTTGCTGCAAATGTTTAACAGTGTGAGGTAAATTGGATAGATTTTTGTGTTTTGGTACAAAGGGTATCTTTTACGAATGGAGATACTTTTGTGTTTTCTTTGATAAATCAAGGCTTTATCAATCCAGAAAAATAATTTCCCTCAGAGTGATATTTTTTTCAAAAAAAAAAAAAAATCAAATATTGTTTCACACCATTGCCTAAGGCAAATTTTAAATTGATTAATTATCATCCAACTATAATTAAAATTAGCTTTCTAAACGCCTTTGTCATAAATAATAAAAAAAAACTATCTATTTACTTAAAAAATTTCTTTAAGCTTATATTTTATATAAGGGGAAGTATTTTGTTTGTATGTAGAATAATAGATATCGTTTCAAGACTTTACAAATTAAAAATATATATATATATCTTTTCTCATCGAACACGAATGATTTTTACATAATTTTCTTTGCTATTCAATGGCATTTCGATATAAAGTTTTTTTTTGTTCTTCCGAATACGGCGGTACCATTTACTTTTCATAGTTTTTAATTTCAATCAATTGCTGTGAATATTGTTGTGAACAATTAAACTTTGTAGTAGCTTCATTTTGGTTCGTGTTATCCTTGTTCTGAAAAAGTTTGGCTTCAATTCAATATTTTAGTAACACTGTCCACCCACACCCTTTGAACTGGTGCGTGTTTAACGATTGCATAAACAATTGTGTTTTGTACATGTTCAGTAGTAAAATGCGGTCATAGTTTTTTTCGGCGGTGATTGTTTTTTTTTTTCAATGAATCATTCGGGAGACATGCGCAAAAGCATAGCTGCCTACTTTCTTTTGTTGTGTTATGTAGAAAAAGTAACACATTTCTGTTATCTTTTTTTAAATTTATATATAAAATTGAGTCTTTATATTAAAACTCCCCTGCTAAAACTGGATATATATTGTATTTGCCCATGACTTAGGCAAGTTGTCACAATATTCATAAAATTTAATTGCTATAAAAAGTAAATTTCTATCAAAAATGTCGGTTTTATACAAAAATAAATATACTACGAATCATTTAAAATTTACAAAAAACTTCTAAATCCATGTTTTTGTTTTAAGTATGCAATGTAATTATAAGTTTTATTGAACTTTCTGATAATGGGATCAATTTTAATAAGTGACTGATCCATTATGACAAAATAAATGACGAACATTTACACATTTTTTTCTAAAAATTGAAAGATAATTTTCTTTTGTTAAAGAGGTTTACATGTAGGAAATCACTGAAGAAATTTCTAATGCTCCTTTGTTTCATATAATTACCGATATCGATTGCAGAAAATTGATGTCTTTCATTTGGTTTTTAAAAAGTTTTTTAAGTATAATGAACACAATTTTGAGAAAAAAGATATCTGGAAACAATATGAAAATCTTATTAAAAAAAAATAATTCTAAGAGACAGAAAACATTAGTTTTACGAAAAAATAAGCATCAAAGTTAAAACAACTGAAAGGTGTTAAAGACCAGCGGAAGGTGTGTTATTATTATATTTTGTACTTACAAGCAGATAAGGATTAGCATCAGAATATCTTAACTGGAGAGCTATGATTTTAAGCTTGAACTTTTTAACGCTACACGTTTATCTGGCAGATGTGTCTTCATTTCAAACAGTTTTGTTGCAAAAACGTCAAAATAAAGAATTTTACACACTTTATGCTGCAAAATTTACAAATTTAAAATTAACTAAAAACTATATAAATACAAATGATGCAAAGTATATATAATTAAAATAAGTAAAACCAAGTACATATAAGTAACAGATATTAAAAATACGAAAATAATAAAGCAAAAATCTGCTGTTCAAATTACTTGCATGTTTTGTTGTAATTCACGCCTTTTATTATTATTATTATTATTATTATTTCCTTTTGTTACAGGTTCTGCTACACAATTAATTAAACTATATCCTCAATTTAAGCAACTCAGGGACAATTATTTTTTCGATTTAAAAAATAATGCAGGTAACCAGAAAACATGCAAAAAAGCGTTCCATTCTATATTCCGTTATATCATTTGTACAATCATTAAAGAATATCAAAATTGAAAATATTCAACAGTACGTTTTTATGCTGTATCCCTTTAAATTGTCCCCACTAGGTTTCCTACTTTTTTTTTTATTTACATTTAGAAAATAATCACAGTAATCTTATTTTACAAATTCGTTTAAAAAAGAGAAACAAAGATGTAAAAAAATAGAATATATTATGGTACACATTTTGCATATAATATATAATAGTTACTGTGGTTTATTCTCCTGTCAATTTAAATCAAATTTAAGGTATCTATATTATTTTTTATGTTATTTATTACTCCCTCAAAATTCGAAAAATTAAGCTTTTATATAGAATTATATATTTATTTGTAAAATTTATTATGTCTTTATTTGAGTTTTATTTCTAATATTCAGAAAAGAAAATGCTATAAAGAAAATGCTATAAAGAAAAGAATTTTCTCAGTGAAAAATTGTAAAGATATTTAGAAGAATTACTTAAATTTAATGAGATTTTATAATCCGTAAATTAAACTGCATAATGAAGAAAGCATGCTACAATTTTTAAAATATAGGTTTAGCGATAAAGGGGAATTTAACTATTCAAAAGATAAAACTGATATACATTTATATTGTTTTGAAAAAGTATTCATTTATTTCTTTTTCTGGATTTTATGAATATTATTTAATTAGTACGACATGATTAAATTAGTTTATGATTAAGCATTAACAAAAATACCCACTCTTATTTCCTCCAATTGTGTTTTATTAAAATAGTTACGGACATTACGGTATCTCTATACTAGAAATTTCGTAGTTTCTGTGTTTAAAAATTAATTTAATATTTTTTTTTACTATTTTCTAGTTTTCAAAATTCTTTTTTATATACACATAAGAAGTTACTAAAACTTTTTATATTATTATGTGTAGCATATTTAATAAGGATTTTTTTTTTCAATATGAAACTATATTGCAAGTATTTACAAGGCATTTTTACGGTTCACTTTCCGATCCACATTATCTTTGAATTAAATTATATGTCCAACATGGATTAAAAAAGTATATTGGAATACAATAATTTTAGCCATCTTAAACACTGTTTGTCAAAAAGGCAGTGAAAATCAATGGATAAGAATTATTGTAATTTTTATAAATCTCCATAAAGAGATAGACGTTTTTCAGCAGTTTCTCAAATTGTAATGAAAATAATTACCACTTTGTATATAAATATTAAATCGCTAGATTTATAATTAAAATATTAATATTTTAGTTCCTTAGTTAAAGGTGTAAAATTAAATATATTGTATCTATTTTTTTCCGGTATTTTTTTTTCCATATACATGTGGTTGAACACCGTCGGCAGAGCAAAATGTGGTATGATTGGACTTTTTCATATATAACTATTTACAAAAAATGTGGTGATTTAAAACGTTATTTTGATACAAAGATATATATTACAGTTAATTCTGTTGGAAATTATGGTCTCAAGAAGCAACTAATAAAAAAGTATGCAATTTTACAGTACACTATAAAAAATGTTTCTTAATCTAAGAAAATATAATATAGCCATGAATTTAAATATACAATAAACTCTTTCAAGTTACTCCCGATACCGAAAAGTGTTCTTTATCTTTAGAAACCACATATACTATTATATTTTTGAAAATTATAGAAGGATTTACAAAAAGAATGTTTCTTTTGATGCCACTGATTTTCGGAAACATTTCCGAGTATTTTTATAGTGTATTAATTTGTTTTCTCAATCCAAGCTAAGGGTTTTAGGATGCTATCATTTCTCAATTAAACATTTTCAGGTGCATATTAAATTTATACATGCAAGAGTAACAAATAATATTAATTTTATTAGTAAAGTTAATAGTGTAAATTTACCATGATGGTCAACAAAACACGTTGCTCGAACATGAAAATGTTTAATTGAAAATTCATAGGATATAGAAAACTGATTAACACATTATAAAAACTGCACGGAAATGTTTTCAAAAATCAGTTACAACTAAATAAAATTTGTTCTTATAAATCCTTCTTAAATGGCTGAAAACATATTGGTTTCTGAGTTTTATAGAGATATAGAAAGTCTTTCGGAATCGTGCGTAACACAGAAGAGGTTATTTTATATTTTAGTTCATGGTTATGTATTTTCCTAGATTAAGGAACATTTGTGTTTTTTCTCCTATGTACTTTCTCCTATATATATATATATCTATCTATATATATATATATATATATATATATATATATATATATATATATATATATATATATATATATATATTATTTATTTCAACGGAAATACGTAATTGTTCGATCTAACATAAAAGGAATAAAACATAACAGTTTTCATAAAGAGTTTTGTCTGCAGTCACACTTTTCGATATAATTGAAGATATATACATAAATGGAAGCTTATTAAATAATGTAAGAGTTTATTTTATAGGTTTATTTTTGCTCTTTGTATACACTGCGTCGAATTTGTAAAATTACCATTACAGAAATTTACCAACTTATTGTGTATTTTAGTTCATTATTATATATTTTCCTAGATTAAGAAACATTTGTGTTTTTTTACAGTGTACTTTCTCCTATATATATATTACTTATTCTAACGAAATACGTAATTCTTCGATCTAACATAAAAGGAATAAAACATAACAGTTTTCATAAAGAGTTTTGTCTGCAGTCACACTTTTCGATATAATTGAAGATATATACATAAATGGAAGCTTATTCAAGAATGTAAGAGTTTATTTTATAGGTTTATTTTTGCTCTTTGTATACACTGCGTGGAATTTATAAAATTACCATAACAGAAATTTACCAACTTATTGTGTATTTTAGTTCATTATTATATATTTTCCTAGATTAAGAAACATTTGTGTTTTTTTTTCAGTGTACTTTCTCCTATATATATATTATTTTTTAACGAAAATATGTAATTGTGCGACATAAAAGGAATACAAAATAAAATAAATTATAATTATAAATCTAGCGATTTAATATTTATATACAAAGTGGTAATTATTTTCATTACAATTTGAGAAACTGCTGAAAAACGTCTATCTCTTTATGGAGATTTATAAAAATTACAATAATTCTTATCCATTGATTTTTGTATGGAGTCACACTTTCGATATAATTGAAGATATATACATAAATGAGTTTATTTTATAGCTTTATTTGTGTTCTTTATATACACTCCGTGAAACTTATAAAATTACCCTAACAGAAACTTACGATTGTGCATTAATATTTTAAGTGTGAAAAAAATAATTTAAAAATTTCGAACATTAAAAAATAATATTTTTTAAAAAGATAATAAAAACAAGTCTTTTACTTAGAGTATCAGCGCAATATAATTAGATAAGTTTTGAAATTTTAAATGTATTTACAAAAAATCTACGTCTGGAAAAGTATTAAAATTTTCTGATTTTTCTTCCATCACATATGGTTTTAAAACATTTGTGTTCTGGATTGTTGAGACGTTGCTTAATATAAACATAATGATGGAAAAAAATCATGAAAAATTAAATGTAAATGCGATAGCTGATGATAGTTTCATAATGATGGGTGAGTAAATAAAATAACTACATAAATAAACAAGAGCGAAAAATCATGCGTCAAGCATAGATTATGTAACACTTTCCAACGCTTCCAAAATAATTTCACAAATCATTACCGTTTAATAACTTGAAAGATAACATCTAAGTAAACAATTTGTAAAACGCATAACATATTTAAAAACGTAATTTCAGGAATTTCCAACATATACAATATTCGGAAAAATATCCGAATACTTTTATTCAGCCCTGTATATGATCTATAGATTTGTATATATACTGATATTTGTATAGGATGCTAAATTTTAGTTTAGTTAGGAAACGCGTAGCACAGTTTAAAATTCTCCTTCTGGAGTTTCTGTCAATAAACGGAAATGTGTTTGCGAACTTTTGTGCTTCCCTGTATATGATCTACAGAGTTTATACACACCACGTAATAGATAAAAAGCGAGTTAAATTTAAAATCGCGTTCAGTAACTTAAAACGCACTTCCAGGAATTACTGTTAGCAGACAGTAGAGAATTCTTTTGTGTGTCCCTGTAAATGAAGGATGACAGCTATACACACAATATTCTGTAGTAAGCCTCTTGTAATGCACCTTAGTGATATATATAAATTTCAATGCGTTTAAAATAGTGAAACATTATTTAATTAAACCGCAAACGATTTTTCTCCATAGACGTAATGTGACGGAATTCTTTTGACTGTCCCTGTAAAGTAACTATAAGTGAAATGCACACCCTATTCCATATTAAGCTTCTTGTACTGCACCTTAGTGATATATATCAATTGCAATGTATTTGAAACTGCGTGACATCATTAAAATAAACCGCAAATGATTTTTCCCCATAGACAGTAATGTAACGGAATTTTTTTGAGTGTCCCTGTAAAAAAAACTGTAAGTGCTACACACTTCAGTTGAAATAGGGATCATGCTATAGATAACGACAATAACATATAAAAATTACAGGGCAATTTGAGCATATTTACGGGAGTTAGAGCACAGACAGACGGCCACGCGGCCAGACAAACCGAAGTCATAAACACTTTTCAACTAGGTTGGAAAGTGTTAAAAACCAGAAAAAATATGCACAGAATATGAAACACTTTCTAACACATTCAGAATACTGTAACAAAACTTTACCCTTTAATACGGGGAAATATGATGTCTAAGTAAGCAAGCGATGGCAAGGGATGACCGCCCCGGGGAACTTAGCTTTCGCTTTAGAGTGTAAGTGCTATCCTTCAGGGGTAGTGTCTAAGTAAAAATCTGGAAAACGCTTAACATATTTAAATACCCAATTTTAGCAATTACCATCTATATAATCTGAAAATTATTCGAATTGTTTATTGCAGCCCTCTATATGATATACAAATTTGTGGATATACTACATAGTATGAAAAAATTTAGTTCATTTTGGAAAAGCATAACCGAGTTGAAAATTCCCCTTCAGCAATATCTGTCAATAAGCAGAAATGTACTCGTATTCTTTTAGCAGCCCTGTATATGATCTATAGAATTTATATACATCAAGTAATATAAAAAAGTAGTTACATTTAAAAACGTATACCGCAATTGAAGATGCACTTCCAGAATTAACTGCTCACAGACAGTACTGCAACCGAATTTTATTGTTTAAAATTGTGTAACATCATTAAAATACACTGCAAACGATTTTTGCCCATAGACTGTAATGCAACGGTACTCTTTTAAATGCCCTGTAAACAAACTCTAAATGTTACACACTTCATTTTCAATACCGTACATGCCATGGTTAAACTCAATAACATGAAAAAAATTAACAGCATCTAATTATATTTACAGGAGTTAAAGCATCGACAGACAAGCGGGCCGGCAGACAGACGGACAAACCGAATTCCTAAACACTTTTTCGCTACGTTGGAAAGTGTTAAAAATAAAATAAAATATAGACCAGGGCGTTTCTATATTAAACCAATCAACTGTCTGATATAAATAAAATGAAGAAAAAACCATGATATATTAAATGTAAATGAGATAGCTGATGATAGGTCAATAGTGGATATGACTCAGTTAATGAAAAATGAGTTTACTTAAATGATTGGAAGAGTAATATATATAATGAAAAAAATTGCACATCACCACTCAATTTTTATCCTACTCTGCTTAAATTAAGCGAAAATGATTTAATTAATAATAATATAAACTTTCTTGACTTAAAAATTAATACTACTAATAATTATAAATTATTTTTTGATATTTATGATAAGAGATTTGATTTCCCATTTAAAGTAAATATTTTTACCAATTTTGCTTCATGTTTACATAAATCTGTTTATAAAAATATAATTATCAATTATCTACATCGTATAAAATACTTATGCTCAGATATAAATAAAAACAAAAATATTAGATATATTCGAGATCAAGCAAAAATATATGGTTATCCAATTTTTATGATAAATTCAATCATCAACTCTTTTAAATAACATTTATTATATAATTTAAATATAAACATGGTATGTAATAAATTAATGTTTTAGTGTGCGATAACATATAACAAAAGATATAGAAAATAATAATTATAACATACATTATTACAATTATAACATATTAGGAAAATTAATATTTAATATTTTTTTGAACATTATATACACTTTATATAGAAAATTACAATTATAACATACATAATTACAATTATAACATATTAGGAAATTTAATATTTGATTGAACATTATATACACTTTGTATAGTTGTGATTGTGCGTTGCCGATCACCTCTGTTTAAGGTGTTATTGATGTGCAGTTTTCATACATTTATAAATTAACTTATACAATAACAAATTAAATTATACATGGATAACATTGGTGATTCTAACTCATAAACATATCTATTTGCAATATATATAAATATAAATATATATAGTTTTTATTTTTGTCTATGAATAATTAAATTTAACAAGTATTTTAATTACTGCATTGCATTAATTTGAATGAAAAACAGTAGTAATACTATTAATTATCAATTTTATAAATTTTGAGATATTTTGAATTGTTTATGAATTATTTAATTAGATATTTAAATTAATCTATGAAATATAAAATATATTTACAATGTAGTATAAATTAAACATTAATTATTTAATAACAAGTCTAATATATATTTAAGTAGTAGTAAAAATAAAACATTAATTATTTAATAATATGTCTATAATATCAGTGGATTAACACAGCTGGCTGCAACAACAATTTGAATTAAAATAATATCTCTTTTACATAATATATTCTTGTTAAGAATATCTGAAATGCTGTGCAAGTTGAATTAATTCTGTGTAGATTTATTCATATAGTAGTATTATATTTTATTTGAATTTAAAGTAAAACTACAAGTTAGTATTGTTTTTTAAAGTTTATTTATATAATTAAATCTAATGAAGCGAATATGTAACTAATAAAGTGGATATCTAACTAAATATTAATTAGGAATTATTATAATACCAATAGATGGCGACACTTTACCTTTCAGGTAGTTGTTGATAATATTGATAATATAATATTGATAATATTATATTTAATTTAACTATAGAGGGAGCTATTGATTGTATATTAATTTTACTTTCAGGAATTAAAATTGGATGGAGTAATATATATTCACGGATATAATTTTGTTATAAGTGTATTAAAACCAGAATTATTTTGTGTGTTTTTGAATCATTTTGTGTTTGGGTGTCATCGATGGGGATGTGTTTAAAAAAAAAGGTGTGCTCTCAACTTGTCTTTCAAATCATTTCTCTCAACTCGACTTAGTCAACATGTATGATGCATTGCCATGTGGATGTGAATATTATGCAGAAGTTGTGACATTTTAAGGATTCTGTATAATTATTGTGAGTAAAATATTTTATCTACACTTTACGCGTTCATATTTCCAATTTTATTATTTCAAAACTGTTATCTCGTGGTAATTTCGTGAGGTGTTAAATACAGTTTTTGGGATAATCGATGTGAATGAAATATATTGTATATTCTTAATGGTTTTTTGTTTCCTATTTAAATATTTCCAAATTTTAATATTTCCAATTGTTGTCTGGTAATAATTCAGTGTACCTGGATGATTCTACTGATCTTAGCATTATGCCAGTAGAATTATGAAACACTGAATTATTATTTAAAACACATGTGGGTGCATCCAGGCTGATGAGTACATGTGCATGTGTTTTTTCATATCCAATTCATATTTAATTCTCATGTGGTCCAATTTTCCATTGTATATGGTTCATATTTAATTTATTAATCCATTTGTATTTACTTAATTGCAACTCCAATTTATATATATATATTTTTTTTTTCCCCTTTCTCTCTATTTCTTTTTTCTTTTTTCAATATTCTTTAGGTATGAGTAAAATTTGGCCAATTACCATTGAAGCACAAGCTATGGTAATATTATGTTTGCACATGTTAATTATTAGCTATGTGGTATTCTGTATACACAATATCATTAATTATCTCTTAGGAGATTTAAGTAGAATGATAATAGAACTTGATATGTTTTTTGAAATTCATAGATATTATATATATATATATATATATATATATATATATATATATATATATATTACACTTGATATAAAAAAATTACTTACGTTAATGTTTGGAAAGATTATCTCAGATAATAGTGGATGTAAAATATTTCAAAGTTATAGAAAATATAAACAATACAGAAAGTTTCAAGAAGAATCATCCGATTTTTAAAAAATACACAACTTTTAAGCTCTTAATCCGACGGGGAACCACCACATTGGAGCTTGGACTGAGGCTAACGAAAAAGACAGGCTACCGCGGTGCATTCCACTTATCTTTTTTTACAGACCGCTAGAGTGACGTGATGTTCTTTTCGTGCACCTGCATTGGTGCATTCGAGCATCACGTGACTCCGCCGGTCTGTAAAAAAAGACACGCGTAAAGGACCGCGGTAGCCTTTCTTTTTCGTTAGCCTCGGCTTGGACTTTCGAAGATTTTGAACAATTGCATTCCTCGGCGATGGATCGGCCGTACGGGACCTAACGATTCAGTTAAACATCTCTGGCCTACAAGATCGCCGGAACATTCAGTGTGCGATTTTCTCTTGTAGGGGTATATAAAAGACTACTTTTATATGCCGCTCCTATCAGCTACTTTAGCCGAACTGAAGATACGCATAACGGCAGCCGTGGAAGCAGTGGATGCAGATGTGCTCGCAAAAGTTTGGGTAAATTTGACTATTGTATAGACATATGCCATGCACCGAAATGTGGACATATTAAGCACTTTTCATTTGGTTTGTATAAAAAACCTTTATGATTCGCCATGTAATATAAAATTAATATTAAGTGTCTATGCTCAATATGGTTTTAAAATATACGCATTTCAAATAGGTTGATTCTTTCTGAAACACCCTGTATATTTTTCCGATTTATCTATGGTACATAGCAGATAACTTTTCTTTTAAAATGAGACAAACTTATTTTAACAAGTTGGACATTGTACGTCAGACGTGACAAATGAGGTGCGTTCGTTTCGTGCTACAACTGGTTTTGCAATGTAAAAAAATCATCGTTATTATTTCAGTGAAATAAATTATATCGTCTGATATGAGCGATATCAGGACACCAATTTCTTTAGTTTATTACGTATGCAATGTTTACAGATGCGATTTTTTTTCGACACTAGACAGCGCTATAAAATTCACCATGGAGATCTTGCTTTACGAAGGATTACTTCCATGGTTTAATATTTCTATGACTCACGATGAATGAATCTTTTGTTTATTTACTTTAATGAATTGAGATATTCGGCTGTTAACCTAATTTTCACTGTGATTTTTTTTTCTACACCATGCAGCACTGTAAAATTCACCATGGAGATCTTGCTTTGCGAATAATTACGTCCATAGTTTAATATTTTTATGACTCATAATGAAAAAATCTCCTGTGTTTATTTACTCTAATGGGTTGAGATATTCGACTGTTAACCTAATTTTCACTGAAGTTATCTCAGAATCTATACATTTTTTAATGTAACTCATTTCTCAAGCAAACAATTTTTTTGAACGACTTTTCTAAGAATGTAACTTTTATGCAATTTTATTCGAAAAAAATAATTTTGAATAAAAATGGCCACTTGGCAAATGGGAAAAGATGTGGTTAGCTCGTATTTGTATTTCTCAGTCACATGACTTGCGCTTTTATGATACAGACTACATATGATAGGACTTAATAGAATAAAGAAAACTTTTATTACTTTATCTTTTTAAGGTTTGATTCGATTTTCATAAAATTTGAAATGACTCGACAAAATTCTGCAACGATTATATATATTAAATTTCAAACCATTCGGTTTGGTAGTTTTTGCGTTGTTATATGCGGACGGACGGGCCAGATGACGACTGTATAGGTGCTACGTATTTATATAATTCCAAACGCACCTAAAACGCAATTGAAGCGATTTATAAAAAAACGAATATATTATATTTTAAATATCAAAATCTATAGACGAAATGCATGTTAGCATTCACATATTAAAATAAATTAACGTAAATTTACTGTCAAAATTAGAAACAAAATGTGACATACGTAAAATAAAGTTGCGCTTTTTTACTGGGTTTTATCCAATTTGATGTTTATATAAACAAACATGAGAAAGCTACGATATATTTTCAATGGAAAGATTTTGGAAACTCGCCCAAGAGAAATAGTCTAAAATTAACAAAGTTGCGTTTTAAGAGCATTCAAACTATTTAAAATAGATCCATCAAAAAGAAAAAGTGTTGGATTAGTCAAACTTGCTAAAAACATTGTATCTCTTTTTGAAAATAAGTACGTATTGAAAAGAGTCACATTTCATGATAAAATAATATATGTATTCTTTAAAAATAACATTTAAATATAAATAATAAAAGCTGAAAAATAGTTGAAAATATATTTAAAATTAAAATTAAATATATATAGTAAATTTAAAATTGTTATTAGCTTATTACAAGTTTAAAATTATTATAAGTTTATTATAATAAGTTTTAATAATAACAATAAAATTATCATAAGTTTAATATAATATATTTTAAATTATAAGTAATCAGTTAAAAAGTATGTATTTAGATATATTTACATGTGACTTATATTGACAAAAAAAAAAAAAAAAAAAGAACAAAAAAAACGATAATATATTTTCTTTAGTATTCTACAGTAAATTAAAATTGTTACAACCTTCATAAATAAGGGGTTTCAGCTCAAAGGCTATCAAACCCTCAGAGGTAATGTGCCCACAGTTTGTGTATGTACGTATGTAAGTACGTAACGCGATAACTCTTGATAGAAAAATCCGATTTGATTCAAATTTTGTATATAGATTCATCCTGATAAGACACTTCCCTGTTTAGTTTTGGGGGTTCATTGGTTAAATATAAGGGGGGAACGGGGGGCTATTCGCCCCTTAATTCAGATAAATGTGTTTTCATGCAGAATTATCTGATTTGCTTCAAATTTTGAATGTACACTGTGATAAGGCGCTTCCTTAATTAGTTTTGCGGATTCATTGGTTAAGTATAAAAGGGGGTATGGGGGCTAAATCCCCTCTTAATTTAGGTAAATGGATTTTTCATGCAGAATTATGCGATTTGCTTCAAATTTTGAATATAGATTCATTGTAATAAGGCGCTTACCTGATTAGTTTTTGGGGTTTATTGTTTAAGTATAAAGGGGGGAACGGCGGCTAATCCCCCCATTTATTTTAGATAAATGTGTTTTTAACGCAGAATTACCCGATTTACTTTAAATTTTGTGTACAGTTTCATTATGATGACGCACTTCCCTGATTAGTTTTGTTGTTTCATTGGTTAAGTATAAAGTGGGTGAACGGTGGGCTAATACCCCTTAATTTATTCATGCAGATAATTCCGATTTGCTTCAAATTCTGTATATAGGTTCATTGTGATAAGGCGCTTCCCTTATTAGTTTTTGGGGTTCATTGGTTAAGCATAAAGGGGGAAACGGGGCTAATCCCCTCATTTAATTTAGATAAATCTGTTTTCACGCAGAATTACCCGATTTGCTTAAAATTTTGTAAATAGGTTCATTGTGATAAGGCACTTTCCTGATTAGTTTTGGGGTTTCATTGGTTAAGTATAAAGGGTGTGAACCGGGGGCTAATCCCCCTTTAATTTATTCATGAAGAACATTCCGATTTGCTTCCAATTTTGTATATAGGTTCATTGTGATAAGGCGTTTCCCTCATTAGTTTTGGGGATTCATTAGTTATGTATAAAGGGGGGAACGGGGGACTCATCCAACCCTTCTTAATTTATTGTCTATTTCTTTATTTTTCGAGGGGTATTATTCTTTGATTTAAGAGTATAATATACAATTAGTGTGAATAGCCTGTGAGCTCAATGCCATCAGTTTAACTGGGCACTTTTCTTTTTATTTAAAACTTTCGAACATAGCTGAAAAGTGTTTATAAATTTGGTTTGTCTGGCCTTGCTGTAACTGGTGTAAATATATTTGGATTACCATGTAATTGATATATGTTATTAAGATTTACCATGGCATGTTCGGTATTGAAAATAAAGTGTGTACCATTTATTGTTAGTTTACAGGGACACTCAAAATTATTCGGTTACATTATGGTCAATGGAGAAAAATGTTTTCCGTGCATTTTAATAACGTTACACTATTTCAAACATAATGAAATTGATATGCGTTGCTGAGGTGGACCACAACGTTTCTTCTATACAATATAGAAAAAGTAGCAATTAAAATTTGTTTACAGGGACACTCAAAAGTATTCTGTTTTAATACGGTCAATGGATCAAAAATCGTTTTCAGTGCATTTTGATTATGTTACGCTGATTCAAACAAAAGAAAGTAATATGCATCACTCAAGTGAATGGCATGATGCTTTAAATAGAGTACACAGTAAGTAGCAATTATAGTTCATTTACAGGGAGGCACAGAATTGTTCCATTACAGAGAAAGTGGAATCTATGAAGAGAAAGTGTTTGCAGTATATCACAGTTTAATTAGAAAGACACTCAATGAATTCGGTTACAGGACTTACTATGAGCCATAATTTCTGAATATACGTTTTGAGCTGTGATATGCATTTAAAAACTTAACTAATTTTTAGTGTATTACGAGGTATTCAGTTTAAATACGGGGTTGCACGAAACAATTGAGGGGGTTAGAATGACAGTGGAGTAAGTCAATATTTAGTTATTTGAGAAATAAAGAGTTTTGTGGAACTTGTTGCATGGCCGTTGCATTAAGTGGTCCAACTTCTTTTTGCCCTCTAACGACTCTCTAAGTGAACTATGACTTATTTGACCCTGGCACTGAACATACATTAATATAAGTTCAATGAAAATATGGTTATCTAGATTTTTCAAATTTTTGACTTACTCCACTGTCATTCTAACTCTCAATTGGCACACATTTCCGGCTATGGACATCAATTGCTGAAAATGGATTTTCCTGCTTTATGTGTGTTATCTTTTAATATTTAGATATCTCATTTCATTGTATGAACAAAAATTAAACTTGTTAATGATAGTGTTGGAATGTGTATCATAATCTATGTCGTGTTGCATGATTTTTCGTTTTTGTTTCCTTTATTGTAACTTTTGCTGCCCTCCTTCTCTTTAAATGTAATTTACTCAACTAATTTTTGAATTATCATGTTGAAATTTCAAATGGTGCTATTAAAAGCACCATGTTATGTGTTATGATAAATTATATTCTTAAACTAAAATAACTAAATTGTGTGATAAATGTTTCAGATTTCTATAGAACTTTTGAATTAGCAAATATTGCCTAATATCATACTATGTTGATTATTGTTTAAAATACATTAATTTAATAAATTTGCTTTTAATAATTAAATACGTATTATTCAAGAAAAATAAACTTGATACTGAATAATACTTTAATTTTTCATAAAAAGTTTGCTTTTAAAAATGACTTGAAAATGCCCTTTTAAAAATTGCTTAACTCTAGCAAAAGATTTTAGTTAAAATTTTCAAAATACTTTTATATTGAATTCTAGCAGACGAGGTCATTAGCCTTGTTGGTGCTTTTCGTGTACTGTTCCTGGTAAAGTTCTTTAGACATCAGAAAGCATGAACAACTTCTTCTTAGGCAACATGATCATTTTTCTTGTTTCATGGCAATCTACTTTAATGATGCAAACTTTCTAAACTATTACCTTAAAAAAAGATCATTTTGCGTGTTTCACATGCATTGTTTGAAAATGCCTTCTATACATGAAAATCATAAATTGTTTTTCATTGAAAAATTTCTCTTTCATTAAAAAGTATTCATTAAGTGTGTTGAAAGAAATGAAACACGAATTTGCACTATTTTTCTTTAGAGATTACCCTGTTATTTGTAAAATGAAGAAACTCAAGAAATTAACATTTTTTCCACCTCTATGAGATTTTTAAATTATTAATTTCCAATATTACCTCAAACTACGGAATTTATGAAGGTTTTCAAGCTATTAGAAGGGAGTTCCAAATTTTACTTCCGTACGAATCACAAACATGAATATATTATACGAGTAGTAATTTTCCCATCTGAGCAAAAATGTTTCCAAGCTGGAACTCGAACACAGAACATTTGGTTTCAATTGCCAATGCTTTTCCAATTGAGCTATCAGGACGAAATCCCAGCAATACAATATTCGCTAAGAATAACCATTTGGTCATGACATCTAGATTGTAATTTGAAATAACATAACAGAATAAACCGCAGGTAAAAGACTACTCGTATAAATTATTTACCAATCAGTTGATTGTATTAAAAATTATTATAGTGTAATTTGTTGTGCTGTTTCAGATACCACTCCAGATGTCATGACAAAATGGTTGTTCTGGGCTAATATTGTGCTAGCTGGGGTGCTGTCCTGAAAGCTCAATTGGAAGAGCATTGACAATTGAAGCCAAAGGTTTTGGGTTCGATTCCCAGTATGGACACATTTTCGCTCAGATGGGAAAATACTACTCGTATGAATTATTTACTAATCAGTTGCTTGTGCTAAAAATAATTATAGTACGAATATATTAATTCACTTCAGTTGGAATTATTTTTAAAACATCTTAGCGTTTTGTTTTAAATTATCCTATCTATATTATAAAAGACAAACGTGTCCGTGCGTAACGCTGACGTTATTTTGCAAATGGCAACACTTGGCGATCAAATTTCGGTTTTTCGATTATTGCTACTGCAATTTTTTTAATTTCTAAACATCGCATATTTTTAATTTTTACACCGATATATAGGAAAAAAATCTACTTTGATTGTTCTGTGAAATCTACTTTGCTAAATTTGTAATTTGTTTGAAAACTGTATCGCAATTTACTCATTTATTAAGGTATTTAAATTAAATTTCAAGCAAGATTTAAAAAAAAAAAAATCTAGCTATCGCTTGCATACGATTACAAAATATTAATCTGTTTGCACTTTAAACAATATAAAAAGTTCAGCATTTTTTTCCAGATAATATTCAATAACGAAATTGAAACTTCATTAATCAATAAATAAAATTGTATAAATAAAACCCAAATTTAACAGACATGTAATTCAAAAAAGCGCTTTAAACCACTGAAATTATCAGAATAATAATAGAATAATAATAAAAATAACTTCTGTAGATAACGAAATTTTTAGCGATTTCTTTGGCTATTAGCTTCTTGCACGAGGCCTATACGAAATTGCCGCTTTTAATAAATTTCAAAATTTTATTTCAGCATATAATTGACATATTTTATATCAAAATACTCTTTGAGTTGTTTGGGGACAATTTAAATAAATATTAAATGAAAAAAATCTATTGGAGTTTTCAATTTAAAAACAAAAGGTGGTTTTCACATATATTCTCTATCCCGGAAATACCGGGTTGATACCCTAGTTTTATATAAAAACCCAAAACAGCAAAATTAGGATAAAATGCAGTTACTTAGATATGGAATATACAAACATTTATAGTTTTTTAATTAAACATTTTATATTTTCCGTTTTCTTTAATTTAATACCAATTCATATGCCAAAGGAACTTTTATTCATATTATAAAACATTTTTACTATGGAAACTATCTAAATACGTATTCTAACAAATCGAAAGAGTCATAAAATAGCAAACTACAAATCCTTCTCAAGTCATTAGTCTTTATCATGGGGCTATCTGCCGCAAGAAGAAAGATAACACATATGAAAGGAGGCGTTTTTCAGAGGATAATGAAGAAACTAACATGAAAGGTTAATGGTGGCTCTCATTGACGTGGCAAGATAGTAGAAGATTTCATATTATCTCATATGAGCGGGCTTATAATTTTGTTTATCCTTACCATTAGAAATGTCACAAAATGTTTCATTACTTTAACGTTTTATATACTGTTAAAAGGTAAATATTAGTATACGTATTTCATGCTTGATAAATAATTTAAAAGTTCGTGTACCTTTGGAATATAAAGAATTTAAGAAAAGTTTTCAAGCTTGCTATCTAAAAACGTATTAGACCTTCTTGTACATAACTTTTAAGAGCTATGTAAACAACAGTACTCTTTTGATTTTTGGATTTTCAAAAAGGATTTTATAGAAAAATCAAAACTATGTTTGTACGTCAAGCAAATTTAATATAAATTGAGCTTAAACTGTCATTTAATGAAATACGCAAACATTTTCTGATGAAACGTTTCATATTACCTGTTTCCCTTAATTAGATGTCAATTCATATGATAAAGGAACTTTTATTCATATCGTAACAAATTTTTATCATGGAAACTATCTAAATTCGTATTCTTACAAATCTAAAGCTACACAAAAAAGCAAACTACAAATCCTTCTGAAGTCGTTAGTCGTTATAATGGTGTTATCTTCCGCAAGAAAAAATAACACATATAAAAGGAGGTGGTTTTCGGAGGATAATGAAAAAAGTAGTCCGAAAGGTTAATGATGTAACTCGTTGACGTGACACGATAGTAAAAGATTTGATATTATTTCTGATGAGCGGGCTCATAGTTTTGTTTATCTTTACCATGAAAAATATAACAAAAGATTTCGCTACATTAACGCTTTACATACTGTAAAAAGGTAAATATTAGTATACTTACTAGATTAATTTTAGCACAATTATTCTGCAAATAATATAATAAAATCACTTGTTAATTTTGAATTAAACTGTAATTAATGCTTAAAGTGATAAAAAAACATAACATAAAAGGTTTAAAAATACTTTTTAATATAGATTACATATGTTTCCTTCACTCATACGGTGACATCTTCAGATCAAAATGATAAATAAAATATTCTCGCAAAGTTTTTGAAAACGATAAACATAAATCACGAGTTCACATGTCCAATGCAAGCAGGTGCTTAAATTGGTCAAACTGGAAAACGTGCAGACTATTATTTTATTTTATTTCTATTGCTTTTTCAATTTGCGCAATAAAAATAAAATAAAATAATAATCTGCACGTTTTCCAGTTTGACCAATTTAAGCACCTGCTTGCATTGGACATGTGATCTTGTGATTTATGTTCATCGTTTTCAAAAACTTTGCGAGAATATTTTATTTATCATTTTGATCTGAAGATGTCACCGTTTGAGCGAAGGAAACATATGTAATCTATATTAAAAGGTAGTTTTAAACCTTTTGTGTTAGGGTTTTATCACTTTAAGCAATAATTACACTTTAATTTACAATGATTCTAATTGGTTAAATTGGTCTAATTGGTCTAGTTGAAATAATTAGAATAATTGTGTTAAAGTGAATCTAGTGTAATTACGTACCAACGTTTACTGGAGTGCCATTATCTGCAATTTATTCTATTGAGTTGATTTAGATATCAGAGCAGATGTTATGATCATTAAGGACAGGGTGAATTAAGTCATCCAGATTCGTTCTGGATGGCTCAGTTAGCAGGGCATTGGCAACTTCAGCCAAGAGATCCCTGGTTCGATCTTGCCCCGGACATATTTTGCCCTGTTAGAAATTACAACTCATTAGTATAGGTATTATATGCTTGTTAATTAATTTAAATGTTCTTGTATCTTTCGAATATAAATAATTTAAGAAAAGTTTTAAAGCTTGTTATCTTAAAAGTTATTATAACCTCTTGTATATAACTTTTAAGAGATATTTAAACAACAATACTCTTTTGATTTTTTTTTTGCATTTTTAGAAAAGAAAATTTTATTATTATTATTATTTTAATTATAACCCGACGCATATATTTTCAAGAAATGCGCGCAGGATGATACTCATCTAACTCTAAAATTTAAGTATTCTTGTATGCAAATAAGACAAATATTGTCCGATGAATACGACCGACTATCAAACCAAATCTTATATTCGTTCAATAATAATATAAATATGCATATTAAAAGTATGGAAAAAAATTAAACATAAATAAATCGTAATTTGAAAAATAAATAAATAAATAGATAAATAAATGTTTCTTAGTCTATGAAAATATACAATAACTTCTTCCGAATTACCCGCGATTGCGAAAAGCATTCTTTATCTTTAGAAACCTCAAAAAGGAATATATTTGTGAGATTTAAAGAAGCAATTGTTAAAATTTCGGAAACATTTCCGAATAGGTTTTATAGTTCTTAATAATTTTTTTGAGACAGCAATATCGGTTTTTAGCTTCAATTCTGAATTAAACATTTTCATCTGCGTAGCTGAATTGATATATGAAAGAGGAATCATCAAACTAAAATAATATTAATTTCAATTTTAATGTTAATGCTGTTAATGTAACCATGTTTATCTGTAAAACATAATGAATTAAGTTTGTTGAACATGAAATTGTTTGTTTCAGAGTTGAAATCATCCGAAAAGGCGATTTTTGAGAAAACTGATTAATACATTATAAAAACTACTAGAAAACATTTCTGAAAATCAGTGACAGCGAAAGAAACTTTGTTTTTATAAAGGCATCTTTAAATCTTGAAAGTATATTGATATCTTAGGTTTTTAAACACGATTTTTGTAATCGCGGAGGAGTTTAATGTACATTTTCGTGGTTATATTATATTTTTCTAAATTAAGAAACATTTGGGTTTTTTCTCAGTGCGATGATGTATGGCATATATACGAATAAGGAAATATATATTTTTTATGTGATACCTCAGAATTTATGCTAATGCAAAATTTTAAATTGTGGGTTTTGTTTAAAATATAATAAATTTTTAATTTTTTTAAATGGGTGCAAAAAAACGATTTTTAGTAAATTTAAAAATACTTAGACACTTATATTTTATTATAAACCATTTTGTATATTCTCACGCAGACAAAATAGATAAATTTGCAAAATTTAATTAAAAGAAAAAGCTTATATTAGTTTCCGTCTTCTAAAATATTATTAGTGAAATATAAAAATTTTTACTCAAGACACGATCATTTGTTAAAACGATCAAAGAAATGAACTTGGTTAAAACCACATAATCTCATAATAATACAGTTAACTGAAATAGACATGTCATGCATAATAACTTCTGTAACATGTCATATGATAGCTTATTTAGCTCTATAATAGAGATTTATCAAGTGGTCATTCAATAATCGTGCAGTAACTGGAGTACTATTGAGAACCGAGATATTGTATGCTAATATCAATGATCCGGCTCTTCTATTTAACAATAAATTGAATTATTGAATCATTTTGTAAATAGAGAAAATAATTTAAAATATGGCAATATATTTCGTTCAATAAACCTTTTTATTAATCTATTACCAAATAAAGTATGCAACATGCAACGAATAAGTATTTTTGATAGATTTAGTCACAATTCTCCATTGAAAATTAGAACAATAAGAAAAAGTATTTGGCTTTATTTTTAAAGATATTCTGCCAGACTAGCGACAATTTTAGAACTCCAACAATCTAGACAATGTGTAGGAGTACTTACATTGTGTTAAATGATCAAACCCCGCATTCTCTTCTCTTTCTCTCTCCTCTCTCTCCCTCTTCCCCTCTCCCTCTCTTTCTCTTTCTCTCTCTGTAAATAATAGTAATTTTATAAAGGCAATACAGGGTTTTAAATTCCTATAAAGTTTTAAATATCGCAATGAAATTAACATTACCATACTTCCAACATTCCTTTTTTAAAAAATAATACGAACACATTGAACCAGAAAATTTATTTAATTAAATGCGTCTTGTTTCTTTATGATAGTCATTTGAAACCCACTTCATTTGATATATGTTCATTTGAAAGGAAGTCTCCCATTAATAACAGGAAAGTTTGGGAAGTATGCTTTACACATGTTAAAAATTTATTCCAAATAAAACGAAATTTACAAAATATTAGATAAACCAGAACAAAAAATCATGCGTCAAACATAGATTATGAAACATTTTCCGACACAAGCAGAAAACAGTACCGAATCTTCCGAAACACTACCGAAACACTACCGAACACTACCGAAACACTACCGAACACTACCGAAACACCTTTCTGAAACACTACCGAAGTTAAGTAAGGTGAAAGAAGATATGTAGGAAGCAGTTTAGGAACCATATAACACATTTAAAAATCCAGTTTTAGCAATTACCTTCCATAGTAAAAAAGTAGTCGAATTATTCTCTGCAGCATTGTATATGATCTATAGTACATAGCATGAAAAAACTTAGTTCAATTTGAAATTTCACATTTCGCAATTTTCTATCGAGGGAAATGCACTCGAAATCTTTTGTCCAGACCTGTGTATTATATAAAGACTTTTGTACACACCACATATTAAGCTAAATTTTAACATAGTTCAGCAGGAAAATGTGTAACACAATTATAAACTACCCTTAAGCAAATCACTCCCATAGTCAGTAATACTTACGAATTCATTTGTCTAGCCCTGTATTTGATCAAAAGAATTTATACACACAATGTACTATGCAATTATTTAGTTAAACATAAAAATGCAAACCGAAGTTGTAAACGCACTTAATACACATAGGAGAGACTGTAATTATCGTACTAAGACTATAACCGAAATATTTTGTGTGCCCCTGTAAAAAACAATAAACGCAATGCACACCATACTTTGCAGTTGGCAATTTATAGTGTACCTCATTAATCATATAAATAGCACAATGTTCGAAATAATGAAACATCATTAAATTACGCTGCAAACGATTTTTCCCCGTAGAACAAACATTATGTAACAGAGTTATTTTGTGTGACCCTTTAAATGAATAATAAATGCTTTGCACCCCGTATTCTACAGAAAACATGTTTTAGTGTACTTCATAAAATCATATCCGTTTCATTATATTTGAAATTGTTTGACATCATCAAAATGCATCAGAAACGAATTTTTCCCATTGTTCATAATGTAGCAGAAAAATTTTATTGTCTCTGTAAACGAACTATAAATGCTACACGTTTCATTTTCGATAGGAATCATGCCATAGTAAACTTAAATAACTTACAAAAATTTCAGGGCAATCCGATTATATTTACGAAAGATAAAGTACGGATGTACGGCAAATTGCCACACGGACAGACAAACTGAAGTCATAAAGACTTTTCAACTAGGTTGGAAAGTATGAAAAAGGAGGATAATATCAAATAAACTTAAAAATAATTAAATGATTTGATGAATTGACATATTTACTACTCCGAATGCATGCCTATCAAGGACTATACAAAGAAAAACTATAACTGAAATTGATTAATCAGTAGGTAATCCGCCTGTCAAAAAATGGAACAAAACGCGAAAAATCTATAAAAATCGCAATAAAAAATCCCCCAAAAATTAAAAATCTTTGCACGAATTTCGAATAAACTTTATATTAAAGAAAACAAAATTCACTATATTGGGCTAGAAAATTGAATACGGATTCCTTTTACTATACTGGATAATCGTAGCGAATCGCGGAAAAAAAAAAAAGATGTCTCATAAAAAATAACAGAGAACAAAATTTACTATAATGGGATAAAAGATTAAAACAGGGCTCATTTTACGAATGACGTAAGATCGCCATGGAGCGCGAAAAAAGTCTAACGATCTTATAAAATATTTGCAAAAAATTTAAAAATCGGTGTACTAATTCCGAAAATACTTTATTGAAAATAGGACGAAATTTACTATATTGGGCTAAAAGATTAACTCCGAAATCCACTTTAGTAAAAGATAAAGTCCTTTTACTAAAGTGGAAAATTTGCGGGAAGCGTAGAAAAAACCCCCAGCTTAGAATCACATAAAAAAATCGCTAAAAATTCAAACATAGAAGAAGTAAAAATTTACCATAGTGGGCTAAAACCCTGTAACTGGAATTCTTTCTAGAATGCAATAAAATCGGCACAAAACACTCTAAAACGCTAAAAATCGCATTGAAAATCGTATTCAAAATCGCAAAAAATAAAAAAAAATAACTGAAGACAAAATTTATTATATAAGGCTAAAAGTTTGAAATCGAATTCCTTTTACGAATGTCAGAAAATCAACACGGAACTCGAAAAATAGCTAAAATCGCATTGAAAATTGCATTAAAAATCGCTAAAAGTTCAAAATCTCAAACATAAATTGTGGCTAAATGTTTGAAACCGCATTTTTTTTACGAATGTCAACAAATCGCTCCAGAGCGCGAAAAATCGCTAAAAATTGCATTGAAAATCGCATTAAAAATTCATAAAAATTCCTTAGGCTAAAAGTTTGAAGCATAATTAATTATACGAATGTCAAAAAATCGCTGCGGTACGCGAAAAAACGCTAAAAATATCACTGAAAATGTCATTAAAAAGAACCAAAAGATATAAAATCACGAAGCACAAAATTTACTATTTTAATCTAAAAGTTTGAAGCCGAATTCATTTTCAAATGTCAAATAAATAAATAAATAAATAAATAAATAAAGGTATAAATCACGTTCAAAGTCACATTAAAAAGCACTAAAAATTTAGAAAACACGGAGGACAAAATTTACTAAATTAAGCTAAAAGTTTAAAGCAGAATTCTTTTTACGAATTTCACAAATCGCCGCGAAACTCTGAAAAATTCTAATAATCGCATAAGAAATTCGCGAAAAATTCAAAAACTCTGCACGAATTCCGAATAAAATTTATTACGCATTTAACTGCGCATTTTTGAATTAATTAAAAATATGTATTTACAATTCCTTTTTTATTATATTTTGAAAAAAATCGATAGTTTTTTACTAAAAGAAAAATATATAGGATGCATGCCATTAAAAGAAGAATTCATACATCAACTTGTACAGCAATTTTCTTACACGGAGAGAAAATTTATATCTCTTCAATATCCTTTTAACTAGGTAAACAGGTGATTTAAAGTAGTTTTCGAGATGTTTTTTCGATGAAACGTCACCAAAAATACACATAAAGCTTAAATATTACGAATATTAGAGTCGGACGTCATCAATATCAGCCAGTCTCACTCAGCGCAGTATGTTTCCCTCTCTAGTTGAGTAGTTTAAATCCTGCTTCCAAGCATAATGATTCAGTTATAGAAAATCCATTCAACGGGGCTTATTTTAAAGCTGCCTAATGATAGTGGATAAAGCCATAAGTGGCACTTAGGATGAAAATAATAATTTTTATTTCGAAATGGAATTGCGTTTGCGTTCACGTTATTTGCTTTTCGTGAAGTCCATAAGGAGAGACGAATGTAATATGTGCTGAGCTGTTTAAACTGGTAATCAACTTAAGTGGATATAAGAGACAATTTTTCAGTTTTAAAAGATTTTCATATATACTTTTAAAGAAATGCTACTATGTACCTGCTATTTATCAGATTAAAAAATATATATATTAGCTTTTAAATTCCTTACACTTAATATACTACAATACACTAACAAATACATAAAAAATTATTTGTATTTAAAATGATAAATGAATTTTAAAGTTTAACAGAATAATTAAGGATTTGAATGAAATACATCAGTCATGAGAAAAAACGCTCAAGCTAATGTTAAGTCTATGGGAAGGTTCTTGCGCGATTTTTCGTTCGCATTTTAATATTTTTAAATGATTTTTTTTTGCATAGGATAGCTGAGGTCGATCTCTACCGTTGTTAGTTTTTACTTTTTCGATTTTGGTTCCAGTTTTATTATAAGCGGGTACTTTCACTTTCAGAACCGGTTCAAACCGGTTCCAAAATTGAAAATGTCCGCTTATAAAAAAAACTGTAACCAAAATCAAAAAAGTAAAAGCTAACAACGTTAGAGATCGACCTCAGCTATCCTATGCAAAAAAAATCATTTAAAAATATTAAAATGCGAGCGAGAAATTGCGCAAGAACCTTCCCATAGACTTGACATTAGCTTGAGCGTTTCTTCGCGTGACTAGCGCAGGCTCTGCTGATTTGTTAGCCATACACATAGTCAATGGGAAGGATAACTGGTTTTATTTTAGCGTTACAACTAGTGCCATCTATGGGCGAATAATGGGTTAACAAGTAATGCATTTAGACTATCTCTTGTAAAAGTTTCACAGAGGTAATATCGCTAATTTATTTTTCATTTACAATCATGTAACAATTGACAGTCCCACCTGAACCGCGGTAAATGGAGCAACCTGTCAACATTGCATTTTGTTTAAAATTATGTAAAAATGACTCTGAAACTTTTTTAATGATTCGGACTGTTTATGGTAACGAAGCAATAGTCGAAAGATCTTTTTAAAATGATATTTCAGATGTCGTTATGATAGAGCGTGTACTGATGATGATCTAGAACCAGGGCCATCGTTGACAATTCGAATTGAAGAAAATGCTCAAAAAGTAACAGTAGGTGTTTTAAATCATATATGGACCAGAATTGTTCGAGTTCGACCAGAATATCGGAAACAAGGGATATCATCATTGTTGCACAACAATGCACCGACCCACATGTACAATAGTGTGCGTGATTTCTTGGCCTAAAATAAGATTGTGGTGCTAGATCACTCACCGTACTCACACGATTTAGCTCCATGTAAATTCTAGTGATTTCCAAAATTAAAATTGGCAATAAAAGAAAAGCGTTTAGACAGGATTTTAGACATCCACAAGCCTTCGACCGCGATTCAGAAAGTGCTATAAATTGTTACGGATGGTAAATGAACTGCCGAAGGTAACGCTGTGAAACTTTTACAGAATATAGTGTAAATGTATCGACTGTTAACCTAATTATTAGTCCACTGATGGCACTGGTAGTTATACGAAAATGAGATTAGTCACCTTTCCTTCTGGACCGACTGTGTAAAAAGGAGAAATGCATATTTAAATGCACTATTATATGCATTGTATTTTGAAATACAATTTTAAATAAAATAAATTTTATTTCAAATATGCAGAAAAACAAAATATTTCATGTCAATTTACATGTATATTTAAAATTGAAAAATTTTATTTTGATTATTTGTGTTGGTTTCTGAACTATATTGTATCTTTAGAATTGTTACTAAATGACATAATTAGTGCATATCTGACACGGTGTCAAATATAGCTCTTTTGCACCCCTTAACTTTTAAATGTTGACAGCTATAGCCATAAAAGTCATATCTAAGTATATTAAAATGGGTATTCATTGAGTTATTTATTGAGACTGTTTATAGTGTCTTCTAGTGGCAAAGTCAGAAGTTAGTGTGCTCATTTAAAAATGTGAGGAAATATTCGAAAGTAGTCGATGAAAAACGTCATGCTTGATAATGCGTATGAGTACCTGATTGCTGCAGAATTTGTCATGCGTAAAATTATCAGAAGCCTCAGTCCACACTAATCTCTCTTGTATTCTCAGGATTGTTAAAAATGTATGCAAGACATGCATTTGAAGCATTTCACGACCTACATCAGCAGGTTGACTGGATCGATATTTGCTCCAGGCCGTCGCACACTCTGACGAATATATCTTTCTACAGGCGTTGACCGTATATGTTGCATGAAAGTTCAAACTTATGTTTCAGTATGCCTTGTTACGTATTTTTTCACGTGGATCCAGCGGTCCCATTTAAAATACCAAACAATTGCAACCATATGCATTTTTGGAGTTTTATTCAAATATCAATATATATATATATATATATATATATATATATATATATATATATATTTTATGAGGTTGATGCAAAAGAATGTTTTTCTTTATATGGATTTTCATTCAATAAAACACCACTAACTGAAAAGTTGCACCTTAGCGCAAGTAATCACAACGTTTCTGACTCCTCAAATACCTACAGAAGAGTACGATTTTGAAGGATATAGTGGATATTGAATTTACAAGACATAAGTGTAGGAAATTATAAAAATGTCATAAACCTTACATAAGTATCTGAAATCCAATTAATTTAAATAACAAATAGGCTCAGAATATTGCTCACAAGACGAAAAAAAAATTTACGATAGAAAAAAAAATTGAAATTGCATAACAATCTTTATTTTTTCATCAGCTACTCATTTTCGGTTTTCATCTGTTTTTCCTATTTTTCGGATACACCAGCTTCTAAAAGCTAGTCTAGACCGTATGAGGGATGAAAAACATGTATATAGTTTTTTGATACTGTGAGATTTATAGAAAAACACTTTATAGTTGAAAAACCTTGGGAAAATAGATACAATTTTCTCCTATGTTATGGAATTTCGTCGTGTTACTTTTGTCACACTGTGCTTTGGACACTGAAATCTTCCCACTTAAACGTCTAATAACAATCAAAATAGTCATCCATAACAGATGCGGTACTTTAAGAAAATACATTATTGATCTACTCCATTTCTTGTGCCGCGAAACACATTCAGCGTATAGGAAAAAGCATCATCTCTAAAGACTCATTTTTGAAACATTTCTCCTGTTACCGCGATATTTGAATTAGATTGGAACTCTCTTTTACACCTGCAAAATGATGTTATGTTTCTTACACCTTTGTATATTACACGAAATGCGTTCGACTTGCATACTAACCACTTTATAAGTTGAGATGGATAATGTTTTGCAGACTTTTATACTTTGATTTACATCTGGCTAGTTCTGAAATTAACTGGACGTCTGCTCTCGAACTAAGGTCCTGTTGCACACTACCTTTGAGCAATGTGTCTTATTAGTGTTTTTAGAAAGGTAATATTATCTTTTTTATGACAATTTTCGTGAAATAATTAATTTCAAAATCACTAACACATAAATGAGCACTGTACTCATCCTAATATCAGCATTCACATTTTCAAAATGTTTTTCTGCACCAAACTGACAATGTTCAACAACTTTGTAATTGACTATTTTCTGGTACTTCGTATAATTTTCATAAATGGTACACTAAATGCTGACTTTACAAATAGGCAGCTCAGTAAATTGCCTGAACGAATAGACACTTTGCGCTAGGCATAATTTTTATCACTATAGTAAGAAAAAAAAGCGTTCAAAAGTTTAAAAATGAAAAGAACACTTTATTGTATGACCTGTACAGAATTTTTACATTAATATAAAGAGCATAATGGAATGCAGTAGATTTTATCCCTCAATATGTTCACAAATTTGATAAGTTTTTGTAAAATTAATTTATTATACAAATGTAAAATTAAAATAAATTTATTTGGTTCACATTTTTTCTCTTTAATTCTAAATTATTCTACATTTTAACAGAAAAAAAATATTTGTTTTGTACATTTCATATTGTAAAACAGAAAGTTAAATGATTTTGTAATGGACAAAAGCTCGTTGAAGTTGCTATTCGGATCTTTATGCAGTGCTATTAAATATGTGAACTTTTGGATACTAAAATACGAAAGAATGCAAAAGTTATTTATTTAAAAAATATTTTTAAGTTATTAATATTTTGTTTCGATTGAATAACAATTTATATTGCTATCACTTTCTTTTAATTCTCTGAACAAAAAATTTTCAAATAATGAATCGGTCAACCGTAACATTGCTTACGAAAACTTACAAAATCGTTAAAATAAACTAAATTAAAAAAATAACTATTCTAAAGGGGATTCCCGAACGTGTAACCTTAATTTAGGGACATAAATGCTGAGTATTTCTGTTCAAAAAATTGCCTTCAAATAAATAGAAATTTCTTCCTGGAAAAATACACATTTATCTTTAATTCATTTTATTGCTCTATACAGCGATAAATTTATCATTAAAAATAAATATAATTTAAAGAATTCTTCCTAAACGACTATTAAAAGGAAATGTAAATTGAGTTTTATATCGCTTTTTATTTTTCGAGCTGATCATATCTAAAACGTACGTTGTGTAAAATTAACGAATGAAAACCCAAGTGGCTTTATGAGCTTCCGTTATGAAATATTGAAATAAATTATACATCTTATTGGTGTATTGTATCTTAATGTATGATAATTTCATATATACGAGCGTATTTGTGTATCTGCTGTGAAATTTTAAATATGTTTAGAATAGGTTTGCTTTAAAAAGTATAATAATAAATAAATAAAACACAAAAAAATGTAAAAATATTTTAACGCAATGTTAAACATGATATGATTTATACATATAATCCTGGTTTTTATTTTAAAGAGATAATTTTATTAAAAATTTAAAAATAAAATAACCATATTTAAATGGTAAAAATAATGTAATTTACTAATGTATATTAAAGGCATATGAACAAATTTTCAACTGTGCATAACTGTGCACATTAATAAAATTTCGGATTAATACATTAATACAATTTATTGTATTGTTTATTTTCTATTTGATAAGAGGTTTCAAAAATTATACAGGGATGAAATGATTATAGCATGTGGCGAAATAATTTTTTCCATAAGACATAGATAGTGATATCTGAGACGTGCATATATCATCGATCTTTACAACACTGAAAGAAGCTTGTTCATTTTTAGAAATAAAGTACCAATGACTGGTGATTATTTAAAAATTTATATTGTTGAAGAAAAATTGTTGAAGATAAAATTCATGAAGGAATCACACAATTATTTAACACTAGGGGGCTCAGCCCCCTACTCGCTAACGCTCGCCAACCCCGGCGAATTGCAAGGCAATTCACATTGAGACCGCTATGCGGTCACAGGTCGCTTTGCTCGCTCGCCTCATTTTATTTTTCTAGTAATTCTAGCCGGAATAAGTACTACAATAAATCATTTAGACATATGAAATTGACAATTTTTTTAATGTAAAAAAGTAATTGCAAACTCCGTTGAAAACACAACTAAAAATGCATTTAGTTGATGCTACTAATGGACATATAAATAATTTAAATACTATGAAAAGAGGATCTTGGAAACATAATTAGCACCTATAATATTGTACAGCACAGCACGACTTAAATTCATTAAAAAAAAAACACTACGTGGTAGGAAGATAGTTTATCATCAATGATTGTTTAAATTTCGTTCAACATTTTATTATTCTAATTGGTCATAGATTTCTGCAAAATAAATTATTTTTACTTCAATAAAACGGCAACAGATGGCAGCAGGGCATTCTAGAAAGTTTATATTTTATTATCTCCGATTTTTTGTGTGAGTGAAATTCGTAAATAAATTCTAAATGAATTCATTTGAAAAAAATGAATTCATTTGAAATTAACACTATTTCTCATAATTAAAATGAGGAATCATCTCAGACGCTTTGGATTACGTTCATATTATTTTATTTTTAATAATTGCTAGCTTCAGTTTCACTGCTCTGACACTTTCCGCCATATTGAAGGCGGGGCTAACACAATCTTGTCTGTTCATTGGTCTGAGCTCTGGAAACTACGATTGTTGCCAACGATAAGGTAGAAATTCAGCCCTATTTCCGCGCCACGTAAGACAAATATATATATAGATTGTTTAAGACTAATTAAAGGTGTTCATTAAGATATACTCACTTCTCTAGTGTTTTTGAGCAAAATTATGAAACATTCCGATATAAACATTTTCATGTCTTTAATACATTTTTCAATTCTTTTAAACCTGGAATTTTGTAGATAACAACATTATCTATAAAATTTCAGCAATCATTTGCAAGCTATAGTAAACAGGTACATTTTCACAATCAAGGAGTGTTTGCTGGCGTCTCAATGCTTCATTTCAATCATTGCATTTAACTGATGTGAAGTTGTTCTAATGAGTGCGTTCTACAGTAGTTTATGTTTCTTTCGATATACTTCCATTCACTTTAATTTAGAATTATAGTTGAACACTACCTTTACAGTTTAAAAGACGAACGTTTAGAATTATTTTTCTATGTGAAGCACTATACTATTCATAACTATATTATCGGACAAAGTAATTATTACTTTTCATTAAATTTGATAAAACTCTAATTATTGTTGGTTGTTCATAGTTTTTATCTTTTTGTGCTTTTCATGTTGAAATTACATTTGTCTAAAGATTTAAAGAAAATTCTACTTTTTTTTAAAATCTAAATACAAATTTAAAATACTAAAATTGTGTGCATGTATTTTTACAATTAAATTTGTTATTGGGAAAATTTTTAAGATTCTGTATTTAATAACATCATTTTCCAAGATTACGCTTGAATTATTTCTAATCCAATACACAAGGTGGGCGTGTAAAAAACAGAGGTAAATAAAATTTGATTTAAAAAAAATCACTGGGCTAAGCGCAACAAAGCTTGATTTAAAAACTTTTAAATTTTTAGAATAGATTTAACAAGATAAAAATAGATCGGATTTTCAAGGTGCAAAAGTCGCGATTCCAGCTGAAATTGGATAATAAACTAAAAACAGAAATTAAAAAATGATTCATTAATTTTTATTGTTTCGTATAAAATGGTGCATTTTATTTTGCTCCTATGACAATTTTACTGCAGAATTATTTTAGTCTGATGCACAACTTTTGTCCCTGATGGCGAAAACATGATTTTGTTTCGTCTTAAATCCATACCCCATTGTCAAATAATGTTTGTATCAAGTTTCTTTTGCGTTTGGGGGATAGAAAGTTCTACAACCGGCCAAACAACTATAAATTAATTATGAATGTCAGCAGAATATTTAGGATTTATTTAATTACTAATTATTATTATCTAATATTTCTTTAAGTTTTATCTAATATGAATCTTTAATATAGAAACGAGTACACATACATACTATCAGACATATATTATTCTAAAACTAAATTATTGAAAATATATTTTGCATTCATTAAAAATCAGTAAATACATGAAATTAAACTCTGAGGGGATGTAAAATCTTTTAAGACACAGCTGGCAAGAATATGTACAGATTTAAGATTAAAAAACTTTGATTAATCAATCATCAGCTCGCAGGCTCCTTTGTGAGAAATATTCACCTAAGCACATCTTTAAAGAGATAAGTTAATTAAAGAAGACTGGTGCTCTTACTGCTAATTATCATTAAAATGGTGAGAGGCTGATAATCAATTGGATATTATTTCTCTTATTTCATTTTCTTTTTAAAAAACAGTATGTATTGCCATACGTTCTTCTTATAAGTAGAAAATATAAGTTTAGTGGCAAGAGATATGACAGTAAAAGGAGGGTAAAATAACGAAACAGATCCTATATCTTTTGTGATCTTTAGAAAAGAAAATATGTGTGTATTTTTTATATATGACAAATACAAAAAATATGGATATGATTTGTCTAATGTTATTCAGCGTAAAAACGCGTATATATGTATGCTATATCAAATATATAATTATCTAAGTGTAAAATATTGAAAAAGTTTTTTTCAAAATCATTAAATGAACTTAAAAGTGCCTTTTACTAGTGATAGTGGATGTGAAATCTCTAAAATGCAGCTGGTGAACATTTTTGCAATAATTAAGATTCCTTTAAGAAAGCTCGCTCGGTAATTATCGGGAAATTTTCATCTAAGCATACCTTTAAAGAGAAAAGATCATTAAATATGACTGGTGCATCTTCGTCTAACTATCTTTTAAATTTTAAAAGAGCGGCTCATATTTTAAATTTTAAAATATCAGCGGCTGATAAGAAATTGAATATTATTATGTTTCTTATGTCCATTTCTTTAAAAATGAAATTCCCGTGTGTTTATAAAGGGTTTTCTTGTAAGTAATAGATTTGTATTATAAGCTATGAAAAAATAAGAAAGGAGTCGAATCTGAATTAACGTGCAATTTTGTGTCTATATTAATACGACTGAATTAGAAATTATGACAGATAATACGTTTTAAAATTAATAAACGGTAAAATTTGCAATATGATTCTTTAATAACAGTGTTTAAATATGCAGAGTTGCAAGCAAAATTCAGAAATTATGGGTATGATTTATTCAGTATAAATATTTAATATAGAAACGCTTTCACAGAGACACAACGAAGCATCTATTTTTTTAAGAATAAAATATTTAATTTATTGCGGAAGATTTAAAAAACCGTAAGTCTACCTTCTGGGCACGTTTTTTAAGAAATATATGAAATTTTTATGAAACATGTGTTTTTAGTTAAAACTGGGAATAAATAAATTAATTCAAATAATATTTTGATGGCATTTTACTTAACTTTCAAATTTAGGCAATATTTATTCAAATTTTATTAAGAATTAACGTTTATGCCAAACTTTTATAACAAACCAATATATTTCACTGCTTTTCATCAATATATTAGTAAAGCACCTGTGTTACCTGTGTCATGAAACGAACTATTTGCAATAGCTTTTAAACTTACTAACATATACCAAATTTTGTACACAGCATGATTTAAAATATTTATTTAATATATATTTCAATAAAAATAGCTCTTAATAAATAAGTTGTATTTTGTTTCATAACATACAAATAGATGAGCTAAACCTTGTGATAAAATTTAGTTTCAATATCTTAAAAACCTTATAAAAAATGGGATTTTCGTGATTTTTTATTTCGGTTCCGGTATCAGAAAGTTTGGTTCTGGTCTTTAATTTAGGCTAGAACTTTGCTTCTAATTATCACTGAACCAAAGTAAAACATTTTTGGAATCCAAAATATTTAAAATATAATTTTAAATAATAAAAAAAAATCGCAAGAACAGCGGCTTTGGGATAGGCACATACCTTAAGGTACATTTTCTATTGTTTCAGAATCATTAAAACGCACACTTAACACAGCCTAGTGATAGTGGATGTAAAATCTTTAAAATGCAGCTGGCGAAAATTTGTTCAAGACTTAAGATTCATTTAACAAACCTTCGCTCGCTCGCTCATTATCGGAAAATATTCTCCTAAGCTCATTAGCTCATTATAAAAGACTGATGATCCTACTACTAATTATCCTTAAAATTATGAGACATTGATATGCAATCGAATATTATGTTTCTTATGTCATTTTCGTGAAAAAAAAAATCTATTGTGTGTTGACATATGGTTTTCTTGTAAGTAGGAGATATAATTTTAGTAGTTAAAGATATGACAATGATCGGTGATTAAAATAACAAAACAGATTTAATTATCCTGTGATCAATCTAATAAATTATAACGCCTTGTAATAATATATTTCTTTTAAATGCTAAAAGGTGTACATTAACAACATAATATACAGTAAAATAAATTATTGCATAATTGCACTGTCTTTGAAGTTATTATTTGAAATGCTATCATTTAATTTTCATGTACTTTTTAAAAATTACGCGCGTTATCTTTTATTTTTACTTGATTGTTTATTTTCATATTTGTAACCATGGAGTAACTCGAGCCACAATTTCGGTAAGTTAAAAGATGCTGCATGGTTACATATTGTATTTTTGCGTGTTAGTATCTCTATGATTTCTCTTTTTATCTATGGATAGTATAGACTGGAGGGAAACATTATTTTACTAAATAGTGCAATAATATAATAGTGCAACTGTAAAATATTTTTTCCCTCCAATCTATACTATCCATCCATAATAACATAAACTGCGGAGATAGTAATACGCAAAAATGCAATATGTAACGATGCAGGATCTTTTAACGTACCGAAATTGTGGCTCGAGTTACTCCATGGTTACAAATATGAAAGTGAAAAAAAATCCCTCCAGTCTATACTATCTACCCATAATGAGAGAAACCATAGAGATAGTAACACGCAAAAATACAATATGTAACGATGCAGCACCTTTTAGTTTACTGAAATGGTGGCTCGAGTTACTCCATAGTTACAAATATGAAAATAAACAACCAAGTAAAAATAAAAGATAACGTGAGTAATTTTTAAAAAGTACTTGAAAAATAAATGATAGCATTTCAAATAATAACTTCAAAGACTGTGCAATTATAGATTATTCGCATTTGTTTTTAAAAATGGCTCGGCTCCGAAAGAGTCAAAAACATGTCAACAACCTAATAAAAGTTATTTTACTGTATATTAAGTTGTTAATTTACACCTTTTAGCATTTAAAAGAAATATATTCTCTGATCTTTATAAAATAAATATTTAAATGATATTTACATAAATGTATATTGGTCATTATCGTATAAACGTAAAAAACGATGTCATAGAAGATTTATCAATTGCCATTGACAAAAGATTATAACGGAAATAATGTGTGATATAATCAAACAATGCCAGTAAATAATTAAATAGAAGAATTATTTTTTCATATAAATAATGCGTCAGCAGAACCGGATAAATCTGTGACTATTCTGGACCCTAGTTTGTACTACACAAACTAGTGCTTGAAAAGTTGATCTAAACTTATTTTTCTTAATACATTATTTATTTTTAATTAAAAGCTTGGGAAGCTAATCTTAATTTTAAATATCTTGTTTATTTATGGTTTTATTTGATAAATAACTGCTGTAACATGACATTAAGCCATGTCCTTGTACAGAACTTTTATATCTTTAAATTACTCAAGGAAAAAAAAACTTTACTGCGAAAGAAAAGAGTGTTGATCATTTTATGCGCAGCAATATGTTGTAATTGTTGTTTGTATAAACCATATGTATATTTTTTAATTAATGTGGAAAGTTTTACTTAACATGCAGGAAACGATTACACCATCAGTTCCGTGAACAAGATAAAAACAGTTAAAGGTTATAAAAAATCAGATAAAATATAATAGCCTTTAACATTAATTTCACAAAATTTAATTCAGCAGCATCATCTAATGCAGTCTGTTATTTACTGCAAATACAAGTAAATTACGAAAAAAAAAAATCTGGTCTGTGGACATCATTTTTATGAACTTAACATTTACGAAATGTAAAAATGCAATTTTTATAAGCTATTTCTAACGATCTAGGAAAATACTGGGTATTATGTTAGCAATATAAAAACATATATATATATATTAACTTTTAATTTAAATTTTGTTTTTAGGAAATATATCACTTAAAACGTGCGTTTCTGGAAAATGACCCATTTAGTATATTAAATTAACTAAACAATTTTTGCGCGGATTACGTTTTGGTGCATGGTTTGTAAATGTTTATAGTGAAATATTAAATTTCTAAGCTCTAAAATTATGAACCCATAGTTTATGAACTCCACACTTCGATTCAGCATTCTCGCACACCACACTAGTCCGATTTGGAATTTCATAAAATTTTGCTGGCAATGTAGCGATAATGAAATATAACACATGATTCTTATACGAAAGTAACGCGGAATCGAACTGAGATATTTATTTTTATGAGAAATTTCATTTCGTTAATGAAAAATGCAATTTAATGAAACCGTGTTTTAAAAAAATTCCGACATTTGGAATTTTGGTCGGTGCGAATTCGCACTATTTGGGAGTTTCATGGTTAACTATGAAAGAAACAAACAATCGATCCTACATATTATTGTATTGCAAGAATTAAAAATTATAATTTAAAATGAAATACCTGCATTATATTTATCTTTCCCTGTTAACAAGAAACTTGCATCTAGGGAAGGTGGAAATATATTTTTAAAGGACTAGACATAATAAAGCAATAATGATTTTGAAATTATACATTATATTAAATAGATTATAAGATTATAAGTCAAATTAAAGAACATTGTCTCGCAACAAATTTACCAATTCTTTGCTTTGTTTTGTTTCTACTTTTGAATTAGCAATTAAAGATAATTGATTCATTGGTATAACCTTAACCTTTCATTTTTATGTATTTAAATGTCAAGGTTATATGACACTCACTTCAAGCATTATCATATAATGTTATGTGATTACACAAACAAATTTATGATGTTATCAGTAGTACTTTCTTTCACTTTCTTTTGTTTCTTATTAGCCAATTAAAGAGTATTCATTCAAAATATTTCCTTCACTTTCCAATATTAAGCATTTCTTTCAAAAACTGGTAAAGCTGTTGTTGCTATCATTAACAAACTGTTTCAAATGAGATAAAAAGTGTTTTATACCTTTTTATAAGTAAAAAGAGCATAAAGAAAACAAAAGGTAGATTTGATTTAAAACTTCGAGCTATATTTAGAACAAAAGAAGCAATAATCGGCTAACAAAGACGTTTTTATATTAAAGAAAGGTTTTATTATTACACTTAAACACCACTTTCATGAAGTTACTTTCTGAAGTTAATGCATAAAAGGCATTATGGAATTTAATGTGTTATATAGATAAATAGTGAATTGATTTTTGGATTATTATTATTTTTAAACGTTTATCGAATCTGTTCTCACTTATTTTTATTCCTTCTTCTTGTTATGCGATATTAGTATTGCTTTGTATCACACAAGAATTTTTTATTAAAATCGATTAACTTGAATCTATATAAAAATATTTGGTGATTATAATAATTACATTAATTAATGTATTTTATTTCTTACATACAGAGGTTACAGTTACTGTAATATTTCTAACAGACTGATCTGTGTAAAACTAATACATGGAACATACAACCGGGAAATAACATAAAATGCAAAACAACAACTAAAAAACTATGGTAACAAAATGTATATAAATAAACTAATAATGAATGATTCTGAGATAAAAGTATAACTTGTCTGTCGCTTGCCAAGGTAATAGAATGAGAGACACTTCATTCTTAGTATGTCAACTTTCATATGCTAATAGTTGGATACAACCCCTCATCTTTTTGCTTCTTTTTGGGAACAGCGAATTTCGAGCTTATTCTATCGACGATTACTATCAGAATGTTTAAGCTATGTTTTAAGCTATTTTTAAGCTATGAGACTTTCATAAAAGTTGGTCTATACATTTAGCTAATATATTATGCACAGTATATTTTGATTGAATTCGCGCATGCGCAGTGAAACACTATTTAGTAAACCTGCTCATTTTTCATACAATTTTTATTATTTTTTAATTCTGATTGCAGGGTATTGTGTACAATTTTGTTTGTCATATTTTCTGAAAATAACTTGTTTTTATATCAAAAACTCTGGAAATTATAAGCGCAAAAACTTGGTAAAATTTGGTACTGTTTTTATAAAAACCTGAATGTCTCTTCGAGTATACATGCTATCTTCATAAAAATGAAACTAAATTATTACAATAAGCCACTTAATCACAATCTACAGTTTGAATGCTTTTGCAATATTAGTTTTTACAGGGTTATCCAAAAAATATTCGTTTTTCTTCAATTTGTTGACGGCCCCTTATGGGGTTTCGGGAAAAAATCTTCGCGGAAATATATGACGTGTATCATGTTGGTTACACTCCTGAAGTTTCAGGATAATTCCTTATGTATCTTTCCAGATATTTAACAAAACGTCTAAAATCGCAAGTGACCGGTCATCATTGGAAATATAGTGTATTAATTAGTTCATGCTAAGTTGAATGAACTAATTCCCGTTAAAGAAGATTCCAAACATTTTTTGGAATACTTTGGTCGAAATATGAGAATGGCCTAGGTCGACCACTTTCAACTACCATATCTTCCACACTCCTACAGCTACCGACATGCAACCACCATAGTAGACTATGGGAAATTCGATGCTACTACCACATACAAACACCAGTAGTCTGCGATGGGTAGTTGTGGCTGCAAAATGAAATATAGGGAAACTCACGTCTGTACACACACACACACACATACATATATATATTTAGAGAGAGAGAGAGAGAGAGAGAGATTTATTACTGTAAAGCAAAATTAAGGGTAATAGCATCTAAGAATCTCTGTTAGAAAACTTTCTATAATTTAATGTTAGTGGATATGATGACTGCTTGCTACATTTTAAAAGAAATACTTTTTAAACAAAAGTGTTCCAAAAGATGAAAATATACGTGATTTTTCACAAGGGAATGCAATGATTGTTATATTATTTCAAAATAATTTTCTACTTATTAAAGGGATTTTCTTTTTCTTAGAAAAATATTGAATTGAAATATTTGATATAATATTCTCCTATAATTAAATAAGGGATAAATTCTAATTAATCCAATCTTTAAAATAATTAAGCATTAGTTTTCAGTATGTCAAAAGAAATAATAAATTTTCAGCAAAATTATTTTAAAAGAGGAAAAAATATATATAATTATTTACGTGGAAACCCAATGAATGTTAATTATTTAAAGGCGATTTTCAGTTTATACAAGCTATTGCTTTTCTTGCAAAAGTTATTTGAGTGAACCGATGAAATATACTGTACATTTTCCCCTTAAATTAAATAAGATATAAATTCTAAACAATTCAAAGTTTAAAATAAATAAACATTAATTTGTAGTGAAGAATTTCAAGCTCTGTGAATTCTACAATTGTGTAAGGCAACTCCAAAAAATTGGAATGATATATTAAAGGAAATATTGAATCCTTAAAGGGAAATATTAAATTATTTTTCATTTATTTTCTTCCTAATGAAAGAGAAATATGACAATGAAGTACCACAGATTCTAATGAAATATTCTAACAGCAGTGTTATAGAAAAGCAATTTTGTTCTAATACAATAACACTGTAAATACTGAATACTCTTTAATAATTCATTTTTGATAACATACTTCAAATATAATACGATGAACACAACAATGCACATCAAAGGAATGAATATTTTAAAGAATATAATTTAAAGCAACCATTAATAACATTTTACTAGAATAAAGAAAATTTTGTTAAATATTTTATGTTAGTTGAAAAAAAATTGCTACTTTGAAAAAAAATGTGTAATTTAATAATAGTTTTTTTTTCTTTGTAAAGTTTCGTTTAATATTTTTTTCAAAGGTGTTGTACAAAAATTTGAAAAATACTAATTAAATAAAGCAGTTTTATTCCTTATCCAGTTCAGCAAGTTACTTTTAAGAAATTGTAACTTGAAAAGTTAAATAAAATTTCTTAAGTACTTCGACTGATTTCATTTTGTCTTTATATTTTTCTTATATGGAAGATTTTATTCTAAATAAGGTAATTACACTATTAAATTACTTTAAAACATCCCAGCCTCAGATAATTCCCAAATGTAACTATGCCAGGACTTGCACTATTACTCATTGAATAAAATCCTGCAACTCAGAATTTATCTCTTCAGTGTTCGATTAAATTGCTTTAAAATTTCTTTCCCAAAGAATACGTTTTAAATCGAGCTATTCTTGAGCTCAGGTTATCCTAGATTAAAAAAAATCTGGTATTTGAATGCTTATCTTGATAGATAAAATTTTAAAATTATACTTTGAATGTATATAGGAAGAAAAGTTACAATTGAATAGAAATAACTTCTAGACTAAGTACCAGTGTAAATTATATACTGCAGTGCAAAACGTACGAAAAAAATATGACAAGCGTTTTCTAGGTAAATAAATTATAAGTAAAAAATATATTAAAGACAAGCTAGCATTATAATGTACTGAAAAAAAATGTCGAAAGACCATTGATCGAAATAGATACACTTCTTAAAAGAAATAAATTAAATTGCAAGTGATTTTTTATCATTTTTTTGTTTAATTAAATGGATATTTAATTCTAAATCCAGCTTCCTGGCAAGAACAAAAAATCGATGAACGTTCTTGTGAGGATCGAACACACACCCATTCACCATCTGCGTGGAACTGAAATATGGCACATTTACCAACCACCCCGCTACACGGTTCAAACAAAACCGTCAGCTTATTACTGAAGCAATCATTGACATTTACATGATCAGTTGCGTGAAGACATTTTTGTACTCTCAACGTTACGTATCAAAAAGTTGCATGTCGAGGGAAAACCCTGCAGATGCGCCATCAATAGAATGGTAATTTTTCTTCCACAGACCTCAACTTGACAAGTCGAGGAACTTCAGCTTTTACAGACGGCTCTAAAATAAATGCTAGAGTGGGTGCTGGTATAGCTGTCTATCAAAGTGGAAGGCTAGTTGGGAAGCATTCCTACCATCTTCCACAATATGCAGCAGTGTTCCAGGCCGAGTTAATAACTATCTTAAAAGTGCTTTAGCTGTGCAGGTTCATTCCAGATATTACAATCTAGAGTGACTCAAGGTCATCACTTATGGCACTATGAAACCCGAACACACGGGATAAGACGTGCGTGGATATCCTCAGGTAGGCTGGTGACAGGGACGTAAGATAGTACTGGGCGAAGGCGAATGTCGGTACGGAAGGAAATGAAGCTGCAGGCCGCCTGGTAAAAGCAGGGGCAGGTCTGCAGGAAATTTATAAAGTACAAGTTAAAATCGCTGAGAATGCCATAAAAACTCAACTGAAAAGAAAAATTATTAAAGTATGGCAAAAACGATGGAATGAAGCTACAACGGGTAGAAATGTATATAAAATCCTTCAAAAATCTAGAAACCAAAACTTGGACTGCTCCATTATTAAATTAGGCTGTTACTGGACACGGTCTTTTTCCAGACTACTTCCATCGATTTCGTGTTAAATCCCTCATAAAAGTGATGTCCCATGTCCTGGTACAGCTGCTTTGAGGAAAAATATATTGTCCTAAGTTGACAATAACATCAGTAAAAAGCTATTATACATCACAAAAAGGTAGAAATGCTCTACATTCGATGTTAGAAGTATTAAAATCAAAACTCCAGTAAGTTCTAATACAACCTACCTAGCTTGCTGGGTCGTGACTTCGGTCTGCGGAGGTCCATCAATGGTCGTATCGTATATGTTTGTCGATTCTGAGATGGAGTTGTTTGACGTGAGTTGAATGATTGTTGTTCAAGTAAATGTGAAGTAATGTGAAGTAGTACTGTTGTAATAGCGGTAATGTGATGAGTGTAATTTTATACAATTTGATGTTTGATGTAATGAATGTTGTTCTATGTGGCAGTGATGTGATTGTGATTTTGTTTAATGACATGCAATTAATGTTGTCAATGTGTGTTTTATGAGGCAAAGTTCTTACAAGCGAAATAAAGTCCACGGGCCAAGCTGTAAGAGAGACGAGGGTACAAAGTTGCCTGACAGAGGATGTCTGAGTACATGGGTAGTTTCAGTAAAAGTGGCTGCATAGGCTTGCTTAGTCCAAGTGTCCTGGGGACACGACAGACATCAGATTTTTTGCAATGTCCATCTTTGGAAGCATGCAGTATTAAGTTTTTTACGTACTCTTACTAGACAATTATTTTTGACAATTGAGGTGTGGCAAAGACAAAAATTTCAAATATTTCGTTTTACAAATATTGTATTGTCACTGAATATACGTCACACTACGGAAACTTAGGTCAATTGTAGCACAGGAAGTGTGTTAAAATTGGATTGCAAAATTTGATCCAAACGGACAGACAAGAACGTTGCGAGTAATAATTGACGTTCAATTTGTCATCTTACATTTCAGATAAAAACACAAAAGAGGTTTAGGATATAGATTTAAACGGATTTTCAGAAATAATTGCGGATAAAGCTAAGACAACCAAGTGTTATTGATTAAATTTTTTTTTAAACTGTTAGTTTTTCTAATAAAATGGACTTTTTGTAAAATTAACAAACTCCATTTCTGTGTGTTTTTAAAATGCTAGAAAGTTTTTTCTATTGGTAAGTTGAAACTCTAAATCATTTATTTTGAAATTTTCTCCCCGATGTTGCTGATAAACTTTACTTTTTTCCAATCTAAATACTTCTTTAGAGTGCGAATTTAGCCAGATTTTAATAATGAGAAAAAAATTAATCACAGGAAAAATGAATTTCCAAAAATGAGTTTTGTAAATGAATTTTTTTCGAAGGGTTAATATTCGTATTTCAAATGGATTGCAGATTTCCAAATAAAAATAAATGCAGTTATGGTTTATTATATATTCTTATTTATGTCGTATCTTAATCAGAAACGCGAATGCAAATTTTTAAAGATTGCAGAAATCGCAAAAAACATGAAACGTCGATCGTTAATTTTTTTAAAGTGTTAATATCAATATTTTTTTTTTAACCAAAGGCGATGTTTTAAAAAGTAAAATACGATGTTTAATTTTCTGTAGTCACCTTTTCCGTATTTTCGTCAGTTCGGCGGATCTGAGCTCCAGAAAACAAGAAGAAAAGAAATTATAAATTTTACGTTTGGTAATTAATTTTTTGGAAAGGATTAACGTTAATATTTTTTCGGACAGAATACGGTGTTTTAAACGTAAAACTAGGAATTATTTTAGAATATGTTTGCCGTTTTTCCGTATTTCTAAAATTTCGTCCAACGTGCGTTTAGAAAAATGGTTACGAAAATCGCTGATCTCGTACTTTTCGACCTTCAGATTACCGGCTTCGGAAAGCTCCGAACTGAGCATACGGTCTCGCCAATTTGCAAAAAAAATGTTTTTAAGGCAATTGTTTTAGTATTATCTCGGCTAATCATAAAAAAATGAAAAATCTGAGCCTCAGGTACATTAAAACATCCGAATATTCAGACCTCTGCACGCATAGATTTTCCTGGCTATTGTGAGCGCGCGCGCGCGCGCACACACAAATAGACAAACATATTTCTTTTATTAGTACAGATACCAAACATTAACACCTTACCACGCTGTCGGACTCTCGATCGTAAAAACAACTCCAGCAGCAGCTCACTGGCAAACTCAGCTGACTACTCAGCATGTAGAAACTCTACCTTCAAACTCAAGAAACGATGAATGAGTCCGATGTATCACGAAGGTCTTAATGCAAGTAAATCCACTGATTCTAACTCCTACCGCCGTATATATACCAACTAAATGACCATGGATACCAGATTATCATGTCATTGCTCAAGGTAACCGTGAAAATAAGATTGTTGGAGATTGTGACATTGCAAAATTTTAAGGAATGACAGAATAAATTGCTCTCTTACGCACAAACGTTAGATTTCAAGACAGCGCAAACACGAACACGTACGTATTCACACAGAACTGAAAACTCACTCGATATTAGACTACCTTCATAAAAGTGTAGCTAGGCCCTTTTTCTACACAGTCAATTTAGCGAAAATTAGATAAGTGTAAAAATGAACAATAAATGGTACGTTCTCCATAATCTAAAGAAAGCATGTTGCAAAGCACCTTAGGGATCCTTTTAAAATTTGTTGTGTTTTGAGTATCATAATATTATTAAAATGTACCGCAAACGATTTTTCCCTATAGATCATAATGTAATGGAATTATTGGGTTGTTCGAAAAGTTCCTTGAGTTTGAGAAAACCAATTCGTACAAAAAATTCTGGTCGTCAGTTATTAGACATTAGACATTGGAATTAATGTCTAATCATTAATTGATAGAATTTTCCAGTGCGAGCAACCTTTCCCAAACGGAAAGAACTTTCCTAATAACTCAATATTTTGTGCGCCTCTATATTTGAACTATAAATGTTATTTACTCTATACTCATAAGAAAACATATTGTAGTCCACCTCAGTGATGCATATCAATCTCATTATATTCGAAATATTGTAACACGAACAAAAAGACCCGCAAACGAATTTTTTCGACAAATCATAATGTAACGTAAATATTTGTGTGCCCTTGTAAACGAACTACATGCACTGCATAATTTATTTGCAATAGCAAACATTCTATTGTAACCTCAAAAACCTATAAAAATTGCGTTATATACGGATTATATTTAACTATAACTCATCGAGAGATAGAATACGGTCAGATGGACAGAGGAACAGACATACAGACAAACCGAATTCATATACACTTTCAAGCATATTGAAAAGTGTTAATAACAAGAAAAATTTCAATCAAAATCTAAAAAGTGACTCTTGATTATCAATTAACTCGCAGATTGCCTAGAAACGTCAATTGATGTAAACATTGTAGAAATAAGGAACGGTATACTTGAAAAGAGAAATTTTAATTTCCGTGAAGTTAACAAATTTCTCTATGATGCGGCAGAGTAGAAATTTGCACTTAACATAGCACAATTGTCAAACATTAAAAATAGCAAACTAGAAAATAGATATCTCATTATTTTGCGTTTACTCCTTGTAAGAATAGTCACTTGTAGAAATGTTAAATTTTAGCCAAATTACCTAAGATTAATAATACATTTCTTGTAACTGAAACAGAGAATAAACAATAAACGTATTACTTTTTTTCTGAACTATTGTTTTTCTTTTGTAAAATATCGGTAAATAATTATGACAAGCAACTAGTTTATAGATAATTGTCTTTTCAAATTCGTGATTGAATACCTAATACCGTATACTACAAAAACAAAAGAAATGCTATCTTTTATTTTAGCTTACAAACAACGGATGAAAAAATTAACTTATTTAAAAACCGTCCTAGTCTCAGAATCGTTTACATTAAAAGTAAATACGTTGCAAAAAGAGATCACCCATTCTTTGGTAATCAGTTTATTGACATAAAAGTTCGGTGACATAAATTTGAAATATATGTCCTATAACCTTTTATGTAATATTAAAAAATCGTTCAAAGTAATGTTTTGCAGATAAAAAAGTAAATTAATGTTTTGAAGCGTAAAAGAGAAACAAAGAATAAACGCGGCTATTTTGTGTAAAGCTATCGATTTTATTATTTCCGAGAATTTATGCTTTATGCGTTGAAGGAAGTAAAAAGAAAGATTATTGTGTGGGGAGATTACAAGTTATTTATTTATTTTTTTATCGTAGAAACATTTTATGTTTAACAAAGAAAGCTATAGAAAAATTTTCAATGGGTTTCGCTTCTACATATTTTCTATTGTTTGATATCAAATATAATTTTAGAAATATTAGGTACTGCTTAAAAATGAATTATTCATACTGATTTAATAATGATTTTCATGTATTTCATCCTTGTAGAATTTTTTAACAAAGACGTGTTGCTATTAGTTGATAAGTAATGTTTTTATACTTTTTTCGTTCAAATTTCAAAACAGTTTGTCAACAGTTTTTCACCAAACTGTTTTCCTATAAAATGGAATGTTTATTCCGCTATGTAAAAGCGACACATTATTATAAATTTCAAGGTTCAATAAATTCTTTGACAAAATTGATAAAATTATAAAAACGTAAACATAAATGTTAAAAATATTCATAGAACAATGCACTTTAAAATTGGTTCATGTGTGCATGTATGATCGAAAAAAATTACTATAAGAATAATGGATTAATATTCATTTTACATGTTGTTCAGTGTGACTTTTTAACATGTTATGCAAAAATTACAAATAAAAAATAACTAACACGAAATATTATAAAAAGTATTTTCGACGTGATTTCAACTAATGTGTTTAAAATCAATAAACTACAATACTAAATATTTTACAGAATAACTCGTGATCAATTTGAACTCAAATACGAAATGTAACTACAATCACATAGCTCAAAAATATCAGCCAGTATCAATATGTAACACGTCATGGTCAACGTTATGTTAGTGGTCAACGTAAAATGACATCTATCCCCCTCTATAATAATATCATAGATAATATATTTTGACATTAGACGATGGTGACTAGTGTTTTATGACATCTTTGAATATCACTTTTTGACATTCAGTGATATCTTTTCCTGTCATTGCCGAATATCATCTTTTGACATTGAACGATGTCTTTTCCTGACATACTTGAGTAATTTTCTTAGATATTGAGTGATATATTGTTTACATTACTCAATAAAATTTTTACATATCGAGTGATCATTTTCGAAACTTAATTAACCACGATATTCAGGGTACGGCGAGCACCAACCAGGGATGCCAGTTTGGTCATCTTTTCCATTCAGTAATTCCAAGTTCATACTAGAAATTCCTAAAGAACAATTTTAAATTTATGTAATTTCGAAATGACAGTAATTAGATAAGGCAAAAATTAATGTTGGGAATTTATGAGTAAAAAAGGAGGTTAAACTGGCAACCCTGGCGTAAGCCCCTGTCTCTTCATAGTGAAAGATCTTTGCTGATGAAAGGTATTCCTCTTTAAACAAGACAAAGAATCGACCAAATGCCAATGACGCATGTATCAAATCGAGCAAGAGTAAAATATGTTTATAGAGAATTCTTAGTAAAGCATGTTGATAAATGAATTTTCTATTAGTGATAAAATTTCGGACTCAAGTAATCAGAAGTTTTCGTTGTATCTGTCCTTATTGCGATCTCTTTTATGTCACAACATAATATTTAAGTTTCAAAAGATAAGTGTTCCCATTTTTTTTTAAATAAATGTTTTTAGAATACAAACACAATGCCTCTTGTCAATTTTGGCACAATTTGTGAAATTTCTAAATAGTAAATTACATATTTTATTTCATTTTAATTTTAACTATGCAGAATTCTAATGTTCTCAAGTGTTCAAATCACAATACTCTTATTAAGTTATTTAGCAAATATTTATATATTTTTAATTATCATATTATATAATTAAAATTCATTCATTAAAATTCTTTATTAAATAGGAAAGTCTACCACACATAGAGGTCTGAAATTATTGCTGAGGATAGTCTAAAGTAGGTCCAAATGCACCTGAGTGTCAGATTTTTCTTTTTTTTGTTAATTAATCAAGATATTAATTAAAAACCATAATGAATATCTCAAAATAGCGCTCCGCTGTTGATTGCGGCGAATTCTGATGCTTTCCGCAAACTCGCAACCAGGAAAGAGGCAGAGATCAAAAATGCCTTTATTTCGCGTCTTTCAGAGGACACATCAGCTGAACTATTCGAAATAGGGAACAATAAAAAATATTACATTATATCTACGCACTGTTTCCTTTCTACCGGTGCAATCCGTCTAAAAATATTAATATTTACCCTTTATTTTTTTCCGAAATATCTTTTTCGTGTTTTTTTTTCTTTCATCTTTACTAGTCCGCATCGACTTAACTATTCGAAATGCGAAAAAAATACCAAACATACATTTTTCTTTACTTACGTGCATTTTATTTTCTAAAGGTGGGATTCGTTAAAAATATTAATATTAACCCTTTAAAAAAATTCGTTCGACGTTTTAGGGTTTTTCGTTTTTTCTGCAATTTTAAAAATCTACATCCTATCTAGAAATCGAAATAAGAAAAAAGAGAAAAATACCAAGCAATATCTACGTATATTTTCCTTTAGAACGGTGTAACTCGTTTAAAAAGTATATTAATATTAATCCTTTCAAAAAAAAAGGTTTTTCCAATTTTTCTTTATTTTTTTGCAATGCTTAAAAATCTGCATCCGCTTTAGAAATTGAAATATGAAAATACAAAAAGAAAATATACCCACTTAATTAACATACATTTTCCTTTATAACAACATCTTCGGTTAAAAAGATTTAGTAATAACCCTTTCAATAAAATTCCTTTCTCTAACTCACGCTGCGATTTTTCCAGACTTTCTTCTTTCGCAGTGAAAAGCAATTTTTTTTCACAGCATGAAATTCTAGTGGCCTGAGGTTTGAAATCAGTAGTAACAAAACAGCCAGAGAATTTTTGTTGGAAATGAAAGATAGGGGGGGGAGGTATTTTACTATATCTAATTGTCCAATTGTGTCTAATTAAATCGGCAATCACTAGATTGGTGGTCTCTTACTTTGGTTGGAGAGAATTCCATTTAAATATATAAAATCATACGCTTTTGCAGTTGTACGCTGTCGATTGCAGTGGTGCCCCAACAGTAGGTTCGTTTAGAAAGATTTTCGTTTAAAAATATTAATTCATTCAACACTGATTTTAGGTATATTTAAAGTTATTATGACGGGACCGGGTTACCCGGTCCTTTGTTTAAAGATATAATATGAAAACAGACCAAAACGAATGGTTCGCCCAAAGTCAGGTACGTTTCGATAGATTTTCGTTTAAATATATAAAATCTTACAAATTTGTGGATGTACACTGCCGAAGGCAATCCAACGGTCCTCCAACGGTAGGTTCGTTTCGACAGATTTTCGTTTAAAAATATAAAGTCATTCAACACAGATTTTAGGTACATTTAATGTTATCACGTGCTTGGGCAACGTAAGGCGGGTCAGCTAGTTACAAATATTATTGAAATCTCTACTTTATGAAGTAATAAAAGTATTTATATTTTGGTTTTATTTGTAAATAAAGATTTTGTTTACAAAGAAAATGTTACCAATCCAAATTTGTATCACTGTAAAAATTACTTAGCTTTGCAAAATTCGACATGCTTTATAAACATATTAAAGTAACGTATTTTACAAGAAGTCTAAAATTTACTGTTATTTATCAAGGCGGCTGGCCGGTCATTAATTATTACAAATCAACTGAGAATGAAATTAATAAAATCAGTTATAAAAACATTATAAAATTGCTAGCTGGCTCGCCCGACGTTGCTCTAACCCGTGATAATAACCTTAAATATAAAGGGAATTAATGTTTAATGATTTTAAAAAATAACAAAAAGCTTTCCAAATGTTTTTTTTTTTTTTTTTTTTTTTTTTTTTTTTACAATAGGGCCCCACTGCCTTCGGCAGCGTACTGCAGGCGTTACTTGCACGCACCGGTCTGTTTTAATTTTATATTTTTAAATGGAAAACTAGCGCAGCGAGGACCCCGTGATAATAACCTTTATACTTAAAATTAGTGTTAATGAATTTATATATGTAAACAAAAATCTTTCCAAAATAACCTAATGTTGGGAGCCGCACTGTTTTCGGCAGAGAGAGGTGACAGAGACGACTGCACCGGGAACCCAGTTTCGCTTTAGAGTTGAAGTGCAATCCCGGGAGGAAATTTCAATATACTCGCAGCCAGGCCAGAGCGAAAAGACCGGACCCAGAGAACAATTTCCTTAGACATATACATTCAGGCCTCTGAAGTTTAGCATGATTTAAGGTTAGTTGCAATTGGCCAAGCAGAGTATTTCTGAATTAATTGTGAAATTTAAAAGTTTTTAGGTTTTTTTTTAACAGATGAGCGTGATTTTTTTTCATAAGTTAGTACATAGTTTAAGGTCATTTTGAGGTTACAGATGACCACTGCATTACGTTTCCATAAAATAAATAATAATAAAAAAACCTTATATTTAATATCAGTATATAAAATTAATTAATATCACAAATACCAAAACTAGCGTACACCCCCGGATTTGGAAGATTTTTATAATTTTAAATTAAAATCTATCCAAAAGAGCTAAGGGAACCTCGTTATAATGATTGCCGATTTAATTTTTGAAGTTTAGATAAATTAAACATTCAATTCTCACAAAGGTTTTTCAGGAAACTTAAATATTATAAAACGTTCACCCCTCCCCTGCCTCTGTTAAACTCAGAAATATATCATTATCTATTGCTAATGTAGTTTTCCCAGCGCATGCGCAGAAACGAACATGTTCTAAAGAATAATTAAAACGCTATTTTTTATTTATTTATTTATTTATTTATTTATTTGTATTTCAAAGAGGAAAATAGATACGATTTTTAAAAATTGTAGAAGAAAAATAAATTACGTAAAAACAACGTAGTTTTCGGAAAGGAATTTTCTTATTGTCTTCCGAAAATCAGTGGCAGCAAAAGAAACTTTCTTACGCTAGTAAGTTTTATATTTTCGTTATATATTTGATCGTGCATGATGTTAAGATTATATGCTGCAAGATTTTGAGAAAACTGAAAACGATAACTGAATGAATCAGCGAAATTTTCTCAATTGTATCTTCACATCAAATTCTGTCCTGAAATGTTCTGAAATTTATTCTTTTTTAAAGTGCAAGATGACAAGAAAAGTAAATGTATAATTTAATATACGAAACGAAAAAAATCTGTTTTGATAAGAAAGGGAAAAGAACTACCCTGGCACTACATTTTTATATCGCTTTCCTACGAAAAAATTAGAGCTGTGCACAATTATCTTGTTTTGAAATTTACACATTTTCTAAGAAAATGTATTTATAGAAAGAAAAAATCCTGTCTAGAAATAGGTTTGATATTTTGTGAAATTTTATAAAAATATATTATCTGGTTAGAATGGTGCCATGACAAAAGTCATTAAATAATATTTTGTAAAACAATAATATTTTGTATCACAAAGGTGCTGTTGGACGTCTATTTCATTAAGACATGTTGTTGAGTGTTTGATGATCTAGAGAGACATAGCAAATGATTGTCATGGTTCATACTCATCATCATCAAACGTTTTCAATCCACTGCTAGACATAGGTCTCCCCCCAGATTTTTCCATTGTTTCTTTTCTAGTGCTTTAGTCATCAAATTAACATCGGCCACTTTTCTAATTTCGTCACTCCACCTTACTTGAGGTCGTCTTCTCGGTCGTTTTACATCTCTGGTATACCACTGTATGGTGTCTGTGATCCATCTATTGTCTTATCTTTTTGCAATGTGCCCAGCTCATTTCCATTTTATCCGTTTAATTCTCTTAATGATGTCAAAAACTTTCGTCTGACTTCTTATCCAAGGTATTCTCTTTCTGTTTCTTCTGTTTATGCTTAGCATACATATTTCCATACTTCGCTGTGTTGTTTGTGATATTTGTACCATCTGTTTTGTTAGCATCCATATTTCTGCTGGTTGATTCAAATGGTAGAGCATTGGTGCGTAATACCAAAGGTTCCGGGTCCGATTCCCGGTATGGAATTTTTTTTCGCTCTGCTGGTTATAGAGTTCGATGAGTAGTGAGTGATAATTCTTGTCCTTTGTTATATGATTAATCTTCAGCATAATTTCAGCTCTGCTGGAAAATTTAATTAGCAATAATTATCAGTTCGAAGTTTTACCACTAGATGTTGATAACAAATTAGGGATTTTTTTTTTAGCAAATATTAACCAAATAACTCATTTTAAATCAATATATTTTGAGACGATAATATTCTTTCATAGCAGCTCTATAATTACTACCATTTTAATAAAAAACACTTTATTAACAGAGCGGGCCTATTTTTGGCTAAAAATTTAGTGCTCATAAGGCTTTTCATAGCTGAAATCTTAAGCTAGAATCATGTGAAATTTGTGATACAAAAGTTTTAAATGTTAGCTGATAAGAAATTCTCAAATTTCGTTTCTTTTTCTTTTTTCATTTAATGATATACAGCCCCACCTATAGAAAAATATTTAATTAATTTTGTTATTGCAGAGCTTTTTTCCGCATGCTCTAAACAGTATACATACCAAAGAATTTTAAAAATATTATTAAATTTCTTCCTTACTTTCAAAAACGTCCGAAATCGTATTCCTGTTTTAAAACTTTGACTATTGATCAAAAACTGACTTTACCATAGAACTTTATGTCTTTTAAATACACAAGAAATAATGTTTTATACTAAAATAAAAGAAATTCATCTTTATGAAGTTTGTTACTTTTTTATACTACAGAATTTAAAATTCTCTGGTAAATCGTATTAATATGTAGAAAAAAATAAATTAACGGTTTTTTTTTGTTGTTGTTATGTTCAACAAATATCTTTATTACGTGACAAAGAGCAGTAACATCAAAAAGTATATTGTGTAATCTAAGTTGCAAAAGAATTGTGTTTTCTACAAAATAAATAAATAAATACATACATAGCGAAACACACTGGGTCTAAAGATTTAATTTCTACGAAAAATAAAAACAAAAGCTATTAAGTTTTTAAGTATTTTTTTCTAACAATTGCTGACGATAACACTGATTACGTGTTCAAGCATCCTTAAATTTTGACGTATTTCTTATTTTGTTTTGTTCATATTAATTATATAATGGGCACATTATTCTGCTTATAAAATTGAAATAAAAGCACCAAAATTGAAATAAAAGTTAATTTTGAATTATAAACATGAAACATTTTGGACTACGAAATATAATCAGCTTGAGATTGAAGTAATTTCATATGATAAAAAAACGAATATTCGTCATAATAAAGCCAATATCTAAAGAGCCGTAACATGCGATTTAAGATATTGGATGTGAAACACGTTTTCTCCTTAGAAACAAAGTTTGTTGTTAAAATATATGCTTCATTTACGTTGTTAAACATATTAAAATAAATACTGAATACTTTTATAATGTCATGAATAAAATAGATTAGGTAAAATCGGTGTTATAAAAATAGGATTTTCTAAATCACTATTTTTTCGTCATGTTATGTTTTGCACATGTGTATATAATGTGTTTTAAGGAACAAAATGATTTTCCCTTGATGGAAAAGCTATTATGTTCACGTGATACGTTTCATGATATAAATAATCATTGAATTTCGATTTGTCCAAGGACATAACATACATGCACCTGTTATATAATGAAAGGAAAACAGTTTTTCAAATACAATATGTTTGGAATATTATGATGCGTATATTTTATATAATAAACATTGTATGAAAAAATATGTGAAATTTTTATAACTATATAAAATCTCTAAAATATTTTGAAAAGCTTACAGTTTAGTAATACAATGCCGTATTTGTTTTGAGATTTGTCGTAGATAACACAAATTACATGATATAAAACATTAATAATTATTACAAACTTTTTGATGAATACAACATTTTCTTAAACGAATAAAATGCAGATATTAGAGCATAAATAATCTCACGTGAATAATGGTTAAATAAAAAAAAACTGAAACCATACAATTTACAAAATGTCATGTTTTAAGACATTTTTAAATATTGTTTTCAATATCTCCTATTGTATGTTCAAAAAACAGTTATAGATAACAATGAACATACACCTTTCTTGTGACGCCATGATTTTTTAAAATAGGAATTTATATTTTTCAAGACATTGTATAATTCAGAACGTTAATACCTGTATTAAAATAATAACTATTTATGCATTGTTTGAAGAACATCATGATGAAGTAGCTTACTGGGATACTCTATATTACAAAAGTGACATACGGAATATAAAATTTGATTTGTTGAGGTATTTTAGACAAAACCATATAGCCTAGTATCGTGGAGAGCATGCTATTATCCATAAGCTAATGATTGTTAACCTATCTCACTCGATCAAACTCGTGAAGGCGAGTGTCGCCAAGATCTGGAATTTAGATTTGCCAAATTTTGAACAAAAACTTCTGTCTGAGAACAGTCTAAACATGCGTCCGTTGCATATGTTGCCACTCTCATTTAGTTGTACTGTAGTTCACTATTAACCTACAGTACCTTAATTTATCACAGTAGTGAAACACGTGCAGTGAAATGTGATTCGATGATTGGTCGATAGGAATTTTGACAAAACCTTGGAGCACCTGACATTATCGCTGACCTAATAACTGATTACTTAAGTAATAACTGTAACTCTGAGTTAAATTCAAACAAATGCACTTTAATTGTAGTCCTAAGTTTTGTAAGAGAACACGTACTGGCAAATTGTGCCCAATTCTTTTATGTGAGTTACCATAGTTTGGAAAAAATATTCCATTCTGCGGCCTGTGAATACACCCCTGGACAAAATTATAAACTCAGAAATTTTTTTATTTGTTTAAATTCTAATATAAATAAGCTTAGCTTTACATTAATAAAATAAAAATGAATATTTTAAATCTAAATTTAAGAAATCTAAATTTAATATAACTCATAAATAAAATGGAGCAAATAATTTAAATAACAAAATACATAACTTAAAAAAAATAATAACATGTGAGACCTGGACAAAACTATAAACTCAATGTTATGATTTTCTATATTCTGGTATTTTTTTATCTGAATAAATGCATTATATGATAAGAAACTAATAAATGGAGTCATTAGGGATCAATACAGTACAATACATCAATGAATTTTTTATATTTTTCTCAAAACGATGTGTAATTTGAATATAGAACATGACTAAACCGAAAACAGTAATTTACTAAGTTTAAGAAATGAACTTAATTTGAATTCTGGTGATAAGTATTAATGCACGCATTCAAAAATGATTTGGACTGCCAGTTTTCTGAATTATTTCGAATATGCAGCTATAATATATGCAGTATAATTCCATCTATTAACATTAGGTCCACGAGTATTACTTGGCATATTTTAACAATTTCATGTGCAAAGCCGCGGTTTTTGCTAGCATGTTATATAGTATTAATCATATTCTAAAATTTACTTTTTGCAGTAGATTTTTATATTTGTTTCCTATATTCAAAAGTATAAGACTGTGGATACGTAAAACTTTGATGAATTTACACATTTTGGAATATCCTGTGTAAGTTTTTAATGTTTTTGAACCGACGTGTGTGTTGTAAATCAAATCCTAATGTATGAAACTCCATGACACTTTTTCGGAATTTGACACAAATCAGTTCCAATTAAATGTACATGTACAGCATCCAAAAAGTGATGGTTCCATGGCATATTTTTCACAATTTGCCTGATACTTGTTTTTAAGCATATATGAAATAGCATTGCGCTAAACATAATGCATATTCTGAAAACATAAGCTGATTAAATCATTGTTTTGATCATTCAACATCTCAAAGTGCATAACACTGCCATTCTATTCATGTTCCGATGAGTTTTATTGTTGGATCTTTTTTTCTATTATTTAAAAATGCACCGAATTTTGTATTTATGGTTATTAATTGAAATATATATGTTGATCAAATTCTAGCTTTTAACACCCAAAAAGCTGTACTGTTATTTATCTTTTAATTCTAAAAATAATAACTGTCACTACGCGTTAAATTCAAACAAATGCGCTTTAACCACATTCAAAATTGTTGTTCCAACTACACTATTTAATTACATACATAAGAATGATATAGAAGAAATTTTTGTTATGGCCACAGACTATTATTTAGTAAAGATTTGTATCGATTTTAGAAAACGCCATACATGGAAAAAATTTCGCAAATATAATTTTTATTTGAAGTTTTGATTCAAATTGAAGTCATTACTTGAAGTTTTCATTGAGGCCTAAATACGTTTCTCAAAATCGTGATCACTTTAAGATCAACAATATACAATTTAAGTTTCATAAACACTAACAGATGTTATGAGATAAAATATTTATAAACAGGTTCAAAAATAAAATGTTTCGGATACTCGTTTTTTTGACAAGAAAGTCACCAGTTTAGTGATCTGTCTTTGAGAAATTTCTAGTCAAACTAAATATGAAGATTTTTATTATCCTGTAAATTAAGCAAAGAACAAATCGTTTAAATATCAACAATATTTTTTAAGTTGATTTAAAGAAGTTTTAAAAATATATTTATTTTTGAAACATCAGTTTAAACTGAAGTGAAGACCCAAAAAGGTTTTGTTTTTGTAAGATAGTCTGTTAGTTATTACGTTTGTAAATCTGTCTGTTCCGCAATAAATGACTCATGAAGCTACCGATTAGCTTGTAATTAACTAGGTATATTGATGAGTTACACGGATATCGTTGCATAGTTTTTGCTTGAATTTGGGTTGATATATTTGAAAACTATAGAACATTTTCTTACACGTCATAATTCTTTTCTATGGGACTTCAGACTATTTTCAATTTTAACGTTCATTGAAATGAAAATGGCGCTTTTAAATAACCGATTTAAACGTTAAATCAAGGAAGCTAAAATTTCCCATTTGGAGTCCTAAATTATTCTGATTAATTCGAAAATTTGTTATTACATTTGCCATATTGTTTTTTAATTAGGTGTATAACTTTTGATGGAAATTTATACATAAATTCTAAAAGTATACAAAATTTATACTTTGTCAACTTACATATTTGGATACGATACATATTTCATTTTGACTCTTTTTCTTTTATCAGTTCACTAGGAACTGTATTTCATAGCCTATAAAAAACCCATTAAAATAATGGATGAGCAAATTATGAAGGATTATTGAAGAGCAAAAAGTCTGATCTACGGAAATAAAAGGTTATTTTTATTTCCTAATCGGGTCTACAGCTTAGGGTTGCACCAAATACGAACAATGTTATTAACGTTAGGGTTTTAATTAAATGCGAATACTTTTAAAATACAATCACAGAAAGCAATTTATATCGCCAAATCACGTTTGCTATAATAGTCAATTGACAGTGGACATGATTATGGATGATTTCCCAATGGGTTTAAAAATCTTCAACTATTACTATTTTAGGTGATTTCAGTATGCTATTGCTATGGTGTACATTATGATGTACCCCGATAAGATCCCCAGATAAGATTGATGCATATCCTAGTAAAATGTCAGTGTAAAGTGAAAATCAACAGTACTACAATCATGATATAGCACAATCAGTAAGAAATTACGAATGTAAAATTAATGACACTACGAGTGATTCAGGGGAAAGAATCCAGAAGAAATAGGCGAACAAAAGAATTGAGAATAGGAAGAAATGTATTTTCTTTCTGAAAAATGTACAAGAATATACAGTTCATCAGAATATCATTAGATAAAATCGTGTTTAATTTGACGCTTCTAAATACCGGAAGCTTTTGCAATCGTGTAGGCTTATAAAGAAAAAAATATATTATACCTAACTTAAAAAAATAAATTGCTGATTGTAGGATGTTAAATATTATGCAAAGTGAGATTAAAAACAATAACTTTCAGAGATGACGTCGAGTCTGCAGATTTACTAATTTATTTCTTTTTGTCGTTCAAAAAATGTCGTTGATTCAGAAAATATGTAAGGATACACGTAACCCCGGTATAGTATATATAGTATATAAACAAAGACACTTGTTATAACAGATTTATTTAATTCTGTAGAAGTTAAGTAAAAGCATGCTGTGAAAGAAGAGATAAATTTATGAAGAAGTTGAGAAATTAATTTGTAAAAAAAAAAAAATTAATAATAATAAATACACCTCTAATACCTCCAACAGCTCTAAATACACACTAAGTAATTCCAAGAAAGGAGTTTTCAATTCCATTAAATTATACAAAATATTATATATGATATTAAAAGAAAAAATAATATGAACATCTTTCTTCTATTAATACGTTTTTCTTTTCCATATTTTCAATTTACGTTATCAAACCTTAACCTAGAATGTAAAATTTTAGCTTTATACTACACTTTACTTTAACGAATGTGTAATCCCCATATTATTCATAAAAAGTAACACCATATTAAATACTACCCTATTGCAAAGAATATGCCTTGATAAAAGAACTTAAAATTATTTTTTAAATATTTTTGAAAAGGTATGTGTTTCTCTTGAAAACAATGTAAACAGGATAAATATTTTCAATTGTTTGAATTTATCATTCTATAATAGGTTTAAAGGATAAAACAAATAAGTAAATCATGAGAGAAGTACTAAACAATGGATAAGCTTTCTGGATATTTCAAAACCCGTTACCCCTTCTTAAAAAGTCTGTTTACTTTTGTTTAAACCATTGAAGCTTTACGCTATGAATAATATATTTTACAAAGAATGAGATTTACACTTTTAAACACACCTTTCAAAGCAGTTTAATGTATTTTAAAAGCATGCTTATTTTGTTTGAAGTAATTTATTCTTAAAAAAAATCATAAAAATGTTTCTAAAATCCAGCAGAAAATGTGCATTTTATTATATGAGATATTAAGTAACAAACTCTAAGGAGATTTTTATCAAATGCTATTGAATTATTTTATATTATACAGAGTTTTAGAATTTTACTGATTTATGAAAAAATACATGCCACAAACTTTCCAGATGTATCCTAAATGTTTCGCAATTTTCATTAAAAAGAGTATACCAATATCCATCTATATTTAAGCCCATAATTGTTATTTATATATTTTTTCGGAAAACATTGTTTAGAGAGATCGCGAAAATTAATGAAATAAAAATCAATACTGTGTAATTGTATGTCATCAAAAATATTGTAAGTGAGAGGCTTATTTCCAAAAAAATTATGTGACTGTGTTAAAACAACAGAATTCAGATATGATAAATATTTATTAACTACGGAGACACATTGTAATATTATTCTATATACTCTTAAAATATATCAAGCTATTTATCGGAACGAGTACAGAGAATGCGATCACCTATTAGGTTAGCCGTGATGTTACCGCATTTTTCTCTTCGTCATCGTCATCAAAATTCTTGCTTCCAAAGAATTTCTTCAAGTACAAGAAAAAGTGAAAATCCCAATGCTGATCACCTATGCGAACTTTTTCACCATTCACCACAGATGGCCTGTCACTTCTCACTTCATTGTGTACGTTAGTTCTGCGTGAATTGAACAACCAAACCGAACTTTCATGCATTCCATTTATCATAATTGTATCACCATACATCTCGTACATTTGTCTATGCGCTTCTGTTGGTCGCATATCCCTTGCATTCAAAAAGCTACTTACCGCACGAATTTCAGAATTGTTGGGAATTTTCGCCAATTTAAACATCGTTAATCCACGATTATAGCTACAGGTCACATGAACCAAGGCAACAACCTTTTTTCATTATGACGCTAGTGTTGCTGCTGTAGAACAATTCGGTTGCGCGAATTATAACGCCCGGTTTTTATTTTGAAGATAATTCTCATTCTATTTAGTTGCAAAATGAAGATCGCGTAATTCTTTCTGGGACAAAATTTTTATTACATAAAGAGTCATTTTCGCAAACATATAAACTGTTGTTTTAATTTGGCTGTTTTTAAAGTATAAATTTGAAATTCAAACTGCAATTTCCTAATTGAGATTAAAAGAACGCTTGAGTCAGAAACAGCCAATTATTGCGGAACTATCTTTATAACGAATTTATAATAAAAATGAAATGCTAAAATGTGTGTAAATTGTGAAGCAGGAATACGTGTAAAATATAATGAAATGTGCCTTCCTTCATTCGATTGGTCCCATCTTTAAAATAAGTTTCTGTTTAAAAACAGTTTCCTTAGTAGATTAAAGTTTTATACTTTATAAAGCATATCTAAGTGCAGCGTTTCTGTCAGTATAAACTTTTGTTACATTTTGTTTTCACACAAGGACAAATTAGTCCAAAGAAAAATCCTTCTTTTAAGATTATCCTAAAATTAAAAACCATATTTAATAAAATTTTTGGAACATTTTCCTTATATGAGAAACGATTCTGTTAACGATAATATTCTTCAAAGGTTCATTGAATTTTAAGATGCTTTAAGCTTTTCATTATTATATTTTCAAATACTTTTAATTTGTAATTTGTAAGGTAATGAAAGTCTCTTTTTTTTATGTTCTTTATATTTTGCAAAATTATGTTTGAAATTTTTAACACATCTTAGGTAGTTATAATTTTTTCTATTTTTGATTTGAAGGAAAATAAACAATAAAATAAATTAGCACGAAAACGTTGTTTTACTATTATATTATTAACCCTTTTTTGGCATCATCGTTACTATATTGAACATGTATTTATACATGTATTTATTCAAGAAAACGTTTTGTAAATTTATTTTCCACGATTAATTTTAAGATGCGAATTCACTATTATTTAAGTTTCTACGCATCATTCTTAAATGTGCATGTGTAATGAATTAAAGGAATGGCTCTTGGCAGACATACCCCACCCAGGAGCATTAAAATGTTCCCCCTGGGCGTTTTCAGATTTTCCGTTTAATAACGTTCTGAAAGTGCAATCCCCTATCTTACATCCGGGAATTTTATAAGTTCATTTATATGCTTGCTAAGATAATTGTAAATCTTTGGACTGTCATTCTTTTAAAAGGTTCTGTGGTCATGAACAAAAGAGAGGAGAGAATTAAGAAAAGTAAGAGGCGGTGATATACCTGTCAGCGGCATCCCGTGCTAAACTCTGATCTTTAGACATGCTAGAGAAGTCTTAAGCTATCAAAGAGAGCGAATGACCACGTAAGACGTACCGATGACGTGTAAACCTGTCTGTTCGAACCTTTAAGGCTCGCACAGTGCGAAGACTTACGCGCGGGTTATCTTTTGCGGTTTTCGGACTCTTTTATGTTTTATAACTTTCTCAGGATGTCTAAAGTTCAGAGGTCAAAGCGGGACCAGTTGACAGCTGTTGACACTTCCCATTCCTTCTGCTGAATCTTCCCTTTATTTTGTCCTTGACCACGAATTGGTTCGACAAAAATGGGAAAATTGCTATCTATCTCAGCCTGTTTTGCAAGTTTGTGCACTAAGCGCAGCCTTAGTCCTGTCTTTCGGAGTACAGCATAAAACACCCCATTAGAAAAATGTTTTATTTCATCCTTGATGCTCATCCCGTGCGAAATTAAAATTATAAAACTATTTGGGACACAGTGCTATCGTCATCTCGCATGTTTTTATGGCTTTTGATTGCCCAACAATGCAAAAGACGACTTAGTAATTCTTGCGTGAAACGCAAAGTGTTCTTATACAAACTTAGAAAAAAAAATCGTTTTTTTTTTTTTGCTGCTTCATTACTTTATTTGTGTTTTAAAATTAAAAAAATATATATATTGTGTATCACTACAAAGAAACTGCATCGTGTATACAAAGCAAAATTTAATAATATTTTTGGAAATCATTAGAATATCCAATTGAGGATTGATAAAACATATATTTTATTTTATCAAGACATTTAACATGCAATAATCCTAGTACTAAAAATCCATTGGCGTTTTTTTAAACCGTAAATCGTGTTCCCAAAAACATTCTGATGGATGAAAATAATGATTCCCAAAATGATCTTTAGTTTTCCCAGTGATTCCCGGTATTCATTATAAAGGGATAAAATCTAATCGGAAAATTACTAAAAATTTATGATACGTAGGATGTATTAATATTCCAAGCCGATCAATTTACGACTTTCCATGAATTCTCCGGCAGAATTTACAGAAAAATGTCGAGAAGGTGGTAATTCAAGCGATAGGAATGTTGGAAGATTACAAAGGAATAAAGTTCATCAGAACCATTTCTATGGAAACGGCACAAAATATAACTTAGCACGTTTACAGAAGAATTTTGGAAGCTTTGATGTCACTTAAAATAGATTCTGATGGACTGATGTACCAAAAAAAGTTTTAGTATAAAAAAATGAAAGTTAAAAAAAAGTAAGAATAATTCATATTTAGTAAAATATAAGTACTAAAACTGAATCCTAACATAAAATGTTTTTGAAATCAAAAATAGAGAGATTAAAAAAAAAGTTTTATAAAAATAAATGTTTTAATGTGAAACATAAAAATTACAAGAAGAAATACTTACATAAAACATTAATAAGATAATGAGTGGTTGTACTTTCAAAATCATATATATTATTTATGTTGTTAACATCCCTTTTTCTAAGCAAATAAAAACGCAGAACGTTAAATGAGATACCATACAAAAGGATTTTGAACAGGTTTCTGACACTCAAATTTCGTTAAAATATGTTTTTTCATTAAAAATTGCAGTTAATTAAAAATTCAATCAGCATTATTTTCATAAATGAAATGCAAGGTTTTTCTCAAATCAGCGCTACCACAAAAATAGAATGTCGCATGAATGATTATAAAAGAAAAATGTTCAATAAAGATAAAGTGAAACATAATTACTTCACGGGTTTATTTTATATTTATGATTAAAAAGCAAAATTGAAATTCAAATGCTCAATTTATTTTTCTTTGTCCCATGTTTTTTTTTTTTTTTTTTTTTTTTTTTCAAAACAGATGATGTTACCCTCTAATGCAGTTAAAATACAACTAATTATTATTATTTTTTTGCTAATTTTGACTACTTTTTACTGTAACTTTCATGAAATAAATTACATGATATTCTGACTTGACTAATGTTGTTTGCAGATATTTTTAGTCCTTATATTTTTTTTTGAGAAAATTAAACTTACATTTAAAAATATTCGATATTGCTAAAAAATATTAGACTGCAGTGCGAAATATTCGCACGGGTCAAATTTATTTTTGAGAATCATCAATGATACAACATATCTTGTTAAGCATATTGTCATGTTATATATACATAATATCTATCTTTATACAGGATGTTCAATTGGACAGAGGATTTTTTAGTGCTAGAAAGATCCGAAATTTCATAACATTAAACTTATCACAACTCGGCAATTTTACGCCGTAGAAGAGTGGAATATTTACTGGTTTATTTGTCAGAGATCAGAGAAAATATTTCTAAATATAACGTATATTAAAGTATAGAAGTAACAGCCAGTGACCATAGAAAAAAATAAATAGGATAATCTTTTGAAAATTAATGGCAGGACTATTTCATAAACATAATACACCTTTCATAAACCTTGCGTACGTATATCCAAGAAGTAAGAAATTAAAGTGCGTTTCAATCTTTCTGGATCGCACTGTATAAAACCAAGTAATTGTCGTACGATTGTTCGGTTAGAGTGAAATGCTTCTCATGATAATAAAATAAATCTATCAAGAGCGAGTAGTACTTGCGCTCAAAGGGTTCCGTACATTACATTTATTAATTATTACCTGCGATAGTACAAAAAGTCGTTGCTAAAATAATAGTAAGACTTTGTAAAAAAACTATACAACGTTCAGTTGGGTATAGATATATATACTAGCAAAGTATAGATGGATATAATGAACATTCAGAGAGATATGACCTCTAAATAGTAAAAAATGTCGATATTCAGTACGAACAGTTTAAAACCTTATACAAATCGGTTTCTGATGAATAAAAAATGAATGAGTAACGCCATATTGCACGAGATGTTGGAGAATAATACATTGTCAATAATTGTGTTTTCCCCGGTAGTATATTCTTGAATGAATGAACTCAGTCCAGAAGTTAAAATTCCGACAGTTCTGTTCCAGTTTTGTTTCTGAAGTTGACATTGAAATGACCTGATATGATTAAATTTTGACATACCTCGACATACCTAGAGATGTCTAAGAGATACGAATAGGGTAGAACGCAATACATTTGAAAAGAAAACCCAACAAAATATTAATAAAAAAAGTAGATGGTTAAACAAAGTACCACAACTGTTCAACGAAAATATACTCGTATACATAAAACAATACCTCATGTTATAATTGGACTCTATTGGAATGAAATACGATGAATATTTTTCACTCTGTACCTTGTACAAAGTTTAAATTTCGCTGAGTATCAACCACGTTTCAGAGAGGGGTCGCGGAGTTGCTTGCTAGAAGTCAACTGTTAATCATATTTGACGTAACAGTAGACAGTTTCGGCTATTTCTAAAAGAAAAAGAGCGAAACTTTCTGATTCATTTTTAAACATAAAAGCATGATACTTGTAGGCATGATTAGTGAAGTGATATGTAATTGAAAAGTTTTACATTTTGAATAATATAGTGAGTTATAAGCGATTGTTGTCTCAAAACTACAGCTTTTATTGTCTTGGAATTATTCTACGAATTTTTTTCAATAATCCCCTTCAATAATGGAATTCAATTGGAATGGAAAACGTTGACAATTTATCACTATGATTCGCCTTACCTAAAACAAAGGCCTTGTAATAAGTTTGAACTTGGAATTGTGCGAAGTTCGCTGCGAAAGGAGATCGCAAAGTTACAACGTCGCCTTCGTCCGTATGCCGTATTTTTCTGGATAGGTTTTAATTAATATTTCAGATAATTACTGATAAAATGCACCACAAACAATTTTTACCCTTAGACATTAATATAATGAAATTATTTTGTCTGTCCCCGTAAACGAACTATAAAGACTACGCACTTTATTTTCAATAGCGAATATTCTATAAATAGCCTTATTAACATAAAAAATTGGATGTCAATTCGAGTATAGTTACGTGATTTGGAGCACGGCCAGATGGACACACATGCATGCATGCAGACAACAGAATTTATAACCAGTTTTCATTTATGTTAGAAAGTGTTAAAAAGTGAAGCAGATGAAGTACGTAGAGTCTAATTAGCTGGGATATTCAAAATGTGCGGTTTATTTTCAAGGCTGAACACTCTTCCTAAATTAAAAAAAAAAAAAAAAATCTACATGTAACCGCATTTGATTGTATATTTTATCATATTAAAATATTATGAATAATTTATTGTAGTATTCTTAGAATAATATAATATAAGAAAAAACGTTTTATTTACAGTAAATTCCATAATAGAAAGATGATATTACTTGACTTTGTGAATATTTTGAAGATTATTTCTTTTAAACAAAAATATGGCTTAGTTAATATATTTGTTATCCTAAATTTAAAATACATTTGTTGAAACAAAACTTTGTGTAACCTTAAAGAGTTAATATATAATAATAATATAATAATAATATATAATAATAATAATAATAATATATAACAATAATTGTTTTTCATAATGCATTAATATTTTGTATTATTAATAGAGAATTAAATACAAGAGAAATAACTATTTAATTCACAATAAATATTGATCCTTATGAAATGAACCCTGGACCAGGATAAATTTTCCTCCATATTCAAAATGAACAATTTGTTTCACCCCTGGGCACTGTTTTTGAAATTAAAATATAAATGAACACCTGTCTGCTGTTCAAATGGTCAACGTAGCCGCAATCTGACTAAATATATAACCAATATCAAAATATAAGCAGTATAAGTTATGACTTCTTTTCTAGCATTATATAGTTTAGCAAGATGTCTTATGTAAATATTTTTTATAATAGTAAAATAAATTGCGATGATGAGATAAATACTTAAACAGAAGATTAACAACTTTAAACAAAAATCTGGCTTTTTATCTATTAAATCTATTACTTATTTTAGATTTAAAATTTAGTTGTTGAAACAGTATGTCCCTTTAGGGGTTAATATATGTAATCATATCTTATATATAATATATGTAAATTTGGTTAAACACCCCACATATGTTATAAACAAAACAAATATTTTTGATATTTTTCGAATGTTTACAAAAAGAGCTAGGTTTTTATCAATATAAGGGCTATAATTACACAAATGCATACATATGTTGTACAGGGAGTATAAAATCATTTTTTATAGCTACAGAACATTTAAAGCTTATTGTGATTCTAGGTGATTGCAAATATAATTTTTTATTCAAATTTGTTTTTTGTCTATATTTGCCCTCTTGAATACATCTTCACCGGAAAATATGAGGCCAAACATATACTTTACACCACGGAAGTTCAAGTAAATGTTCGTCAAATATTTCTGTTGGTTTATAACAAAACGTCTAAAATAAAACATGTCTAGATATTTTTGACCGGATTATGTCTCCGACAGAATTAATTTATGTAGAATAAAGGTATAGAATTACCTTTTCTAATTCGAAATTATTATGTGTACCAGATGTGATAAATTACTGAATTCGCAATAAATATTGATCTTTATGGAATACATAATGGCGCAGATGGAGTAGGTGGAATCTACTTATCCTGAATATTAAAAGTATGTGATTTCTTTGCACGGCTAAAAATTCTTCTTGAAATTTAATAACTACTGAATTTAACCAAATTTTATTTAATATATAATGAATATTAAAATATTACGAATAAGTTATCAAAGGATCACTAGAATAATATACATTGTACAAAGGACAATTACTTAAGAAAGTTAAAAAAGAAACTTAGTTAATAATTTTTAATTACTTCTTTTACTATACTTATAACTATAAAACATTAAAAGCAGTAGATTTAAATAATAAAGCATCACTTAATTCACTAAACAAATTATTAAGAAAATAACATTAGTATTTGTTGCATTGGTTACTACAGCTTAGAAAGTTAATGTTCCACGAAAGAACTTTTTCGTGTTACATTGTAAAAAGAAAAAATAATGTTTATTAATTTACGAAAATATAATATAGCAACGAGAAAACAGAATAATAGAGATTAACAGAAAATAAATTATTTTGAGTTGCCCATGATTCCGAAGAGTTCTTTTCTCAGAAAACAATACATTTTCAAGATTTAAACAATCATAGTTGAGACTTATTCCAACAGAGCGAAAAATGCCGGGACCAGGATTCGAACCTGGGTACTTTGGCTTGCCGTGCCAACGCTTTTCTTAGTGAGCTATCCCAACGATATCGTAGCTGGCATAATTTACTCTTATTTGTTGGACATGGCTGCCATCTGCAGCACTAATTTCATTCATTCGAGCTATAACTATAGCATTTTACATGATGAATGCGATACAACACGAAAACTCATGTATACCAGGTAATTAGGTCATAATGAACAGAGGGGAGTTTTTCCAACAAAAAAATTTGGCTTCTAGTATAGTCAATATGTTAATTATTTTAGATTTAATATAAATTTCTAGCTATAAATGTGTGTAACTTTAAGGGGTTAATATATGTCCTCTGTACGTATATTGTTTTTCATGAATAATTATTATTTTGTAAAAGTAATAGCAAATTTAATTCAAATGCGCTAATAATGGAATTCTCAACAAATATTGATCTTTATGAAATAAATAGTAGCGCAGACGCAGTATCAGAATTATTATTATTGTTATTATTTATTTATTAATTTATATATTTATTTATTGCATATTTTTAAATAACCATTTTGTTTAAAGCCTAAAGATTAGTTTTGAAATTTAAAATTTATATGCGCACCTGCCAAATTTAAAAATACTTAACTTAACCGCAAATGAATAAATAGGTAATCAGTATTAGAATATAAGGAATAAGTTATGCTTTTTCCCCAAGTTTTATATAGTATTAGAAAGAAGTTTTATGTAAAATAAATTTTATATCAGAAAGACAAAATTAACTGATTTGGTAAATATATAGAAGATTATTTTTTTAACCAAAGGTATGGCTTCTAATATGTTACGGGGATTTCTTACTTTCGGATTTGTTTGAGAAGTATAATATATTACAAAATGAATATTAGATAAAACGCCATTTATCCAAAAAATTAAAACGGATATTGGATTTGCTATTAAAAAATAAATAAAAACTGTTTCAACACTATCAGCTTTCTAATTAAAACAGCACACTCTTACCTTCATTACTTGAGTTCAATTGAAGCGTAAAATGCGTCATTTAATTCTTGAACATTACAAAGTTACTACGTTACTTTTCTGATATTGTAATGGTCTGTTACTGAGATCTATAATATTTCATGACATTACCAAACACAAAATGGTCTATATTTTAAAAAATCTGAATTTAAATTTATCTTCATAAGGGAAGTGTATCTCGAATTACATTAAGTTTACCCAATGAATTATCTTTAATTTTAACTTGCAAGTACAAACGTGAAATATAGAATGTAATATTTCTATTAAACACAAACAAATACTCACAAACAAATGCTACACACCTAACTTAACATAATTGTGTACAACTTTATAATCATTGCAGCTTTGTTCGATATTTCTATTCTTTATGGAATTAATCTAATCGGAATTAAGATCTAGAATTTTCCTTTTTAAAACAGGGTTGTTTTGTGCACCACGTGTGATTACTTACATTATCCGCCACAAAAATTGATATTTATTAAATAAATACTGGAGAATTTATTTTCCTACAGTTTCAAAATGATTTATTTCATAGTACATTTGAACACCATGATTCAAATTTAAAGAATAAGTTATGATTTTCCCCCAGAAATTATATATTAATACAAAGTAGTTTTATCTAAAATAACTTTTGTAATAGTAATATAAATTGGGAAGATTTGGTAAGTACACAGAAGATCTTTTTTTTTTTTTAAGTCTGTCTTCTAGTATATTATACATACTGGTTGTCTTACTTTTATAAAATATAGTGGTACAAAAAGTAAATTCGTATAGCTTTAAAGGATTAATATATGTAATTTCTACTCATAGTACTAATAGTTATCTTATAAAATATAAATTTTACTTTGATGCCATATTTTACAAAACTTTCATGCAAGTTTTTCTTCAGTTGTAAAATGCATCTTAAAATAACGTTGCATTCACAACTTTAAGCAGAATTGTAATGTGTATTATTTCTATGTAAAAACAAAAACTCATAAATATAATAAATATAAAACTAATTTGACATTTTTTTTTTTAATATTGCAATATTTTGCAAATACTTTGTACAAGAAATCTGTATACTTAACGACATTAATTTATTCAGAATGCAAATCTAGAATTATCCTTTATAAACAGGGTTTGTTATGTGTACCGGATGTGATGAATTACTTAATTAGCAACAAGTATTGATCTTTATTGGAATAAATAGTGACGCAGATGCCGTAAGCAGAGTTATTTTTTTCTACATATTCAAAATGAACTATTTCTTTGCAGGCCTGAACACTATTCTTGAAGTTTGAAATTTAAATGCACACCTGCCTACTTTAAATATACTCAACTTATCATCACCTGATTAAATATTTAATCAATATTAAAGTATAAGGAATAAGATATGGTGTTTTCTTAAGAATTATATAGTATTAGAAAACGTTTTATGCAAATCTAAGAAAATTACGAGGGCGTCATTTATATTTCGAAGATTAGATTGATGGGATGTAAGAGAATGCTTTTCATAGACCCCAAAAATGATAGATTCAAAACAAATATCTATAATTAATCTTCATAATCCGGGGTAGTTCTGTGTACTGGATGTTAGGATTTTATTAATTTCCATCAAATGTTAATCTTTATGAAAAAAATAACAACCCAAAATGCTATTCCAAATGATCCATTTCTTTGAGAAACCTGAACACTATTCTTGAAATGTAAAATTTAAATGTCCACCTGTTTACATTAAAAATACTTAACTTAATTGTACATTTAATCAATATTAAAATAAAAGGAATAAATTATGATTTATTCCTAGATTTATATAGCAATAGAAAATTTTTTTACGTAAAATAAATTTTACATTAGAAAGGAAAATGTATACTATTTTGTGAATATTTAGATGATTATTTCTCGTAACCATTTAATTAGTCTCATTTTTATGACTAAACAAACAATATTATGTACTAAAACATCCTTCAACTAGCAAATTTTATGATTCTTTCTCTACTTGAAAGTGTATATTTTATAGTTTTGGAGATTTGATATTTTTGCTAAAAACTTGAAAATGCATAAGAAAACTACAAGCGAAGTCGATTTTGCAAAACAATACTCAGCAGCATGTGTGACGGCATGTGTAACGGTAAATCGTTAAACAAAAATGTGGCTTCTAGTTATCTTAGATTTAATTATAGACGTTGAGACAGTAAATTTGTGAAGATTTAAACGATTAATATAAATATCCTTTACTTATACTGTTTTTCACGATTACTTAAGATTATATATCATTAACAGCGTTTTGAATAAAAATGAAAAAATTAGCATTTGCTATATATCCTGAGATATTTAACATTGGTCATGTGGGTCGTTAAATAAATCACTGGGAAACAAAATTAAACTTTTTTTTCTGGCAGATAAAGTAAAAGACCTAATTCTAATAGAATTTCTCATACTGAATTACAATATGTAAGCTGTTTGTCTTCTTCACCACTAAAAGTCTAAAGCTACCTAGATTAATTATGAACGATTTGAATATATTTACACGCATACCTCATATTGATCAACTTAACTAAAATGTTAGAATTTTTAATATTTTTTCAAAGGTTAGCATCTGGAATATCTATCTTCACTGTCCAACAATAATCAGAAAGCATTTTTGTAATTCATTGATCTTGGAACCTCTTTTTGACATATAAAATGACTTCGCCCGCTCACACTGTTTGTCACTAGTGGTACTAAAATTTTTCGATGAAGAAATCGAAATGAGAGTCCAAGATATGAATATTCAGGGACATATTACAACCCATACATTTGGTATGGCTCTAGAAAATAGATCTCATGGTAGTTTGGTGCGTTATGATTTTCTTTAAAAAAATAATAACACTTTTAAATGAAATCCCTGCTAATTTTGAATTTTAGAGTTTGCATTTTTAAATCGTCGATTTTCCCATCTCTAACCAGACAAGTTATTTGACCGCATGCAAAAATCCTATCCTTGATTTTATCATCGCTTACATGGACGTATATTCTCTTCAAATAATGAAATACTGCACCAATTTTACTAATTGCTAGTAAAAAGGTTTTAAAATGTCCTAACTTTATTTGAAGAAGTAGTAGAATAATATTGTTAGAATCAACTAATAATGGTTTTACAACATATATCCAAATATAAATGATTTACGCTTTGGCCATTCCTTTTTGATATAATGATTTCCCGTTCGAACAAAAGACAACCAAATTTAATATAGTGAAGCTACAAATCCACTGATAATGCACCGACTTTTAAATTATAACATGTAGCCCAACAATATATGTATGGAGTAGATGATAAGTTTTTTATGAAGAATAAATCCCTTTGCATTATTTTGATGTTATCCTTAGCGATGATTTGATATCTGTGGTGATATGATCATTTAACATAAAGGAAGATGATACTTGATTGGAGAATATGGCACGTGAGATAGTAAATTCCAAATTTTAGAGCGCTGCCGCAATAACATAATGGTTCGTTAACCTGTGAGTGCGAGTAGGAATTATACAAACAGGCGAGGAGGGTAAATCCACAATAGTTTAATGAGAAAATCCAAGACATTACAGTTCCACCATCTTTGAAAAATCAGATAATATTGCCATAATCGGGTGACACTCTAAGAAGGAAGGAGACCTTTCAGGAGGAAGGTGAGATAAAAGGTTAGGTATCCAGTGTAGCACAGGGGCCCTAGACATCTTTTTGGAGTTGTTTAAGCGATGAAGTTCAGAGGGCAAGTATACTATCCGATATGAAAGTGGGCGCAAGGAAAAACACGCCAAGCGAGATACATTTTGAGCCAAGAGAATCGCATTTTTTTTGCGTGGGAAATGTAACCGTTACATATACACATATCAACTTCATAATTGACGTCATTGGAAGGAAAAAATCTTTTGGCAAAGATTGCACTTTGGCTAAAAAGAGAGATTAAGAATTTTACCGTTAATTATTGTTTTGGGAACAGGGTTTTGGGGTATGCTGCAAAGGCGCCATAGAAATGCAATATACATCTGGGTTCAATATGCAAGACAAAACTGACCATGAGAAAGGAAAACATTTTATGCCTTGTATAATTTCATTTCTTTTGATATGTGGGAGACCGAATAAGTACGTTAATGATAATTTAAAAACAATATGTATGATTTTGACTAAAAGCATTTCGTTAGGAAGACGTTACTATTGCTAAACTCACCAACAAAGCCAGGGGAATCCTCATACAGATAGCAGGTAGACTAGAAAGAAATTGTCAGCCAGAAAAACAAAGTCTACCATCACTCAAAACAATTCTAAATCACGTAGATCAAATAGACACACACACCCTAAGAGAAATGCTAGCACTCCAAAATGAGATCACAACACTGACAGAACGGGTTCGATGCCTGGAAGAACATCTAGAAGTCTCACAACAGAACTATCAGCAATTAATGCAGAAGCTCCCCAACACAGCCGAAATCATTGATGCAGTCCAAAACACCATCAGCAAGAAAACACCGGCCACAACAGACAACACACCAGCACTACAAGATGAAAGCATAAAGCCCACATCCAGCCAAGCGCACACACAGCAATGCAAGAAGAAACTCCGCAACAACGCCATTAGACACACACTCATAATAAAAGGAAAAGAAGACATCACATGTAATGATATTGATAAAACCCTACAACAAAACACATATATATCTCCAATTCAGCCAAACAACATCTCAAGAAAAAGAAACTGCATCGAAGTAGAATGCAACACTATCAACGATCTCAACACACTGAAAAACGACATACACCGACATCAAGATCTTAATAAAACACTACAAGCAGTCCCAAAAACACTTCCACAGCAGAAAATGATCCTCCTGAATGTACCGACACACACACCAGAAGAAACCATCAAAGCAGCAATAACAACAAGATTTGAAATAACCGCAGAAGAAATAAACATCCTGAAAACACTTCAAAATAGAAGAAATGATGCTGCAAAAGACCTCATCCTTCTAATTCCTAAGACACTAGGGCACTCAATTATAGAGGATGGAGGCCTCACAATTGGCTTCAAATCCTACTTCCTGAAACCACACACCACCGTACCACGCTGCAGACGCTGCCAGTCACTAAAGCACACCGAAAAACACTGCAAGAGTGAGCTACCAACATGTGCCAACTGCGCGGAAAATCATGATGATTCCAACTGCTCCAAACCACCCTGCTGCATAAACTGCCATGATCACAACAAGAAAGAAAGAACCCACTTCAACACACAGCATCAGGCATCTGACTCGACCTGCACAGTGTACAGAAGACTCTACAAATTTTTCAGACGCCAACTTGACGAGGAATTCACCCCAACATCATCTTACACTACATCAGCACCACAGTCACATCAGCAGCCACCAACACTCCACCGACAACAGTTTGCACACAACAACCAACAGAGACGTACCCAGTACATCGACACTTCAAACAATCGTGAGCCACCGTGGGGATACCATTCTCACATGTATGAACCATATTAGCTCACCACTCTATCACCTCCACATCAAAATATATCATCATCTGCTTTCACCGCCCGTATGTGGTCTCAGCGCATTTGGTGTGGCGATCCTTGTCGCGTGGGGATCACATACGGGTCACTGCAATCACCTGGTGTAGTCGTACTCGAACTGTTACATCTGGTACAGTCGTACCCCCGAACTGCACATCACCCCCTTCACCCTTGTCTGTCGCTGCATGTCGCGTGGTGACGCTGGTCACAGCGACAGACTTTTTTTTGTAATTTTTTTTTTTTTTTTGTCTGTCTTTAGTTTCTGCCGCCTGTCGCGTGAGGCTTTGCCCGGCAGGATTTTGTACTGCCACGTTTAATCCCTGCGTGCCGGGGAGCTAGCCGGGGAAGACATTAAACGCTCAACGGCTGGGTTCGCCCTCAGCCGAGTGGTCTTCCTCAGGCATTAAAATTAAAATTAAAAGCATTTCGTTGAAAGAGAGAGATAAAAGGATGCGCGTTTTTAACAGCCGGGAATGTATACGAATTACGATAATGCATAAAGGGGAAAGTATATTTAAAAAAAACTTAAAATATAGATTTCTTTAATTTTTGAAAAGAATATATATAGTATCTTTACCATAATATGTCATACTGAATTTTTTTCCAAGTATACATTCATACCAGTTCAATTTTACTACAATTATCCTAATTGGTAAACAAAACAAATCATATGACATGTAATCTTCCCAACTGGGCGAAAATATTCGCGCCAGGATTCAAACCCGGGATTCCTTGGCTGAAGCTGCAACTGAGCAATCCTCCAGTTTTGACATCAATTTTCTCCAGTAAACACTGTAAACGTGATTACACTAGATCAGGTGTGTGATCTAGTGTAACACTACACGACGTGTAACACTGCACTACGAGATTACACTGGTGTAATTACGTTTCCAGCGTTTACGGGAGGTCCCATTACCTGTGTGTTATTCTGTTGTGATGCTCAGATATCAGATCAGATGCTATGATCATTAAGGTTAACTGGATGAATTAGTTCAACCCTATTCGTCCGGGATTTCTCAGTTGGTAGAGCATTAACAGCTTCAGCCAAGGTTTCCCGGGTTCGAATCCTGGCCCGGACTTTTTCGCCCAGTTCAGAAGATTACATTTCATATATGTTCATATTTTCACACGTTTCCTTCACATTAGTTGCATAAACTACTAGAACAGAAGAAAAGTTGTCCCGATTGTGTAATATTACAGATAACAAACCATTTTTTGAAGAATCTATGAACAGTCCCCACACTTTTGTTTTACGTCATGACATAGTACAGCCAATAAGGCACAAAAATTGTTAAAATTCATCAAATCATTTTCAATAGAAAAAAAATCTTGAAATTAAACTTGGTCGTTACTAAATAAACACACTTTAATATCTTTCTGTAGTAAATATTAGGTTTTCAGCCTAGAATCCAAAAGTTTAGCTTTTTTTGGCAAATTCAAATCGTTAATAGACGATTTTCATAGAAAGATATATTTGTTTCAAAAATAGGGTCATTCTGCTTCTCCTTTTGTAGTTTTTGTTTTAATTCATCTTCTACAACTAGATATGTAGGAGGATGCGGTGCAAGTAACTTTTCACTTTGACGTACAGACCTCATTGAAGATGATTAATTTGTATATTACTTTGTGTTTGGTTACTATCTATTCCTTTTATCTTTTTAAAACAAAAGTAGCAGTCTGACTTTATCACGACACGCCATGGATATGGCAAAGTTCATGTCTCAGGAATAGCATTCAGTAGACGAAAAAGAAAAATGTCTGGCGTTTGTCGAGACATGAATCATCATGCTCTTTCCCAGTATACTGTTACAAGTGCTTAGCGAATACCTTCATAATAAAAAACAGTTTGATTCCAGTTTAAAATATTGTTTTACAGACCACAACTAACTTTATAAATAGCATATATTCCGAAAATGCAATACTAAAAAAGTCTTTACGCAAAAACTAGGTAGACAGAAAAAATTTCATTATACATTTGAATTCAGCGTAAAAAGTTACATTAGAAAAATAGTGAACGTGACAATTCGATGAACAATTACAAAGTTTTTTCTTTTAAACAAACATTTTGGTTCTAGTATGTTAACTAATTATCATAGATTTAAAATGTAGTTGTGAAAACAGCAAATGGGTGTTGTTTTAAGTGGTAATGTAATCTTCATTTATATTGTTTTCGCGATTGATTATTATTTTATTTAATTAATAGCAAATTGAATACAAATGAAATAATTAGATTTATTCATCTTGAAATAATACAAATTATATATAATAAAATATTGGAACTTTGCATGTTAGGAGTACATATAAAAATTGATCTTAACAAAATAAATAGTTGCGCAGATGTCGTAAGCCGAATTAAAATTATCTGCCAATTCGAAATGACCCATTTATTTGCTCACCTCAACAAAATTCTTGAAATTTAAAATTTAAATTCACATCTGTCTACTTTAACAATATTCAACTTAACTGAATCTTATTAAATGTTTAATCAATATTAAACTATAAGAAATAAGATATGATTCTTTTCTCTAGAACTACCTAGTGTTAGAAAGAAGATTTACGTAAAATAAATTTTAAAGGAGTTAAAATGAGAGGATAAAGTAAATATTTAGAAGAAAACTAGAAAAAAAAAATCTGAAATATTTAAAACAAATATCTGAATTCTTGTGTATCTAACATGTTATAGTTATCTTAAATAGTAGCGCAGATGCAATGACCAAAATTATTTTTTCTGACTATTCAAAATGAACCATTTCTTTCCACGCCTGCACATTATTCTTAAACTTTAAAATTCAAATGCACAATTGTACACTTTAAAAGTATTCAACATAACCGCATCTGATTAAATATTTAATCAATATTTTTTCCTTAGAAGTCGATTTAAGATTTTTTCACTGGATTTTTAGCCTAATTCAACGCGATATTTTCTTTAGATATATATAGTATTAAAAACAATTTTATGTAAACAAATTGCATAATAGAAATATAAATTCAAAAGATTTGGTAAATGACAAGAAGATATTTTAAACAAAAATCTGGCTTCTAGTATATTGAGTTAATTATGTTAAATTAAAAATACAGTTTTTGAACCAGTAAAAGTATACAAAATTTAAAAAATGTTAAAGTGTAATATATGTAATCTCTACTTTTATTCTTTATCATGATTGATTAATATTTTGTAGAATTAAGAGCAAATTGAGTAGCAATGATATGATTGTACAGGCATTATACAGGCTGTGAGAAAATGTTTCAAACCAGCTCTATTTTTTTATATGTTAGAGATTAGTGGATAATGTAAATGACAAAACGTATTAAAAAATGTAGTAAACAAGATTATATTATTTAAGTAGTGCTGCTATTATTTTCCAGATAGTTAAATATTTAAAATCTATATGCGACCGCCCTAACTCCTTAACAAAATTTGTTAAATAGAACAAATTTATCTTTGCTACAATAAGATCATATCAAAGAATTGCATATCTCTTTGCATATCTTTAAAATTGAATGAGTTATGCTTAATTTAAAAAAAAAACTTTGTTGAATAGGAACCATACATCATATTAGAAAAGTAAATATGTGATATATTTTGATTAAAGGGAAACACGGATAATAATACATATGAGGTTGACATAAAAAATAGATATTCTATGCTGGAAATAATACTAGTGGAAAATAACTGAAAATATTTACAGAAGCTCAGAGAGCTCCTAAGTGCTCAGTTATGAATTGGAAATGAAATAAAAACTTTGCGAATTGCTTTTTTCTTTTATTATTATGTACGTATTATTTAAAACTACATTTTTTTCTATGCATGATATCTTTATAATGCTTCATTTATATGAATCTGTGATTCAATATTTTCCCAATTATAGTACATTTTTATTTGAAGATCGCCATAATGAATTTCAAATAGTCTCTGTATATACTGATTAGATAGGCTTTTAAACAGTACGGAAATGTAGTATAAATAAACATTTTTTCTTTTATAATGATTCAGTTAATTTTAAAGATACAATAATTCATTTTTTTTTCGTAATGCTACGTTTGGAGAAAAGGGAATATTATTTTAATTTATGAATTTGGTCTATGAGCGACTTATAAAAATGTAAAAAGTTTAACTTTGTGAAAATTAATGGGAGGACTATTTCATTAATATAACTTTATTTCTTACCTTATTTAGAACATTATATAAAATTTACTTTGCCTAATTAAATAAAAAAAAGGAAACAATAGAGCGTCCTTCAATCCTTTTGAAACATACTGCATAACCTTATATTAAGTCTAAGTAGATATATCCTGAGATATTTAAACATTGTATGTTCGGATAATTATTTCATAATTTGCAGATTTTGATTCTAGTTATGTGAACAGAGTCTTTAGAAATCTAGTATTTGTTCAGAAAAAAATATATATAATTCTGTATGGGCGGTAACTGAATATTTCAGGCAATTAATATTTCAGTTTGGCTTGTTATCAAAGGCAAATTGATTTAATCTGATGTGTAATAATTTGAAACTTAGTTCTCTGATTTTAGTTCGCACTGATTTTGTTTTACAAGCCATAATCATTTTTTTTTCACATTGCAATTTCATTGAATTTTCAAATATAAATATTCAATTTCAAGATTCATTTGTTTTCCACGGGTGGTTATAATATAAGTATCTCTATTTGATGCTGTCTGTAGTTTGAAGGAATAACCGGAATGAAACCAAAATCGATACACTTACTATTCGAGAAGGGGAAAGAAGAATGGAACAGGAATAAAAAATAATTGAAATAATCGCCGACAGGTGGCGCGTTTAAGTGTGAAATGTAATGTGTAATATTGTGTACCGTGGAGGTGTCGCAAACCTCAATGACTTTACCGCATATCACAACATGTGTGAAACGTCACTCCTGCTGCGTTACATTCCGCAGTTGAGCACGTCGTGCACCGCCTGGAATGTGTCTTCCAGCTCAATGGCCATGTGGAACCTGAACACGATAGGTACCGCCATGCGAAAGCGTAACCACATTCACTGTGACATTTTCCAATAAATTAGGTGTGCCATCCGGTTTGACGCTTTAATTCTTTGATCTTGTATTACACATTACATTTCACACTTAGTAGCGCCATCTGTCAGTGATTATTGCAAATTTTTTTATTATTATTCCATTCTTCTTCCCCCTTCTCAAATAGTAATTGTACCTATTTTGGTTTCATTTGAATTATTCCTTCGATCTATAGACAGCTCCAAATAGAGATACTTATAATCACCCTGTATTATAAATTTTCGACATAATAACACTGGTCTACATCAACATTGTCTTTTACATAAAAATACACTATATCTATAGTTTTCAACACGCTGAATCGATTATGGAACTTTAAAAGTATATGTTGAGTTATACCATATTTACGACAATATGCGGGTAGCTTGATATCATCTTTTTGTAGACTTCAAAATGTTTAATGACCCGCGATATATTTTGTTGTGCAGATATAAAAAAAATCGCCAATGTTAGTAGACTATACTGTTGGAACTTGTGTTCTTTGTCATTTCACTTAAAATCATAATTTTTCATACAGCCATATTTTTACACCGACAGCTAACATTAAAATTGTAATCCTTAATTCATATACTGTGACCACAAATTAGTATAGCAAGCTGGAAATTGTATGTTTATGTATTGTATGACAAATGAGGTTCATTCATTTCACGCTATAACTAGTTTTGCAATGTAAAAAAAAAAAAAAAAAGTTATTATTTTAGTGAAATAAATTATATCGTCTGCTATGAACGAAATGAGGATGCCTTTTTTTTCTTATTACGTATGCCATGTTTACAGATGGGATTTTTTTTCTACACCAGACAGCGCTGTAAATACAATATGGAGATCTTGATTTAAGAATGATCACCTCCATGGTTAATTATTCTTTTGACTCACGATGAATTAATATTTTATTTATTTACTTTAATGGATTGAGATATTCGGCTGTTAACCTAATTTTCACTGAAGTTATCTCAGAATCTATACATTTTTTAATGTAACTCATCTGTCAAGCAAACAATTTTTTTGAACGATCTTTCTAAAACAGTAACTTTTATACAATTTTATTCGAAAAAATAATTTTTAATAAAAATGGCCGCTGGGCATATGGAAAAAGATGTGGTTAGCCCATATTTGTTTTCCTCAGTCACATGACTTGCGCTTTTATTAAATAGATTACGTATGATAGGATTTAATAGAATAAATAAAACTTTAATTAATATTTTTTTAAGTTTTGATTCGATTTTCATAAAATTGGACATGACTGGAAAAAATTCTGCAGCGATTATAGATATTAAATTTCAAACTATTCCGTCGGGAAGTTTTTGCGCTGTTATATGCGGATAAACGAACGGACGGACAGACAGACAGGCGGACGGACAAGACGAAGACTATAGGTGCTACGTATTTATATAATTACGAACGCACCTAAAAATAAATCGTTTGTTTAAAAGGCAAAAAAGAAAACTTTACTTTGTAGACCAGTGGTAGTTACTAATACTCCAAAAAAAAATAATTATTAATTAATCAATAATAAGTAAAATTTCACAACCACTGACGAGAACTCACGTCTTTTGTTTCTTTGTAACTCTTACATGCGGGGCGTTAATTTTGAATTTTGTATGTTTTGTATTTCGCAAAACTATGCACAACATTTATATTTATACAGTTAGTGCTCTATGCATAAAAATACATCGGTTAGAAACAGTATCATTATTATATAAATGCATATGTATTATAATCGCGAATATCTGAAATATTTTTGTTACTTAATGCAATATCCAAGAGTAATGGCCATAAGTGGGGCTTGCTGTTGAAAAAACCAGTACCAGCGGTCGAGACCTGTACTAATACATAATTATAGACATAATTACTAATACATAAATTATAATTTAAAGAATTAAATACATGGGAGTAAACATTTGTTATAGGCACTCAAAGTTATCGTCCACTAATTTATACCTTGCGATGTAACCTGCATAAATATTAGGTTTGCTTTACTACATTTCATGAAAATAGTAATTTGTGTATCGACAATATTCCTGCATAGACAAATGCTTAGAGGAGAGGAACAAGTCGATCGAGATCGATCGATCAATCACGAAAAATTGATAATTTCCATTGTGGTGCACGAAATAAATGGATATATGTGTGACACATTCCCATTCGTGTTTAATTTCGAAATGCGCTAGTCAACACTAATCATACGCTAGTCAAATCATTTTATTTTCGCAGTTCCTAAAGAAACAGATTCCTGTGTATTTCCTGTTTCATATTTGAAGCTAAGAGAGAGCTTGATTCTATACGTTATCGATACAGTTTTAATGCCAAAAATTCACGGCGTTGGTATCAAAGACGAAAACAGGAGAAAATATTGTGGCCATTGAAATCAACATCTTACTTCCATATCGAAAAGTAAAGAGAATTCAGAATAAAGCCCAGAAATTCAGTTTAATTTTTTACTTACCTATTCACATGCTGAGGTTTTACTGAGGTATCATTATCGACATATATATCTGAGTATGAGCGCTGACTAGATTACCGTTTTAATGCCAAAAATTCACGTTGGTATCAAAGACGAAAATAGGGGAAAATAGTGTGGCCATTAAAATTAACTACTTACTTCCACATAAAAAAATAAAGAGAATTCAGAATAAAGCTCAAAAATGCAGTTTAATTTTTTACTTACCTATTCACATGCTGAGGTTTCACTGACGTATCATTATCGACATATATATCTGAGTATGAGAGCTTACTAGATTACCGTTTTAATGCCAAAAATTCACGTTGGTATCAAAGACGAAAATAGGGGAAAATATTGTGGCCATTGAAATCAACATCTTACTTCTATATCGAAAAGTAAAGAGAATTCAGAATAAAGCCCAGAAATTCAGTTTAATTTTTTACTTACCTATTCACATGCTGAGATTTTACTGAGGTATCATTATCGACATATATATCTGAGTATGGGCGCTTACTAGATTACCGTTTTAATGCCAAAAATTCACGTTGGTATCAAAGACGAAAATAGGGGAAAATATTGTGGCCATTAAAATCAACTACTTACTTCCATATAAAAAAATAAAGAGAATTCAGAATAAAGCTCAAAAATGCAGTTTAATTTTTTACTTACCTATTCACATGCTGAGGTTTCACTGACGTATCATTATCGACATATATATCTGAGTAAAAGAGCTTACTAGATTACCGTTTTAATGCCAAAAATTCACGTTGGTATCAAAGACGAAAATAGGGGAAAATATTGTGGCCATTAAAATCAACTACTTACTTCCATATAAAAAAATAAAGAGAATTCAGAATAAAGCTCAAAAATGCAGTTTAATTTTTTACTTACCTATTCACATGCTGAGGTTTCACTGACGTATCATTATCGACATATATATCTGAGTATGAGAGCTTACTAGATTACCGTTTTAATGCCAAAAATTCACGTTGGTATCAAAGACGAAAATAGGGGAAAATATTGTGGCCATTGAAATCAACATCTTACTTCTATATCGAAAAGTAAAGAGAATTCAGAATAAAGCCCAGAAATTCAGTTTAATTTTTTACTTACCTATTCACATGCTGAGATTTTACTGAGGTATCATTATCGACATATATATCTGAGTATGGGCGCTTACTAGATTACCGTTTTAATGCCAAAAATTCACGTTGGTATCAAAGACGAAAATAGGGGAAAATATTGTGGCCATTAAAATCAACTACTTACTTCCATATAAAAAAATAAAGAGAATTCAGAATAAAGCTCAAAAATGCAGTTTAATTTTTTACTTACCTATTCACATGCTGAGGTTTCACTGACGTATCATTATCGACATATATATCTGAGTAAAAGAGCTTACTAGATTACCGTTTTAATGCCAAAAATTCACGTTGGTATCAAAGACGAAAATAGGGGAAAATATTGTGGCCATTAAAATCAACTACTTACTTCCATATAAAAAAATAAAGAGAATTCAGAATAAAGCTCAAAAATGCAGTTTAATTTTTTACTTACCTATTCACATGCTGAGGTTTCACTGACGTATCATTATCGACATATATATCTGAGTATGAGAGCTTACTAGATTACCGTTTTAATGCCAAAAATTCACGTTGGTATCAAAGACGAAAATAGGGGAAAATATTGTGGCCATTGAAATCAACATCTTACTTCTATATCGAAAAGTAAAGAGAATTCAGAATAAAGCCCAGAAATTCAGTTTAATTTTTTACTTACCTATTCACATGCTGAGATTTTACTGAGGTATCATTATCGACATATATATCTGAGTATGGGCGCTTACTAGATTACCGTTTTAATGCCAAAAATTCACGTTGGTATCAAAGACGAAAATAGGGGAAAATATTGTGGCCATTAAAATCAACTACTTACTTCCATATAAAAAAATAAAGAGAATTCAGAATAAAGCTCAAAAATGCAGTTTAATTTTTTACTTACCTATTCACATGCTGAGGTTTCACTGACGTATCATTATCGACATATATATCTGAGTAAAAGAGCTTACTAGATTACCGTTTTAATGCCAAAAATTCACGTTGGTATCAAAGACGAAAATAGGGGAAAATATTGTGGCCATTAAAATCAACTACTTACTTCCATATAAAAAAATAAAGAGAATTCAGAATAAAGCTCAAAAATGCAGTTTAATTTTTTACTTACCTATTCACATGCTGAGGTTTCACTGACGTATCGTTATCAACATATATATCTGAGTATGAGCACTTACTAGACGATTTGAAGCCACGAACTTCTCATAAACAACACTTTCATTATACATACATTTTATATATTTTTTATATAATTTCATCAATAAATATACATATTGCAATAGCAGTTCGCTTAAATTTTATTTCTACATTTTAACTGATAACGATTTTTAAAAAATCCTATGTCATTTTGCGGAATATTAATAATTTTATAAGTTGATCGAGGTTACTTTTTAAATAAAAAATTGATTCCAAAAGGACCAAACAAGTTAGCAAACAATGAACTTAAAGAATAAAATTCTTCAATAAGTGAGAAACTTTAATGGAGAAAATCACATGATATATTTCTTTATTGACTTTAAATTTTAGCAGAAATCAAATCATTATTTTTTTTTCATTTGCAATCGCACCACTTTCCAATTAACTATTAAAACCTGTATTTTCATCGCTTTTGTATTTCTTATGTAGATGTAATTTATTTAGATGGGTGGAGATATTTCATAAAATATTTAAGAAATTGCATGCTATATGTCTTCTCCAATGATTACGAATTCAAGTATATTTTGTGATTTATATGTTTAATATATGTACGCGAAAATTTTTAATGGTTAAATTAATCCCAACTGAATATTTGTATATAATATCTTGTATATGCATTTGAAATTTTTAAAAATGTTTTTGAAAAACATGTATCTACGCTTATTTTGGCGAGTGGTGTGGGGGTTGGAATGGTAACTGTGTGTGTGTGGGTGAGAGGAGGGGAAGACGTTAACATAATTTTCCAAAAATGGTATGAAAAGTAATTAATTTTTATATAGTGTAAATGATATTTATTTTATGAAAGTGTTTCATTAAAAGATAATTCATTCTAATACAAATATCGATGTATATTTAAAAAGGAAACAAACCTAACTTTATAAAATTTAAAGTTTCAAAAATCCATTTGTTTTTCTCTTTTTCTTTTTATAATTTGCATCAAAATAAATTTAATGCTTTTTCCCTATTCGTTTATAAAATTTTATGTAAAGTAAATTTATTCAGATAAAGTCTTTTTCATTTAAAGAAATCACTTCTTATAAAATTCACTTTCAGTTATGAATAATAATATACGAGAACAAGAATAAACAAGAATAGTTTTAAAGATAAGTTAGCATATGTATTGGTTATATTCATTGATTTTTGTTTGTGCAAAATATAAAAAAGTATACTATTTCCTTAACTATAAATGAAAAAGCATTTTATACCAAATAATATTTAAACAAAAATTGAAAATAGGAATTTGTTTAAAATAGTCTAGAAACAATATTTGAGCATTTTGTATTTATAATAAAAATCACTTACAATTATTATATTCCCAAGTTTACTCATAAATCAGAATTGTGAAAAAAAATTACTTTATATAAAACAGATAAAATATTTCTACACTTATATATTTAAAACAAATTATTAATTCTATAACAAATCTGAACACCCAGACATAATATACTTCAATAATTGCTATAAGGTGTTAAATTAAGGCAATAAAATCAGTAAAAATATCATATATTCTAATACGAGCAAATCTTGTGGGTGGTTATATATATATATATATACTAGGGGGCCTACCCCCTGCGAGCTATGCTCGCCAACCCCCGCTCAGACTTCGAAGCCTCTAAAAACATGACAGCGTGCTTTGTTTTAAAAATATTGGTAAATCTGTAATTGGGTTGCCATGCTTTTAACGTTTTAATGGGGCATTTTTTTTATTACCATGGCCTCATACACAGCTGTTGCGACAACTGACGACTGTTTTCGGGATTGATAAGTAAAATCAATTACAACTTGAAAACCAGCTTGTATAAAATGGTTAGGTTTAAATTGTGGCTACCTCTCGGACTTTTATAACAACGATCTGTATTCTATTCTTTCTTTGCGTTTAAGGATGAGAAAAATTCCATCTGCTTGTGAATAACATTAAGAACCACGGTATTGAAAAGTACTGCTATAGACATTTTCAGTAACAGGTTTTAATTTTCTCTCTATTTTAGTGCGCCATCATGCATATTTTCATGTTATTTTAAATATGTAAATTATTTATTTTAATTAATATGTATATACGAATTTCTAATAATTATTTATCATACAAAATTAATTAAACATTTTGTGCATGCATGCCTGCATTTATTCGGCATCAATTGATGACATATTTAAACAAATTTGCTATCCGCGATAATTTTATACCTTGTTATGTCACTTGAATATTGTCCATAAGAAAATCGGGTACTTTTCCAGTATAGGATCCTTTGCTTTTAGGTTTGGCGTAATTCGAGCTTCGAAAAGGGATAGATTCGTTAATATACATAGATTTGTTGCCAAAAGTTATGAAAACAAACCCAATGAGCTTTTGGTGCTTTTCTATTATAGGGGTCTTGACGCTTTTTTTAAAAAAGCTTGGCGCAATTCGGACATCAGAAAGTGAGATTTGGTGCCAAATGACATTAACAGCCATGGAAACAAATTCGATGATTTTTTTGTTTATATGCGTATTTTAATTATTCGTATATTATTATTGTAAATTACTTCTGATTATATATAAAATAGGATAAATGACATTTTACGCTAAACAAATTGTATAAATATTTTTTTGCTCCTTTCTTTTGCGTTTACATAAATGACGTCATTTGGACGAATTTATTCAAAACATTTTCAGTTTATAAATTAAATTAAATGCTGACAGACGATTGAATCCTGACAACGATAGAAATGGGATTTTTTTTTTCAAATTTTCCTGAAAAACATAATTTAATCACAATCTTGTCTTCATTATCGATTGAAATAAAAGATAAATTCAATTTCAATTTGAAAATGACGAATAAAAAGAAATCAATAATCCCTATCGGGATCCTTTTCAATTTTTTTCCCTTTTTTGTCACAAAAAAACTGAGTAATTAGTTGCCATCATTACAGAAATGTCATTAAAATTAGAAAAAAATTAATATCTCGAAATCTAATTCCAATTTCAAAATTCTATTACCAGTTTTGACATCCGCGGATTTTTATGGACAATTGATATTAATTTCACCATCAAGCGTTTAATATTTTATTAAAAATAGCCCTGAAACATAATCAGTCGTTTAATCAGTCGTTTCATAAAATCGTTTCATAAATTCGTTTCATAAAATCGTTTCACAAATTTGTTTCATTAGGATTTTATATATATAGGGTAGATATATATATATGCAAAAATTATCTTAAAAACGGCTCTAACGATTTTGACGAAATTTCGTATCCTACCGTTTTGGGGCATCAGAAAACCATTGGGCTAGGTCACATGCTCGAGAAAATTCGATTAGTGGGTCATTTTGGGTCATTTTGGGTCATGGTCTAGCTAATTGTATCTAAAAAACGGTTCAAACGATTTTGACGAAATTTTGTATCCGACCATTTTCGGGCATGAGAAGTCAATTGGGCTGGGTCACACGTTCGAGAACTTTCGATTAGTGGGTCATTTTTGGGTCAACGCGGGTCAAATTAATTTTATCTAAAAAACGACTCTAACGATTTTGATTAAATTTTGTGTCCGACGAGTTTCGAGCACGATAAAAGCATTGGGCTAGGTCGCATGTCCGAGAAAATTCGATTAGTGGGTCATTTCTGGGTCAATGTGGGTCAAGATCTAAAAAGCGGCTCAATTTACACTAAATTTTGCATCCAATGGTTTTCGGGCACGAGAAGACTGTTGGGCTAGGTCACATGTTCGAGAAAATTCAATTAGTGGGTCATTTTGGGTCATTTTGGGTCATGGTCAAGCTAATTGTATCTAAAAAATGGTTCAAACGATTTTGACGAAATTTTGTATCCGACCATTTTCGGGCATGAGAAGTCAATTGGGCTGGGTCACATGTTCGAGAACTTTCGATTAGTGGGTCATTTTTGGGTCAACGCGGGTCAAATTAATTTTATCTAAAAACGGCTCTAACGATTTTGAATAAATTTTGTATCCTACGAGTTTCGAGCACGATAAAAGCATTGGGCTAGGTCGCATGTCCGAGAAAATTCGATTAGTGGGTCATTTCTGGGTCATTGTGGGTCAAGATCTAAAAAGCGGCTCAATTTACACTAAATTTTGCATTCAATGGTTTCCGGGCACGAGAAGACTGTTGGGCTAGGTCACATGTTCGAGAAAATTCAATTAGTGGGTCATTTTGGGTAATTTGGGTCATGGTCAAGCTAATTGTATCTAAAAAACGGTCCAAACGATTTTGTCGAAATTTTGTATCCGACTATTTTCGGGCACGAGAAGACTATTGGGCTGGGTCACATGTTCGAGAACTTTCGATTAGGGGGTCATTTTTGGGTCAAAGCGGGTCAAATTAATTTTATCTAAAAAACGGCTTTAACGATTTTGATTAAATTTTGTATTTTACGAGTTTCGGGCACGCGAAAATCATTAGACTAGGTCACATGTTCGAGAAAATTTGATTAGTGGGTCATTTCTGGGTCATTGTGGGTCAATATCTAAAAATAGGCTCAATTTACACTAAATTTAGCATCCTATGGTTTTCCGGCACGAGAAGACTGTTGGGCTAAGTCACATGTTCGAGAAAATTCAATTAGTGGGTCATTTTGGTCATGGGTCATGATATTTGAACTCAAATTTAATTTTGACCGAGCATTGCTCGGTCTTCCCTGCTCGTTGTTATATAAACTCATGTCAACATGTTTCGACTTCACCGAAGTTTTTATCAAGACAAATGATATATATATATTTATATATAATAGAAAAAACAGAGCACTTGAAAGATTGTATAAAAAAAGCCATGCAAATAAACTTCAATGAAAGCAAAATGATTATTGCTTCCAATTTATACTATATACCCAATTTTAGAAAAAACATTGAGATTGTATTACATAAAAATTCACTTTTTAACGATACAGCATCATTTAACTTATCAAAATTATGGATTGAGTTACTCCATCTTTACGAGTATGAAATTAAACATCAAAGTAAAAGTAAAATAGAATTACGTGAGTAATCTGAAAGAGAAAATGAAAAACATGAATGAGGGTATTTCAAATCATTGCAATATAGATCGTGAAACTATAGATTAGTCTCATGATAAAGGCTTCGGTGAAGCCGAAGCATCCGTAAAGTTTATGTACATATAATATATATATATATATATATATATATATATATAACTTTTAGCAATTAAGGAAGTATATAACTCTTTAATGGAATTAAAAAAACGTGAACAAATTTCATTTTAAATGTATCAAGACTGATTATTACTGATTTTGATTATTTTCAAAATAAATTAAAACTTAGAGGACATTTTACAGATATATTGAGTAAGGAATTTGTTTTCGAGAAAAATGCATTTCAATTGAAATGCATTTAAATGCATTATTGCATGTGATCTGTATTTCTTATCTTTCTAAAATTTAAGAAGTTTTCACTTTCTGCCAAGCATATGGTAATATACTGACATTTAAAAAAAAAAAAAATTCAAATAGTAAATTTAAATACATTTGCTCTATTCCATCATTCCATAAGTGAAATTGCATTACAAATATTTTTATAAATTTAGGAATTATTGTAAAATACAAAAATTAGATACATAGAAAGTGCTACAGGAGAACTTTCAATATGGCTAACAGGGACATAAAATTAATGCAATAAACGAAGGAAGTTATTAACTTTTATCGATCAATCAGTGATTTTTTTCTTGTCATTTAAAATACATCATTTTGTTATATATTGCTTCTTTTGAGTCTAAAAAGCATTAAAGTTTCTTCCTTCCGAGTTTGTGTCAAGAATAAGACAAATTAAACAGATTTTGGGGTAAAAGATAAAAATATCTTTTTATCTCGTCTTTTCATATACCCATTTAGATGAATAGCTTACACAATTTCCTTTCATGCTGCATTCTTCGGTCTAGCAGTCGTTTAGTAACATCTTTTGAAGTTATTATAATGGATATTTTTTTTCGTCTTTAGATGCTGAGCAAACCATTTTTCAATTTAATAAAAGTTCATTAGAAATATGATTATTTTTATTTCTTATATGTATGATATATATAAAGCGGATATTTCTGAATTGTGGGAGAGAGAGGACAAATTAAAAATATATGCGTCTGTTTTTTTTTTTTTCTTTTCTAAATTTCATCCTAATAAAAAGATGTAAAAAAAATACAGCATTTTTATTTTATCAAAACAGCCTATTAATATTAAATGTTTTTTTTTCTTTTCTACACGATATTGCTATAATAATTTTAATGTATTTGTAAAATATTACAGATAAACCAATAATAAAATTTTGTGTACTAAAATAGTAAATTAGTTTTAATACCTTTTAAAATGATTTTATATTTCATTTTTACTATACTTTTTTTTTATTGTTCTATATTGCTATAATAATTTTACTATATTTTCAAAATATTACAAAGAAACCAACAATAAAACTAGGTGTGCTAAAAATGTAAGTTAGTTTTATTATCGTTTCAAATGATTTTATATTTCATTTTTACTAAGCATCAATTTTATGTGTTTCTGTCTAGCTTAGATAAAATATAACACACAATGTACAACCTACGTTTACGTATGATAGTATTTACGTCTATAATTACATAATCAATTCATATTTGATGCTTATGAATATAACAACGAACAGAAAATAATCATATTCATACACTTTTTTATGGCAGTACACTCTAAACAATCGTTTATATTACTTTTCTAATTTGTACTTATATAAAATTACAAATGGTATAAAATCAAATGTATATTCTGACGTAATCATCGAATAGCATGAGGGTTTTTATTAATCCCTTTATTTTTCCAGCCAATAATATAGCACACGTAATGATCGAAAACTTTCAGACTAGCTAAACTTTATGTGCACTAGTGTTCATCTTGAATATGAAAGATGCATCATCCGCTCCATGGTCACGGATATTTTTGCACACCCCTTCGCATGTTTCTTCTGCTTATAGATCAATAGTTTAGGAACAAGTTTATCAGTTATATTGCACATGCTGAGTGATTGTGCTAGGATTGACTCTTTTAATCAGTACGAAGCTCTCCATTTTTTTGGGAATGATATTTGCGTTACATTCCGCAGTAGAGCACGTCGTGCACCGCCTGGAATGTGTCTTCCAGCTCAATGGCCATGTGGAACCTGAACACGATAGGTACCGCCATGCGAAAGCGTAACCACATTCACTGTGACATTTTCCAATAAATTAGGTGTGCCATCCGGTTTGACGCCTTAATTCTTTGATCTTGTATTACACATTACATTTCACACTTAGTAGCGCTATCTGTCAGTTATTATTGCAATTTTTTTTATTATTATTCCATTCTTCTTCCCCCTTCTCAAATAGTAATTGTACCTATTTTCGTTTCATTTGAGTTATTCCTTCGAGCTATAGACAGCTCCAAATAGAGATACTTATAACCACCCTGTATTATAAATTTTCGACATAATAACACTGGTCTACATCAACATTGTCTTTTACATAAAAATACACTATATCTATAGTTTTCAACACGCTGAATCGAGTATGGAACTTTAAAAGTATATGTTGAGTTATACCATATTTACGACTATATGCGGGTAGCTTGATATCATCTTTTTGTAGACTTCAAAATGTTTAATGATTTACCCGCGATATATTTTGTTGTGCAGATATAAAAAAAATCGCCAATGTTAGTAGACTATACTGTTGGAACTTGTGTTCTTTGTCATTTCACTTAAAATCATAATTTTTCATACAGCCATATTTTTACACCGACAGCTAACATTAAAATTGTAATCCTTAATTCATATACTGTGACCACAAATTATTATAGTATATTATATAGTATTAGTATAGTATAGTAACAATATCGTTCCCACCATATGCCTCAACGGCCTGATACATTAGAAAATTCGTGGGAATGTTAAAATGATATTCACCAATAACGTGATCGCAGCCGAAGTTAAATTAGATTAATAGTGAATAATACAACTATGTTATGTTTACGCATTCGACTGACCTTTTTACGTATAATCGGAAGATGAGATAGATGGTAAATATGAGCTGTCTCATCACCAAAGAATTGATGAACCCTGGTCAAAGTCTTATGACTTTCACACAAACGTGTGAAACAGGATATCACAAAGACAACCCTCGATCTTACACTGTCTGATGCTACGATAAATCAATAAATATGTGCTATCTAGCAAATAATATGGCAAATATGTGCTACCAATTGTTGGCGTGTTAGAGAGCATTCCGAATTTTTCTTTTTCATACGATGTTCAATCTCATTAAGAGGCGCTTTCACACTCTATTAACCATGTACCTTAACTTCCTGTTAAGCTTGTAAACTTCTTTCTGATGCTAAAATTATGTTCATTATTAACATAGTTGGAATTGATCGCGATCGAATCCATTTTAATGCGACATTCTGCGATTATGTTTTACGATTATTTATCATACCCCAAATTTATTTTCATTTATAATAATTAGTCAAACAGCTAAAGTTAGATTAAATTAAATAACCAGTGTAGTATATTTCAGATTTCTTTTTAAATACACTCATTTTACTTTTTAACAAATAAATTTTTTATATGGTTTAGTTAAATGCAGCAAAGGGCAGGAAAGCTGATTTGAAATAATTTATTTTTTCATTTCCTTTCAAAATAACAAACAAAAATTAAATTTTCTCTATCTGAAAAATAAAAATGAAATGGAAAATCTTAAATATTTTAAAAGAAGATTTTACTTAAAATTGATATAAAATCAAAATCTTATTAATCGTCATTGAGAAAAAAAATCGCCAACCGAGAAGAAAAAAAAACGTGTATATTTCACTTCTTAAAGATACAAAAAGTTAATTTAAAGATAGTAGTAAGAATTTCGTATTAAATAACAATGTAAAATCTTGATTATTTGTTTTCCGTTTTAGTAAAAATTGTCTTTACTTAATTTTTATAACTTTTTGCACGTGTTTCAATTTTAGCATTCTCTTTTTGCAGCTTAAACTCAAAACAAGTTGATAATTTAAAATATATCATTTAAAGTAAAATCTTAACATGCTCTTAAACATAAAAGTATATAAAAATTTCCATTACTGTTTTTACTTTTATGTTCCAGCCTTCATTTATAATTTCTGTCCAATTTTTCCCCATTGCGTCATTCTTCTTTAAATAATTAGTGTAAGACATATAAATATTCCTTATCGTGATCACGAATAAATTAAAACTTGAATATAATGAGCGTACTTATAATGAATACGTTTATTATGATGATGTTTAGTCAGTTTTCATCTAAACATCAAAGTTAAAATTGATTCATAAAATATGCGTAAAAAAGAGTAAAAATGCTTTGTATTAAGAAATGCAAAGCTAACACAAATTCATTAAATTTTAAATCCAACATCGTGTTATCGTTCATTCGTGTAGAGAATGATAAGTTTTTTAGAAATACATTTAAATGAAATGTGTGAAAATGTATTAATATAACATGAATGATTTGAAGGACAACAGCATTATTACTGCATTTTAAGTTACAAAAAATAACTAAAACTTCTAAATAAGTGACTTTCCACCCAAGAAAGCGAAATAGGTGTCCCATTAGGAAATAAAATTATATTTATGAATCCCTGAAATAGAAAAAAAACGGAGGAATTTTATGTTACATTATCCACATCTAACCTTTCACCTCTCTTTTTAAAGATTATATCGGGAATGGAAGACAGAAATGTAATGACAGGAAAAGTGTGAAAAAACTAAGTTTTCTTAAACCCTATTATTTATTTTCATTTCTAAACAAAACCAGGTATTTATAAACACATTTAAATATGCTGCGGATTTTACAGTTGCAATATTTAAAAAAAAATGTGTATTAGAAAAGTCGGATTTTTGCAGATTAAAACTGAATATTGAATTCTACTGTGAACCTGTTTTTTGAACTTATTAAAATTGCAAAACAAAATCAATGAACTGTTACCGTAATTTCACATATCCTGTGTTTACAAGTCACTAAATAAGTTATGTCTAAAAAGCAGTAGGATGAGCCATTACATAATATACTACCTGGAGGGAAGAATGGGATACTGACTCAAGGGGAGGAGTGGGACATCTAAGTACCAAAACAGCCGCAAATATTTATTTTCATAAGTTTAAATCTTTTCTGTATTATTGGTCAATTTTTATAATATTTATTTTTTAATAAATATTAAAATCGATTTATAAAGCCAAACCATATTATTCATAATCATATTATTCAGTTTTGTGGAAATACAATATTTGTTAAAATCTTAATTCCTTATATTTTTTTTATTACTGCAAGAGGTATATCTCAATTCTCCCGGATCTGGAGAAGTAGCACAATTGTGTCCGATTCGGAGAAGAATATATTAGCATGAAAATATTTCATGACAATTGCCCATTCCTGCCTCCTCTCTCCTATACTTAGTCATTGAATTGCTGTTTCCAAATCAATGTATTTAAAAGTTTTATGCATACATTTTCACAGAGGTTTTAAACATAAAACAAATATTTAGTAATATGAAAATATCTCTTAATATGTGAAACTAAGATTTTAATATCAAAAAGTGATATCTTATTTTTAAGATACTAAAAAAATGGTTTTAAATGCTTGGATATAAAAGGGTATTTATATACATGACTACATTACACATTTTTACAGACATTGCAAAGTGGATTAAAAAATACTTTTACAAGTGAAAATATTTTTTGTATACCACTATCTTTCTAGACAAGGATATTATTCTTCAGCATATAAAAAAAAAAATATTATTATGTATTTTATTTATTTATTATGAATACAACTGTGGAAGCATGGCGTACACTGCCAGGATGAAATTTCTGTTTTTTACAACTCACATTTCTTCTGATTGCCCGGTAAATGAACGTGTTCTAAATTACAGAAAATGAAATGCGAAAGACTCCATGAGTTATTTATTTTTTATTAATAAAATGTAGTTTATGTGCCTTACACTAGACAATTGTTGTTATAATTACTTGCTTTATTATTATGGAAATAAAATTTTCATCCAAATCTTAGACTAAATCCCTCTACACCAAACTATGCAGATGAAGACGCACCATTTAGAATCCCGGTGTTTCCAAAACATGAATAATAAATTATGGACAGAAATAATTTAAAAATGCCGTTTAGGATAAGAGTTAGATGGAATTATTCAAACATTTATCCCACCTTATATGAAACTTTGACTGGGTTTTTAAAACCTAGTCAAAGTTTTATATAAAGTGGCTAAATCAAAGTGGTTAATATCTTAAAGAGAAACTAGATGGAACCCGTCAAAACTTGGCGGAAAAAAATACTATAACAATATCAGTAAAAAAAAGTTTCTTTATTATTTAAGAAGGGGTGCGTATGAAATATTTTTTACAATATGTTATTTTAAAAGTATTTTTTCCCAGTGAAATACAGTACTATTTCCGATGCAAACTCCAAACAAACAATCCGTAAACAACTGTGTAATGCAACTCAGTTTGATATTACAGCCATATTTCCCACGGCAAGAAAGAAAATTTCATGGCCAGATGAAGTATCATACAAATAGTATATTCCTACGTTCATCTCATATTCAGTAAATAAAAGAACACATCTACAACACTATTTTTAATCAATTTAATTTTCCTGAAATCCTTTACTTTTGTGAATATTTTTATTACAAAATGAAATCGTTTAACTTATAATTTTTTTTTAAAAGTAATTGGTTACATGTAATCAAGTTATGCAATCAATAAAGGCTCCAATTCTAATCTTTATATTTAAGAATGGAAAAATCAGTTAAAATTACGTCATGTTGACACAATCATGTAAATTTTTCTCTTTAGTTTTACCAATTTTAAAACGTATTTCAAGCTAAGCATAACGTCATTTTCACCGCGCACCTTGATTTTTCACACGTACTTTATATACGTTAATTTTATGCTTAAACACCATGTATACAGATAAAAATATATTTTGTATTTAATTGTAATTAAAAAATGGCATCAACAAAGTTATAATGCATAATGATAAAATAAACCCAATGGACAATATTTCCATGACGTCACAATAAATATGAATTTTTATTCGTTTATAAAAATAAAGTGCACGCGATAAATATTTGTACCGAAATTATACTTACAAATTAAAAAAAATTGGCCTACCAACCTCGCAACCATAGAGTTTCTCGTTACTCTGTGCCCCGCAAATTCGATTGCCGACTTTATGACGTCATACGCAGAAGTAAAAGTTTAATTTAAAATTACGGCTAATTAAGAAAACTTTCGAACGAACGAATGTACGATAACAAATCTGTGTCCAAATATCTTTCATTTAAAAAAAGAATGATATAATTTGATGCAGTAGTTTGTTCTCACGGATTGTCGAAAGAAATCGCTTAGCGTTTTAAATATATAGATTTTAAATTTTCTAAAAAAATATATGAAGACTCCTAAGTATTTTTTTCACGCAAGAAGTGTACTAACTGCAAAAAACAACGTTTCTACGTCTAAACAAACGCAACATATAGTGAGTTATAAATGCAATGCAAATTTAAAGCAAAAATTTCATAAGTTGGATATAGTTAACCACATTTAATAATATTTACAATGAATTTTTCAATCAAAATTTAAAATGTAAATTATTTCATAAATTCATTTTTTTTTTCAATTTCTCCATAGTTAAAATACCTTACATCAATGGAAAAAACTTTTTTTTCCTCGACAATGAAATAGTAATTATATATTAACCTGGGTGTTAATAAATTATGCATTTCTTTGGATGCATTCCAAAAAATTGCTTAATTCTATCCAAAAGATAATTAATTTTGACAAAGAAGAAAGATTGGAAATCAGAAAGCTCAGGTTTTTTTTTTTTTTTTTTTTTTTTTTTTGTATGAGGTTGTTCCTTACATCTCTGATGCAAGGGAAAAAATAATATACTTCCTACACTTTTATAAGAAAATCAATTCAAGGATGGAATATAAAAGAAGAGCTTTTGAAAATTAATTAAATATAAAGAAATGCTTATACGTTTTGATGAAATTTGGGTTAAAGTCGATTTAATAATGCACAGAACGCAAAAAAAATGTAATAACCTGTGATTTGCATTAAGCAGTAGCAAATTTGGTAAAATTAATTATAGGATCTCTCAATAAAAAAAAGTCATTTATTAATTAACTCTTATTCATTCATAAGATATAAAGAAAATGTATCAATGATATTAGATATATGCTAAATAAAATGCTGAAATAAAATCCCGTTTACTTTCTTTAAACGTTTTGTTTCAAAAACTGTATACCTATTTTTATTTTTATTTTTATTTTTATTTTTAATTTTTTTGAGAAACCCTCTATTATAGAGCTGTATTCTTTATAAGAAAATCAAAGCAAAGTAATTATGTATAATGAATTAAAAAAATAAGTTTATTATTTTACCGATAAAATAAAATTGCTGATTCTTTTGTATTTAATTTTCTGGAATCCTATAAAATAACTACTTCTCAAATATTCTGCTAAATTCTGAAATAGCTGTGTTATATAGAAGAAAATGATACTGGCCATATATATTTCAATGCTTAGGAGAAAATGATACGGTAAAAGGAATCAGGATACATGTAATGATACAGGAAAATTCAGTATCCTTTTCAGAAGGAAAGGATACTGGCCATAATTTTGCAGTTCTGAGATCAAACATATTTTAATTGATTGCGGCCTTCAAATTGTAAAAAAAGAAACGTGAAACATGAACTATTTTAATTGCAATTGGAATGGTTAAGTGCTTGAATAAAATGAAAAAAGAGTGTTTCAATAAACCTATGCTCTTTATTCTACAATATTTCACCTTTTTAAAAGAAGTAGCTGCAAGAAAGAATGGTGACACTGATTAAATTTAAAATGCATACAAAGAGAAAACAAACACTTGCTAGCACAATAAAGCAATTTAAATTATGGATGGAACATTATTATTTTTTTTAACTTAATATTGGTGTACAAGAAGTAATTCATGGAAAAGAATATAAAAATATTTCAGTTGATGTCAAACGAAAATCATTTCTTAATTTTTTATGTAAATATAGAGCTTTCAATATTGAATTTGGTTATTTATTCAAATAGCCATAAGCATTACATTTAGATTTTCAAATTGTTTTTTATTATCTTCTGTATTATTTCTCTTTTCTTTTAAACTCAAATTATTTTAGATTTTAATATTTGTAAGTTCTTATTCTTTCAATATTTTGATATAATTGCCAAAGGTTTTTAATGGAGAAGAATTTTTTTTTTTTTAATTAATAAAATAAATAAATAAATTTCATATTAAATCAAACAGTTAACGTACATTATTTTTTTTTCAAATAATGAAAGTGGATGTAATTATTACAAATACATAACTATTTCTAAATAGTAAAATGAAAGTTATTATTTTAGTTGTATCACAATAAGATTGTTTTTTGACATGTTATGAAGTGTCGTTTTAAAGTATAATGTAGAGTTAAGAACCGAAAACCTGAAGTTTTAATTTTACAGACTGATAGAGACTGCTCAGACAAGGAAGTCAGGTCTGTCGAGCATAGATGTTCCTCCCAGTACCTTTATTAAAATTTTTTTTAATGTAAATTCAGCTGGAGCTGAACCCGCCGGTAAGCGCGACAGAGGGCGGGGTGAGAAATACTGCTCTTGGGCCAAAACAGTAAAATAAACTAGTGATGAGTACATACTAGGCCAAGTGGCAAGCCCTGTCAGGTCAGTGACCTCAAAGCGACAAGGGGCAGGGGATAGGCAGAAAAAGAAGTAAATTCACATAACAAAGCCCATCCGCTGGAGCACATTGCTCCTACGTGACAGGCAGCGGCTGGGGAAAGTTATGGTTGTTGAGCTATTTAGAAGAATAATCAACAGTTTTTGTTTAAATAAAAACAGTCCTATAAGACTGGAGCAGAAAAAGAAATACGCCGAAGCAGTGCTCCAAATTAGGAAGTATATGTGAGTGTAATATAAAACCGAGTTAAATTTTCAATTTTATTCCTTTTGAGTGAATTGGGTTGGGTATTAATATGTCTGTTATTCTTACTTGTTAATATTTTACTTCTAAATTACCTCTAAAATAATGCAACCCTATATATTAAAACGAAAATGGATATGTGTAAGATTCAAACTCTGAGGATTCATATAAAATCGCCCTATTTGCGCATGCGTGAAATTAAGTCTAGAACTTATTCAGTTTAAGAGTACACTTAAACGAGGTCACGGTGTCTGAGTGATCTAAGGCGCTAGGTTTACGCTGAGAGATCGTCGGTTCGATCCCAGTCTGGACAGAATGATATCGTTTATTTCAATAATGTCATACGAGGAGAAGTTATATAATTTGTATTTTTTTTATTCAAATGCTTTATAATTAAGTGAAATTTAACACTCAACATTATTTTTAATTACTAATTTTATATTAAAAATATTTAAACCAAAAGATTATGCATCTAATTATCAATTAAATACATTTGATCTACAGGGTGGCTACTAAATAATGTTACAAATATTCAGTCTTTTTATTTTACAAATATAAAATATAAAATGATAAATACACTAATATGATGAGCACCAGAGATGAAAGTTTACATGGAAATAAGTTTACTCGAATCGACCACCATCTTTATCGTTTACCAAAGATAATCTCTTATGCCATTGTCCGACTGCGGTACGAATCATTTTAAGAGGTAATCGGTTCCATTCACGCAATATGGAAGCTTTGAGAGAGCCGAAACTTCTGTGTTGTTTGTTATGTACTTTAGCCTCTAAAATCCCCCAGACGCAATAATTTAAAGGATTTAGATCCGGTGAAGAAGGTGGGCAATCTTTTTGCATGATAAATTTCGGACAATTGACATAGAGTCAAGCCTGTGTTGATTTAGCTCGAAGCGAAGATGCAGAATCTTGCTGAAATATCCAATTATTTTTGGGATTTAACCTGTCAGTATGTGGCAATAAATGTGTAGCCAATATGTCCTGTTTGTAATATTCCGCATTGATTTTTATCCCTTTATCGATGAATTTCACAGCTATTTTTCCATTGTTTGACACTGCAGCCCAAACCATAACAGAATTCTTGTTCTGAAAACATTTAGCAGTTCGAAGGTTTCAGGTATATCCTCGAAAGTTGCTGAATATACGACATCATTTTTAGCATTGTAACACTGTTCAGTGCAAAATAGCTTCTCATCAGAAAGTATTATTCTGTCAACACTTTTCTTAACATGCCGCTTCAGCAATTTCTTGCATCTTTGTAATCTTTTTATTCTTTGTGTCTTCAGTCAAACCTTGAACTTTTCTTTTGCGATAAAGGAGAAAACCCAGGTCTTCATTTATAATAACTTGCACAGTTCTGCGACTCACGTTCTCTTCTGCAGCCATTTTATTTGCAGAACGTTGTGGATTTCTTCGTATCTTTTCATTAATTCTTTTGATGGGCTCTTTTGCGCGAACTGGGCGTGGACAACCAGACCTAGGTCGATCTTTACAGCTATTAGTATCCAATAATCGATTTATAGTTCTATACATAATTTTTTTATTAAACCCAATACGTTTTAATTGCTTAAAGAGTTTACCTGAGGAAAATCTGCGATCAAAGAACTGTTTAATCATCATTATTTTGGCTTCCATCTTTGAAATAATTTGAAACATTTGTTTTATACAAAAATCTTCTGCACTAATAGAAAATTGACAAACGTTGAAATAGAAAAATAAATTGTTTTACCAAACGATTAAAATTTATTCTTATTTTTTGGAGTGTTACAGTATTTAATAGCCACCCTGTATAATGTTTGCTATATTTGGTATGATCATTATGAAGATATCATATATATACTAAGATTATAATAGTAAGAAAAGTATGTGATTATTTTTCGTAAAAAAGGAAAAATAAAAGGAGAAATATTCATACAGGAACTCTAAGGGAAATTAGCTTGATATCCATGATTTAATAATTAAATAATGTATAACAAGTAAAATAAAATTCAAGTAATTAAAAATATGCATTATAAATCGTTAGCTGCAAACAGCAAATTTTAATTCAGGGTTTTAGAGTCAGACTGATAATAATAATTTAATGAAAAAGTTTAAATGAATATCGCGTAATTAAAAAAAAATCAGAAAATACTAAATAATGTTATTTTTTCAAAATATTGGGACTGTGAAAAGTAAAACTTATCACCCGACAATATATTTAAAATTACTAATTTTATATTAAAAGATTTTTCATGTAGTTATCGTTTAAATTAATTAAACTTTCATCTATATTTTGTATGACCATTATCAAGAAGATATATGTATATACTGAGAAAAGTATGTGATTATGTTTCATAAAACTAAAAAAATAATAAAAGAGTGAGTAGGTTGGACTGGCAGCGCCATCTATCGCCTTATACGTATAGGAATCACTTACTCTATATATTCAATAAATTTTCAAAACTTAACTCATTTAAAAGCAACTAATAAAAAAATTAAACATATTTCTAATGGAACTTCCAAATTGTTTACCGTCAAATCTTGATGAGTAGTATATAGTAACTATAATGCCAAGCATTATATAATGCTGTTCAACATATTCATAAATCTTTCGATGAATATTTCCTAACAAATGAGTAACTACCTTTAAAATTTATTCAAAAGAAATTAAGTTTTCAGTTAGTTTTTCTATCATAATTGGAATGCAATGCATATACTGGGCATGACAACTTTTTACTCAACAAATCAAAAATCAAAGTAATATTGGCTAATGGGGACTTTCAGTGACCTTAAGCCACAATCCAACAATTACCCCAGACAACCACAATCGTCCTTCGGACGATCTATAATGATCCTGAAAATCCTGTAGTTGTCATATCTTATAAAACTATCCAGTGAATATCCGGAAGATAGTTGACAACGGACCGTCTGAATACATTGTCCACAAAACAGCCGGCGAATGTCATAGAACGCACATCCGCAAATTGACTTTCTTCCTTGGCTTCCTTCCTCTGCACGCTACGCTAAGGAATCAACCAACCTACCTACCAGACAAGTTTATTTTCCTTGTTGGTGAATGAAGAAACGTGATCGGCTTTTCGGAATCTGATTAATAAATAGTAATCTGATGTCAATAAAGGTAAGAATTATCTTTTTCATTTGTAATTCTATTCTTTATAACTTCCGTTTATATACTTATATTTTCTTGTGTAAAAGCAAAGTGTATATCAGACCTAATTATTCATGTAGGCTTAATGGTAAATGTTAATAGAGATGGTAGTGTAAACGCAACAGTAGTGGGTTGTATTTTAACAATTTGATAAATTATTAAAGAAAATACAACCACTTTGAGTATTTTCTGAGAATTTTCAAGTTTAGATTACATTTTCTGTGTGAAAATGAAGATTTACTTACAACTCCAGTTTGAACCTTTTTTTTTTTTTTTTTTTTTTTTTTTAAACTTCAAACACTTAAAAAACCAAAAATATGTTTTTCCCTCATTCTTTTTAACTTAAAACACTTTAAAAGCAATTAAAAAATGCCCCCCCTCTTTTTTCTTTTACAATTAATTCCCATTACTTTAGAAATACTTATTTCTTTACATAGATTTTAATGCATATTGATATATATTAATTAAAGCAAATGTATATATTCAAATATATATATAATATATATGTATGTATTTGCTAAACATTTTAATAATATTTATTAAATCTTAACAAATTAATACATTTTTAACCACTTTAAAATTATTGTCACTTAAAAAGAAAAACATACTTCTAAACGTAACAGTTAATGTTTTAATTTAGATGACAATGTCAGATTTTCTCACAGTTTTAGAAAAGCGTAGAGTGCTGGTAGTTGGAAAAGGGCACATTTTTGACTCTGAAGGGCATTTTTTAGATCCATATGAGCACTTTTTATATTTTTTAAATTCATTCTTTCAATTTTAAATGCACTTTTGATATTTAAATGTTACAACACTCCTATCGAATTGCAACAATGTGTCAATTTTTACTATGCAAGTAATTTTTGTTTACAAAACAGTAAAGGCTTAATTTTCTTGGTTGAAGGGCAAGAAGAGCACTAATTTTTTTATGAGGGGCAAGAAGGGGGATGTTTTTTAAACCAAAGGGCAGCCAGGGAGCAGCACCTTCCTGAAACTGCCTACAGGAAACTCTGCAATTTGAATATAAAATAGCTTGTGATCAAAAGTAGTGAAATTACTGTAGCTGCTAATTATTTTCTTAGTTTTGTGTAACACGTTACTTTTTGAATAAAAGTGAATGGGGCGAATAGCACAATACAAAATTTAGTTGTTTGTTTGTAGCAAGCATCAACATTTCTTTGAACACAATTTCCAGAAACAAATGAAAGTCTTCTTTAACAATTGTGTGGTCACCCATGGTACTATTATTTAGGAAATTGGTAACAAATTGGCAGTGGGAACTGCCATATATCTGTAAACAAATACCAGTTTTAGAGTTTAACAAAGCACTATATAACCATTGTATGTCAGAAATGTTCTTGTTTATGGGGTTATAATTTTGGAATGCAACTTTTGTGAAAAATGAACAAACATATTTTTAAATAAGCAATTTTTACTTTGAGATAGTGCTAAAACAGAAGATGCTCTGATGATCACACTAAAAAAATTATTATCCTTTAACTGTTTTTTATTTTCATAATTTTCAGGGTTAAAGTTTACTTGTATTTTACACAGAAATTGCAGAAAATTTTTGAACCATCACTCAGATTTTACAACAGTGAGTCAAAAAGTGACTCGCAGATATATTATATATCCCACTTCTCTCTTTTTTTTTAAAACTTCAAACTTCAAACACTTGAAAAACAGTTAGAAGATCACCCCCCCCCCCCTTCTTTCTTTCGCTTTCAAAACAATTTCTGAAAGTGAAAGTATCTTAATAAAAAAAACTTGTAATCAAAATCGAAAAAGTATAAAGGAGTGTGCATAGAGATTGACCTCAGCTATCCAATGCGAAAAAAATCATTTATAAATATTGAAATGCGAACGAGATATCATAAATTATTTCTCCCATAGAATTAACATTAGTGAGTGGGTGTATTGGCCTAAGTGAAGTAGCCTCTTAAAGCTAAATAAAGAAATTGATATTAAAATTTACTAATTTTTTTTCCTACATTCACTATGAGTTTCTCTTATGCATGTGTGACTTTAATACTGATGTTTTCAATATTGATAAATAATGCTATTAAATTCTAGTGCAATAAAATGCCTAATATATATATATTAGTTACAGGGGTCGATGCAGGTTTTTTTTCTTGGGGCCCATTTTGTGAAAAGTAAAGGTTATTTTTGTGTAATTTATTATATTTTTGTGAAAAATAACATTTTGTAACGAAAGTTGAAATCCAGTTAGTCAAATTTGAACCAAGCATTTATAAACAAAAACTTTTTTTTAATCCTTTTGCTGAATTTTTCCTCTCTGGTGAACTTCTTTGTTCAAATTACACATTTTAAAACAACACAAAATAAAAAATAAATAATAAAAAGTAAGTTTTTATGGAATAGAATTTTGTGAAGTGTATGTTTTATCAAATTGATTTTTGTGAAGAGGCCCATTTTATTAAATAGATTTTTGTGAAGGGCCCTAAATAACCCAAATTTTCCCTGTATCGACCCCCGAGTTAAGCTATAAAAATTTTTATCTAAAGAATTATAGCTTATAAGTAAAATGCTTTAAAATGTAAAAGCTAATGGCAGTTAAAACTAAAATTAGTAAAAGCCACTTTTTAAACATTTCAAGCTGACTTTTTTGTAATCCTGCTTTATATAATACACAACTAATTTGAAATTGATACTTTTAGCCTGAGCTGGTTTTTGAATTCGTACAATCAGAGTTTCCCCCAGACAGTTTCAGAAGGGTGCTGCACCCTGCCTGCCCTTTGGTTTACAAAATAGCACCCTTCTTGCCCCTCATAAAAAGAATTAGCACCCTTCTTGCCCCCTCCAGTAAAATAATTAGCACCCTTCTTGCCGCTCAGTAAAAAAAGTGCCCTTTCTCCTTTTTGCATTAAAAAATTTGCTTTCATAGTAAAAACTGACTCAATGTTGTCTTAAAAAGTGTGCATTAACTTTTAAATATCAAAAGTGGCTTTAAAAACAAAAAGAATACCTTTAATAATTAAAAGAAGTGCCAACAAGAATCTGAAAAGTGCCCTCAAGAATCCAAAAAGTGCCCTTAAAAATAAAAAAAGTGCCCTTTCCTCACCAGCAGCACCCTGCCCTTTTTTAAACCTGAGGGAAACTCTGCGTACATTATTATTTAAATAATACTAGGGAATCGAACTCGGGCTTCCCGGGTTACAGAACATCGCTGAAAACTGTTTTTTTTTTTAATTTAAAATTCTAACAGATTTTTTATATTTAATATATATATATATATACTAAAAAGAAATGGCGCATCTAGTATTTGTCGAGAATTAACAATTTTCTGACAAATACTTTACGAGCTATTAATTTTTTCAGTAACTTCAAATCTCTCATTTTCTGAAATTAATCTCTGGCAACGATAAGCTAAAAAACCAGTCATCAGCAACACGTAGCTTTTTATTAAAAAAGATTATGTATTAATTTATCCTTTTTTTTTTTCTAAATTCTGTTCTATAAAACTCAATCTATTTGAGATTACTTTCATAAAGAGAACTCTGTTACTTTCCTTAATTTCAGATATTTCAATTTCAAATCATAATTAAATCCTAGTGCTAATTAATAATTAAATAAAAATTGGAAACATTTCTATTGAAAACTTGGTTCTTAACCCGTCAGCACACGCGCCCCTTTCCATTACGTTACTACACGCGCAGGATAAATTTTACCCCAATGGGTTTTCTTGTGTCAATTTCCCCCCGGTTTGATTATAAGCAAAAATTTATATTTTGAAATAAACTGTAAATCAATAAAGAAAATAATTTAACTTAAAATAAGAGGTTTTTTCATATTTAAAGAAAAAAAAAACAAAATCTAGCATTAAGATTTTTTTCTGCATATCATTACATACAAAGTTTTTTCAATCCAAATTTAGCCATAAAAATACAAAAAAATATAAAACTGATATATAGAAACTGTATGTGCAAGAGTTGTTAATGTTTAAAAGAAAAATTATATTATTATTTGCACACTATATTTTTTACATAAACATTTGCATTAACATTTTCCTATCATTATGGGTTACGTTATAACACGCGTGGGGTAAATTTCCTCCCACGTGATATTTTTATAACAAAAGAATGGAAAATCTCACAACCGGAGGTAAATTCTTTTTGGCCACATCTTTATCTCTTTCAGCTTGAAAGGTACTGTAAAGCTCAGAATGATCTCGAACGATTTACGCACATTTTTAAGTAATAGTTCTGAGCTGGGGTAGATTTTATCCCAGTGTGTATGCTGACGGATTAAAATGTTAATTTGACACATTTATTTACACATGCTTCATTTCAAAGTTATTTCTTTATTTTAGAGACTATGCAAGTAATTTTTGAAAAATCCAGCTGTAAATTGAGCTAAATGCAGGAAAAGAAGTCTGCAATGGACTCTAAGCAGTGGTATGTTTAATTGATTTATTATTATTATTTCCTTTTCTTAAAAATAAAAGAATATGTGAGCATGTAGTTTTATAGCTTTTATTGAATTGTCATATTTTTGCATTTAAGCATATTTATGAATTGTTGTGCTTTGGAACATTTTTACTTATTTATTTATTGAAATGTTTATATTCCATGGCTTGTTTTTGAAAACTGATTTTTTTTTTCGGTAATTTCTAAAATATTCAGTTAACATTGATAGATCTCCCAAATTAATTTTTGTATTGGTACCCATACAAAACAAAATTCAGCCCGGCCCGATACAAAAATTAAAAGTTCTACTAGCATACCTGTCAAAAGGCAATAAATATCTTTTTAGCAGTCATATAAGTATAGAAAATCTTCATTTTATCTTAAAGTACATTTAATTCAAACTATTTTTTTTCAGAAGAAATAAACCATAATTTTATGTTAAAGTTTTTGGTACTTTTCGGTTAGCCGGGTGCCAGTGACATATGTACATATATATAATATGTATGTATATAATATGTATTTGCAGATATATGGTATATATATACATGTACATATATCAGTGGTAGAGGTCTGCACGGGCCGAAATTTCCAGGCCCGGCCTGATACAAAAATCTAAAGTTTGGCCCGAGCAAAAAAAATATTGGCCTGACCCGGCCCGATTTAAAAGTAAGTTCGTCCCGGTATAAAAGCTAAAAGGCCGGCCTGAGTTAATTTCCACAAAACATTGATTTTTACGATGATTTGGTTAAAAATTTGCCTTGTAGGAGTAGATCTAACCAAAAATTCCTATCTAAGCTCCTTTTTTTTTTTTTTTTTTTTTTTTTTTTTCATGTTTACAATCTTCATTTTTATAGAAGTGCCGCAGTCTGCGATATTTATTTTTTTAATAAATCTCTATTTGTTGTATGTATGTGTTTAAGTTATCATTAATACTGTTAATCCATATTCCATGTATTGAAGTGTTAAAAATCAGAAAAATGCTATACATTAAAATCTTCTAAGACGGAATTGCATAGGGGAAAAAAAAATGAGTTATAGACAATTTGCCTTCTTAGCAGGTGTAAATATATTATATATTATTTTCTTACATATTAGTATATTCATTTTGCATGGATCAACACATTTTTCAGTTTAAGACAGGATTCCGTCATAAGCAGATTCTTTTTCACACGTTTCACTATATTTTAATTTAGCCATATTGTACAAATCTACATTTCTTTAAAAATAATATATTTTAATGTTTAATTGTAGAATAATGGCAATTTAAAAATATATGCATTTTTTTCAAAGATTTTTGTGCCAGGTCTTATTTTACTGACCTTCGAACGGACCAGGCCAAGCCGAGACAATGATTTTTATAGGGTCAAAACCAGGACTGAAAATTTTGGGGTGTGAAGACTAGGAAGGATGAAACCAGTCCCGGCTCTGTACGGAAAAAATAATTTAAGACACGGCCTGATCCTTCAGGAAAAAAGAAAGGCCCGAACCCGGGCCATAAAGAGTAATCACTAGGCCCGAGCTCAGCCCAAAACGAGTGGAGACCAGGCCTAGCCCCAGTGCAGTGAAGGAAAATAGGCCCGAGCCCGGCCTGTGCAGATCTCTAATTAGTGGTGCCTGGCTAACCGAAAAGTACCAAGATTTTAAGTATATTGACATTTATTTTAAATGTAAACATTCTGCAGCACTTTTTGATTATTAATATTCAGGGCTGAAACTAAAGGCAGCACAGAGGGGGCATGTGCCCCGGGCGCCAGAATGGAAGGCATGGGGGACGACAAATGAACATTTGGTTTGTTGCTTGATACAAAAAAAAGTATATGAAATTTGGGCAAAAATGTTTTGTAAGTTGGAAAATTCAAAAGAAAAACTGAGAATTCATGGGACACTAAAAAGTAAAAGGTAGAAAATTCACATAATAAAATACTTATTAAAAACTTTTTTTTTTGTTCCGAGTCACTATTATAATTTGGAATTTAGGTTCAGGAAAGTATCTAAACATATTAGTCTATAAATAGGAAGTGCAGTATAAATGACAGCTCCATGAAACTGTATGTAGATAACATACAAAGATGTTTTACATTATTAGAATTCATTGTTATATTCCTACAGAAAATTCTGGTTTTTCAGTTCTTACGACATTGACTTATAACACTAGGACTTTAAACATCTGTTCAGTTGTAATGTAATATTATAACTACAGTAAAATCTTTCTGTAATAGAATCCTGTCTTAAATGAAAAAAATACACGGATCCAACAGTAACAATAGCATCAATTCTATTTGCTAAGACGAAAACTTGTATAAAACTGAATTTTGTCTTGTTCCTTTTGATTCTGTACTCACAGGTTTTATTGAATAAGTATTTGACAAAGCACAGAGTTCACTATTACGTATTTTATGATTACATATTTTTCAGTTTAAAATAAGTTAGCTATTAAAAACTTAGTAAAAGTATCTTTGTAAATTTACTTTGCGAGAAAGGTAGGGTTAGTGGGGGTGCCAAAATCCCTGTTTGCCGCTGTGAAAAAAAAGCTAATTTCGGCCCAGAATATTTAAATTCTAGGTATCTCTAAACTGTGTTATATCAACACTATTGTCGTCACGCGTAATAGTTAGTGCCAAATGGGAAAAAAATTGAGCTTCAAGCAAACGGAAAAAATAATTAAAAGAAAAAGAATGAAAGGCAAAACCTGTTTTTACCTTACTATTAAAAAAAATAATTGATATCTCCATCGTCAATTGACGAAATTTGTTCAAGTTTTCAGCAAGTTCAATAATAGTAAATTAGGCTGTGTAACAAACTTTTATTAAAAAATAATCAATTATTAGAAAATGAGAGCATCCCCACAAAAAAGCAACTGCAAAGAAAAAGGAGAGAACTATCTGTGGTTTTTGTTTTGTTTATTAAACTATTTGCAGTCGGAAGTCGCCGAACGTTATCAGAATAAGATCATCAGCTTCTGATGGTATAGATTAAATACTGTATTTTTCTCTGTTTGATTATTGCTTCGGTGACGAAAAGGTGCTTTTAGCAGTAGTCAGGGGAGTTAACATAAAACTACATATTTTAAAAATGTTTTCATAATGGTTTATTACATAACATTTTTCAGTAATATTTTGCTTGTTTAAATTTTTTTGTCATTTGCATACCTTAAATCTAACATGTCTTTTGTCAAAAGGAATCTCCCTCCGCCATTAAAAAAAAAAAAAAAAAAAAAAAAAAAAAAAAAAAAATTACAGGAACACCGCTCTAGTTTTATGCTACAGTAGTTTCGGCACAAAGTCTCTATATGATATCCTTTTCCTTATATATATATATATATATATTTTTTTTTTTTCAGCACTTAAGTTAAATTATTTATATATTACTAACTAATATTACAATAGTTCTTTATATTTAATTACTAGTTTAATTTTTTTTTTGTGGCATTTAAGTGAAAATATTTATACGTAAATTTGAGTTCCTTGGGTGCGGCACTATACATTTTTAAAAAAGAGATTTTTACAGGTGTTCCGCTTACGTGGATATACTTTTTTTAAAACAGATTTTCATTGGTACGGCTGATATTCCCAATAATACGGTAGATATGTAAGTATATTAAGCCCTGACATCATTTTAATGGTTAAAAAAGCATTTTCTCACCATATTACATTTGCCGTGTGTTCAAATACAGCACACATTGTTATTTTCTTTTTAAATTTTTTACTCCATACAAAAATAAGCCTTATTTTAGAGCATTATAACTTATAAGTTTGATAAATCATAGCTTTTATAAAAATAAATCTTATGTTCTCATAACAAACACCAATTCAGCATAAGTGCAACAAGCATTTTAAAATGAAACATCAGGGGTCGATCCAGGAAAAATTTGGGGCCTATTTATGGTCCCTTCACAAAAATCTATTTAATGAAATTGGACCCTTCACAAAATTCAATTTGATAAAATGGGCCCCTTCACAAAAATCAATTTGATAAAATGGGCTCCTTCACAAAATGCTATTCCATAAAAACTTACTATTTATTATTTTGTGATTTTTAAAATATGTAATTTGTAAACAAGCAAGTTCACCAGAGAGGAAAACTTCAGCAAAAGGATTTTAAACGGTTTTTGTTTTTAAATGCTTGGTCTGAATTTGATTAACTGGATATCAACTTTCGCCACAAAATGTTATTTTTCACCAAAATATAATAAATTTCACAAAAATAACCTTTATTTTTCACAAAATGGGCCCCAAGAAAAAAAAAACCTGCATCGACCCCTGAACACACAAGTTGTAGTTTGTTAATCTGTAAAGTATAGGATTGCTGTACTAAATCTGGTGCAGCGGAACGGCAAATACCGTTTAGTGTCAAACCAATATTGATGACTAAAATTGTGCTTCTACAGAAACTTCTCCATCAAGTGTTTCCTTCACTAACGCAACCCGGTATCCAGACCCGAACACAGCGAAGTATAGAAAGATGTACGATAGGCATAACTAGAAGCGATAGAAAGAGAATAACCTGGATGAGAAGTTAGACGAAAGTTTTTGACGTCATTGAAAGAATTAAACGTCTAAAATGGAAAATGGGCGGGGCACATTGCAAAAAGATAAGACAGTAGATGGAGCACAAACACCCTACAGTAGTATCCCAGTGATGTAAAACGACCAAGAAGATGACCTCAAGTAAGATGGAGTGAAAAAATCAGATATGTTGTCAGTGTTAATTGGATGACTAAAACACTAGACAGGAAACAATGGAAAAATCTGGGTGAGAATCCAGCAGTGGATTGAAAACAGTTGATGATGATGATATCTAATCTTTATTTAGCATACTTACGCCTTACACATTACTAAATACATACTTGATCTTTACTTTTTATATTTTAATCAAGTTTTACATTTTCTTAATATTTAGTACTTTATTGTTTTACTTAATAATTTACTTTATTATAGACATATTCATTGTAATTTCAAATGCATTGTTACATTCGTATTACTGCTTAAAAAATTTAAATAAACCAGAAATCTGCAAATAATTCAAAAATTTGCACAATTTTAGTGTTATGATGGACTCATGTGGATTTGGGGAGTCTACTGTAGTACATTTTGCTTGTAATTACCATCATTTTTAATTATTAAAAATATGACATTACCATCAGTTATAAATATTAAGATTTTTTTTTTTTTATTCGACACAAAACAAGGCAGGTGCTTTCATTCTGTATGACGTTTTTCGACATAAAATAAGATGTGCTTTTACTTTTTCATAGTTGTTCAAATATCCCATAAGGCTTAAATAGTAAAGTTCCTAAAAATAACTTAATAAATTTTACTGTAAGATCTTTTGAAGAAACAAACGCTAAGAAATTATTGTATATCTTGTGTATATATGCTGATTTATTCATTTTGAATGAATGTGATGCACTTATAAAGTTAGGTAGAAATGTATATTTTTTCTTTTCTTCTTTACAGATGTGTGCCGAGCAGAAATTTCTGTGACAACAGCAAGGTGGAAGAAACCAGATTGTTGCAAAGAAAAAAAAATTATGTTTTGTGATGTGGAAAGTTGTAAATAAATATTTGTTTTGTATTTTATTGTGGAAAGTTATAAATAAATATTTGTTTTGTATTTTATCGTGAAAGTTGTAAATAAATATTTGTTTTGTTTTTAATGTGAATTTTTTTATTGTGCAATTTGTAACATTATAGAATTTTAAAAAAATAGTAAGATTATTCAACAGCGGGTATCATTTTCCCCATACTATCTTTCATGACATTGTGAAATATATTTTTTAATTTTTATTCCTTTACTGATTTCCAATTAGATTGGGAGTAAAATTTAAAAATTTTCAGGTATTCACTTCTGATGACTTTTGCATAAAGATTTAATTTTTGTATGTCATATAATTTAAGTTTATTATTTTATATTGAGCACTTAGTGTAATATGTGCAATTATTTAAAATACAGAAGTTGTTTATTCATTAAAGTTAGAACAATGAAAGCAAACAATATCTTAATATTGCTCAAATTTGTGTTAATACTTTGTGACATATATCAAATGCACTTTCTGGGCCATTAGCCTTTACATAATCATGGTACTGTCTCATTTTGTTAAAGTAAGGTAATGTATTTAAGTACAAAGGTAAGTAAAACAAATTGAATCTGAAGCTGTATAGCCAAATTATCACAGCAGTAAATGTGTGCTTCGGTCACTAAACATGAAAGGGCATGCTTTTCTGTCCTTTATTTGTTTTGAATGCAAAAGTATTAACAGATGACTTATGCAGTAGCTTTATTCTAGAAAAACAATGTAAAACCATCATCAGAGGGACAAAACGATACTTTTAAATTTCATGTGGCACCTTATCAGAGGACGATCAAATGCATAACATTTGTTGCATATACCGGGTGTTCCTAAAGTGGATCAGGTATTTACATGCTTTTTGTAGTAAGTAAAACAAATAATTGCAAAGTAAAAAAAAAATTGTTATTTAAAAAAAAAACTTAAGGGTGTATTCAAATCCAAACTGCTTATTTTGAAACACATTTTTAAATTCATTTTTGCTCGAAAATGCATCCAATTGGCAGGTTCTCTTATTCAGAAACTTTATAATGTCCGTGTTGTCTCAATTTTTTGATAAAGGCAGAATATATTTTTTAAAATGCTGTCAAAGTGGACATTTTGAACCGAATTTCCCGAAGCAATAGCGCTGGAAACAAAAAAAAAAAGTACTTTGAAAATATTTGTTTGTAAATCAATTTCTAATTAATTGAACGAAAAATAAAAACGTAGGTCCCTTATAAATCTCTTCATAAATCACGCCGCCAAGTTTCATGTGTTTACTTTTAAAAATGAGTTTGAAAATGTGTCATAAAATTTTGAGTTGTTGAGCATGGAAAAATATTTTTTTTGAATACTGCCTTAAGTTTTTATATGACTTCTTACGACAAGAATGATAAGTTCCACTTCAGACATAGCACTTAAAAAAAGGTCATGAAAATTTTTTAAATTGCATCATTTTATATAATATTTGCTCAAATTAAGAATAAAATATGTAAAAAATAATTATACAAGTAAGGAATTTTACAAAATATCTTGAATTTTATCGAGAATATAAGATGAAAGGGCTATATAATTATATATGATATATATCAATATATATAAGTAAGGAATTTTACAAAATTTCTTAAATTTTATCGATAATATAAGATATCTTCTGCCTTCAATTTGCATTTTTAAAATTCATATATACCTCAATATATTGTTACTGAAAACATTTTTTATTAAATAAATTATATAGTGTATGAGATCGAGATCTTTGTTAGATTGGATATTTTTTTTAAAAGAAAGATTATTCAAAACCCTTTCTTAAAACATAAAAACTTTTATTCTCTCTAATAAATCTAATAAATGAAGATATTTTTAAACTATTAAATTTATAAAATAAATGTTTTCAGTAACAATAGATCTATGCATTGTCATATGTTTATGTACATATGAATTTCAAAAATGCAAATTGAAGGCAGTAATATCATAAAAACCATCCACAGGATGCTGACAGGTGTGACATTTTGACACCCAGAGGATGCCCTATAACCATCCATAAGGTGTTGTGTAATGACATCCATAGGATATTGACAGGTGTGACATTTCGACACCCAGGGGATATCCTATAACTGTCTACAGGATGATTTCATCCATCCACAGGATATCAGCTTATCCTAAATATGACATTATGTGGATGCTTTTAGGATATCAATAGGACCATCCAGAGGATGTAATGCAAGTGTCCTATAACCGTCCAAAATGTGTCATGAGATGACATCCATAGGACGTTGAAAGGTGTGACATTTCGAAACTTAGGGGATGTCCTGTAATTGTCGAGAGGACCATTTCATCGGTCCACAGGATATCAGCTTGTCCTAAATATGATATCTTTTGGATGTTTTTAGGATGTGTTTGTGTTGTCTGGGACTGTAACATTGATTGCTTACCATCATGGCAATGTTTTTATCATAAATGATACGATATTTTCCTAGTGAAGAAATAGGGAATTATGATGTTTTAAAGCATACGCACTTACAGCTATGAGTGATTCTTTTAAATAAAATATTGGTCTCTAGACATAAATTAGGAGCTGATACTATTTTTTAAAATTAATTTAAGCAATTTTCTGAAATACACTCTTGATATCAAATTTTTCATTTTTATCCTTACAACAAAACAATTGAATGAATATAAAATAAAAATATTAAAAAAATCAAATATTCAGATGCTGAGATAAAATTAAATATTGGAAACTTTCAAATTTCTAAAGCCGTAATTTATAGACTTCAAAGGTTTGTGTAATTGAAAAATATATTTTGCATAATATTGAGCTTATATCCTAATTTACCAGAAATCCATAACGTTATAACGAAAGCAAAATTACATTATTTTCTGAAGCAGAATATACAACATTTTATGAATATCCACCTAAATAATAAAATTTCCGAGTGTAGAAGGGAAATTTGTAAGGGATAAATAGAACTTAAAAAGATGGATGCATGCAAAGAACACAGAATCTCTCCATTCCCGAAATTTCAATTTCCACCATAATACCTGTAATAGATTTTCTCTACCGTTATGGGCTTATTTGCTATTTCCTAAATATTTTAACTTCATCATCACTGATTAGAAGCACATGCATTGAGCTTTATTCAATAAAATTTCTATTGAAAAGCTTTATAGAAATATCTACAACAAAGCAGGATTATGGTGACAGATTAATGGCTGAAGGTAAAAGAAATGTTGACTTCAAAACTAAATTATACCACGCTGAACAACACAATTTAGCTCTTTTAAAAACTTTATTGTCTGGCGGTAAGAAAGATTTAACCGATATATTAATTTTCTTTGAAGAATAATCTGTTTTATATGTTTACAAGAATACATTTTTTTTACCATCTTACGGTAATGAGTTTCTATTTATTGATTTTACGAATATAAATGTATTCCACAGGATATCTAATTTGCTTAATTATCTTTTTTATATGTCGTACTATAAATAATTTGAAAGAACTTTCATAATTTCTAATGTTCTTTAAACTGCTTCATTTGATAGTACCTGCCTTACAAAGGGTACTTATCTTACAAATTTCATGATCTTAGATTCAGTGAGTGAAACTAGGCTGTAAAAAAGCTAAAATTCATAAAGATACAACTAAATGTAAATATATTTCTTGAAGGTGAGTAAAAACATTTAAAAACGCACTAAAGTCCTTTAAAGAAATCAAAACGTTTTGAATCGAACTTACTCGGTCATCATCAGTGAAAAACTAATAGTTAAGTTGAGTCAATTAATATGGAAGCATCGAACTTCATTGGTATAAATCATTAATAATATAAGTTTAAGGCTCAAATTAACTATTCGTTTTTGCCTCATGATGACTGAGTAAGTTCGGTTGAAAACGTTTTGATTTTTTCAAAGGACTTTAATAGGCTTTTAAATGCTTTTATGTACACTGTTAAAAATTTGCAGCAAACTGTCCAGTCATTTGACCGTTTTTGTAGAAAACGGTTGCATAATCATAATTTAACTATATTCTGACCGTATTATTGTTCATTTTATCGTCAGAAGATAGTTAAATTAATGTTATGTAACCGTTTTTCACAAAAACGGTCAAATGACTGGACAGTTTGCTGCAAATTTTTAACAGTGTATGTTTTTACGAACCTTCAAGCAATATATTTACATTTAGTTGTATCTTTATATAAATTTTAATTATTAAACAAAGTGAATTTGCACAGAAATTTTAACTTTTTATTGTAATATAGCTGTCGAAGTGATTTGTTGATTTGTCACACGTATGGCATTTCTGTGAATTGTAACAAAAATATCGCTATAATCCTATATAAAAAAATAATAATAACGAGATGTTCAATATAATGAACGTTTCCCCAGTAAATTACCAAATAAGATGTAAAGGTGACTATAAAAATATGTTCTGTGAAAGGTAATTTTAACTAACGCACATTTCCAAGATTTTAGCTTAATTAATTGATATAGCATTTGATATAACATATATAATATATATGATATGTTATATGTTATATTATAATTGATATAACAACAGATGAGTGTAACAGGGACTAATTAGGATTCTTGAACGATCTTAATCAACATATAACAAACTGCACAAAAATATTTTCTTTCCATGATCGGGGTACTTTTAATATATATATATATATATATATATATATATATATATATATGTGTGTGTGTGTGTGTGTGTGTGTGTGAAATGAATGTGAAAAAGTATGAAAGAATATTGAATGTGAACGATTGTGGATTGATATGAAAGGATAGTTAGTTAAACCCTTTCCAAATCAGAAAGTAAGATATAAAAATTCAAAGTTTAAAATCCCTAAATTGTGTGTCTAAATTTTAAAGTCCTGCCTTTTTCTAGTTGCCCCTGTAACTTAACTTTCCTTACAATACATTTATTACGAACAGATATCAATTTTGAATCATAGTTAAGATTAAAAGTGCTGACGTTAGCGCATCTCTCTTCTCCCGGTGGTTAGTTTTTGCATGAATAATTGTCTGGGCTGCTTACCCAGATATGAGTCAAAAGCTAATTAGCCAATTAAATTACACTATTTCATAATTTGTAGAGCGGTCTCTAGCGGTGGTCCGGCCGTATATAACGTGCTCCGCACGTTTTTTGCGTGGCTTTTCGCACTGATCACTCTCCCCCAAAAATACGGCCGTTATAAGTCCGGTGATTCGCCGAGCTCCGGCCGGCAAGAACGATGTTTTCCCGGTAAAAAACTCTTCAAACTGTCACCTGGGCCTAGCTTAAGGAGAGACTTGTAATATCAAGGAATAAAAGCTAGTTCCCAGGAAAATGCCTGCTTATTTCTTCTACATTCGCCCGACTACATACTTTTATCTTCTACCTACGAATTACACGGTGATTCGACGAACGAGTGCCAAGCAACGACATTAACGGCGCTAAATATGGTCCTTCAAACATCTTGGTACCTAATACTGGGATACGTTATAGCGGTGATCGACCGTTCGTTACAGAGGGATCCGAGGAGCGCTCGTTATAGAGAGTATCTTACATATATATATATATAACACAAAGTCTATCAGCGATTGAAATAGAATCTTTTTACTTATGAGTCTAACATACCCAAAACCCATTGACTAAGAAGACCTAGGATTCGAACCTGTGAACGTTAGCACTACATTTTCCGTCTTATTGGCGAGCAGACCAATTAAGATTTGCAAAGCTATTTCTAAAATTGGTTTTAAAAAATTTCCTGAATTAAAATTTTGGTCTCGAAATTATCTTTTTAATTATTTACGCCGAAACTTTAAATGTAGTCTTGGCAATCAAACATTTAATTATAATTTGCAGATGCTGAGATAAAGATAAAGCTTAGTATTAGATTTCTAAAGCTAGGATTCATTAGAAACTTTAAAGTTTCAAATGATTGTAAGAGGAATTTTCCATAATACTAAGGTATAGATATTGTATTTTAATTTTTCATTAGTTTATAACTTTATAACTAAAACAAAGTTACCTTATTTGCTAAAACAGAACAGTTTTGTGATTATCCTAGTGAATTTGGACAATAATAAAATTTCTATGCATCGAATTGAAAATTTGAAGGAAGAAATATAACATAATTTAAAAGACTGAAATGTAAAGGAGAGAATATCTTAGATCTCAAAATTTCAATTGCAACCTTAATACCTGTAATATATTTTCCCAGTTGTTATGTGTGTATCCTAAATTTCTATCCTATTATCATTCGGTAGAAGCACATGTATTAAGCTTTCTTCAATAATACTTCCTTTGAAAAAATGTATAAAAAGAATACATTGTTATTGTGGCAGCTTAATGGCTAAAAGCAAAATCAATATTGACCTGAAAAGAAAATCACCTCATATTGAATAACAAAATTTAACTTTTTAAAAAGTTTTATCGTCTACATATAAAACATATTTATCCGAGATACGGATTTTCTTTATAAAGTAGTATGTTCTACTTATTGTATCACAGTTCTTTTATTTAAAGAGCATATGGAGATACTTTTATAGTTATTGATTTTTTGAATAGTATTGTATTTTATAGAATATACAATTTATATAAATTAATTAAACCTATAGATATTTTTTAAAAATTCGACACGCAATTAAGTGTCTTCAACATGAGCTGGAAGCATCGAACTTCATTGGTATAAATAATTAATAAAGAGTTTTGACAAACTAAGATGATACATGGAGCAGTACATTTCCAAGATTTTAGCTTATTTAATTGATATAGCATTTGATATAACATATATAATATGCAGGCTGCATAGGAAATTCCCTTTAACCTGAAAATACTTGCGAACGGTGAGAGCTACAGCTATGAAGTGAAGTAAAGGTATAGTAAAGCGACTACGCCCGACCTAATGCAAACGACAAAAGTGCCCCCTAGTGGCGAAATTTTGAAGATAGCCATTGCAAATCGAAAATGAAAAGAGATAGAGCAAAATTTCCAATTAGATATAGTTATTGATTTTTTGAATGGTATTGTATTCTATCGAATATACAATTTATATTAATTAAACCTATAGATATTTTTAAAAATTCGACACTCAATTAAGTGTCTTCAACATGAGCTGGAAGCATCGAACTTCATTCGTATAAATAATTAATAAAGAGTTTTGACAAACTAAGATGATACATGGTGTAGTACATTTCCAAGGCGTAGTAAAATACATTGGCGTAGTAATACATGGCGTAGTACAATATAAGCAGATAAAACAACGTTTTAAGCAATGGAACTTTTAAACTAATTGCAGACACGTTTCGGTAGAACGCAGCATACCGTCATCAGTGCAAAGAAGGATGGAATTTTGCCCATATATATGCGAATTCGAGGGATAGGTTTATTGACCAATAGCATTGCAGGAGATTACAGTGAACAACTAATAGTAAATTATAAAGAGAAATGAAGTGGTAATAGGTAAAGAAACTGATGCACAAATACCAGTAGAAATCAAAATAAGGAGTGTTTTTTATATAGTCAATATATATATATTCCATATATATGGGCAAAATTATATCATTCTTTGCACTGGTGACGGTATGTTGAATGCTACCGAAACTAGCCTGCAATTAAATAAAATGTTCTGGCGCTTAAAACAATGTTTTATCTGTTTATATACTAATGAAATCATATTACGTATTTTTAATAACATCTGTAAATTATTTAAACTAGTAGTCGTCTTCAGAGGGGAACATTTAAGGGAAAGTGATCTGTATAATTTTTTGTCATAAAATTAAAATCTAACATTCATATTAGCTATACGATATGACTTACACGGATTATAACCTGCGAACATCAGCCCGAAAGAATCATTCTTAACAGACAGAACACAAAACTGAGAGAGTCTAAAATTATTCCTAAATTTAATTTTGATTTATTTATTTATTTATTTGAAAGACTGTCTGTGTCTCTGCTTTATTGTTGTTTGTTCTTATAACGAAAAGTTTGAATAAACTTTTATAAATTAAATAGTCATTTCTAGTATTATAACTCTAGTATTATAACTATTTGCATCTAGATTTCTAAAGCTAGAAATCATTAGAAACTTCAAATTTCATGTGATTGAAAAAAAAATGTAACCAACGCTGTCATCGCTGTAAATCAATTGTTTCTGACAGGTCTTTCTTATCTAATATTCAGAAAACTACTGCATAGAAAAATATGAAAATTTATAGATTTATAGAGAAATGTTCGATAAACACATAAAATAGACAATTTTTAAATCGAATAATTATTTTAAGAGCTATTTAATCTTGAAGTCGGTAAAAACAGATCCTTTAAGTAAGTTTTATAGGAACAAAAACTATGCGTAGTAATTTAATAATAATTTGCAAGAACATAGATGGCAAGCTTGCGGTATGCAATGTACAATTATTTTTTTAATTTGACTAATTGGAGTTTTTTTTTCAATTTTTTCATTGAATTGTTCATTATTTTGATAGAAATTTATTTCATATTTCAAAAAGGCCATTTTTATATTGTTGCCAATTTGTAAAATAGCGCAAATAACAATATTACCTTTCAATATTAACACGTGATTATTCGAAACAGAAATAAAACTTAAAAATAATAATGAAATGATCACATGTTAAAAGCAGTAAAGGGGGGAACATTACGTCCTAAAAATTGTACTTATACGTGAATGTGAAAACAGAGATAAAACTTTAAAATAATAATTAAATTATTATGTGTTAGAAGCCGTAAATTGAGAAAAATATGCGTATTTAAAATGGCCAAATAATATTTCCAAACACTTTCAATTTAAAAAATATATTTACACGAGAGATTTATTTCTCACGAAAAAATCGTTTACTTATTCTTGGAAATTTTAAAACAGTGTAAATAATAATAGTTTCTTTCTATTAAAAACTGTACTTTTTCGTTAATATTAAAAAAAGGAAGAAAACCTTGGTGAAAGTAACGTCATATTGAAAACGGTACATTTAAAACGTCCTGTTTAAAACAATGTTCTGATAACTTCGTTATAAAATTTCGTAAAGCAGCGACATTGTTTACTTAGTCATTTTATACAAACCGATTTTCAAATGTTAAACTGATCTTATTTAATCAATCAAGAAAACAGTCTTTAGCTGTTCCAACAACCGTTTTTTCGGCCTTACAAACTCTCACTCAAAGGAGAATGAATGGACCCCAGATTACAGGATATCGCCAGCGGTAATTGAAGTGTAATTCCATCTACCGTAATCGTTTTAACGCAGATCAAATTAGCATGTTTTCAGATTCTGTGGTGTGTGAAAGGATGTTTGCGAGCGCAGATCGTAGGGGGCAAAGCTCCCTAGTGATTAAAAATATACCATAAAACAAAAACACTACTTTTTAAATTTATAGTACTTCATAACGATATATTGCACTAAATTATTTTGTAAAACATAACATTACTAGTGTATGAATAATAAAATTTACAAGCGCAGAATTGAATATTGAAAGGCAGAAATAGGATTTAGTGTAACAAGCTAAAATTCATCTAAAAGAGAATACATCTGCTGGCATTCCGAAATACAACACCATTAAGAAATGATCCAAACAGTGTGAAATTTGCACCATGCGTAAACCTTGATAGAATATGCAAATGATTACGATTTCAGCGCACGCCCACTTCATGGGCGACTTCAGTGCTCCTTAAATTTGTATATAAATAGTGAAAAAAATTGCCGTTTTGAAGAACGTGAATTGTTCTCTCTTGCGATTTTTTATGTGTGCAGTTTCAGTATGCCTCGCAAAAAAACACGAGCGCCTTTCGAACCGGTTTCTGAGTTCGACCGTGGAAGAATCTTTGCATGCATAGATTGCGGATTATCCTTCCGATAAATCGGTGATCGTGTCGGACGTAGCCAAGCAACTGTCATGGAAATATGGAATCGGTGGATGCAGTAGGGAACGACTAAACACCAGGAGCGTTTGTAACCACCTCGTCATACCACTCCACGGGAAGACACGCATATTGTGCGCATGGTACTGATGGAGAGCACTGCCACATCCGCAACCATATCACAACGAATACAGTCTGTAACACAACAATCGGTGTCCACACGAACATATAGACGTCGTGTACAGTACTGTGGAATGTCCGTAGTCATCCATTGCTTCACTTACGTTTGAATTTAAAACACAGGCGGTTGCGTTTGCAATGTCGCAAACGCAAATGGTCGCAGCATGTCCGGATGCCTTCACGGCGGGGATGGGCATCCGAATGTCATGATAGTGTGTTTTCGGACGAATCACGCTTCTGTCTCGATGGTCGAATTAGAATTTGGAGACACCGTAGAGAGAGGCTGCTCAACTGCTGTGTTATACATTGTCTACGGGTCCTGAACCCGCAGTTTACCCTGTGCGGTGGCATTGGATTCCGCTCCCATGCCCTACTAGTACGCATTAACTGTACACTTAACAGCCAGAGCTACATATCTGGGGTTTTGCAGCCTGTTCTCCTTCCTTACCTTTAGGGCTAGCCTGCGGACATCTTTCAACAGAACAACGTGCGACCGAATGTTTCACTCAATGTTCAAGCTTTCTTCTTAGTGTACCATATCACATTTTAACCCTGGTCTTCCCGTTCTCCAGATCTATCGCCTATCGAAAATGTCTGATCAATGATTGGAGAACGCCTAGCCTGGCATGTCGCACGCGCGGGTACACCAAATGAACTTTGGCTACGTGGAGGCAGCATGGGCTGCCATTCCCCAACAATGCATACAAAGCCTCTTTCACTCAATGCGACGGCGTGTTGCAGGGTTTATTGGCAGGCATGGAGGCAACACTTCGTACTGATTTTCTCGTCTTCCTCGCCTCAAAGAAGGCTGTATTTTAAATTAATTAACATATGATTTCTTGATACATGTGTAATCTCTGAATTAATTTTGATTATGATATATCTTGTCCTTCTTAGTGTTGCATTTTGGATAGCCAGCAGTGTTCCGAAATTTTTCGGATTTTTCCGATATCTTCAGTTCCGAAATTTTTCTTTCTACCATAATACTTGTAAAGATTTATTCGGTCGTTATGTACATGTTTTCTATTTCTTGAAATTTTATGTTTATCATAACTTGGTAGAGGTATATGGAATGAGATTTATTCAATAAGACTCGCAATGATACGATTTATGTGAAAATTTATAATACAGTATTGTCAGGGTGATAGCTTAAAATCTGGATGTTAAACCAACATTGTACTAAAATAGAAATTACACTATGATGAATAATGGTGTGATTTGACCCCTTTAAAATTTTTATTGTGTGCAATAAAATAGATTTAACCTGTATATTATTATTTTTAAATAATATCTTATGCTTTGTATATCAGAATTTTATTTTAAAGAGCATCAGAATTGCTTTCCTAATTATTAATTTCTAGAACATAATAATTATATTTAATTGAATATTCAATAAATTTAAATATGTTGGGAATTAAAAGGGAAAGAATATGTCTCGGAACCTTCGTACCTCAGTGGCATAAATAATTAATAAGAAAATACCTTAATATATTAGCAATAAAAATCTATTTGTAATAAATGTATAACTTTTTAAACTTTACAATGAAAGATATGTAAGAAGTCCTAGAAATCAAATATTTATTTCTACTATGCATATATTGAGATAAAATTAAATATTATTTATTATATTTACTGTGAGATTTCTAAAGCTAAAATTTATTAGGGACATCAAAGGTTCCTATGACTGAAAACTCATTTTTGCATAATACAGAACTAAACATTATATCCTAATTTTGCAGAAGTTCACAACTTTATAACGAAAACAAAATTACCTCATTTTCTGAAACATAAAATATACATTTTTATGAATTTTCCAGTGAATCGAGACTAATAATACATCCTCGTATAGAATTTAAAATTGGTAGGCAGAAATAGAAATTTCTTAAACAGCTTGAATCTCATATGAAGGAGAGAATAATTTCATTCCTGAAATTTGAATTTCTACCATAATATTTGTAATTGATTTTATACCTTGTTTTGAGCATATTTGATTATTTCCCGAATTTTTGCCTTCATCACCACTCAGTAGAAGCATATGCATGCATTGAGCTTTGTTTAATAAAACTAGTCGTTGGGGGCCACCGTAATACTTACCCATCATGGATATGCATAATGTAAAATATTAAAATAAAAAATGTGTAAACTTCTTATAAAATGCATTGCAATTCGAATAAAATCGTGGCTTGATGACGTCATAAACTTTGAAGGCTCGATTACTGAATTGCTTAAAAGAAACATCCTTATAACTGCAAAACTGATAATCCTATTAACTAGCGGTTTATTGCATCTAATTAAGCGTATCATTTCCAATTAAAATGTATCTTTGAATTGAAATTTGGATGAAATACAGAGTCATGAAAAATCTAAAAGTGTGGAAAATAGGATTACAAATATCTCGGTAACTAATTATCCTATCGACTTCATGCTTTATGCAAAATTTATATTTTTTATTGTATTTTATATTCACTCCTTAAAATAAACAATTTCGAAAATTTTTATAAACCTTTTATCAGAACGAATATTTCGAGAGTCCAAAAAAATAGTTCCGGGTAATCGAGGTTACTGAAATTCAATAGGCTTCTTCTCATTATTACATACTAAGTATATACCAAATTTCAAGTCTCTATCTCAATTTGTTCGGGAGATAGAGCGTTTACAGACACACCGACACACAAACACACAGACGGACGGCAAATTTTTTTTTTCTTAAAATATGTTTTTCGGAATCTCCAGTGTCTGAAACGTGTAAATCCGTCAATTTTTTTTTCGATTTTCAAAACGATTACAAGACTTACCCTATACTACGTATGATGGGTAAGTAATAACCAATGAAAAACTGTATGGAAAAATGTATAACAATGAATGAAAAATGGCAAATGCATGAAAAAAAATGTAGGTTATTCTGACAGCTTAATGGCTTAATCTAAAAGGAATATTGATCTCAAAAGTAAATGAGTTCAGATTCAGCTTCTTTAAATGTCTTATTGCCTACCGAATCATTATTTTTCTCTTAAAAAACAGTTTGTTTTGTTTTGTCTTTGACAGAACGTTTTTCTTTAAAAATTTGACATGCTTTTCAAATTAATGAATTTTACAACAATTTTATTCTTACTGCAAATAAAATTACTTTTATTTTAAAATATTTAAAAATCTGTTTCACATTAATGCTGTATTAATATAACTTAATGTAAGTATCAATCCACACTAATGATTAAACATTTTTTAAATATTAGTAATAAAATTCACTAATAATTTTAATTGTTCTAGCTTTTAATGAGCACTTTTTTCAAATGGGTGCTTTTAATGGTCACTTTTTAGGATAAGTGATACAAATAATTATCTCATACAATTAAAATAAAAAACTCTCTATCATCTTAATATTAATAAATTCCCACGGATTTGAACTAGTGAACATTATGAAAGAAGAATTAATCTTAATAGCCAACACACATATTAACAGAAGTTTTTGAAAATACAGGCTTAGTTTCAAATTTCTCTTTTTTAATCGTTATCACTAAAAGTTAACTGTAAATCAAATATTTATTTGGCGCATGTAAATCATGGAATTAAATTAAATAACTTTTACTGTCTGATTTCTGAAGGTAGGATTTATTAGAGACTTCAAAGTTTTGTGTGATTGAAAAATATTTTTTGGATAATACTGAGTAACATAAAGCAACTAGACATTATATCCTTATTTTACAGCAGTGCATAACTTTAAAACGAAAGCAAAATTGTCTTATGTTCTATAACAGAACTTAGAAATTTTGCTAAATAATCTAGTCAATGGAGACAGAAATACAATTTCCTACCATAGAATAGAAAATTGGTAGGTAAAAATATGAATTGCATTATGAGACTGAAACTAATATAACGGAGAAAAAAACATTCCCGAAATTTCGATATATACCATAATACCTGTAATAGATTTTACTCTGCCGTTATGAGTTTATTTGTTTATTCCCTGGATATTTTTCTTTGCATCACTCAGTTGAAGTATATGCTTTGAGCTTTATTCGATAATAATTCCTTTGAAAACCTTTATGGAAAGCCAATGACAAAGCATTTTTATGGTGACAGATATACAGGTTAAAAGCAATATTGGCCTGAAAAGTAAATCATGCCATGCTTAATAATAGAGTTTAGCTCTTTAAAACTTTTATTGTTTGCAGATAAAGCAGATTTAACCGAGACATTAGTTTTTCCTGAAATATTGTACATTTTGTTCGTATACGGTAATGTATTTTCTTTGATGTGTAGGAGATAATCGTACTGAGTGAGGAAGGGTACACAGTAAAAACGATACGCTTTTAAAACGATATTTGTGTTTACACCGCTAGATATTAAGCTGTTCAATTATACTTTGTTTGAAGTGTTCTCTGACCACATTTGAAGTGATGATGTTATTTCGTTTGGAAGTTACGACAAAGAAAGGGAATTTTTGAACTTCAAAGTTATTCATTTAACCAAATTACAGATTATATATCTTTAGTTTAATCGTAAACGGTATTTCAGTTTGAATATCATACACATACAGCACTATTTCTATACTTAATACCATGGTTTTAACTTTATTATAGCCAAAAGAATAATTAGATAATCATTTCCTTTCAAAAAATGAACATAGTAGATTCTGAGATATGCTATGACGTTACAAAGTTAAATAATGTGTTTTGTATTCATAAATTAACGGACAAAAGCAAAATTCTAATTTCGTGAGCAAACGTTAATATTTAATCTTACAAAATTGATATAAACGGCTGGTGTAGTATATAGGTACTATACATCAGTTGATGTGACGTCACAATAGGTCACTATTTTCATGGTCATTACTGTGAAACAAAATTCCCTTTTTCTTCCGAATATTATTCAAAAGTTATGGCCATATTATTCAAAAGTTATGGCCTTTTGATGAATCGACTATGTAGTTACTGTGATTCTCATATGATCACCATTTGAAGATCCAATTCTGAAGTAACCTGGAGGCTCTCAGATGATTGTCGCGTCGGTTTTATATGTCACTATAACCCTTTCTTTGTCAAAACTCATCAAGTGGTTGCATTGTGAGGTAACTTTGGGACAACTTTACAAAACAACGGGAGTGTCACAGTAGAATCTCCAAATGATGATCACAATAGAGTCATCAAGTGACTTTCTTGTAACGTCACCACTGATAATTTGTCACAAAGCAACCGACGCGGTGACTTTACGGTACAGATACTTTCATTAATGACCGTCATTATATGACGGTCAAATAAAAGTATTAATGACACGAATAAAATATCGTACTGACTGGGACACATTTAATTCTTGGTGATGTCACAGTGACTATTCATAGACAGGCTGAGATATTAGGATAGTACCTACTTGCTATACCTGCCATTTATATCAGTTGCAAACTTACAACTAACTTTTGAGTTCGAAAATTACAGTTTTGTGTTTGCCCATTAATTTACAAATGCCAATATATATATATATATATATATATATATATATATATAAGCAATATGCGTTATATGTTACTTTAAAACACATTATGCGGCATTGCTTCGATTTTGGGAACATTGCTTCAGTATTTTTTTCTAAAGAGAGTATTTTATATATTATTAAAAGATTCATATTATTTGCATTTTGAATATATGAGATAACTTCTGTAATTTTTCTTAAAGTTTCATTTGAATTTCTCTATTTTTAAAACATGTTAATAAAGGCGAAATTTAGCCTTTTGGCCGCCTTTGAAATAAATATTTAAAAAAAAACTTTATAATAAAAATAATATTTTTTATTAAAAATATGTTTATAACTGCCTAATATGCAAAACAACATCAATCCGGACTTTAAATGTATAATAGAGATCAATCACAATTACCAAAAGCACAAGTTGTTCGCAAAATGGGAGCAATGGCGCCGAATGAGGGTAATTTTTTCGAAAAAAATTATGTATTCCTCCATGCATTTATGGTAGTTATTTTTAAGTTGGCTATAAAAGGGAGAATTTCAATCTGAAACTGATATTTTATGAAGAATTCATATAAATTAATCCAACTTATACATTTATATAAAAAACGAATGTACCTGTTCCATAAGCATTTTCATAATCATTCTCTTTATTTTTCATCATTACATACCTTTTTTCAAACTGTTTTACTTGGAAGAGGACTGAACAATTTTCTATTTAGATTTGGATAATTTGTCGGATGTTTCAGAAATCGTTTGTTTGCCACCTGATCCCAGTATTGTAACAAATGAAGAAGCTGTAATAGAAAATAGTTTATGCGACGATTTACTCCATGATATATCTGGGGAAGTAGAACTTTCTGTTAATTCTAAATCAACAAACGATCAAGAAATATATGATTTAGTGTTTAAAAAAGATAAAATATTAAACACAGACTTGATATTTTAGACGAATATACAGACGAATCTATAGACGAAAGCAATATAGAAAAAACTAAACAATGTGCAAAAAGAAAAATAAATAGTTAAAAAACCAATTTCAGTAAACGAAAAAAATACAATATAATGCTGCATAAATATTGTTCAATCATTTTCATGTAAAATAATAGAAGGGCAAAAATGATGTAATGATGAAAAATGAAGAGATGGATAATGAAATTGCTTGTAGAATCGTTAATTTTATTTTTTATTTATATTATAAATGTAGATAATTAACTAATTTATATGAATTCTTCGTAAAATATCAGTTTCAGAATGATATTATCCTTTTCATAGCTAAAGAACTGAGAAATAACTGTCATAAATGCACGGAGGCAAAAGCAAAAAAAAAAAAAAAAAAAAATTAAAAAGATGTTGGCCCCCATTCGGCGCCATTCCTCCCATTTTGAAAACATCCTATTTCTTCTAAATATTCGATTTTTTATTAGAAGTACTTTAAAGACTTCCTATTGATAAAGAAAAAAACAATTGTTCCATAAAAAGATAGGTCAATATATATAGCGGCATCTAATGAGTTAATATGCCTTTATGTTTTAGAGAGACACCTTAATTAATTTGTCACCACACAGCAGGTACGAACTCTAGTTCCTGTATTTATCTGTCTTTAATCCTTTAAAACGGTATACAATACAATAGTTGATTCATGGATGTTTCCAAATCCAGTCATTTCCATGTCATATACCAGACTGTTATATTTGTCGGTGAAGCACATAAGAAATTGGCATTGTCCCACTGCGTATTAGATATGGTGCACAGTGAGACGAATGTTAATATTATTTATAAATTCAAAAGTTTTTTCCTGTTTCTATTCAAGTATACTAGTAATTTCTGTATGCAATAATCTCCCAATAAGCGTATTTATATGCAATGGCAAATTGTTCTTAAGTTTATTATACCCAGCTCTTAATTACTAACTTTTTTAAAAAATAAGTGAAAATAGCAAATATATTTCCTCTTTCCACATGTTACTCAGTTCCAATAGACAGTTTAAATGAGATTTCAATCTTCACTGAGGCTGAACGTTAACTTTAATGGACTTATGCTACTACTGAGTATGTGCATTTTCTAAAGTTTTAATAGCTTCAATATCTGTATTTTCATTATAACTAGGGGGCTCTGCCACCTACGAGCTACGCTCGCCAACCCCCATTCTGACACCACAAACTGTAAAAACATTCTGATTTGATCAACCTTAAAACGATTGCGGAAGATTGAATTATAATTAAACGACTTGCTGTAAGCAGCTGCTGTAATCGGCCTTGTGTAATTGGCTGCTCGCTGTAATATCTGCTATAATCGGGTTTCCATTCATTTTCCTTTGACCAAGGGATTTTAAAGCCGAATCAACTGCTGTCGAGACAGCTAACAACTGTTGATAAAATAAGATTAATTAAACATTTGAAAATCAACTCGTGCAAAATGGTTAAGTAAGCAATGTCATGGCATCGGGAAATTTTATAACGATGCTATAGAAAATTTGGTATTACTCCATTATCCCGACTACTACTTTCTATAAAAGAAAAGAACTGTAGCCAAAATAAAGGATTTAAAGCCAAAAGTGCATATCTGTGGCGTCGCATTCAATTGATACCAGATGCGTTACGCGTGGTAGTTATGTCATCGAGTGATCTTTAATTCAACGTTTATCTGTATTTTTAATTATATTTTACCAATTTATTAGTTATTTCGTTGATTTAAACGTAATTATTAAACGTAAAAATATAGCTTTTGATTGAAGGGAAATATTATTAATTAAGCTGTTTTAAAATTTGCAATAATAGATAAAATATTTTGTTGAAATAAATTAATCTTACTCTACTTAATGCTTTGAAAACGCGGAATAATTATATTATTTATCTTTTTAATATTCACGCGCAAGTATATTTTTTATTCCGTTATTTTCTACATTTATTGCTTTTAACACGTGATCATTTAATTATTATTTTAAAGTTTTATTCCTGTTTTTAATAGTCACGTGGTAATACATTTCTTAATTGAAAGGGAATATTATTACGTGCGCTATTTTACAAATTGGCAACGATACAAATAATTGAATTTATGAAATATGAAAATATATAGGAACTTCGTCAAAATAATGAAAATTTTGAATAAAAAATTGAAATATAACCTCAAAAAATGAGTCAAATTGAAAAAATAATTGCAGCCTGCACACCCCAACCTTGTCAACTATATCCTTACAAATTATGGTTAAATTCCCGTGCATAGTTTTCGTTTCTGTAAAACGTTTATAAGAAAATTTTTTTGACCAACTTTAATATTAAATATCTCATAAAATAATTCTTCGATTTAAAATCTGTTTGCTTCAGCGTGTTTATCGAACATTTCTTTATAAAACTATCAATTTTTAAATTTTTATATGCAATAGTTTTCTGGATATCAGTCCAGAAAGACTTCAAGGCACAAAATCTTAATTGACAGCGGCGGCCGTGGCGGTGGTTACTTTTTTTTTAATATAGAGAGATAAACAGGGGATTCAACCACGTGTTAAAGAAACTCATGTTAAAGAACATACTGTTCGGTATTTGGAATATAGGTGAAAACTACTATTTTTAATTTAAAAAATTTCTAATAGAATTTTTACATTTCATTTATTTTTTAGATTGTTCATTAACATGAAAAATATTAATAATACATTCCAAAAAAAGATTTGAAATTTATTGAAAACTGTACTTTTATATTAACCTCATGCCAGCGTCCGAATGCCCAAAGATTTCATTATGCATTTTTATTTTGATTATTTCATTGTTTAATCGCGTAGTTCGATTACATAACCGTTAAATGTGTATTATATTTGGATTGTTTTACTTATTTATTTATCGTTTAATGAAATTTTAATTTTACTTATTAGAAGAAAACTAAAGCTGAACTATTTTTATTGTTTTAAGCTCAAACGGGTAAATCTTCGGTAATCGTGCTGCACGCGATAGAAAGAGGAAAAAAAAATTCATACTTAAAAATTATTTTTAAAAAAAAAACATAAGAAAAATCTGTAAATTGAGATACAGGATACAAGCAAATTGCATTTGAAATGTCATTTTTTCCCTTTTCAATGCTGCAAAAATTGCAATTGTGCGATAAATTTACAATAAAAGCAAATTTGATGGTCCAAGCTGTTGCCACTTATGATATAACCTCAGCAAAACACCGACACATTTTTCTGTATAATATAGATTTTAATACTTTGTATATATAATCATCTTGAAAATGCATGCGTATTATTGTAAATTTTTAAAAATAAATAAATGTGAAGCATAGAATCCATACATTATTTTGGTTGACTGCCCCATTCGGTGTGATTCTTCTTCTCCCTCTCTCTTCTCAAACATTCCAACATAGTCCAAAAATACACATGATCGGTTTGTCTGTCTGTCTTGCCAACCGTCCGCACTCTAACTTTTGTTAATATTCTTGGATTCCCATGAAATTGATTTATGCGGTTGAGGTTTACTAATGCAATACGTTCCCCATTAAAAATTATGTATTTATAGTCCGTTAACAGAAACTGCTAAAAGAAATTAGTATATACTCTTTTTTGAGGACGATAATTGTGAAGTAAGTTTTAATTATATTACACTATATCAACAATACCAAATTAATATTATTTGTTGATATGGTCTACAAGAGCTTTTTTTCTAGTATAGGGAATGTGTCGCATTTATCTTCCATTTATAGAGACACTTAAAAGAACTTGATTTTATTGTACTTTGTAGACAATAATTTTATGGAGTGCGTTTCATCAAATTTATGGATCTTATTGAGATGCACACGTAACATCTCCCATTTAGAAAAATGAGTAAATAACCTTTAATATTCTTTTACAGGGCTGCAAAAAATAAATAATATGCATTATCGTCTAAGAGCGATAACTCATTTTTCCTTTGTGTCATACGTTAATAATTAATTTGTACAAAAGGGAATTGCTGATATTGCGTTTTGAACTGTGTTACGCCTTTCTTAAGCTCAAGTAAGTTTTATTGTGCTATGTTATGTGAATATACTACAAATGAATTTGGGCAATTCCACTGGAACAGACTAATAGTCATAAATGAATAAACGGCCTTGCCTTATTTAAAAAAATAATAATTGTGTAATTAAAAGATGGCTACAATTAGCATAAGATATTAGAAGATAAATTAATATAGTTATTATGAATAAATTGTTTAATGTAAATAATTATGATTAAAAAAATGGTAATGTAACAGACAAACAGGAATTACCATGATTTTCGGATACCTAGATGTTTATCGATACTACTTATAAAATAACTTACAATTTATGATAATAATAATGTATTTTCATTCAGAAGGAGCTCTGAAACATACATCTTTCCCAAAATGTCACTGTTGCCATCAGATAGTTATGAAAAATATGTAATCTTACCTGTAACAGACCAACATTTAACATGTATCAGACAAAAAAATAAACACATAAGAAGAAGCCATGCTGATTATAATTGATTTTATTCATTTTGACTATTCTAAATTTTATAAAATACATTGCAAATATAAAAAATATAGGTTTAATACTATCAGAAAAAATATATATTACCTATATGATGTAAAAATTAAAATACTAGAAATGGTAACATTGGCTCGGAATTGTCCATTTATATCCAATTCTGCAAGAAATTACATGGATACATTGCCGTTTATGGATGTAAGTTGTTGGAAAAAACTTTTCATTTGTGTGATTCTATTACATCGCAGTCTATAGATGGTAACTACTGAAAATGTTTTTTTTTTTCAATTGTGTCATGTTTATTTTAATTCGTATATTTAAATATCTCCTATTTTCGTATGACGTGTATGGATACATTGTGGTCAATGCATGTTTATTTTTGGAAATTTGTTTACATTTGTTTTATGTGTTTCTCAGCTGAACAAAAATTTAGAGTGTGGTATGCATAAAAAAACTAAAGCTCATATCCAGGTCTTCACAGAGGTATCAAACATCTTACTGTGTATGGCTTGTAATAAATAGTTTAATTCGAAATATATTTTCTTCATGTGAAGAACTGAAGTTTCATAACAAAATTTTGATATTGTTGGAAACAAATATTCATAATTTACGTGTTATACAAGATTTTTTTCTTTTACTGAATTTTTGAAAGAAAGAGCCTATGTATGAAGTTTTATAAACATTTTTTTTAATATGCAGATGCTGAGATTAATTTAAATACTTGTTACTGTGATATTTCAGAAGGTAGAATTCATTTAAAAAATTTATATAATTGAAAAATCATTTTGAATAATTCTAAATGAGACATTATATCCTAATTTTGCTGCCGCTCATAAATATATAAGAAAAGCAAGATTATCCAAAATACAACATATAAGTTTTGGTGAATACCCCAGTGAATCGAAACAATAATAAAATTTCCATACATAGAATTTAAAATTGTAAAGAAGAAATAGAAATTTCTCTAAATGACTGAAACTCATGTAAAGTAGTGAATATCTTTATCTCCAAAATTTCAATTTCTACCTTAATTGTAGAGTACTTTCCCTATCGCTAGGAAAATATTTGCTTATTTCCTGAAATTTCCTTAATCGTCACTCAGTAGTAGCATATGCATGCATTGAGATTCATTCAATAATAATTCCATTGAAAACTTTTATAGAAAAATTTACAGCAAAGCATTGTTATGGTGACAGCTTAATGGCTAAAGGAAAAAGCAATATTGAACTGAAAAGTAAATCCTGATACTCTGAATAAGAGAATTTAGCTACTTTAAAATTTTATTGTCAGCCGATAAAATAGATTTAACCGAGACATTATTTTCTTTTGAAAAATAATGTGTTGTGTTCCTTTTATGAGAGAAATTTTTCATCGAAAGTCATATGAAAATATTTTTTCTTTATTATTGAATTTTAGAAATTAAATCTACTGCACTGAATGGAAAATTTGTTTTATATCGAAAAAGTTTTAAAAAAAATAGATCTTAAAATGTTTTAAATATGTCCTTCAGCACTTCCTAATTTTAGCATTTGTGTGACCATAATACTAATACGTTTTTGTTGTGCAAAACTTTTAATTTAAAAGTAAAAATGAATTTCGTAAAACAAATATCATTAAACTTTGAAAATTTGTTACATATTCTATTATTATTAGGCACAATTACTTCGAAAACATTGCGAAGAACGTGATTTGTTCATTTAATTACTTGATATATTAAATATTATCATAGTGTAATAATTTATGAATTGTCAAAGCATTCAAGTGTCTAAGTAATTATCAATATTACGCACTTAAAAAAAATAAACAAAAACGGAATTATCTATGCTAATTAATAAGCTATGAAACAAGTGGGTTAAGAGTGGTTGAAGGGTTTCGTTTAATTTGCCTTTCAAAACACTTTATCCTTTAATTAAAAAAATCCAAATAATTAATTTATAATTATTTAAACTTTAATAGAAGGAAGTTTAATAAATTAAAAGTGAGATAACAGCACTAGTCATTAAAGATAATTAATGATTTAAAGAGGAAAGTTATTATTTAAAAATAAAAGCTGTTAAAAAAGTAAAAAATAATAAAAAATTTTAAATAATATTCAAAAATTAAAAATTTCAAAAATTTAGCGGAGATTTAAATACATTTTTAAATTTCTGAAAACAAAAAAAAAATGGTTAAACAAAATTTAAAATGCTGAATTTTTTTAAGAATTTAATGTATGTTGAAACAAAATTTTTAATTTCGAATTTTCTTAAAACAAACAAATTGTTGAAACGAAATTTAAAGTTCCAAACTATCAAAAATTTAGTGAACGTTAAAAAAAAAATCAATTTCGCAATTTCTCAATAATAATAATAATAATAATAATAATAATAATAATAATAATTTTTGAACTAAAAAAGTAATTGATAAAATATTTTTAACAACTTTTATACTTAAAATGGTAAATATATATATATATATATATATATATATATATATATATATATATATATATATATATATATATATATATATATATATATATAATGCGAAAACCACATACCATACTTTCAATCCCAAATCTACTGAAACGGCAGAGAAAACAAACAAATAACCATAAAAATTCGAACTAACAAAACTTTAAACAAAAACTACAAACAGAAAAAACACAACCAATGGAGACAGGCTGCAGGGCTAAAGACCTGCATGCTGGGTTATACCGGCATTACACATGAAACTTCCCCCATGCCTGTCACAACCAAACTAACCATAGGAAACATTAAACCAAGATGAAAAGAACGACACAGCCGGACGAAGCTCCTTATAAAACCTACACTCACTTGGCGATATTTTTAATCGCCAGAAGGAGAGTATCACTGTATTCTTTACCTTTGACAAAACTATTCACCAAACTATTTAACAAAGCAATAGGATAACTTTGAACCATTGCACCATGATAGAGATTTATTATGTCACTCATTATACTATCATGTTTAGAATTTAATTTTGTTATCCTAATTAAACTGTTGATAAATATATTTCTAAAAATTGAAATATGTACATTAGAATTAAAATTTAATATCTTGATTGTTTCAAATTTGTAATCATTTCTCTTATCGTAAATGCAAGTACGCAATTCACCCCTCTCGATGTCGATAGCAAGGTCTAGATAATTTACATGTTTTGCGTTATATGAAGTTCTCTTTAATGTCAAACCTTGGGGGTAATAATCAAAATTTAATTCACTGTTGGAATCGTTAATCTTTACCAACAAAACATCATCAATATATCTGAAACTTAAAAAATCCTCGTTTAATGTATCATTAACTTCGTATAAAAATAAATATATATCTGCAAGAACCGAGCTGCAACTACCCCCCATAGGTATACCCTTAATCTGCTGAAACACATGTTTACCGTCAAATAAGTAATTTTCATTAACTACAAAATTAAATAAATTTATTAAATGATCCAAATCTTTACCCAAAGTATTGTAACGCTTAAAAAAATCAAAAATTTTATTTTTAAGATCTATTAAATCAATGTTATTATATAAATCTTCAAAATCATAAACATATAAACCTTTGATATTACTCAAACCTTTCAATCTATTAAGTAACTCAATACTATTTTTTATAATACAAGTGTTATTATGTTTTAATGCCACATCAAATAAACTCTGCAAAATATCCAAAAACTTTTTATTAGCGACTTCTAAATAAGTTCCAAAACCACATGTAATTGTACGAAAGGCAACAGGGTCCTTATGAAATTTAGGAATCAATACCATATAAGGTAATTCTTTACTACGTTGTGTGTATTTTAACCTTTTATAAAATGCGCCAATTCTTTTTTCTGTCTCTTTTACATTGGTATTTAATAACCTGTAATTATGTTTTTTATTATAACTTTGTTTTAGTTGGTCACTGTATAACTTTTTGCAAATAATTGCAAAATTTGTATTAGCTTTATCTATATAAGTTATAACAAAATTACTCTGTAAATCCTTAATAGATTCTTTTAATGAATTATAATCTTCTATCGAAATCCCCCCCGTTTTACCGCAATAAATTGAACTCAAATCCTTCAATACGTTATGTTTCCATTCCAAAAAAGCAATTTCCGGCAAGCAAAACTTGCTCATTAATTTATGTATAAACATGTCAACGTTGATTTTTAATCGTTTTTTTATAAAATCCCTTGTATTTATCCTTTTTAAGCGAAATTTTGTACCGTATTGCATATAATTCCTCAATGTTTTGTCCTTGACAATATCTAAATTACCAGTCAATACATGACCGTGATCCACATCCACGTAATTACTATACCTTGGATCATGACAATGACATAAATTGTTATCATTGTTTCTACCAATTTCTTTTGAAAAATTATTATAGTTAAAAACTGTACGTCCTAAAGGTTTATCATATTTAAAAACCTTGACAATTTCTATGTCTTTATCTGGAAGCAATTCATTGTATTTATTCAATACATGACCTATATTAATACCACGTTTTTTATGTTCCATGTAGTCCATTACAAAATACATACGATTGGCCAATTTATTGTTGTTATTGCATCTCCTCAAATATTGCTCCAAATGTTGTGATCTAATCCTTAACCTTAAAATATCTAAAGCCAAATCAATATTGTAATTACTCTTATATAAATATAAAAAGTTTAACAAATCACCTATAAAACGTTTTTTCACATTAAATATAATAAATTTTATATTTCTTACTATACCATTAAAATCACTCTCAAGAATTGAGCGTTTAATTTCATCTATACTATCATATCCTTTTCGAATTACCCCATGATCCATCTCTGTAATGAATCCATAACTCATGGGATGTTCGATACGTTCGTATATTGAAACATCCAATAATGTGTTTCTTAATTTTTTCATAACGTTAGTTCCATTGAACATAACATTTAACCCGTAAGGGTACACAGTACCACATTTAATCATCATATCATTTTCACATATCATTCTTTCCCTTTTGTTAGGAACTATCTTTAAAATCGTCAATTCCATATTTTCAATACCATGCTTGTTAAAATGTCTAATTTCAATCTCCTGTTCTTCTTTATTAGATTTAGATTTTAAAACAGAACCTTAATTTCAGTTTTTTCACGGTGACTCAGTGGTAACGCTTTTTCCTGCTGTTTCTAAAGGTTTCTTTTTCCACACTTGGCCCCCGAATTTGAAATCATTTCACCGGAATACATTTCATTATCTAATAGATTCAATTTTACAGAATTTATATATGTATATATATATATATATATATATATATATATATATATATATATATATATATATATATATATATATATACATATATAAATTCTGTAAAATTGAATCTATTAGATAATGAAATGTATTCCGGTGAAATGATTTCAAATTCGGGGGCCAAGTGTGGAAAAAGAAACCTTTAGAAACAGCAGGAAAAAGCGTTACCACTGAGTCACCGTGAAAAAACTGAAATTAAGGTTCTGTTTTAAAATCTAAATCAGAGAAATGGTCGGATGTTATTAAATTAATTCATTTATTAATGTGAAATAAGATTTTTTTCAAATTTTTATGAATTCTTATGATTTAACTATAAGTATGCAAAATTTCTTGTCTCTATCTTATACAATTTCTATAAATTATTACGCATATTATACAAATAATTTATTACTTATACAGTTATTATAAAAATCTATAACTATGCAAAAATTCATGTCTCTAACTTATACAATTTCCGAAAACGAACTCTGTGACAGATAGGCAGAGGAGTAAGACTAACAGGGTTTCGGCAGTTGAACAAAAAAAAAATAAACGAAAAGGAACGAAAATTGACCACTGTAATTTAAAAATGGTGTATAACCAAACTCCCTCTCGCTTATATGTCGCTGTATATATCTTGTGTCTGTGACAGGAAGATATTCGAAAATATTCGTGAACATTCTTAATCGAGCGAATCGAATTCTATGTAGTATGTATAAAAATCTATAGATGATATACCGGGACGCACACAAAAAAATACGAATATGTTACCGTATATGTGCGATAATTGATAGAAATGAATATGTATTTTCTAAATGATTCCTTTACATATTTCTAATAGATATTTTCTACTTCGCGAAATAAATCGTGCAAAATTGAAAATACTCCTGTCATTTTTCATTCGTGCAATAAATAAATATATCGGATAAATATTTATTTACATTTTTATTATTATTATTTTTTATTGTAAGTACTTTTTGAATTTTAAAATCCGTACTTAATTGTCATCTTTAAAAAAACGGACGAATACGTACTTCATTAGTAAATTAAATGATACTTTTAAAAGTGTATATTTGAAAGTTCTAAATTATCCACTAGCTATTCTGCCAGCACATATTCATGAAATTTAGTTACCCACAAAACATGAATGCTCACAAATCCGTTTCGAGCTTTCTAGGGAATTTACCTGAAATATTTTTTTTTACAATACATAGTTTTTCTAACGAGATAAATTATATATTTTTGCATGCATTTATTTTCAATGTCTGTATTACTTTTTATATTTTTAATAATTATAAATGCAATTAAAAAGAATATAACTTTTCCTTTTTATCCTATTTTGCTTTTATATATGTGTAGCTGTTAAATATATGCAATATTATTCTGTTAGATCCTATACAGGGCTGCACAAAGGATTTGAATATACTACCATATATATGGATTATAACTGCTGAAAATGGTTTGTAATCTGAATTATGTGTTTTTTAAATGGTTCGTTTAAATATCTACTCCTACGCGAAATAAATCAGTTAAATTTGAAAATATTCGTTTCGCTTCATATTCGCGCAATTAATAAGTATATCTGACAAACTTTTATTAACTTTCTAGATTTTTAAATGTTAAGTATATTTTGCATTTTGCAAACCCCACTTAACAAGTTATATTAAGAGACAGGGAATACTTGGTCCTTTAGTAAATTGAACGGATCTTTTTTAAAATGGACACTTTAAAGTTATAAACGACCTGTTAGCTATTAAGTCATCTCATTTTCTTCAAATTCAGTTATCCAGTAGAATGAATGCTCAAATCTGTTTCGAGCTTCCTTGGAATTTTGCCTGAAGTATTTATTGAAAATCCATTCGCATTCTGAAGAGATGGTTAACTGAATTATGTCTATGACAGGAATATATTCCAAAATTTCTTACTTAGGAAATTGGTAAAACAATATTCATAAATTTTAGGAAAGATTTCGTAATATAAAAGAAAGCAACTGACACAGCTTTTTTTAGTCGTTAGCCTTAGTATATTTAATCGTACCTTCATAAAAAAAAGTTTAGTACCTTTTAAAATATTTGTAATATTATCATGAACTTTTTATAACTTTTTTGTTAATACGCAGTTTTAATATAACGATTTTATAGTAATAAATAATGAATTTAAATGTTTTAGAAAAAAAAGGTGGACATTAAAATGATCAAGCCAAAATTTACTTTTAAATGGTACAACAATTGTAATAGTACAAAATACATAATATCTAAGTGATAGAAATAAAAAAAAATTCCTCATAATTCAGAGTTTTAAGAAGGTAATAACTTTTTTATGGGTTCACATTTAAATATTAAAAATTATTAGTTTTCTTTTTCACTGTTTTAAAGCAAAGTTATAAATAGAAGTCTACAACAAAGGATGTGCATTGCAACGCCTGAAGCTATGTTACAAAGAAATGTAAGAGGTACGTTCCTCTAGTTATAGATGTTGTATTATATCAGTGGAATTTAAAGTCAACGAAATGTGGTTACTCAATCGATGCAGATGCCACGGTCTATCAGTCATATTAAAAATTTTAATTTATTTTGACGCAATTCGGATTTATCTGTATCTTTTTTTAATTCAATGACATGATTTTAGATCTATCGTTAAATTTGTGATATGTATGATCGTTCACATTGTTTCTTTTCTAGGCATTTCAATAGTTTCTGTGCCATTTTTAAATTTTCGTGATTTTTCTTGATTTTTGATTGTTTTATTAGATGATTTCCTACTTTTCATTTCTGGCAGATGAATATTTATTGCTGAAATATGTTTGGGAATTATATATTTTTTTTATTAGAAAAATAATATACTAAAGCTAACAGTATAATTTAATTGCATAGATATTCAACGCTTATCACAATATTCAATCATTGTTTTTATAAATAGCTAATATTACTGGATATTGAAATATCACTAACTCAAATTCTAATACGCATATCTCTAGAAATGTTTAATGACAGCCACAAAAAATAAAAAATAATTAAAAAATAGAAATAAGTAATCTGTAAATTATTCCAAAAAATAAATCTTTCATATTAAATTAAATAATATTAATAAAATATAATTTTCTATTATATTGTTATTTTATTGAGTTTTCTATACTTTTATAAATATATAATGAGAAATTTTGTACATGCACAAGCTGAAAAAAGCAATAAAATTAAAGATATTCATTTTTTTAATCATTATTTATAATTTGATTTACTGTACTTTGTTTATGTATTATTTATCTTGTGTTTATTATCAGTTTTATATATTTGCATTTCTTTTAAAAGCATTATAAAGGACAAAGCCTACTACTTTTTAATCTAATGTTTAGGTAAAATATACGGCTTTCTCTAGTGTAACAATCACAACGGAAAACTGTAATATAGTAAATTGAAATTTGATAGCTACAAAGGGCTTTTTAAGGAAATTTGCTTAACATATTGATTAGAACTGGTATTATTAGACTCCGAGGTACAATTACGATTAATCGCCGTAATAAAATATTTTTATCATACTTCAATGAGTATATCGTTTTCAGTTTGACTTTCAAAAATTTCTTACTGTATTACCGTTTTTATTATGAGACGGGAGAGTAATTAGATTTTTTTTGTTTATTACAAATGAGGAATGTAATATAGTAAATTGATCTTTGATAGCAATAAAGGCATATTATCAGCAATAGTACAAAATATGTCATATTGATTAGACGTGTTATATCAGACTCTGAGGTATAATTACTTTTAATCGCCGTAAAAAAGCATATTTTAATAAATATATCCTTTTGCGTAGATGAGAGATCTTCAAAGGTCTCATTTACTGCATTATCTTTTTTATTATTAGACATGAGACTAATCAGATTTTTCTCTTATTATATGATTTGCAAGTCCTTATAATTGTTTGCATTTGTTCCATCTATTTATAAAATTTTGTGAATAAAAAACATAACTTTAGGAAAACTATATAATAAAAAAGACATTTACTATGAAAACTCACTATGAACACTTTATCATGTAAAATTAATAGGTATTGCTGTCCCCGGAAACCTGATATTTAAGTTTAAGGCATAATTCACATTATAGGTCCCCATTTTCACAGGTTTTATAGTATCCTCTATAATTCTGAATATTGTTGAATCTATAACTTATCTCTGGAGATATATTACCGAAAAAGGCATGCGGAAGTGAAACGTGTCTATAACACATTCCCGACGAAAAGGACGTCATACAATTATACCTGCTAAGATGGATACCGCTCTAAAATAATTTAGCCGGTGCCTTGCGATTAAGTCTTTGTAGGATTTACTGTATTAACAATTATATGTTTTATCTAATCAATTGTACTATATAAAACGCATAAGCTCTTCAAAGAAATTTCGGAGCCCACTCCGCTAAAGGTTAATATCTTGAGTAAAAAATGAGGAGCTGGGGCCGATTTTTGCGTGTTCAATACCAGCTTGGTCTGTTTAGGTTGACAGTACGAAGCTGTCAGGGTTTTCTTGTAATTTGGATAATTTTCCCATCAAAAGCCTACTCTGAAGTCATCCCTCTTAATATAGCAATATACTCAATAGTGGCCGATGCTTTACAAAATATCTCCTAATATAGCAGTATAATCAATATTAGCCGATGCTTAACAAAATCCCTCCCTCCCTCAAAGAGAATTCGATAACACAGATTTTTGCCAAAAAATTATGCGAGAAGATGAGTTAGAATGGGGCATTTATTATAGTTTGGCGCTCTGATCTTTGTTCATTTTACAATTTCATACCAAGCAATACCATCAACTGCTTCAACTCTGTTAGGAATATTTTTATAAAGTAACTTTATTGTTGGACTGGTTACATTTGAATTTTTGATGCACATCATATTGCCTGTTGAAAAAAAAATAAAATCAGCCAAAACGGAATTGCAATAGACCATTTCGTTTCGAGAAAAAATTCCGTTTTAGCAGGTATTGGTAGGAATCCGTATTATCAGGAATCAGTTATTGGTTTGGGTTTCACAGATTTTCGTGTAACACATCAAATGTGCAATATATTTTTAGTCGGTTTCAAGAAAGTTCTCCAACTAAGGCAGGAATCACAATGTAGAAACATTCCATTTGACGAGTTTTACTATAAATACTATATATTTAACAACTGTAACACTAAAAAGCATGTATATATATATTATATTACGATGATTTACCGTCATATGTTGTAGTTGCAATAACGTTGATTATAGAAGCAGGAGCACACATGGTCGCACAACGAAGTTAAGAACGTTGGTTGTTATTGATGATATAAATATTTAGAAGCAGTCGTAACATTTTAGTTGCAGTTTCGACGCGGCCATAGCGGCAGTAGAATTTAAAACCCAGAGGCGTTTCTCCATGAATTCAAACGAACAAGGCTTTCAATTTCAATCCTTTATTAAATATTTCTCTTGGGCAGTTTCCACCATAACCATAATAGCCGTGCATCACTACGTCATCAAGGTAGAGGGTAAGTATCAGAACATATCAATGATTCTCAAAACGAGCAGCCAGGGAGTTGTTTACAAGTGAAAATACGACTTAATTCTGAGGGAGCGCCGCAGGTAGCTGCTTTTTGTTACCCAGCGCAATAACACAAATTATGACGTAGAACGCGCACTGAACCAATGAGGAATTAAAGAAGACGCGTCATGCTACGTCACGACCAATGAAAGATAATTAGTAAAAGAGTTGGGACAGAGAGGTAGTGGATTAATTTTGTAGTAAAGTGACTTTAGAGCGGAAAATTAATATTCGGAATAAAAATTAAAATGGCTCTCAAAAAACATTCTAAAACCCAGAAATGATCGGGGATCATGATAGAAATTAAGAATAACTAAAAGCTTTATATTTAAGTAAATTCGGACACTTTAGAATTAAATAAAAGGGAATTTAACAGAGTTAACGATAGAGCTAAATTAAGAATAAGGATTTAATGAATATAGAGTAGTAAATTGGAATAAAACAGGGGAAAAAAATTAGAATTGTAAGAATTTGAAATAATTTAACTAAGGAAAAATGGCGAAATTTTTTTATTATTACATATATATATATATATATATATATATATATATATATATATATATATATATATATATAGTTTTAAAATAAAATCACACGTATAAAATCAAAGAAAAAAGTAATATGTATAAATATACAGTAATAAATGTGAAAACGGAACCTCAATATAACCACATTCTGGGTTAATTTGAAAAATTTCATGATTCCGGCGAAAAGAAATCTACGCAGTTAAACATACTTATTAATAGGAAACCTGTATAAATCGAATTTTTTTCCGGTTTCTTGCAATTGCGTCTTGGCAGGTTTTACTGTATAAATATGCAATAAAACCTGTGAAATGAAATTGTTTATAACTCGGAATCTGGTCTAATACGGAAATATTAATTTGTCCATGCGAAAAGAATACCACTCTATCACACCTGCTCAGACAGAACCATGTCTAAAACAGAAATTGTCATCGGTGGCATGCGATTCCGGTATTGCAGATTTTACTGTATACATAACCTAAAGAAAAATCTTGGGACCCCCCCCCCCTCCTTATTCTGTCAACAAATCCTGGCTACGCTATTCATTGTTCAGTGTCCTAATAGTTTTATTATTATATGGATAGGTTCGATCGAAGTGGTTGAAACAGGATGACATTTTAGGACTCTTTCAACATGTGACAAAAAATATTTTGTATACTTTAAAGTAAAAAAATAACTGTTTTATTAAATCTAACTGAATGTTTCTCATAAATTTGAATATTTGCTGATTTTTTTATCACAAAAATAAAAAATAAAATAAACCATTACTCAAAAATGTATCTTTTTTTTTTCATTCTCTTCATATTTTGGATATTTTTACTCTTCAAATAAATAATCATCACAAAGAAGGTCTCTTTTAGCATGATAAATTTTAAAGAGAATAAACCATCAAGATAGATATTAAAAAATCAAATTAACTATTTAAACATACCTGGATTGTTTTAACTTAATCTGTTCATTTCTCATTATTAAATACAGCTTTCACATGCTGCAGAGCATGACATCCTGTAATTAAAAAACAAAATTATGAGCAAGAAAAAGAAAATTATATTAACTTATTTAATTACTTATACGGGGATGGAGTAATACATTTTGAAATATATCCTATTTAATTTTATCTTTTCAACTTTTGTTTAATGTAATTTATTATTTAAATTTGCTTCAAAAATTACTTATTTACTTTTCAGTTTCTAATTTATGAAACATACACACACATATATAGAAATTACGCAGCATCTTATATAATTAATAAAGGATTTATACAAGTAGTAGTAATTAATGGAAAGTTGGTAATAAAATAAAATACATATTTTTCTTCATAATTTTTCAAATGTATCAGGTAGAATTACATTATAATTTTATAAAATGATTAAATTTAATCTTATTTGTTAATATTATACTGGGTGTTTCTCAACTCCGCGTAAAAACGTTGAAGGGAGGTAGATAACACTATAACAATAACAATAAAAACAAATTAGAGATAAAACTGGTGTCGTAGTCCATTCATTTAGCCAAATATACATAGCTACTAGATATTAAACTTTAAACTGGCATTTTTCTTGACTGTACTAATAATGAATGTATTGTAACGAAATTACAACGGACTTTCTGTCAAATACGATGACGTCACCGTAGTTAAATCAGTAACACAGAATGTAATTGTGAAATATTTTTTTGAAAATTGATACAATAATTGATACTTGTTTGGAGGAGGATGGTGACAATTTCTACGCTTTTTCATGATATACTTACATGTTACTTAAAGAAAGGGCATTTTGTATAAACTTTCTTTAAAATATCTTAATTATATTAAAAAAATTATGAACGAAATCCGAGTTCGGATTAGAAAAGAGATACGGAGTAAATATATGGTTTATATATCACAGCCTCATATATAAAATTGCTTGTTGTTCACTGGTGTAACTTCCTTTAAATTTTTTGGAGCTCTAGTCAGATGAATATATATATACACAGAGTACATAGTAGCGTATGGAAAACCAGCCCGTTTTTTCGCCACTTTAAATAACAGGGTTTTTACACGATTTAAATTTGGGTGCCAATATTTTCGAAAAAGATTATTCGCTTTATTTAATCACAGAATTTTTAATAACATTCTGCCTTTAAAAAGGTCTAAGATTATTTTTTGCAAACAGTACGAATCCTGATATAAGCATTGCTGATATATTTGCGCAAAATTGAAATATACTGATGAAATATACTGATACAATGACATATAAAGGGAGCGCTGAAAACTACCCCCATGAAAAGTTCCCCCATACGTCATTTTTACGTCACAGCAGATGGGGGTAGATTTCCAGTCATAGAGAATTTTACTTTCGTCGAAAATTGGAAAACTTCCCCCTGAAAAGTTTCCCCAAACCAGAAGGAAGAAGTTTTCCAGTGCCAGGTAATTTTCTTCTTCACTGAGTTCTTGAAAACTTCCCCCATGAAAAGATGTCCCCATACGTCATTTTGACGTCACTACAGATGGGGGAAGATTTCCAGTCCTAGAGAGTTTTACTTTCGTCGAAAATTGGAAAAGTTCCCCCATGAAAAGTTCCCCTAAACCAGAAGGGGGAAGTTTTCCCCAGGTAATTTTCTTTTTCACTGAGATCTTGAAAACTTCCCCCATGAAAAGTGTCCCCATACGTCATTCTGATGTCATAGCAGATGGGGATACATATCATGGGGGAACTTTTCCAGTGCTAGAGAATTTTCTTTTTACTGAGAACTTGAAATCCATCCCATGAAAAGTGTCCCCATACCACATTTTGACGTCACAATATAGGGTTACATATCCAATGCTAGAATATTTTACTTGTTTCGAGAGCTGAATATCTGGCACTCGAAATGTGTTTCTCTTTTATGTCTAGTTACTATTGTTATTGTGAATTATTATTATACGGACTTGAAGAAATGCGCAGAAGAGATTTAGTGCGTAATGTAAAAGTATCTTGCTTACTTTTCATATTCGGTTATCAAACACATACTAGGCGGACAAAAAGGATTTAAGTATTAATGTGATATAATATTGCTCAAAGCATAATCTGTTAGAAGGTTCATGGAAACTCGACGAAAACAAAGATTTTTGTTATGTTAGCGGAAAGTGTGTGCATGTGATATTTGTTGTTGAGTAGAGCATCAAATGTGAATCTTTAATGAAAAATTCACATAAGTTATTTACTTTTAAAAAAAAAATTTTTTTTAATTTTTTGGAAAAATAAGAATTTGCTTTTTTTTTGGAAAAATAAGAATTTGCTCTTCTTTTTTTTTTTTTTTTTTTTTTTTTGTTAATATTCCAAATCAAATATCCAATATCAATAATTTGACACAAAAACAAATAATTCTTGAATCAGCAGATCAGAATTTAGAATTGAAATCAACTATCAACTTCTTTATTATTATCTTTAAAATTGTGTTTTTTAAAAAAATAACCATATTAATTGAAAGGTAAACAAATCTTAAGAACAAACTAAAAAAGATACTATGTCATTAGTGTACAACAAACTTACAAATAAATAATTATATTGTTGTAAACGAACATTAGCTTCAAAAATATAAATGGAATTTTAACTTTTAGTAGACCATAAAATACATAAGAAATCTGATTTTTGAACAGAATTTGTAACAAAATTACTATTTTTTTTTAATTGATTAATCTGTGATACCCCATTTATATGAGCAAATAGATAAATAAATAGAATGCTAAATTCATCTTTAAAAGTTAGACTTAAAATTATAGAATGCGCTGATTAATTAAAAGATGATAAAATATTTTTTAAACAATTTAATTGGTTTATTGTATTCTCTGACGGCGGCTATGTTTATGCCTGAAAGTACTGTGAATTAAAATAATTATAAAAATTTTCTTTCAATATTTCTGTCATCTTTTAAGTATTTAGCACATTGTGTTTTTTTAAGCCTATTTATAGTTTAAGAAAAACTATTTTTACCAAATTGTTCTACTATTGTTGAGGCAAAAGCAATTTTTTTCAGGGCTTTGCTTTTTTTTTTTTTTTTTTTTTTTTTTTTTCAATTTAAAGCGACTAGGAACAAATCGTTATTATTATTAATTTTTTTTTTCATTTTTAACATTTTAAGAAAACGAAGAGCCTTTTCTCAACAGCTGTAATTCTTGAAAAAAAAATCGAGACACATTAAAATAAAATCCTCATAAATACTACAATTTATTAGCAAAGCAGACATTGGATGCAGTGCCGCGTTAACCTGTTAACAATCGGGGTCTTGGTCTAAGATCCCAACCTCTCACAGTTGTCTGGATCATAATGAATTTTCACGGTTTTGAATTTTTATTTTAAAAGGATAAATTATTTCGAACTACTAATAACCCATTGAAACGAATTTAAATAGTAAACTGAACTTTAACTTTTCTACTATTACATAAAACCAAGTCATTAAATATCCATCATAAATTTATAACATCTATAACTGGAAATTAAAAATATGTTTTCTTTACATCCTATCCTAATAATATTATAAATATGATTGCGTTCAAATGTTAGGCTGAAGCCAGCGTCAAAATGGAACATTTAATGATCCTGTATCTTTGCGCATAGGTTGATAATAACCCTCAAATGAACATAGGCTGGTTTTTGTTTATTTTATTCAAATATTTTTCTTAATAATTCAAAATTTCATTATTTTCATCCTAATCCTAATAATATTATAAATCTGATTGTGTTCAAATGTTAGGCTGAAGCCAGCGTCAAAATGGAACATTTAATGATCCTGTATCTTTGCGTATAGGTTGATAATAACCCTCAAATGAACATAGGCTGGTTTTTGTTTATTTTATTCAAATATTTTTCTTAATAATTCAAAATTTCATTATTTTCATAGAGAATAAATGGAAATTTTTTCGTATAATATTTTAAAATGGTTAAATTTACTTTACCGTTGCTAGTACTTTATCGTTGCGAAAACTAATTCAAAACCCGGAATAATAATTTTTACTCAACAATTTAGTTTCAACTGAAAATTTTTCAATGAAAAATGAAAATGAAATAAAAAAATTAAAGAATTAAAAATAAGATAAAATAATATTATTAGAAATAAAACGTACTTCTTTTAGTTTTTGATAATAATACAAGGTCTCAATATGCGTAACCATATGAAACAGGCGAATATGACGTCATTCATCTAAAATAAAGCGGATATTCATCTAAAATAAAGTGGGGAAATAAAATGATCTTGGGTTTTTTCTTCACTTTTTTTCTTTTTTTTTCTTTTGTATGGTAACAATACTTGACGTTTTACCGTCTGCGCACGGCTAATATAACTAAACCGTATTTTTTATTTAAATTTTTAAAAAGTAAAAAGAAGTTTCAAAAGAAAATGGTTAGCAAATGTCATTAATATGCTCCGCAAAATTATCCATGTCGAAAATGATGTCATGGATAGCGAGAAATAGTTATTTCATTCTTAAAACTATTTCTTAAAACTATTAAGAAATAACTCGATTACCTAAAAAAAATGACGAATGTTAACAGTTCCATTTTTGTTGATAAAACCTAAAGATTTAATATTATTTCGTTAAAATGACTTAATTTCTCCTATACCAGTATTGAAATTAATTGCCTGGAAAAGAAAATTAACAAGAATTATGTCATTAAAAAGGGATTTCTCTGGTGAAAAAGAGACTTCATATTTGAAAGAAAACGGGAATTTTCCAATATGTTTTAAAATGAGTGTGAATTAATTCCTTACATTAATAATACAAGGATCAGTAAGTATAGAAAGTAGATGAGTTTCACGCCATATTTATAACGAAAAATTTAAATGTTTTGTTATCTATACTGATTATTAAGCATGAGTATCCGTTATATACAGATGAGAGTTTTCTGCTAAAAATCACATCATAATTTTAAGAAAAGGAAAATGAACACGAATCTATTATATTAAAATCTGACCGTGTTTTTGTATTTCGCAACTACTCTTAGATTATTGAACGCAACTCGATTTACTTGATCCGAGGATGTCGCACAAACTCTCAGAATTTAAAAAATTAAATTATATTCCAAGATTTTTTTTCTTTTACTTTCTTTTCTTTTTTTTTTTTTTTTTTTTTTTTTTGTAAATTTGAACGAAGTTTATCTAAAAACGGAAAGGAAATTACTCCATTTTTGTGTATAAAAAAGGAGAAATAAAACATATTACTATATTTTTTACACCATTTTCTCATTAAAACTGAATTGATTTCAGTAAATTTTCCGAAAAAAAAAACATATTTTCACATATACAAACTTCATGAATCAATTTATTCTGGAGAACAAAAAGTGCCTGTCAACATACTGTCATTTAGAAAACAAGATTTGTTTCAACTATACATTAAACCAAAAAGGCAGAATTGAATTTAAAGAAAAAGCATATACTATTTCCAATTAAGGTTTTTTTGAAGGATGTTAAAACGTTTCACAAAGACTTAAAAGTAAAATTTTTTATCAGGTAAAATTGATATTTGTTTTTACCCAATTCGTCTATTTCCACGATTTTATTTGGCCCTCCTTATTGCATTGGTTGCAATTTTATTTTCGCGATTATTTGGCAAAAAAATTCACTTTTTTAAGACTGGGTTATGTCAAGGTCCCTATAATAAAAAATACCTTATTGTCTCCTATGAAATAAGATAAATAGTTAGTTAATTATTAACGTTTTTAATTATCGGGAATGAAATAATTTTCTGAATTAATGTATTTATTTTTCTTTTAATGTTGTTAAATGGTAAATATTTGTAAAATTATTTTAGAAGTGTTGTAAAGTGTTACAGAATCTATGCTTGACGCATGATTTTTCGTTCTTGTTTAAAATTGAATGAATAATTTTTTTTTTCATTTATTCTTCTGAATGAAAAGTGAAAATTTTGGTAGAAATACCGTTCCGAGTAAGACTCCTATAATAGGAGCTCTAGTTCCGAGAAAAATCACTATAAAAGGAAGAATGTACAGAGTACTAAACCCGTTTTCCACTCTTCATCTTCTGTATACGTTTGAATTGTTAGCGGAAATATAGCCTGGTCACTCAATAAGTCATTAACAAAAGACGCTGAACGGGCTGTGTGAAGCAAACAGATGCCTCGCCTCGGGCGGGGTAGAAAACAGTCTATTTGCAAGTCAGTACTTAGCGAAACAGCTTAACCATGAATTTTTTTTGGGTTGAAACTCAAACTCTATTTAATATGGATTTTTCGATATTATCAAAATAATGCAAACTTTTTATATATATTCTTATGTAAGATATGAATATTTAATGTTAATAATTAACTGTGAATCCTATGAATTATATGAAACGATTTTCCCCCCTTGTTTTCTGTCTTTCTTATCTTTTTTTCGCTAGTATCTCAAACTTTATGTATAAAAGATGCATCAATTATTAAATGCATTTTTAAATACTATATGATATAAATAAAGTGAAACATCACTATAAAGTAATAAGATATTTTTAATTATAATTATTTTTAATTATAAAATTAAACGGTCATATAATTTTCTTCGAAAGAAAAAAAAGGAAGAAAATATTTAAAAAATACCGTATTTGCAGTAAAAGAGTTGAGAAATATAAAAGATTATCTGAACGGAACATACACATGAAAGCATGAAAAACATTAATTCATTTTCTATTTCTTATTTATGTGAGCAACGAACCAGATCGGCTATATTATGAATTAATTGGCAGAGTTTATCGAAATATTTTATTCAGTTTTCAGTAAAGAATATTATCTTTAAGATTTTTGAAATGTGTAATCTAATACAGACAGAGTGGGTGCCTTTGAGCAGGGCTGTCCACCGCGGCGATGGTAACTGTACTTTTAAATGTTTTTCTCATTTTCATGTAAACTGCATCCTGGCCTGACAACCTTTAAAACGTGCAAGTTTTATTTTTTAATCACTATATGCCATGATATTCAGGGATGTGAATTTTATAAACGAAGACTCCGTAAATTCAATAAAATAAAAAATATTATTCAAAATATGCTGCACTACGTTAACTGAGGATACAGTCTTTAACAAATAAGCTATTTTAGAGGAAGCAATCACAATAGTATAGTTTATATTTTTCTTTACTTTATTATAAAACTTTAATCTTGAATATCTCGTAATGGCATTTTTTTAGTTACTTGTTTTACAAATTAGCCCTTTATTGCATAGCATTATGGCTGTTTTCAAATCCAAAGGAGCTACATTCTGACAAATTTCTGAATTTATTTTTGTTCGGAAACGCATGAAATGGGCAGGTGTTCTTTATTCAGAAATTATGTAATCGAGTGGTGTTTTCAATGTTTTAGTAAAGGCAGGTGATCTTTCAGAAAATACTGTCAAAGTTGATGTTTTGTACATAATTTCCGGGCGCACGAAAGGATAAAAAATCTATCATCACGTGACAGCAATTGCTTTTAACTCAATAAGTAATTTATTTATCAAAAAATGAAAACGCCATTCGATTCCAAATCGCAGTTCATTCAGCAGTCAGGCCTGCCAATTTTATGCCATGACGTTTTGAAAGAAGTAAGAAAGTTTGGCGTTATTGAGCCGGGAATTTGATAACCACTTTAATCAAGAAAGGCAATTCAAAAAAAAAATAAAATAAAATAAATAAATAAATAAATATGGGGTTATTTTAGTTTTCTTTTAAATTATAAAAGTAATCAAATCAGGATGCTCATAAAATAATTAAAATTAAGGAAATAAAAAAATTAGGAAAATAAAACAATACTTCATACTCTTGATTCATTATTTTATATTTATTAATTTGCGTTTTCCGAAAAATCTGGAACTATAAAGTTAACGATATAGTCTTATTTTTTTAACACATTATCAAGTCAACCCTTCGTTTTGGCTTCAAATTGCTAGTCCTTTCTATGTGCTTCTTTTTCCTTTCTCCTGAATTATAAATACACATTAAGCACTTTTTATATTTCGTTTTTCATTATGTCAAATTTATACAGTAAAAAAAAGGTGATACAGAAAGAAAGAAGTAAGATATTCATGGAAGAGTTTGAGTCCTGAATAAAGAATAATTGTAAAATATTTTGTACAGAAATTAATATAAAACTTACTAAAAAATAACAAAAATAAACATTTGTTTAGCTTAGCAATGTAGCTACATCAACCATAATGTATCTTAAAATAACTCAAATATTATCTGTAGAAAAAAAAAAGCATATGTGAAACTTAGTACATGCTTTTTTTTTTTTTTTTTTTTTTTTTTAATAATAACATTTTATAGAAACTTATTCAATAGAAAAATAGAAAATAAATTTCAACTTCTTATTTTTTATCTGATACGTCTATTTTAACCATATGATTTCTGACAATCTATAAAAGTTTTAGTTTAGAAACTAAAAAAGAATTTTTCAAACAATTTTCCAATTTTTTAAACTAGAAAACCATTTTTCTATCTCTTGAATTAGTGACCTTTTGAGTTTAAAATAAGATTCTATTTCTATTACTTTTTTCAGACACGTTAAACTCTAAAAAACTAATAATAAAGAAATCTAAATTGTTAAATTAAACCCAAAAATTAATAGAACGAATGGTTAGATTCGTTTTTGTGTCTCAACAAACAACTAATTAAAAACATTTTAAAAATTTGGAAATATTTCTAATAAGTTGTCACCAGATGAAGCTCGTAAGATTTTTCCTGTTTTGGTGGGGGGACAGAGGTTTTAAACTGCTGTCTCCTAGTAAAAAAAAAAAAAAAAAAAAAAAAAAAAAACTAGAACAAAAAATCATGCGTTAAGTATGGAATATGTAAAACTTTTCAACACTTCCAAAATGCTTTTATAGAAATCTTTACCGTTTAAGAATGTCTAAGTCTGATGCTAAAGTTAACAATTTGGAAAACGCATAACACATTTAAAAATCCAATTTTAGAAATTACCAACAATATTCGGAAAACGATCCTAACTATTTTGCGCAGCCCAGTGTATGATCTACTGATTTTTATATATACTACATAGAATGCAAAAATTTAGTTCAGTTAGGATACGCATAACACAGTTGAAAATAGCCCATCGGCAATTTCCGTCAATAAACGCAAATGCATTCGAGATGTTTTGTGCTGCCCTGTATATAACCTATAGGATTTATACACATCAAGTATAATAGGGGGAAAAAAAGTTCCATTTAAAAACGCAACTGAAAACGCATTTCCAACCATTATTATTAACAGACAGTACTTTAACAAAATAATTTTATGTGACCCTGTAAATGAAGGAGGAATGCTATACACACAATATTCTATAGTAAGCCTCTTGTAATGCACCTCAGTGATATATATCTGTTTCAGTATGTTTCAAATATTGAAACATTATAAAATAAACCGCAAACGATTTCTCCGCATAGACCGTTTTGTAATGGAATTCTTTTGAGTGTCCCTGTAAAGCAGGTATGTCAAACACGTGGCCCACGGGCCACAACTGGCCCGCCGGCAACTTCTCTGTGGCCCGCCAAGCCTTTGGCATTTTACCTGTGCATTTATTTTGTCATTTATTCAGTTGCTCGAACACGCATGCTGAAAATACACTTTTGAGGAACTCACTTACACCAAATAGTCTTAGAGATAGCAAACATATGTATGTAGGTATTGCCAGTTGCTTTTTTTATTCACAATTGCTACCACTTTTTTTAATAGTAATTTTTGTCTTATTTATTTCGTCAATAATTAAGGGAAATATTTTTCTTCAAAATGTGGTAGAAAAAAAAAAAAAAAAATCCGCTCATTTGGCATAACTGATGTATATAGACAGATGTAGCTCAGTTTTAAAGTTTTAAATTTTAGCTCCAAGAAATTGCAGATACACAGTTAACTAATCGGAATATAACAGAGTGCGAAATCTCGAGTCTAAAAATTTAAAGATTCGTAATTTTTTTACAGTATTTTTCTTATAATATTTATGTGTTTTATGACGAAACTATTGCTTTATTAGGTGCGTTCGTAATTATATAAATACGTAGCACCTATTGTCGTCGTCTGGTCCGTCCGTCTGTCCGTCCGTCTGCATATAGCAACGCAAAAACTACCCAACCGAATGGTTTGAAATTTAAGATATATTATCTTTGCAGAATTTTATCGCGACATTTCAATTTTTTAAAAAATTGAATCAAAACTTTAGAAAATATTAATAAAAACATTTATTAAGAAATTTGATTTTTTTTTTTTAAATCGGTGCTTTCTTTTTATAGGAGCTTTCGAAGTTTGATCGCCAAGCGACCGAGAAACTTATTTTATTACAGAAATTAATCTGCAGACGATATAATTCATTTCACAGAATTAAAAATCATCAAGATCTGAATATTTATAGAACTATAACTTTTATAGAACAATAACTTTTTTTATAGTACGAACGCACCTCGTTTGTAACGTTTGACGTACAATTTCCAACTTGTTTTACTACTCTCTTCAATTTTACACATGCTATATTTATTAAATAATAAGAAATGTATAGTAAAATTAATAAAATTCGGGCTAATTAAGAACAGTTACAACTTTTTTTAAAATCAAAGTATAAAATTAAGTGGCTTTTAAATGATTTGCTTTCGAAATGACATAAGTTATCACTTTTGTGCTTGAAGCAAAACCCCCGAATACGTCATGTCATCTAGTTTCTCTACTCTTGTTTTACAAAAATATTTTGGATTTAAGTTCTTTAATTATTTTCATTACTTAGGTTAGTAAATGTGTCATTGTTAATGAAACCTGCTTGATCTTTCTTTCTTTCTTTCTTTTCTTTTCTTTTATTTTTTTTATTTTTTTTATTTTTTTATTTTTTACCGATTTACACATATTTTAATAACATACTGATAAACAACCTAGGAATTTTTTTTAAAGTTTAAACTCTACCAGTATGAATATATATGATTGACGGAAAATAAACATTAAAAAAAAAATAAGTTGATTCACAATACCATTATATTAAAAGAAAAACTGAAATTATATGTTGATATCCAAACATTGTTGGAGTTTCGAAAGAATGGAACATTAAGAGATGCTACAGGACAAAGCATTAAAAATCTGGCCAAACATCAGAAAGAAAAACTGTCAGAATTGAAATTGACACTTCTTAAAAGAGAGTGCTTTCACCAAGCCTATTGGAGAAAATACATTTACTTTATAAAATAATTATTGCATTAAATATCCCGTGATTCAAAATCATTTACTAGGAAATGGAAGAAAGGATGCGCAGAACAGTTAAAGAAGTTTGAAAATACTATAAGCAAAAGTACCATTGCTAAAAAGTATTTTGTATAGCCGGATCGATTTATAAAACCCGGATACATGTTTATAAACTTATATCATATTCGTACGCACATGCTTAATCATCGTCAATTTAGAAAATATCTTGATAATATTGGTAACGAATATAACCAGATCTACCTTCTTATACAAAAATTTGACGGCTTTCCATCATAAAAGTTTAACTGTTAATTACGAAATGTTAAACAAGGTAAGCATTTTCATTTTAAATTGACAAATTATGAATGTGAATTATTAAAAGACCACCAATAGACAAAGTACTTGGAGTTTTCATTTTTAATAAAAGCACCTGAGTAAACTTCACCCTCAGGGCAAATTTCATAATTTCATCATGTCATTTGATAGTATTAGCATCAGAGCTGGATTAAGCATTTCTTTGGCCCGGATCTATTTTGGACATTTTGCCCCCCCTCTTCCCCTGCTACTGGAAATTTTGTGCCCCTTCCCACGATACTGAATATTTATCCCCCTCCCCCCCCCAACACACACCTTTTATTATTTTTTTTTTTAATCCTGAAATACAAATTTTAAAAATGGAAATATTTATATTGTTAATCAAGAGCGTTTTTTTGTTTGTTTGTTTGTTATCTTCAATAGTGCTCTTAATTAGTTTGTTTAAACATATACAATTAACAAATACTTTATAAACATTAAAAAAAATAGAAATATTCCAGGCGTATAAAAACTGAATACATTAAAAATAATTTCAATACATCTGTTTATTGATATAAATAAATTTAATTACATGTTTAAGCTTTTTTTTATTATTATTAGATTTTCATTACTAAAAATTAAGTTAATTGAAAAAAAAAATCCTTGTATTTAAATTTCCAAGTGATTGCAGGGCATCATGAAATGCAAACAGTTCTGTTATGTCATTATCTAGTGACATTAGTGTTAAACCGCTAAGTTTGGGCTCCAGCATAAACGATCATAGTCTGTTCTTTATTAATTTTAGTTTGGAAAATGATCATTCTGCTTCAAAGTTTGTAAGCGGTACTACTATATACTATAATTGCAATATGCAGTACATTTGGGAAAACAGATATTAATTGTTTATCATTGATTAACAGCATCTTGACAGCATTGGATATCTACATTTCTAATACATTCCGAGAAATATTTCATTTCTATTTTTAAAATATCGCCAAGATCCTCGTAATAAAATGTTAAGCGTCTAGAGAATCTTTATCTATAATGTTTGAGTATTGTAATTGACAGAAAAACATGAAAAATGATAGTTTTATAGAGAAATGTATGATAAACATGGTGAAACATAGAGTTTTAAAATCGAATAATTATTTTAAGTGCCTCTGTTTAATGTTGAAATCGGTGAATATAATTCAGTTACATAAATTTTATAGGATTAAAAACTATGCACAGCAATTTAACCTTCTTTTGAAGGCACATATATCTATATCTATATATATATATATATATATATATATTACGTGATTAGATTATGAAATGCTGTGTCGAATATATATATATGGTGTTACGGTAATGTTTCATTAATGGTTATATATATATATATATATATATATCCAATAAATATCTATTAAAAATTCTCAATCAAATTTATACACTGACAACATCCACTGATAACACACATTGTATAAAAAATAGCTATCAACTCGTCAATATTTTGAAAAATCTTAAATGTGTTAACAATATAATGACATATGATTTCAAAGATCTATTTAATAATATAGATTTATTAGATCTACATAATATTATAAATGCATTATTTTATAAGTATCAACATTCACTTAATTTACCAATTCATATAGATACAGCTTATTTTAAAACTTTAACAAATTTCATTATATATAATAATTATATAATGCATGATAACACGTTATATTTACAGAAAGTCGGTATACCACAAGGGGGATGTACATCTAGTATAATTTCAGACTTATACTTGTATCATTATGAAAGTACATTTATTAATTCTAATAGACATTTATATCGTTATATTGATGACATTATTTTAATTGCTACTGATCACACTAATATTTCTATATTTCCAGTTGATTATCCTACTAATTTAGAATTAACGGAAAACCTCCTTTCTAACAATACTATTAACTTTTTAGATCTTAATATTACACTAAAAGAAAACAAAACAATAATAGATCTATTTGATAAACGTAAAGAATTTAAATTTAAAGTTAATTCATTTACTAATTTTAAATCATGTCTTCATAATTCTGTATATCGTAATATACTCCTTAATCATATTTATAGAATAAAAAGTTTATGTTCCTCTCAACTTATTAACAAAAATATTAAAAAACTTATCTTTGACGCATTACAACATGGTTTTCCAAAAAAATTCATTTATTCCTTAATATATAGTTAGTTCCTATTTGATCTTTACAACCAAATTAACACATGCGTTTAAAAAATGTATAAAAAAATCATATAATCTTATAAATATTTACCAAAACAAAAAAAAATTATAATAGGACGGTTGGGTGGGTAGACGTTGGATTGAGGAGGTGTGTGGCGGCGTTGTATGGAAAAATACGCATGGTTAATTTATATATTTAAAAAAAAAATGGGGGCATTTTGATTTACACAATTGTTTGATCATACACATTTTATAATGGACTGCGATGTGTTATTCTTATGTATATTAATTTAGTTAGATTTACTTATTCATTATTTAATTATTTTAAATGAATTTATATTCATTATTATTAAGAATGTATTTGATCTAATGATTTGGATTAATACCTTTGGTGGACAATATCATATTATACAGTGTTGATATAATATGTTTTAATTTTATTTAGTGTTTTTATTTAATTTAACTTTGTTTAAAGCCACATTTTTGTGACTAATTCATTTCAATATTTACTCAATATTAATTTTAAATTCTTTGATTCTTAATTCAAATCTTTAGTATTTTAATTTAATTTATTTTAAATGATGTTGCATTTTTAGTACAGTTATTTAATCGTTGTTGACATTTAATGGTACATTTTTAATGTTGCATTAATTATTAATTTTTCCATATTACTACTTATTTATAACATAGTATTATTAATTTATACATCCATTACTTAGATATTATTCAACTTTCTATTTATTAATTAATTTCATTTATTTATTATTTAACTAATGGCTATCATTAAGATAGTAATTTGGTTTAATTATTAAAAACTAATTTCCATCCATACTTTATATTTACTTTTACCACTAGAGGGCAGCACTATTTTAAGTTGTTTTTTATTATTAATTTTTACATCTTAATACTTATTTATAACATAGTATTATACATTAATACATCCTTTAATGTAATTCGATTTTCTATTTATTAATTAATCTCATTTATTTATTATTTAACTAATTGGTATCAATTAAGTTAGTAATTTGGTTGATTTATGAAACATTTATTTCCATCCTATTCCTTCGATTCAGATTATATCCATTTTTTTTTCTACTGATAGATGGCAGCACTAATGTTCCTGTTTATTTTATAATCCATTATATTTTAACATTATTTCTGGCATCATTGCAAAGCAATTTATATTTCTAAGCAATTTATATTTCTAAAATTGGCAACATGATATGATTTTTTATGCAATTCATTCCCCAGTCATGTTGGAGTTTTCATGATGGTTCATGAACTGCAAGGTATCTTATTTATATCTTTATTCATCTTTATGGATTTTTTTTTACTGTATGGTTTCTTTCCTTTTTTATATTGTATTTTATTTTTTATTTTATCACTGATTTGAATCATTGTATTTGAGATGTTGTCCCAATATCATATTTTTTAGCAATGTTTGGCTAATATGAAGATGAAACATCTCATTTTATTTGTGGTATTTAGGCAACTGGGACTTGATAATTCTGTCTAAATTCCACAAATTTCATTTCATTTAATTCCATTGATTCAATTTTTATTTAATTTCTTATTCTTTCAATGTTTTTTGATTCCATATTAAGTGTGTTGGGGAATCTTTCATTGTCAACTTATTTCATACTTAATTATTTCATGGTTTAAGTTGGTGTTATGATAATGTTTCATTTATGGTTATATATATATATATATAGTGTCTAATTTTATGTTTATGTTTTTTTTCCCTTAATCCAAAATTTTATTACTTGAATGGATATTTATTTCTTTTTTCCAAAAAGCCGTTTTTTACCTCTGGTGCTAGATGTTTATAAAGCCCAAGTAATATTTCTAAACATTTTCCATTTGCAAAATATACTTACACGCGAATATTAAAAATGACAGGAAAATTTAAAACAATTAAGTTATTATGTGTGTAAAGCATTTAATGAAGAAATTTGCATTGTATTTAAAAACTCCAAATAATAATATTTCCAAATATTTTTCAATTCGAAAAAATATTTACACGTGAATATTAAAAGAGAAAGAAAACTTTCAAATAATTACATTTTTATGTGCGGAAAGCATTCAGTGGTAAAGATTATGACTGATATATATATACATATATACATATATATATATATATATATATATATATATATATTTATTTAAAACTATTTTCTTATAGCGTCTAAAAGAAAAAAATCTTCCAGCAGTTAGACCTTCAGCAGTTGCGACAGCGGTGGATGCGGCCCTGGGAATGTTCAAGTCAAAGGGAAATGAATAGATACCCGATTATAAAAGATCACTACTGGTCGTGTTAATATCATCCAATCTTTCGTAATCAAGTAATCTTTTTAAAACAGATTATATCATTGTGTTTGTAGAGCCTGTGAAGTCTTGGGAAGTGTAGCTCGTTGGGGGCGGAAATTCCTAGTTTTGTTAGAAAATGTAACTGTGAGTTAAACTTTTATTACAAAAAAAAAAAAAAAAAAAAAAAAAACAATTTTTTTTCTGATTTTAAAAAATGGCACCACTTCAAACTTTTTAGGAAATTTACTTTTTAAGTTAAATTTATATCTTGACAATGAGCAAAATGTTATAAATATGCATGCTAAAATTTTTCAGTTTGACTAAAACAAGTCAATTTTTGTGCAAAATATATGAAATTTTATTAAATATTGTAATAAATTGTAATTAAAATAAATTGCAATCAGTCTTCCGTAATAGGATAATCTTTTTAAAATAGAAAAAATTAGCGTGTTTTTAGACCAATTAACGTGTTTTTCGATTCTGCGGGGTATGCACGGGAGTTGGCGAGCGTAGCTCGAAGGGAGCAGAGCCCACTAGTTTTGTTAGAAAATATAAATGTGAGATAAAACTTTTATTACAAAAAGCAATTTTTTTCTGATTAAAAAAAATGCAACACCTCAAACTTTTAAAAAAATTTACTTTTCTAGTGGAATCTATATCTTGAGAATGAATTAAAATATCTAAATATAAATATATATGCTAAAATTTTCCAGTTTGACTGAAATATGTCAATTTATGTGCAAAATATGATTAATTTTATTAAGGCTGTTCTCAAATCCAAAGGAGTTACTTTGTGACACATTTCTGATTCATTTTTGTTCGAAAACGCATGAAATTGGTAAGTGTTCTTATTCAGAAACTATGTAATCGAATGGCGATTTACATATTTTGGAAAAGGCAGAAGCTCATTTAGAAAATACTGTCAAAGATGGCATTTTAAATCAAATTTCCGGACGCAGCAGCACGAGAAAAAATTAAAACTTGTCGTCACTTGACAAGAATCTCTTATAACTTAATGTATTTATCAAAAAATTTAAAACGCTTTTCGATCCTAAATCCCTCCAATAGTCAGATTTTCCAATTGTATGCCTTTACATTTAAAAATGAGTTAGAAAACACGTCAGGTAGTTTCGCGTTGTTGAGCAGGGAATTTGAGAACCGCCTTAAACAAATTAATCTGAGTATATTAAAGAATTTAACCCATACGTATTGATTTTTAGTAAATTGCACAAAAGAAACAATTTATATACGAATATGGGAATTTTAATAAAATAAGGATGTGTGTAAAGCCATTTAAATAATGAAAGTCATAATTAATCAACTTAACTTAAATTGATAAGATAAAAGATGGCGATAAAAAATATTTCACAAACAATCGAACCAATAAGAGGTGTAATATTATTTAACCTTTTTTTTCTCTTTCTTTTTTTTTAAGCCACCTAAACACATGCAGTAAAAACAATGGTTTTCTACAAGTTAAATGTACTCATACTCAAGGATAAGCATTTTTCTCAATTAAATAAACGCTTTTCTTTACTTAGTATTAAATAAAAACATTAAAGATAAAGGAAAAGGGAAGCAAACACACTTCCTAAAATCTACTTCTTATCATATTAAAATAAAAGTTTACGAACAAAACATTCTTTTTGATTATCTGTCTGTTTTTTGTTTTTTTTTCCCCATAGACTTTTATGCAGGAGAGGCAGACAAAGATGATTCTCAATGCACTGGCCAATGGTTCTCAGTTCTTACCCAAATACTGTTGAAAGATACTGGTCATGTCATTGGGGAGGGGGTTGCCCTTGGGAAGTGTCGGATGTTAGGCATTGGGGGGGGGGGGGGGTCCTGACCTTGTACTAATTTCTAAGAAATCGTATGCCGTGCACACATAGACCTTACAATTCAAGATTCTTCCCCTGAGCGTGCACATGTTTTTTGAGATTAGGTGGTAGAAGCGGAAAATAGTAAAGATGTTTTCTTCTTTTGTTATCGGGCAAAAGTAGGGTAAAAATAGTAAAAGAATATGAAAACACCCGCTCGCTAATGTTAAACGTATGGCCATGTTGTTTTCGAATTTCTCATTTAAATTTGAATATTTTTGAAAAGTTTTTTTTTTTTTTTTTTTTTTTTTTTTTTGCATAAGATAGCTGAGGTTGATATTTTAGTTGCAGATTTTTTTAATAAAGGTACTTTCACTTTCAAAACCGGTTCCGAAAGTGAAAATACCTTTACTAAACAGATCTGCAACTGAAATCGAAAAAATAAAAAATCGTCATATTACGGATCGACCTCAGCTATCTTATGCAAAAAAAAAAATCTTTTAAAAGTATTTAAATTTAAACGAGAAATTTGAAAGCAACCTGGCCATAGGTTTAACAATAACTATCGGGTGTTTTCAAGGGAGTGACGACTACCCTTAAATCGTACTTCGAAGTTTTGGAATTGCAAAAGGAAAAAGTGATGACGCTTGAAACCCGATTTTATCTCGTTATTTCAGAAAAAGTTTTTTCATTTTAGAAGCAAAAATTTTCTTTTTTCTTTCTTTCTTTTAGAAATTTAAGTAATTTTTAAAACAAAATTTTGATAAAACTTAAGCTGTTGACGAGGGCTCCTGACGGATTGGGGCCCGGGGCTGCAGCCCCGTAGCCCCCCCCCTTTATCCGGCCATGATTAGCATTTTCAAATAGAATTTATTATTTTGACAAAACAACTTTCAAAAATAAAATGTATTTTATTTTATATGTTGCCAAACATTATTAGAAAAACATCGGAGTGGACATTTTTTGAACAAGCGCGCTTTTGTACGGCTTCTTTGCGTATAGCGGCCAACCTTTTGTTATTTTTCAAGTCAACATACGTTAAACCAGAAAATGTATTTAATAAATGAAAATAAAAAAGAATAAGTACAGCATAGATACAAAACACAAATTTTTAAAGAAATTTTTTGATTCGAAATATGTTTTCTTTTTCACTGGAAAAAAATACGGAAGATTGGCAGCTATTTCTTTGCTAGGTAAAAGATTAACAGGTCATCGTGCACAACCAAATTGCAAAATAAATCTAAATTAGAAAAAAAATAAATTAAATTCAGTTGATTCGGTTGATAGAAAGCAATTTCGAGTATTTTTTCGAAAAATAAGATAAAACAAGCTATGAATTTTATTTACTTTTGAACTTTACATGCACATTTCTTTAACATGGATGTGTTTTATACGAACAAATTTTATTCTGTGCAATGGTAATAATATTATCTTTTTTTTTTTTTTTTTGGCTTTGTATATAACGCTTAATTTGGTCCGCGGCGGTAAACGAGTTTGACATACCTGCTGTATAAGTGCTATACATACTATATGCACATTAAAAGCACGAGATAGATAAAATAAAATGAAAGCATAATATAATAATAATAATAATAATAATAATAATAAAACTAAGCATACATTATGTAACAATTTCTAAACTGTTATATTCGCGATGTTTGTTTTCCTCTGAATTATTACGGCAAAATATGCTATTTCCAAATGAAGTATTTCACAGAAATAATTTACTTTTAATTAAATTATTCTACTTAGCACATTACATATTCTCAAATTATAGCCACAAAAACGTAAGAAAATATTAAACATGAGATAAATAATTGGATACATGAAAACTGTGTGAAATCTTAAAGGCAGTATTCACGCTTGGTACTGAAGCCCAATTTCATTCACTCTTAATAATAATGTATAAAAAATAATGTAAATATAATGCTTTAAAGTAGATTAATTTAGACTTCGTTTTTATTTAAATGCTCGTGTTTAGAAGAAATTCTATAAAAAAGAAATATAGCAACTTAAATAGAAAGACAACAGGCGCACCTTTACGGAAGTTAAATTAATTATTTTTAATTGCTAAAGCAAAGAAAACATGTGGTAATTAATATCAACACCTTTTGGTTGTAAAAGGATTATCACTGGCACAAAATTTGCATAAAAGTTAAGAGTTCTTAATCTGTTTATTATCTTTTGAAACCATGTGGTTAATGAGTTAGTTGAAGCACCCCCTTTCTTTCTTATTAATATACCTGTAAATCTGGTACTATCCATAAAAGTTACTTATATTCTAAAAAAAAAAAAAAAAAAAAAAAAAAAAAAAAAAAAAAGCTTTTTATGAAATAGTAATTTAATTTTAATTAATTTACGATTATGCGTTGAGAAATCAAATTTTAAATTCTAAAATAAGAAATTAAATAATGTTTATTTTTTTCTTTTTAGTTGCATTACCTTAAAAAAGATTTAAAAAAAAAACTATGTATTTTTGAAAAAATTCGCTTGTTTGTGATTTCTACCAAGCGTAAAAAATCTGTATATTTTTTATAGTGGAATTCGATGTCAAATTATTACGGAAATGTTTGCCAAAAACATGAAATACCGTCTAAAAATTAATTTTTAATTTCTAGTTATTAATGTTATAGATTGATGATGGATATTTAATGACTTGGTTTTTTTTATATAATAGTAGAAAAGTTAAAGTGATCATTACTGTGTCAAATTATTAATATTGGATATTTGATTGGGAATATTAACAAAAAATTAAAAAAAAGAGCAAATTCTAATTTTCAAAATAATAATAATAATAATAATAATAACTAATGGGAATTTTTCATTAAAGATTCACATTTGATGCTCTACTCAACAACAAATATCACATGCACACACTTTCCGCTAACATAACAAAAATCTTTGTTTTCGTCGAGTTTCCATGAACCTTCTAACAGATTATGCTTTGAGCAATATTATATCACATTAATACTTAAATCCTTTTTGTCCGCCTAGTATGTGTTTGATAACCGAATATGAAAAGTAAGCAAGATACTTTTACATTACGTCCTAAATCTCTTCTGCGCATTTCTTCAAGTCCGTATAATAATAATTCACAGTAACAATAGTAACTAGACATAAAAGAGAAACACATTTCGAGTGCCAGATATTCAGCTCTCGAAACAAGTAAAATGTTATAGCATTGGATATGTGACCCTATATTGTGACGTCAAAATGAGATATGGGGACACTTTTCATGGGGATGGATTTCAAGCTCTCAGTAAAAGGAAAATTCTCTAGCACTGGAAAAGTTCCCCCTTGATATGTATCCCCATCTGCTATGACGTCAGAATGAAGTATGGGGATACTTTTCATGGGGGAAGTTTTCCAATTTTCGACTTTTCAAGATCTCAGTGAAAAAGAAATTGCCTGGCACTGGAAAACTTCCCCTTTTAGTTTGGGGGAACTTTTCATGGGGGAAGTTTTCCAATTTTCGACGAAAGTAAAACTCTCTAGGACTGGAAATCTGCCCCCATCTGTGGTGACGTCAAAATGGCGTACGGGGATACTTTTCATGGGGGAAGTTTTCAAGATCTCAGTGAAAAGAAAATCCCATCTCACTGGAAAACTTCCCCCTTCTGATTTGGGGGAACTTTTCAGGGGGAAGTTTTCTAATTTTCGACGAAAGTAAAATTCTCTATGACTGGAAATCTACCCCCATCTGCTGTGACGTAAAAATGACGTATGGGGGAACTTTTCATGGGGGCACTTTTCAGGCGCCTCCATATAAAGCTATAATGATCTCAAAGCCGCCGTACGCGTCCGATGTTTTAAACGCCCCTCGTGCTCGAACCCTCTGGTTGATGTCTTAAACTTATCAAATTTATCTTTTTAATTTTTTCGGCGGTATCTAACTGATCGGATCCGCTACTGTTCCGGTCGGTAACTCAAATAAAGCAATCTCCGATTCCGGCCGCGCACCGCCTTTTCTACGAAGTAGCGGCGGGAGAACGGGGGATTGGTGGTCAGCGGATAATAGCGGCCACTTCAAAAATATACTTGTTTCTGGGAATATGAGATCTATAGGGCACTGTTACTGTAGAATCCCCTAATACAAATGCTGGAAACATCGATCCAGTGGTATTAGTTGTTTTAAAATTAAGGTGAAGTAACCTTTTTTTTTTCAGTTCAGACTAGTTATTTTCGCTGCTCAGAAAAATGTTTTTTGTCTTTCATCATGGGGATATTCTATTGTAGTTTTTGCATATGAAAGGTAATAAATATATTATAACTACTTTAAAGTCATCTTTGTGATTATTAAAAAATCCCAATTTTGTGAATTTCTTTATGTAAACATGGACAACTCTAGACGGAGTAATGCCGATCACAGACCCTACAATTACTTATGTACTTTTTATTTTCAATGTTTGTTTCAAATCCTAATATTATAGTTCAAACTGTAATAATTTCTAAAAAAAAAAAAAAAAAAAAAATCTGAGCTCATTTGTTTTTTTTTTACAATTCCAGATGCCTCGAAATTGCAAACGAACGACTGAGAAAGCACAATCGACTGTGGAAGATCTACCAGAAGGGAAATCCATCAGGAGAGCTGCAAAATATCATGTTATACATTTTAGCAATCTTCAAGAACGACTGCTTTGTTGATAGTTATCGTATTCTGTGACATCTATCCCTATGACCGCCATTACCCACAAACTTGACCGATATTACTCGACCTATGTGGGAATGCTGGTCAAAGGTACATTTTCATTAATTTGTAAACTGTATGGTGTTTATTTTATTTACAGCTTTAAGACTTATGAAAAATAAAAGGAAAACGACTTTTTGTTAAATAGAGATCAAAATGATGATAAAACGTGGATATTAGATAAAGTTATAACACAGTCTTCTTAGGTGACATCCATTCACCCGTTCTCCCTTACTAAAACGAGTTCTATCTATAAATGTATGTGTCTGTTTGGTGAATGTGCTGAAACTGAAACTCATGTGGAGTTCTGAGATAAATGGAGTTCTGCAATAAAGTTCATTGCAAAATCACAGTATAGTAGTACACCCTGTTGAGTGATCAAAACCAAAATTGAATCAGGATAGTTTTTTATAAAATTCATCTTACAAATTAAGTTTGGTGGAATTACATACCATATATGCTGTGATATACTTATCAAGCAAATCGTGAAAATCACGACAAAGAATTTTTCACGAAATTAAACATTTTTAAACAAATTTTTCAATACCTTCAACACTTTTTTAGCAATATGCCCCAATATCAAATTAATCAAATTGAGATACAGCAATAAAGTGCATAAAAAATCATAGCATAGCAGTACAGTCTGTTGAGTGATCAAAACCAAAATTTAGTCGGCATAGTGTTTCATAATAATAATTTTATAAATTAAATTTGGTGCAATTACATCCAATAGATGCCGACATGTAGTTATCATGCCATTATCATGTAAATCACGGCAAAGCAGCGTCATTTCTTGGGTAATATATACCAAAATCAAATCAATTAATCTATACTAATAAAAGAAAATTTCGCTCTGTGTGTGTGTCTGTTGGCGATGACTAGGAAAATCTAGCCCACCTAGAAGGCTGGAAATTTAGATTTAGGCAGTCCAAACCCTCTCCTGCTGCAACATTACGTCAGAATTTTAATATTTTAATTACATTCTGAAATATTAATTAAAATGCACAAATGCTCTCATTAAAAATACGCTTTTTTTCTTCTGTTGCTTGGTTGTGTAGAATATCTTCTCAGAACACATTAAATAAATCAGAGTAACGATGCATTAGATAAGGACTTATAACAAAATAGTGCCAACATGGATTGCAGTTACCTTCATATAGCCAAGCTAATGTAGCGCCATCTACTCACGGCAAATTACACAAACGCCACCTGTTTAAGACATTTCCAGGAACGTTTTTCTTCATTATAATTATCTCTGTTTAAGGTTTTTTATATAACAGGACATATATTATTATGATAGAGAACATTAATACAGAAAACTTTATTTAACAGGTTATTTGTTATGTATTTGCGGGAATGGCGAGGGGTAGGGGTCTAATTAAATTTAACAATTTTAACATTTTTAGCTTCCCCCGTAGCATTTAATTGTTGTTTTATATACAGAATACCGCTATTTTAAATCTCCGTTTTTCTGTAATATCTCAGTAATAATGTTCCGAACTTCTCCATTTAGTTCTATTTTTACTAAATTATCGTAAAAATCAGCATTCATTGCTTCAAGGTGTATTTCTAAAAAGCAATTACCAGTATTTCCGAATAATAGCCTAAGCCAAATTTCAAATATAAGTTCCTAGCTTAACCAAATGAATCAATCTTTAAAGATGTATAGTAATCCTCCTAATTAGTTATTTGCTGAAGGTCACTTGAACATTCGCCACTCCCCCCCCCCCTCTGGGGCCCTCCTTCAAATTTTTTCTAACTATTCCCCGTTTCCATATCTCAGCAACTATCTTTCCGATTTCAACGCAAGTGATTCCAAACATTGTAATTAAATTAATAGTCACCCTTTATAACATTAAACTAAATTTATGAGTAGTGGTTACCATTATTTCTGAATAATAGTTTAAGCCAAATTTCTAATTAAGTTCCTAGCTTAACCAAACGAACGAATTTTTAAAGATGCATAGTGGTTGTCCTAATTAGTCATTTGCTGAACGGCACTTGAACATCCCCTCCCCCCCGACTCTTTCTTCAAAGTCTTTTTACCTAACTATGCCCCGTTTCCACATCTCAGCAACTATCTTTCCGATTTTAACGCAAGAGATTCCAAACATTATAATTAACTTAATAGACACCCTTTATAACATTAAACTAAATTTATGAGTAGAGGCTACCACTATTTCCGAATAATAGTTTAAGCCAAATTTGTAATTAAGTTTCTAGCTTAACCAAACGAATGAATTTTTAAAGATGCATAGTGGTCCTTCTAATTAGTCATTTGCTGAAGGAAACTTGAACACCCCCTCCCCCCCGGCCTCTCCTTCAAAGTTTTTTCTCTAACTATGCCCCGTTTCCATATCTCCGCAACTATCTTTCCGATTTCAACGCAACTGATTCCAAACATTATAATTAACTTAATAGTCACCTTCTAAAACATTAAAGTAAATTTATGAGTAGCGGTTACCGCTATTTTCGAATAGTTTAAGGCCAATTTGTAATTAAGTTCCTAGCTTAAGCAAACGAACGAATTTTTAAAGATGCATCGTAGTCCTCCTAATTAGTCATTTTCTGAAAGACACTTGAACATCCCCTTCACCCGGCACCTCACTCATGATTATTTTCTCTAAATGTGCCTTATTTCAATAACTCGGCTTATAATGCCCCCATCTTCTCGAAACCAGCTCGATTTTGTCGCGCGCCTACTATACAGTACCGTAGGCAACGTTAACCTGTCTCAGAGGTTCTTTCCGAAAGAGGTTGCTCCCCTGGCGGTGGAAGGGGGAAACAAAAGATTTTCCTTAGCGTGCGAGCGTGCCCGGGATACGGTGTCGAAGCCATCGGAGACCTTGGCCAGAGTTTCGTTTTATAAAAGATTTGAGTTTATTACACGGGCTCGGGTAACGCCGGGCGGGTTAGCTAGTCCAGTAATACAGTTCATGTAATATATCATAATCATAGCAAATCAGCAAACACACCCTGTTGAGGGATCAAAACCAACATTGTATTAGCACAGTTTTTCATAATACCCCTCTTACAAATTAAGTTTGGTATAATTACATCCTATGGATGCCGAGATATAGCTATCACAAAATCGTGAAAGACACGACAAAGCAGCGTCACCTGACGGGCAATGTGCAACAAAACCAAATCAATACTATGTTATGGCAAGGTGTAACTAAATATGAAGATTCCTGATATAGATGAAGATTGTTGAGAATGACAGTCCACAATTTTTGTGTAACTCGCAAACACATTCAGATACCCGAGACGTAAACAATCAGACAGTTGTCTATAAATAGCCAAATCGTATTCGTTACATCACGAAACGTTTAAATACAATAAAAAACGTCACAAATAAACTTTTTTTCAAAAATCGAATACTTTTCTTAAGGAAAGACAGTAAAAAAAATATATATAGAAAATATCACGGATATATTTTTTGAAGTACAGTAGTTCCAGAGTTTAAAATATAAGCCAAATATAGCAAAGTTTAAAAAATAAATAACAAATTATTGTTGAAAAATTTGTTTAAACAATTTTAATTTTATGAGAAATGTATTTTTTAGTTTTTTTTTTTTTTGTTTTTTATTGTAAAGGTTTTTTTAAAATTATATTATCATCATTTTTAAATATTCAGTGCAATCATTTAAGCATAACTGTTTAAAATATCAAATATAACACAAGTCTGAAATTTTAACATTTAACTTACTCTTATTGAATAAATCATTGAAATAAGAGACCTAAAAATTATTTAGAAAATACTCAGTGTCAAATTGTAAATATAATTAAGTAAATATTTCAGCAGTTACATTATATATATGAAATCTTTTGAAAAAAAAATTATCGGAAAGCTGAATATTTCTTGCATTAAAAGGATTTTTTCTATATTTTTCATAAGTTTTTTAATGCTACAAAAAATTTTACATAAATATATTTTTTTTTTATTTTTTACACAATGAATAATCTTCTGAAAAGGATTTAAATCCTCAAATAAATAATGCAAAATTAAAAAAAAAAAAAGAGAAAATAAATAAAGAAATATTTATAATGTGACAAACATATGACAATAATTTGAAATCGATTTTCATATCGTTCTACGTTTTTCGTCAATATTTTACTATTGTAACTTGGTTGACATTTAAAATAATTTATTTTCAGAAAATATATTTAAATTTCGACATAAAGGATATATATATATATTGTATCTGCTGTAAAATGCATCGACATGTTCGGAGAACAGTACGTATTGCTTTATAAAATTGCTTGCGGCGGCATTTTATTTTATCGATAACAGATTAATTTTTAACATATCAGATATATTTGAATAAATATATCATGAATAAAAAAATAACGCCGTGGAACAAGCGCGGACCAAAAGCATCTAGTACAGCGAAGCTTTTCCTATATTTATGATTTTAATATATATTTTTTTAAACAGAAAAGCATAGAGTAGTGTTATTGCAAACGTCTGATTTGCGAATAATGTTAGTGGAGCTTTTTCTTTATTTATGGTTCTACGATACATTTATACACAAAAATGTATAGATGCGTTTTATTGTAAAATTTTTGCTTTGCATTAGTAAAATTGCAGGATTTATTACTTTTGCATGAATGAATCTCGATATCTGCCTAATTTATTTAAAGTAAATTTTGTTAATTGTCTTAAGAGTCACTAAGTAAGTTTTGGTACTGTATAATTAATCACAATATATATATATATATATATATATATATATATATATATATATATATATATTTATAGTTTCAGTTCTTCACGACAAAACGAAAGCATAATGCACAAATTATTAATATTTTTTTCTTCTATGTTACTTATAACACACCAGTAATATTTATACTATATATATATGTTTTGGTAATAAGTTGTTACTTTTATAGAATGTAATGAAATGTAAAAAATGTACGCACATTTTCATTTAAAGCAATAAAATATAGCTATAGTATTTCCAAAATAGCAGAAAAAAAATAAATTTTTATGTATGTTCATAAAAAAATATATGTCTCCATTTCTATAATGCAGATAAAAATATATCAATTTAAAGAAAATGTAAAGCTCATTTGAAAAGTGATTTAAAATATATTTATTAGGTGAAATGTTACAATGATCAATATATTTATGATTAAATTACTCACTGTTCTAACCAGTTCTAACCAGTTTCGTTTGTCACGAACCAAGCAGTGTTTAGTTGATATATATATTTTTTAAATAACAGTTTTTTTATGTAATACAATTTTAATGTGGTTTAGGTCAGGGTTATTTCCTGACCAGGTGAAAATCTTAAATATTTTTGCATTAAAAACTGTTTACATATTTCAATGTGCAAGAATGAGTTCCATCTTTTTGAAAAACAAATGGAGCCTTATAATCTTTATTAGGGAGAATGTCAGCAATAGAAGTTTTTAAATTTCACTAATAGCGTCTCTTTTTTCCCTCACATTAAGTGTGCTTTTTTAAAAAATAGTCAGCCTAACGTATTTGCTAACATGCATGTTAATGTTGCTATGTGAGTATAATGATTGGAGTTTGCCTTAAAAACGGAAGGAAGCAAACTTTTTCTCGTATATTGCGTTGCAAGCATTTACATCTATACCTTTAACCAGGGAGGAGAGGACGCGCGCCTCATTTGTGACATGGAAGCGAGCGACGAGTGTTCCAGGCCCGAGTTTTATTTTTTTCACAAAATATGCAGCAAAACATACATTGCTATCAAAATACTGTATGCGAGAGTTCGCACATTCAATCTTGGTTAATATTTTTATTGTATATAGTAATTACATTACTGCTAACATAGAAATTATGAAACTCACGACTGTCCGATTCGCTACTTAAATCTAATTGCCCTTCTGAATGTTCATCAACTGTTCCTTAATTTTCTTCATTTTGTTATTCCTAATCTGTTCCTATTTTAATTAATATGGTCTAAATAATTTCATGTTTATAATTTAAATTACGACGCATTTTAAGTTATATATTTTATTCTAAATACAAACAAGAGCATACTCAATGGCTCTAATAGGACCGAAAATATTTGCTCTGATAATGAGTAAAATTAAAATCGCAAATGCCTATGATTGGTAAGAAAATAACCTTTGATGTAGCAAACGAGCAACTGGGTCATTTTGGTTTAGTTGATGGATTACTGTGGCATATTTCTGCAGCCTATAGGCCTGAAAGACCTAACGCGCATGCTTGCTATTTGAAGAAAACTGAAAGAAATTCTCATAAGAGCAAATAAATAATTTACTTTCCCTAGTCATAAGTCTTATCTAAATATATATTTTCCTCTGCAATCTCTACTGCGTTACTATAGATTAAGCAATATGTTTTTTTTTCTTATAATATTTTAATTTCTTTTTTCTCCCAGTGGAATACGTAACATCCTTTTTGTTATTAAAATATAGATATAAATGCTTAATTGATACAAACAGAATACAAAAAGGCTTATAAAAAACTTTAATTTAGTGATCGACGTGTTTCGAACGCACAAACGGCGCCATTCTCAAGATCTACTGCAATAAATAAACTATTCTCGCAAATTTCTGAAAATAAACTTGAAATTTTTTTTTAATAATAATTATTTAAATATTTGAATAATGGTAAATTCAAGTTTATTTTAAAAATATTGCGAGAATATTTTATTTATCGTTGTAGATCTTGTTAATGGCACCGTTTGTGCGTTCGAAACATGTCGATCATTAAATTAAAAGATTTTTATAGGCCTTTTTGTATTCTATTTGTATCACTTTTTAAATGACAATTAGTGATTTTTATATGATTATGTAACCTTCTTCTTATTTTCTTCAATAGCAACTACACTAAATTGATTTCTGTTAGCTTCCTTTTGGAAATTTCGCTCTCTTTAAGGTACAAAATTTTTATTTTTCCGATGCGAACCAGTGAAACAATTTTTGTTACTTTCCTATCCAATTTGTTTTTTATTAGATTTGGTTCCTCAAAACGGAAAGAAAATTATTGTACTCTATATATAATCACATTTTTCCGTATTAGCCTTTTAATTTTAGCTTAGGAAAGATGAGTTTCACAAAACAAAGAGATTAGTTCATTATGACTTTTGCGCTAAAATTTATTGAGGGTTTCTGGTTGTCATGTGATGATAATGAGTTTATTTTTATTTGTTTTATGTCTACACAAAATAGAGTCTTGCAAGGCCGTAGCCAATGGGGGGGGGGGGGTGGGGGATCACCAGGGTTTGATCCCCATCCAAAATATCTGTCAAGATGACTATAAAAATAGCCATTAGCTATCAATCAAGATGGCCAAAATTCTAAAATTAACTATAGTCCAAATTCAAAATTATTTGCTAGCACATCTTTACTGTTTATTTCCGTTAGTATGTAGAAAAATGCATTTTCTAAAAAATCTTTAAAATTAATTGTAATTTTTTGGAATTGGATCTGTAAAAGCTGAATGTCAAAATAAAATAGCTACAACAATCGTTTCAAGTTGTCAGTCTGACGACTTGATACAGATTGTCAAACTTGTTTAACTCAAATTCTTGAAGAATGCAATGAAAGTATCTGCAATGATTGTTTAAAATATCTTCAAACTTAACTGTTCCATTGTATTCTATACTACGAAAGCATTTTCGACAATCAAACATTTGAAAACATATCAAATATTAATTCGGCTGACACTAAAGTACATACGTCGCTGAAGCAGCATTTAAATGAGATCATAATTTTATTTGCAATGAAAAAGGCTTAAATTTTCTTTTGTAAGTATATTAAATTATATTATTTGAATTCACAATAAAGCTTAATAAAATCTCTTAACACCTCTTCTATTCAATTAGTGAAAAAATAATCTAAAATAAGATAAGAATAAAATTCTGGGCCTCATATCCCCTTCCGAAATATTTTTCTGGCTGCGGCCTTAGAGTCTTGTCCACATGATGAAACAATACAAACTGACGCTATGACTTTACTGGGGTTTAAGTACAGAGAATCACTTCAACTTTATTTTTAAATCATCCATCGTTCAGGAAACATTTGCCTCAATTGTTTTAGTATTTATTAAAACTTCATAATTAGTTAAGTAAAGGGGAGAAAATGTTGTAAGCATGCAATATTGTTAAAGTAGGTTTTTCTGAATAACCTTGCATATTTGTGGATAAAAAAGTTTCTCGAAAAATATTTAAATTGTTATGATTACAATGATAATTGTCTCATAAAAATCGCTGTTTTATAACATAAATACATGTATTTTCCCATTGCATTTTTAAAATATAGAAAATAAACATAAAAACCACTCGTGCGTTTTTTTTTCAATAATCGCTCCAAAAAATACTACATTAAATAAAGAAAGAAATATGTCACAGCGCCATCTGTTAATAAAACAATTATTTATTGCCTTGCGACTCTATTTTTAGAAAAGTTCCAAAATATTTCTCTTTTTTCTTTAACAAACCAAATATTTAATCTTTCTTTGAAGTGAATAATAATAATAAAAAAAATCCTTTTTAGATTTTACAGGAGAGATTTGGAAAATTCATTTAATCTTTTTTAATTCAATTCATCTCCTCAATAAAAAAACTTAATTGAAAAAATCTATAAAGAAAATCTTGACACATAGTAATAAAAGACATTCTACGATCATAAAAGTGAAATTTATGTTTAAAGAAGAAATAGAAAACGGTTTCCTGAAATAAAATATTTCAAAATACATTTTTTTTGTAAGTTTAAGGACTTTTTTATTCTGTTACAATTTGGAATGTCCTATAGAAATATAATTTATTTAGCATTTATTTTTATAATACTTCATCATTACTCGCTTTATAACTCGAATTATTTTTTGTACAATTATCTTTGTTATTTTTCGTACTCCTTTGAAGATAGTTGAATAAAATTTTTTAGCTATAATACTGCCTACTATATATTTTTTTAAAAGTACGTACTAGGCTTTAAGACAGCTAGCCGCCTGTTAAGAACTCATATTTATAAGTATAACTCCATTAAAAATGAAGAATGATATTTAATTTATATATAACATCGGTCATCACAGTTGCATAGATATTATAACAATGGAAATTTTAAAACACATTTTCTACTGTTATATGCATTTTACAAATAATCCCAAATTCATAGTACAAACTTTAAGGGTAGGTTCAGGATACTGTAACAATCATTTATTGTACAGGAGAACAGGGTCAGAAATGCATTTGTTTAGTCAAAATTACAGGGCGTCTCATTCCAATCCGAAATCACGTTTTCGTTCATAATTTCAACAGTAGTGAAGATATTTTAACAAAATTCGCAACAGACTAATATTTGTATGATTTGTAAGAATATTGTAAGGATATGCTGCATAAAATAGAATACGGAACATAAAAAAAAAATTATAATAACTAGAAAAATCATAAACAAAAAATTGAGCGAATGCGAAGCAAGAACATACGACACTGTTAAGCCTATTTGTTTATGAGAATATCTAGAAATCTTCGGGAATCGTACTCTGGGTGATTTTTAACTCAACCATACTGATTGGTAAATATATCATACGAACTGAATTTTTGCAACTGAGTGAAAAAATATCCAGGCCGGGATTTAAATATAAAATAAAAATAAAAAATAACAATAATAAAGTGTATCTGCGTATCTATCGTACAATGGAGTTCCATTACCTGTGGTACCTAGAACTCCTATACTACAGGCTGAATCATACCGCCATTTAATCATCGAACGGGCCAAAAGCCAAGCTAAAACAGGTTAGCTTACCCACGGCCAGACTTCATCTCATAGCGAGAGCTCATAAAGTCTAGCCGTGGCTTACCGTACTAGAGGACGGCGAGTGACAGTGGCACGGACGGCATACACCTGCTTGGGCTGCTTCCTAATGCTGAGCTGGGTTACAATATGGTGGTTATTTTGGGCAACAAGATGGATATGCGTCAACTCCCTTTATAGGAGTCTTAGCGGTACCTACCTATGTTGGTAGCTGTGGTACCTACATTTGTGTTGAGATGTCTACATTTCTTAACCGGATGCTCTGGTCAATAAGGTTATCTAAGTAAAATGTGTCCGCAGGTTGCCAGCCCAGTTATCTCAATAGGTAGAGCCGTAACATTTTAAGTCAAAGGTCAAATGTTCGATTCCCGTTTTTCACTCAGTTGGAAAAATTCAGCTCTTAATCGTACTCTAGTTTATGGAACTAATCGCGTTTTCTTTTCTTGTTCATTACTATCGAAATATCAATTATATTATTAGGTATGTATTTTAAATATTTAATCCCTCATGCTATATATCTGGCGCATAGCGCACGTCTGTAAATTTTGATAGATTTTCTATTTTCAAAAGTGCTCTTTATACGCCGGAATATACGATATTTGAAATTTATTCATTCAGGTTTTAATCATATCGAGTTTTATTAATTACTAATTTTAATGATGTAAATAAGCTGCAAGTGTTTAATAATTTATGTTGAAAAAATAACATAAAATTTAAATCTATGATTCGTGCTAGAATAATGTTTTAATTAATTGTATTTTCAGTTTAAAAAATTCACTCGTCTTATTGTGATAAATACGCTTAATGATACACTTAGATGGTGCACTTAAACCAAATTTTATTTTCATCATTAGAACTAAAATATATTATAAAACTAATAAGTATTCCTAATATTGCACCAAAAGGTATTCTAGGAATTAAATAATAAATAATCACATTTCGTTTCAAAATAATGTATCAGCATGAGTGACATATACCAGCTATGTATGAATATTTCGTATTTATTAAGTATCCTGTTATTCTCCAATGCATCAGAAAGCCACTAGTTAGCGATCATATTTGTAGTACCAACACGGAAAATTGGTTAATTGAAACGATATATAGCTAATTGCGTTTAGTTAGAATTGAGAGTATTTTATCATATTAAATCGTTGCTAAAATATATTAAAATGACTTCGATGCCTTAAATTATATTTTAACTGTCAAATAATGTTTTGTACTAACTTTGAATAGCTTGAAAAAAAATATTACATCAGTAAAAACAATAATAATAATAAATTTTCAGTACTTTCATATATGCAACACCTGAAGAAAACATAAAAGAGTAATTGTATATATTCTAAAGGATTAAAAGATTCGACGATAAATTAATAAATAATCACATTTCACTTCAATATAGAAAACTTGTAAGAGTGATATGTAACAGCTAGAAATACATATTTCAGATTTATTTAGTAGCGTGTTATCATCCTGCGCATCAGAAAGCAATTGTCATTGTTATATTGATCCCATTTGTAATAACAACAAAGCAAACCGATAATTTGAAGCGATACCTAGTTAATTGTATTTAGTGAGACATCAAGAATACTTTATTACATTAAATATTTTCTAAAGTTTATTAAAATAGCTTCCATAGTATATATTTGGTTTTGAAAATGAAAAATTTCATGTACAATTCAGTTTTGCGTAATGGAAAAATTTAAACCGGAATTAAGATAACCTTATTCGTTACATAAAAATTCACCATTTTATTATTATCTGATAAGTTTCAAATATTGTGAGTGGTACATTTAGGTAAAGTACCTTTAAATATTTCAGCCATTTTTTTTTCATTTTGTCCTTAATTAATGCAGATCTATACGCTACAAACCAAATATCGCTGAAGATTTATGCAATTTTACATAAATACAATTAATGTATGTAATTTATTATTTGTATAAGTACAAATTTGTAATAATCAAGTTACGTGAATACATATAACTCCGAATATAAACTTATAATTTTATTCACGATTAACATATAACCATTGATACTATAACAATGAAATAATAAATAATCAAATTTTATTTAAAAAAGTGAAATATACCAGTTAAAATTATATAATTAATATTTATTTAGTAGCTTGTTATTACTTAACCATCAGATTCCGAAAAACATATTTTTAGAAAAAAAAATTGCCGTCCGTCTGTCTGTGTGTGTGTCTGTAAACGCTCTATCTCCCGAACAAATTGAGATAGGGACTTGAAATTTGGTGTGTACTTAGTATTTAATAATGGAAAGAAGCTTATTGAATTTGAGTAACCTCGATTATCCGGAACTATTTTTTCCGGACTCTCAAAATATTCGTTCTGATAAAAGGTACATATAATTTTTCGAAATTCTTTATTTGAAGGAGTGAATATAAAAGACGATAAATAAACATAAATTTTGCATTAAGAATGAAGTTGATCGGATAATTAGTTGCCGAGATATTTGTAATCATATTTTCCACAATTTTCGATTTTTCATGACCCTGTATTTCATTCAAATTTCAATTCAAAGATATATTTTCATTGGAAATAAGACGCTTAATCCGACGCAGTAAACAGTTAGTTATTGTGATTATCAATTTTGAAGTTATAAGGATGTTTCTTTTACGCAATTCAGTAATAGAGAATTTAAAGTTTATGACGTCATTCAGCCATGATTTTATTCGAATCGCAATGCATTTTATAAATAGTTTACACATATTTTATTTTCATATTTTATATTATGCATATCCATTATGGATAAGTATTACGGTGACCCCCAACGACTAGTTTTCCATAGCATCAGAAATCTACAAAAACAACTTTTCAAAAGTAGAAAAAGCCAAGCGTAAAAAAAAAAAAAAAAAAAAAAAAAAAAAAAAAGTTGTGGCTAAAAAATGGTGTGATATCAAATTTCCAAGCTATTATATTACTTATTTAACTTTTTTCCATTAAATAAGTTATCATATATATAATCGAGTGCCTACGTATATGTTAATAGAAATCGTTTTCTCCTGTACTAAATACATCCTAACGAGTTTCTGAAAATGCAATTTTTTTCAAATTATGCATGATGGGCTTGGCAGCCATCTTTGCATATTATTCACAAAATTCTAAACACTCAAATCCGTAGTTAAAATCCGAAGTTCAAAATTATTATTTAAGCAAATAAGCGTTTAATTTATAGACTTGTATGCTCTGAAAATTGTGTCTTAAGATAATGATGACTTACATTAAAGATTCATCTTATAATTTATTTTTTAGAGTAATTAATATTTCAAACTAGTAAAAATCAATTTCTCAAAATATCAGTCTTATCTAATTTATCTGTCCGTAGTTAAAATCTGAAGTTCGAAATTGTTATAAACATATTACAGTGCAAACATATTACTCTTTTACTTTAGAAATTTGGATGCTTAGAAATATGGAAAGATGGCCGCCAAGCCCATCATGCATAATTTGAAAAAAATTGCATTTTCAGAAACTCGTTAGGATGTATTTAGTACAGGAGAAAACGATTTCTATTAACATATACGTAGGCACTAGATTATATATATGATAACTTATTTAATGGAAAAAAGTTAAATAAGTAATATAATAGCTTGGAAATTTGATATCACACCATTTTTTAACCACAACTATTTTTTTTTTTTTTTTTTTTTTTTTACGCTTGGCTTTTTCTAGTTTTGAAAAGTTGTTTTTGAAGATATCATTTCTTTTTTTTTAAATAGATTAAACATAATTTAAATAGTCTAAACATGAGAAATAATTTAAAATTACATTTTACTTTCAGTCATTGTATAAAGGGTTAACTAGAAATACCAGTAGATTTTTCAATAAAACTAAATACACTCTTAAAAACAACATACTAAATGTGACTTGTTATAATACTTGTTATCCTCCGTTAAAAAATATCACTGACTTATCCATGAAATGAATAAAAATGGAATACGTACATAGCGTGTCAGTGCTGCATTTGATATGAAACGTGATATCACGCTCTTTTATTATAAGCACTAGCTGGCTTCGCCCACTAGCGGGCCCTTAATTTACATCAGGGCCTCGAATCTTGTAAAACATCGAATAAGATAAACCTCGAACCGAACGAACCTCCGACCAGGTTCCCCGCTGCCTTCGGCACCGGATAATCCCTTAATTTGCACATCGAATAGTATAAACCTCTAACCGAACGAACCTCCGACACGGGTCCCCACTGCCTTCGGCACCGTATAGCAGTCGTGCTGCGCACGCTCAAGTTCCATCTTCCACCACCAGGTAGCGCAATCTGTTCTATATGAACCTCGGGCACTGAAATCGTTAAGGCTATAGATGTCGAGTCGAATGAGCTATACCCCGTCGTGATCCAGCCCATAGAACCAGGATAGAACCAGGAGAGTCCCCAACTGGTAATGTTGTGTGTTGCGTGGCAAATTTTGGCTCTGGTTACAAAGTCTTGTAAAAGCGGTAATTATATATTCAGCGTTATTCAATGACATATAATCTTCTTTGTATTGTTAAGGCTATAATCCTACGTAGTTATTTTCTTGAATTAACATTTTTATTGACTTTATTGAACTTTGAAATTTTTCTTGTGCTAGCGCTCAGTCGAGCAATGGCAAAGGTATTTAAGTAACATTTTTATATGCATTTAACTTAATTAATTGGCTTAATCTTTAGTAATTAACTTACTTACCCTGTAATTGTTCTTTCTGTTGCTTTTGGTTCAGTTATTTTGTGTATTTTTGGAGTTATTAGCAATTTTTTGTGTTTTGGTGGGCGGTTCCCGGTTTTTGTTTTGATAGCCATCTTGTTTTATAGAGCGGAGATGAGTTGTGGAGCTGCTGTTGTGGCCTAGCTTTTATTATTGGGTTTTAGGGTGCCTTTATTTTGGAGATTTTGCCCCTTTCAGTTGTAGCTGTTTGGTTTTGTTGCACTGCTGTTGCCTTGGCTACAGAATTGGCTTGGATGCATGGTTTTGAGGAGTGTTTTGTTTATCTTTACTGTGTCAGGGTTGCCATAGTAATTTGTGTTTGTCTTTTGGGTGTATTGTAGTTTCTGGGGGTACTCCATGTCTGGTGTTTTTTTTTTTGGTTGTTTTTGTTTTTTTTTTTTTCTCTTGGACGTAGCATGAGTTGAGTTACTGTGGTTTGTTCAGTCGCCATTTTATTGGATCATTTTGTGCCGCTTTATTGGATCATTTTGTGCCGCTTTATTGGATCATTTTGTGCCGCTTTATTGGATCATTTTGTGCCGCTTTATTGGATCATATTATGCCGCTTTGTTGAATCATTTTGTGCCGCTTTATTGGATCATTTTGTGCCGCTATATTGGATCATTTTGTGCCGCTATATTGGATCATTTTGTGCCGCTTTATTGGGTCATTTTGTGCCGCTTTATTGGATCATTTTGTGCCGCTTTATTGGTTCATTGCTGGTTTTGGTTTGTATTTCTGTTTTTGGTGTTTTGTTCTTCGGGTTTACTATTATGTCTACCACGGAGGAGAAATTTGATGAACTTATTGAGAAAGCTGATGAATTGGATTTCATGGAGGCGATGCAGAGTTTGTGTGCCCAGGTGTATGAGGCGTGGGAAGGTATGAAAGTGAGGCAGAACAAGGTGTCTGCGACTATGGTGGCAGCGACAAAGAAAACTCTGGACTACCTGACCATGAGATTAATCAAAGTTTACAGAGAAAATATAGTTTATGACACTAAAATCAAAGCAATGGAGAGGAATAACATGAACATAGAGGAGCTGGCTGCAAAAATCGCGCGATCTTCGTCTAGTGTAGAGGAGGTTTCGGCTAAGAGGGTGGAACCCCGTAGACAGAGACCGGATGAATTTTCTGTGATTGTTTCGACTAAAGATAAGGAAATAGACGTTACCACAGTGAAGAATGAGATAAAAAGAGTATGTAAAGCGGATCCTGACCTGGGAAAGCCCAGTGACATTCTGATAACAAAGGTGGGACAGGTTGTTTTAAAAATGAGTAATAAAAGAGACACGGACGCTGCTCGGACTCTATTGCAGGGAGATGAAGACTTGAAGGATAAAATACTGATAAATATACCAAGTAGAAGAAGGGAAAGGATCTTGGTTCTTAGTGTGGACCCTGGGGTAGAGGAGGAGGAGATGTCAAGTTCTCTGAAGAGAGTTTTGGATGAGATGAAGACTGGTGATGTGGCTATGGATAAAATTCGGGCAAAACTGATTGATCCAGGTCTTTCTGCTGCTACAAAGGAGGCTTTGAAGGAATTGGTGGCGGAGCATTCACATGACTTTGAGATAATTCGCAAGATAAAAACGCGTAATGGTCGAGTTAATTGGCTCATTGATGTAGATAGGAGGGGCAGGGATTATTTAATTAGTCGAAAGAGAATTTGTATTGATTATGAGCGTTATAAGGTGGTTGAACATATAAATATAATTCGTTGCTTCAAATGCCAATCATATGGTCATATTGCTAGTAAATGTGGAGGAGGGTTGAGATGTGCTAAGTGCTCGGATTCGCATCCGACTGTGGATTGTAAATCTAATGACATTGTGTGTGCAAATTGTTATTTTGAAGGGGGTTCGGATGAGGTGAACCACAGAGCAGATAGCTATGATTGTCCGGCTTACCAAGCTTATCGAACCAAGTTGTTAACTTCAAAACGTTTATAAGGGCAGCCCTTTGGTGCGTTCGACTATTTCTGGGATTAGAGTGCTACAAATTAACTTGAATCACTGCAAACTTGCTAATGAAGAACTGGATAGGTATTTAAAAAACTTTTCTTTTGACGTAGTTCTGTGTCAAGACCCGTATGTGGTTTCAGGTCAAATTGTTGGTATTCCTCCGAATTGGAGATCCTTTATCTCTCTCAGACTAACCTCTGCTATTTTAATTATTAATGGTGATTATATTGTCATTGAATCTCTCAAGTTAGATAATGCTGTGTTTGTTAATGTCAATGTCGAGAACAAAGTTATTACTTTGGGTTCACAATACTCTAGGCCGGCTTCGTCGGATGCTTTGGACACTGATTTGGCTTCATGGTCTGACAAATATATAGACTGCTCAAATGTACTAATCGGAGGCGATTTCAATGTGCATATGAGGACTTTAGGCTACAGCCGGGATGATGAAAGAGCAGAAGTCCTGTTGGAGTATCTTTCTTTAAAGAACATGGTATTGGTGAACGATACTGAAGCTCCACCTACATACGCTCAAGATGACCGCCAGGGCAGGCCGGACCTCACTTTGGCCGGAGAGAATATATGTAACTATATCGATACCTGGGAGGTAGATACTGAGTATAACTCGTTTAGTGATCATCGTTATATTCGATATAGGTTGAACTTGAATCCTATCGTAAGACTTATGAAAAGATACAAGACGAAATTTTGTTCGTTCAAGAAGTTCAATAATCTTTTTCGTCAGAAGATGCATGAACTGTTGGAAACTTTGATTCCTATTAAAAGTGCTGTTCATATGGATGTCTGGATGAACAATTTACAAATATTTCTCCAGGATTTAATGAATCGATGTTTTAGATATAAAAAGCTAGGATATAAACCTAAACATTCTTGGTTTACAGAAGATTTAAGAAGGCAGCGTAATAAACTCAGTGCCCTTTACAAAAGGTATCGTAGGAATCTAGACGATATTCAGTATAAGGATGCATATTTAAAAGAAAGGAACATCTATAAGAAAAATGTTAAAAAAGCTAAACGTTCGGCATGGATGAATTTTTGTGAAAAAACTAGTGATGCTTATGGTACCTTATTCAAGTATATCGCAGGGAAGAATATTAAACATACGGACATGATCTTCACTACACTTGAAAATAACACAGTCTTTGACTCATACGATGATGTGGCTATGCTGCTTATGCAGGAACATTTTGGTATAGATAATATTCCACAAAACATATTTGAATATACTCCAAATGCAGAAATATTTATAGATCATGGTTTTAAACCTGTTTCACATCGTGAATTGAAATATGCATTAAAAAGTCAGGCAAATAACAAAGCACCTGGCTATGACCTTATGGACCCTCTGGTGGTAAAAAATCTATGCACAACGTTTCCCGCTTTTGTTTTGGGTGTGTTTAATAAGTGTTTAAAATTGGGATTTTTTCCTAGTTGCTGGAAAAAAGGAATAGTTATTTTCTTTCGGAAAAGAATCAAGATTTCATCAAACCCAAGAGCCTACCGCCCAATTACGCTTCTCCTGATTTTGGGAAAAATTTTAGAAAGAGTGATGAAGGTTAGAATTATGTCGAGACTGGAAGGTATTCGATATTTGGATATAGCACAACATGGCTTTCGAGAGGGTAGGTCAACGGTTTCTGCCATTCTGGATTTAAAAAAGAAAGTTAATGAGATTCTTGGTCATGCGAAATATTGTGCTGTAGCATCCATTGACATAGAGGGTGCATTTGATGCGTTACATTGGCATATCTTAGCACGTATAATTGACGATTTGCCTCTTCCATTGTACATGAGATCGGCTTTAAAGAGTTACATAAGTAATAGACTTATAGGTTTTAGTTTTGCATTTGGTACTGAATGGTTTGTGTTATTCCAGGGATGGCCCCAGGGGTCGTGCCTGGGCCCTCTTTTATGGCTTGTGGTGGCAGATCGTCTGTTGAAGTTATATCGACAACATTCGGATCAAGTCATCTCCTACGCAGACGACTTCGTTTTGTTTGCCGAGGGCGACAGCCGCCAACAGTTAGAGGCTAATATGAATGGTCACTTAAATCATTATGCAGAAATCTGTGAGTACCTGGGTTTGAAGATAAGTATTACAAAATCTGTGGCAATGCTGTTCGGAAAAAATACGTTAGAAAGAAGAAGACCTATTTTTAAAATTAATGGAGAGAGTGTAGTGGTGAGGAATAACTTGCAATACTTGGGCCTTACACTTGATAGTATGTTTAATTGGTTTACTCATCTGGATAATATTAGAGAGAAAATTAAGGATTTTGCTTTAAATATTCGAAAAACGGGAATTAGAGATAATGGTGTTCATGTAATGTATCGCAAGATCTGGTATAGTTCTGTGATAGAGAGGCAAATTATGTATGGATATCAAGCATGGTCTGGAGATTTGAAGACTTTGGCTTTACAGCGACTTAGCTCTTGCCAGAGGATTGGTTTACTTTCAGTGATTAAGACATATAGATCGACTTCAACGGATGCCTTATGTACTCTTGCAGGTGTTCCTCCTTTGAAGATAGAATATCAGGCTTACTACGATAAATTTCTTTTTTTCAGTGGAGATGGGTCAATCATTATCAATAATATAGAGTTTCACGCAGATGAATTCTCGATAAATAAGAGAACATATGAATTTCCAGTAATAGGTCGTGATAATTTAAAATTAATTGAACCAGTTACAGAGGTGGTTCCAGACTCGGACTTGCCTGTAGTTTATTCAGATGGATCTCGTATGCCCTTGGGAGTGGCAGCAGCCTTCACAGTTTATTGGAAGGGCTCATTTATATATGACTATAGGATCAAACTAAATGATTTGAATTCAATATATCAGGCAGAGTTATCTGCTATTTATCATGCGGTACTGTGGTTGGTTCATTCTGAGTTTAAAAGTGTCATATTATATACTGATAGCTTTTCGTCGGTCTCAGCTCTTGATAATCTGTTTCCCACTAATGAAGTATTGTTTTTAATTTATAAGCTGCTTATGGAACATCCTGAAAAAGTATTATATCTCGGATGGATCAAAGCACATATTGGCTTTGAAGGTAACGAGCGAGCAGACTTTTTAGCGAAATCAGTCATATTGGAGGGTATGTATGATATTGATTATCGGGTTACGCTTCCACCCTCACTGGTAACAATGTATTTCAAAAAGAAGGTGTTGCAGGCCTGGCAGGAGTACTGGTCTGCCTCTGACAAGGGTAGACAGACTTACGAAATTTTGAAGAAAGTTGAGAGGAAGTTTGTCTGCGCGAAACAACTTCTTGCACATTACTTATCCGGCCATGGGAGTTTTCCGTATTTTTTGTGTAAAATAGGTAAAAGACAATCAGATAGATGTGATTGTGGCTCTCGGGGCACAGTTGTGCATTACATTTTTGGTAGGTGCTTTTTAATGAAACATCACTTTAGTTTTGTGTGAAAATATACGCTACGTGAAAACTTGGAAAGAATTCTTCTGGACCCTGCGAACTATTCAAAGCTTGCGGAAAACTATAATATTTTGAATGAATTGTTTTCTATCATAAGATATAGGTTTTGAAAAAAAAATGGTGCTGAAGTCAAATGCGTCTGTAACTTTGTTTGAAGAATACAATGGATAATTGTTTATTTGGCTATGCCATTAATCTGGTGGTGAAGCTTAATTTCTCTGCAATTTTGCCTATAAACCTTTAAAGTCGGTTGACGGTATTTTGAAAATTTCAAGTAGTGGACTATTATTAAAACTGGTATAGTTTGGATATAACAGTGACTTGGTGGACATTACCAACTGAATTTGCTGAGTGTTTGTAATCGACAATGTACAAAGTATGTCCCTGAACCTTGTGAATTGTGTTCCATTGTTTATGAACCTTAATTTTACTAGTTATTAGTGTCGACGATGTAACTAAATAAGTCGTTAAATGCTGTTATACTTCCTTTTAGTTTATATATTTAAGTTAGTCTTTACGTAGGTTTAGTTCTTATACGACTATGAATTATCATAGTTAGTCATATTTCAGTCTGGTAGACCTGTTGCAGCTTCTTTGTTTTGTTTTGAAGCTTGTTCATTAGTTAGTTAATTTGATTTTAGAAGTTTTTATTTTATTTTGTAGGGGTCTACTGTCATTGTATCAAGTTTGTGCCTTTTCGTTGAAAAGGATTTTGTTTTTCGATTTTTGTTAATTGTCGCCCGTTGTTTAGGGCTTGTTTGGTGGGCTGTGGGGCGCTGACTGTCTGCTGGGGATTTTCCCGCCGGAGCATATTTGCCATAAACCTAACGGTTTGGCGCTCCGGCTGGGTGATTAAGCCCATAGAACCAGAGATAGGAAAGTGCCCCCTGGTGGTGAAAAAACGAACTAAAATCAGAAAGCTCTATCGATGTCGAGTTGAATGAGCCATACCCCGTCGTGATCCGACCCATACAAACAGAGACAGGAAAGCGCCCTCTGATGGTGAAAGCTAATCACGTTTAGGGGCAAAGTGGGGGGATGAACACTGGAGATGCATAATAGGATTAAGCGGTCACAGACCTTTCCAACGATGTATCACATGAGGGGTATGTGCAAAATTTAGAAATCTCCCCCCCCTCCCTGCATAGTATGATTAAGCGTTCACAGACCTTTCCAACGATATATCACATGAGTAGTGTCGGGGGGGGGGGCGCAAAATGTGAGGGTGACACCTGTGATGCATAACAGGAATAAGTGGTCACAGCCCTTTGTAACGATATGTGACATGACGGATATCGTTAAAATTTAGAAAAGTGTCCCCCCCCCTTGTGTAGGCAAAACACACTTCGTCCCTCCCTATAATTTTTGACACGGCTTTATTTTTAAAATTTATGTTATGTGTTATAAAATATCGTAAAGTGTCAAACAGATAGCCTTATTATACTTCCTAATTTTGTTCACGCCCCTCCCCATCTCCTCCCCGAAATGTGACGCGCCACTCTTTTTTATAATTTTTTTATCATGTCTTATAAACTGTCTTAAAGTTTAAATCAGATCGCTTTGGAATTTAATATATTTGCTGAAATTACTATTATATATAGAATAATATAGAAATAAACCCTCCTTTAGCTTGTAATTAAGATATACGAACAATTTTTAGAAATTCTGAAAGCTGATTTTTATTTATTTATTTATCTATTTATTTATTTTTTGTTTATTTATTTATTTATTTATTTTTGCGTTGCCCTGTGCATGTTTGGAATTTCTTAGCAATTTCTTAGATTTACATTATTTTATTCAATTAAACATTGTACTGTTACAATAAATTTAAATGGAAACTTCACTTCTAAAACAAAAATAACACAGGCCTACAAAATTTAAATTTTTATCTGGGGTTTTCATGAATTTATGTAAATTGTAAGAAATCTGCTATGCTTATTTCAAAATAATATCCATTTTTATGTATCACGTCAGGATTTCTTTCAATTAAGAAACTAAGAATTTGGAATTTGAGAATATACAATTTACACAATATTCATTTAAAAATGTACAAAAAAAATCAGATAAATAAATAAAATCATATATACATATATAAATGTGTGTGCATGTTTTATAAGAAATTATATTCTAGTATATACAGTAAAATTACTTTTCTTTATCATCAAAAGAACGCTTGTATCCTTTAGATTTTGAAGCTGGTTTAGTGTCTCTTTTTAGCCCCCAGCAGTAATCTGCCAACATATTTACATTCCAGTGTCCTTGATAGCGTTTTTCCATGCATTTTATGTCCTGGTGAAATCTCTCACCTTGTTCTTCACTCATTTCACCAAGATTTTCAGGAAAACATTCAAGATAGGGGTGCAGAAAATGCATTTTACTCATGTTACAACCTAGTTTTTGAAAGTTTTGAACCATTTTTTTCAATGATCGTTGCGTAGTTAGAATCTTTGTAATTTCCTAAACATTTCTGAGTAACGTGTTTGAAACTAACCCATGCATCTTTCTCGATTGATTTAATTTTTTCCTCAAAATTTTCGTCCTTCATTAACCATCTCATATCTGGGCCAACGAACATATCTTCTTTGATTTTACCTTCCGATAAATGTGGAAAAACTTCATTTAAATATCGAAAACTATCCCCTGTTTTATCTAAGGTTTTTACGAATTGTTTCATTAAACCTAATTTAATGTGCAGGGGAGGCAAGAGGACTTCTTTTGGATCAACTAATTTCTGCCGAATCACTTTTTTTTTATATCCTGGATTTATACAACCTCTTGATGCCATATTGCAATAACAAACTGACAAAACAAACGTAAGATATAAATAAACGAACAAAATAAATGCATGTTCTCACTACAAATGCGCGGGACAAAATTGTGCCTTCTCAGGCAAATATCAATACATAAAGTGGAGCCATCTATATTTATATTTCACATCCTTTAGTGCAGTATTGTATTTTAACATTTATTAATGTCACTTTACTAAGAAATTAATTTTTGTTTTTATTAAAAATGTATCTTGATTAATAAATATTACACATTGATTTTATTAAGAGCCACCCCCTTCTTTATTGTTTTGTGAAAAAACTGTGGGTGTTAGAAAAACTAGTCGTTGGGGGCCACCGTAATACTTACCCATCATGGATATGCATAATGTAAAATATTAAAATAAAAATGTGTAAACTACTTACAAAATGCATTGCAATTCAAATAAAATCGTGGCTTGTCATAAACATTAAAGGCTCGATTACTGAATTGCTTGAAATAGGTTTTTCCTTATAACTCCAAAAATAATAATCCTATTAACTAGCGGTTTATTGCATCTGATTAAGCGTCAAATTTCCAATTAAAATATATCTTTAAAGTGAAATTTGGATGAAATACAGGGTCATGAAAAATCGAAGAGTGTAGAAAATAGGATTCCAAATATCTCGGCAATTAATTATCCACTCGACTTCATGCTTTATGTAAAATTTATGTTTTTTTATTGTCTTTTATATTCATTTCTTAAAATAAACAATTTCGAAAATTTTTATATACCTTTTATCAGAACGAATATTTCGAGAGTCCGAAAAAAATAGTTCCGGTTAATCGAGGTTATTGAAATGAAATAGGCTTCTTCCCATTATTACATGCTAAGTACATACCAAATTGCAAGTCTCTATCTCAATTTTTTCGGGAGATAGAGCGTTTACAGACACACACACACACAGACACACAGACACACAGACGGACGGCAAATTTTTTTTTCTAAAAATATGTTTTTCGGAATCTCCAGTGTCTGAAACGTGTAAATCCGTCAAAATTTTTTTTTCGATTTTCAAAACGATTACAAGACTTACCCTATACTACGTATGATGGGTAAGTAAAAACTAATGTCATATTTGTGATCAGCGTGACTGATTTACTAAGAAAAAAGTGCCATTCTTCAAACCCCAGATTTGTGTTGAGCTGTATAATTTAACAACTGGATTTCATTAATTTATAGGAAAATGACGTGAAAGGTATTCCTGCGAACAAAATGCCTGTCCTTTACCGTTTTTTTTTTTGAAAGAAATAAATGAATCACATTTAATTTATTTCAAAAATTTTGTTTACGTTTGGAAAGAAATTTTAAATGCCGATAAGTCTTAATGTATACATTTTAGAAGGTACATCTTCCCTCAAAAACTAATTTATTTTTAAAGATCTTTCTAAAAACGTAAATTATATATTAAAAATATTTTTTAAAGCATAAACACTACGTCTGATTACTTTATTTTACAATATTATAAGAACACGCATTTTATCAGACAATTAAATACACTAAACAAACATGAGTGAAAAGTTAACCGGGGGCAGGACTCGAACCTGGGACCTTGTGCATGCCGTGTTGACGCGCTGCGACAGAGCCACCATGACCGATATCCTTGAGCGGCAATTTTTCATACTTATTCATGTTGGAAACAGTCATCTGCTACAATTTGCAGTCATATTTAATTGTCTGATAAAATGTGTGTTCTTATAATTATGAAGTTTTATTTTTTTTAAATATCTTCAAAAGAAAATGGCCGACTTGCAGATGAAATTTGATGTGGTTATATTATAACCTGTAACTGATTTGTGCTATTTTAATACAGATGGTACATGGTCGTTGGCGGGTTTTATCTCTGTTTTGGCATAATTTTTTAATCGCCAAGTTAATTAACAGTTTTTTGCTAATTAAGAACAGAAAATAATTCTTTTTTTACACTGAATTTTATAAAAGCACATATACGTAATTACTTGTCCAAAAATGCAATCCTTTTTTTATTCTGCCCAATATTAAGGCCTGTAGCTTGTTTGAAAAAAAAAAGTTTGACGAAGAAAAAAGTGATCATTTTTAGTAACTCGACGTTTTAAAAAAAAAGCTATATCTCTGTTTATAAATCACTTATGAAGATGAGTTTGGTCTTAAATTGAAGAATTTCTTCCTTAGATTCTTCTAGTTTTCGTTTTTTTTTTTCTACGACGCTTGGTTTGTTTGATATCTGATATTTTAATCTGGCATGTTTTGTCGATTTAACATTCCGAAGTTGCTTTCTGTATATAAGCATTAGCGGTCTTTATTCCAGTTCTTGGCGTTGTTTGTGTGGCGTTTTTTTTAAGCTTGGCTTGGCAGAGCGACCGCCCTGCTTGATTAACTAATACTAACTTAACAATAAATTTGTAATTATTACAAAGAAATTGAGTGTTTTGAAGCGATAAATAGCTAATTGCATTCAGTAAGACATCAGTAATATTATATCACATTAAATTGTTACTAAAATGGATTAAAATGACCTCGACGTCTTAATGATGTATTAAATATTAAATACTGTTTCGTACACATGTGAAATATTTTGAAGGTTAAATAAAATTTGTCACAGCAGCAAAAGTAAACAAATAAATTTCTAGCACATCAATTATTCAAGACATGAAGGTAACATAAAAAGAGTATTTGCATACAATCAAGATGAAGAAAATGGCCAAGCAATAAATTAATAAATAATCACATTTGCTTTCAAAATCAAATATCAGAAACAATTGAATATACCAGTTTGAAATATGTGTTTCATATATATATTTAAAAGCATGTTATTTTACAGTGCATGAAAAAGCGACGGCGATAAAGTTAGCAATTATTTTTGAATCAGAAACAAAGAAAATTGGAAATTGGAAGCTATATACAGTGGTGGAGTTTCGATATTTTCGGGCGGAATTTAATTTTGTCTACTTAGTATTTATTGTTTTTCCCATTAAAGATGCATTAAAAAATAATATATATACTTTCTTTCAAAATAATAATGTTCATACGCAAAGTTCGCATAATAGTATCAGACGTAGCATTCTATTAATAATTTATGGTTGTTCATTGTGTTGCTTTTCTGTAATTAATATTTAAAAATTGTTATCCAGGGAAATTACTTAGTAAAAACATGTTAAAAAAGAAAAAAATGTTTTATTATTAAAGCGGTAAGTAATTTGGTACTTACGTATATTATCCGTGCCAGGAGATTGATCGCCAAAAATGGTTGCCAAGTACCAATCGTGTTTATCGTTGCCAATCATGTTTTCAAATGCAGTAATTTAACATTATCAAATAACATTGTTAAAAATGGTAATTAATATAAAATAAATAAAATGTAATATATGTTTATTAAATTTATAACATTGTTAATAATAGCAAATAACATTATTTTAGTAAAATTAATAAATGGTAAATAGCATAGTAAATCAGAAAGAATAATATTACAGATTATTCCCAGGCATGTACCATGCAGCAAGAAAACAAAATATAAGGGTTACTATAATTAGTAATATTGGCTCCATGTCTGGCGCAGTTGGCTTAAAACTGGCACGGATAATACGTAAGTACCAGTAATTTTGTAAAGTGCCATTTAGATGATTATCTTTGAAATTGTAAGTTTGTACGTTTCCATTGACATACAACAATTTGTACACATTTCTTCATAATCACACCTTATTTTTAGAATAAAAAAAATATGAACTTCAATTTTTTGAAGTTCTCGGCATTGCTTTAGTCCATCCACGATAAGTTGGCAGATGATCTTGAAAGATTTTTAGGTGCTACGGGGATAGAAAGCTGTTAACAGACGTAAAACGGTGAAGAAAAGGAATTATGTAATTAAAAAATAGATTCTGCTAGTTTCAAGTAAAGATTTTCAACTTAATTAATACATTCATCTCATTAAGTACTCAATGAGTTACTCATTAGACGACTTATTGCAAACATACTATGCCTGAAGAATAAAGGAAGTAATTTGAAAAAATACAAAGTAATTTTCATTCAAACAAGATTGAAACAAAATTAAGAATTTGAAGTTCTCGGCATTGCTTTAGTTTATCCGCGATAAGTTGGCGGATGATCTTGAAAGATTTTTAGGTGCTACGGGGACAGAAAACTACTAACAGGCGCAAATGGTGAAGAAATGGAATTATTTAATTAAAAAATAAATTCCGCTAGTTTCAAGTAAAGATTTTCAACTTAATTAATAAATTCATCACATTAAGTACTCAATGAGTTACTCATCAGACGACTTATTGCAGACGGACTTACCTGAAGAATAAAGGAATTAATTTGAAGAACATTCAAAGTAATTTTTATTCAAACATGACTGAAACAAAATTAAGTAACTGGATATTATTAATTATTTGGACTGAAGAAGATATTTATCTGTTCCTTATCTTATGCTGTCATCAGTTCCAATTATATTGCCAAATTACCAAAAGAATGTTTTATGTACAAAAAGAAAAAAAAAACGCGCAATATTTTTTTCGCAATGAATGCAACCCAGACCAACAAGGAATATATTAATAATTGCAATTAGTTTGACACCATGATTATTTTATCTTATTAAATGGTTGCTAAAGTTTAATAAACAACTTCAATAATTTATGTTTTGACTATCAAACATTGCTACTTTATAATCCAAACTTAGGTAACTGGATATAATTGGTCATTTAGACTAAAGAAGATCTATTTTATTAACTTATACTGCCATGGATTCCAATTACATCGAAAGATTATCGATATCATATTAAATCGTTGCCAAAATTTATTAAAAACGATCTCGATAATTTACATTTAAGCTTTGACTATCCCATATTGTTTCTAGGAAATTCAAACTTTGACAACTGGATTTTATTTGATAATTTCGAGTAAAGAAGATCTATCTCTTTATTACCTTATACCGTCATCAGTTCCAATTATATTGCCAAATTACCAAAAGAATGTTTTACGTACAAAAAAAAAATAAAAAAATAAAATAAAATAAATATGCGCAATATTTATTTCGCAATGAATGCAACTCATACCAACGAGGAATATATTAATAATTGCAATTAGTTTGACATCATGATTATTTTATCTTATTAAATGGTTGCTAAAGTTTAATAAAACAACTTCGATAATTTATGTTTTGAATATCAAACATTGCTACTTTATAATCCAAAATTAGGTATCTTGATATAATTGGTTATTTAGACTAAAGAAGATCTATTTTATTAACTTATACTGCTATGGATTCCAATTACATCGAGAGATTATCGATATCATATTAAATCGTTACCAAAATTTATTAAAAACGACCTCGATAATTTACATTAAGCTTTGACTATCCCATATTGTTTCTAGGAAATTCAAACTTTGACAACTGGATTTTATTTGATAATTTCGAGTAAAGAAGATCTATCTCTTTATTACCTTATACCGTCATCAGTTCCAATTATATTGCCAAATTACCAAAAGAATGTTTTACGTACAAAATAAATAAAACAAATTACGCGCAATATTTATTTCGCAATGAATGCAACCCAGACCAACAAGGAATATATTAATAATTGCAATTAGTTTGACATCATGATTATTTTATCTTATTAAATAGTTGCTAAAGTTTAATAAAACAACTTCGATAATTTATGTTTTGACTATCAAACATTGCTACTTTATAATCCAAACTTAGGTATCTGGATATAATTGGTTATTTAGACTAAAGAAGATCTATTTTATTAACTTATACTGCAATGGATTCCAATTACATCGAGAGATTATCGATATCATATTAAATCGTTGCCAAAATTTATTAAAAACGACCTCGATAATTTACATTAAGCTTTGACTATCCCATATTGTTTCTAGGAAATTCAAACTTTGACAACTGGATTTTATTTGATAATTTCGAGTAAAGAAGATCTATCTCTTTATTACCTTATACCGTCATCAGTTCCAATTATATTGCCAAATTACCAAAAGAATGTTTTACGTACAAAATAAATAAAACAAATTACGCGCAATATTTATTTCGCAATGAATGCAACCCAGACCAACAAGGAATATATTAATAATTGCAATTAGTTTGACATCATGATTATTTTATCTTATTAAATAGTTGCTAAAGTTTAATAAAACAACTTCGATAATTTATGTTTTGACTATCAAACATTGCTACTTTATAATCCAAACTTAGGTATCTGGATATAATTGGTTATTTAGACTAAAGAAGATCTATTTTATTAACTTATACTGCTATGGATTCCAATTACATCGAGAGATTATCGATATCATATTAAATCGTTACCAAAATTTATTAAAAACGACCTCGATAATTTACATTAAGCTTTGACTATCCCATATTGTTTCTAGGAAATTCAAACTTTGACAACTGGATTTTATTTGATAATTTCGAGTAAAGAAGATCTATCTCTTTATTACCTTATACCGTCATCAGTTCCAATTATATTGCCAAATTACCAAAAGAATGTTTTACGTACAAAATAAATAAAACAAATTACGCGCAATATTTATTTCGCAATGAATGCAACCCAGACCAACAAGGAATATATTAATAATTGCAATTAGTTTGACATCATGATTATTTTATCTTATTAAATAGTTGCTAAAGTTTAATAAAACAACTTCGATAATTTATGTTTTGACTATCAAACATTGCTACTTTATAATCCAAACTTAGGTATCTGGATATAATTGGTTATTTAGACTAAAGAAGATCTATTTTATTAACTTATACTGCTATGGATTCCAATTACATCGAGAGATTATCGATATCATATTAAATCGTTACCAAAATTTATTAAAAACGACCTCGATAATTTACATTAAGCTTTGACTATCCCATATTGTTTCTAGGAAATTCAAACTTTGACAACTGGATTTTATTTGATAATTTCGAGTAAAGAAGATCTATCTCTTTATTACCTTATACCGTCATCAGTTCCAATTATATTGCCAAATTACCAAAAGAATGTTTTACGTACAAAATAAATAAAACAAATTACGCGCAATATTTATTTCGCAATGAATGCAACCCAGACCAACAAGGAATATATTAATAATTGCAATTAGTTTGACATCATGATTATTTTATCTTATTAAATAGTTGCTAAAGTTTAATAAAACAACTTCGATAATTTATGTTTTGACTATCAAACATTGCTACTTTATAATCCAAACTTAAGTATCTGGATATAATTGGTTATTTAGACTAAAGAAGATCTATTTTATTAACTTATACTGCAATGGATTCCAATTACATCGAGAGATTATCGATATCATATTAAATCGTTGCCAAAATTTATTAAAAACGACCTCGATAATTTACATTAAGCTTTGACTATCCCATATTGTTTCTAGGAAATTCAAACTTAGACAACTGGATTTTATTTGATAATTTCGAGTAAAGAAGTTCTATCTCTTTATTACCTTATACCGTCATCAGTTCCAATTATATTGACAAATTACCAAAAGAATGTTTTACGTACAAAATAAAAATAAATAAATACGCGCAATATTTATTTCGCAATGAATGCAACCCAGACCAACGAGGAATATATTAATAATTGCAATTAGTTTGACATCATGATTATTTTATCTTATTAAATAGTTGCTAAAGTTTAATAAAACAACTTCGATAATTTATGTTTTGACTATCAAACATTGCTACTTTGTAATCCAAACTTAGGTAGCTGGATATAATTGGTTATTTAGACTAAAGAAGATCTATTTTATTAACTTATACTGCCATGGATTCCAATTGCATCGAAAGATTATCGATATCATATTAAATCGTTGCCAAAATTTATTAAAAACGACCTCGATAATTTACATTAAGCTTTATCTATCCCATATTGTTTCTAGGTAATTCAAACTTAGACAACTGGATTTTATTTAATAATTTCGTGTAAAGAAGATCTATCTCTTTATTACCTTATACCGTCATCAGTTCCAATTATAGCGCAAAATTATCGAGAGGATGTTTTACGTACAAGAAAAAAAATGCTGTATTTTTATATTGCCATGAACACAATACGGACCAACGTGCGATACAGTGCTAATTGTATTTAGCTAAACGTCAGGAATATTTCATCTTATTAAATCAATCCTAATGTTTATTAAAACGACTTCGATAATTTATTGTTATGTTTTGACAAACAGATTTTATTTCTGACATATTTTAACTATTTTGTAAAGGTTAATTACATTTTATTATATGAATTTAAATAAAATAATAAGTTTATTGGTCTTCAAGTATGCAGAACTTGAGTATATCATAAAAAAAAAATTATATTTAAAAGGATATAAAAAGGAAATAAACCTCAACAAACGTGGAAACATATAAATATTATAGCAGATTTAATAACGAATTTATTTTTTAATATAAATATACATTTTTTTTTCATTTTATTGTATAACTATATTTTAAAATATTAAATGTAAGCTACCAATTTCAGCTACAGTCAAATAATTATTTACTATATTATATTAATATATTATTTATTAATATTATGTATAACATTATACATAATATTAGACTTTTGATTTTCATGACAGTCAATGACTGCGGTTCCCAACCAGGGTTACGCGTACCCCTGGGGGTAAGTGAAAATAATATCGGTAATGGCGGAAATCACATATAGAAAGTTGATAGTTTTGAAATACAAAGTTGTCTTTGTTTGAACCTGATTTTTAAAAAGCTGCATAAAACGAGCTCAAGAATCCCATTGAGAGTATTAGAAGCCCTGTTTGTTTACTTGTATATCATGATACAAAATTTTTATAAACTTCCATCGTAAGTTAGTTAAAAATTCTTTTAATGCTATATTGATTTATTTTAATGTTAAGCTTATATTATTATGATGTTAAGCTAAAAGTAATATTATATTTAAAATCCAAGATAAGAATGAAATGTTAGAAATGCTTGTGTAACTTGTGTCAATTTATTATTTAGCTATGCTAAAAAAAAAAAAAAAAAAAAAAAAAAAAAACATGTTTGCGTCATGTGGGTGAGGAGGCGGGAGTGTTTAAGAGAAAAGGGGGTACTTCGAAAGAAAAAACCTAATCAAGGGGTACAAGAAATAAAAAAGGTTCGGAAGCGCTGGCAATGAAATAATAATACAAGTAGTTATAGACTGGGATTCGCATTCATTACATTTATGAACACGACATTGATTTACTACCACATATTATCATGACTCTTCACTTACTTAAAAAAAAATATATATTTAAAACTGTGTGCATTTTAAAATGTGTCATGAGGAAGTCCTACCCGATGTAAGTTTTGGAAAAACAGCGTTTTGTAATTAATTAAATAACCAGATAAACATTGTTTTTACGATAGAATGTTTCACGGAGTAGCAATTTAGCTCAGAGGAAGAAAATAAATGTCAATATAAGTCTGGTTTGTGTAGTTAATATATAAACGCTCAGTTTAATTCATGACGTAAAAATCGAGAATTTCTAGAAGCAGATTGGTGATATATGTGAAATAATAAGTATTGAATAATTTATCTTAATTAATGAAAATACTTTATGCACAATACTGATTTTAATAAAATTTAACAGTAGACGTAAAACAGGTAGCATTTCCAATCGAAAATAATCGTGAAATATTGATAATTTTTCTTTCTCTGTTTAATATTAATAGAATAATTTTTAAATGTTGGAAAAACTCTGTTATATATTTTAACTGTAATTGTTTAATTTTTTGCTCTAGTATTAGTTGGTATTATTCATGTTTTTAGATTTCATAGTTTTTTAAAACTATAATAACCGTAACATTAAAAGTTTAGTATTTGTTATTGATAAATTGTTTTGGTAAACGACATAAATATGTATATTAAATTCCTATAATTTTGTATAATGCATTTTAATGAAATTTGATTTTTAAATTCGTATGAATGTTAAACAACAGGAAACCGGAAATTATATAAAATATATAATTCATAGCTCAATTAATTTTGCAGCAAAGCAATTACTTGCAGTATTATACTTTTAAAATTAGATTTTATACATAAAATTCTAGCTCGTAATTCAATACAATTTAACATAAAACGTCCTTTCTATCAATTTATAAACAAAGTGTTCAATTACTCTAACTTTATGTAGATGAATAAATGTTTTGAACATTAAATGGATTCTAAAAAAGGGGGTTATAGTTTGAATAATAGCAACTGCACAGGTAAAAAATTCTCAATCTAAAGGAAAACAATTTTTCATAATTCGATTTATGAACAATTATTACAGAGCATCAATATGCTGAAGCCATGTGTAAATACCAAAACTATAATTAATAAGATTAGTAAAAGATTTTCGCAGAAAAATCCTTATTCTTAATTATAGCATTATGGAAATTTAAAAATTAACTTACCATAAGATATAGTCGATGAAAAATGATATGTATAAAATAATATAAGCGGTATCTTCTTCATTTTTAATAATGGCATAAATTATATTTTTAAATTCCAGAGGCATTTGATGATAAAGGATATTTCATTTTGAAAAAAGATCCTGTAATGGTGTCTTAAACAAATTAGTTACTTCAATTAAAAAATTTCAATGCTGATTTTCGTTTTACTTTTTAAATTAAAATGTATCCATTCAATAATTATTTTCCTTTATACACATACTTTAAGATAATTAGTTTAATTCTAAATAAATTTAAGGAACGGTTTATTTTTAGTCTATTTAAATCGCATAATTATATATTTTTAATAAATATTCCGATATGTAAAATATATTTTAATAAATGTTACCGTCTTTATTTTCCATAAAAGCATTATTTTTTCAGCGGTATTTTATGATAAAGTGTATTTCAGTTTAAATATATATAATATTAAGTGATTGTTTAAACAAAGTACTTACTTCAATTAAATAAAAAAATTACTTAAATATGTGGTATTTGTAGATTAAAATGTCACCATCCTACGACTTATGTAAGTCTTTAGTCACATAATTTAATGATAAATAAATTTAAATGACAGTTCGAATTTTATTTTGATTTAAATAGTATCATTATATGTACAATTTACAATAATAATACACCATTTAAAGAATCTGTGAAATTTTAACCTTATTAATTATTATTATGATTAACCAATAAAAGTTTACTTATACAAGTCAGACAATTTTTGTAAAATTGAAAATCTGACATTAAAAATCCGTTGTTACACATTTATATTATAATAATATATTTTTTTCATTCAATCTTGCTATATAATAATAATAATAATAATAATAACAATAATAATAATAATAATAATAATAATAATAATAATTAAAAGGGCTGAATAGTGCAAAAGTGCGACATTTCAATGTAATAATTTTTTCATTATCTTTTACAGGCTAAAGATATGTCAGTGGATAGTAATGATGCATTAAGATGATGGATGTTGATTCTTATTAACTGTCAATCAGTTTCAAATTACGCGTCAGATTAAGAAAGTTAATTTTTCCTTTAATGTTACCAGAACTTTTTATAATCATACAATAATTCTAAGATTATTTCTCCATGAATAGCAAAATAGTCTACAAAAATTTACTTTTAGATAATAATAATAAAATAAAAAGAAAACTGCCCAGTTAAACTGAGGGCATTGAGCTCACAGGCTATTCACACTAATTGTATATTATACTCTTATTTCAAATAATTTGAAATAAACCCTTCGAAAAATAAAGAAATCGACAATATATTAAGGGGGGATCATCTCCCTCTCTTATAATTAACCAATGAACCCCAAAATTAATCAGGGAAGCGCCTTATCACAATAAACCTACATACAAAATTTGAAGAAAAACGGATAATTCTGCATGAAAGATCCATAAACCTAAATTAAAAGGGGTTAGCCCCCCGTTCCCCCCTTTATACTTAACCAATGAACCCCAAAAACTAATCAGGGAAGCTCCTTATCCCAATGAACCTATAAACAATATTTGAAGCAAAGCGGTTATTTCTATCAAAAGTTATCGCGTTACGTACATACGTACATAACAAATAATAAATAAATACGTGCATACAGAACCGGTGGGCACATTAGCTCTCAGGCTTTGATAGCCTGTGAGCTAAAAAAGCTGAATTTTAATATTTTCTTGAATCATTTTTCTTTACCTCACAAATATTTATCGCTTTAGTAATTTTGTGCGAGAATCGAAAATGTTAATGCCATGTGAATAATGTTTTAGTCTTTGACAATAAAAAAATTGTTATTTAGAAACTTTCACATACTTTATTAAGTATTATTTTGGTTCTTCTATCTGAGTTGCCCTATAATTTAAATGAAAAAAAAATATCGAAATTTGTTATATATTACTTTTAAATGTACGATAAAGTATAACGCAATCTATTATATAAAGCAATCATATATATTATTTCTGTTGTCAACATCCCATTTTCTATGCATTTACAAAACTCACAACAATGAATTCAGTATCATTCGATAGGTTTTTGAACCGGTTTCTGACATAGTACGTCCACATTTCATTAAAATATGTTTTTTGATTAAAATTTGCAGTTAATTATATATTAAATCAGCATTGTTTTTATAAATGAAATGAAATGATTTTTTTTCTACAAAAATAAAATACCAAAATATATCGTACTTGATTATAAAATATTATCGTACAATGATTATAAAAAAATGAATAAATAGTACAAAAATTATAAAGTGGAACGTCTCCGCACGAGTTCATTTAATATTTATGATAAAAAAGCAAAATTCAAATTCAAATGCTTCAAAGAAAAAGAAACCAATGATCGATGCAAGCAATGGTATTTCCCCAGTAGCCTAAAATTGCTTTGTTATATTAAATTAAGTTGTGTTTTCCATGTATTCAAGTTGTTTTGCTTTGTCCTATGTTTTTCCCGAAGCAGAGGACGTCATCTTCTAATCAGTTAAAATACGATTGTTATTCTGTTCGCTCACGCGTACCTTTTTCTATCTTCAATTAGTTTTTACTGTAACTTTGATGGAATAAATGAGATAATATTTTGGCCAAGGTATCCTAATAATATTATAAATCTGATTGTGTGCAAATGTTAGGCTGAAGCCAGCGTCAAAATGGAGCGTTTAATGATCCTGTACCTTTGCACACAGGTTGATTATAACCCTCATATGAACATAGGCTAATTTTTGTGTATTTTATTCAAATATTTTTCTTAATAATTCAAAATTTCGTTATTTTCATTGAGAATAAATGGACATTTTTTCGTATAATATTTTAAAATAGTTAATTTTACTTTACCGTTGCTAATATTTTATCGTTGCCAAAACTAAATCAAAGCCCGAAATAATAATTTTTACTCACCAATTAATTTTCAATTGAAAGATTTTCACGTGAAAAATGAAAATGCAAAAGAATTCAAAAGAAGAGGAATTTCCGTGATATTTGAAACAAAAATATGGAGTATTTGTTATTATACATGAAGTATGAATATTGGTTAACTTTGAGAAGATATTTTCTGTCAAAAACTGCGTTATAATTAGAAGGAAAACTGAACAATAATCATATTATTAAGAAAAGATTTCTCTTGGACCATGGAACTATGAAAAGGATCCTCCTTGGCTTGAACAAATATGACGTCATAAATAAAACATGTATTTTCAAATATTCGTAACATTACAAGGAGCATGAATATCAGTGTATAACAAAAGTATATACATAATGGACGTCAGATTTAAGATGAATAACTGAAATATGTTTTTTGATACTGATTAATAATAAGCTTGAAAATCAGTTACATACAGATGTGAGTTTTCTGATAAAATTCCCGTCATGATTGACAGGAAAAGAAAATTAACAAGAATTATATCATTGAAAAGAGATTTCTCTGGAATCAAAGTGACGTCATATTTCAAATAAAACGGGATTTTTCAAATATGTTTCAAATGGTGCGTGAATCAATTTCATACATTAATAATTACAGAGTACAGTGAAAGAATAGAGAGGCAGTGAACCGTCAAATCGGCTCGCAATATGAAGCCGGTTATCGCTCAAATCGTTAGGCCCAAGGGCTGACTTCATTGGACGGGGAGAGGTTTTCAAAGCAAGCCGCCAGTTGTTTACGTTAGGCCAACTGTAGAGTTGCATTTTCAGCATCACGCCAAACATAAACATTTCATATATATTTATTCTCTGAACTCTGCGATTAATAATACAAGCATCAGTAAGATTATTAGGAAAAGAAAATTGAACACAAGTCTATTATTTTAAAATCTGACTGTCTGTTTGTTATTCGAACTACTACTCTTAATGCAATGCGATTTACTTAACACCATCATTGATCTAAGGATGTCATATAAACTCTGAGAATTTAAAATTTTGATTTAGATTCCGAGATATTAATTATTTATTTTTTTTGTAAATTTTAATGAAATTTCTCTAAAAACGGTAATTAAATTACTCCATTTTTGTGGATAAAAACTAAGAAGAAATAAAACGGATTAATACATTTTTATGCCATTTTCTCATTAAAACTGAAAAAAGAATTTAATTTCAATTTGAATAGTTGGTGAAAAAAAAATCTTGATTACAGTAGAATTTCCGAAAATTAAAAACATATTTCCACATATTCAGACTTTATGAATGAATTTATTCTGCAGAACAAAAATCGTCTGTCATCATATTGTCAAGAAATCAAGAGTTGTTTCAGCTATAGATTAAACCAAGGAGGCAAATTTGCTGTTCCATGCAAACGTACAACTTGCATGGAACAGATGCAAAAGAGGGCAAAGCTTTTCGCAACCCCAAATTACATGCAAACGTAACATTTACATGTAATTTGCACCCAAATTAATTTCAATTTGAACCCTTATAAATGTTAATTTGCATTGAAAATTACATGCAAAAGTAATGTTTGCATGTAATTTTGGGTTGCAAAAAGCTTTGCAATTGAAGCTCCTTGCATTTAGATGTAGAATTATTCCTCCATATTCACAAGAATTGAATTTAAACAAAAAGCATATACTATTTCCAATGAATTATTTTTAAATGATGGCTGTTAAAACGTTTTTCAAAGTTGTTAAAAGTAAAATGGTTTATCAGGTAAAACTGATATTTGTTTTTTGACAAATTGTACTTTTTTAAAACTGAGCTATGTCAAGGCTCCTATAACAAAGAAATACCGTATTTTCTCCTATGAAATATGATAAAGAGTTAGTTAATTATTTACGTTTGTAATTATCGGGGGTGAAATATTTTGCTTGATTAATGTATTTATTCTTCTTTTAATGTTACGTGAACGAAGTCACGGGTAACAGCTAGTACAATATAAAGGAGGCATACTCATTTGCTTATAATGTGTGAAGTCAATCACCGGAGGGCGCTATAACTTTTCTCACCAATCGTGCAAATCCCGCACCAAAACTGAAGTCTGAATCTGACCAATCAGTTATCTGAGCAGGATAGAAATCAGCTGATTCAATGAAAATTTGGGCAGGGTTTACGCTAAAACTAGTTACGCATTTTTGCACGGTTTTGGGTGAAATGCATTTGTCTTTCAACATATACGTAGCTACGTTCTGGCTTGACTAATGTTTCCAGATATTTTTATCCATATTTTTTCTGTAGAAGTTTAAACCTGCCTCTAATAAAGATTACATACTGCTAAAAAAATATTAGACTTCAGTACAAAATCCTCGCACGGGTCAACTGGTGATTATATAGATTATTTAATTCTATTACATAAACCAAGATTTAGTTTTTAAAAAAATTATGGATAGTTAAAAAAGAGTTTCAATGTAATCATTTTTTGCATTATTTGTTGTACTTTAAGGATATGTCAGTAGCTAGTAATGACGTTTTCAAGATGACATATACCGAGTAAATTTCCCAAGCATTTAGATTCTGACAATACCAGGCTAAAAATGTGCCTCTTGGAACTTTTTAAATATATTTTTTTTTGTTTTAAAATCATTGCAATATTTTATTCCCATTAATGTTTACTAAAGTTTATCTTCTACGAATAACATAAAATAGCTAGAAAAATTACTTTAGGTGAAAGAAAATTGTTCAATTTTAATAAATATACATACTTCAGCATACTTACTTCAATATCAACTTAAAAGTACTCACTTCAATTTAAAAATTGTTTAAATAGGTGATTTCTGTAGATTAAAATGTCACCATCCTATGATTGATGTAACTCCTTAGTCAGAAATAAATTTAAGTGACAGTTCGATTTTTTTTTTTTTTTTGCTTTAAATGGTATTGTTATATGTACAATTTACAATAATAATACACGATTTGAAGAATCTATTAAATTTTAGCCATATCAATTATTAATTATGATTAACAACTAAAATTTTATTTATACAAATCAGGCAATTTTTGTAAAATGGAAAATCTCACATTAATAAATTCGTTGTTGCACATTTTATGCATTTCTTTTAATGTAATCTTGCGATATAAATATATATATATATATATATATATATATATATATATTAAGAAAAAAAACCAAATTGATCAATAGTGCAAAAATGCGACATTTCAAAGTAATCAATTTTTGCATTATCTGTTACAGGCTAAAAATATGTCAGTGGATAGTAATGACGAATCAAGATGATGGGTGCTGATTCTTATTAACAGACAATCAGTTTCAGATTACTCGTCAGATTAAGAGTATGCCCATTATTGCTTTCTGAAAGTTATTTTTCGTTTAACGTTACCACAACTTTTTATAATCATACAATAAATCTAAAATTATTTCTCTATGAAAGGTAAGAAATGGCTAATAAAGATATTTTTAAACAAAAAATAGCCGAATTTCAATAATTTTTTGAATAAATTTTGTTTTTCACCTCACAGATATTTATCATCTTAGTACTTCTATGCGACATTCGAAATTTTAAAAGTCACGTGAAGAATTTTTTAGTCTTTGACAGTTCATAAATTGTTATTTAGAGACTTTCATATGCTTTATTAAATATTATTTTGGTTCATCTATCTGAGTTATTCTAAATTTAAATGGAAATTTGAGAAATAAAAGATCGATTTTTTATATCTTACTCTTAAACATACGATAACGTATTACGAAATCTGTTATATAAAACAATAATTATATAATTTATTTATTCTATAATACATAAAACAGTGTTTAGTAAATATATATATATATATATAACCATAAATTAAACATTATCATAACACCAACTGATACAATGTAATAATAATTAATTATGTAATAATTAGATGACAATGAAAGATTCCCCAGCACACTGAATATGGAAACAAAAACATATTAAAAGAATAAGAAATTAAATTAAAAATTGAATAAATGGAATTAAATGAATGAAATGAAATGAAATTTGTGGAATTTAGACAGAATTATCAAGTCCCAAATGCCTAAATACCACAAATAAAATGAAATGAGATGTTTCATCATCATATTAGCCATACATTGCTAAAGAATATGATTTTGGGACTACATCTCATAAACATTGACGCAAACCTGTGATAAAATAAAAAATAAAATACAATATTAAAAAGGAAAGAAGCCAAACTTAAATTATACAGAGAAATCATTAAATAGAGTCAGAAAGTATAAAATCCATAATGATTAAAAAAGATACCTGTGCTCCACAAGAATCAGCGTGAAACACAACATAACTAGGGAATGAATTGCAAAAAAAAAAAAAATAATAATAATCATTACATGTTGCCAATTTTAGAAATATAAAATGCTTTACAATAATGCCATAAATAATATTAGAATAATATGAAAATTGCAAAGCAAACAGGAACATTGGTGCTACCATCTATTGGTAAAAGTGATTATAATCTGAATAGAAAGTATTGGATGGAAATTAATGTTTAATAATTAAACAAAATTACTATTTTAAATGATAGCAATTAGTTAAATAATAAATAAATGAAATTAACTAATGAATAGAATATCGAATTACAATAAAATGGATGTATTAATGAATAATTCTATGTTAAAAATAAGTAGTAAGATGGAAAAATTAATAATTAAAGCAACATAAAAATATGTACCATTAAATGACAAAAAAGATTAAATAACTGTGCAAAAATGCAACAACACATAAATTAAATTAAAATAAAATACTAAACATTTGAATTAAGATACAAAGAATTTAAATTAATATTAATTAAATATTGAAATAAATTAGTCACATACAATGTTTCTTCATACAAAGTTAAAAAAATTATAAACCTTAATATAAGTTGTAAGGGTAGAACGTTTAATAAAAATTAAAACATATTATATTAAAACTGTAGAAAAGTATACATTATATTAGAAGTTAATATGATATTGTCCACCGTAGGTATTAATCCAAATCATTAGAACAAAAACATTCTTAATATTAATGAATATAAATTTATTTAAATAAATTAAATAATGAATATGTAAATTTAACTAAATTAATATACATATAAAAAAAATAAAAAAAAATCACATCGCAGTCCATTATAAAATGTGTAATATCAAATAATTGTGTAAATCAAAATGCCCCCCTTTTTTTCCTTTTTTTATTAATAATATAAATTAACCATGCGTATTTTCCATACAACTCCGCCACACACCTCCTCAATCCAACGTCTACCCACCCAACCGTCCTGTTATAATATTTTTTTTAATAAGATTATATGATTTTTTTATACATTTTTTAACGCATGTGTTAATTTGGTTGTAAAGATCATATAAGAACTAACTATATATTAAGGAGTATATGATTTTTTTTGGAAAACCATGTTGTAATGCATCATAGATAAGTTTTTTAATATTGTTGTTAATTAGTTGAGAAGAACATAAACTTTTTATTCTATAAATATGATTAAGGAGTATATTACGATATACAGAATTATGTAGACATGATTTAAAATTAGTAAATGAATTAACTTTAAATTTAAATTATTTACGTTTGTCAAATAGATCAATTATTGTTTTGTTTTCTTTAAGTGTAATTTTAAGATCTAAAAAGTTAATAGTATTGTTAGAAAGGAGGTTTTCCGTTAATTCTAACTTAGTAGGATAATCAACTGGAAATATAGAAATATTAGTGTGATCAATTATGTCAAATTATGTCATCAATATAACGATATAAATGTATATTACTGGTAATAAAAGTATGTTCATAATGATACAAGTATAAGTCTGAAAGTATACTAGATGTACATCCCCCTTGTGGTATACCAACTTTCTGTAAATATAACGTGTTATCATGCATTATATAATTATCATATATAATGAAATTTGTTAAAGTTTTAAAATAAGCTGTATCTATATGAATTGGTAAATTAAGTGAATGATGATACTTATTAAATAATGCATTTATAATATTATGTAGATCTAATAAATCTATATTATTAAATAGATCTTTCAAATCATGTGTCATTATATTGTTACCACATTTAAGATTTTTCAAAATATTGACTAGTTGATAGCTATTTTTTATACAATGTGTATTATCAGTGGATGTTGTCAGTGTATAAATTTGATTGAGAATTTTTAATAGATGTTTATTGGCTGTATTATTATATGTATTGCATCCTACAGTTACAGTCCTAAATTTAATTGGATTTTTATGAAATTTGGGTATAAGAACTAAATAAGGATAATTAAAGTTAGTAGAAGTGATATTTAATAATTTATAATAACTGTTAATTTTACGATTGTTTACAATTACACTTTCATTAGTTTTTTTAAAAGAATAGTTAGTAGAAATACAGGATGTAAGTAGTTGGTGATAATAAGCTTTACATATGATTGCATAATTATTAGGAGATTTGTCAATATATGTTATTGCATAGTTTTTTTTGTCATTTAGTAATTTGCTGGAACATATGTTTTGTGTTAATTTTAACCATATGCGATAAATTATGTTTTAAAGACGAACTTAATTTTTCAATAACAAGTATTTTCCATTGATTAAAATATTCAATAGGTTTACTATATGAGATTGAAATTTTATAAATAAAAATGTCTATATCGTATGTAAACTGTTTTATAATAGAATTTACATTAAATTTAGAAGGAAGTCTATATTTAGTACCATAACACATTAGTTTTTGTAGTTTATAATCATTCACAATATTAAGATTACCTGTGATTATATGTTCATGAACATTATTAATGATTTTTTTTAGAGTGGGGTCATTGAATTTACACTGAAAAGTACTAGCATCAGATGTATTTTTTGAAAATGCATTATAGTTAAAAATCTTTCTTCCGATTGTATTAGGATATTTAAATGCTTTTGAAATTTGAAGATTATTTATAGGAAAATAACAGTTTTTATCATTAATTATAGAATTAATATTAATTTTATTAAAGATTTGATTTGAAAAAGTTATAATCATTTGAGTATTAGTGTTTTGAATTTTGTGTTTTATGTAAATTAATGTTGAAAAGATTAGCTCTTGTTATAATTAGATCATAAAAAATATCAGAGAAATGATTTGAGTAAGATTTACCAAGAAATACATTTAAATATTGTACTATCTGTTTCTTTTTAATAGCAAAAATGTATTTTCGTATTAAAAACCAATTGTAATTTTTAATATAGTTACGATGAAGAATATTGATCTGTTTAACAATAAATTATATATGAATAGTTAAAAATAAATTTCAATGTAATCATTTTTTGCATTAGTTGTTACACGTTAAGGATATGTTAGTAGCTAGTGATAACTCGTCAATATGATATATGCGGACTAATTTTCACAAGCATTTAGTTTCCGACAACAGCAGATTAAAAATGTTCCTCTTGTTTCTTTTTAAAGATATATTTTTTATTTTAAAATCATTGAAATATTTCATTTCGTTGAATTTTTACTACTTTTTCCTCTACGAATAACATAAAATGGCTAGAAACATTTATAAGTGAGAGAAAATTGTTTATTTTTAATAAATATTTAATCGAAATTTATTTGTTACGTCACAATTCAAAATTCCATTATCACAGATTTCCAATTAAAAATAATGCTAAGCTATTGTATATAAACACTTATTTTTAATTAATACATTGTATAATACAAAATTCAGTAAAAATAGTGCAGAAAATAATAAGTTTCTTAATAGTGATTTTTTCCCATTATCTGTTACACGTTAAGGGTATGTCAGCGGCTAATAATGACACGTCAAAATGATGGATATTGAATGATATTAACAAGCAATAACTTCCTGGCATCGTCCGATTACGATTATGCCTCTTGTTACTCTATTAAATTCTTTTTTTTTTTTCATTTAATATTACTGGAATGGACTATGGCCATAAATTGATTCTACATCGCACTTTTACAAATATTAAAAAGAAGGAAAAATCATGCGTCAAGCATACATTGCTTAACACTTTCCAACACTAACAAAATATTTTTAGAAAACTTTATAGTTCAAATAAGGTGTTTGGAAACTGCATAGCACATTTAAAGACCCAATTTCAGCAATTATCAACTTTATTCGGAAAAATATTCGAATTATTTTGTGCAGACTTGTATATGATCTATATATTTGTATATATATTACATAGAATTCTAAAATTTATTTCAGGACACGGATAAAACAGTTGAAAATTCTCATCCAGCAATTTCCGTCAATAAACGAAAATGGACTCGAGATGTTTTGTGCTGTCCTGTATATGATTTATAGAATTTATCCTCACCAAGTAATAGCGAAAAAATAGTTAAATCTTAAAACGGATACCTATACTGAAAACGCACTCCCAACAATTATTATTAACAGACAGTACTTTATCCGAATTATTTTGTGTGCCCCTGTAAATGAATGATGAATGCTATACGCACAATATTCTGTAGAAAACCTCTTTTAATGTACCTCAGTGATACATATCAATTTCAATATGTTTGAAATAGTGAAACATTATTAAAACAAACCGCAAACGATTTTTCCTTGTAGTCCGTAAAGGAGCTTTTTGAGTATCCCTGTAAAGGAACTGTAATTGGTATGGACGCATATTCTATAGTAAACCTCTTTCAGTGCATCGCAGTGATATATATCAATTTTAATATGTTTGAAATAGCAACTGATTTTTCCGCATAGACCGCAATGTAACGGAATTTTTTGAGTGTCCCTGTAAAAGGAACTGTAAGTGCTACACACTCCTTTCTTATACCGAATATACCACGGTGAACCTGAATAACATATATCTATAGCGTGCCAATCCGATTATATTTACGCGAGTTAGATCACGGACAGACAGTCGGCCGACAAACCGACAAACCGAATTCATAAACACTTTCCACCTATGTTGGAAAGTGTTAAATAAGAGCCTTAAGCTATTAATCTGCTCTATAATTAAAAATATAATCCCAATGCAACGTTTTTATGAAAATAATTTAGGAAAACTTTTTGAAATGCTTAAATAAGGAGTTTGTACTATTTAAAGCAAGACAAATGTATTTTTAAGCTAGCTCTTAATTTTCTTAAGTTTTAAGAAAATATATTATAACTTTTTACGAATTTCCCGCGATTTCGAAAAGCGTTCTTTCATCTTTAGAAGCATTTGAAAACAATATTTTACGAGATTTGCGAAGCATTTCGGAAACAAAATTTCTTTTGTTGCCCGTTATTTTCGGAAGCATTTCTGATTACGTTTTATACTGTATTTCTTCGTTTTCTCTATCCAGAAGTTCAGGTTTTTCGGATGCTATCAATTTTCATGTATATATCATCGACTCTAAGCGCTGACACAAAAATGGCGGATGGTATCGTAGGCGGATTTTTTAAGCGTTTGTACAGTCCCTTTAATTTGGACACCAGTATTTTCGAAAAGTTTTCTTTGACTAATTTAATCTAAAAAAAATGCTGAGGGAACTTTTATATATTATTGTATTCAAATTCAAGGAACCGTACAAATGCTGAAATAAATCCACCTGCGAGAGCCGCCATTTTTGTATCAGCGCGCTGACCTTGTATTCAGGGGACGGTGTATATATTTTCAGAAGAGAAACATAAATTATACATGCAAGAGTAACAAAATGATGTTAATTTTAATGCTAATGTTAATGCTATTATTTTCAATGTTAATAATAATTCTGTTAATGTATCATTTTTTATTGAACATGAAAATGTTTTCTTGAGAAATGATAGCACCTGAACATCGATTTTTCGGCTCGAGAAAACTGATTTATATTCTGTAAAACTATTGGAAAGCGTATCCGAAATTTACGTGCAACAAAGGTATTTTTTTTTTGTTTCGGAAAGGCTTCTTCATATCTCGGTAAAATATTTGTTTCTGAGGTTTCTGAAAATAAAATAAAGCTTCTCAGAATCGTTGGTAACACAGAAAGGTTATATTATATTATCGTAAACGCAACTTCTTCACCCCCCCACCCGTAAGTCCTCATGTGTGGACCTCCGTTCTTCCATGTTTTATTAATGATATTATAACACAATTAAATTTCCTGAAAAGGTTAAGTGATATAATTTTTATAGACATTTAAAAGTGATATTAAATATTAACTGAAGATTATTTGATCTAGCATTTCAAAGGAAAAATTCAGAAAACCATCATCAAATCATCTGTTATTGACAAACATATAGATAATAATTATAATGTAAATCGGAATTTATTTATATAAATTAATTACTTAAAATATACTTTCGTATATAATTACACATTTATAATTCATAGTGAAATTTCTAAACCATGAGTGACATTTTTAAACAAGTGACATATTGACATATCTTAACAAGTCATAATAAGTGTTATATTTTAATGGTGAAACACACATCTTTAAAGTTTTGGATTTTTAAACATATAATTATCAAAATATATAATTTTGGTGATATATAACGCTGCATGTGGCCTCGTAATACAGATTATCCTATCATAAAATGAACAGCATATTGTGTATGATAACGGTGGGGAGCACGTATGACAGCCGGCCAATTGTCATCACTATTTCGGAATACCTATCTTCGCCTTATTTAATCGCGGAAATAAAGTCAGTCAATAAGTTCTTGATTGCTATTCGAAAAGAGTGCTGACAATTAAAGTATTAGCACGCGGATTTGCCACCCGTGTGACGTCCGTGTCTGTAAGAGTAAAAGCGGTTTATTGAGTATAAACAAAATATAATTTAGTGACGAATGATTAATTGTATATATGAGCGTATCTATATATAAGTATTATTAATTATATTGTGTATTAATTGTACATATGTATTTTATGTTAAGAAATCTGATTTTTTTCGAGTTTAAATGTGTTTATTCATTTTTAGGATATATGGATGCATGCATGTATATATGATATGTTGTGTATGATTACAAGCGCATTAGAGGATCATTGCATTAAAATGAAATGATATAATTTTTAAAAAAAATATTTGACACTTTTTTAACATTTCCATAATTAGAAGAATAATGCTTAAATTAACTTTTAAAATATCAGCATTTCTTAACTTAATTTTAACGAGAAGTAATTTTATTTCTTTTATCATTTTGGAAAAATATCAAAAGGATTTTTTTTTGTTTAAAATAATGACATTTTTTTTATGAAAGAAGATAATTATTTTTTCTATACTTCGAAAGAAAAAATTACTCAGGGATCATATGGCAATTAGTCTTTGTTATTTTTTCTTTCATTTTTTTATTCCAGTTAATTTTCTACTTATTTGGGGAAGCACTACGAATCATCTCAGTTCATTTCCAGAAAAAAAGTCTGCATATGAAATTAATCTTAATTTTGAAGATGGCATTTTGAGATAAATGAAAGAAAGGAATCAATTAAGGAATACAGTTCTCTTTCTTTGTCAAGATTGTCATAAAATCAAATGTAAGGTTCCATATTGGTTTTCGTAATTACATAATTTATTTTTCTTTGGAAGAAAATGTTTAACAAGAGATGCCATGATTATTTAAACAGATTTGCACTCATATCTATATGAATATTTCAGGTAAATTGAAAGCAATGGCTTTACGCAAAAGTTGTTTGTGTTACATTCCTTTACAGGTTACTTAATAAAAATGTTTTGCGGAAATCTATTCCTAAAGTTTCTATATATATGAACAAAGTACTTTTTAACATTTACATCGTCATAATGATTATAATGGTTTGCTAGTTAGAAATAGCATTTTAATTTTATAGGTTAAAAGAGATTGTTTAATAATATTTTGCATAATGGTCGAAATTTTTGAACAGAACAATTTTAAGAATTATCAAAGCAAATTTTTGAATGTTGGGCACATTAAATGAAATATTTCCTATCTCTTGAAACAGTTATTAATGACGCATATATATATATATATATATATATATATATGTGTGTGTGTGTGTGTGTGTTACAGTCAATATGATTAATCCGGTCATTATTAATAATGACCGGATTAGTCATATTGACCGTAACCTATATACAAAAATACACACACACACATATATGTATATATGTATATATATGTATATATATATATATATATATATATATATATGTACATATATTATATGTACATATATATATATATGTATATATATGTACATATATATATATATATATATATATATATATATATATATATATATATATATATATATATATATATATATATATATATATACATATATATATATATATATATATATACATATATACATATATATATATATATATATATATATATATATATATATATATATATATATAAGGAATAGACAGTACAAAAGTCTAGGAGAAGATATTAAAATAAAATAAACATTATAAATGAAAATGCAAAGGAATAATATAAATATATTATGGAATCGTCAGAGAAACTTCATAAGAATAATTCATAGTAAAGATATATATATATAGAATTGGGAAACTGAAGACTGTTTTTTAAGCCAATATTTATATTAAAGTGTGTAACAGAAATTTTGGGCTTTCTTCTGATATCTTACTAGATATAGCATTAAATCCTACATTCATATAGGCGACAGAGAACTTATATGTGTTATATACGTATAATTTCAATACTTGATAAAATCTATTGGGTTTTAGATTTTTTACTCTTTTAAAGTGTCAAATCATTAAATTTATTTAATAATAGCTCTTCACTAAATTTTAATTATCATTTTTCTCAGAATTCATTTTTTTATTTGTTTCGTATGTAGCAAAAATCCTTTTATCTGCTTATAGCAACATCTATTCGTCGCGACCTCAGTTCGTCAAGTTGATCTTGTCATTTCGTATTTAAATTACACATGGAGTAGATATTGCTTTTGATAACCGAAAAAAATGGAGAGGGGTTTAAAATAAAAGTACTAAGATCTTGAAAGTAAAAACAAAGAATAATGCTAGAAAAATTACAAAATAAATATAAATTGGCATGGGCGTACTAAGGCGAGGGGGCCTTACTATTAGGGCCTTACTTAAGGGAGATCCCCTAACCTATGAAAAATTAAAAATAAAAAGGAACAGACAGAATGTAAACACAAAATAGTGTTTGTAATTGTGAACTGACCATTGCATGATTTACTGTCATTATATGGTAGTTTAGATTAAAGTATATATTTTCCGTTATTTGATTAAAAAAGTAAACTGAAATTGTATTATAACTTGATTCTTTTCTTTCACTATCTACGCTTAGCATACTTGAATGTTTCCAACTATCTACTGAATGTTAGTTTTTAATGTAATTAGCTTAGAAAATTGAAATAGTTGCCTTTAAAAACATTTTCATTGCAATGAATTGACGCCACGACGAATTGACTTTACTACGAATTGATGCTTCGACGAATTGATACTGAGACGAATTGATGCCGCTATGAATTGACGCTGCGACAAATTCACGCTGCAATGAATTGTACGCGATGAATTGTGCGTGCGACGAATTGATACGACACCACAGGCTTGTAAACAAGTAGCCTGAAACAGATTGAACACAGTATTTCAGATGTCTTGTTTTCGTTTTTCGCAATACCAGTGCTTTCAAGGGATTCTTAAATATTTTCTTAGTCATTTTTAAAAGGGACACAAGTTTAAAACTTTAAAACAATTGCATTTTATATTAGCATATAATGTTTAAATATAACCCTTTTTTAACTGGAATTATTACAAAAGTTACTGCAACGAATATGTCTTTGTAACTAATTGCCGCTAAACAAAAATTTAAACTTTGTACGTATGTTTTTCAAAACATGTTTTAACTCGGCTACTTGATTTTGTCGAGAGCCGCTCGACCGATTTCCTTTAAATTTTATTACATGCGTTCTGAATTTAATTACTTTATGGCGCTACATAGGATTTTTCTTTCTTTTCTTACTTTCATTCTTTAATTTTTCGAAGCACAATATGACCATTTTTTACAAGGGCAAATTGATGTTATTTTTTATTGAAAATCTCACCATTTTCACAAATATTTAATTTTTGAGAAACTTCTACGCTACGCCATAGTCAATAAGTTAAAAGTTAATTGCATTATTTATTTTTTTTTATTTTTATATCTCAGGAATGCTTGGTGCAACTATCGGCCAACTGAAACTGTATTTTCAAGTCAACTTCGTTTATATTGATGCCATTGACGATTAGTCAATAGTTAGTTAAGAAACAATTACAAAACATTCTCCAACCCGTCTCCATATTCTTACAGTTTACGGTGTTATTGAAATATTCAAAATTCCTAAATGGTTCAGAATGGTGTCCCTCCTTTAGTTCTGAAAAATAGACACTTGTTGGTGCACGTATTTAACCAAAAATACCATTTTTGCTTAGTTTGATAGCAATATTTTGAAATTTAGAAAAACTATTGAAATTAGTTTAGTATAAAATGGATTAAAAATAAAAATTATGTATCTAAATGAATATTTTATAATAAAAATGTAAATACGTGGAATTAAATCATACATTACATAAACGTAGATTAGTGGGTGATATATCGTTAAAATAAATATGATATTCGGATTAGTATGATACGGCATTTTGAAATTTAGCAATACTATTGCAATTGATTTAATATAAAGCAGAACAAAAATTAATATTATATATATATATATATTTATATATATATATATATATATATATATATATATATATATATATATATATATATATATATATATTACTGATAACTATACGTAATAGTAAATACATGTGCTCTTTCATTAACATAAGAGGTATTTACTAATGCTATGGTCAAACCCTGGAATCAACCAAAACCCAATTTCACTAGTTTAAACTAATTTTACTTAGCCCCATCAGTCAAAAAGAGTTTAACTCAGGCGCTAACTCTAAAATTTTTCAATTACAATAATAATCTATTTAAAAATAGTGCAAGTCATGCGACTGTCTTAAACAGTCGCTTTCATAGGCCAGACGGTCCTACTCAAAATTATTTTTTCGCATAAAACTGAATAAAAGTTGCTTTTTCAAAAGTTGCAAAAATAATTCGTGTTTGAGAGATGAGTTACATTCAAATATGTATATATTCTGAGATAACGTTAGTTTAAATTAAGTTGACAGCCCAATATCTCATTTCATCAAAGTAAACAACACAAGAGATTCATTTAACTTGAGCAATAAAGACATTAAACCATGATGGCAATCAATCGCAAAAGAAGTTCTCCAATGATGAATTTTGCAGAGCTGTTTGGCGTAAAAAAAAAGGAAAAAAGAAAAAGAAAAAAAATGCGCCTATAAGTTAATCAAAGTTTAGCACAATTCTGTTGGGTGAATTGCTATATAAGCCGACTTTAACTTCTAAACAACAATAACAATTTTTTTAATATTATACGACAAACTTCATCTTGCAAAAATAGATTTTCCACAATTCCTAAATTAGTGAGTGTTCCAAATATTTGAGTCTTATTTCTTTTCATACTGTTTATTACGTTGTCTCTTGAATATACATGAAAAATGGAAAAAAAAAATTTCAAATTATTACAAAAATATGGATAACTTTTTGCAGGTTTTGAGATTTTATTTGTTATTTTTTTTAACTTTTTCAATTTTGTTTTCTTTTTTCGGTAAAACCCAAAGACGGGTATAAAAATAAAAAACAATAAAAGGAAAATATGGCCACTTAAAAACATGAAACTGGACTTCAAAATTGTAGCAAAACCAGTTTCTAGAAAACTTAAATAAATAAATGCAAAAAAGCAGTAATAATCTAAATTAATGTTTCCAAATTTACTATCAAACTTTAGTAAATTTTCGGCATTTCAAACATTTCTGCTCTCCTTAAGATTAGTTTAGTTGTCGAACGAACGTTCGAGCATTTGAAAAACTCGACTTTTCATGAGCCTACGCTAGTCACGGGAAGAAATGCTCAAGCTAATGTTAAGTCTGTGGGAAGGTTCATGCGCGATTTCTCGCTCGCATTTAAATATTTTTAAATGTTTTTTTTCTGCCTAGGATAGTTGATGTCGATCTCAAATTTGTTAGTTTTTACTTTTTTGATTTTGGTTCCAGTTTTTTTTTTATATAAGAGTACTTTGACTTGCAGAACCGGTTTCAACCGGTTCCAAAATTGAAAATGCCCGCTTATAATAAAACTGCAACCAGAATCGAAAAGGTAAAAACTAACAACGCTGGAGATCGACATCAGCTATCCTAGGCAAAAAAAAAGCATTTAAAAATATTAAAATGCGAGCGAGAAATCGCGCTAGAACCTTCCTATAGACTTAACATTAGTTTGAGCGTTTTTTCCCGTAACTAGGGTAAGGCTCTTACGTTTCAAACTATATGCTCAAAGCGACATTGAATAGATTTCGAGAAGTAAGTGTGCCATAAGAATTTGAAGCAACCATTGATCCATCCTATTGACACATGTAGTAGAGACTTCCACTGTAAACATCTCACGTTCTAAATTTATAAAAACAATCTCACGCGCGGGTTTCAATTTAAGGTTTTAACGTTACATCTTTAGCACTTACGACCCATAATTATTCCTTAAGGACATGATGTGAGTGTAATTGTTTTCATGCGAATCATGCCGCTGAAATTGTATTTCAAGAGAGTAGTGGCAAAATAAGGCAAACTTTTGTTCTGTTGAAATATATGTAAGTCGAGTTCAAATTCTTCTTTGCAAAACACAAAAATCAATTTTCACACATTTGCTTTCACTACTTCCTACCAGAGAGCGCTTTAAATCCATACGAAAAATTGTCTTTAATCTGTCCTACTTATACTTTTGGGCATAAAAGAAAGTTTAGTTGAATCTGTACTATCGAATTTTAACTTGGAATATGGTTACCTTATTGGAAAAGATTAAAAAAATGCATTTTAAAATTTTAGTTTCACAATTTTTAACTTGGGCCACTAAAAGCCTTAAAAAATCTATCACGTGAAATTTTTTTTTATCAAATATATATTTGATCACGGGAGAAGCTTCTTCTGTAAAACTGAGTGAAATTCACTAATGGGAAGTGAGTTTAAAATGCGCAGTTATGCAAGTTTTCATCTGCAGCGATACTAACATAAGAAAATGTATCACATGAATTTTTTAAAACATGAATTTCGCAATGGGAAAAGCTTATTCTCTAGATTTTGAGCGAAACTCGTTCGTGGAAAATGAGTTTGAATTGCTTAGTTATGGAATTTCCCTGTAGGGTCGCTACTAGTATAAAAGTACCGTTTAGCTGGGCAAAAACACGGCAGGTAGGCGCCGGGTCAGCGGTATAAAAAAAAGCAACTATCAGGTAAAAAGTTTATCAAAACAAAAATATGATCATCATAGCTATTCTGAAGATTTGTGACAAATTTGCTCTTGGGAAGTGAGTTTAAATTGTTTAGTTATGCAATTTTCCACCGGGAAAGCTACTAGGCTAAATCTATTTTGAGAAAATTTATATTTATTCACCAGTTTGACCATACTTTGTTACTTCTAGGTTTAATTTAACCATGTTAGAAAATAATAGGTTAATTTTGTTAAAACTAGTATTTACTATTTTAGGATGGGAGAATTAGTTAAAACTAGCGCTACTACTAACAAAACTATTTTTAATAAGTGCCATAGTTAAATTTAGTTTAGACTATTTAAAACTAGTTTCGACTAGCTAAAAGTAGTTTTGACTAAATGACTTAGTTTAAACTAATTTTAACTATTCAAATCGGATTTTGACGGTAACATCAAAATTAAAAAACAAACAAAAAAAACAAACAAATAAAAAACGAAAAACAAAATGAGGGAATTAGACACACTATTATTTAAAAAATAAATATGTTTAAAGAAAGTGTAATTTTATCCTACAGCTGTCTTTTTTTGCACAGACATTTTACAACAATAAAAAAAAGCCTCATACTTAAAATAAATCATTCACCATACTATTTAGCACTCTCCTCCCAGAAAAAAAAAATCAAAATGAAAAACTATAAATTCCATTTTTATTTTAATTGCTAACTACCAATTTTCCTTACAATTCGTGTATAAAACTTCCATTTAATAAATATGCATTTCTGAGTAATGTTCGCTAAATCTTCAAACAGTATATTTGTTCTAATTTTAAGCACAAACCTTATCGCAACATCTGAGAGAAGCTACTGGACTTGTAAAATTCGATTATCACATAAGTATATCTGCTTGCCCCGAAATACGGCATACTTTGAAATGCTTATTTGAATTTCAGATTGCAGCTTCTGTAAATATTTGTTATTCTAATCCTTTAAACATCGAAATAAGAAAGTTTTTCGTAATTCATTCTTTGCACGAGAGACGAAGTACTTACTAAGTTTGAACAAAAGGATATAAATATATATGTTTTACTAAGAATTAAATGAAAGAATTGTAAAGAAATGTTTGATAAACATTTTGGTATTTCAATCTGCAAATGAATATTTAAATACAGACTCTTAGGTTTAAAAAAATAGCGATTTTAAAAACGTACGATACAAAAATAAAAAATAAATAAACAGAAATATTAAATTGAATTTTAAAAGGAATGAAACTTAAATTTATCATTAATATTAATGTATCATTCTACAAATCTATCCTACAAAGTATTTGAAGTATTTCAAAATAAATATTTTATGACTATTCATATTACAAACAGTTCTTATACATGTTTAAATACTCGCTTATACACGCTTATACATGTTGAAAAAGATGATAAAATTTGGAATTATATATCGAAAATTTATTCTTTTACAGAATTGTTGTTTTAGTAAGGAGCTTGTATATTTTATATGAACTGGTGGTTATTTGTATCATTTCTATTTTCTTTTATCTTTATAGTTTCTCTTCAATAGTTAATTGAAATATTTTGAAATAATTTTTTGCGAGACGCTTTAAACAGATTTTTTAGCTAATCGAGATTTGTATCTGTGCGAGTTGTTCTGTTTTTCCCACATTCGGCAACATAACATTATTAACGAATAGATGCAACATTTTACTGGTACAGTTTATTTAAAATGCGCTGTTCACAAAAATAGATACTGTAAAGAGCGACAGTAATATACGGAGCTATTAATAAATGTAATAAAATGGGCTTTCAAAAAGTACGTTACATTTGTTCCCCCATAGATGGCAGCATTGCTAAACAAGAGCATGCGCATAGGATAATTGAGTTCCACGGCTTCCAACAGTAGCAGCAATTTCTTTCGGATAGTAGTAATCGGTACTGTGAAGTACGAGACAAAAATGGCGCGTCAGCTGGAAACTTACTCCAATGTTGAGTACGCTGAACAGTACGTTTTTGTGGACATTTCACGAGTACGGAGACGTGTAAAATTAAGCATAGGCATTGTCACCTTGCATGACAATACAATGCCTCACAAGGCATACACAACACAGGGTTTGCTTCGCAGTTTTGGATGGGAAGTCTGGCAACATCCCCGTACATTCGCGATATGGCGCCCTGCGACTTTCATGTGTTCGGCAACCTTAAAGGACATTTGGGTGGAAAACAATTTTGCAACGATGACATTGTTCGGACAGCTGTTCTATGCTAGCTCTACAACCAAGGAGCGATTTTCCATCATCAGGGCATCAAATGATTAGTGTAACGTTCCGACAAATGTCTGCAGAGACTGGGAGATCATGAAGAGAAATAGTGTGGCATATGTGTGTCGTATTGTAGCGTACTACCCAATAAAGTGTTTGCTGACCTACAATGTTTGAGTGTAACTTTTTGAACGCCCCTAGTAATTAATACGGAAATATATTAACAAAAATGCTTGGTGAAAAAAACTATAAATTTGAATTTTTTCCCTACTTTTAATTCATGCGCTCAGTATCTACAAACGAGGTCCAAGACCTTCACTAAAATTCGAAATAGGAATTATTTTAGAGTATATTTTAATATTAGTTGCGTGATTGATAGTTAAATTTCCCATGTAAGAATTTGGGCCCACTCAGACAATTGGTTAACATGCTGCCCAACAAATGAGGAACGTGGGCCGATGTTTTCAAGTCCCATAGGAATCGTGCGATACCACGGTCTAAGCCTGGTGATTGTGCAAGGTTTTGGGGGTTTTCTTGCACCAGAATGATAATTTGGGTCACTAACCCTTAAAAAATCCTTCCTAAAGGCATCCCTCTTATAGAAATTTATACCAAAAACTTGCCGACGCGTAACAAAATCCTCCTGTTCTCCGGTATAAAACTAGGCTGCGCCGACAGGCGCCTGAGTAGCGCCTGGCACGTCTTCGACCACCGAACCCAAGTCCTGAGGGACTTATAACGCGCACGACCGGATTTGTCTCTCCGTAGGTATAGAGAATTCATTAATCAGATTACTTTAAATATACAGTTTTATTTTAAATTTTAAATAATTTATTATAGTAAAACAAGTTAAAAGGTTAATAACATTTATGATTTACTTAGTCCATTGATACGGAATTTTCTTGAGATATTTTACTTATAATTTTTTTTATTTAATTTTAACATGGTATTTGTTTAAATGTGAGCAGATCTTTTTTTTTTATATTTGGTCAATTTTTTTTTATCTACTTTTACAAACCATAATAATTCTTAATTACATCTTTAGTTAAATAATATTTTGTGACTTCACAACTACTCAACATAAAAAATTGACGACTGTTGCTTACATTTTAATAATCACATTTATTAATAAAGTATTGCACAAAATAGTACGAGATATGGGTAAACAGCGCGCACTCGCAGCGGAAATTTGAAAACGGTACTTACTTTAAAAATAACCCTCGTATTTATATGGACAAAGATCTTATATGTATTTGTAGCATGAGCTTAATTTTACATAATATTGTAGGCCCGTGTGTGAAATCTCTCCTACGGTCGAGCTGTATGTCCGGAGGTTTAGGTGGTTTTCTTCCAATGTAACGTGAATACGTGCCTTTTAGAAAGACCTCCACCTAAAGCATACCTCCTTTAGGCTTATGTCACTCGCATTCGTAATCGGATTTAATTACAGAATCCCATCCCATCCCATAACACCCATAGTAAGATGCAATAACTACCTTAAGCTGCGTAATTGCCAAATCACAAAATATTCTTTAGCTAAAGATGTGAAGACTAGGAATAATTTTAAAAAATGAAAAATTAGAGTTAACAAGACAGCTAAACTGTACATAATCTCAGAATTTTGTATGTTAAAAGAGTCCCGAGACTGGACTTCATTTTTTGCATGTTTTGTTTGTGATTGGATTTCACTTTCTTTTGTCCTCCTTTTCTTGTCTTTGGGCTCTTTTTTAGGTGCGTTCGTAATTATATAAATACGTAGCACCTATAGTCGTCGTTTGGTCCGTCCGTCTGTCCGTCCGTCTGTCTGTCTGTCTGTCCGCATATAACAACGCAAAAACTACCCAACCAAATGGTTTGCAATTTAAAATATATTATCTTTGCAGAATTTTGTCGAGACATTTCAAATTTTATTAAAATCGAATCAAAACTTTAGGAGATATTAATAAAAATATTTATTAAGAAATTTGAATTTTTTTTTAAATCGGTGCTTTTTTGTTATAGGAGCTTCCGAAGTTTAATCGTCAAGCGACCGAGATACTTATTTTATGACAGAAATTAATCTGCAGACGATATAATTCATTTCACAGAATTAAAAATCATCAAGATCTGAATATTTATATAACTAGCTGATACATATATATCTGAATATTTATATAACTAGTTAAGATATTTGTATGAACAGTGTCATAAAATATATACTTAACTAGCTGTTTAACCCGTTCTACGCACGGGATATCATGAATTTAATTCTAAAACGTGCGTACGAACGCACCTCGTTTGTAACGTTTGACGTACAATTTCCAACTTGTTTACATTATCCTCTGACTTTCGTCAAGCCCAATCCCTGTCCCTATTATTTGAATGTAGCAAAAATTTGGAGGTTTAGTTCCGTTTGAAAAGTCGTCTAGATAAAAAGAAGTTTCAGGTTCGTAGACTAGCCCTAAGTTATGGGGAGGGGGGGGACAAAAGTACTCTCAGTCGCTTCAAGGAAAAGTGCTATCGATCTCAATTATTACTCGCTGTCCTATATACTTTATATTGGGCAAAAAAGTACAGTTTAAAATTTAAATGTATATGCTGGTTACTGGATAAAATAAAATAAAAATGGAAAATTAAAAAAATTAAAACTATTATAGATTTTTTGATTTTATTTCGAATTTTTCGCTTTTTTTTTTTTTTTTGAAAATTTCCGGATTTTTTTCTTTTTTCTTTCTTTGTTTCCTAAACACTACCTTTATGCCAATTTTTATGCATCTAGGTCTACAAAATCAAAATATTTTTGAGTTTTAGATTTTTTTTTCCTAATCTTTAAATTTTTCGATTTTATTTTTTAATTTTTTGCATTTTTTTTTGCATTCTAAACTCTACTTTTATGCAAATATTTATGTTTCTAATACTACAAGATTGAATTATTTTGAATTATTTGATCTTTTTCGAATTTTCCGAGATTTTTATTTTTATTTATTTATTTATTCATTTATTATCTTTGCATCGTAAATACTACTTTTATGCGAAATTGCAAGTTTCTAGGGCTACGGGATGTGGCACAGTTTTTTCTTGATCTGTGAGGAAGTGAGTGAGTAAGTGTCAAGAAATCGAAAGTATGTTTTCACATATCTTTCGAACTAGAAAAGACATAAATGGGAAGTTTCAACTTATGGTCCCGTTTGCAAAGTACTCTAGATAAACGAAGTTTCAGGTTTTTCTACCACTCTTCCACATAGATACGGGATGGTTAAAAGTACCCTGAGTTGCTTCCTAATAAGAATGTTTACGTCTGGGCTTTCTCGACTTGGCGGAGGCACTTCACGTGCCTCCAGTTTTCATTGAGTTATTATCTTATAGAAATTTCCAATAGAGAAATCAAGTATGTAAAACTCTCATTTTTGCGCTTGTTTATATTTCAATTCTTTAGTCTGTTCATTTACATGCGAGCAAAATTGCTAACTATACAAAGAACTATTAAGCTAATTTAATCGTGTTTGCATAATATTGTTATTTAGGTAGATAATTTTATATATTCTAATGAAATGTTATATGTTTAAAGATTTTTATTCAACTTTAATATTTCCAAATTCAATTTTTGAAAATAATAGCAATAGTTTTTCAATGCTTAAACTTGAATGCATTTTAAAGGTTTAACTCCACAAACATTACAATTTTGATTGCGTATCACATGCTAAATTTATTAGATTTTCATGGCAGTTTTATAATAATTAAATTTAATAGAATCATAAACATATTAACTCCAGAATCGTCTTTTCTTAAATATTTGTCGCCATGGATAGAATCGGAGGGCATTTTATTTTGTAATTTTTAAGACAAAATTTCAGACAAAATTACCAAAAGAGATAACATTGAAAAATATCTTGTTAGGATAAAGATATACTATAATTTTTTACATCTTTAAATTTCATTTCTACCAAATGAAACTGAAAAATATAGAGAATGTCAATCTTAAGCAGCAATAATGTTCATGTTCTTTTCCGATTGGTGGACAGAAGTCAAGAACAGATTTGAAATAAGTCATCGCCTACACCTAATTTTTGTAAAGGATTTATATCTTCTAATATTGGTGGAATTTTAGTACACTATTAATGTATTTTGTAAATGTAAAATATATAATTAGCGGTAATTTTATCTGTCTCATAGTTTTTTAATAGTGTATTACTCATTACTAAATTTTTTACTTCTAATGAAACCTAAAATAAATACTTATGAAATTATTAACAATCACATTTAAAATTATAAAATACATAAACTGAGTAAACATATTTTCGCAGTCACTGTGCAAGCTTGAATTACTATTTCTGTTACACATCTATCGATAGACTTTACAAAGGGATTTCCCATTTCCCTATCTGAAATTCCCCTACTCGTTAATTAATATATTCATAAATAAATTTTAGCACACCTAATGACAGTATTGAAATGAAATACGTGCTTCAGCGTTCTAGAAGAGCGAAAGTGGGTTTTACGCAACATGAAGGTCAAGGTGTTACAGGATATCTTAGTAAACAACAATACAACGGAAAGTTATACAAAACTGGTTTAGATTTAATAGGGACATTTAGTTGAAATAAAAATTATTTATTACAAGGTTATATGAATCATTTGTCAAATAGATTTTGGGAAGAAGCACAAATGCAGAATATTAATTGTCACTAAGCATCAATTATAAAAGTTATCAGGTATAACAGGAGAAATCAAACATATAAAAAAAATCATGATGTGTTTTGGGTATATAGTACAAATCCAAATTTTAGAACTACAGTTAACCAGATCAATATCAGAAAATAAAAATATTGCGTTTCTCATGGAAAAGTTAGTTATTGAAATTCTAAATACAGGGTGGTTATTATATAAGTATCTCTATTTGGAGCTGTCTGTAGCTCGAGGGAATGATCCAAATGAAATCAAAATCGCTACACTTACTATTCGAGAAGGGGGAAGAAGAATTTAACAATAAAAAATAATTGTAATAATCACCGACAGATGGCGCTAGTGAGTGTGAAATGTAATATGTAATACAAGAACAAAAAATTAAGGCGTCAATCCGGGGGCACACCTAATTTATTGGAAAATGTCACAGTGAACGTGGTTGCGCTTTTGCATGGCGCTGCCGATCATGTTCAGGTTCCACATGGTCATTTTGCTGGAGGACACAATCCAGGTGGTGCACGTCGTGCTCAACTGTGGAATGTAAGGCATCAGGAATTATGTTTCGCACATGTTGTGATATGGAGTAAAGTCATTCAGGTTTGCGACACCTCCACGGTACACAATATTACACTTTACATTTCACACTCAAAACGCCATCTGACGGCGATTATTGCATTTTTTTTTATTGTTCCATTCTTCTTCCCCCTTCTCGAATAGTAAGTCTACCGATTTTGGTTTCATTCCGGTTATTCCTTCAAGCTACAGACATCTCCGAATAGAGATACTTATATTATAATCACCCGGTATATCTATTTATTTTTAAAAGCATTTTCATAATATTCTCTATTTAAACTAAAATTAAAATTATATAGCCAAAATTCTTATTTAAACCAACGTTAATTGGACTTATAAGTGAAAATCAGGGTTTGCTGAATATGGTTACTATATATGTTAGTAGTAATTGAAACAAATCATCGAGATTTTCCATTCCCTTTATTCATAGAAATATGATCGTTAACCGTCTCACATACAGACAAAATAATTTTGTTAAAAGTTCAACTAAATATATCCAAGTGCTGTTAATTTTTTCTTTATTGCTTGTAGAAAATGTGATCTTGTTCTCCATATATATCAGGCGTAACGTTTTATTAAACAAAAACGATTCGGTAGAAGATTCTATTTCAAAATACCCTTTTTTGTAGTCAATTCCAATTTTCCAGATTTCTGCACACCGGATTGTAATCAGAATTCATTATTCCAAATAAATGAAGTTTCACTGTAGGAGGGAGATAAATACTTCTTATATTTGTAGTCGAATTTAAAAGAAGTTTATAGTAATCTAGTATCTAAGTAAAGTAATCTTGTTTCTGAAAACATTTATAATTATAAAATATTTTTACTCCGTTTTTTGCAAATAAATCATATATTCCTACATTATCTTTTGTGCTTAATCTAAATTAACACGGACTTATATGTAGGTTTTTACTTTATGCAGTAATTGAATTTAATAGCGTTTACTACATGATACTAAGAAACAAATCTAACACTTTTTGCCCAAGAAAAACATATGATTAAAATTATTTTTCTATCCTTATTTAAATTTTATTTTCTGTTTAAATATAATTTTAAATCAATAACTAAAATTCTGATAAATGTTTTCTGTAATTCAATAATTGTATACTGGAATTGTCAAATATTGTTTTATAATTAATGGTAACTCTCCGTTTATAAAAATACTCAAAAAATATTTATTCTGGCTAAGGAAAGTAGATAATAGGCTCCATGATTTCGCTGAAAAAATTATCATTATTTACTCGGATAAGAAAAAAATATTAAATTAGCACTTTTTTTCAAATCTTTGAAATTACAATATAAGACAAAACGTAGTTTATTACATTTACAGAATGAAAATGAAAATTACATCAACATAAATTTGTATGTACAAAATACAATAACAGAGTGTTTAGATTTTATGTACGCAATCATTTTAGGCCTTTTTCTAAGAGAAAACCATACAAATATATTTTTTAATATTTTTCTAATGCAACTATAATCCAATCTCTCTTGATCCTGAAAATTCAGTAAAGATTTATCATTTTACGAAGCAGTAGATCTTGTATGATATTGTATCTGGTAACTATTTAATGCATGGCATTGATATGCTATACCGATAAATGTACTATAAAAAGGGGTAAGGTTAGAACAACAAATCCTGAAAATGAAAGTAACTCCAGCAAGTTATTCTGTAATATAATCTAACAATTTAAGAATGTAGCTTTCCTAGAAAATAATTTTTGATAAGGCAATAGATAATTAAATTTCGGATAAAGAATTTCGAAATTTTAACGCCATTATACAGCCACTGTCAGAACATTATTTCATTAAGTTTAAAGGAACATATTGTATCTTATAGAAATATGTAATTTAAAAGAATTTACTTTGTCTTTTTAAAGTTTTAAGTTAAAATTATAAATTTTGAAAGAAAACTTCTTTGTTGGTTGTTTAAAGTTATTTAAGTCTTAAGTTTACTTTTGAAGCTTAAGTTCATTTCTTTTATAATGAGATTACATAATGAAAATTTTTAAATGCATTTATGTAAGATTGAAGTATATATACAACAGATGGGGCAGAAGTCGTGAGAACTATACATTATATGACGAAATGCAGGTGTGACATGAAAGTTTGAAATATATATACAAAAGTTTGTCATGTATGAAATTATTAAAAACTGCATAATGTGAGTTATATTTATTTGAGTTATTATATAGTTTGCTACGGCTCTTTATTTTGTATGCATTTTTCCTGCGATAAAGCTGACAAATTAGAGGAAATTAGGGAGGAGATATTATTTCCTAATGAAAACACTGTTTAGAATCAGTATCTTCTAGTCTGATCGGCGCGTGTCTAATCTTTCCTCATATTGCATTACCTTGCATCCCATTGTTATTTATTTATGCAATATACAGAATATGCCGTCTTATCTTTGTTTAATAGCTAATTCCTAAAACGTTAGTTTTAAGGATATAGTATGAATTTTTAGTGTTTTCAGGCATTAAAAATGCAAAAATCAGTCTATCGTGCCAGTAAACACTGAAAATTTATAAAATTCTCAGTAGTATAAGTAGGCAAATTTTTATCGCAGAAGATTGGGATTTTTACTGTTGTGTTTGCTAGAATATAGAGAAAGCTTTTCTAAATAAAATTTATAAAATTCCGGGATCGTATAAAACTTAATTGCTGTTAAATATTGCACGAGTTCAGTGCAACTGAACTCATTTCTTTGTTGGTGGGGAGGGGGATTATTTATAATATTTTTTAATAACTAACCTATTTTATATTTATTCTAAATTTTCCAAATTAATTTTACTCAATTTCGTGTTAAAGATTCTATTATTCTATTTAACTTTTTAAAAAATCTAAGATTTCAGCGCATAATTTTTTTTTCGCACTGCGCCAGTAATATTTCTCTTTACAATGTATTAGAATTCGGAACATTTTATTTTTATCTAGATTTTCGGGATCTTCGGGAAGATGATTGTCATGCATTTTAGGGAGCCTCATTGCACGGAAATTATGCTTCCGCGTTCGAAAGCATAATCGTCGATTTTGATTGGATATACTCCCTATATAGTACTTTGTGGTCACACGCTAGGGGTTTAAAACGAGCTACATGAGATCAGTAGAGAAATTTGTGTGTATTGTATGCTTTAATAACTTTCGCACCTTCAATGGAGAGTGTGAATATGCTCAATATAATGCTCAATATGTGAATATAATATGAGTTTCACAAATGTAAATTATTTATTTATTTAAATTAGTTTTATGAAGATTTTAGTAATACATTAAGTTGTTAGAAGAGAGGAAACGTAGGGTAAATACAAGCTAGATGCCCCATTTGATTAGTTGTCCTAGTCACTGTATTTCAGCTATTGGACGTGTGGCGGAGCTAGTTTTTCTACTCTTAACTGTTATGAAAAAGCGTAATAGAAGAACTTACAGCGATTTATTTCTTCAAATAAAAATCATGTTCATCAAAGAAACGTTAGTTTGGCTTTTGTTGTATGTTTTTATAAAATAAAGACAAGTAGAAGATGAAATATAATGTACTTACGGGAGTTTTTTTTATGAACTATTTAGTGAATGTTGTTGAAACAGGTGTCAAGTAATGTGTTAGTTATAGTTTGCAGCCATATTTGTACCTACTTCCAGAGCTACTGGTTGAGGCACCTATCCCGGATTAAAAGGATACATGCCCCACATTAATCGAAGACATATGCCTCATTTGTGATTTGAGATAAGACGCTCCATTTATAACTATGAATTAAATATGATGTGTAAGAATATTTTTTTAATCTTCAGAAGTGTGAAAAAAAAAACCTGTTTCTTCTCGGAAAATTTATTTGCAATTTCTGATAGATATCAGTCTCAGAATGATGAAAGTAGCACAAGAGACTTGCCTTCCTCTATTTCGCGTTTTTGTACAGAAAGCTTACTAGATGACTGTCAAAAGAATATAGATTTGATGGACATTGACATTTCTCATAAAAGGTTAAAACTCACCTGTATTGATTGAATACGATCAAGAAGAACCTCATCCTCTTACAAGTCAGTCTATTTCTAATTTTTACTTAAAATAAGCCCTGTTACTGGTTTTGCAATGCGAGAGAATAGAACCAAGAAGAAGGTAGCACGAGTGCTTGACAAAGGTTGAATCACAGAAAAAAAAGAAAATAGGTCAACCCTAAAGATAAGGTATGCAAAACACTAGAAATAAAAGAGAATACAATTATATAAATAAAATAGAATACAGTCCACCAAAAAGGTTTAAACGATGAGAAAGTGCGAAGAAAATTGTGATGAACTGGAGAGCTTACCACCAACGAAAGACATCTGTTTAGAATGTCATGAAAATTATTAGAAAACTGAACTTCGTGTGGAGTGGATACAGTGTATTGATTGTTTCAGATAGCAAAATTAGACGTGCACAATGTGTAATATCCGTGTGTGGAGAAAAATTGATTGTGGGGAAAAAATAGAAAAGTGTAAGTAAAAATTAAAAAGTTTCTATTCAAAAATTTGTAATACATTAAAAAAATAATAAATAACAAAAATCATAAATTGGATGTAAAAAGAATTTAAGTCAAATGCAAATCCATATTTTTAATTATAAATGTTAATTACACATGCTTCCTATTCTTTCACGAATTGGGCATTTATCCGATTAAGTGGGGTGTCCGAGGTCCAGGGTAGATGACTATAATCATTGATTAAACTTTTTCTTAAAAACTCTATTTTATATGGTATTTATATGAAAGTAATATTTTTGATGAAGTTCTACATACAATTTGGAGTAGACAGGTTACATGTGCAGTACAAAAATCATTACTATAAAAAAGAAAAAAATAAGGACGACAACTATCCCAGACTTACCCTATAAATGTAAAGACGGGAATAAAGAACTTTAGTATATCTATATGTAATCCTCAAGTTTCCTGGATAATTGCAGTGAATGTCGAATTCATTGCTATTTTTTCTTAGTTCACTAACTCCTTAAATATAATCAAAGTATTGATGGTGGACAATATGGCTAAATCAACGTATTCACAACCAGCCCACCAGCCTTATCTTGTGTGCTAGAGTGAGCGGAGACTGTATCGAGAGAATTGCTACATTTTTCAGCAAAAAAGCTGATCTCAGTAACTTTTAAAGATAGTAATACTAGAGTTGAAATGTCGATAACTATAGTAACATATTATTTAGTGCCATGGATTGCGTAACAACTTATCTAAAACCAGCGGATATACTACACACACACACACACACACACACACACACACATATATATATATATATATATATATATATATATATACACGAATTTAGACACACGTAAAAACTCATGCACAGACGTTCACTTATACATGTGTTGATGAATAAACAATTTGTAGAAAGCGCCACACGGACACATAACTATATATATGTATACATGTGTATTCCTAATTATTATTTGTGAATTAAAGGCAATCTTTGATGCTTTTGAAGTTCAACTCCATTATGTTGTCATTTATGAAAACGTGCTTAATCTTTTCTAATTTTAGCGCTCTTTTTCTTTAAGTAGTTTGACTGGCAGACGTTAATTTGAAACGAAGAACGTTCACTATCATCTTCCTTCTACATACAGTTTTGATTTTTTTTAAAATCTTGACATGCTTTTGAATAAGATATTTCCTTAAGAAATAATTATATTTATTTTATTAAGATTTCATACGCCATCAATTTCTTTATTACGTTTCAATCATGTTTACAACTTTCTTTGGGGCTATTTATCTACATTTGTGTTAGTAATCTATTTATAAACTTTCTAGATGATAGTTTAACCTAGATATAATTTTGTCATGTTAATAACAAATATTTCGGAAAATCTTTCAATCATCTTTTTTGCGTCATTAATATAGAGATTTGATGAAAGTACAATAATTATTAAAAAGTATGATAAGTATAATACACTATATTGCCAAAGGTGATTGGTCACTTGCGATTTTAGACGTTTTGTTAACTATCTAGAAAAATACATGAGGAATTAACCTGAAACTGCAGGTGTGTAAACAGTGTAGTATAGCTTATATATTTCCGGGAATATTTTTTCCCGAAACCCCATAGGGGACTGTCAACAAATTGAAAAAGAACGAATATCTTTTGGATTACCGTGTAAAACTAATGTAGCAAAATTGTTCCAACTCGAGATTATTAATAAGTGGTTTATTGTAATATACTGTGTTAATTTTTATGAGGATAGCATGAATATTCGAAGAGAAATTAAGGTTTTTATAAAATTGAAGGTTTTTTTGAAAATTATCGTCGATAGAAGAAGCTCGAAATCCGTTGTTCCCAAAAGGAAGCAAAAAGATGAGGGGTTGTATCCAAATATAGTAGTACGTGCAATATTGTGTACGCTATCTTGGCACTAATCAACAGATATTTGATATAACCCCTCATATATATTTTTGCTTCTTTTTGGGAACAACGGATTTCGAGCTTATTCTATCGACGATAATTTTCAGAATTTTCAAGCTATGATTTTGAGATTTTCACAAAAGTTGCTCTATATACTTAGCTAATGCATTATGCATATTTTAATTTGATTGCATTCGCGCATGCGCAGTGAGACATTTTTTAGTAAACCTGCTCATTTTTCATCCAATTTTTATTATTTTTTAATTCCGATTGCAGAGTATTATGTATAATGTTGTTTGACATATTTTCTCAAAATAACTTTTTTTTATATTAAGAACTCTGCAAATTATAAGCAAAAAACTTGGTGAAATTTGGGTCGGTTTTTATAAAAACCTTAATTTCTCTTCGAGTATATATGCTATCTTCATAAAAATTAACACAGCATATTACAATAAACCACGTATTATTAATCTCGCGTTTGAACACTTTTGCTACATTAGGTTTTACAGGGTAATCCAAAAGATATTCGCTCTTTTTCAATTTGTTGACAGTCCCCTATGGGGTTTCGGAAAAAATATTCACGGAAATATATAAGCTATACTATACTGTTTACACACCTGCAGTTTCAGGTTAATTCCTCATGTATTTTTCTAGATAGTTAACAAAACCTCTAAAATCGCAAGTGACCAATCACCTTTGGCAATATAGTGTAATAGTTTGTACAATAAATATTGTATTATATTTAAAACTAATTGCTTTATTCTTTAAAATATTCAGCAGCAAATAATCGTTCAGTATGAAACCGAGTAAAAATTTTTGAATTAGAAAAATGACCTATGTTCGAAAATTTTGTAAAATTTGATTAATAAGGAAACCAACAATCTGGGGAGACTCCACTCGAGTTTCCGATTAATGGAGTATGTGTGCAGAAAGTACAAAAAAAGGAAATTTTTAGTAGAATTGCCCCGAATAAAATTCTGCACCTCCTGTTCTGATACTGGATACGTTGTTTCTGTCCCACCATTTTTTATTGTTCTGATATTTTATTTATATTTTTGGTGATATTTCGTTGTCAGTAACCTCATGCATAAATCATGATATTTTAATTTTTAGGTGCGTTCGTAATTATATAAATACGTAGCACCTATAGTCGTCGCTTGGTCCGTCCGTCTGTCTGTCTGTCCGTCCGTCCGCATATAACAACTCAAAAACTACCCAACCGAATGGTTTGCAATTTAAAATATATTATCTTTGCAGAATTTTGTCGAGACATTTCAAATGTTATTAAAATCGAATCAAAACTTTAGGAGATATTAATAAAAATATTTATTAAGAAATTTGAAATTTTTTTTTAATCGGTGCTTTTTTGTTATAGGAGCTTCCGAAGTTTAATCGTCAAGCAACCGAGATGCTTATTTTATGACAGAAATTAATCTGCAGACGATAGAATTCATTTCACAGAATTAGAAATCATCAAGATCTGAATATTTATATAACTAGCTGATACATATATATCTGAATATTTATATAACTAGTTAAGATATTTGTATGAACAGTGTCATAAAATATATACTTAACTAGCTGTTTAACCCGTTCTACGCACGGGAGATCATGAATTTAATTCTAAAACGTGCGTACGAACGCACCTCGTTTGTAACGTTTGACGTACAATTTCCAACTTGTTTGTTCTGTTAGGGTGCCAATCATTATCTTTAACTCTCAGAATGCGTTTCTATATTTTGTAGCTGATGAAATATAATTCCAGTTGTTTAATATTATTGATCGAGTACGAGTTCTTACATTGCAAGGTTTAACAATAATTTGTTTAGTTGCATTTTAATCCATTTAAATCTGGCATCCTAATAATGGGACATGTATTTACTTTCCTGCTACTTTTATGCTTTAAAACTTACATTTGCGAATAATAATGATAACCCATGTCTTTACATTTACTAATATAATTTCATTTAAGGTTCAGCATTTAGTAACATAGCAAACAAAAGTTTGCTTAAAATTCTATACGCCGTTGTTAAGATTGTTATTTCAAAAACCTGTTTTATCTTCAAATAAAAAAATATGGCTCTTTTTCCAAAACAATAATTTACGATAAAAAAGGGGAAAAATACCAGACAATTTTTATCTCTATTTAATGTTATTGTAAAACGACATTTTACGAGACTTTTTAGACTTAAAAAAAGAATTTTTCTTAATCTAGTAAAATATAATATAACCACGAAAGAAAATATACAATAGCTTCTTACGAGTTACCCATGATTCAAAAAAGCGTTCGTTATCTTTAAAAACCTCAAAAACAAATGTATTTTCTAGAGTAATAAGACTTTACAAAAAGCATTTAAGTTTCTGCAGATGCCATCGATTTTCAGAAACGTTTCTGAGTAGTTTTTATAGTGTATTAGCCAGTTTTCTCAACCCGAAATGTAAGTTTTTTGGATTCTATCGATTCTCAAATAAACATTTTCATATTCAACAAGAAAACTTTCCAGGCAAACATGGTAATTTAACAGCAGTATCATTAACATTGAACGTAATATAATTTTTCATTCTTGCATGTATAAATTCAATTACGTAGCTGAAAATATTTAATTGAGAATAAATAGCATCCGAGAAATAAATATTCCGGTTTGAGAAAACTGATTAACATACTATGAAAACTACACGAAAAGGTTTCCAAACATTCGTAGTAGCAAGAGATTTTATAAATGCTTTTTTAATTTTAATAATATATTGATTTCTGTGGTTTCTAAAGATGAAGAAGGATTTTCGGAGTCGTGGATAACTCGCAAAAGGTTTTTCATATTTTCGTTCGTGGTTGTATTATATTTTCGTAGATTAAGAAATATTTGTCTTTTTTTCCAGTTCTCTTCTAATGTCATATTAAGAGTATTCAAAATAACTTTATTCTTTAGATTTCAGTAGAGAATACAGTCGTTTATTTTCAATAAACCTTAATTTTTGTCATTTTGATAGTTTTAATTTTATAATACCTAAATGTATTTATTTCTAAAGTGAAAGAAAATAATCCCTCGCGAAAAGTTTAAAACTTGTAAATTTGCATGTGTACGAGCTTCTATGATATAGCTCCAATCAGATGGAAGTTACGATGAATAATTTAATATTTATTTTTAATTAAATTTATACTCTCCTTTCCTTAAGTGTTGCCATTATTATACACTTCTTTAACTAAAATATATATTTTTTAAAAAACGATATGCTTTGCACAAGTAATTTGGAACCTATTTTGTTTATTTTACATTCAACAATCTTTTATTATAGAAACATAAAATTTAAAACGATATTAATCTCAATTGATAAAGTATATATCTATATACTATATCATACCTACACTGTATTTAAATACGTGTGTTCTATGTATTACGAAATATTTTACTTTGAAAATATTTGTACCAAAACATTATACTCAATTTACAGTTTAATAATGTAGTTACTTAAATTATCGTTGGTAATATAGTCTACGAGAATGACTACATAATTATACACAAATCATACTATATTTAAAACCAGTTACAAAGACAACCTTTAATTTTTAAAAAGTCCGCAAAGTTATATAAGATATAATATGCTTCGTTCGAAAGTAAGTTCAAACCCATTTTGTTTAGTTTATATTCAACCTTCCTTTATTTTAGAAACTTAAATTTTAAAACGATATTAATATCAATTAATAAAATATATATATATTCTATGATATCTAAATTGTATGTAAATACATACGTGTCCAATGTATTACAAAATATTTTACTTTGAAAATTTGTGTAATGAAAAATTATACTCAATTTATAGTTTAATAATATTGTTATTTTAATTACGCTTGGTGCTCCCATTCTTGGTATATCATCCACGAGAATAACAATATAATTACACCACAAATCCTATTAAATTTAATACAAGTTACAAAGGCAAATTTTAACATGTACATTTTATCAGAAATTAGTATATATCGCTTTCAAGAATCGGATATTTGGCAAGACTAAACACAAAGCGCGAGTTTAATATTCTTAGGAATTTATATCAATTAATGTAGGAGAAAAATAAATACTTTCGCTTTTCCTTTAGATTCTTGAGATAATGAAATATTTTTGAGGCAGTCTGTTCAGTATTATATGAGGCAGTATTTGCTATCATTACATAATTAATCTCATTATTTTTAGTTATGGAAAGAACATGAGACATTTGAGAAAATGTTTTCCAATTAAGTGGGATTGTCAGTCTTCATTAACTATGCAAGCTAAGTCATGAGTCAAATGCTTGCATGACTCCTGAAGTTAATTAATGAACTTCCAAGTGATTTATTCATTAATTCTCATAAAGGAGAATTATGGACGTAGTTTTAGAGCACACAGAAGATGTTTAGATTTTCATAAAAGTGGGTAATATTGCATAAAGTTTGCAGTTATTTGCTAGGATAAAATAATTTACTTTGTCTAAAACTTGGCAAAGGAATTAATATCACATTTTCAAGCATGCACATAAGTTAGAAAATTTTCACAAAATATAATAAAAAGAGAAAATATTTAATAAAATTGCAAATTTATGAAAATTATATGGTAAAATGAGCATCAAGAAAATATCAGAACAACAATCTAAAAAGTATTTTTTTTTTAAGTTGAATATTTTAGCTCAATGCACTATACAGTGCATCTAAATAGAATATATAATTATATTGAAGTAAAAAAAAAAAAATCAAAATCTGAGATTCACAAAAATAAATATCAATAATGGTATTTGAAAATAATAGATAATTAACGGAACATGCAATATGTTTCGATGTAAGAAAAATAACTGTCAAATTTCTGTGCACGTAACTCATTTTTAGGCATATTTATAATCTTTGCTTGTAATTGGCTGGTAAAATTGCATTTTAGAAGTCGGAAATTATATTTTTCTAGAAACAATATAAATTGTTGTTTGTGATACAGGTAGTTTTAAGTAATTTAAAATTAAAGTCGAAATGTTTTAGTCGGCATATAATTTTATGTTAAATAATGTTCGACATTTTCATTTGTCTGTAACTGGAAAATATTTATATAATGTTGTGTAAATATATTCCAATTTTTAATTGCAGTGAAGTGTTGATTTGAAAATTGAAGTTGTTGAAGATTTTCAATTGTAGTCCCAGATGTATAATATTTAACTTTTAGAATTTTTAGATAGCGAGGGTAAGTTAGAAAAACGTACTGTTTCATCCCGAAATGTAGTTCACTTTTGTTGGTGGTGTTGGATTCATCAAGTTTATAGACTTTCGTTACCGATTTTGGTTTATTTCTGTTGTGTTCCATAAAAAAAATCCATCAAAAATGCAACCATAAATTTGATAAATGCTGTACAAACTAATATTGCTATTACATATAAATCTACAGAATTGGATGTGTGTGCTATTGTAAAATTTTTATAGCATATAATCATCAGGATCCAACCTGGAAAAGAAAGAATAAAAGGTGAAGATAAAATAATGAGAGGAACGTAAATTGAATTATGTGTTCATTAATACATTTTTAAACAATACATATGAATTTAGAAATATGCGTAATAGAAAATATCTTTCCAAAATAATAAAAATTAAATTTTTCAATCATTCATGAACGCTCTCATATCTTGCACAAATTAATCTAAACGTTAACAATATAATTTTATATGCAATTAAGCAGATACTTTTTCAATTTAGATGTTGTTTTCCTTAAAAACAAATGGCAGGCTTTTAACGTAAAAGCACATATTATAAATGCGATTTTTTATTTAAAAAAAAAAAAAAAAAAAAAAAAAAAAAAACTGTATGCCATTACAACATTTTTTAGAATTTACAACCTTTACTTTTATACATATAATGTAATAAAATATTTAATATGTTCAGTCTTAAATAAATTTTGTCTCATTTGCTTCTACATAGTATTATAAAATCTAAAATGAAATTATTAAATAAAAACTCATAAAATGAAATAACTATATGTACAGTCAGTTTAAAACCAGTCACTTTTTGATGAATGCCCTGCCTTAAAGTCATTTAAAAAATGCGAAATGTGTAAAAAACCTGTTCTAATCTAATGTCCGGCTTTTCTTTTTCGGCACGCATCAAAATGATCAATCTAGCGTCAAGCTATGCTATAGTTAGATTATATTTCGGACGCCCAACTAAACTTTTTCAGTTACGGTTATTTACATTCCGTTACGTGTGGTAAAAAAGGAATATTTTATTTTCCTTCGGGATATGTTTTAGTAAAAAAAATATGAGATTTTCTGATGGGCGTATTTAAAACTTCGCGTACTATGTATACCATATAAGAAAACTGAGTATTCAACATGAAAGAGTAATAATCATAGATAAAACTGAAAAAATATGCTTTTTTCTTTAAAAAGAAATATTAGAAACTCTTCAAACTTTAGGAAAGCAATAATGTTATTCATTATTCTAGATACTTTAATACATAGAAAACTATTGTTTTTCTTTTCTTTAGTAATTAATATAAAATTTTTTCTAGATGCGCAAACAAATGTAGGAATTGAAAGAAAATGTATTGACTAGTGCATAACATTGAATAAAAAAATTTGAGAAACCAGAAAATTTTATAAACCATCAATTTATGTCTTACATTATGAATAAAAATATTCCAGCTTCTTAATTTATTTCTTAATAGTTGAAGGTAGATTAGAAAAATTATGTAATAATAATATGAAATTTAGAAAAAAAATCAATAAAACTAACTCATTAAATTGGTTTATATGTAATTCTGTAAATTATATACAACGATACGTAGATTAATAAACAAAAAATACTGTTTTAGGTAGCTTTCATTACAAAAAAGTAAGAAGCTATCTATTGCTGCCGAAGAGAGAAAAGCAATTCCAAAATATTTCGGTGTACTTTCACCGATCATGGCACACAGAAACCAATACCACCTTCGAAAATATTGATTCATATATTATAATATTTAAATATATATATATATATATATATATAACACATGTGGGTGCATCCAGGCTGATGAATACAACTACATGTGTTTTTTCATATCCAATTCATATTTAATTCTCTTGTGGTCCAATTTTAAATTGTATAGGGTTCATATTTAATTTATTAATCCATTTGTATTTACTTAATAGCAACTCCAATTTATAATTTTTTTTTCACCTTTCTCTCTTTTTCTTTTTTAAATAATATTATTCAGGTATGTGTAAATTTGGCCTATTACCAATGAAGCACGAGCTATGGTAATATTATGATTGCACATGTTAAATATTTGATATGTGGTATTCTGTCTACATAATATCATTAATTATCTCTTTGGAGATTTAAGTAGAATGATCATAGAACTTGATATGTTTTTGAAATTCATAGATATTATAATTATATATATATATATATATATATATATATATATAACCATAAATGAAACATTACCATAACACCAACTTAAACTATGAAAAAATGATTAAGTATGGAATAATTAGTTCACAATGATAGTATTCCCCAACCAACTGAATATAGATGACAAAAACTTACTTAAAAGAAGAAGTAATTACATTAAAATCTGAATAAATGAAATTGAATGAATGAAATGAAATTCGTGGTATATAGACAGAGTTATCAAGTCCCAAATGCCTAAATACCACAAATAAAATGAGTGGTTTCATCATCATATTAGCCATAACATTGCTAAAGAATATGATTTTGGGACTACCATTCATAAACAATGAATCAAACCTGGGGAAAAATAAAAATAAATACAATATTTTAAAAAGGAAAAAAACCATACCTATAATATACAGATAAAACTTGAAATAGAGTCATAAAGTACAAAATCCATTTAAATTAAAAAATATACCAGTGCAGCACATGAACCACACATGAACACAACCAAACAGAGGGAATGAATTGCAAAACATCATTACATGTTGCCATATTTAGTTATAGAAAATGACTTACCATGTTGCCAGAATAGATGTTAGAATAATATGAATATAAGCAACAGAAACCGTGGTGCTGCCATCTATTAGGGTAAAAAGTGAATATGCGCTGAATAAAAATAGCATTGGATGAAAATTAATCTTTAAAAATTAAATCATATACTATCTAAAGATGATAGCAATTAGTTAAATAATAAATAAATGAAATTAATTAAAAAATAATAAATAGAATATCCAATTACATTAAAGTAATGGATGTATTAATGAATAATTCTATGTTAAAAATAAGATGTAAGATGGAAAAATTAATAATTAAAGCAACATAGAAATATATGTACTATGAAATGACATAGCAACTATTAAATAGCTGTGCCAAAAATGCAACATCACAAAAATTAAATTAAATTAAAATACTATATATTGGAATTAAGATACAAAGGATTTAAAATTAATAATAATTAAATATTGAAATTAATTATTAACATATAATGTTTCTTCTTACAAAATTAAACAAGAACGAAAAATCATGCGTCAAGCATAGATTATGTAGCACTTTCCAACGTTTCCAAAATAATTTTACAAAACATACCGTTTAATAAGCTAAAAGATAACATCTAAGTAAACAATTTGGAAAACGCATAACATATTTAAAAACATAATTTCAAGAATTTCCAACAGATACAATATTCGGAAAAATATCCGAATACTTTTATTCAGCCCTGTATATAATCTATAGATTTGTATATATACTATATAGGTTGCTAAATTTTAGTTTAGTTAGGAAACGCGCAGCACAGTTTAAAATTCTCCTTCTGGAGTTTCTGTCAATAAACGGAAATGTGTTCGCGAACTTTTCTGCTGCCCTGTATAGGATCTACAGAAATTATGCACACCACGTAATAGACAAAAAGCGACTTAAAATTAAAATCGCGTTCAGTAACTTAAAACGCACTTCCAGGAATTATTGTTAACAGACAGTAGAGAATTATTTTGTGTGTCCCTGTAAATGAACGATGACTGCTATACACACAATATTCTGTAGTAAGCGTCTTGCAATGGACCTTCGTGATATATATAAATTCCAATGCGTTTAAAATAGTGAAACATTATTTAAATATACCGCAGACGATTTTTCTCCATAGACGTAATGTAACGGAATTCTTTTGACTGTCCCTGTAAAGTAACTATAAGTGCTATGAACACCCTATTCCATATTAAGCTTCTTCTAATGCACCTTAGTGATATATATAAATTTCAATGCGTTTAAAATAGTGAAACATTATTTAAATAAACCGCAAATGATTTTTCCCCATAGACCGCAATGTAACGGAACTCTTTTGAGTGTCCCTGTAAATGAACGATGACTGCTATACACACACTATTCTGTAGTAAGCCTCTTGTAATGCACCTTAGTAATATATATAAATTTCAATGCCTTTAAAATAGTAAAACATTATTTAAATAAACCGCAGACGATTTTTCTCCATAGACGTAATGTAACGGAATTCTTTTGACTGTCCCTGTAAAGTAACTATAAGTGCTATGCACACCCTATTCCATATTAAGCTTTTTCTAATGCACCTTAGTGATATATATAAATTTCAATGCGTTTAAAATAGGGAAACATTATTTAAATAAACCGCAATGTAACGGAATTCTTTTGAGTGCCCCTGTAAAAAAACTATAAGTGCTACACACTTCCGTTGAAATAGGGAACATGCTATAGATAACGACAATAACATATAAAAATTGCAGAGCAATCCGAGCATATTTACGGGAGTTACAGCACGGGCAGACGGCAGACGGCAGACGGCCATACGGCCAGACGGCAGACGGCCAGACAAACCGAAGTCATAAGCACTTTTCAACTAGGTTGGAAAGTGCTAAAAATAAATACTCTTGATATAAGTGGTAAGGGTAGAACGTTTAATAAAATTAAAACATGTATTATATTAACACTTTAGAAAAGTATACATTATATTAGAAGTTAATATGATATATTGTCCACCGTAGGCATTAATCCAAATGCATTAGATAAAAACATTCTTAATATTAATGAATATAAATTCATTTAAATTAATTAAATAATGAATATGTAAATATAACTAAATTAATATACATATAAAAATATCACATCACAGTCCATTATAAAATGTGTAATATCAAACGTGTGTGTGTGTAAATCAAAATGCCCTTTTTTTTTTTTTTTTTTTTTTTTTTTTAAATATAAATAAACTATGCGTTTTTTCCATACAATTCCGCCACACACCTCCTCTATCCAACATCTACCCACCCAATATATATATATATATATATATATATCATTTGTGTCATGAGATTGCACTCGTATTTATGAAATGATTTGGATTTGATTAAGCATGTGTATAGTATTTATAAAGGTTTCGAGCGAGCTAATTGGCCAGCTTCATCCGCCACCTTGTGTAAAAATGGTGATCACTTAATAATTTCAAATTCAAGGCGAAACATTGCGAAATTTGGGGTCGATAACTAAATGCCCATAAATGAAGCCAGCTCGATACAGCTGACTAATTTGGCGAAATTCTCATTCCAATTCAATGTTGACAAGAACTGGGAATGAATCTTCTATAATGGGGTTTCATGCATTTTAGTGTCGTGCGTGTGAGTAAAATTAACTGAAATCTTAAAAAATCAAGTAATTGGGTTGCAATCATTTCCTACCAGTACAAGTGGGATAGGGTTTATTGAAATATCTCATTTTTGTTATAAAATAACTGTGTTGCGTTTTTACCTTTAACTGAAATATGTTTTTGAGCGTAGAATGTTCGACTGCATATCTTTCAACAGCATAAAACTAATATATATAGAAAATAATCTTATAAAATATGATTTAGTATTCTTTAAACGACTTCGCTTTCTAAACATGGTAAATCAAAGTATTTTTCATGAAATCTTTCATCTTCTATGTATTATAAATGTGTTAAAAATGCATACATAATATAGTAATAGGACTTTAAAGTCCATTCAGGTCATAAAACATTAACATATTTGACAATAATTCAAGTGCGTCAATTTTATTCACGTGGAGCATTTTTATTGCTGAACGATGAGCTTTTAACTGTTTACTAATGCAACATATTAACATTTTTAGGGTTTCGTTCATCTCACGAAACGCTATTCGTCCCGCTACGTTGTCTGTCCGTCAGAGGGCCGGTTCTCAGAAACTATATAACTTACAGACTTGAATTTTTTTTTTGTACTTATAGCTGAATACCTACTATGAAGCCGAAAATCATAAAATTTTGAAAAAAAAATCGTATTGTTTTAATATAGAGAGATAAAAAACCTAAAATCTAACAGCCTTTTCCTATTAAATTTAAACATATTTCGTTATAGCAGTTGCCAGCAATTAAAAATCCACAATAAAATTCTTTCTACGATAATTTATTTTCTATTGAAAGATTTCCACGTGAAAAATGAAAATGAAATAAAAAGTTTCACCAATTGAAAAAAAAGATTAATATGACATCATATTGGTAATAAAGCGGAAATTTTCAAACATTTCTCAATAATACAAGAAGTATGAGTATGTGTAAATACAGAAAGTAGGTTAATATGATATCATTAGAGAACTAAAGAGAAAATTAATCTGACGTCATATTGGAAGTTTAACGGACTTTTTCAAATGTTTGAGACTAATACAAATAGAGTATCCATGTGAGTAGTAGAGAAAGCAAGTAGATATAACATCAGCAAGTGATTATAACGTCATATGAGTTTGAGGAACGTATTGAATCATGATAAAAACCCTATTACGGAAATATTGCAATATTATAACGTTTTGAAGGTCTTTATACAACATGTTTAATTTTGAAATTGATTTTTGTTAAATATTGCATTTAGTCAACATGAACGATATTATTATGACAGAGTATAATAGCGTGCTTCGCCCGATATCGGACCGGTTCAAATTTTCGAAAAAAAAACGAGAAAAATAGACCGGTAAATTTTGACTTTATAAAAAACATGATTTTTTTTTTTTTTTTTTGAAAATTAAAGTTATTTGGATCTATTAAAGTAAAGATAAAGTGTTTTGAAAGAAATATTAAACGAAACCCTTTGTGCGATATTCGATTACACTTACCCACTTGTTTATTACACTTTTTTATTTAACTTAACTTGGTTCATGCATGCAAAGATGGAATTTTATCATCAGAATCGGAATTTCACTCAATTTCTGATGCTAGAGCTATAAAAAATTATGTACAGAGGTGTGTTTCTTATGTAATACAACATTTCAATATATTTAAACTTAATTATAAATTAAGAAATTAATTTTAAGGTATTATCCAGTCACAGGTAATAAATCGTCAAATAATCATTGTGGTTAGAACTGTTTACGAGTTACAACAACAGTGGAGTTAGTTGGCGTCAAACCACCCTCCCTAAAATTTGCCAATTGGCTGTGAAACTGCAACAATGAAATATTTTAAACACTAAAACGGAGAAATATAAATAAAAGTAAGGCGGGTAATATTTAAAAATATATACTATTTCATTATTTAATAGTTAAATATTAATTAAATTATGAATATACGTTGAAAAAACCTATTTAGAAATCCTGTATAAATAATGATTTTTTGTTTCTTTCCCGTTGTCGTATATTAGAAAGAAATAGAGGGAAAATTATAATTATTTTATAAGTTCAATAGTTTGAGCTTTCTATTAAGCATAAGACAAAGCGGCGATTTTTAAATAACCAGGGACCACGCCAGATTAAATTATTATAACAGAAATGTTTTGGAACTACATTAATTGCAGACGTGAAATTGGTGGCGAATTTTAAAATAAAAATTTAATGTTTATAAAAAAGTGAAAAAAAAAACCACTATTTTTATTTTTGTATAACAATATAATTTTGGAAAAAAATGATTAAAAAAAAAAACTTTAAGTTACAAACGTCGCTTTTATGTAGCTTAGCATTTATTTATATATATTTTAATAAATAATTCATAAAAGTAATTTCATTTTATGACATTTTTTTTAATTAGAAAATGTCAAAGACCACACTCAACTATTGCCCATCAATAATATTCGCACCTGCCAAACAACGCAATTTTATCCATTGTTTTTCCATGAAGAAATCCGAAATGTATCCCTTAGCATAAGAAGCCCATTAATAGCTTTCTACGGTTCATTATCATCTGATGAAACAGATTTCGTTGTCCTATTTTTGTTGTAGAAAAAGATTTTTTTTAGCAAATGGCGCCATCTTTTGGAGGAAATTAATATTACAGGGTCAAAGGACGTTCAGCTGACAAAACCATTTATTAAATGTTGGTGCTTTATACAGTACATAATAAATGGGTTCGTGCATAATGCCTGTGATAGGAATAGCTCACATACATATATTACAAGGTTTATATTAATATTTTATTGTAATATAAATTTCGCTCATAATAATTTTTCTCTAAACATGTCGTTTCAATATTAATTGCAGAGCTAAAACCCCCTATGTACGTACAGGGCTCGCAGTGTTCTTAACCTTTGCCACCACTATTTAAAAAAATAATCCCTGTGGTAAATCTCGTTTGAATATGTTAAATTAATTTACCATGAAGATTTTTGTTTTCAAATAGCGGTAGCAGAATTAGAAAAAAATAGAGAGCCGCGAGACCTGTTTATATATTTTACCATTTCATACAAAAAAAGCATTTCAATGTATGTTGCAGGAAGACCGAGTTTTCGACTAATTTTCCAGATTACATTGATCAATAAGTGAATCCTTTTAAGGTGTTTTATCTTAACTCGATTTATTGTTAAATGATTACTTCTTTCGAATTACTAGACAAGTACGGTAATTTTATAAAACAATTCTGATTTCTAAAATGCATATAGTTTTTTTTTTTTTTTTTTTGGTATATTCAAAAGTTATGTCGCAGTCGAATCTTTTACAAATTTCAACACATATTTATAAAGCCTTACAGATAGGCATAACTGCTTCATAACTGGTAACAACAGTAATTGAGGAAAATATGCTGGTTTCTTATATTATTTACACACTGTAAAAAAAAATTCGGAAAAGTTTCCGGTAGGAATAGGATTTCCAGTTGCTCGTATAGTACAGGAAACTTTTCCGAACCAACACGGAAAAAAAAACGAAAAAAAACGAAAGTTTTTTCTTTCCGTCAGGAAACTTTTCTTGTTTGATTCAGAAACTAATCTTTAGACACAGAATAAATTCCTGGGTCTTACGGAAATCTTTCCATTCACATAAAGAAACGTTTTGGTAGAACGGTAGAATAGACAGAAAGTATTCCGTTTTAAAAAGGAAAACTTTCCATTCACACTAAGAAATGTCTTGGTAGAACGGTAGAATAGACAGAAAGTATTCCGTTTTAAAAAGGAAAACTTTCCATTCACACTAAGAAATGTCTTGGTAGAACGGTAGAATAGACAGAAAGTATTCCGTTTTAAAAAGGAAACTTTTCCGAATCAGTCAGTAAACTAATCATGAAAAACTTAAAAATTCCTGTGTAGAATAGAAACTTTTTCTTTGCTCTACGGAATTTTTTTTCATTATGATCGGAAAATTTTCTGCATTGTAAAGAAACTTTTGTTTTAAAGAGTAGGAACATTAACAGATGAAAATATTGCTTTTGGACACTGTTTTGATATCCTTTTATCTCAATTAAATATTATTAAGAACTTTTTTGAATACATACACACATTTTAAGTATTTGTTATCATAAAATGCATTACATGTAATGCATTTTATGATAACAAAATACTTAAAATGTATGTATGTATTCAAAAAAGTTCTTAATAATAATTAATTGAGATAAAAGGAAATCAAAACAGTGTCCAAAAGCAATATTTTCATCTCTTATTGGTCCTACTCTTTATAACAAAAGTTTCTTTACAATACAGAATCAGCTTGAAATTTTATTTATTTGTTACAAGTATACTGATACGTTTAGCTCATGGGTATTTACATTTTTTTAAAATAAGTATTTTATACAAGGAATGCTAGGGAAGTATCTTTATAAACAAGAAGTAATTCTCGTAAAAGAAAAGTGTATAAATAAATAAAAAGTACATAATGAAATGGATTTTATGTTCATAAAATACATAATATACTTTTATTTTCTTTAGAATATGTGTATATGTTTCCTAGGGAAAAAAAAATTAATATATTTTAAGCGATATAAAAGAAAATCCAAATAGTGCCCAAAACAAACCTTTTCATCTGTTGTCTGTATAGCAAAGTGTGGACTGTACAGAGATGCCAGCTTATTAGTGCCAGAATATACATAGGTGTAGCCAGTGGTGAAGTGTGTGTGGGAGATGATTTCCCCAGGCACTAAATATTTAGGGGATGCCAAAAAACTGTTAAATAAGATATTAAAAACGGAACAAAATATTTTCAATTTGGACTGGATATTTAAAACCCACACTTATGTCATTGGGTGTAGCACAAGTATATGACATGTTGCATGCGTATGAAGTGTATGCAACTAACATTGAAGTTTTATTGATGCTGGAAAGACTTTCTATTGCTGTATATCCAAAACAAAGAACATACAAAACATTTTTTAATCACAATAGTGACCTCCTTAAAAAACGAGAACTTCTTTTAATTTACGCCTTAAAAAAAACAATCTTATGGTGTCGTCTTCGTTCTTAAGTTGCACAAAACTCCGAACTTTTCAATATGTACATCTAACTTTGACATTATATTTGCCTCTTTCGGTAACTTTTTCTCAAGGATACCAAAAGGGAAGTCACTTGGTCAAAATGTTTAAGAATTATGAAGTTTAAAGTTTGGAACTCCTAATATTAAACAGCTTGTGGAGTTTTTTTTATACAATTCAATACTTGACGTAATAATTTTATATTCATATATTTTATTTGAAGCTTTTCGAAATCTATTTCGATTAAAAAATTATAGATTATGGTTTATTTTATGGTTTAATTTATAAAAAAAGTGTATTTTTAAATTAATTAAAAAAATTAATTTTAATAGAAATAGATTTCTAAAAACTTCAAATATGCAAATCAAAAATCACAGCTGATTCCGCTAAGTAGTTTTTAAGTTATGCTTAAAACACTACCCACATTACAGTCTGATTTGCAACGATTACAGATTAGGAGTTACAAACTTTAAATTTTCATAATTTCAAAACTACTTGACTGAGTGAATTCCAGTTTGTTATCATAGGGCAACATTTACTGAAAAAAACAAACATGATGCCCCAATTAGATGTATCTATTGAATTTGCTACAATTTCGGCATGAATATGACCCTCTAAGCTTATTTTTTCTTTAATTAAATTTAAAAAGACAGTTTCCAGAAGAATAACTTTGTTTTTTACTGTGACAGTTTGGAGATTAAATGTTTTTTGTCCCCAAATACATATGATATTTCAAATTTGTCACTTTTTATACCCAATTTGTGTCACAGAGACATTTTCCAATTAGGAACATTGCTGCACCTAACTATTATAACCCAATTTGGGTGCTTTTCTGCTATTACACACACACACACAAAAAAAAAATCCAGAAACTATTTTATAAATTTTGAAAATTTATATAGAGCAGCATTGAAACTTTAATTTTTTATCTTTTATGTGGAAGGTAATTTTTTTCTCCTGTCTAAAACGCCATAAAATAATAATAATAATAAAGTAAATCTAAAAACTTTTGAAGTCATGTAAATTATAAGAATATACAGAATTCAGCTAACCCTAATAAATACGTTGATGATAAACAATTTTCAGAAGCCATACAATTTGAAAATGTACAAGACTTTGAACTTGAAGCTCAACTGAAAATTACATAACAAAAAGGCTCAGTAAATGAAAATCATTTTTTGTTAAAATTTAAATCAGCTATTTTTTTTAAAATTCAAAATACAATTTTAAAATTACGCGCTTTAAAGTAAAATAACCTTTACTAAATCATTAAAATTAATAATTAGAAAAGCTCATTTAAATTTTTGAATTTAAAGATATATAGAGAAACTCATTCACTTGTTTAATTTGAAATATTTTAATCATATAAACAGTTAAAAATATAGTTTAAAAATGGAGCAACAGAAAATGATATAATTTGAAAATGTGAATTCTCTTTTACTTTTGAAAACATGAAATAAATTAAACAAATTGTCTTGTGTTATATATCAGTTATTTACACTAACTGCAATTTAACAATATACTTTTTATTGACCTATTCTGTATAAAATATATACCACCTTAAATTACCCCTTTGATAAAATAAAAAGCATATAAACTCTTCATTACTAAAAGCTAAATCTTTTTGTTTTGACCAAATTTCTCGATTAAAAATCTTAAAATATAAAAGATAATGTAAGAATTTTATTCAGAAAAAAAAAAATGAAATTTTAAACATCCTACTCTAGATCTGGATTATATACAGTATTTCTTTAAACATACCTATTCCAGATTATATACACTACTCTGGAATACAGAATACATACACTATTCATTTAATGAAGTTGGAGCATATATTAAAAATACTTATGATTATCTGGGTATAAATTTCAATGGATCTGAAAAAATTATTCTTTGTTATTGAAATGTTTGAAAAGAAATACCAATTTTCCAGCTTTATGAGTCCTTTATAAGCGATTACAGAGTTTGCAATGAATTAAAGTTTGATTTTTTTTTTTATTTAAAATAAAAGAAACTTTTATATCAGGTGTTTGATTTTTTTTAAAGATTTTAAAACTTTAGTTGTTTATTAGTTTACATTTATAAGTAATTAAAATTAAAATTATATTAAAAAATATATAAAAACATTTCAGAGTATTACTAACCATGTAATCTTTATTTTCCGAATCTTTCCATAAATAAAGTATATTGGAATATCAAACCATTTGTTATTTACATGTGCACAATGAAGTCATGAGATATCAACATAAATAACAATAAATATACTTTTGATTGACCTATATTTATTTATTCTAACGTTTTACAAATCCTCACAGAAACTCTCCATGTTTTTGTATTAAAAAATTCACATAAGATTTGTACATATTTTTTTAACAAATAAATTTATGCTTTAATCTTTTAACATTTCTCTGCTGAGATTCTCTATTTTTAAAATAGAATTTTTATTTTTAAGTGTGATATTTGATTTAAATAAAATTCAAAAAGCAAGGATTTTGAGTTCTGTCTCTCCCAGTCCTTAAATTTACAACGTATTGTTGTCAAAAATAATATTTATAATGAAATATCTTAACCTAAATTTGAAAAAAAAAAGTGTATTTAAATAAATCAGTTGATTTAAATCAGGATTGAAATCAAGTTGATTTAAATCAATGAACTCTGATTAAAAATTGTTAGACTATACAAGTGTTATTTAGCAATTATTTAATTTAAATTGAGATTATAGTGCTGAAATATAATTTCAATTATATTGATCTAAATATTTTAAGATTTCTGAACTTTCTGTATTATAACTGATTAGATAACGTTGAAGAAATTGGCAATGAAACTATGCTTAGATTTCAAAAGATACCAAAATTTACCAATTGCTGTAAAAAAAGTAATTAAAAAAAATTCTTTCCAAAATCATGTACTTGCCTACAATATTTTAACAAAAGATTATATAAGTAAAAGTTATAACACCAATCTGGCGAATCAGCTAAATAAACTTATCAAAAGCCAATTTGATAACTTAAAACCTGCATTATATTTTGAAGAAATAAAATAAGGACTTGTGAATAATACTTATAAACTCTTTAGAAATTAAAAAAGCAAAAATATGGAATATATAAGCACTTACTTACAGTGGAAGTCCAGTTGTCAGTTAATATATATATATATTTTAAATATAAATTAAAATAAAAATACTTTTTAAAAAAATTCTTAAAAATTAAAGAAATTTTAAAAAATGTACAATACCAGTATTGGACATCTGTTTCCTGCTGGTGAAAGCTATATTTTGATAATTGTATAAAGGAATTTATCACCTCTTTAAATTTTCCATAGGTTACCATGGGATTTCACAATTAGCATTAAAGGGAAAAAAATGATGACACAGAAATATAGTAGAAAAACGTGATAATTTTACAAAATGTAACAAATAGAGATTTAGCAGACTATCAAATATTCGGCTGAGTACTAACTTTTTAAAAAGTATATTGATTACAAATTTTTTTTATCATGATTATTAACAAATAAATAAATGTTTGTGAGTCTTTTATTCCTCAATGGCAGATCACTTAATAGCAGAATATTAAAAATTGCAAATAATTCAGAAAAAATATCTATAAAATAAGAGTGCATTCAATAAAAAATCGGTCTTAGCAAATATGTATGTGCTATTTTTTTTTTACCTAAACTTATTAAAATAAATCAAGCGCATTTAATTTACACAAACATTAAATTGCACGTATTGACAAAATATAATTTTTTAAAAAATATATAAATTACTCGATTTTTTCTGGCTAACAACAAAAGACAGAAAAAATAAAACAAACATTTATACTGAAAAATAAAATTTATTTTCAACAAAACTATAAATCAAAATGTTTTAATAAAACAAATTACAGCACTGTATTTATGCTATGATTGCTATTGGCTTTTATTCCTTTAGAATTGATGCAGTTAGTAAAAAAGCCTGCCTAGATTCCGGCCTGATAACAGTCTTAATTAAACACCCAGTAGGATGCTACAGCAACGAAATTGACTCAGTTGAACATTTCTCCGAAAAAAGTGTCACACCATCAACATACGAAAACACCTTGACGTCCTTTCTATCATCCTCATTCTCTATTAGGCAAGGATGATCTGTTCTAGCTGTAAGGCGACATTGATCACTGCAGTATTATCCTGTAATAATAACAGTAATAATATTAATTTTTTTTATTGTACTAATTGCTAGTGACCATGTATATTTAAAAAGATAAAAAACAGCACAAGAGCAAAGAATGATTAAGGGGACACTTCGTCTTCAGCGATAAGTATTTTTAAGAACAAAATATTTGAAAATTTTTCTTTGAATAAAAAATTCAAAATTCATAAAATTTTTAAAAAATTTTAAATTTAAGGAAATTTTTAAAAATGTACTCTACCAGCATTGGACATCTGTTTCCTGCTGGTGAAAGCTATATTTTGATAATTGTATAACGGAATTTATCATTTCTTTAAAATTTACATAGGTTACTATGGGATTTCACAATCAGCATTAAAAGAAAAAAAAATGGTGCCACAGGAATATAGTAGAAAAACATAACAATAATTTTACGATATGTAACAAATAGTGATTTAGCAGATTATCAAATATTCGGCTTTATACTAACTTTTTAAAAAGTATATTAATTAAAAAAATTTATATACATTAAATTGGAAATAAAATAATAAAAAGAAAAGTGCTCAGTCAAACTGATGGCATTGAGCTCACAGGCTATTCACACTATTTGCATATTATACTCTTATTTCAAAGAAAAAGGGGAGGGGGGGTCATTAGCTCCCCTATTTACGTCCTTTATACTTAACCAATAAACGTCCAAATCTAATCAGGGAAGCGCCTTATAAAAATAAACACCGGTATACAACATTTGAAGCAAATTGGATAATTCGGCATGAAAAAACTATTTATCTAAATTAAAATGGACAATTAGTCCCCGTTCCCCATTTATACTTAACCAACAGCCCCCCCCCCAAAAAAAAAAAACGAATCAGGGAAGCATCTTATCAGAATAAACCTATATAAAAAATTTGAAGCAAATCCGTTAATTCTGCATGAAAAACACATTTATCTAAATTAAGGGGAGGGAATTCGTCCCCATTTCCTCCTTTATACTTAACAAATGAACCCCCAAAACTAATGCGGGAAACGACTTATCACAATGAATCAATATACAAAATTTGAAGCAAACTAGATAATTTTGCATAAAAAACCCATTTATCTAACTTAAGGTGGATTAGCCCCTCGTTCCACCCTTTATTCTTAACCAATAAACCTCCAAAATTAATCAGGGAAGTGCCTTATCACAATGAAAATATATACCAAATTTGAAGAAAATCGGATAATTCGGCACGAAAAACCCATTTATCTAAATTAGGGGGAGCATTAACCCCTTTTCCCCCCTTTTATACTTAACCAAAGAACCCCCAAAGCTAATCAGGGAAGCGCCTAATCAGAATGAACTTATATACCAAATTTGAAGCAAATCGGATAATTCTGCATGAAAAACCCATTTATCTAAATTAAGGAGGGGGGGGGAGGGATTAGCCTCCAGTTCCCCCCCTTTATACTTAACCGATGAACACTCAAAACTAATCAGGAAAGAGCCTTATCACAATAAACCTCATACAATATATGAAGAAAATTCCAATAATTCTGCATGAAAAAACCATTTATCTAAGTTAGGGGGGATTAGCCCCATTCCCCCTTCATACTTAACCAATGAACCCCCAAAACTAATCAGGGAAGCGCCTTATCAGAATGAACCTATATTCAAAATTTGAAGCAAATTGGATAATTCTGCATGAAAAACACATTTATCTAAATTAAAGGGGGGATCAGCCCCCGTTCCACCCCTTTATACTTAGCAATTGGACCCCCAAAACTAATCAGGGAAGCGCCTTATCACAATGAACCTATATGCAAAATTTGAAGCAAATTGTATAATTCAGCATGAAAAATCAATTTATCCAAATTATGGGGGATTGGACCCCGTTCCCCCCTTTATATTTAACCAATGAACCCCCAAAACGGATCCGGGGAAGCGCGTTATCACAATGAACCTATATATAAAAATTGAAACAAATCTGATAATTCTGAATAAAAAAGTCATTTATCTAAAGTAAGGGGGGGATTAATCACCGTCCCCCTCTTTATACTTAACCAATGAACAACCAAAACTAATGAAGGAAGCGCCTTATCACAATGAAGCTAACACATGGGCTGATAAGTTCCTGGTCTAATAAAGAAAACACAACTTTTTAACAAAACTTTATGACTTTATAACTTTAATAAATAACATAACTTTAATAATAAATAATAATAATTTAATAAATAAATAAATAATAATAATAATTTAATAAATAAATAAATAATAATAATAATTTAATAAATAAATAAATAATAATAATAATTTAATAAATAAATAATAATAATAGTTTAATAATAAATAACAATTTTATAACGAAAAAGCTCCAAACAGTGTTCTAAATCATTGACTCGTTGTTTTTGGTCAAAAGTCAACACGCGCGGCAGCCACTTTGACAACAGCTTTTTCATAGACAAATGCTCATTCAAAATAAAACCTACACGTTTCTTGGATATCTTCAGAGTCTGAGCTATCGCCTGCAACTTCACTTTATGGTTCCCCAAAACGATTTTTTGGACTATTTTTATGTTTTCCGGAGTAACCACCTCTTTTGCGTGGTGCATCACTGGTGTCCGTACGACCACGTTTAAATTCAGCAAACCAGTCAATAATGTTTGATTTACCTGGTGCAGCGTCCGGATAATGCTTATCAAGCCAAGCTTTTGTTTGAACAGTGTTTTTTCCCATCAAAATACAATTCTTGAAATTCTTGTTTATGCATTTTTTTTTGTTTATCAACAAAGTTGTTCAAATAAAACCACTCTAACGTTTTATCCACACGGCGAATCATCATGACACCTTTTCTGCTACCTTTTAAAGGTTAGTATTTACTAAAAAAAAGCATCGGTTCGGCAATTGCAACGCCATCTGTGTGCCAGACCGGGAACTTATCAGCCCATGTGTTATATACAAAATTTAAAGGAAATTGGGTAATTTTGCATGAAAGACCCATTTATTTAATTTAAGGGGATTAGCCCTTGTCCCGCCTATATATTTAACCATTGAACCCCCAAAACTGATCAGGGAAGCGTCTTATCAGAAACAATCTATATACAAAATTTTAAGCAAATCTGATAATTCTGCATGAAAAACCCATTTATGTAAATTAAGGGGGGGGGATTAATCACCGTTCCTCTCTTTATACTTTACCATTGAACTCCCAAAACTAATCAGGGAAACGACTTATCACAATGAACTTATGTACAAAGTATGAAGCAAATTGGGTAATTTTGCATGTAAAACCCACTTATTTAATTTAGGGGGACTAGCCCCTGTTCCCCCTTTATATTTAACCATTGAACCCCCAAAACTGATCAGAGAAGCGCCTTATCAGAAACAACCTAATACAAAATTTTAAGCAAATCGGATAATTCTGCATGAAAAACCCATTACATAAATTAAGGGGGGATTAGTCCCATTTCGCTCCCTTTATACTTTACCATTGAACCCCCAAAACTAATCAAGGAAGCACCTTATCAGAATGAACCTTTTATAAAAAAAAATTGAAACAATTGGATAATTCCGCTTTAAAAAATCATTTTTCTCAATTGAGAGGGGGGGGGGGAATTAGTCCCTGTTCTCCCATTTATACTTCACCAATGTACCTACATACAAAATTTGAAGCAAGTTAGATAATGCTGCATGAAAAACCCATTTATCTAAATTAAGGGTAGGATTGGCCCCCGTTCCCCTCGTTTATACTTACCATTGAACTCCCAAAACTAATCCGGGAAGCGACTTATCACAATGAACTTATGTACAAAATACAAAGCAAATTGTGTAATTTTGCATGAAAAAACCATTTCTTTATTTTAGAGAGGGGGGGGGATTAGCCCCTGTTCCCCTTTATATTTAACCATTGAACCCCCAAAACTGATCCGGGGAAGCGCCTTATCACAATGAACCTATATACAAAATTTGAAGCAAATCGGATAATTCTGCATAAAAAACTTATTTATCTAAATTAAGGGGGAGGAATAATCACCGTTCCCCTCTTTATACTTAACCAATGAACCCCCAAAAATAATAAAGGAAGCGCTTTATCATAATGTAGCTCTATAAAAAATATGAAGAAAATTGGGAAATTTTGCATGAAAAACCCATTTATTTAATTTAGGGGGAGATTAGCCCCTGTTCCTCTTTTATATTTAACCATTGAACCCCCAAAACTGATCAGGGAAGCGCCTTATCAGAATGAACCTATATACAAAATTTGAAACAAATCGGATATTTCTGCATGAAAAACACATTATCTAAATTAAGGGGGGGGGGGATTAGCCCCCAGTTCCCTCCTGTAAGCTTAACAAATGAACCCCCAAAACTGATCAGGGAAGCGCCTTATCAGAATGAACCTATATACAATATTTGAAACAAATCGGATAATTCTGCATGAAAAACCCATTTACCTAAATTAAGGGGGTGGGGGGATTAATGACCGTTGCCCTCTTTATACTTAACCAATGAACCTCCAAAACTAATGAAGGAAACGCCTTATCACAATGAAGCTATATACAAAATTTGAAGCAAATTGTGTAATTCTGCATGAAAACCCCATTTATTTAATTTAGGGAGGGGATTCGCCCCTGTTCCCCCTTTATATTTAACCATTGAACCCCCAAAGCTGATCAGAGAAGCGCCTTATTGGAATGAACCTATATACAAAATTTGAAACAAATCTGATATTTCTGCATGAAAAACACATTATCTAAATTAAGGGGGGGGGGGGGATTAGCTCCCAGTTCCCTCCTGTAAACTTAACAAATGAACCACCAAAACTGATCAGGGAAGCGCCTTATCAGAATGAACCTATATATGGAATATTTGATACAAATCGGATAATTCTGCATGAAAAACCCATTTACCTAAATTAAGGGGGTGGGGGGATTAATGACCGTTGCCCTCTTTATACTTAACCAATGAACCTCCAAAACTAATGAAGGAAACGCCTTATCACAATGAAGCTATATACAAAATTTGAAGCAAATTGTTTAATTCTGCATGAAAACCCCATTTATTTAATTTAGGGAGGGGATTCGCCCCTGTTCCCCCTTTATATTTAACCATTGAACCCCCAAAGCTGATCAGAGAAGCGCCTTATTGGAATGAACCTGTATACAAAATTTGAAACAAATCGGATATTTCTGCATGAAAAACACATTATCTAAATTAAGGGGGGGGGGATTAGCCCCCAGTTCCCTCCTGTAAACTTAATAAATGAACCCCCAAAACTGATTAGCGAAGCGCCTTATCAGAATGAACCTATATAGAATATTTGAAACAAATCGGATAATTCTGCATGAAAAATCCATTATCTAAATTAAGGGGGGATTAGCCCCCCAGTTCCGCCCTGTATACTTAACCAATGAACCCCCAAAGATAATCAGAGAAGCGCCTTATCAGAATGAACCTATATACAATATTTGAAACAAATCGGATAATTCTGCTTGAAAAACCCATTTACCTAAATTAAGGGGGTGGGGGGATTAATGACCGTTGCCCTCTTTATACTTAACCAATGAACCTCCAAAACTAATGAAGGAAACGCCTTATCACAATGAAGCTATATACAAAATTTGAAGCAAATTGTGTAATTCTGCATGAAAACCCCATTTATTTAATTTAGGGAGGAGATTCGCCCCTGTTCCCCCTTTATATTTAACCATTGAACCCCCAAAGCTGATCAGAGAAGCGCCTTATTGGAATGAACCTATATACAAAATTTGAAACAAATCGGATATTTCTGCATGAAAAACACATTATCTAAAAATTAAGGGGGGGGGGGGGGGATTAGCCCCCAGTTCCCTCATGTAAACTTAACAAATGAACCCGCAAAACTGATCAGGGAAGCGCCTTATCAGAATGAACCTATGTATAAAATTTGAAACAAAACTGATAATTCTGCATGAAAAACCCATTTATATAAATTAACTGGGGATCAGCCCCCGTTCCCCCTCCCCCTTTTATACTTAGCAATTTAACCCCCAAAACTAATCAAGGAATCGGATTATCAGAATGAACATATACATAAAATTTGAAAATTTAAAATCGGATAATTCTGCATGAAAAACCTATTTATGTAAATTAAGCGGGGGGGAGGGGGGGGGGCTGTCCGGCTTTGATAACCTGTGAGCTAAAAAAAAAATTCTTTTACAATGATATTTCGGGTTCTGTGAACTCCAAAAATAGCAGAATTTTCAGAACATTTATGATTTATATGTTGACATTAAGACTCATTTGAACATTTTTTATTTCTTGAAATTTGCACAGTATTAACAGGTGCATTTAAATACATGACAAGATTTAGTTAAAGGAAAGCACAAATATGAAATAAAATCAAATTAGATATTTTTTTTTGTTAGAAACCCACATACAAGATAATTTTTATATAAATTAGGATGAAAAACAATACAGAAATGTAACAAAAGCTATTACAGGTTTTCTTTTTCTTTCTTTTTTTTAATTTTTAAATGAAGAATTGAAGCTTTATATTTTTAAAATAAATCCTCCCCCCCCCCCACCTCTACTGACAAAAATTCCCTGTTTGCTTTTTTTTATTCTATTTATTTTAAATTATTAGAAAAGATTAAAAGTCATTTTTTATTTTCAAAATAATGTGAGAAAAATAAAATTTAATAAAATAAATTTGAATATACAGGGTGGGGCAGTTGAAAGCTTCTGTATGCAAGCTTTTACAGCATGAATATAGGTAAAATCAACCTCAAGGTATTAAGCATATTCTACTTTACGTTTTTCACAACTAAAATATTGTCTGATATTAAAAGACTACTGAAATTTATTTTACCATATACCATTATAAATTTCGTTATAGCACCCTGACATACATTTCTCAATTTTTTAATCAACATTATAGAATTTAATGGACATTCCTTTTTAATTGAATTTTAATACACTACAAATAATAAAATGTTAAATTGATTCTATAATAATGTAGTACCTGAAAAAAAAAGACAATATATGATTCTGATATGGCATCGAACACAGAAAAATCTCATGAATTTATTTTAAGATCATAGGTATTTATTGATATCTTCAGTGTTGAATTCAGGCATTTTTCTCCGAGAGGGATTTCTGTGGCTCCTGGGGGCATATTATAGAATTCCGAGGGAGGGGGGGGGGGAATTGCACTTTTTGACCATTAAATCATAAAATCCGAAATCTTCAGAAGGGGTGGCCATTTCAATGCTCCGGGAGAGAGGAATGCCCCCCCCCCTCCCCCGGCTATCTCCTGAATTCAACACTGGATGCCTTACAGAATTAAACAAATAAACAAGTACCTGAATTTAGAATAAGTTAAAAACTATTTAAAAAGCAGTCTACAAAAATTGAGTTTTTATTAAGATAATATCTAAGTTAGAAATTTCTGGCACATCAAAATATTTTTTTGATTGGGGATATTTTTCTCATAAAAAATAAACTGAGCGAGAAATAAGATAATATGCATTTTATTTCAGGCTACGCAGCTCCTTAAACATGTTATTCGGTTTGATAATCATGCACTGTAAATATATGGATATATCAAATTCCAAATATTAAAAATCACATAAATTTTAGTACTTACCATTGCGAAGTTAGAACTACGTAGAACAATTGTCCAATATTTAACAACATGGCGTAGGTCTTCTTCATCGAAAATCTCGATTCTGTTCTGTTATCAATCACGTGACGCCACGCTTTTCATACGTCAGCAGAGAGCGAGACTGCGCAGTAAGTCCGGTCAATGCTATTTTCCTAATTTCGGAAACTAATACGATATAAAAAGATTATTTTTATGACTTTAGGAAAACTTTCTGTTGTGATTCGGAAAAAATATTTTATAGGTTGTTTTCCGTATCGTAAAGGAAATTTATCTTTTACGAAACGGAAAAGGGTTGGAAATTTTTTACAGTGCACATGTACTTGATACGTATAGCTAATTCATCAAACAATATTAAAACGAAAAGAAAAATCCCATTAATCAAAAATCATTCAATAACTATCGGTTATAAAATACTTTCTATCTTTACGAGAAAATTTTTAAGAGTTATCCATCTATGATGAAAGAATATTTGTAAATAATACTGGTGCTGGCTTAAAGAATTCTCTTTGTACAGGCAACAATCTATAGTCGCGGCGAGTCATCACAATTCTTAACATAGAATACAAATAATATACAACAAGAAAAAACTCTAGAAAATCGCAAGAATCACAGAAAATTTTTAATGTATGCGCATTGTGTATTTATCCAGCGTATGCATACAAGGCCGTCTAATCCCGTGAATTGGCTAACTTCGTATGTTTATGTGTAATGATAAAAACTTGCCACGTAAGTTTTTGAGCCATACCGCTCAGCGACGTTCCCTTATTGCCTTATCATATATTTTAATACGAGCAAATCTTGTGTGTGGTTATATATATATATATATATATATATATATGCAAATCTTATCTTATAGAACGGCTCTAACGATTTTGACGAAATTTTGTGTCCTACCGTTTCGGGGCCCCAGAAAACGATTGGGCTAGGTCATATGTTCAAGAAAATTCGATTAGTGGGTCATTTTGGTTCATTGTCAAGCTAATTGTATCTAAAAAACGGTTCAAGCGATTTTGAAGAAATTTTGTATCCTGCCATTTTCGGGCACGAGAAGACTATTGGGCTGGGTCACATGTTCGAGAACTTTTGATTAGTGGGTCATATTTGGGTCATCGTGGGTCAAATTAATTTTATCTAAAAACCGGCTCTAACGATTTTGTTTAAATTTTGTATCCTACGAGTTTCGGACACAAGAAAATCATTGGGCTAGGTCACATGTCCGAGAAAATTCGATTATTGGGTCATTTCGGGGTCATTGTGGGTCAAGCTAATTTATCTAAAAAGCGGCTCAGACTATTTACACTAAATTTTGCATCCTAAGGTTTTCGGGCACGAGAAGACTGTTGGGCTAGGTCACATGTTCGAAAAAATTCAATTAGTGGGTCATTATGGGTCAAGCTATTTTATCTTAAAAACGGCTAAGACTATTTACATGAAATTTTGCATCCTATGGTTTTTGGACACGATAAGACTGTTGGGCTACGTCACATGTTCGAAAAAATTCAATTAATGGGTCCTTTGGTCATGGGTCATTATGGATCAAGTTATTTTATCTTAAAAACGGTTCAGAGGATTTGAAATAAATTTAGCATCCTACAGGTTTAGGGAACGAAAAGACTATTAGGCTAGGTCACATGTTTGAGAAATTTTGATTAGTGGGTCATTTTGGTCATGGGTCATTATGGGTCAAGCTCGTTTATCTTAAAAACGGCTCAGACTATTTAAACTAAATTTTGCATCCTATGGTTTTCGGGCACGAGAAGACTGTTGGGCATCACGTGTTCGAGAAAATTCAATTAGTGGGTCATTTTGGTCATGGGTCATGATATTTGAACTCAAATTTAATTTTGACCGAGCATAGCCTCGTGTCTCTAAAGTCCCCCAAAATATTCTAGCATAAAATATAACTTATAACGGATATCTTAAATACCTCGTGTCGCTTTTTAAAAAATTGACTGTTGAACTTTCTTTTCTGTACTTTCGGTTAACGGAAAAAGCTTCTGACGACATCACTTATAATCTGACATATTCTCAGTATTTTGGTTTATATGTGCCATATTGACTTTATTTCTGGAATTTCCCAAACAATTGTTTCGTTTTAGATTTCGTTAAAAGACCCACAAAATCGAAATTTTAGGATATTTGTCAACCTTATCGAGTTTTATACAGTTTAATAGACTGCTTATTATTGACTAGTTTGTAAAACTATTTTTATTTATCTAATTTAATACCACGAAAACCCGCTATAGATTTGCCTCCAATAGAGGGTAGTGCATTAAATTTCTATTATGTCAATAGGTAGATTATACCAAAATTTCACTCTTTAAATTTTCTTTATGGAGCAAGTATCATAAATCTCACTTATGCTATTTTAAATTTTATTATATACGAACTAGGGGGCCTACCCCCTGCGAGCTACGCTCGCCAACCCCCGCTCAGACTTCGAGGCCTCTAAAAACCTGACAGCGTGCTTTGTTTTAAAAATATTGGTAAATCTGTAATTGGGTTGCCATGCTTTTAACGTTTTAATATGGCATTTTTTTATTATCATGGCCTGATGCACAGCTGTTGCGACAACTGACGACTGTTTTCGGGATTGATAAGGAAAATCAATTACACCTTGAAAACCAGCTTGTATAAAATGATTAGGTTTAAATTGTGGCTACCTCTCGGACTTTTATAACAACGATCTGTATTCTATTCTTCCTTTGCGTTTAAGGATGAGAAAAGTTCCATTTGCTTGTGAATAACATTAAGAACTACGGTATTGAAAAGTACTATGTTATAGACATTTTCAGTAACAGCTTTTAATTTTCTCTCTATTTTAGTGCACAATCATGCATATTTGCATATTATTTTAAATATGTAAATTATTTATTTTAATTAATATGTATATACGAATTTTCTAATAATTATTTATCATACAAAATTAATTAAATATTTTGTGCATGCATGCCTGCATTTATTCGGCATCAATTGATGAGATATTTAAACAAATTTGCTATCCACGATAATTTTACACCATGTTATGTTACTTGAATATTGTCCATAAGAAAATCGGGTACTTTTCCAGTATAGGGTCCTTTGCTTTTAGGTTTGGCGTAATTCGAGCTTCAAAAAAGCGATAGATTCGTTAATATACATAGATTTGTTGCCAAAAGTTATGAAAACAAACCCAATGAACTTTTGGTGCTTTTCTATTATAGGGGTCTTGACGCTTTTTTAAAAAGCTTGGCGCAATTCGGGCATCAGAAAGTGAGATTTGGTGCCAAATGACATAAACAGCCATGGAAACAAATTCGACGATTTTTTTGTTTATATGCGTATTTTAATTATACGTATATTATTATTGTTTTTTCTATACAAATTACTTCTGATTATATACAAAATAGGATAAATGACGTTTTACGCTAAACAAATTGTATAAATATTGAAAAAATGCTTCTGTATACGAAATGACAAAGTGAATAGGTTGACAGAAAGTATGTTGTCAAATTTCCTTTTCCGCCAAGGCTATTTTCTCTGTTTCGTCAAGGCCCCATATACTGGAAAAGCACCAAACTTTTATGCTTGTTTATACATGTATTTATATGTATATATACAATTTATTTGTAATTTTCTTTCAATTTACCTCTTTTTGTACATAAAAATAGATAAATGGCTTCTTTATATTAAATAAATTGTATAAATATAGAAATAATTGCTTGTGTATATCAAAAAGCAAATAGATTGTTAGAAAACATGTTGCCGAATTTCAATTCATCGCCAAGGTCACTTTCTGTATCTCGCGAAGCCCCCTAAATTGGAAAAGTAACGAAAATCATTTTAATATATAAGGTAATTTACACCTTAAGTGTGTTTCGAGTATAGTAATTTAATTATTTGTAGTTTTTTCTTCTATTTGTTATTTATGTGTAAACTATTAACATATAACTATAAACATTATTAAAAAAGTAATGCTACTGAAATATTAATTTGTTTTAAACTTTAATAGCATAAAGGGCGAAATAAAAGAGATAAAGGAGTAAAATTCATTTTACCATAATTGATGTCATACTCTTATTAAAATTGGAAAGAAAACCAAGCAGGATATTTTATTCTCCTTCCGTTCAGTTGGGCAATTATTATTTTATATATTCGTTTCAAATATCCGAATTAGTGATTTTATAAATTCGTTTAATTAAATTTTACAAAAAATATAACAAAATGATATCAATAAATAATAATTACTATTAATTCCTCCCCCCCCTTCCTTTTGCGTTTACATAAATGACGTCATTTGGACGAATTTATTCAAAATATTTTCAGTTTATAAATTAAATTAAAAGCTGACAGACGATTGAATCCTGACGATAGAAATGTGATTTTTTTTTCAAATTTTCCTGAAAAACATAATTTAATCACAATCTTGTCTTCATTATCGATTGAAATAAAAGATAAATTCAATTTCAATTTGAAAATGACGAATGAAAAGAAAAAAAAAATAATTCCTATCGGGATCCTTTTTGATTTTTTTCCCTTTTTTGTCACAAAAAAACTGAGTAATTAGTTGCCATCATTACAGAAATGTCATTAAAATTAGAAAAAAATTAATATCTCGAAAACTAATTCCAATTTCAAAATTCTATTACCAGTTTTGACATCCGCGGATTTTTATGGACAATTGGTATTAATTTCACCATCAAGCGTTTAATATTTTATTAAAAATGGCCCTGAAACATAATCAGTCGTTTAATCAGTCGTTTCATAAAATCGTTTCATAAATTCGTTTCATAAAATCGTTTCACAAATTCGTTTCATCAGGATTTTATATATATAGGGTAGATAACTCATTAAAAATAATTATTGCTCACAGAATTTAATGTATCATAAATATTGTTGTAAGTAAAGGGAATACAAATGTTACACATATCACTTTAAATAGATAACTTAATTTGTTTTTAACTTTTATGGATTTTGCCATATTTAAGGAAAGTTGGATTGTATAAAGACGGGCAGACGGAAATATAGATAGGCAGATAAACATAAAATTCGAAGCCAAATCTTAGCCACACTTTTCAACTGTTTCGAAGTTTTAAATATTGAATGACACAGGCTCTTTACCTGAAACAACCTTGTGGTACTATTTGCAAAGAATTTAAAAATATAAGTGTATTTTATTATTACGGCAAAAAATGTTTAGAATTGCACATATATTACGGCAAAATTATTTAGAATTACACATATATTACTGCAAAATTATTAAGAATTACACATATATTACTGCAAAAAATTGTTAGAATTGCAATATTTTTTTGGTTTTATGTAGCCTGAATTTTTTTCAAAAATGAGCTAATTAATATTGGTTCTAAAAATTTTAAGTTTTCAAAAGAAAAAAAAACTAATTTATTTATTTATATATTTACCTTTAGTACTGTTGTCGCAGACGCAGCAGGGTATATTTTTAGAGCAAAAATGGCGATTTTATGCCTGGGAAACCCGGCGATTTTGGCGAGATTTTGCTTCGTATGGCAACTCCGTGGAGCAGATTCTGTATTTTTTATAATAAATTAAATATTGTCTATTTCATAATAAATTAATCATTGTGTGTGTTTTATAATAAAATGATTTGTGTGTGCTTATAATAAAAGTTGTGTGTCCTAACAGGTACCCAACACGGTGTTTTCTCGCCAAAATGACGCAAGACAAAAATCGCGGTGCGTCTGCGCCAACTGTTCCTTTTTTTTATTATTATTCTTTTTAAAACTGTATATTTACTTAAAAATTGCAATAGTTTTTTATGAACTGAGTATGAGATAAAATCTGTAATGTGTGTAATTTATTGCAATACCAAAGTTTAAATGTTCATTTCACATTTAATAATTTTAATTTGTTCATTTCAACTAAGTTTATTTAAAAAAATAAAAATTAATTTGTATTTTGAAATATAAATATTTCAATTAAAATAATCAATTTTGCACTTATTTCTTTTAAATCAATATTATGCATTACTTGTGTTTTCATGCTTATCATGCAAACTGTAAACGAAGAGGTAACTAGACTATTTCAGATAAGGTAGCTGAAAAGCAATAAGTAAGAAAACACGTACACACATCTCGTCAATATGAATGAGAATTTCGCCAAATTAGTCAGCTATAGCCAAGTTGCCTTCATTTATGGCAACCTATTTTTATCACCAAATTTGGCGATATTTCGCCAAGTGCGCCAAGCTTGGTGGATATGAATAGAGAATGTGTTAAGAATATAAAAGTTGGAACGATAGTTAGAACAATCAAAGAAAATTTGCCAAAAACACATGTCCACTGAAACTTATAAATTAAACCCGTTTATAGAAGAAACTGTACGGGATCTGTTAACAAAATGTCAGCCACCATAAAATTTCAAACTGCTATATCTCAACCATTTTTATGATCGAGGGATGCTCCGGAATCCTTGGATCCAGGCCAAACATTTAACGGAAAAACTTTTAGAGTTTCTATTTTGTTTTGTACAAATTTTTGAATTTGAAATCTTTAAGTGGCTATCACAGCTTCCCCTTCAGGTGGAATATCTCCAAATTCAACTGGAACCTGCTAGCCACAATCAATAACCTATAAATGAAATTTGGTTCAATTCTATGCATAACTTCATACACTTTTCAATATTACAATAATGAAAATGGCACAAAAATTGCTATTACAGCGCCTCTTCCGGCTTAATATCCTCAAATTCAACTGCGACCTGCTGGCCGTAGTCAAAAACCTATAAATGAAATTTGATTCAATTATATGCATATCTTCATACACTTTTTGATGATACAATGATTTCGTTATCTCATTTTCGTCATCCAAAGTTGAGTTTTATATCCCTAAAAGAAGGAAAAATTCGGGAAACATTAAAAAATGATAAAAAATATTACTATGCTGGTTTTTGACGATTTTTAAAAGAAACTCATCACGATGCGAAATTTTTGGACCGCTTGGGATGTTTTCGCTTTGGCTTAAATGCGAAACAAGATGCTAGGGGAACAAATGCATGTCTCTGAAAGAGATTGTAAGATCTGTTTAACCTTAATTCGTTTTCGATATATCATAAGTTAACAACTTTTCAAATTTTTACTCTACACAAAACTTTAATTAATTAAAAATAAATAAATAAAATAAATTTAAATTCCTTTCAAGTAAGATGCCACTAAAAACGAAAAGATAAAACGTTTGTTAAAATAATATATAAAAGACATGGTCATGTATACATTTAAGCTTTTCTCAGACAATATACAATTTCCAAAATACATCCTTATCAAACGCTAACACGCATGCTTTCTAAGAAAATGCTTTTCTTTCTTTCACAAGGCTTACAACAAAAATGGTAGAAAAAGCAGAAGGAAGAATGTATTTGTTGGAAAAGATCCAAATTATGAAACATATATGCTGTTTTACACTCGATACACTTGTTTTTCTAAAGTTTCTTAATTCAGTTGCGGAAGAAAAATGAACGCATTTGTATTACTGGGGTAGAAGTAACTAGAAAATCCTCTTACAACAAGAAGGGAAACTAGAAATATATAAAACATTTTTTTTTCTGGAAACATTCTGCAGTTCTCCAAGAAAAATCAACTTTATTATGAAATATAAGTCTATAAGCTATAAAACAAAAACTTATGTTTAAATATTTTTCAAGATTGTTTTCTAATATATTTATATTTCCTCGCATCTTTTTACTTAATAACTTTGAATGCTTCACTTTTCTCTGCTATTCGTGTCTTAAATTTAACTGTAGTCTTCCTATGAATACCTCCAGAGATTTGAATAATTAGATAATATTTGTATCAAAATATTACAATGTGAATATTATATATACCATAAACCTTTATAATAAGGAAAAATAAGAACATATAGAACTTAAAATGTTAATCATTAAGAAAAGAAAATTTTGACATTTATAGTTTCAAATATGCTGTTTCAAAAGCTTACAACGCGTCAATTTCAAATGCATCGTTACTTCAAATGTGATTCAAATAAATAACTGCATACAGAAACAAAATCCCAAATTTTTATGTATTCAGCTTAAAAGTTACATTTTTGTACAGTCACATTTCTTTTCCATTAAAGATTACATTTTTACTTCTTATAGAAACAAGACCAGAAATCTGCTCTAAAAATGGGAATGCCGTGACTTAATTGCAAATTTTAGTGTCGCCATAAACAGTACGTTGCATGGAAGAAGAAGTGTTTCGAAAACGTTGACACGTCAGTATGTCCTCTATTATTATATGTTGCAAATGACAAAAAAATTTAAAAAAATGATCCCTTGGTGTCAATGTGGAATCACGAAGTAGCCGTCACATGGGAGTCACAATTTGATCACATTGCGCATGCGAAATTTGTGAACAGTTATGATGTCATAGTGACACAACTGTGTTAGTACAGTAAATAACTTCACTATTAGAGATACTAGGGAATCCATTCCGGGCCTCCCGGGATAGAGAATATAGGTGAAAACCATTTATTTTTTTTATTGAAAACTGTAATAGGTTTTTCGCATTTAATATTTTTTTAGATTGCCCTCTAACCCCGAAAAAGGGCATTTTTATATGAAATATGTCAATTATATATTCAAATAAAATTTTGAAATTTATTAAAAGTGGTGTTTTCGTATTGGCCTCGTGCCAGAAGTTAATAGCCGATAAATCGTTAAAAATTTCGTTATCTATAGATTTTTTTTATTATTCTGATAATTTCAACGGTTTTAAATACTTATTTCGGTTACAGGTTTGTTAAATTTGTGTTTTATTTATACTATTTTACGTATTCCTTAATGAAGTTTTAATTTCGTTATTGAATATTATTAGCTAGAAACAAATGCTGAACTTTTTATATTGTTTAAAGTGCAAACGGATTAATATTTTGTAATCGTCTGCAAGCGATAGAGATAGATTTAAAAACATCATGCTTGATATTTTATTTCAATGCTATAATAAATGAGTCAATTGCAATACAGATTTCAAACAAATTGCATTTGAAGGTAGATTTTTTTCCTTTATATAACGGTGTAAACATTAAAAATATGCGATGTTTAGAAATTAAAAAAAATTGCAGTAGCAAAAATCGCAAAACCGAAATTTCATCGAGAAGTGTTGCCATTCGCAAAATGACATCAGCGTTACGCACGGACACGTTTGTCCTTTATAATGTAGATAATATTCAAATGGGAACGTTAGTTATTACTTACCCACCATACGTAGTATAGGGTAAGTCTTGTAATCGTTTTGAAAATCGAAAACATTTTTTTGACGGATTTACACGTTTCAGACAGTGGAGATTCCGAAAAACATATTTTTAGAAAAAAAAAATTTGCCGTCCGTCTGTGTGTCTGTAAACGCTCTATCTCCCGAAAAAATTGAGATAGAGACTTGCAATTTAGTATGTACTTAGTATGTAATAATGGGAAGAAGCCTATTTAATTTCAATAACCTCGATTAACCGGAACTATTTTTTTCGGACTCTCGAAATATTCGTTCTGATAAAAGGTATATAAAAATCTTCGAAATTGTTTATTTTAAGAAAAGAATATAAAAATAAAAAAACATAAATTTTGCATAAAGCATGAAGTAGATCGGATAATTAGTTGCCGAGATATTTGGAATCCTATTTTCCACACTCTTCGATTTTTCATGACCCTGTATTTCATCCAAATTTCACTTTAAAGGTATATTTTAATTGGAAATTTGACGCTTAATCAGATGCAATAAACCGCTAGTTAATAGGATTATTATTTTTGGAGTTATAATGAAAAACCTCTTTCAAGCAATTCAGTAATCGAGCCATTAAAGTTTATGACGTCATCAAGCCACGATTTCATTTGAATTGCAATGCATTTTATAAGTAGTTTACACATTTTTATTTTAATATTTTACATTATGCATATCCATGATGCGTAAGTATTACGGTGGCCCCCAACGACTAGTTTATTTAGAAATCAAATATATTTTGGAAATTTTTATCTGTAGTCAAAATGGTCTACAAATTTTTAATTTGCGAAATATAAAAATAAATCAGTTGCTATAATAGGAATATAGATTAAAATGATAACAGCTTAATAATTCACCCTGCTCTGTTTGCTTACTCTATAATGATTAATAATGCATGCAAAGCATGGTTTTTAACACTTTCCAACCTAGTTGAAAAGTGTTTATGACATCGGCTTTTCTGGCCGTCTGGCCGTCCATCCGTGCTCTAATTCGCGTAAATATACTCGGACTGCACTGAAATTTTTGTATGTTATTATTGTTTACTATAGCATGATCCCTGTTCAAAATTAAGTGTACTTGTGTTTTTTTTTTTCTTTTTACAGAGACAGTCAAAATTATTTAGTTACATTACAGTCAATGGGAAAAATCGTTTCAAGTGCATTTTGATGAGGCTACACCATTTGAAATATGATGAAATTGCTATACAATTATGAAGCTCACTAGAACATGCTTTTTGTAGAATATAGGGTGCAAAGCATTTGTTATTCATTTACAATGTCACACAACGGAATTCTGTTGCACATCTTTCTAAGAGGAAAATATTTTGCTGTGTAATTTAATGATGTTTTATTATTTCAAACATAACGAAATTTATAAGCTTAGAATTTTTAACTATGGATTTCTCACTTAAAAGTAAGGTGTGCATTGTGTAGAATATAGGCTGCAAAGCATTTATTATTCTTTTACAATGCCACACAAAAGAATTCTGTTGCATATCTTTCTAAGAGGAAAATCGTTTACAGTGTAATTTAATGATGTTTCACTATTTCAAACATAATGAAATTTATATGCTGAGGTTTTACTATGAATTGCTCACTTAAAAGTAAGGTGTGCATTGTGTTTATCGTTCATTTACAGGGACACGCATACAGTATACGTGCAATAATTACAGTCTATGTGATAAGTTCGTTTTGAACATTGCTTTGCATTTTTAAGTTTAACTAAGTTTTTGAATAGTACTATATGTTGTGTATAAATTCGGTTCATCATACACAATGCTACACACGGGAATTCGTATGTATTACAGATTATGGGGGGGGGGGGGATTGATAAGGATAGTTTTTAATTGTGTTACGCGTTTTCCTGCTGAACGCTAGTTAGTAGACTTATAGAAGTTTTTGGAAAATAAATATATTCATATACAGGGCTACGCAAAGAACAACGTGAATTGTCGTTTATGGTTTGTAATTACTGGACGTTTGTTTTTTACCTGAATTAAATTTTAGCTTAATATGGAGTGTGTACAAAAGTCTTTAGATAATATACAGTATTGTACAACATAATTCGAGTGCATTTCCATCGATTGGCTAAAATTGCTAAATTTGAATTTTCTAAATGAATTAAATTTATCATGCTATGTAATATACATCTAAATCCATAGATCATATAGAGAGCTGAACAAAATAATTAGACTACATATTTGACTATGGAAGGTAATTAGTAAAACTGGACATTTAAATGTGTTATATGTTTCCTATACTGTTTACTTACATATGATCTTTCAGATTATTTAATGGTGAAATTTCTTTACAGTTTTCTAGATGTTTTAGAATGTGTTTCATAATCTATGCTTGACGCATGATTTTTCGTTCTTAGATTTTTTAAGGTTACTAAAATTTACAAATATTTTAATTTTAAAAAATGTGGGTGATGACTTGTGCTACTTATATTTTATTTACTTTTGGAAATAAATTTTATAAAATAATATTAAAAATATAAAATAACTGATGAAGCAGCTTCTCATTGTATGTTATTGAAAGTAACTAATACCAGATCAGATTAAAAGCATTTGATACTGACATTAATACTGCGAAAATTTCTTTAATGTAAGCATTTTTATGATGTGACAGGATTTGATAAATTAGGATATGTAATTTTTATTAATTTTAAAGCTATAGTAATTTAAGGAAACATAACATCTTTAAAGCGTTAAAAAAAACACAGAATTTTTATATTAAATGAAAAATATTTTAGCTCTGAACGTTTTGATACCAAATTTATTTTTCAGCAATTTAGCGTTTCAAAATTATCATATGAATGAATGAATTTCTATAAGCTCTTTTTTAATTGAAAAGTTTTAAGTGTTTTTATCTCAAATATTAATTTTGATATTGTAAGCAGGATTTTTATACAACTAGTTTATGAAATTTCTTGTTTTTTTTTAAAAGAAATCTACAATTTTCTACACACTGAACTAAACTCTTTTACATAAATAAACATTTAAAGTTAAAATTTCAAAATAAATAATAATAATAAAATAATAACATTAAAACATTTAAACTATTTCTGGACATATATTTTTACTTTCTAGAAAATAACTAACATCCTTTTAGAAATAATTATTGCATTTATAAGGTAAGGAAATTTCTGTTATTTTTATTTAGTAATGATGAAGCAGTACCCTAATATGTATTCCTAAATAAAAGAATTTAAAACTTTTGAATTAATATTTTCGTCCTGGCATCGTAATAAAAGAACACGTCTTTACATTTACAATTCTCACTTTATTTATGTTTCAGCATTTAGTAATAATAATCAAATACGTAATATAATATCGAAAATCTCCTGACTGTCCTAAAGACATACGCGGCTGACCGCTACGTGTTTCATTTACCAATTGGACATGTTTATTTTTAAAATTATTTTTTCGAATAAAACTGCATAAAAGTTATATTTTTAGAAAGATCGTAAAAGAAAATGTGCATTTTTGGAGATATTGACATTTAGATTGTCACTCCTAACGTAAAAAACCGCATGAAAAAGAATTGCATTGATTGTGATTTTAGCATTTCGAAAACCATGGTGAACATTACGCACTTATATCGCATGCAGAGAACAATATCAGAAAAGATCTTTGACGTCATTTCCTTATGAACCAAAGAAGTTCGGTTCTTTTACGAACTACAAGTTTCTTTAACGTGTAATCTATCACTTTAACCAATCTAACTGTTTTTAACTAAAGAAAGTCTGTACTCATTTATATATTTGAGTACAGAAACTTTCCAATGGTAAGAATCGTTATAAAAAAATTAAATGAAATAAAACTTCGTATCCTCTTTAATAAAAAGCTATACGTTGCTGACGACTGGGTTTCTCGCTAATAGTTGTCACTGATTAATCTCCGAAAATGAAATAATAGCTGGAAAAGTATTCGTCAGAAAATTGTTAGACAAACTGAGTTAGAAAGGTAAAAAATTGTATTTTTCTTGATATAAATTTCAAATCTAAGGATTATGCCGTTTTTCAAATATTGAATTTCAAAAATTACCAAATTTCACAATGGAGTACCATAGCGAAACTTTCACGCGTAAAAAGATAATGATAACGGCAGTGTGTCCATATGGTTTTAAAACACAAGGTCAAATTCAAGCTCAATATTTCGTTTGATTAAAGGTGCGTTAAGAAAAATTGACCGGCGTAGCTTGCTAGTAATAAAATAACCTTTTATTCTGTATAATGAGAGCATTTACATATAATTTAGAGATCATTTAGATTAAACGCTTTTTCATTAGTATTTTGATTTTTAAACATTTTACACATCGTTCTAATTTCATAAAAATTATGTGATAATAATTCTGCGAAAATATTATAAAAGATTGTTTTGTTTTTTTAATTTCGTAAAGCCTTTTGAGGAATTACGTTTTCATGGAAAATTTTTTAAGTACGTGTACCGAAATAGTGTTACGTAAGAAGAAATGTGACATTGAAAAATTAAAAAATCGGTTTTTCAACATTTTTGTTATATGTATATCAGGAAGTATTACAAAACTACTGCGAAAAGATTCCAACAATTGTAAGCATAAGCTTAAATTATAAAGATCTATTTTTAAAGATTTTATTTTTCTGAAAATTATATTTTTTGAATCTTTTAAACTCCAATTAAAGAACTGATGATCATAGAACCTTGTATTTTGCATAATAAAAATTTTATGATTTTGTGATTTTGTAATGAATCTAAATTTAGTGAAATTTTTTAAACCGAAATTCGTATGTTGAAATATGAAACATTTTTTGCATTTTAGTTTAAAAATGATTATAAAAGACAATAACTATGGGAAAGATTTTTAATATACATTTAATTTTAGGCTCAGAATAAAATACCGCAGTATGATGATATATGAAATATCAAATAACTGATGAATCAGCTTCTCATTGTATGTTATTGAAAGTAACTAATACTAGATCAGATTAAAAGCATTTGATACTGACAGTAATACTGCGAAAATTTCTTTGATGTAATTAAAAGCATTTTTATGATGTGACAGGCTTTGATAAATTAGGATATGTAATTTTTATTAATTTTAAAGCTATAGTAATTTAAGGAAACATAACATCTTTAAAGCGTTAAAAAAACACAGAATTTGTATATTAAATGAAAAATATTTTAGCTCTGAACGTTTTGATACCAAATTTATTTTTCAGCAATTCAGCGTTTCAAAATTATCATACAGGGAATGAATGAATTTCTATATGCTCTTTTTCAATTGAAAAGTTTTAAGTGTTTTTATCTCAAATAATAATTTTCATATCGCAAGGAGGATTTTTAAACAACTAGTTTATGAAATTTCTTGATTTTTTTAAAGAAATCTACAATTTTCTACACACTGAACTAAAATCTTTTACATAAATAAACATGTATCTACAATGCAGATTTATTAATATTACGCACAAAATGCATAATTTTGTATTGCTATTTTCAAAAAGCAAACTTTGGATTTACCATTTAAGTAATTAATTATTTAGATATTAGAATATGATATTTAAACCAGAGAAATGTGTTTTTCATCTAAAAAATGTACTGTCATACTTCATTGATAAGGTTTAAAATTGCAGATTTTCGCTGCTTAGCCAATTCCCAGCCAAAATAACTTTTTATTAAAAATTTTGCTTTGTAATAATACTTTCTGATAACTAGGTCATACTATTGCACAAAACTGCAAAGAAAGAAAGTAGGCTCGTCAGTTTAAAAATTATAAAAAAGTGAAAAAACATACGATCTGCAAGAATAATAAAACAAGTGGGTAAGTGTGATCCAAGTTCGCACAAAGGGTTTCGTTTAATATTCCTTTCAAAACTCTTTATCCTTTCTTTAAAAATTCCAAATAAATTTCATTTTCTAAAAAAAAAAAAAAAACTGTCTATTTTTCTCGGTTTTTCGAATATCTGAACCGGCCCGATAGCGGGTGAAGCCCACTATTATATTCTGTCATAATAATATCTATCATGTGGACTAAATGCGATATTTAAACACAATTAATTTCAAAATTAAACATGTTGTACACCTTCAAAATGTTAAAATATGCGAATATTTCCATAATCGGGTTTTTATCATGATTCAATACGTTCCTCAAACTCATATATTTACTATTCTCTATTACTCATATTCATACTCGCTTTGTATTATACTGAAACATTTGAAAAATCCGTTAAACTTGCGATATGACGTCAGATTTTCTTTTTAATTCTCTAATGACGTGTAATTAATCTGCTTTGTGTACATGCACACATACTCATACTCCTTGTATTATTGAGAAATCTTTCTATTTTATTACCACTATGACGTCAATCTTTTTTATTTCATATTAATCTTTTTTTTCAATTGGTGAAACTTTTTATTTCCTTTTTATTTTTCACGTGGAAATCGTCTGATAGAAAATTAATTATTGTAGATAGAATTTCATCATGGATTTTTAATTTTTGGCATCTGCTATATGGGAAAATGTTCAAATTTAATAAGAAAAGGCTGTTAGAACTTTGGTTTTTTTTCTCTATTTATTAAAATAACACGAATTTTTCAAATTTTAATATTTTCAGCTCTTCGCAGCTGATATTCTGATTTATACACAAAGTTTCAACTCTGTAAGTTACACAGTTTTCGAGAATGGCTCTGTGACAGACAGACAACGGAGCGGGAGCAATAGGGTTTCGTGAGATGAACGAAACCCTAAAAACAGATGCCGATATAAGATAAAAACAGAAGTATGACTTAAACGAATTCTTCCTAATATGGAAATTAAAATTTCAAAGAGTTAAAAATTAAAATTTCATTTTTTAAAATTATTATAACAGATTGAGACTGGCATACGAAAAATGTAAATAGTTAAAGTATACATTCTAGTTTTCAATAAAAATATTGTTCTTGATTCAAAATTTTTTTTTATAAGAAAACAATTACTTTAAAAATTTGTGCGTGCTTTCACGATTAGTACGGATCGTAATCTTACATTTTTTGCAAAGAGTTAAAATTTTAGTTTCCGCTTTTTTTATTATAAAAGATTGCAACTGAGAAACAAAAATTGTAAGTAGTTAAGCTTAGCATGCTAGTTTTCACTAAAAATATTCATTTTAATCCAAAATTATATTTTCGCACGAAAACAGTCACATTAGAAGACCATGCATTCTTGCACCATCAGCAGGATTGGAGTCACGTGACTCCGCCTCATAATGTAGTATTGCTCGTTTAATGAGCTCATACTCAGTACGTTGAGAACGTCAGAGCGTGCACCCCTAACTGTTCGGTTATAAGCTTGAGACGCTGCTCTCTAAAACAATTTACAGACACTTGCATTTAAATTTACCATGTTCAATGCATTTAAAACTAATATACCCAGTTTACAGAATTTTCCTGAAGTTGAAAAGCGTATTAAAATATTCTAACTAGAATTACTCTGAAAACTTAATGATGCAAATTTAGGTTGTAAATTATACTCAGCAGAGAAAATTCAGTTGAGTGACATTTCACTGACATACCCATGAATTATAATGTCTGAACTTGGAAACTTAGAACATAATTAAGGAAATGTAACTCTCCGTTCGATATAGTGCTTTAGATAATTCCTTATCATACAAAAATAGAGATTGTTGATACAGTGTTTAAACTGAAAAAAAAAATGCTAGATTTATACATATATATATGTTTTGTTGTATTCTAGTTCTGCTTTATCACTACTTATGATATATATTCCGTCATATGATACCTTTTAAAGTTTAGATTTATGTTTATTTTACATGAATTTTTTGTAGCTAATAAGTATAAAAATGTCTTCAATGTTTTAAAAACAATTTTATTCTGAATATTACAAACAAAATAATTGAAATCTTTAAATGTGTCATTTGATACCGGTACAAATAGATTTAACGGGAGGTTTCCCAGTTACTGCATGATATTTAGGTCTTTTTCAGAAATTTTAATTTTACTTAAATAACGCACATAGAAGAAAAATGTTTTTTGGGATTCAATTTATTATAAGTCCGTTATAGTGTGTGAATATTTTTATGTAAAAACGTCGATGTTTTAATCTATCTAAACTCTTTCAAAGTTTAATGTGTTAATTCAAAATATTCAAATACAGATAGTTTAGAATAATGTTTAAATAACAATGAGACACAGAAAACGGGAAGGGAAAGTAAGCACAATATTCTGTGAGATGAAGAAGAAAATGTTTGAAATTTATTACAGAATTGCAGGCCTGTGCACAATTTGTACTTAAATATATATCCCACACAGATGTACTACATCCAACCTTTATTTTCATTACATTAATTTCTGGTAGGCAATATTCATATCAGATAAACATGTTTGAACCAGGAATTTTACACCATGTTGAATGTAAGTGTTTATGCAAGAATGAATGACTCTAAATGGCTGGATCTATTTTTTAAAACACTTCGAAAATGATCGAATGGATATAATGAATTCTAATAAAGGAATATTGCTTTTGGTTTTCGACTTATGCAAAATACAAACTTCTGCTTTGATTTTCCACAAACTAGCAAAATTGGAGAGAGCACATATAGGCCAAAATCTCATGAGTGTGATTTCTCAGTCCACAGTATACTTCTCAGCATTTCTTTGCAATATAAATTCTCATGTAATATTCAAATGTTTCTCTGTGACTGTTCTAAAATATTATATTACTTCTAATGTGAAAATCTGTTTTCTTAATATTTAATTTAAATATCTCAAAAGTCACTACTGTCCCCTGTCAACAACCCTTAAATTGATCAATAAAACCATCAACAAATAATAATTATTAAAAAAATGTTGAAAAACGGATGCATTTATTATGAATATGAATCCCATGCAGTATAATAAAATAATTTTTATATGTGTGGAATATGTATTATTGGTTTTTGTTGGGTATATAATTGTGTCATTCACTTTTTTGGACACTACTGCCACCAGATGGCAAAATGCAGTCATTTTCAGTATTGTTTCCAGTATGGGAGCACATTGTGTTCTTATGAAGTTACAATTTATTGATGTTTGTTCACAAAGAAGTTTTTATTGACTGAAAAGAATGGGGAAAATGTAAGCGTAACTTTATTAATCAACACTATTGTCCCCATCGTTAATTTAAATATTTATGTTCATATATTAACCAATACCTAGCCATTTAATCGTAGGTTTCGGATGTCTTTGAAAATAACGCATATAACACTCCTAAAAAGTTATTTTTTAAGTAAAATGTTAAAATTGCAAAAAATGTCATTACAGTCCCCTGTCACTTCTGACGAAAAATGTCACTACTGACAATGTCTCTTCTGTCTCTTACAACTTGTGATTTGTCGGATAAAAACTGCCATATCATCTTTATTTTTCAATAAAGTTTGTGTCCATCTACTAATTGTTATTCTGCAATATATTAGTGTTTATTAAAATTTCAAATTCAGCACAATATGAGACTTTTAAAAATCAGATATCCTCAGAAAACCAACTGCCAAAAATCAGACTTATGAGATTTTGGTCGATATGTGCTCTAATTTGACGATATATTAAATTAGTTGGACGCCAAACATAAAATTGATAATATAAATGGAAATACAGTTCAAGCTAATTTGTTTTTTATTTTCGAAACGGTTTAAAAAATTCGAAATTATTAAAAAGTTCTACTTAGGGTCTTAAAAGGTCTTAAAAGGTCTACTTTAATCTAAAAAAAAAAAACATATTGTTAGCTTGAACAGTTTAAGCTTGTAGGCAAATTAAAAAAAATATGTCATTAAAATTTTTACAAAATTATATATTATATTTTGAATTAGTTTACTCACTTTTAGTTTTCAAGTTTTTTTTATAGTTGCAAAATTTTGACCTGAAATTTTAGATTTGTAAAGAAATATATGCATTGTCAAATACGACCATAAAGTAACTAGCTGTGCTCGAGAAATCTTTATCTATTTCAAAAACTATTTTATATTGTGAGTTTTTGTATCTTTTCATTTAAATATTAATCATAGAAATGAATTTTAACCACTCAAAAATATAAATTTTTAACTAATAACACAATAACTTCACTAATTATTTTAACATTACAAATATATAATGTAATTTTGTATGTTATATATCAGCATCTGCCTAAGGTTTGTGATTCTATAAAATTTTTAAATATTTACAAACACGCTTTAAAATTGATTTCAAAATTACGCAATTTGCTTTAAAAAAATTACAAAAATAATCTTATCTTTGGAAATCAAAATTTATAAAACTTATCTGTGTAGTAAATGGCATATATAAATTTTAATCTATTTTAATAAAAAAAACGTTATAAAATCAAAAAGTCTCAAATTAGTCAGCAAATAATAATAATAATAATAATAATAATAATAATTATAATAATAACTAAATAAATAAAATAAAATAAATACCTTCACCGCCATTAAAACGTTCTAAAGATTGTTATTGTTTAACTTTTGGAAAGTTTTTAAATTACAGGAAGTATAATGGTATGATAAATGTTTAAATTTTCGAAAACGAAACAGACTAATTTTATTTCATTTTAAATAAAAATTCATGTTTCGGAGATACAATTTCTGGTAAAAAATATCTTGCAACTTTCGATTTTTGTGCTTTGTTAAATATGTAAAGAAATATTTGACGAACTCTTCTGGAACTTCACGAAAGAAAAGGATATGTTTAACTTAATAATTTTGAATTATCTAATGCAGATGTCAAGAATTCCTCCACAAGTCGTCATGCTTGTGCGTACTTCGCATCAAAGGTGATGGATCCATGTAACAGGATGCGTAGAAGTTTAGCAAACTATGGAACTTGAAAACAATTTCCGTAACATTGGGATTGGACGAGCCTCACACAGGGTAAGGAATAAAAAGAAAAGCCCCAAAGCTATAAATTTTATCTTTTATAAATTAATTACAGTAAATTCATGCTTTATAAGCAAAGAATATTAAAATAATTAAATGAAAAGCAATACTAAAAGAATTTGTATTATATGAATTTTTATTTGATAAGGTATTAACATTAAAGTACAAGAAAAATAAAAAGAATTGCGTAAAAGCTATAACACAATATTTGCAAATACGGATTCGACTGCTATCCCAGAAAGCAAATCTGATTAAAACCAGACTGAACTCCAGAAAAGATTTCAGCCGATCAAGTTGCACTTGATTAAAAAATGTGTCAGAAGTAGAAAAACATTACAAAATAAGTTAAATATGTAAGAAGATGAATTGATTTCGCGGCCAAATGCATAGGCAGGAACGATATCATACAAATAAAGGGAATTAGCGAATAGAAATTTCTCAAAAGTAAAAAAGTAAGACAATTTAAAATTTTGAAAAAAATTCTCAACGATGCGTTTAAGGTCTTCTTCATCTATGGGAAGGAGGAGCAAAACCGTCATCTCTGCTAAGTGGTCTTTTTTGCAATACTGCTATTTATATTGTGTTGTCTAATAGATCGCAACACTTTGTTAGGTATTAAAATCCGATCTCTATGAAAATGTTGTGCAAGTATTTTAGTGATTTGTGAAATGTGTCAAACTCTAAGATCTTTATAAATGGCATCTTTCCTGTCAGACTCGATTGCTTTCACAATCTGTTTCAACATTTTATTTGGAGCAATTTGATGTCTCTGCATCCGAGTTTCACAGACAGATGGCCTAACTACTAACCCGTAAATCATGACAGGTCTGATGAAAAACTTATAAAGCAGTAACTGATTAGGATTAGACAGACAGCTGTGTCGAGCTAATAAACATTTGGGGGATTCACGAACACCAGCAGTTTTGGCGATGACGTCGGTGATCTGCCGGGCTCTGTTTAATTTAGAATCTAGATAAATTCCTAAATACAAGGTGTCCTAAAAGTCCTTGACACATTTTAAAATCCAATAAACGATCAAGCAATTGGCGTACGAGAGCGCGGTTTGGGCGAAAATTCTTCGTATGATCTGAAATTTTGTTAAAGCAAATAAATTTTTTAAAAATCTAAAAATTTCTCATAGATGGCGCTGTTTCTGGGCAATTATCGAATAAGTAGAATGCATTTATACACAATAATTGCGAAAGACATGCAATGCGTATGCACAGTTTTTGTCCAAACTATGGCAACCTGCATTCAGGAAATAAAAATACTCATATATCCACCTTCACTCGTTTAATCGAATTCAGGAGGACGAGTATTGTTAAGTTCTGGAATGTGGGTTTCCATAGTTTGAACAAAAACTGTGCACACGCATTGTGCGCCTTTCACCATTGTTATGTATAAAAGCAGGTAGGTAATTTCAGATAGTTTGGAAGGTATTTAGTAGGTAATTTGGAAGGTGATTTCGAAATCTGTATTTTTCAATGTGTTATATTTTTTTAACTGTTTACTTACATATCTTACTTCTCCTTATTTAACCGAGAAGTTTCATTACGGTTTTCTGGATGTGTTGGAAAGAGTATCATAATCTATACTTGACTTTTTTTTTTTCATTGATTTACCTATTATGACCTATGTCAAAATACAGTTATTCTTAGGCAAATATGAGATCAATTCTCGTAATATAATCCATCCCGTATTAGAATTCATGTTTTACTTAAAAGACTCACAGTAGCGTTGATTTCATCCTCATTCTGTACCTATTTAAATTCCTCCGAAAAAACACAAGAAACAAATTCTATAAAAATTGAAAGAAATATAATTAATTTTTAATAAGTTACGCATTTATTAAAGCCCTTTGTATAATATGAATTTATAATGTAATACTACGATACAAAATAGCAATGAAATAGTAACATTTCTAAGAAATGTTTTAAATAATTTTCTCATCCCTTATACTTTACTTTGAGTATAGATTTTTTTAGTTATCAGAAAATAATAAAACTCTTAAGAGATTACCCGATATATCATAAAATATCACGTTATAAAATTATATTAAAAAAAATTCAACACGTTTTATTTAAGATATTGTTTCTGGTATGGTCAGTTTTTCAAGAGAGAAGAACTCACTTTTTCATGATATAATTTCTTGAAATTACATCTGACCTAAACAGCTGTTACATCGAATTAACCTTATTAAACTTTTGCTACTAAATTTACGAACGAAGTCTACTGGCGAAGCACAGTAATATCAGAACAGTATTCTCATTACCTTAAATTAAGTACCATTGCTAACGTAACATTCTAACATTATGAATGAAATGTCTTGTCTAACCTGAAACTTATGACTATGTTCATCAATTAAATTAAATAAATTAATTAATTTGAGATAATGTGGATAGTATTTGTTTTTATAGCAGCCTTTAATTTATTAATGTATTGTAACATCCTTTTAACAATCAATATTCATATTAATGAACCATATACAATGCTTATATCATTTAGTATAATGGTGAGTCAAATACAGTGATAGTTACGCTGAAATAAGTATAAAAGTTTTTTTTAATACTCTTTTATAAGCATTCAATGTTTATCTTGAAAATAATTTCAAATTTCCCTAATTTCATGACCGCAATTCTTGAATTTTTTCAAAAAAAATTCCATTTCAACACATTAATTTAGCGTAGGCAACGAATCCGATTATGCAAAATTCACCCCTTGTTTCACGCTTGGTAGAAAGAGCGAGGTAATGAATGTATTTTTGAAAATTATAATTTTTGTTCTGTTTCTTTTTTAAGATATGACAACAAGAAATAAAGAAAAATCGTCATTTATACTTATCGTTTTAGGATTCCTAAATTGATAGAAAAACTCAAAAGAATTTAAACAGGAATAACAAATTTACCTTGTAGTTAAAATAGATAAAATACTTATTAAAATAAATTTAAAAGGTGCATTTAATTCGCCTTTTAAGAAAACTTAATACGTATTTTATATATTCTAAATTGATTTCTCAACGTATACTCCTAATTTAATTAATGTGAAACTTAGTAATTGATTAAAGTATATATATATTTAAATATATTGCACTTTTTATTTCTTATTTATATTTTCTACTTTATAGAGTTTAAAACATTTCGTGTTGCTTCACAATCAGTTTGCCTATTTAGGTGAGAGTTCTTTGGCGCATCATTAAATCCATTGATGTTGTATCTAGTATACGATTGTAACCATAAATAATACTAATAAATTTATCATATGTGACAGTATGACGGAAATACGTCTTAAAATTAAGTTATTAATTTACAATTAAGTTTTAAAAATATTAAAATGTTGTATTGTCATCGGAAGCATAGCTATGTGCATGTTTTTCTTTCCTATAATTCTAGCCTGTCAGGGAGTGAGTTTAAAATATATTACAAAATTTCACTTTTGCATACAAAAATCAAGTTGATTTACATACCAGAGTCTAATAAGCACTAATTTATAAAAAATCAATAATAGAGTAGGATTCCATTGTACATAAATTTAAAAATTCCGCCTTGAATGATCAAATATTTTCCAGATTTACTGAACTATATTGGTATATTATTTCGCATGCTTAAACTAAAATCAATCTTAAGTCATATATATCAAGAACAAAAGGTCGTGCCTCAGGCTTAGATTATAAAGCATTTTCCAAAGCTAACAGAATTTTATTAAGAAATTTCATTTTCTCATACAATGAAATCGATAATAGTCCGTCCTGTTACCGCATAATTTTGAGAGTCTCTGTAAATTATTAATAAATGCTTCGCAGGCTATGATCTCTAAAAGACATGTTGTAGTGCACCTCAGTGATTCTTTTCAATTTAATTATGTTTCAAGTACCATAATATCATCCAAATGCATCGTAAACTATATTTGACCATAGATCATAATGTAATCAAATTATTTTGTGCGTCCCTGTGAACGAAGCATAATTGCTCCTTAACCTATACTCCTGAAAAAGTATGTTTTAGTTCACCTCAGTGATGAATATCAATTTCATTATGTTTGAAGTATTGTAACATCATTAATACGCATCGGAAGCGATTTTTCTCACAGAATATAATGTAACGGAATTCTTTTGTGTATCCTTGTAAAAGAACTATAAACACTACACACGTCATTTTCAATACAGAACATTCTATAATAAGTCGCAATAACAGGTAAAAATAACATGGCAATCTGAGTTTATTTACAAGATACAGCCAGTTATTTCAATTAATATAAAATTTCAATATTTTCCTTTCGATTTTTGTTGGGATTTTGTCTTTATCTTATTTACAAAAAAAAAGTTACAACTGTTTAAAGATTGCACACAGATAAATTTTGAAACCGTAAATTTCTGTTGGAAAATTGTCATAACTCAATAAATAATAGTTCAATTAACACAAATTTTTTAAATTATGTTTTAAATATATATTCAAAGTAAGTAGACTATTCTTATGCTGATTTATTGAAAAGTTTGCCAGTTATAGAGTTTTGATTTATTTATGCAGCAATTTCCAGCGTTGTTTCTCCTTTTATACCTATAACTTTTAATATATTCATGTTATTGTCATACAAATAGTCTAGTTCCTGTATAACATGATTATATTTATTATGGAATTTCTAAAATGTATTTATATTTAATAGTTTTAAATTTAAACAGTTTTAAGAAAATAGCAATTTTCCGTTAGTTTTACAGTATTTAAAACAAATTAATATAAATTACTTTTTTGTACGTTTACGTCACATTTTTAACTATTAATTTAAAATTTAAAATATACAAATATTAAAAAAATGTTTCAGAATGCATACAGATTATTTAATACAGATTAGGCATACAGATTAAGCCATACAGATTATTTCATACAGATTATTTCATACAGATTAGGCATACAGATTAAGGCATACAGATTATTTCATACAGATTAGGCATACAGATTAAGGCATATAGACATTACATTTAAACATGCTATTTAATTATTAAATTTTAAGTCACGTGCCAATAATTACAAAGTTGAAAGGTTTTGCTCCATTTGATTGTTAATATTTGAAAAAATATATCCTTTTGGCTTCAGGGATTTTTGCGGGTTAATGTCCAGTTTTTAAATATACAACAAATCCGAACATCCAGATACAATATATTTCACTAATTTCTGAAAGTTTAAAATAAAAATCATAAAAACAGTGAAAAAATAAAATAATAATAATATAATAAATTGTGTTGGATAATAAATTTTGTTGATATGGCAGAGAACGTAAAAAACGTGAATAATGGCGATTCAAATCATTGCATTATAGATCGTGCATAGAGATTTCTCATTTGTCTTGAAAAAGGCTTCGGTGAAGCTGGAAAATGTAGACAGTTTATATATAAATAATTTTTTGAACTGTTTTTATGGTTTTTATTTAACGCGTTTTAGCAGTAAATGAAAAACAGTTTTATTTATAACAATTGAAATAATTATATATAATTTTACTTAAAAGTGTGTTTGAAATATTATTTATAAAATATGTTTGAATTATAACATTGAATTATACCTATTTCGAAATATGTGGAAAGAAACATATATTATTTATTTATTCGGTATAATGAAATAAAGATTTGCACAACACATGATGGAAAGATCAAAGAATATATTTTAAAGATATATTTAATGCAATCCACGACTAACAGGGATCTTTCAATCTTTTATCACAAAACATTAACAAAATCCGTGTAGAAGAATATGGTTTTGCATTTTTCAGAATATAAAATATGAGTACATTCCAGATATACATCAATTTTAGATGCAAGAAATTCTACTGCTTTCGCTTATTTGAAGATCGAATTTCACGCCTCGAGAAATATTTTGTGTCCATGAAATAAAGCTTAAAAATTCCAAATGCATAACACCATAGTTTCGAAAGAAATTTATTTCACAAATCTAGTTGTTTGCAAATATTTTGGAATTTTCTATTTGAAATGCAAATAGATTAGGGAATATTTCGCAAAATCATAGAACTAACAGAAAGAAAAAAAACAAACAAAGTGAAAACGCAAACTTGTCTATTATTTCCTTCAATATATTTTGTAGTACAAAATAAACGTAAAAGATTATTTTCCTTTGAATTTGTGACTTTTTCGTAAGAAAAAGTAATGTAAGTAATTTTTTTTAGGAATCATGGTAAAAAATAAATAAATATATAAATTAATAATGAATATTATAACGAAACGAAATAAACAAAAGCAAAAACGAAAAATATACATGCTTGTCATTCTTTATAAGTATGGATAAATTTCAAAAATACATTTTCTGAAAAAATATTTTATGCTAATATAGCCTTCTGTAGAAAAAAAAACAAAGTGAAAACGCAAACTTGTCTATTATTTCCTTCAATATATTTTGTAGTACAAAATAAATTTAAAAGATTATTTTCCTTTGAATTTGTGACTTTTTCGTAAGAAAAAGTAATGTAAGTAATTTTTTTTATGAATCATGGTAAAAAATAAATAAATATATATATATATATAAATTAATAATGAATATTATAAAGAAACGAAACAAACAAAAACAAAAACGAAAAATATACATGCTTGTCATTTTTTATAAGTATGGATAAATTTCAAAAATACATTTTCTGAAAAAATATTTTATGATAAAATAGCCTTCTTTTTAATAAAGCATTTGAAATATAGAAAATATCGTAGCGAAATGTTTCTAACGTAATATCAAAAATCTTACATTTCTCCATTATACAGATAAGTGAAATTTCGTAATAAGTTCACTAAAATAAGCAGTAATTTAGAACACCTAAAGAATAAGCTACGACGCCGCTATAGTGAAATATGAAACTTCAAATATTTTTTTAGAAATATACTAAAACACACACTCAAACATATTATTTCTGAACACTCAAACAAAATTTGTATCTTTAGTAATAAAGACAGATGACTAATAGAGCGTAAATTATCACTGTTTTCCTGTAAAGCGTACATGTCGTCTGAGTTATAAATTCAGCGAACTAATGTTTATTGGAAATAAACGGTGGAATGTTTACTTAAGAAAATATCGTCATCACTAAACAAGTACAAATATTAGGTCGCCGTTGTACATAAATACAAAAATTCTGCCTTTAAAACTTCAAATAGGTTCCAAAATATTAAAATTACTCCATGAAACTATTAATTCATTTGCTGGATCTGAAATTTATTCAAGAGTGGTATGACAAAACGAGGGAAAATTAACATGCTTTTGTGATGAAACAACATTTGATTGGACATGATTTCCCTTACGAAAACTTATCCAAACTCCAGATTTTGGAATAATCTAAAGTTTAACTCGGACGGTTGTCATGATCGCTTTCTGCGCTAACTGAACATACAATCACGTTCCGTCTGTGGCATCCATCATCTCTGGTTTAAGTCGTTGGTTAATCCTGCCAAGAATCGTTCGTTCTAATCGGAGCTACATAGTAAGTTTCGTTATCTTAAGCCAAATTCTAAGATCTTAAGTCGTTTAGTTTTAATCGTTGTCGTTAATTTTAAGTCGTTGGTTAACCCTACCAAGAATCGTTCGTTCTAATCGGAGATACATAGTAAGCTACTTTATCTTAAGCCAAATTCTAAAATCTTTGAGAATAAACAGTAAGTTTAATTTAGTTACAATTTTCAACGGGTTAAAGATTTTCGTGTGCTTTTTTCTTGTGATGTTGTTACATTGTCTTTGAGACGAAAAGACCTTACATTAAATGAAAACATAGGGGTTATTTAATATGCAGATGTAAATAAATCTACTCAGTTGAAACTTGTAAAACAAAATTGAGCTATCCCAATCTCAGTTTTCGAAATTGATAAATAAAAAGAAAAATATTTCAATGACTGTAATTGCAATAAAACATGCACTCTCTCTCTCTCAAAAAAAAAAAAAAAAAAAAAAAAAAAGTTCTGAAAAAAGAAACTGTGGTTGAAGGCGCTCTTTTATAGTGGTCCTACTTAAAACATGCCCGCAATGTACCTTTCAGTGAATTGGTGTTAACTGAGAAATCGGAATATTTAGTACGACAATTTAACCCTCTGAGCGTCTGAAGGCTTTCCTGCATTTTCATAAAACTAATATTAATTTAAATATTCATTCCCTGTTTGTTTCTAAAATACACTTCATATCTCTTTATTTTATATATATCTTAGAATACAATTATATTGAAAATATTATTTTTCTACAACCGATTTAAGTTGTTTTTGGAAATCAGAAAAATATTGGCAAAACGCTTAGATGGTTTTAAAATCATTGATTTCAAGGTTACAAATAGCTGGTTGTGAAAATGGAAATAAATAAATCAAATTTTATTTAGAAAAATAAGGCACGGATAAGGAAGTGATGGTGACATGTGTCGTAAAATCGTTGATAAATAATGTATCACTCGTTTTATTACAAGACTACAGTGCATACTATTTTTATAACTGTAACGAAACAGCTCTCTTTTATACAGAAATGCCTGATGGTGCTTTATGTTCAAAAGAAGATGGTGCTTTGTGTTCAAAAGAAGATGGTGCTTTGTGTTCAAAAGAAGCTGGTGTTTTATGTTCAAAAGAAGATAATGTTGTTGTGTGAAAATTCCTCAAGACTGATTGACTATTATGCTGTAGTAACGCTAATGGTAGCCAAAAAATGCCGCTTTTTGTAATCGGAAAGGCAAAATGCCCATGATTCTTTAGGGGCATACAATCTTTCCCAGTCCAATATGGAGCTAATTATAACGCACGACTCCTACGTTATTTCAAATGTGGGAAGTGCTTTTTGAAAATATATGAAAAAGATGAACAGAAAATCTATTTATGTTATTAGTCATTGTGCCACTGATAGAGCATACGTAAGATTAAAGAACATAGCGGTTAATTTTTTGCCGTCCAACATTACATTTTTTGTACAATCTATGATCCAGGAAATTATATCTCTTTTTAACACAAATTACAGAAAATACATTGTAAAAAGATTATAATATTGATTTTTTTTGTAATAATTTCATCTAAATTATATGGTAAATTATTTTTTTTCAGGAGTTCATAAGATGAACAAATCGCGGAAGAATATTTTATCTGAATCAATAAAAAAAGTTTTGATAAATGCAAATTTACAAAAGACGTAACAAATTATTTTTCAAATGGCGCGTTAAAGCCAAAAGTAAATGATTTGCCACCAGAAAGCTTGATTAAGGTACAGTTTTTTAGATTTGTAAATTGCAACAATGAATTAGGAGAATTTGGTGAAACATCAAATACTAAACATCTAAAATGTGATGCCGAAGAAGATGACTTGCATGTAGTATGCAATGAAAGAGCTCCTCCCAGGTTAAATTTAGTAAAGCTCGTGGTATTATACGACAGTTTTTAAAAGCGAAACCAAACGTAGACGTTAATTTATTTTATAAACTAGAAAAATTAAACTGTTGAAAATATCCGACTTGTTCATTATGAAATGAAAAAGTAACTTTAATATTTTCTTTTCAAAACTTCTGAGTGGTCTACGATAAAATAACTTTTTGTCATTTAAATATGAATTCTGGAATTTTTTCTCCTTTTTTTCGCTAATTACAATATTTTAAATTGTGCTGATAAATATTTTTTAAATATTTTCAGGATTTTTCTTGGTTACCTGTAAAATTGTAGGTGTAACAATCTGAACCCGGATAATAAAATTTCCCGTTTATTAGAATACTTTTTCTTGGCAAAATAACTATTCTATTAGGCGGACTCGAGTGTATTTTAAATTTTATTACAAGGAATACAAAAACTAAGTATGACGATTTTTTACTTATATATAAATCACTACCGTTAATATTTCCGTTTTTAAAATACTGTAACGCATTTCAGAAATTATTGTATAAATTAAAAAGATTTGCTGTATCCATTGTACTTCACATCTTCAGAAACTTCGAATTTAAAGTAAAGCAAAGTTTAACGATTTCGCTACATTTTTGAAGCACATTTAACACTCTGCCCGGGGCCGAGCAAAAGGGCAAAATTGTAATGTTGCTTTCTCTGTATTTTTCTTAAAAATGCTTTAAAAAGATGATTTTTCAAACTGTACCTAATGAACTGAATTACATATGTGAATGTAATCCTTGAGATTATTATCATTGCTCAATGTTTTATAACTGCATTATATTTGAGAAGAATTATATTGATTTAAATAATACTTCTATTGCAGTGAAACCTACAGCATAGTGAACGGATATATCAGTTCGCAGCGGTGATAAGGTTAAAAAAAAAAACTATAAGCTTATCAGAATTTGTTAAGTTAATCTAAAATTTTCTAGTAGTAAATGAAAATTTAATTTATTTTTAAAGTGTTTTGTTAATTATGAAAATGAACATACTTCTAAATTTACGCATATAAACAAATATATTTATAAATCTGGTATGACAAAATACATTATTTATATGACATGATAACACACCTTAAAAAATATTGTATTAAATATTAGCAGACCTGCCATGCGTTCTCCAACACAAACTTTGATTGGTCCAGCCCAAGTTTGCCGAAATAAAAATAAGTCCATCCCCGGTCCCAGAGTAATGAGAGAAAATCTGTCAAAGTCTTGCCACTCATAGTTCGGGCTCGCAAAGGACAATTTTCGGTCTTCATGTATAAATCGTTAAAAATAATCACTGTCACAGGGATATATATGTAATATGAAATATGATGTAAATAACTTATCTCGTTAAAACTCGCAATCATAAAACAACTTTAAAAAATGTATTTACAAACATCTTCGAAAAAAACAAATCTTACCTGCAAATTTTGATCGGGCCAAAATAATTTTATTTCTTTAAAACAATCAGTCGTTGAAAACATGGATTTAAAAATACATAATCTTAATCACTGAACACTTAAAAAATATTTAATCGCAAAATGAAAAAAAAAACAACATAAGCGGCCCTATTCTCTTTAAAAGTCACTCGTTCGTTATTGTTACCATACCAATCATTTAATCCTGATGCGACGAAGAACATCGCAGAAGTTTTCTTTTTTCATTTACCAGACGCGACAAAAGCTTGACTTAAACAAAGTTATATATATTTAATTATTTTTAAATTCGTGGTTAATAATCCGTTTTATCTATGTTTAAAAATTTTAGTTTTTAAACAATTCACGAAGGATTCCTAGATACAGAGGTAGATAATGTATCTTTGGATGACAAAGATTAGTTATGCTGACCATTTGATAAAAAAAATGACGAAAAAGTGACTTAAAAATGTGCAAAATTCACAAATTGCTGTACGAACACACAATAAATTTTATTCAAAGAGGACAAAAATTACTATAGTGTGTTAAAAAATAAGATTGGATTTATCTTACTAATGTAAAACAATGCCACGAAACGCTAAAAATCTAATAATTTTTATATAATTTTTTTGTAGACTTCTACACACGGAAGTTCCTCTAATCATCACCAATAAACAGACACACATACACACACGAAAAAATAGCATTATTTTATTATGAGAGATATAAAAAGTTAGCGAGAAATAAGTTTCCAGAGTTCTCTGAAGTTGTAAATTTCTCGCTAACCCTGTATTTATATTTTATTTGGCATCCACCAATCGCAGTGGAATTTCAATCTTTTATTGCTAAGCAGAATTCGGGTAGGAAAATTGGGAAAATATTACACATATACTATATCAAAATATGAGTACATTCCAGATATACACCGATTTTAGATGCAAGATATTCGACTGTTTCAGCTTATTTCACGATCGGATCTCACGCTACGTAAAATATTTTGTGTACGAGAAATGAAGCAAAAGAAGTCAAATGCATAACACTACAGTTCGAACGAAATTTTATCCACAAGTTTAGTTGTTTGCATATATTTTGAATTTTCTATTTGAAATGCAAATATATTAGGAAATATTTCGGATCAAATCATAAAACTATCAACAAGTATAAAGCGACGCGACGGGAAAACACAAGAATCAGTTTATTATTTTCTTCAGGATATTCTTTAGGGAAAAAATATAATATTTTTTTTGCGAATTTTTTGTAAACAAAAGTAATGTAAATAACCTTTTATGATGAATCATGGTTACGAGAAAATGACGTTCATGGTTACAATGAATAATGGATTTCGCAACGAAATATTTCTACAAGCAACAAAATTTGCATGTTTGTCATTTTTATTAAATGTATGTAAATCCCATTACAAAAAACATTCTGAAAGTATATGCTGTACAATGATAGAGTTTTTAAGAAAAGCATTTGAAAAGATAGGAAAGAATTTATCATTACGATGCGTTTCTAAAAATGAAACATGCATTTTTATTCTTTTCGTTAAAACTATAAAAATTAGAGTAATATATTTAAATAATAAATTGAACTAGATTATTATAGATTTTGATAAAGAAATATACATTAAAAGATAGGAAATAAATCTAAAATAACAATTTTTTTAAAAATATTGGAGACTTATACCTTAGCAAACTTGAAGTAAAATAAATTCAATTTTCATAAGTTTTTAACATTTTCCAACATTGTTGAAAAGTGTTTATGAATGATTTTGAAATCGAACTGCATTATCACAGATTTTGATAAAGAAAAAGAAATTAAAAGATAGGACATAAATCTAAAATAACAATTAATGATTTGTCTGTCTGTCTGTCCATCTCTCCATGCTCTTACTCTCCTAAATATACCCAAATTGCCATGTAATTTTTATGTGTTATTGCGGCTTACCGTAAAATGTTCAGTATTGGAAATTAAGTGTGTAGCATTTATAGTTCGTTTACAGGGACGATAAAAATATTTCAGTTACATTATGGTCCATGAGGAAGAATAGTTTGCGGTGCATTTTCTTGAAGTTACAATATTTCAAACATAAGGAGTTAAAAAAAAAAGGTTAAAAAAATGGTTTTATATGAGTTTGTGAAGTAGACTACACTATGTTTTCTCAGGAGTGTAGAATAACTTGTATTTGCAGTTCGTTCACAATTACAGAGAATAAGCCCATATGATATACGCGGCAAAATTGTTTATGGTACATTTTAGTGATGCTATGATACTTCAAACATAACAAAAGTGAAAGTGTTCAATGATGTGCACTACATCACGAATTCTATAGATTATGTAGTGTGCATCACTTATCGTTCATTTACAGAGACACATAAAAAGAATACTGTCATAAGACTGACTGTGATAGCTTATTGATGGAAGTGCATTTTCCGCTGTGGTAGGCAGTATGCATTTTTAAAGTTATCGAATTTTTAGTGTATTACATGGTGTGTATAAATTCTATGAATCACATTCTGCTGCATGAAAGAATTCACACACATCACCGGATATAAGCAGCAATTACTGAAGATGTATTTTTACTCAGTTATGTGTTTTTTAAATTGCTGATTTAGATATTCCATTTCATTGCAGGAAAACAACTGAAAATTAATATTCTGGTAGTGTTGGAAAGTGTTTCATAACCTATGCTTGATGCATGATTTTTCATTCTTGTTCAGTGATATACATGAGAAAATAATAGTTATTTTGTGTTTCTATTTCTACAAATACAAACTTAAAAAGTTTATAAATGGTGTTTAGGGAAGTTATTATAACAGTTCATAAATTAATGAAAAACCTTCGTGTATATTAGCTAAATTAACAGGCAAATGATGAAATGCTGCTATTCTTTAATCTTGTTAACTTATCGCTATCACTGATACAAAATTTTCATCTTGTATTAGAAATAATATAAAATATAGTATCAGCAATACAGATGTGAGGAATACAAAGTTAAAAATTGAACTAGTAAAGCCAAAAATAAACTAACCTGAAACAGTGCATAAATAAATAATAATAAAATAGAAAGAAAAGTGCCCAGTTAAACTGATGGCATTGAGCTCTCAGGCACTTATAATTGCACACTAATTATATATTATACTCTTATTTCAAAGAATAATGCCCCTCGAAAAAGAAAGAGATCGACAATAAATTAAGGGGAGGGGACTAGCCCCCCGTTCCCCCTTTATACTTAACCAATGAACCCCCAAAACTAATAAGGGAAGCGCCTTATAAAAAAGAACCTATAAACCAAATGCTAATCAAATCTGATAATTTGGCATGAAAAACACAATTATCTAAATTAATGTGGGATTAGCCCCCCCCCCTTCACCGCTTTATACGTAACTAATGAACCCCCAAAACTAATCAGGGAAACGCCTTATCCTAATGTATCTATAAACAAAATTTGAATAAAATCGGATAATTCTACATGAAAAACTCATTTATATAAATTATGGGGGGGGGTTAATCCCCCATACCTCCCTTTATACTTAACCAATGAACCCCCAAAACGAATCAGGGAAGCGCCTAATAACAATGAATCTATAAACAAAATTTTAATCAATCGGATAATTTGACATGAAAAACACATTTATATAAATTAAGGGGGGATTACCCCCCCCCCGTTCTCAACCTTTATACTTAACCAATCAATGCCGAAAACTAATCAGGGAAGCGCCTTAACACAGTGAACCTATAAACAAAATTTGAAGGTAAACGGATATTTCTATGAAGAGTTATCGCGTTACGTACATACATACATACATACATACATACGTACGTACAGAACCGGCGGGCACATAAGCTCTCAGGCTTTGATAGCCTGTGAGCTAATAAAAAGGTATGGCTTACTTTGTTTACATCTGACTTTTACTGTCGTATTGAACAATTTAAAAAATAATAGTTTAGATAGATTAATATAATTTTCAGTCTGTAAAAATATCTCTTACGTAATGTCAAAAAATAATTTATCTTTTTTAAAAAATATAAAAATAACTAACAATAATATGTATGTGAAATAATAACAAATAATAACGGGTATTAATGATCAATAAATAATAATTAATAAAAATATACATAGAAAAATATTTTATCTAATAAAATATTTATGAATTTGTATTTAAGTGATCAAATCAGGGAGGAAATGTGTTTTACAAATATTCAATTGATAAACTTAGCCCCCATTAAAAATTGAAAATATTCCTTTACTTTTCAAAGAAAGTAAACAAATAAATTCATTATATGTATTATCTTTTGTAAAAGTCTAACGAATAAGAAACGCAGCATTCCTTGCAGTTAAAAAAAAAAAAAACATTTCCGAGAAATATTATCGTTTAACATTTTTTTTCTTTTTTAAATTTTTAGATTCTTATAATTATTAAAAACTATGACGAATACTTCGCAAATTGTTCATTTAAAATTTAATCTAGAAAATTGACAACCACATATTTTTATTTTTGAACAGTATTATTTGTAAAATTGATTGGTAGTAACTATGTAGCATATGTAATGGCGTTTATCTTTATTTGTGCAAATGATCAGTTTCACAAGTTTTGAAATTTCTATATTTAAAGAGTAGACGATATAACCGTTTTAGGTTTATATTTGTTGCATTATAGTACTATTTAAGTACTTTAGCTTGAATTTAATTGCGGGAAAAATGCTTAAAAATTGTATATAATATTATATTTAATATAAAATCTAAAAGAAAGAAACAACTTTTGATCTTAATGTTATGTTCAATATAATATAAAAATTCATCGTTTTATTTACAGATTTCAATTTAACGGGAAAAAAATTACAGAGTTTTTGGCTAATCGCCAGTAATTAGGACTATAGCCAAATGACATATTCGAGCAAATATGAGTTGGTAGAAGAGTGTTTTTTGAAACCTTTAATAACATTCATTATCTCTTTAAGCGACACATTGGTGGTGATAAAAACGCTTGAAAGTAGATTCAATAAAGAAGATTAATTGATCAAAATTTTAAATTATAATAGAAAATTGAGAGATAATGCTTTTTCTTTCTTTTAAATATGATTGCTCTAAGTAAGGGCAGTCATTGAAAATTTTATCCACATTGCCACATTCTTTTTAGTTGCTTTACAACGTTGTAGCCAATAGTTACAGAATAACCAATAATAGAATAAGCGATAGTTATTCTTAAGATAGATTTTTGCAAATAGTATTTCAAAATTATTTAAAAAGTGATAAAAAAATCTGGAAATTGAGGTACAGTTAAAAAAAAAATCATTTTAACCATTTTTCATATTTTCCCTATTCAACCATGCAAAAATTTTAAATTTAGATTTTTAGAAGTGAATTTACGAGAGATAAAATAGAAAGAGATAACCCTGATTTCTGTGACCACTGTTATGACATCAGCGTACCGTAGTACTTTTAAAGATTCATTTCTAATATTAAGCCGTCAACAAATTTCTGATGTCGACGTTTTAAGCGCGCACTGAAAAAAAAGCAAAATTCTGGCTAACAATGTTCTATAAATAAATATCAATTCAATTGAAATTTTTTCTGCGTTTTAAAAGAATCAAAAATGAATACGCATTTAATATTTCGCACATATTAAATATTAAACTACAATTTTGCTATGAGGATTTTTTTTCGACTTACGTATTTAAAATGACCATTTCGAATAATGACTTTTTAATTTAATCAAAATTTTAAATTATAATAGAAAATTGAGAGATAATGCTTTTTTTTTCTTTTAAATATGATTGCTCTAAGTAAGGGCAGTCATTGAAAATTTTATCCACACTGCCACATTCTTTTTAGTTGCTTTACAACGTTGTAGCCAATAGTTACAGAATAACCAATAATAGAATAAGTGATAGTTATTCTTAAGATAGATTTTTGCAAATAGTATTTCAAAATTATTTAAAAAGTGATAAAAAAATCTGGAAATTGAGGTACAGTTAAAAAAAAATCATTTTAACCATTTTTCCTATTTTCCCTATTCAACCATGCAAAAATTTTAAATTTAGATTTTTAGAAGTGAATTTACGAGAGATAAAATAGAAAGAGATAACCCTGATTTCTGTGACCACTGTTATGACATCAGCGTACCGTAGTACTTTTAAAGATTCATTTCTAATATTAAGCCGTCAACAAATTTCTGATGTCGACGTTTTAAGCGCGCACTGAAAAAAAAGCAAAATTCTGGCTAACAATGTTCTATAAATAAATATCAATTCAATTGAAATTTTTTCTGCGTTTTAAAAGAATCAAAAATGAATACGCATTTAATATTTCGCACATATTAAATATTAAACTACAATTTTGCTATGAGGATTTTTTTTCGACTTACGTATTTAAAATGACCATTTCGAATAATGACTTTTTAATTATTTGTTCTGCGTGTTTTAAGTGTACAACAAAGGTTATGTATACATATATATATATATATATATATAGTTGAAAAAGGAGTTACTACTTCCAAATGTAAAACGATTAAAAACATGTTCAATATTATTCGAAAAATAATACCTGCTTACATTTATTGATAACTTTCTTTTAAATTCATTTTTCAGGACCATTTCACACTGCTGATAAAATATCGTTTCTAATCAATACAAAGTATTATATTTTTAAACTTTTTTTGTAGCACTTATATTTTATACCAGTTATGTATTTTTTTCTTTTTGTGGATTACTTGAGTATTTATGAAATACTTTCTTAAATTTCAAATTTCTAGTATGTATGATAAGTCACACTTTTTAGTTCCGCAGGAAACTATGCAATGTCACAAAAAGACCAACACAAGAGCAATAAAAACTAAGCAACAAAATGTTTCATAAGGCACAATTAAAAATAATTATTGAGATGGGCCAAGACTAAAGTCTTGGTACATCTCAATAATTATTAGATAATATAATATAATCTTAATAATTATTCCCGGAAAGAGAGACCATAACATTTGTAGGTCAAAGCCACTATTATAACACAGGTCTGCGATAAAAAAATTGTCCGTAAAGTAGGTTGTGTTTTCTATAGTTTTTTGGATGCTGGTTACTGGAAAAATAATGAAAAAATTCCATCATGTACATTTTCATCACAAATCGCAATCTATTTTTTACGAATTTCATTATTTCGGATCAAAGAAGTATTATTTACATGAGTTTGATAAAAATATTTATGGACTTAAAATAGCAAATTGCTGCATTAAACTACTAAACAAGAAAGAAGAAACTATTTTAATTCAAAATATTCCTCTGATTTGGTAAACCGCCTATTAAACACAATATTGAAGACAGAATAATTCAGTAGAATCCGGCTAACTCTCCTGCTTGCACGTGTCTGCCCTCAACTTCTCCTTCACACCCCTTTTCACTTTTCACTGACCTACTCCTCAATCAGTGTATTTCTTTGTTCTGTGATGTACACATATTTATATTCCGTCCTATGAGTTATAGGTTATAGTAGTAATTTTTACTTCTAGGTTTTGTTGCATTAGAGAACAATGGCTTCCAGAGGATGTGTTAATCCACCGAAATATCTTTGCTATATTTGTGGTAAATATACAGCGAAAAAACAGCAAATAAACATTTCGGGTTGGCATGAAATTGGGGGATCAAGACAAGCCTTGGGCATCACACAATGTCTTTGTATCGGTGTAGAAGACTTAAGGCAATGGTTTTAATGTAAAAAACAATCTTTTCGGTTTGTTATACCAATGGATTGGAGAGAAACTCAAAATTTTAGTGATGATTGTTATTTTTGTATTTGTAATGTGAAAGCTTGCAATCTATCCGAAGCAAAACTAAAATAAGATGGGTTTGTAAGACCAAACATCTGGAAAATGATGAAAGATGAAATTTTTGAGACTAAATGAAAACAAATGAAATAAAAGCCTGGAAATCTTTCAGACTAGTTATTACTTGCTTTCTTTAAAAAGGACCCAAACTACAAATCTATTTTAGAAGACATGGTAAAGTGTTAAAATTTTAGACTGTAGTATGAACTTAAAAGTTCATTTTCTGGATTCGCACCTGGGCTATTTTCTTGAAAATTTAGGTGCATTTAGTGAGGAACAAAATGAAAGATTGCACCAGGTTATAAAGGAAATGGAGATGCGATATCAAGGAAGATAGAATGTCAGCATGATAGCCGACTACTGCTGGATGTTAAAAATAGACAAGCCCTACAGAGTTCACAAGAGGAAAATGGGCAAAAAAAGTTTTGATGTACAGAAAAAGCCTTATTATAAGGACTTGTAACTTTCTACATATACTTAACAATTACTTGAATTAGGATATAAATGTAATTTATATGGATTTATAAATTAATGAAATTTAAATGAAATGTCAAAATTTCACGATTTCATTTGTTTCCTTGAAAATATGCAATCATTTTGTGAAAAATCTTTACGTGACAGAACAAAATGGATTTCATTGTTGGAATCAGCACTAAAAATTACTTAAAAATTAGTCATCAAAATTAAAACAATTTTCAAAAAGTATTTTTTTGCAGGTCTGTGAATTTTTATCAACTGTAATAATATGTTTTTATTTCAATTATTGATATAATATACAGCATAAAATATAAATGTACAGTATAGAGTTTAATAATTGAAATATTTTTCTACTTACTTTAACGTCAGCTTTAATAAGAAATACTTTATATTTCCTGCTGAAACTAAAGTCTAAAATTAAAAGAAAAAGTCTTTTAGAACATGTAAATAATTAATGAGTTGCTAATGTAGATTTTTTTTATGTACAGTTAGTTAATAATATACAAAATTTTGTCTTGTTTAACCTTTCGATACACGTATTATTATTTTTTTTAAATATGCATGACACATAAATAAAACAATATTTTTAAAGGTTCCTATACAGGAATTTGCCACAATTACGGGGCAAAAAGCAGTTATATATATATAAAATTTCTAACAGTGTACTAATTTACAAAAATATTTATGTTAAATAATTACCTCTGAAGCTTTTGTGTATAATGAATATTTGGAAATAATTAGATTATGTCATACACGAAAAAGAGTGCGAAATGATACCTTTCATGAATAAAAACACTTACGGTTTATGCAAATATTTGCTCATTTTTTAAATTATGAAAATATAATTAAATACAAACAGGCTATATGTAAGGAGAGAAGTTTCCATAAATAACCTTTTTTTAGCTATTATCATATTTGTTTAATTACAGGCATCGTTAGCCATGTAATTACTTGAATCGAATTATTGGTTTTCTTCACTGCAACACATATTGGAAAAGGAATTGAGTACATAAGGTATATGTCAATAAAAGATGTTATTAATTTCTTAGAAAATGGAGAATTTTTAAAGTATTGCACTTTAATTAGTAAAAAAGAAACCACATCGTTGAATGCGCTTTTATGTTGGCTTAAAGTGGGCAAATACATTTTTTAAGGCTTTTAACGGCATCTATTATTCATAACTTTTCATGTAATTTTTCTATTATTACTAAACCTGTTATTATGATTATTAATATTATTAATATGGAATGTTGGGGTTTTAAAGAAATTAGGGAAGTACATAAAAAAGTAATAGTTAAATACAGGTAGATAAAAGGTGTAAATATCATAAAAGCACTTCCATTTCATTGGAAACTACTTTGAAATTCTTTTGACTATATTTTAAAATTTGCTCATTTGTTTAAATGCATAAACTTCAAATAAGTATTATTGCAAATTTAAGAAAACGTAAACGAGAAATACTTCGAATTTTTCGTCGTTTATTTTAAGTACACAGTCATTATTTTCTTAAATAAAAACATTACTATTTTGCATTGTTTTTTACGATTTTTTAGCTTAGGTTAATGATAAATTTTCAAACTTGTTACTGTTATTACTACAAATTTTATGGTATGTGAAATTCTGAAATAAATGTAGGTAAAAAGCACATTCAAGCAAAATAAATCTATACAATTTAAGAAGAAAGTTTTTTATAAATTTAGTACATAATTTTTGGATATTTAAAGAAAATTATTTTTTACTTTTAAGTAAACATCGTTAAGAATTTACTCATCTGTTTAACTACTTGCCATCTTAAAATATGATTCAAATAATAAAAAAAACATAGAAACAGACGAAACATTTTGTATTTTTACATCATTTGCCTTATACATAGAGCCGCAGTTTCTTTAAATAAACATAAATATAATTATTTAAAGCATGTAATTTTTATACAAAAGAGAAATATTTAAAATAAAGAAATAATTTGAGTAGTTTTAACTCCTTGCGCAATATAAATGAAAATCCACTTTTTATTGAAATACTTTCTTAAAATAATGTATTTTTGTTAGTTTAACACTAAAACGAAAGAACTAAACAAACAAAAACGACGTTGATTATCATTATTAAATAGAAAATAACATCCTTTGTTTTGGAAGATATAAATGGAATCAAACGTAATATAAAATACATCTACATAACTACAAAATAACTCTATTAAATTAATTCAGAAAATAAAAATCAGAAATTATGTGTATTAACCCAGCTAAAAATGAACTGCAGAAAATCTGCAAAAAAAATGCAGTTGAGAAACTGCGGTGATTTGGCCAATTCGACTACAGTTTGTTTGCAGTCGATACAACTGCAAAATTACTGCAGTAATTTTGCAGTTGAATCGACTTCAAAAATTCTGCAGTAATTTTACAGTTGAATCGACTTCAAAAATTCTGCAGTAATTTTGTAGTTGTATCGACTTCAAAAATTCTGCAGTAATTTTGTAGTTGTATCAACCTCAAAAATTCTGCAGTAATTTTGTAGTTGTATCTACCTCAAAAATTCTGTAGTGGAATCGGCCAAATCACCGCAGTTTCCCAACTGCATTTTTTCTGTAGTTTCCCAACAGCATTTTTTCTGCAGATTCTCTGTAGTTTCCCACCTGCATTTTTTTTTTTTTGCAAATTTTCTGTAGTTCATTAAAATAGAGAACCTCGTTTCTTTTAAGTGACCTGAATAATTCTGTTGTTTTTACAGACACCCTTGGTGTAATCAATGTTTATTTTTGTTTACAGGGGTCGATGCAGGTTTTTTTTCTTGGGGCCCATTTTGTGAAAAGTAAAGGTTATTTTTGTGAAATTTATTATATTTTTGTGAAAAATAACATTTTACAACGAAAGTTGAAATCCAGTTAATCAAATTCGAACCAAGCATTTATAAATAAAAACATTTTTAAATCCTTTTGCTGAAGTTTTCCGCTCTGGTGAACTTGTTTGTTTACAAATTACGCATTTTAAAACAACACAAAATAATAAATAAATAATAAATAGTAAGTTTTTATGGAATAGAATTTTGTGAAGGGTCCCATTTTATCAAATTGATTTTTGTGAAGGGTCCATTTTATCAAATTGATTTTTGTGAAAGGACCCATTTTATTAAATAGATTTTTGTGAAGGGGCCCTAAACAGGCCCCAAATTTTTCCTGGATCGACCCCTGGTTTACCAATACTTTCTTTAAAACAAAACAATAAATATTACAAATAATATAGAGAAAATTCATTGGCTGTTTTTAGACTCTCAACTTGTATTTTTTAGGAGCAGAATGGAAGTGATTACCCCCCCCCCCCCTCTAGAATTCTGTAGTTAATTTAACTAGCTGGTAAACTCTCTCCATTTCTCCGGTTCCTCATTTGGCTAATTTTCAATTAAACATTCCCAGTTGTATACATACCTGTTACTTTCACAATTTATATAAAAATCTGATGTCCCCCCCAAAAAAAAATTTTTTTTTCTTTGTAGCTTGTGAGAATATATATATATATATATATATATATGCGAAAGGGATTGCAAATTTTTAATCTCATAAGCAATTCATAATGAAGTCCATTGTGGCAGATTTAGATGATAATTTTAAATATTAAATGTAGGGGAGACTGGTACGCAGTGGAACACTTTTTCAGTTAAAAATTTTGTTCTCTTTAATGGACAAACCAATCTGCATGAAAATATTTTTGAAGATTCATTAAACCTTTATACATTTATCATAATTTTCTCATAACATAGTTTTCAATATATTTTTCAAAAAAAAAATTTTATATGCATCCGTAAAGTGGACCACTGTGCCCCACTTCTGGGACACAGTGGACCGGTATTAGGTATTATCTGAAATACAATATAAGTCTGTAAAAAACCTGTACTTTTCCTTCACTTTTTTGTCCGAAATACCTTCAGTATTCCTTTAGGCAAAAAACTTGTACATTTCTTTCACTTTTTTGTCTGTAATGCCTTTACTTTTCCTTTAGACAAAAAAAATCTGTACTTTTTATATGCAGATTTTTTTTTTTTTTTTTTTTTTTTTAAATAAGGCAAAAATACTCTTGCAATCGTTTGCACGGTCAAGGTTAAAATAAATAGCACATTAGCATACAGTATTATGTTGTTGGTATAGTTGGAAAGAACCTAATTTGTGAACATTTCCAAGTATTTTAAACATTTTAGAAATTTCCTTATATAAAAAATCTTCAAAGGGAGAAGTAGTAATTTTCAAACGTTTCTTTTTTAAAGTTTTAAAATTTAAATTTAACATTTAACCTTAATTTTTAGGGGTTTTTTTTCCCATTTTGCAAAAGTATTTTAAAAAATGTATAAAAATGTGTTAGCAAAATTTTTGCTAAAATGCAAAAATAGAAAAACAAATTATAAAAGTTAAAACGTTCTAATTCTTATGCAAATGTTTGCAGGGCAATAATTATGTAGTGTTGAATTCAGGGGGTGACCTGGGGGGGGGGAATCCCCCCTGGAGCATTGAAATGTCCCCGTCGAAAGATTTGAGATTTTATACTTTCAATGGTTAAAAAGTGCAATCGCCCCCTCCCCCCCCTTGAAGCCCAGAAATCCTTCCCGGGGAAAGATGTCTGAATTCAACACTGATTATGTAACATCTATTGTAATTTAGATTTCAACTTTTCTCAAAGTACTCACCTCCCCCCCCCCCCCCCCACACACACACACTCTAAAAAAAAAAAAAAACTTCTTTTTAGCAGAGCAGGTGGAAAAAATGATTGACTCCGGGATGGTGAAAGTACTAATATTGCCTGTTGGTTCCTACTATTATTCAGATTGCTTCATTGCTGACATTTGTTTTGAAATAGTAATAGTCGCTTTATTAAATTTGCTATTAAATAAAGGAAATTTTACTATTTTTTAAAAGTGGCAGCAATCAATTAATTGGAATTAAAAAAACCGTAACTAGAAACACTGGAACTACTGGTACATTCCTGTTTGACATTGAAGCATATGATACACATATCAACCAATTTTTTTTTCTTTCTTTTTTCCCCCGTTTCATTTCTTTGGATATGGGTGTAAGCTATGATGATAGGTAGTCAAGACCAGGACCCAGTTACTGCAGTGGCAAACTTCCAGCAATATTTTAATATAAGTGTCACTTTTTTAAACGCAGGATTTTTTAAATTTTAAATAAGGCAAAAATACTCTTATAAAATGCTTGCGGAACTTTGTCCCTGCATTAATCAAGCCTGAAAATATTTTGAACATCCTCCCCCTCTTATCAGATAATCCATGCACACTCACACAAAAACACAACATGCATTAAATTTTTTTAAATTTAATTACGTCAAAACTGTGCAACAACTGTACGTAAAATATTTTTGTATGTGTAAATTACAATCAAAAAGTTAAATTTGAAGGTATTAGATAGAAACAACAGTTGAAATCTCATAAATCTCCAAAATTTACTTTGAACAACACACACAAAAATCTATCAGTTGAATCCAAACATATTATGTTGATATGTCGACCAAAATATTTTATGCCAAATATGGGGTGCAATATCAAATATATATTATACCAAAATATGGGCGAAAGGAAATTTAATTTGGCTCCATATCTATTCCTGCAGACCCCAAAAATAGAAGGCAGAAATTTTACATTCTAAGTATCATTTGGGTTCTCCAGACTGAAAAATTATGAGGGAACACAAGAAAAATAAAAGTGAAAATTCTACTATTTTGGCATTAATTCTGTTCTTACAGCTTCATAAAAAAAAAGGCAAAAATTTTATATTTTCAACATCATTAATTGTACAATTTTGGGTTCTGCCAGGTGCATAAAGTTAAAAAAGGATGTTGGCACTGCACCGTACCCATCTGCTAGAGTCAATATTATTCTAGAGAAAGTCATACTTTTTGACAGGCGAGAATGTAAACAATACAGAAATTGACATGAAAATAAAATTTATCTACACTTCTACACATAACAAAACATATGAATCTGCTTAAAGCATAGAAGATTCTCACCCATATACAGAGCAATTCTTTTTAATAATAGCTTTGTATACATCAATTACATTTTAAAAAATAAAATAAATTACTTACCAATGAAATAGTATCCCAAGACTAATTATTTGTGTAACCATATGCAGCATAACAGCCCTACATTTAAATAATGAAATTACACACTCAAGGGGTTGATCCAGGAAAAATTTGGGGCCTGTTTAGCACGCTTTCACATAATTCTTCTTAATAAAACAGGACCCCTTCACAAACTTTATTATAATAAAAATAGCAACTTCACAAAATTTCCCATAAAAACATACTCTTCATTTTTAAAATATGTAATTAGCAAACAAAACAAGTTCACCAAAAAGGAAAACTTTAGCAAAAGGACCACTTCAGTTGCTAGGGTGATGCTGTTATGTTTCCATGCACACGTGTGGACCCAAAGATGTGATGCATAAAAGACTTTCTGCTAAAGGTGAAAATAAGCACTCGCCCCAGTGGCAGAACTATCTTCAAGTGTCTGCAACGCTAATAATGTTTTCAAAAATAGTCTGCAATATGCAATATATCATATAAATCTATTCTTGCTGCTGTTGTAGTGCTAATTAATTAAGGCATCAGCATTTATCAGCCTTTCCGAGTAAAAAAAAATTCTGAAATTCACAGCAAATATTCTGAAAGGTTACAGCAGAGGGGTTAGGGGAGAAAATCCCCTCTCGGCAATAATTATTCCTGTTGCAGGTCGGATTAACTCTGCTTTTCATTAGATTCGATTTCAGGCTGAGTGTAGATCCTTGCAAATTGGGTTCGGATTAACTGTTTTTCAAAAGTTAGTTCAGGATATTGTTTCAGATTAAAAACTATGCCTATATTAATAAGCATAGAACTTCGTACGTCTGCTGTTTTCTAAAGAAATGCTGCATTCTTTCCGGGACTATTTCACAAAATTCACGTTCTTTTTCGTGAACCTTAGACGAAAATAGCGTTTCTTTTTTCTCCTGTGATCCTTTGACGAAATTCATGTTTTTTTTTTGTTTGTTTGTTGTTTGTTTTTTGTGGTTCTTTGACGAAATTTGCACTTTTTCTGTAATTCTTTGACGAAATTAGCAGTTTTTCCCACGATTATTTGATGAAATTTTGATGAAATTGGCATTTTTTTTCTGCGACCATTTGACAAAATTTGCATTTCTCTGTGGCCCTTTGATGAAATTCGCTTTTTTTTTTCACGATCCTTCAACGAAACTTTTTTTTTTATATTCTTTTGATGAAATTCAAGTTTTTCCGCAGCCCTTTGACAAAATTTGCGTTTTTATCGCAATCTGTCAACAAAATTAGCCATTTTCCCAGATCCTTTGATAAATTTCGTCTTTTTTCTTTTGGCCTTTGGACAAAATTCACATTTTTTCTGCGATCCTTCGACGAAAATTGGCAGTTTTTTTTTTTTGAGATACTTTACTGAAATTTGCCGTTTTTTCGAAATAATTCGACGAAATTTACCTTTTTTTTTCGAGATCCTTGGATGAAATTTTCCATTTTTTCGAGATCATTCGACAAAATTTTCCGTTTTTTCGAGAATCCTTCGACAAAATTTTCTGTTTTTTCGAGATCCTAAGACAAAATTTGCCATTTTTTCGTAATCTTTCGACGAAATTAACAGATTTTTTCCACGATCCTTTGACTAAATTGGCGTTTTCTCCGTAGCCCTTCGGCAAAATTCATATTTTTCTGCGATCCTTCAACGAAACGCATGTATTTTTGACGGCCTTTTGGCGAAATTCACGTTTTTCCACAGCCTTTTTGATTAAATTTGCATTTTTTTTCGCGACCTGTCAGCGAAATTAGCCATTTTTCGCAATCTTTAAATAAATTTCGCATTTTTCTCGCAATTCTTCGACGAAGTTTGCCGTTTTTAGTCTGCAGATGCCCTAAAAAGTCTGCGGCGCCCGCCGCAGCGTCGCTTACATTCTGCATAAAAAGAACCGGCCAAATGCAGGGTTTTCTGATATCCTTACTGTACTCTAAAATTCGTGAATTTTTCGCCCCCATTCGACAAAATTCATAATTTTTTCGTGCCCGATCGCAGAAATTTATGAATTTTTTCGCTCCCGTTCTTTGAAATTCATGATTTTTCAGTGTCCGATCGAAGAAATTTATGGTTTCTCTACGTCCGATCAACGAAATTCAGGATATTTTCACGTCTGATCGAAGAAATTTATGGTTTCTCCGCGTCCGACCAACGAAATTCATGATTTTTTCGCGTCCAATCGACGAAATTCAGTATTTTTCTTCATCCGATCGTTGAAATTCATGATTTTGTTGCAGCCGATCGCTGAAATTCCTGATTTTTATGCTCCCGACTGACGGAAATTCATCATTTTTACGCTTCTGACCGACGGAAATTCAGGATTTTTACGCTTCTGACCGACGGAAATTCAGGATTTTTACGCTCCCGATTGACGAAGTTTGCAATTTTTTCCGGACTAATTGATGAAATACAAAATTTCTGAAGATGTTGGCTACTTTTGGTTCATGGGCCACTCAAAAAAATGACTAGCTTGTCGAGGTCCACAATCATACTTGTTAAACAAAATTCTCAATTTTTACGCACCCTATTGGTGAAATTCGCGATTTTTATATGCCGATCGGCGAAATTCACAATTTTTGCATGCCCGATTGGTAAAATTAACGATTTTTGCACGCCCGCTCGACAAAATTCACGATTTTTACGCACCTGGTAGGCTAAATTCACGATTTTTACTCATTCTATCAGCTAAATTTACAATTTTTACACATCCCATCGACGAAATTTGTGATTTTTACCTGCTGATCGGCTAAATTCACAATTTTTACATGCCTGATCAGCTAAATTCATGATTTTTTATGTGCCTTATTGGTTAAATTCGTGATTTTTATGCGCCTTATCAGCTAAATTCGCATCTATTATTTTCCGTAATTTGTTTTAACTTTGACAATATAATAATTAACACCTTCATTTATTTTTTAAATGTTTATACATTGCCAAAAGATGGCTGAAAATATGTACCGACAGACACTTCTTCAAAACTGGTCTCTCTTTTAAAAAATTAGATAGATTCAACGTATTTATAAAAAATACCGAGTCCTCAGTAAAAAAAATATTTCAGAGGATATTTGTATTTACAAAGTTTCGTTCATATTATCTTATTTTAGACTTTTTTTTAATACTTTAATAGCGATGCAGTTAATTTAAAGTTTGTTATTGGGAATTCAAATAACTCATATTTATTATTTGCATTTCCAATTACTTTTAATCATAAATAATGTACCAGGAAGAAAATAATTTTATAAAAATTATGATTTAAAGTAATACTATTTTAAATATTGTCCACTTGAATGATGGTATGTTACATGGAATGTTATTAAAAGCTTTTTCTTCCTCCAGTAGCACATTATATTGGTGTGAGTAGTGCCCTTTCTTTTTTTTTTCTAGATTGAACAGATAGGGTAAAGATAGGGTAAAATAGGCAGGTTTCAAAACTAAATTTATAAAAAACACAAACTGTAATTATTTGCAAAAAGTACAAAAAAAAAATAACTGTGGGGTAAAATAGTTACAAACCTTTCATTGTTTAAAACCCGCAATATCATTTGAAAAGTTATATATATATGTATATTTCTTTTAATACTATAATTTAATCAATAAAAAGTTTAAATTTATTCTTCAACCCTTTAACATACATTTGACATAAATAACATCTCATGTAACATACCATCGTTCAAGAGAGCAATATTTAAAATAGTATTACTTTAATTCATATTTTTTATAAAATTATTTTTATCTTGGTATATTATTCATAAACTTAGATTAAAAGCAATTGAAAATGCATGTAAAAACCTTGAGAAATCATTAATTGGGTTGACAATTAATATTAACACACATGCGAAGTAGAATAAAGATCAACCAAAACAATACTTTAAATTCCACTGTAACGATACAAGGCTCAAATATTAAATTTAATTTTGTAATAAATATGAGTTATATGAATGTATAAAGTTATGAACTTTAAATTAACTCCATCGCTATTAAAGTATAAAAAAAAGTCTATAATAAGATAATATGAACGATACTTTGAACTTACATATCTCCTCCGAAATAATTTTATTTTAGTAAGGCCTCGTGGTATTTTTTATAAATATTTTGAATCTGTCTATTTTTTTAAAAGAGAGTTTAGTTTTATCTGTCGGTACATATCTTTATCCATCTTATGGCTATGTATAAACATTAAAAAAATTAATTAAGGTGTTAATTATTATATTAACAAAGCTAGCGAATCACAGAAAATATCAACAGACAAACGTTACCGCTTAACGCCGGGAGTCAAAACATAAACACGCTCAGCTCAGAGTTGAGTTGAGTTGTAGTGTTTCTTCTACCATTGGAAAATCACTGTGGAGTCGGAACTGCCGTGTCAGTTGCGAAAAAAAAAAAAATCGAATGTTCTAAAGGAAATTTTAAATAAATTAATAAGAATAATACATTTTTCATTTGTTTTTTGAAGTAATTTTCATAAAAACTGGAAGTCACGTCTGTAGTTAATAACCCCAAACTTAAAATAAAATAACTAAGAATTTTTCGCATGGATGGGGAGATTAATTACTATTTCCTGAATTCGGGAAGTGCAGAATTTCCCCCTAAATCCCCATAAAAGTTATTTATTTATTATTTTTTATATTTATGTGTTAAAAACTTATCTCAAAGGGGTGGTTCAAAGCAGTGTTGAATTAGGGTAGGGCTGGCCCGCGGGATTCTTGCTCTCCCCACGGAGGATTTGGAAATTTGCTAAACAAAATTTTCTTTTTTCTTTGAAAGAAATTGTAAAATTTATTGTTTTTTTTTTTTGAGTAACTTAAAATAATTAAACACTAAGAGAAAGAGGAACTAAAAATTTTTTGTTAAGGGAGGGCTCAACCCCCCCCCCGTGTAAATCCCCCGTGGAAGTAAATTTTTAACTCTATTTTCGTTTATATGTTTGTCTTTAAAAGTTATCTTAAGCGGAGGTTCGGGGGAGTGTTGAATTCAGTGCCAGATGGGAAGGGGAGCACCCCCCCCCCCCGGATTTTAAAATTTAATTCATGTAATTTTCTTTTCCGCTGATTTTGAAAGAAATAGTGAAATTTATTCTTTTCGAGTATGTGTTTAAAAAGTACCTTAAGATTCATTGAAGTGATGAAGTCAAAAAGAAGCCCCCCCCTCCCCCGCAGATTTTATAATTTTATTGACATAATTTTCTTTTTCTCCAATTTTTAAAGACAGTAAAATTAGCTTTTTTGAGGAACTTAAAATAAATAATTAAGTATTAGGAGAAAGATAAATTATGAATATTCATTTTGTAGTGTGCGTGGGGGGGGGGGAAGGGGGTGAATTCAGTGCCAGATGGGAAGAGGAGCACCCCCCCCCCCCGGATTTTCAAATTTAATTAACGTAAGTTTATTTTTCGTTGATTTTGAAAGAGATAGTAGAATGTACTCTTTTCGAGTATGTGTTTAAAAAGTACCTTAAACGGAGATTCAGGGAAGTGACGAAGTCTGAAAAGAGCGCCCCCCCCCCCCTCCAGGTTTTGTAATTTAATTGACATAATTTTCTTTTTCTCCAATTTTTAAAGGCAGTAAAATTTATTTTTGTGAGTAACTAAAAATAATTAAACATTAAAAGAAAGATAAATTATGAAATCTCGTAGTGTGTGTGTGTAGGTTGGGGGGGGGGTGCTCCCCCTTAATCACTCATCGCAGTTAATTTTTGTCCTGTTTTTCTTTTAACTTTTATGTGCTAAAAAATTACCTTAAAATTGGGTATTTCAGGGCAGTGTTGATTTTAGGGAGGGGGGAGGGCACCCCTCGAATTTTGTACAATTAATTAAAATTTAACTAATTTTCTTTTTTAAATTTATTTTTTTGAATAACATAAAATAATTAAACACTGAGCGAAAGAGGATATAAACAACATATTTTTTTTTTTAATTTATATTATTTTTTTTACCTGGGTAGGTTCAAGATTTTAATTATAAACATTCATTTATTTATATATATATATATTTGTTTTGGATTTTAAAGTTTAATTTCTTTGAATATTTGTTTTGTTTCATTTAAAAAATGGAGGGAGGGGGGACTTTCCCAGGTGTTCAATTTAGTCCCATTAAACTAAAAGTCTTGAAAACAGTGTTAATTATTAATAACAAAGCAAATGCTCAATATTGTCAAAAACTGAAAAACTTTAATATTGTTTAGCTTTTAAAACTGCAGAAAATATCTCACAAACTTACTAAAATTAAGTTCTGTAAAATTACCTTACAGTAACTGCACTTATACTGCAGATACTTCAGAAAATATAATACTGAATTAATGACTGTAAAATTACTTCAAATTTACTGCAGTTTTACTACAGATGTAAAGTCTCATTATTTTTTAAATTTATGTTTATAACATAATTTCACGTAAACTACAGTATTTTTGCAGTTAAAAGCTCACAGTATTTTTGAAATAAATTACTACAAAATTACTTCACATTAACTGCAAAATAACTGAAGTATTTTTACAGTCGAGATTGCACTACAGAAAATCTACAGTTGACTGTAGAAAAACTTTAAAAATACTTCACTTCTGTAGAAAAACTGCAGTTCATTTTTAGCTGGGAAAAATATCCTTATAAAATAATTATCAACAAGCACAGAAAAAGTATTAAAATTGAGCATTGGTGGAAATGGGTGCATAATTGATAATCAGAATGTTCTTGTAAATTGAATAAAAGCGATCAATGTAATTTAGATGTTTTTATCCAACAATAAATTTTTCTAGACTTTCAGTAGTTGTTGAAAATATTTACAATTTCAAGAGAGTTATTAATTTTACTCTTTACGCTATAAACCTATACGTTGTAAATTAAAACCAAATTACGCTACATTTTAAGTTCTCATAACATATAGCGTGTATTTTGTTTTATTAAAATGTTATTTTATATTTAAGAAATACATTATTGTTTTTTTAATATGATATTATTTAAAACACTATCTCTATTCTGTAGTCCGAAATAAAATCCGAATGATAGATGTAGAAGAAATTATAAATCTAAAAGTAGCACCCATTTCCACCAATGCTCATTTTTAATACTTTTTCTGTGCTTGCATTAGATTTAAATCTTCTTCAGGTTTCGTATGCAAATTAATTTTTATACGAACTTTGAAAATTTTAATGCAAACCCTCATGTGTCTTTCACTCAATCGCCATGTATAATTGCACATTTTCCTTGCTATACCTTGAAAATATACTACATATGAGTAAAATTGTGTTCTGGGACCGTATCAATACTGAAAAACGCATTTTAAAAATTATGATATTGTGGCTAAAATATTTAAAATAATGATGTGATAATTATTTGTTAAACAAATAACAGTACTCATAAAAAATCTGTAAATAAATCGTAAACATTCCGTATTTAGCACGCAATAATGACAGAAAATAAATTTTCATCTTTAATATAAAGCACGGTCACTTACCCTTGTTGATGTTACTTATTTTCTGATAACTCAAAAACTAATGTTCATTAGTGGGCAATTTTTTTTGTTAGGAGAGGGAGGAATTATTTTTGACCATGTGGATACTAATGGTGAAGAAAAAAAATGTTTGTATTCATACCTTTTAATAAGCGCATTATCATTTTATAATTATTATTTGAAAAACGGCTATAAGGAAATTATGTGTGCATGTTGTGTTTGGTCTTAATACCAAATATCACACACAAAAAATAATGTAATACATAAATTAAACATCAACTGCCTACCTAACGTAAGTTTCTCTTTCACATTGTTTAATTTTTCAATAATTCAAATATTACTACTAACTAATCATTTAAAATTTATATAAAGTTATATTTTATCTTTTGTGGTATGTGTAATTTAAATGTGTGACAGATATACGCTGTCACTATTGAATACTTAAAAGTTATGTTCAATTTAATATGCAGATTAACTCTTGTGGTAAATTAAACTACACATTATTTTAATCAAGAAAGAAAAACCGTGCGTGAAGCATAAATTATGAAACACTTTCCAACACTTCCAGAATACTGCAACGATACTTCACAATTTCAAAAAGTGAAACAAGATTTCATTAATTACCGTCTATAGCCGGATAGGTACTTGAATTATTATGTACATCACTGTTTAGAATATATCTATTTGTATATATGTTATGGTCAATATGATTAATCCGGTTATTATTAATAATAACCGGTTATTATTAATAATAATCGGTTATTATTAATAATGACCTGATTAATCATATTGACCGTAACATATACACTAGAAAATGTGCTAAACTTTAGCTTTATTACAAAAACAAAACACAGTCAGATTTTCACTTCATCAATTTTCCCAATAGACGGAAATACACTCGAAAAATTTTGTACAGCCCTGTATATTATATACAAATTTTTATAGGCTCTTCATATTAAACTAAAATTCAATTCAGAAAAAAACGCACAACACAACCGAAAACTTTCTTTCAGAAAATACTGTCCCTACTCCGCAATGTATCCAGGTATTTACGTAGCCCTGTGTATGAATTTATTTTTATTTTGCAAAATACACTTGTTGTAATAAATACAGTTGACCTGTATCGAAATAGTCTAACATTATTAAAATACCCCACAAACATTTTTCCCCCTTTAACCTTAATGTGATGGGATTTGCTTGAGTGTCTCTGTAAATGAACTATAAATGAAACAAATTCATTTTTCAATAACACACATTCCACAGTTTTCTTCAATAACATAAATCAATTGCATTGCAATCTGAGATTATTTAAGACAGTTAGAGCATGGAAGTCGGCAGGCAGACGCCAGATAGACAAACCTAATTCTTAAACATTTTAAAACTTTGTTGGAAAGTGTTAAACAGTTCGGCGAATTATAATAATACTTTTCGTTTTCTCTTGCAAAACTTTAAACTTAAATTATAGTCAGCCTTGCCTATTATATAAATCATAAATGCAATCATTTTAAATCTTTCTTTTCATTCTCTGATTAATTATAGATACAAGACTGTCGTTTCACAGCGAGTGGCCATTTTTCAGATTACAATTTGAATCTTTCATAAAGTAAATAAATGAATTTATTTGTAAACAATATGTTTATTTCATTTTAGCTCTGTTCTGTTTACATGAAATACTGGATATTTAGTAATAAATATCATCATTATCTCAGTGGGGATTCTAGAAAGAAAATATCCGCGTTTGTGTGTCTTGACCTTTCCGAAATTACACAATTAACATTCGAAGTTATCATGTAAAAATATGATTTATCGACCTATAACACCAAATGAATTACAGACATTATCATTTAACATGTATACATGCTGCGCATATTTCGGAATTAATTATTGAAATAATGCATTGTATTCTATAAAATTTATTTTCTTTTGTATTCACCAAAATATGCGTAGAATGCTGTTCTGAACAAATATTTGAGGGAGTTAGAATGACAGTGCAGTAAGTCAAACATAAGAAAAATCTAGATAACCATATTTTCTCTGAACATATATTAATTTCTATTCAGTGTGACAGCCACATAAGTTATAGTTCACATAGGGAGTCACTAGAGGAAAAAGCAAATTGGACCACTTAATGCAACGGCAATACGACAAGTTTCACAAAACCCTTAATTTCTCAAATTACTAAATAGGGCCATTCCATGGTAAATTACGTTACATTTAGAATAATTGACTTCAGTAATTTAGTAATATAACACAAAAAAATATTTAAATTGTAATCTTTATATGATTTTGTTAATTAAACCTAACAAAGTTAAATTTGGATAAAAATTACTTAAATTTTGTACTATTTCTTGAACGTTAAAAATTATATTTACTATGATAACTTACGTTTCTGACAAAAAGAACGTAAGTTACCATAATACATATAATGGCCAGTGTTAAAAAAAAATAGCACTAAAGGTAGGTAATTTTCATCCAAATTTCACTTTGAATAGGTTTAATTAACAAATCCTATCAACATTATATTTTCAATATTTTTTGGTGCTATATCATGAAAATTACTAAAGAAAATTATTCTAAATGTAATGTAAGTTACCATGGAATGACCCAATATTGATTTACTTCACTGTCATTCTAACCCCGTCAATTGTCATTTAATTTCAAAGTCATTTGTGTTATTTAAAGTTTTTTAACTTGATGATAAATTTAAAATTTTAAACTATTCAAGTAAATTTTTTTTTATTTAAAACTCACTATTATTTTCAAGATTAAGCATTCATTCAAAATGCTTAATGTTTTATTCAAAATGCTTAAGAGTGTTCATGTTCTTAAATCAATGTTTTTGAAGCGACTTCCTTGAGTGGCGCGAAGCGTCTGTAGGGAATTCTCATGACATTTTTGTCAATTACACTAAACAATGCAGTAGGCATCAGTGCTATACATTAGTTCTATTTGTGTGTTGTGAGGGTGGTTCCATTGCAGTTTATCTTTATTTGGTTACGAATAGTGCAGATGAGGTTAAGAAGCATTGCCTTAAGGAGATAATTTTACTTTTTAAACACTCTTTTAGTTACAAAAATCTATGTATTCTATTCATTGACATTTTAAAAATAGCATGTATTTTAAGCAATTGTTTATACGGTGGCTGAAATATTTTTAAGTTACTTGAATAAGCAATCTCTCAAAACCTTTCTACAAAAATATTCATTCACATTTATCTCATATATAGTATTTTACAGATAACTAAGAATCACATATAATTTCCAAATGAAGACCTGATCAAGCTTCTATTTTTAATTTGTCCACCTTCTGTTTGCATGTTAGAAATTATGTATTTGATGAAATCTTTGAATATTCAGAGGGTTTCAAAGATTGAAAAAAAAAAACTTTAAACTTGGGATTAAACTGGCAATTTTTAGAAATAAACTGAATTTTTGGAGATAGATGAATTGTGCATTGTATAGTCTGTGGTAGTTGAGTAAGATGTCGTTAAAATTTCACTATATATTTTGTAAAGAATATAAGTAACTAGTACAAAACGAAAATATCTTTCTAAAAACGTTTTTATCTCTACGAGCGAACCGTAAATCAAAAAGAATATTTCATTTCCTTACTTTTATTTTATCATGTTGAAGTTTTGAAGGGTTTTTCCATAAAAAAATAAAATGCTTGCGCTATTTAAAGTAACTCAGAGAGTCTTTTCCTCTATTTATTTTATTTCTTCATGTTTTCCTCTGTACTTTTCACATTAGTTGAAAAATTATGCTTGAGCGCAGTAGGAAAAAAAATATTGTATGTACATACATCATTTTATGAAGGACTTTTACTTTAAATTAAATGTACTTTTATTAGTTTGATAAAAAATCAATAAAAATTTTACAAAATATATTTTCTGTAGAATGTTTATAAATGCATACGCATAATTAATTTATTCATTTAAATATAAAAGATTTTCCATATTTAAATATTTACGTTATAAAGTGTTAGAAGACTAATAAAAAAATATTAATGCAGAAGTCTAACGAGAAGAAGTCACATTGTTCTTATTAATTAAAATGTCATATTTTTCACTTCTGTAAAAATAGTGGATATTCTGATAGAAATTTAATAAAAGAATAAACACATTGTAACGTCAAATGAACACTTAAACACGTCTTAACTTATATTTTATATAGCGATAATTAAAATGATGTGAATGGTGTTGATAATTTGATTTCCATACTTCAAACAAAATTGTTTTTTTTTTTTTTTTTTTTTTTTTTTAACGATATAAAAATTATTATTTCGGCAATTCTTTTAATCAAGAATGATTAGATTTGACAGTAGTTTAGAGTTATTTAGGACTCTTAATTATTTAATCATTAATTAATAAAATTTTCTATCAAACTGAAATAATAGAGGTAGATAGTTTGAGTAATATTTCAGTTAAATAATATTACAAATAATAAGCTTTTTCATCAAAAACTAAATTTTTTTCCATTTTAAAACGAAGAAATATTTCATAATGTCAAGAAAAGATACAATTAATTTTATTTAGGCAATTAAAATTTCACTAGTTTGGAGTTGCAAAAAAAAAAAAAAAAACACTAATGAAATAAAGTAAGTTGTTATAAATATATATATTTATTTGGTCAAACAATATTTAAATAGCCATAGAAAAAAATCATTATTACTAGAATATAAATTAAATTTTAAATTAAATAATGCAAAACTTAGAATTAATCAACTTATTAAAGAGATAAATTAAATAATTAAATAAATATAAGAAGCATGTAAACAAACAAATATTCATTTAATACACCTCGAATCATTAAAATTAGTCTTTAAGAATTTCTTATTATACAATGTTAAAATATTAATTAGAAAAAATATAAAATTTTAAATTAAATATCGAGAGTTACAAGAAATAAGTAAAAGTAATTTATGAAACTTTTATTTAATGAAAAAAATGTACAGAAAATATTTAGTAATTAAAAAAAGGAGTCTGATAATTTTTCTAAAAGTTGTGGATCACTTATTTTTATTTTTATTTTTGCTCAAAAAAAAAAAAAAAAAAAAAAAAAAAAGAGAAAAAAAAAACACGAATAAACTATTAACTGCAGTTAAAAAAGAATTTCTTCAAAATATTTCATGTATGCTTTTTCCTGAAAGATCTAACACCAGTCTCAGTTATGCGAGAACAAATATGCAAAAATTTACCTTTGCATGATACATTTCAAAGATCATATTTCAATTATTCACAATTCAATTCACAAAATTTATTTTATAGCATAACATTAATTTCATAAACAATAAATAATGAATTTAATACCGGAAAAATATATATTGTTACCTCTGAAATTTTTCCAAAGGTCAATTTATAGAATCCTTAAATATGCGAATCCAAATTTTCATGTAAATCCTCCCTATTATTTTTGAGCTATACTGAAAAAAAATCTTCTCGTATTGCTATTTGTTTTGCAACTAAAAGAATTTAAATTTATCATTAGGAATTCTAAACGTTACATTTTCATAACGCGTAAACTACTTCACCGAATGAATTCCCGTTTGGTATCTCAGGGTAAAATATAGCAATTAATTTCAACATTATGTGAAAATTAGGAGTTCGTAAGGTAAAGCTAGGAGAGATGGCGCGGTCGGAGAGATTGCGCACATAGAGGTTCGGGAGGAAGGAGTAGAGTGAGCCCGCAGCGACTCCAGGTAGTTGTACAACAGCAGTAGTGGAGTGTCTACTTGAAAGTACACGTTGATTATTTTGAGCGTCTAAGATAAAGCATTGCTATTTTGTTTTGTTTTCCCAAAGTAATTGCTTAAATTTTCATAGCTATTCGTAAGAATTTCTATACAATGTCAGTAGTACAAAATATTTAAAATTTAAACGATTTCTCATAAGCTACTAATCTAGACTAACAGTGTGAACATCAACGGTTCGTTTTAGTAGCAGCCATGTTTAAATAAAAGGCCGCGCAATCTCTCCTATCGAAATTGGAGAGTTTGCGCATCTGCCACTTCGGAGAGATGGCGCATTATTCCCATTAGTTTCAATGCTAGGAGAGATTATGCAGGTTATTGGTAAATTTGCATAAAAAGAAAGTAAAATTGAAAATGGACTAATTTTAAGTTAAACGTGTTATCAAGTAACTTAATGTTAATTTGTAATCTTATCTCGACTTAATTTTTCTGATTCTTTATTTTTTTTTCCTTTAATTAAAATGTTTTAATCGTTTTTAAAAGCATTTCCCTTTTCTGATTCTGTAATCATTATGTTGAAATATTCACTCATACTACAATAATATTTGTTCACAAAAACCTTACAACAATGTCATTTAAGTGTAATTATTATTGTTAACAATTTAATTGTAGTTATTATTAGTAACAATCTCTCCTACCCATGTGCGCAATCACAAAAACCCTGTAAGGACAGATTGCGCAAAATAACTTTCTTGGTTTTATTACAACTGTTCTATTAAATTACAACATAACAGCAAAATAGCAATGGGAATATATAAAAAACAAATGAAGTAAAAATTATTCATGGATAGTTTAGCAAGAAATTAATATTTAGATTTTTTATTGCTATTCTCTTGAATTGTGCGCAGACTATCCTAGCTTTACCTTATTGAAAATTTAAAAGTTTAATATTATTTTTGTATTAAGACGACCCCCCTAAGCTTAATTTTTTGCACACATTTAAATAATATACAATTAAAAACGATAGCTTTATTTTACTCTGCGTTCATTTGAAGATAAAATAAATGTGATGGCAACGTTGTTTTCTATAGATTATACGCATACGCGCTACGACGGAGGATATGCGCAGTTGTTTTCTTATGTCGCTTTTTAAAAATAACCACATTATTTACACGTAGGAGAATAGACGTTGCATCTGGGCTTCAAAATGTAAATTTTTATAATAGTTTTCTTTTCTTTTTTTAAAAAAAATTAATAAATAGTCCATGTTTTCATTATCATTTATTAAACGATTAAACCTAGAAAGAATCCACAGCCTTATATATATTTCTTAGTGGTCAAGAACGCGTTCTCAATGACTCAATCAGTAATCATTCGCTCGGCGCCCAGAGAAATCGAAATCGATACTGACATTGAAGGACCGTGGACCTCCAGACGTAAAATTTTATGGAATGATATTTTCTGTTGATAATGGTAACATAGAATGCTAATTAAAAAAAAAAAAAAAAAAGAAAAGAAAATAAGTAACACTTAGAAATATAGAATTCTGACATAAATTAAAAATTAAAAATGTTAATTATGTCTATATAATGAAATTAGTTGCTTAGAAATTTTCAGAAACGTACTGTGGTATGTGACACCTTTTATTATTATACGAGGGTCAGTCGGAAAATAAGTTTCCCCTGGCGACTGTGGACACAGGTGTGTATGAAAGACAAAAAATGTAATGAGACATTAAAGATAAAACATAACTTTATTTTTCCACATAAGTACCAAGTACATTGAGACATTTGTCATACCGGTTTATAAGCTTCAAAAAGCCCTCCAGGAAAAAATCAGGGCTTTGCATATGGACAAAGCGTTGAACGGCTATGGGCGAAAGACGACACACCAGATGAACGCGAACGTGCAAGACACCGATACCATTCGGTAGAGCTCGACCGCGATCAAGCAGATGGCGCTGTTGCAGTCCCTGCACTGATGGCGCTGTTGACTGCAATTGCGATGCAACAGCGCCATCTGCTTGATCGCGGTCGACCTCTATTCAATGGTATCGGTGTCTTGCACGTTCGCGTTCACCTGTTGTGTCAACTTTCGCCCATAGCCATTATTTTCCGACTGCCCCTCGTATTTACTGAAACTCAGTCTATGAGATTGTCAAGAAGTGTCGTGTTTTAGAGATTTTAAATTTTATTTCGCGATTCGTAAAAAAATAGAATTTAAATTGTTTACCACATTATTTTATTTTATGAAATATGTAAACAGTTGCATGTAAGATTTTACATAAGTGCAGAAACTTCCCGGAATTTATATATTATTTTGGATATTTCTGACTGACAAGCCCAATTTATTTCGTTCAATGAGCTGCACTTTCCCTGCATAACATATTTTATTATTATACTTCAGATTTAACTCCTTTTAAAAACATTTAGTAATATTTAATACGATCAAGGTTTATCTCCATATACATGGGTATATTTTTCAATTTCATGTTACAATAGCTTTTAAGTACATTAAAAAATTATTGGGAAAATAACATTATAATTGTTTACTTTTGATAGACAGTCATAGGGCTAATAAATGAAAAATTGCGTAGTTTTGTCCACCATCTGGAGTCAAAAGTTATATTTCTTTTTGACATGTTTTATATTTTTGAAATAGAAGCTAAAATGTCGAAATTCATACGTTTACCAGAAAAAAAATGTAGGCTTGAATAAAGCAACTATAAATGAAATTATTTGATAATGATAAAAATATGGATAAAACAAAATTAGTAAATAGAAAACCTTTATTAAGTAATAGTTATGAACTTTTTTAACGTTTATAAAATTCAAAGACCACAGAACAGGGCTCAGTTACAGTGATGGATATATATATATATATATTTTCCTCCGAGAAACACCGTGCATTTCAGATAGCATATATATATATATATATATATATATGGTTAAGGGCACATTTAATGAACAACAGGCAAAATTGTTTAAATCAAAAAAATATTTTTTTGAACTAATAATAAATAAATACACAGCTTTTTTTTAACTGGCGTATTAAAAAATTGAAGTTTGATAAATACACTATCTAAATTATCAACTGAAGTTAAAGAAGGAATTAAGAATACATGAAGATTTTTGTTCCAAAAAATTTCACCTATTCATTGTCTGTAATAGTTTGATAAAAATCTGTTTGTCAGCAAAAATCCCATGGAATAGTTTATTTCTCGTTTAAAAAACGTCTTCTTCGTATACAATTCTTCATAATTCATGACAAGGGAAAGTTTATTTAATAAATTTTGAATTAATCATTCAGTGCAAAATATACTTAAAAGACATCTTAGAGAAGTGTAAATACTACATGGAATCTTGACATTTAAACACGTCACGATAACACGTCACAAAATTCACGTTAAAAGAGACATGAAAAATTATCAGGGAAATTGTTTGCGAAAGGGATTTCTTTTTCATTAAATATTTAATAGTTAATAGTTTTCGTTAATAGTTAAATTAATTTATTTTAATTATTTAAACGAAAAGCATGTGTTAAGTTTTAAAGGAATCTGAAATCTAGGTTTGTTTAATCATTTTCATAATTTATGACTAAGGAAATTTTTTTTCATAAATTGTGAATCAAAACAGTGCAAAAAAGAATACTTAAGGAACTTTTTAAAAAAGCTGAAAACCCATACGGAAATGCAAGGCACTTGTTTAAAATGCTAGATTATGATATTTAATGATAGTTTGCGAAATGGATAATAAACTACTGTTTGAGTAATTTGAAAAGACTCATCCGTGAGATATGTTAAGAGTAATGTTATATGTATAAACAATAATTATAACATTTTATTAAATCTTAAAATTATAGCGATAAAAATAGTAATGAAAAATGTCACTTGTTAAATGCTATTAAATTTTTATTCTGTTTTAAGATTAATCCAAAAATTTTTAAATAGGTATTTAAACATAGATACATATTTCGTAAATAAGAAAATAAATCTATTGAAATAAACCTAATCAGTTTTTAGAAACGATATATTAAATTACATTCAATTTATCCGACATCACGTTGTTTTAGAATTTGCAGTTGTTTTAGAAATAATCACATATTATCCAAGTTAAAACACATAATTTAAACTATTAACCTAAATTAAAGAATTACTAATAACACAATTCTTCAAAATATTTCATTTTTACGTTTTCTGTAAAAGTGTGACACCAGTTTTATTTTTATGAAAACAAAATTTCAGAAATTTAAATTGCCTTCTTCATAACCCACGACTAAGTAAGGTTTATTTTCATATATTTTGAAAAAAAAACATTAATTACGAAAAATATATTTAACGGACTTTTTAAAGAAGCCTAAATGATAAATGGAAACTTATCTCACCCGTCGCAAATTAAATCTATGATATTCGATTATGACTTAAAGAATAGAAATTAAACTTCATTTGGTTAATTTGAAAACATTCATGCATAAAGAGGTCTTGGGAGTCTTACCTTTCCACTGATGGTGATATTTAACATTATGTCACATTTAATTTTATTTCTCATTCCCCATAAAACACAAATGTATGAAATGTTTACCTCTGATAGCTTAAAATATGTTCTATATAGCATAATTATTTCAACATTTTACAACTAATATTTTACTTTTTAAAAAAATCTTTAATTTTGATTTAAACAAATTTGAAAATGTTTTTTGCGCGCAAGACTGTAGCAAAACTATTGATTATAGAACCTAATGTACCTTGAAAGTATAGTTCATTTTTAAGCAATTAAAAACATATTTTTAATCAAATTAAATTTAAGTTATAAAAAAAAATCAATCATTGTTTGTTGTTAAAAAGATGCTAATTTTAAATAACCAATGCAATTATAATACTAAATTTTAAGTAGAAGTTATTCTTTGAATCACAATGAATGTATCTCTCAAGTTTCATACAAAAGTTTTTGAGAATTGTTTTGAGAATTGAGAATCAAAAGGAATGTATCCGCCAAGTGTTATGCAAATTGCCTAATAAGTTTTTGAGAAATGTAGCGCGCAATGGATGCAACTCAAAAATATATTTTTAAATCGAAATTAAACATTTAAAAAAAAAGTAAAATATCAGTTGTATAACATTGAAATAATTATGCGAAATAGAGCAGATATAAAGCTATCAGTTTTAAAAATGTAATGCATTACATTTATACAGGGAATCATAAATAAAATTAAATATGACATGAGGCTAAATTGCATCTTCAATGAAAAAGTCAGACTTAATATTGAAAGATTAGAGGTATATTTGTATAAGTCACCATTTTAAAGTATTTATTACAATTAAAATTAAAGAACGAAAAAATAGAGAATGAGAAATTTTAAATACTATAAGATATTGTAATACGATTAGTGTGCACATTTCTATAAGTCTTATATAAAAAATATAATTAATTTTTGTATTTCAAAAGAATCTATTAATAGCGTGTACTTGGTAAAAATGTCCAGTATGTGAATAATTCTATGTGATATAATCTTGTAAACGCCTACAATTTTATTTTACTTTTTTTAACCTTTTCTCAAAATTAAAAATTTTATATATTCATATTTTTTTAAACATTCACAATTGTATTTATGCGGTTCTGAATAAATTATCTTGTTAAGCTTGAAAAAAAAACATTGAATATGGTAGAAAGAATATAAAAAAATAAACTGAATATGGTAAAAAATTTAAATATTAAAATACATAATATATGTCAACTATGATATACCAAGTAGCCTTCAAATTAATATTAACATTATTATTGTAAATTAATGTTTTAAATACTTTTCTAGGTTATATATATATATATATATATATATATATATATATATATATATATGTATGTAATTAGGTTATATATATATATCTATATATATTTACGGGTTTGGTAATATTATATATATATATATATATATATTAGGGTGGAGTGATAATGACCATAATTTTTTTTTTTTTTTTGGAATTTTTCTTTGTATAGGTCTCAAAATTAGACTACACTGAATATTAGTTTAAATTTTCTTTTAATTTGGAATTCATCTTCAGGGCTCTACCAGCTCTTAAAAATTATGCCGCTTATATATGAAAATCCAAGATATGCACTATGTAGTGTAAAGTATTCAATTTTTTTTTTTTTACAGAATTTCTCTGATTTTAGTAAAATAACCTACATGACTAATTAAAGTACTAATTATCAACAATCCAAGTGTAGTCATGTTTTGAAACCTTGAAGGTAAAGATAATCATACAATGTGAATTGTTCGCAAAGAAGTTAAAGTAAAAGCAAATAATTTTATATAGAGCTCACTAATATTTTTGGAATATACATTCGAGATAGTACTCTGGATATAAAGGAAAGATAGTTTTCTGAATATATAGGAATACAATAAAAGGAATATATACGGTGTACTGTAAAACGATCTCACATATCACTCTAATTGATATTGGCATTTGGTATTAAAACTTTGGCATCAGAGGCATTATCTTTCGTGATTTCATTTTTGCTCGTTTGTATCCGTCCCTTGCTTCTACTCCTACAACTGCTAATGATGCTTCAGTAACTAATTTCACGCATCTTTCAAAATCAAACTTTTAATCTTTTCATCTTTCAATCTTTTGAAAATCTTTGTTTAAAAAAATCTAATTTCACCACCCTTTCTCCCAATGTTTACAGCTGTTTTGACACAGTCTATAGCTACAAGTTTGTGGGGTTTAAGTTATTCTCAGTGCAGTATATAAGATGCTTTCTACAATATGCTTTCCTTATCCAGAAGAGTGTACAATGTGTCCCAGATACATTCAATTTGACTCTTAAATCAGAGATACATGTTTTTAACTTATAGTTCTTCGATGTAATCTATGTCCAATTTTCTCTTGATGTAGTGTTTTATCTTTTCTTCCATCAAAAAATATACTTTCGACTCCTGCTTCTAAAGATTTCAGATAATCTTTTTTAGCACATTCTCTAGTTTTCTTTTGTTCTCTTCGTACTTTGCTTCTGTCAATTATAAGTGAGGATTTTTTTTCTATTACAATGCCAACATCTTGTAGAGTTGTAGAAGCTATTGCTGCTACGCATCTATCAGAAACCTTATATGAAACCCTTGAAACCGTAGGTAGATGTGTTCTCATGTCTCTGTTGCCTTTGTGGCTCTTCTTTAGAAGCAGATGCTTGCGATACAGTTTCTTCACACCCTGATGAAGAGCTACTACTTCTTTCTTCATAACCACTGTCACGATAAATAAAAACAGCACTATTCTGATTAGCTGCAGACTTCAAACTCTGCTTTTCAGACCTCATATAGTTCTTTTTTTCCTGTTTTCCCTTTATATCAATTTACTTGTCTCGGCATTATCGAGTGTGCCAATAACCATCTTTCTTTTTGACTTTTGGTCAAGAAGAAACTCCTGTTATTTTAGAGGTCCCTTTCTTTGATTTTTCACAAGTACACTTTGGAATGGGCTTGCAGTTGCACGCCAAAATGTCTACAAGTTTACTTACAGTTTCAGGTTCGAAAAACCAAACTTTCTTCATGTAATTATCATTTCTTTTGGATTTGGGGAATCAAATAAGGTTCTGGTATTCAGAAATATCGTTGTCTATCATTTGCTCAACTACAAGAATTGATGCTTTCTTGCAAATTTCTCCGATCTTCTTTCTTAGGATTTGAATTAATGACTTTTATGGATCGTTACCATTCCTACTCTGTTTTAATTCTTGTCTTGTATGTAAGCAACATTTTATAACGTCTGATATTGTTTGCGAAACAACTTCATTTATTTTTGAAGGAGCACAAAATATGAGACATTCCACTGCACTTCTAGTAATAATAAACTTCGGTTTGCCTCAACTCTCACTATTTTGTCCCAAAAATGAGGAAAATATTTTGAAAAATATTTGTAAAACTGAATTAAACTTTTTAAACTTTTTAAAGCAAAGCCTTAAGATTTAGAAATGATAAAGGAAGTTACACTAAACATTTTAAATATAAAAATGTCAAACGAGATTACCAACAGACACTGTAAATGTACAATTTATGGTAAAAACCTATTGTGTGAAACAATGAAAATATAAATGTCCTGGTAGAGCCTTGAAGGAGTTTTTCAAAATTCATAAAATTTTGCATGCATATGATAGGTACTAACAGGCAACTTTTGGCTGGTATCCGAAATTAAAATTCCAACTTTCGTTTTTACACTCCACCCTTATATATATATATTTAAAAAATCAAATTCCATACTTCATTAAGTGTATTCCATAAACACTTTACCTTCGAAATTCATTCTAAAATCCTACTTTATTAAATTATTTACTATCTTAAACAATATCCCATTTATTTCATTTATTTAAATCACTTTCCATTTAAAATGCTAATTTAATATTTTTCCACTTCAAAATATTCTAAAAACACTCCTCGTATTTATTTTTCTTCAAAAACCTTTTTTTATTTCCCCGTTCTTAAAAAGCCGAATTCATTCTATTTAGAATTACCATATCTGTCATTTTTTTCTACCTTTTTTTTCCAAAACTCAGATTCTCGCCGTTTCTTGGCGGTGCCTTCGCCCTTCAAAATTCTGCTGCCTTCAGTAATGTGTTCCGACGTAATAAAAAGCACTTTGATTGGGTAAATTTTATTTTCGCATTAGCGTAGAAAAACCTACGCGTTACAGTTTAAAATGTAATGCACGATTCTTGGAGCTCAGAATTTTTTATAATATTGGCTGTTAAAGAAATATGTTGTTGCCAGGAGTGAGAAATAGAATAATTCCGAAATGTGATCATAATGTAACATCAAATATCATAAGTAAAAAGTGTAGCCTGAGGACTAAAAATTTTTATTTATAAAATCTTCCTTTAATAAGAGAAACTAGTTGTGAATGTTAACGTCTAATGCATCTTATAGAGAGTAAATAAATTTCTGTTTGTTCAAAGTTTCGTCTACTCTGTTGTGGAAAAACTACCAATCAATTTTTGACCAAATGGAATCATGTTTACGACTGCACTACGATTATGTTGGTGACGCGAATAAATTCTACGAAATTAAATTCAAACTACTCAACTCAAACTATTCAAACTCAATTTCTTATTTGATTAAAAGGTGCTACAATATGCTACGTGTCCTAAATTAAATAAAAAGGTACAACAGGATTAGTCATGTTCATATATATAAATATATATATATATATATATATATATATATATGTAATAAAAGTTTTTGCAAATAATAACTAATAAATCACATGAAAATCGACAATATATAAATGAACCAATAATTATAATATAGTATAAAAATGTATATCCAATAATGTAATATATATACTATATACATTACAAAAATTAAAAATTCCGCCCTATCTTAAAAGTATTCTGTAAATTTGTCACAATAAATATAATTTTCTAACGATAGTTTATTTAATTCTAAGTTGTCTTGACAAGCCAAATAAGGTGTGCAGAAACATCAACCTTCGTTACAAACTAGAAAAGACGGTGAAAGAGACGTATGTTGGTGTTGATGATTTTGTTGGTGACGCATGTGTACTGAAAAGAAGACTCACGGGTAAAATGTGTTTGAGATTGGTTAAAACATTTTCTCGATGGAATAGAAACTGTTGAATATCGGGGTGACCATAAACAAGGAATACACCAATAAACCTCAAGCAAGTACGATAGATGCTAATATGCAATTGGCGATTTTCAGCAAAATTGGACTGGAATGACATCAGTGGAATTAAAAACTAGCAATGACAGACCATCCAACGATATATGACTTCAAACCATCAATAGGTTCCAAAAGGAGCCTTCGCTGACAGTTTGCAACAGCTTTAGGAATGTTATCCAATATTTATTTTCAATTTATCTTTAGGAAGCTTAAAAGTGATTGAAGCATTTTTTTTTCTATCCTTTATTTATTGGATACCATTAGTCGAACTTTTTAGACACACCTTGTATTTATATTCTTACAGTTAAATATATTTGTAAAATTTGGTTACATTAAAAACGCAGCGCGTATAATGCGCTTGTATGATATTCAGTTTCTTTTATTTTATTCATACTCAGCAACATATATACATTTGTTCTTGAAACTTATGAAAGTACTTATGTAAAATTTATGTTTATTAGCATTATGTAAGAACTAAAATTGTTTTGCGATTCGACAAACGGAAATATGCTTGAGATATGTCAAAGCAAAATATTTTCAGCCTCTTGAAAAAAAAAAAAAGAACACTTCGTATAATGTAAATCTTTCTAAATCTCTTTCGCTTTTAAAATAGAAATCTAAACAGTAATCACATAAAATCCTGAAAAATATGAATCGTTACTACTAATGCCAGTGGACTGCATGAAATATCATTATCTTGTTTAAACATGAATACATTCCAAAACATCAACACAACTTTGAATTACTAAATCCACAGAATATTATAGCACAGTAGAATGATATATGTATTCGCATTATATAAACATGCTTAACTTTAAGTACATTATGAGGCAAATATATTCATCCATTCTCAGAAAATAAACTTTTTGAAATGTTTAGAGTATTTGACTTTTGTAAGAAAATGACTCTCAGTGGAAAAGTAAAGAAAACTTCTTTCAAAAGAAATAAAAATATTTGTCTTATTATGCCCAAGCAAAGAGAGTAGTTTAAACGAAATAGCTTCCATTAGAGCATCAACGTTGACATAAAATAGGCAAAAAATGCTTCAACTGCCTTAAGTCCAACTATTTCATTTTTTTTTCAAAAGAATGAAGATGTAAAAATATGATACTACATTTTTTTTTTTTTTTTTTTTTTTTTTTTTTTTATGTTGGAGAAATAAAACTACTTTCTCAGTTAAAAATTAATGAAACTGAAGTCTAATTTTATTTTTTTATGTAAATGTTACTCATAGTTAAGATCAAAATGCAACACAAAGAACACAGGAGTTTTGCAATAAATTTAATGGGCATAAATAAGCAAATTGTTCGGAATTAAAATTTACAGTTTTTCAAAGTATCTGTATCTATTGTTTTCAGAAATATTTACTCAAGTTTTAAGACATATATTTATTAAATAGGAACCGTTCATTTCTAAAAGATAACGGATAAATCCAAATAAATGTTATTAAAATTAAGTAAACGAAACTGTTAGATATTATTTGAAATCACTGTAATTTTTACAATATGTGGGAATCAACGATACATTAAAATTATAATTAGCTATTCATGAAATATTTTTTGACATATTTGCTATAAATAAAAGTGCGTTCTACTTTTTAAATCTTTAGCATATATCTTATATGTTATACATACTACTTATTATGTCTATTTGTTATGTCTATTTGTTACGTCCATATGTTACATGTTATATTATATGTCTAGTATAGCATGCATTTTAAGTCATAAAATCTTATACCAAGCAATGGTAGGGTTTTAAATAAATATTTGTAAGATAAGGTTAAGATTGGAAGAAAAAATCTAATAAAAAATACTGCTCGTCTTTAAATCCAAATTTTTCGAAAGCTTCGAGGTTAAAATATTTTATGCAAATATAACAACAAAAATAGGAACAAAAATAAAACTGATCTATAGAATTACAGTAACACAAGGTGTAGTATTTGAAAGATTAAATAATATATATAGTACAACAAGATAACATCACGATAACAGTAAAAAAATATGGTATTTTTAAATGTCAGTTAAATCTTTTAGTAAGTTAAATTTATATAGTAATTTGCAAACTCCTGTTTGTAAAAATTACAATGACGGGTTCATCAGAATTGGATGGAATTTTATTTTTACAAACGACATGCATTGATACAAATAAAAGATTAAAGATACGAAAGGCAATATTACTAGTTGAAAAGCAGTATTTGGTAAATACATCAAGTGTTCCAATAAATGCTTCTAGATTACGTGGTATGAAATCAAATAGATTTTTAATCTGTACCTGGGGAAGATTGCTACAATTTGAAACCAAAGTTCATCTATGGTATGAGCATTGAGAGCAACTCGCTCACCGACGTAATCCCAGACATGTTTAATAGGCAACATATCTGATAAATAGGCAGGCCAAGGAAGAAGTTGTACCTGTTGTGCTGATAAGAAAGCTTGAATATTCCTTGTAATATGTGCTGAGTGTTTGTCATGTTGAAATACAGTTACAGGAATACGTTGAATAAAGGGTATGGCATCCAACTCCATAACTTGTATGGTGTACCGTTTACTGTGCAAATTACCCAGAATTCGTAGCAGCTGAGTTCGTCCATGATACCCAATGGCGCCGTCGTGTAGTATGTTCGTCCAATTTGATATTGGATAAGCACTCCGGATTGTGGCCTTCATCGGTATAGCATCTAACGCGGATGCTGTTATCACTATAAAAGTTAGAACCTTCCAATATGACCACCATGTATGGCAATATCTATATCGATGAGCGCATAGTCATCGAAAGCAGAAATGCTTTTTCGTGAGAGCAATCCTGTACAAATGAACTATTGCACGTAGTCCTCGATGCAGCAACCGCCAATGAGTTCTTGGAGCACACAATGATACACCACAAGCAGTGTTCCAATGTTCGTCCAACTATTGAAATGAAGCTATACGGTCCCCGCTCTACGGTTAAAGTGTGTATCACGTTGTGCTGACGTACCATTTCATTGTCCAGTGCCGGATTTCCGACTTGTCTGGCTCACTTGAGTTAAATGTTGACACACTTGCATCAATTTAAAGGCACTGATTCATACGAGCTGCTATTGCATAATCAGGAAAACTACACGAAGGCTGATAACTCGGCCCCATTTAAACTACGTAAGTAGCTTATATGGCGCGCTCTGTCTTCATTGAGTCATAGTGAATTCTCATGAAATGTTTATAACTGGCAGACAACCATAAACTATTTTCAATGCTCTACTACATCTCTCTATTTATGCGGATAAATCAGCAGTTCAGGGGTTGTTTCTTAGCCCACTCAAGCGCGCTAACTCTGAAGTTCGACTAATTTGAATAGAAAACTCTATTTTTCATTTTCTTTCAGTTTCAGCTCACTGCCGTAACTCGTTCATGGCTCTGCAATGTTTACACACAGTAGTTTCTAACTTTTGCAGATTTTATTGAATTATAAATCAACTAAACGACTATAAATTCAATTTTTGTACAAAATCAATTTGAAAGTTGAAGAAAATGTACCTTTTATTATTTTTGCTTTGTAATATAAAATTAGGTATGTTTGTCATATAACAATCATAACACAGGGCAAGCGTAAACGTTTTTTTTAAAGAGAAAAATATATAGGTATAAAACATCTTGGCATACATAAAGTAAGCTGTAAGAGGGAATAGGCATAAATAAAATATATAGAGCATATAGTAGAAGCTATTGTTTGCTTCATCTATGGTTGTGTTTTATTTATAGTGTAGTAAAATATCATAGGATACTATTATTTTGTAATCAAATTAAAAGTGATTTAGAGCAACATTTATAACCTAAAAGTAGTTTTTGCAAGTTATTATCCGTAGCTTGGAATACCATACAGCAATAAAGGAAACGAAAACACATTCAACAGATTCATGCATATAGTAAAACATCCTTTAACTGATTGTTAGCCCTTCACACGGTGGCTGTGGCAGCATTTGTCACGCTTTGACGTGTATTCTTGGAAGAGCCTCTTTCAAAAGGTTAATGCGCAGCCAGTACTTTTCTGAATGTCTTAGCATATCTTAGCTACTGTGCAAATTTGAACAGATTCTCTACTTTTTCACCACAGAAGAAGACAATGAAGACTTTCAGAAAGCGACATCTTAATAAATTTTATTGTCAGAGTTATAAATTCTCTTGTTGCGAAAGTGTTATAACTATAAGTATTACAATGGTAAGGACCAAATAGTTCGAACTCAAATAGATCAAGCTGGTCTACAGTTAATTCTCAGATTATGGCCTTCGGTCGATTATGGAAGATTCAAGTAGTGTGTTTAATTATTACAAGGCAGCATATTTTCTAAAGTCTAAACCTTTAGAATTCTTGAGATAAAAGGAGATAAAACTATTTACAACAAAGATAAAGAATATGTGATGTCCTTTTTTCCAGGTAATCAGAAGGGAAATTGGCACATCACTTGTCGGTTTCAAATACCATTGAATGAATACCAGAAGATTTCGCAGAAAGCTATCCAAATGATTCGGACATAGGAAAATGGGAGAACGGTTGGATGACACTATACCCTGTTTAACGAAACCACTACGGACGCATTTCATCCTTGGATGGTAAAACCCCAAACACATAATCAGCGCCCAGTGCTATTGTTTACGTATGGACACACTTTACACTTGACTTTGCATGCTGAAAGCTACAGTAACGAAGGCGGAATCGTCTCGTGTAGCAGTGATATCAAACGCTACTTATCTGATTCAGCCGATGGATGACACAATTTTCCGCACTCTCAAAATATATTGGAAAGAAGATGTTCATGCCTGACGACTAAAGAACAAGGAATTATGCATAGTGAAAAACAACAAAATTTCGCAGCATTTTCTATTTAAGCACTCGTTGAACAATACTTACGAATGGCACGTCAAAACAGTTTTAAAAGGTGTAGTGCAGAAGTTTGGCTCGTATAATCGAGGGAGGATCTGTTGACCAAAAAAAAAGAAAAATGTGTGAAAATGTCTTTAATAAATTCAATAAGATAAATTATCATTTTAGCACTTTAGAGGCGAAAAGAAGAAAGTAGAAAGCAAACAAATAAATTACGGTTAACAATTTGTTAGTTTCAGATGTATCAATCTCATGATAAGCACAATAAAAATATAAAATTTAATGTACTGTCTTAGGTAGATTTCGTAAGAAATACTACCTATTACATTCTCCCCTAAGTTGGATTTTTTGAAAAAATTTTGCAGATCTACGCCGATTATGACTCCCAGAATCCAAAACCACCCCCATTTAAAACTTTATATATCTATCTATCTATCTATGTCATTTTTTTATGGACACGATAACTCCCATAATTCTGCACAAATCTTTTCCAAACTGATACATAAAATTAAGGGGCATAATATCTCGGTCAAGTTCGTTAATGGGCAAAATCGAACCAAGAGGGTGGAAATGGGGGGGGGGCTTTTTGTGAAAACAGAAAAAAACCATAATTTTTTAATTATGATACATATCGAATCCGTTTAAAGTTATTATTACTTCTAGGAAAATGGCCGAAAATTTATGTATGACAGATTTTTGATATTATTAAAAATGGCCCCAAGGTGGGAGAAAAGGGGGGGGGGGTTAGAAGAAAAAAAATCATAACTTCGTAAATTCAGAAGATATCAAATCCGCTTAAATTTATTATAAATCCTCTTAACATTATCTAAAACTTTTATACTGACAAGTTTTTTATAGGACCAATCCTTATAGCAAAAAAAAATAAATAAAATAAAGACATAAACAATCCCTGTCAAGTTAGGTTTCGAAGTGGGTGTTTCCAAAATGCCGCATCATGGCAAAAAGGTCTTTTTTTTCGCAATTCCCAACAAACAGGAGCCCCACGGTCGGTGTCTTCGAAATCTACCTGTGCCTGTAGGCCGAGCCATCAGGGATTTTTTTTCACATTATATTTCAATCTACATTAAATGAATATAAAACACTCAGAAGGTTCTGATTTTTCAGTATTATTTATATACTTATTACTTAATATAGTTAACACTTTTAACGAATATAAAATATACATTATGAAAATGAAAGAAAATTTTTTTGTACAAATAACACTTATATTGAAAGATACTTTTCAAAGTGTTACTTTATGATTAATTTTATTACCAATGATTGCGCAGATTCTAACAGTTTGCGTGTGCAATGTCCGTCCAATTTTTTAATACAGAAAATGTATTTTTAATATTGACTATCAAATAACAGTCCATTTGAATTAATGACAAATGTAATGTTTAAATTCATTTGCTATAAAACCACTTTTGTACTTAGCAAGTACCTGTGCAATTTTACAACAAAGAATTTTCTACACCTTTCGTTGTTTTTCATTGCTTTAATCCGCTTTCTCACAATCATCGGCTTATTAACGGTCAGATTCAGGTGTCTGTTTTTAGAATTTTAAAAGAAGAATCTGTAAAATGCTAAGTTTTTATTGGAAATTACCAACTATAGGTTCCACCGATATGCGTAACTTTTTCTCAACCAAAAAAAGAAAAAACAGCTTTTTAGAAATCGTTATTTTAAAATCCTAAAGGCGCATATTTGTATCTGACATAGTTACATCTATTCACAGAGACAAAATATAGATATTACAAGCATTAACCATACAATTATTCGTTTTATTGGAAAAAGTATGAATATATAATTGCTAATTTAACACTTGTTAAAATATAATTCTTAAAATATAAATGTGATTTAAGCCTATAGCTTAATCTTAACAATTAACATATTGCTAAACAAGAGATCAACCTAAACATTTTTTATATTTATTTTATAAAACTGTAAAAGAAACCAAAGATGAGATTTTTCCAAAATAACCATGACAGCCGTATCTCTAACGTAATAGATAAACTATAGAAAACACATCTTGGGTCCAATTAACGAACACTTAGTGCAACTCATTTGCGCTGATATATATTAATGGGCGCATTACATTAAATAAGAAGTAAGAAAAATCTCTTTGACAACTTCCTTTTTCCCGTGCTTGTTATAAAAATGGAAAAAAAATTATATTTCAAGTACGAAATTATTACTAATTTTTTTTTCTATGCTTGCAATATTTCTTATAACAATAAATATTTATTTAATTTATTTATTTATTGTAAATTTATCTCATTATTAAAAAAAACAATGTAAAGAATGATATAGTTCCGTGTATATTCCTGGAACGTTTCCGTTTTTATGGGTTTTTATAATAATTAAACAATTTGCTGGTAAACTGCAATTTTCTAATATGAAAAAATAATCACTGATCCTGTGTCATTAAATAAGCCTAATATTACTATCTGGAAGTAGAGGTGACAATTGGCCCACTAGCACGTGCGTTCGTCACCCCCAGTTCCCACAAAACGCCATCCTTGATCTGACACATTTTTTTTAATCTAGGAGCGTTCCTTGTAAGAAATGGGTTGCAGCCTTGTGCATTATTTTCAAGGAATGTTCCTTACAAATAACAGGAAGTTTACTGGATAATTCTTAAATGTTCCACAGAAATATTAGTAAGCGTCCTGTGAAATATCAGGAATGTTTATGCCCATTTAACTGGAAGGTTTCAGATTTTTCAGTGGAATGTTCCAGAGTTATTTAGTAAATTCTCTGAAATTCTTAATAAATATTTATTTCTACATGTTTCTTACCTTTTTCATAGTTCAGCGCAAACGCACCCCCTAACAAAGAGCGAATGTGTTTTTTTTTTTGTTGTTCAAGATGTAGTTCAGTACTAGATAAGCATAATTTCAAAAATGCAGACTGAAAGTATATTTCAACAGAGCTTTGATGTAAACTGTGGGAATGGCATTTTTATTATTAAGTAAAAGCAGAGGAAAATTATCACATCGTTAACAAATACGGAAGATATTAAACATTTTAAATTTAAGACTATGGAAGGTGTATTGGGTATGTCAAGGTTGGCGAACCCGCGGGCCTACTGTCACCATTAATGCCGAATAGTAACCTTTGAGAACTAAAATATCTTCTTAAAACACCATCAAAAACTTTAAAATGCGCTAGACCTTTCGAAAGATCTGAGTCTTTCTTCGTCAGGCGCAAAAAGACGTGCTTCCACTATGAAAGCAACTTTAAAATGCGCTAGACATTTCGAAAGATCTGAGTCTCTCTTCGTCAGGCGCAAAAAGACGTGCTTCTACTATGAAAGCTGCTTTCATAGTAGAAGCACGTCTTTTTGCGCCTGACGAAGAAAGACTCAGATCTTTCGAAAGGTCTAGCGCATTTTAAAGTTTTTGATGGTGTTATAAGAAGATATTTTAGTTCTTATTGTTTCACACCAGTAACCTTTGGTGAAATTACCGTTCTTTAATTTTGGTGAATTCGTTACCATTCTTCCGAATTTCTTCCGAACATTTATGACAGAAGATCTACGGCTAATGTTTCAAGGCAGAAAACCGGAATTTTCCAAGAAATATTATTATTTTTATAAAAGGAAATATACGTGGGATGTTACCATTTATTTTACACTCTAAATGTTAAAATGTTTAACAACTTTCAAATGTGTTTACAATGTAATGTTTTATTTCCTTTTACTTTCTAATGAAAAAATTCAAATTCCATCAGTTTTCATTAAAATCACTATTAAATATACGTTTTCTACATTTTTAAATTTATGTTTATATGTGAAATTCTGCATTATATTTTTTTTACTTTTTTGTAATTCCGACTCATTTATTATCCTTATTTCTGAAGATTTCCCTGCTGCCTTTACATTTAACACTGGAAGTAATCTACTTTCATTAATTTTCTTTTAATTTAAATATTTACTCGTTTCTGACACATGTTTCAGCAGTGAAATTTGATTGGCTATTCTGCTTCAACGTTCTTTGCTTTTGAAGTTGACAGACGAATCCTTGAGTGTTAAATTTGTATTATAGTTTTTTTTTTCTAATTATTCTTTCTAATTTAATGTAAATATCCTTTTAAACTTAATTTTTATAACGTAAAAATCCTGTATATATTTTTCATATATTTCTTTTTATATTATTTGTATTTTGCAAAGCTTTGATTTAATGTAATTAATTAATATTAGTAAAATTGTATAAAATATATGGCTCTGCAGAATTTTCCCCCTTACTTTCCCTCAATTGCTTGGTTTACCAATTTCAATGCAACGGGTCACGATACACAACATGTTAAATGCATCCACACATCAAGGCCTTTTGATAGTTATACATCGATAGAAGGTTAACTATGTCATGATGAACATCATAGGTACTTCGTTACATCTGCATTGGTTCATTGCATAGCTTATATGCCCAGGACTAACCCCTAGGTCAAGAAGGAAGATCCCTCTGTGCAATTGTTTTCTCATCGCTCACAAAAGGGTTTAAATCCACGACTTGCGCTTGCTAGGATTGCATTTTCGCTGCATTGTTGATTAATATATATAAATCAGGTAACGTTTATTAAGAATAACAGAAAGTTTAATGAGTAATTCTGGAACGTTCCACTGAAATATCAGTAAGCTCCCTGTGTTACTGATAAAGAATGTTTCTGTTCACAATTGAAACGTTGCACTGAAATGTCAGTAAGATTCCTGTGTAATGGACTGAAACATTCCTGGTTTTTCAGAAGAAAGTTATTGATATTTTAGTGGAAAATATTCAACAAAATTTTAATTAGTTACAAGAAACGTGCCTTGGACATAATGGACAACTGAGTTGATGTTACTGATTTTAATTTTACAGTGCACACACAAAGACACAAATGCACAAATACGTACACACGCACACACACACGACGCACACACGGACATAAACACACTTTATATATATATATATATAATGTGTGTATGTATAATTCTTTAGTAGTCTCCTTTGTTTTAGTTCCAAATATCACAAAATTACGCTGCAGCTTGTCAAATGGTAATAATTAGAAGAAAAAACTTTACTGTTTCAAAACTTTCAATGCAGCACAATCATTATGTAATATATGAAACTAAGACTTGGAAATAACTTACAAATGATCTATACAACTGTGAATAAATTATTGTAAGGATTTACCAGCTATCGCACATCATCATGTATTAAGAATGACTTTAATAGCTGTCAACGTTCACTTATTATTTAAACCATGAAATACAACCCGGGCTACCCGGGTTAAAGATGCTCGATATACAGGTGCACAGAACGCATATGAAATTATATTTTTATTGAAAACTCTAATAGTTTTCTTACATTCAGTATATTTTCTTAAATCAAATACCAGCTATACTAAATTATGTTTTGAGTACTAACATATTACTTCAATGACAGCTGTCAATCTCAAAACATTTCATTTATTTTAGTAAGCTTTAATGGAAACTTTTTACTAATTATTAATATTTTTACAAATTGTAAAACACTAATTTGAAAAATTTTACTATTTTTACAATTTTAATGAATATACTAATATATATATTATTTATTGGATGATTGCAAAATGAACTAATTATGAAAAACACAGACGCACGAATACGCTCTCCCTCTGAGACACACACACATACACATATCACCTCTAGATTAAGCCACACTCTCTCAAACCGTATTAAATGTCAATTTAACCTAAAAGTTTCTATACTTTCGTTCATCTTTATGTTGAGAATTTTGACTATTTGAGAACACAACACCATATTTTCACTTAAATAAAACAATAAAGCATTTCCAGGAATTAAACAAACAACTTCACACATTAATGTGCTAAAAAAACGTTCCATCATTATTCATATTTAAAATCCTATCAGCCCATTATAAGACATACTGAATATATAAATGAATCATCGAAAGCATGAACTTGAAAATATTACAATTTTAAAAGCAGGTGTTTATAAGTAACTAAACCAACAGTATTAAACAAATCACTATAAATCTCAAAACAATAAATATAAATTTCCAAATCTAGAATAATAAACCTTCCAAGCGAATAGACAGCCTTATTCTCATCTGTAGGTGGAAAGGCAGGAAAACATTCCATTCCCTCTCCGCCCTACAAATATTCACCTCCTGCAGGTTTTAAAAGGTGTACAGGTCTTACATTCCAGCCAGAACAGAAAACTCGATATACATTTTTGAATTAAAACAAATATAATATGCATCTTGAAATACACCAAAACTAAAAGAAAGGACTTAAAATCACACTTCAAAATAATATTCAAAGAAAAATCTTTGAAGTAAAAATCCATTTATGTATTTTTACTTTTCAAAATATAGAATGCAAGGTCTCCAGCTATCGTAATATTTTGAAGTTGATACATTTGATGAATTTTAAATTGTTCCATTTTTATGAGCTGTTTTTAGTCTCCATGTTGCAATAATTTTCTTTATTAATTATTTATATACAGGGTGTCCCAAAAACTTTGATTATTCCTTAAATATTGATTATAAATTACAAAGTTACATAAAAAAGATACGGAATTTTATGATATCCATTAAAATTTTCAGAGGATTAAATTTAAAGAAATAAAATATGTAAATTTTCGTACAAAAAAATTCCCAACGAGTAAAATGTGACTAATAAGGTCATGTAGAAAATTTCAGCATTTTATCATAAAATGTCGCAGAGATATGCTTAAACAAAGTTGGTGAGGGATTTATCATACATTAAAATGTATATGTTTACAGCTTGAGTTCGCAATTATTGTCTTCTTTCGTATATTGTGCACGACCCCTGAAACGGGACCATCCAACATGATTTGGCTCTTTTTGCGAACTGATATCAATGCATCGAAAAGTGGTTTAAGTCAGCATTTATGTATTTTCATATCTCAGTGACTTTTTATGATAAAATGCTGAAATTTTGTACATGACCATATTAGTGCATGGGACGCATTTTACTCATTGGGAAGATTTTTGCACGGGGACGTATAAAAAGAAAAACTTTAGAAAAGTCTTGGTAACGCTTGGAGAAAGTTTTTCTTTTTGTATAAAAAGAAAAACTTTTTCAAATTTAATGCCCTGGAAGTTTGAATCGATTTCCTAAAATTGTATACCTTTTTTTACGTAACTTTGTAATTTATGATATATGTCTAGTATCAATATATAAAAAATAACAGCCGAGGTCAATGTTTTTGGGACACCCTATATATATTGCGAAAATAGGCTTTTTGAAGTCAAAGCATCTATTTTAAAAAGGAAAATGAGCATAATGAAAAGTAGCAGTAGAATGATCGTTATTTTATAATAATTGCACTCGTGACATAAAGAACAAAGAATTTAACAGTATTGTATTTCATAAGAACACCCAAAAATATTACACATGTCTGTTACATGGGATAAAAAATTCATGCATTTTCCATTATGTAACAATTTTTCACAAAATCAATCTAATTTGCTTCAATTGAATGTGATTAATGATGAATAATGAAGCTGCAATGTTCATGAATTTATAAAGAAACATTATTCATCTCCCATTCTAAATTAAAATATGAAAAGCGATGTAACAAGTTAATATAAGAGGAGTTATATTGATTTGTTGTTGAAAAGATAAGAGTTAGGAGAAGATAAAAAAAAAATAGGTAGTTCTCCGTACTTTACTCATTGATTTTCAAATATGTGTAGTTTGATAAATTTTTTACCTCATTTTCTTCCGCATCAGATATTGTAATAGGAATTGATCGTAATTATTTCGAAAATTAAATTAGATTTTTATTTCATTCGATATTAATTAGCATTCAAAAAGTGAGTGCACAATAAATCTCACATTTCACTGCTTTATTATGATTGTTATGAGCCACCACTTTTAAACAGTTTTTATAGTCGTGTATAAATAAGTGATGTGAATGGAATTTTTATTGAACGATTTAGTAAACATTGAAATATTCGATTGACTATATTAAAAAGGAATAAAATACACCCTACAAATTATTCTTTCTTAATAAATATTTTTAATTAAGTTTAAAGTTCAGGGTTCAAATAAAAGTAAAGATGTAGTCTACAAATAACAGGTACAACGCTTTGTTTAACATGTACGCTTTGTTTAACATACACTTTTTTTTCTAATGTAGCAGGTGGCAATACAATATGAGTAAACAATTATAACAAACAATTATAGAAAACAATAAACCAAAAAGAATTTCGTTGTTTTATGAGGAAAACTTACCGAGTAAAGATTCTTCGAATTTTATTACAGTTCAGAGTTTTCAAGCATAATAAATGCGTCTCTTCGTTTTTAATTCCTGCAAATGCTAAAAATTCATAAATTTCAAAGTACAGGATTTTGTTTATTGTTTTTCCCTATTTGTCTTGGTAGTGCTTGGAGAAAGTTTTTCTTACTTATAGGACACAAGGATTGTGTAAAAGTTTAAATGTAGTAAAGTTTTTCAAAATCATATGTTGACAGGAAAATTAAGGTTTGAGAACTACCTATTGGTCAGCAAAAATAAACGGAGTACACAGAAGATGTAGAAAATGTATATTTTTTGCCTATTATAATAGAATCGCATCTAAAATTATCTAAATGCTTCATTTGAAAATTAAATTTACATTAATGGGAATTATGATTCAATTATGTTATAAATTATGAAACTAGTCCTTTTGTGTCTAATTACGGATAACGGAAAAAATAACTAAGAATTTAAAAAAAATAAATTATTTTATTTTAAAAATATAAACATTACAAAAAGTTCAATTTATTCATACTCTGATGAATTAAAACGTTTTTAAAGATTTTTAGTTATATGTTATTTTGTTTACTGCAATCGCACATTTTTATTCTCTGGCGTTGAGTATTTTCAAAATTATTATCAAAGAAATTCAATTTGAGAGAAAAGTTGAAACGCATATATATTCGCATATATATTTTCTGAAATGAAATTTTTCTTAAGAATGAAGGATTGCATTTTTTAAGGAAATTTTCAAAATATCTTTTTTTATACAATGTTTCAAAATATTACGTTAGAATGTTGACTTATGTTTCATAGTCTATATTGTTCTTAATTTCACTCAATTTTTGTTTGGATGAACTTAAAAAAAATGCATATATATCGTTAATAAAACTTAATTATCATTTCCGTGGCATGTATCTTCCGATCACCCATTGCACACCGGATCTATTCCAAACGACCAAATTTTCAATAAACTATATCTCCACCAGCTAACATTAAATGTTTAGATTTTATTATAGTTTTTTTATAGTTTTTGACCTGTACATTAAGATCGTTTCATTAACTTTAACCTTGAAATTAAGTTTAATGGAGAAAAATTCATTCATATGAGACTATCTTTCCCAAAATGTCACTTTTATCTAAAAGTTGCACTCAAAGTTAATTCTTTAAATAAATTAAAATCGGAATCGGAATTTAAAATGGGTAATGGGAAAATTTGAAAACGTACTAAATAAAAAAGATAAATGGAAGTTTATGTGTCAAAATGACGGGATGTGCTCTCGAATGGTTAAGTTTATCAGAAGTACTTATCACATTACTTGTATGTTGATTGCCATAAAATAAAATTTGCTCTGTGCAGACCATTTTAATAATTTCTGTCTGTATTTTAATATGATATAAAATTTACTGGAAAACTTTTAAACTATTTAAGGTAGAAACTCTGACTAGAATTTTTTTCTTTTATACTGCGTTATGTGTCATCCATTGTTATGTATCGTCATCGGTACTTCTCTATTATCCCGTCGATCACTTTTCATAACAAAAAACTATCGCCAAACTGTAACGCCAAATAAACAGGAGAACGTTGCCATTGGAATATTAAAATAAACAAATGAATAAAATATAAGAATTTAAGGACGCAATTGTTATTTTAATTAATGAAATAACTAATAAATCAGTAAAACATAATGAAAAATACGCGTAAATGTCGAATTAGAAATCACTTGATGACATAACAAACACTTATAATGCTTCTGACATCAAGTAAATGGGACTGCATTTTTGGCGTTTAATCTTACAGTTTGGCGATAGTTTTTTGTTATGAAATGTGGTCGGTGGGATAATAGAGAAATTCACCATCATCTTTGTTTAAGAGTATTCCTTCTTATAGGGCAAAAATGGAATTATTGCAATGAGGACGGTTTTAATTTTACAGTTGAACCTTGTTTTAACTATTGCAAAGTACCTCTTGAAAATCAACTTTAAATCGGGTATATCCTTAAATCGTAGAACACATTAGCTACACCATAACTGCATAAAAGTTGTTTCTGAAATTTTCAAAAGTTCACTTAACAGTAGTGTGTAGTTGAATTAGCTAGTAGTATTTAATTTGGATATTTTTAAACAGATTAAACATATCCCCTTTCTCTTTAAAATATCTTTTATTGAAAATCACTTGGGTTTTTCTTTAAATATAGCATAGATGAGCTGATTTTTAAAGTTGTTCGAAAAAAAAATTGTAATTATTAATCTATTTATGTCAAATACTCAATGAATATTATAAAATTATGTAAACAGCTTAACAGCTTTTGATTTTTTTAAAAGATTAACAAGAAAGAAAAAAATCACTTTTCTGCTTATTGTGAAGCCGTTTAATATATTTGAAAAAAATAATATTGCTAATTATAGGAAAACTATAGTTAAAAAGAAATAACTAAAAAATAAATATAATCCACATTGTTAAAATTTATTGTTAATTTGAGGAAAACGTTAACTGGAGCATCGCTAAATCGGAGTTATACTATATTACGTAACGTATCATCAATAAAAAAAATATAACTCATTCAATAGGCATAAAATTTGTAATTTTTCCAACTGAATAAAAAGTGTCCAGGTGTGTAGTTGAGTGCAGGACTTTTCGCTTTTAAATTGTCAAGTATAATGATTAATAATTTTATTCGTTATACTTGGTACCTATTGTAGAAACCAATGGAAATATTTATATTATATCTTATAAATCATCCGATTTTCATTGTTTTTTAAAATGGGAAATCAACTAAAAGGAAGAGACAAAAATTCTTTCATTATCTCCAAGTTTAAATCAAGTTTACGGAAATCAGTATTTTACAGTATATAAAAAACTTTTATTTTAAATAAATTCTGTTTTTGCAAAAGCTATTTAAAAAAATTAACAGTAACTCGAAATATAAATAAAAATAATGCTAGATATAGAGTTTGCAATTTCCTTTATAGATAATGTCAGAATTGTAAAATTATGACATTGAGATTTAATCGAAAACACAATATATTACATTTTAAGAATACAAATTACACACATAACATTTCCAATTTTTAAAGAAAAAAAATGTTAATATTTTTTCTTTGTCTGATTTGTACATTTTAAGCAAGAAATTGTGCTAGAAACTATTTGTTATTTTAAACATTTTCTGTGTTATTTGTATTTTTAAAATGTATTTCACTAGATCCTCGCAACTTATAATCAAATGCTTTTGTTATTTTTATACTAATTAATAGCTAGTACTAAACACTTCCACCGGTCCTTGTCATAAAAATAAATTGTCTAATTCCTTATGTGTCCACAATAATGCTTTTTTTTTGTGTGTGCATATGTGTTTGTGACGCTATTCTTCTTTAACCGTTCGGTCAATGACCGAATAATTGCGCACAGAGAAAGCTCCAAAAACCAGCATTGTTTGCGTTAAAATTATGACAGAAATAATGTTCTTAAGGAATAGTTATCTATCATAAATTGCTGAAATGACAGACATTTTTTTTGCAGCAGCAACCTCACCAATTTCAGCTACTACCCGCCACAGGCCTTCACATTCCGTAATGCAATTTTATTATTGTCACGAAGCACAATTTTACAAGAAAAACTCAAATGCTTGTTTTTATCACAAGACAGAAATTTACAATAAGTTTTCATTGTTGGTGTGCAATTCACCCTCTTTTCAAGAAAAAACTATATCTTGGCAAATGATTTATAAAACAGATTACAACAATGCATTTGGACAAACAATGTAAATTTCGACAGTGCCATTTTACAAATGTAAATTAACTCGCTCAACTCAATTTTGTGCAGTCGCAGTATGCACTTTTCTAGTAATATTAATGTATGTTCAATTTTTAAAATGTATGTAAGTACTTCACCAACAATAGAAGGATTATCAATAAATCCTTTTTAATTACCTGAAGAAAACTTACTTATTTTACTCAAGAAAGTAAAACGATAGTTATAGCTTATTCTTATAGAAAATATATGTTTTAATTTTTCTTGGGTACATCACATACTTTAGAAACCTTTAAATGAAAGTGAAAACAATTACAAACATAAAATATGTTTTATTCAATCTTACACTAATAACTAATAGTACCACTATTTTTAAAATATCTTCTAAATTCTAACAAAATACCTTTCTTTTAACGTAAAAATATAATATTTTATTGCATGAAAAATATTATATGTAACACAAAAGACATATTCTGGTAAAGCATTTTCTCTTTATTATCTGTATTTCTCTTTTCATATTTTCTCTTGGATGATTTGCCCTTTATGCATTATTAATATTCCCACTTTCTCTGTGTTTTTCAGGAACTTTTACGCAAAGTATTTTCAATACCGGTTATGTATAAAGGATAAGGTATGGAAATGAGGAAAACATTTGAATTTCAAATAGTTCCGAAGTGTGTATGCTAAAAACAGTTGTTTTATAAAATAGTTTAAACATTTTGAGTGTTGGATTTTAACTGTTTTTGTTATTTATATTTTCATGTACTCTCAGAGACCTTAAATATTGAAGCTTAATTAAATTGAAACCAAATGTAAAAAATCTATTAGAGTACAAAAATTTCTAATTAAATATAAATTATTCTAAACTAGAAAAAGGTTTCAATACTTTAACTCAAAAACTAAAAAATAATAAAATTGTTCATTTATATGAAATAATAGAATTTTTACTTGATACATTTAAATATATTTTTTCATCTAATCCATACATTGATACGAACGAAAATACAAACGTCGTCTACGTTTGTATTTTCGATACGACGATTAATACGATAAAATTTTACGATAAAATTTTCGATAAAATACGATACGTCATACAAAGATTTATATGACGTATAATGAAAGAATTGTATGGTGACGACAGTATATATTTTTTAAATTGATAAACGCATAAACTATATTTAATATATTATAGGTTTAATGAACAGTACATTGTACGAATTCGTGCCATAATATGTATATATATATACTCCTATATATGACAGAATAAAAAAAGGATAATAAACCTTTTAAAAAAAAATTCTAATTAAAATTAAAGTTTAAAATTTCCATTTAGAAAATTCTCAGCTCAATTTCTCTAATTTTAAATCTGGTGCTCAAAGTTGATGTTCTCCTGATAATTTCGTTTTTCGGCCTAACATAGATCACTTTTATACTTCAAAATTTAACCATCTTTAAGATTAAAATTGCTGAGTAAGTGCTTCTTGCAGGCGAATGTGGTTTGCGGCATCTAGGTCCTGACCAAGTCCTGTTGTCGTCGTATGACCCTAAATATCAATCAAGAGCAAAGTGACCAATAAAGTGAATTTACCCTCTCACATTGATACTTTCGCCCACATGCTGGGAATAATGCAAATTATCCATTTATAAAGTGAGGCAGAGATAAATTAATAGCCTTTTTTTCTCCAATTAATTGTTAGCATAAACAATGCCAACCGCGCACCTGCAAAAATATGATTCTAATGGCAATCTTCTGGGCCTGACTATACGAAAAGGAACCTTCGGGACTTCAGAAGATAATAATGTGCAGGCCCAAAAAAGAACTGGTGTTTCATTGCCTTGTTTCTCTTAACAACGACATCATTAAAACATCGATGCTGAAATAGAAAAAGTCTGGAAATAGCCCTTATCTTACACAAACAAACACACTCCCCCCCCCCCCCTCTCTCTCTCTCACACACACACACACATATATATATATTTTGAAAATTTACACACATTTTCAAAATAATTGTAAATATATTTGTCTTTTTAAAGAAACAAAGGTAGCTAAACATATATTTCTGAAATCAGTAACGTAGGAGACAAATAATGAGCTTAGTATAAATGAATGAAGCGAAGAAACACAAAAGTGCCACTCTGGTTGGAGTATCCAGTACTTCATTCAGAATAAATATGCATAGTAGACATTCTAGATAAAATTTTGAATTAAATTTTAAAATTCCATTCATTTTAACACAATTATTCTAATTGGTAAATAAATAGTATGATTTGTACTTTTTCAATTTAGAAGAAACGTGTCTAGGACAGGATTTGAACCATGGATCTTTGACTTGTAACGCTCTACCAACTGAGCTATCCTGGACAAATTTGGTGGACACAATTCCCTCAGACACACTTTTGATAATGACATCTGTACTGTAATCTGAAAGAGCTTAATAGAATAAATCGCAGGTAATGGAACTCCAAATAAACGTTGAATACGTAAATACAGTTCATTAATTTTAACACGATTATTCTAATCGGTAAATAAATTTGGTAGACGTTGGAAACTTAAGCCAAAGATCCCTAGTTCAAATTCCGGCCTGAACAAATTTTCACTCAGTTAGAAAATAAAAACTAAAAAGGTCATATTTGATGCTGTTATGAAAATGGGTTATATACAGATTTCGCAAGCACAGCTAATTACTTTATGGTCGTAATTAACAATGCACATATATATTTTGCAGCTATAAAAGTAACAGAAAAAAGGTTAGTTGGGTGCATTACATCCTCGACATTCCTCCGGGGTAGCTTAGTTGGCAGCTTCAGCCAAAAAATCCCTCGTTCAAATCTTGGCCAGGACATTTTTCGCCCAGCTAGAAAACTTATAAATTATATGATTTATTTACCAATTACAATAATTGTGTTAAAAGTAATGAAATCTGATTACATATCCAACATTTATTTGGAGTTTCAGTACCTCTGATTGATTCTGTTGAGATATTTCAGATAATACACCAGATGTCATTATCAAGAGGTTCTCGAAATGAATCGTGTCCACAGGATTTATCTAGGATATCTCATTCGGCAGGGCGTTGTCAGTTTAAGTCAAACATCCGTGATTCAAATCCTGGCCTGGGCACTTTTTAACTCAGTTGGAAAATTACCACTCGAATATTTTTTAATATTTTTTCAAAAAGAAAAATTATAGAGCTTCTCTTTGGAACAGTTCATTGACCCCATCATGTACTTAAACACTTCATGATAGCAATAAAACAATATGATGGCAGACATGTAAGTTTAATAAACTTTTCTTTGTTCATTTTAGTGTCTTAATACAGTTGAATGCTGTATATTTTGGAAGATAAGTTTAAATTTTGTATGCCTCTATTAAGACTTTTTTCGTTTTAAATTGTTCAAAGACACACGTAAAAGTTTTTTATTTATGCGATTTCGCCTGATTTTGAGAAATCTAGATTTAAATAAAAATAAATACATCATATAACGGCGGTGATATAGTGATCATCATTGTGCTGATTAACAGAATTATGCATCACTAAAATTCATTTGTTTCTAAATGGGAATAATGACAGGCATTTTACTTTACGCATGCGATTAAAATTTGCATCCATTAAACTAAAATATTTTAATAATATTTTAGCATAACCATAGAAAGTATATCTAAATAAGACTTATTTAGAATTATTTCAGAAGAAACATCTAATTTTTAAAGTTTTGTTATTCGTTTTAAATTATTAAAATATATTTTTAAAAATAAGCAAAATTTATTTCTACCTAACACAGATTGTTGGAAAATGTTCAGAATCAATACATTTAATATTTAAATTACACATGTAAAATATTTGTACATTATTTTCAGTACTTTGTTTGCTTCCACCTAACACAGACGACTTCCAAATGTTGCTTTGGGAATGATTTGGCAAGGTTTTTGCATGTGGAATTGGGTATTTGTCTCTTTGTTTCCAAAATGGCTGCGTTGAAATCAACAATCGAAACAATCTGCTTTATGATGGCATAAACTTGACAAATCAAGATTCTTCAATTCAAAAGTTTTCTGTGGGATTTAGGTCAGTACTTTTAGCTGGAATCTCCAAACTTTTAATGTTATTAGCAGATAACCAATTTGAAGTTGACACAGACTTCTGAATAGAAGCGTTTTCTTGAAGCAACATCAAATTCTGATCCTTTAAGTTCCTCTTTAAGTAGAACACTGTTATTACCAAGTATTACCAAGAAAATTTAGATAGTCACAGGAGTTAAACGTTGTCGTGATGATATGGCTCACTTCGTAAACCATCTCACCAATACCTTAAAGAGTCTCAGGAGTATTACCTTTCCACTGAAGGTGAAATTTAACGTAATGTCACATTTAATTTTATTTCTGATTCCCTATATAACACAAATGCATAAAAGTTTTACTACTGACAGATTAATATCTGTTCTATGTAGCATAATTAGTTCAATATTATACAACATATATCTAACTTTTTTAAAAACATTTAATTTTCTTAAAAAAGAAAATTACTTGCGCGCAACATTTCTCAAAAACTTGAAAGGCAATTTGTATGAAACTGGAGAGATGGATCCATTTTGATGCAGAGAATAACTTATACTTCAAATTTAGTGTTATAATTGCATTTGTTATTTAACCCCTTAACTGTTGGAGTTTTTTTGACACCATAAACTAAAAATAAACACAATACATCACTTTTTCTGTACTAAAATATTTGCTTTGTGTAATCGAAAATGGTTTGCCGATCAATAAAGCGAAGGTTGCGTTTAAAAATTACTGGTGTGCAAAAGCTTTTAGTAACAAAACAAGCAAACTCTTCTTGCCCGAACTGAGTTTGGGCTACACTGTTAAGGGGTTAAAACTTGCATTTTGTTCAACTAGAGAATATTTTCAACATTTTATAATTTAAACTTAAATTTAAAAACAATTATGTTTTTAATTGCTTAAAAATGTAGTATACGTTTAAGGTACATTAGATTTACATCATTATCAGTAGTATTTAGGGATCTAGAACTAATAGATTTGCTACAATCAAGCGCGCAGTGGATGCAAGACAAAATATAATTTAAATTTTTTTATCAAAATTAAAGATTTGAAAAAAGTAATATATCAGCTGTAGAATGTTGAAATAATTATGCTGTATAGAACATATAATTAGCTATCAGTTGTAAAATAAAATTAAATGTGACATGACGTTAAATGTCACCTTCAGTGAAAAAGTGAAACTCCTGAGACCCTTTAAACCATCTATTCTATCAAGGCTGAATTTCTTTTTTCATCAGTACAAACCAACTTTCGCCATGGTTTGCATTTTTGCGAATTTTAGTCTTGCATTAATGTGATACTTTTCTAGTTTTTATCCGGCTTTAAATTTCGCACATTTCAAGGATTCGGTACTTTTTAACACATGTCTACAGTTCTGGACGTGATTGAAAAATGTAGAGCAGATTTTATAGTAAAAGAATAGGCACAATCTTGAATCGCCTATCTAATAACGTTCCGTTTACACCGGCATGCGAGATTTGATGGCTTTCGCTTATCTTTCTCCTTCCATAATTCACTGGATGAGAAACAAACTGCGCACAACAGTTTTAGATTTATTTATTTTTAGAACCATTTGTTTTTGATTTAGCCTGCAAACCGTGATTTTACCATTTTCCTCTTCAATCACTGATTTCCCACGAAGCAAACTCAAAACAGGAGCTGTATATCGCAAAACTTCAAATCTAGCGACTATTAACCTATAAGCATCAATCACAGATGAGTCCTGCGTAAAATATTACAGTCATGACGTCATCTCATTATGGTGGATTTAAAGGAAGCTACTAGTCCTAAACTTATTTCCATTTCTTAATATTTTAATATTTTAATGCCTGAGGAAGACCACTCGGCTGTACAAGATTTTAACATTTGTAGATGAAAAATCATTTATAGATTTACAACTGAATTAACTTTACATACAGTGCGCGAAATAATTATGGCCCATATGTTAATTTTAAGCACACACAAAAAATATAGCTACAATTTAATAAACACATATGGGATATAAAAGATTGTACTCTATATTATGTACAATGAACATTCAAATCTCGTTTGTTCAAAAATAGACTTAGACAGGCTTTATACATGTTTAAATGATACATAAATTTCGAAATAATTATGGCCTCTTTTAGCTTAATGCCCTTATATTAATTGTTGAAACAAGAAATCTTTAATATTTGTTCCCCCTGCCTTTGGCATTGTAGCAAGTTTCCATTTGACGTGGCAAGCTTTCATGTAAGTCTTGAATGTATTTCATATCAATAAAGTTCCATACTTCAAGAATAGCTGTTTTTCAAATTATCCTTACACATAAAATGTCGGCCCTTTGCATAAACTTTTATTGTCATTATATACCAATCATTATCTATTATATTCAAATCAGGCGATTTGGTTGAGCAAGGTTTTAGCAGTTTCATTTTTTTTTCCGACTTGAACCACACTTGGATGTGTTTGATACATGCATTTTGCAGTCGATCTGCTGAAACAACCAATTTCGTCCGGCAATTGGAAGTCCATTTCGAGGAAACTGTTTATTTAGGATGTTCAGGTAATGAGAATTGTTCATTTTCCCATATAAGAATTCAATATTTCTTTTCTTTTTCCTATTTTATTGTGCCCCATACCATGATAGAAACACCTCCTTATTTTCTAGTGGAAAACACTAAAGGCTCTTTTTTTTATTATTATTATTCCAATAGGTGTGCATACCATCTGGACATTCCAGACATAACTTTTTCTCATGAGAAAAAATAACATTTTGCCATTCAGCGCTCCAGCTAATTAAGCTCTTTTGTTGCTAAATTAAAATAAGAAATTTGCACTCACATATAGAAGATTAAGTAGATGTGAAAAATATATAATTTGAAAGTATATATGTTAATGGGATAAAAATCTCATTTCAAAATTTATAACGGTAATCATATTAGAAATGAATTTAAACAACGCATGAAAAATATATAGCTGCAGTTCATAAATATCTCCAAAAATATTCCATAGCGTTTATGACTCCCAGAAATATTCTTTTTTCTTTTTTTCTATCATGGGAGAAACTTTTCTTGATTTATTTCCCTTTTTGACAGATATTGCCTGTGAAACTTGATTTCAAACAAAAGAGTAACTTTAGAAAGCAAAAAGTATTAGGAATTTTTTTTTTTTTCATTTACGAAGAAAAGAAAGTAGTATTTATTCAGATACTGGAGAGGAATTTTTAGTTTTCGAGTAAATTATGAAACAGAAAAAACAAAATAAAATAAGCCAATATAAATAACATTCTAATTTAAGCTTAAATGTTGTAATTCTAATATTTTTTATTTGTTTCTGTTTGTGTAATTTTACATCTCTTAAGTGTATAAAAATACTAAGACAAATGAGATTGCGTGCATGAAAACAATAAGATACGCTGATCATATATAATGCAATATTGCAGTTTATTACAAAAGAAATAATGCATTCCTAGTTTGTACACTTAGAAATTTCTAAAGGAACAAAACCATTAGATATATTTCTGTATACATACATACATACAGTAAATCAGCAACACTATAGATTAGAAAATCAGCATCACTATAAAAAGTACTTTAAATATACCTAAAATTACATTATACATAATATATAAACGGAAGTTATGGTTGCATCCAACTGCTTTCGGCATCGTAGTGAGCGACCGTAAAAGTGGCAATCACTATAGCTCATTTCTTTGTTAATATACAAAATGGTAAAAATAACTGCATTGAATTGCTTTGTGTAAACATAAAATTACCCCCCAAAAAATAACAAACAAACAATCGATTAGAATCGATTTTGCATTTTTCCAATTTTGATTCATATCACGCAAGTAGCAAAATTTGCCGGAGGGTTCCTCTTTCCGCTTCAGAAAAATTGATCACATTACTTTCTTTAATAATTAGTTAAAAACTATTTCATATATTTTTTAAACGATTCCTGAAAATTTTCTCCATACAGGGGTATAAAATATAAGATTAGATGTGTAAGATTTCGAGAAGATTTTTTTAATGAAATACAAAGTCCTAATTCTGGCGGAAAGTCGAATTTTGTGTCCAAAATGTATTTAGCCAAATTAACTTAATTGAAAACAGAACACAATTTAGTACATTGGGTTAAAATACTGAAACCTGCATTATTTTTATTAGTGTGAAAAAATCGACGAAAATCGCGAAAAATGCTTAAATTCGCATAACAAAACGCATAAAATCTAATGAAAAAAATTCAAAATCTGAGTCTCAATTGCATTCAGAGTGGTCTTCGTCTCTATGGAACCAAATTTACAGACCTCTACGTGCGATATATTGCGCTGGCGTTCGCAGACAAAGAAGCACATACCTCCTTTAAGCTTATATTTGTTATATATATATATATATATATATATATGCATGTTTCAGTTTCGTTTAAGTTTGATAGTTCATTGTTTTTTCACTTCTAAAGTTTCAGATTTTGTTTTTATTTAATTGATACACAATTAGTGACATAATATATATATATGTATGTGTGTGTGTGTTCAATAATAATTTAATTTACAGACCTTTGTATAATATGTATATTATATATATAACCGTTATAAGACAACACAGGACAACATACACAAATGGAGGAATACAAATCAAAAATTAAAATATGAACACATATCTTTTTGAATAATACCCAGAAAAAGAAGAAGAAAAAATATAATATGTGACCATGAAAATATTAATAAAATTGGAAATAGTGAGTTAAAGAAATATTTGTGGAAGTGTAGCAGAATTTTCAGGCATTACCATAGATTACCATAGACAAAATTACCATAGATTTCACAAAAAATGTACGATTTCATCCTAGTACAAGGTATAATGAGCTAAAATATATATTTCTTAATCAATGCGGGAAATTAAACATTCCCAGAATGAGAAGTAGGTGTATAAAACGAACCTCACTATGAAAATATTGCACAATAACATAATATAAATACATAAAATATATTGCAAACATTATATTATTTAAGTATAGTGATTCATGAAAGTGTATTTGTCATTGAAATCTGGAACGCTGTATATTAAGTTTAAAATATTTACAGATTTTTAGCATAACAATAATGAAATATACGAATTAATAAAATATAAATTTATGCATATAATTACACATACATGATAAACTGCTCTGTTTCTGATGTAGCTATATGGAAAGTTTGACTTTTGAGCTTGGGAAAACAATTATGACTCTGCGAGGATCATACTGTGTATGAAGACACCAAATGATGCATTCATAAGATGTATACTTCACTTTAAGTATTCTTTGGAGTTAGATTTACTATTTAGGGATTATTCTGCAAATTAAAGCAACGATTTAATCTTCATTAATCTCCAAGATTCTGACAGCGAGAAAAACCCTTCTCCATTCAAATTTGTTTTGCAAAAATGAAAAAAAATTGAATTATCGTATAGATTTTGTTTCACAAAAATATTTCAAGTATGATTTAAGTTTTGCGTCAAATCTACCGGCCCAACAAATGTAATGTATTTAAAATTCAGATTTATTATTCATCCATTATGCTCTTTCATTTCACTTCAACAAATGGAACGGATTTCAGAACGCAATGTACTTTTTGCTTTTGATAGACTGTGTCATAAGAGTGTTGTTATTCCCGAAACAGTATTAGCACTTATTACTAATTTTTGGTGCGATGTTTTACTGTAGACCTATGGTAACCAATCTTTCTGACTGATGTAGCCTTTAGGCTTATCGTTCTCTATGTATTAAAAGTAAAAGTTTTTTAAATAATGTTAAGGAGCGAATGAAGTGTAGCAGTTAGTAATAAGGGAATGTAAAACAAACAGATAACTGCGTAATATACATTCAATGAAATTATGCTTTAACCATTGAAATTCATCATGCTTTTCAATATATTTTCGGTTATCAGCAATACACACAACTTGTCCACGCACAGAAGTTCTTCAAAAAATCAAAAATTCAAATTGTCTAACGTTAGATTGTGTATTACTGGTGAGAGCAACAATAAGGTCCTCAAAATAATGTATTAATGACGTAAAATAAGATTTAACGTATAAATCAGAGATTTATGCTTTGATATTTCTTATATATTATCATGTTCAACTGATAATCATGATTGCAGGCAAATGCTATTTATTTATTTAAAGATGCATGGTTCTTTATTTAATGACCTATGTATAATAATAATAATTATTATTATTAATGTTATTATTTTTTTTTTGGTAGTTGCATAAAGCGCGAATGCCGTTTCAAAGAATTTGATAGTTGAGAGAAACAAAGATAGCAGTATAAACTATGCTTTCTCAAACAGGATTTATAATTCCTCATTGAACATATGTCAAAGCTCTAGTAAACAATTGTTAGCTTCTAGAGCAAACAAAGAATTAATTAATATCTGCAGACTTCGAGATAGATTTAACACCAAGGATTTATCTCATATTCAGTTCATTTTAATTTTCTTTCAGAATGTAATTTCTAAATTTCTTATTTTGACTTTATTTCTGTTTTTTATTTATTTTTTTTTTCATCCATTTGTTATTTATTTTTTGGTTGTGCACACGAAGCATCTCGGAAAATGCAACGAGTGAAACAATCAGTTCGGAGCCGCACTAACGTCAAGGGGAAGTGGTTGAAAAAAATCACTTCCTTTAGACAATTATGTTTTCATAATTAATGAAATTGAAATTTTACTGATGCCGATATAAAAGGTAAAAATACGTATCGAAATATTTATGTAGTAGTATGATTTACATTTTCTGTTCCGCTTGAACTGCAAAAAAGGATTTCACTCTATCTGATTATTTACACATTTAATTTTAATTTTATATAGTAAAATTATGAATTAAATATTATTGTTAAATTAATTATAAAGGACTTAGTAAAAAAAAAAAAAACATTTCCAATGTGCTTAAGCAAGTTATATTTGATTTATTTCACATTTTCACATTTCTTTGTATAACAGCTATTAAAAAAATTATAATGTATGAAACAGTACTTTAATTTATCTTCAATATATACAGAATACCATATTTAAAAATTTTAACCATATTAAATAACGCATCAAAATGCTTCTTTTTTACAAGTAATTTAATTCTTTAACTTTCTTTTATAGTCTCTTTATACACATAAAATATAATTACTCATTAATTTTTTAGTACATTTAGTTAAAAAAACCTTATTATATTTTATTAGGAATTAAATATATAAGCTATCTAAGCAGTATTGAACTAGGTAATAACAAGATTAAAGTTCCATTAATAAAGGTAAAAAATTACATACATTTTGAAAAATGGTAAATAGGCCATGCCTACTGAAAATATCTTTTTAAATATACCAAGATTAACTCATTTTATAAGCTATTTTAAAATAACATTTTACTTGAAACTCATTTTTCACAAGTAAAACTTGTGCATGTTATTATTTATTTTATTTATTTTTCAGGGACATTTTCAATTATTTATATGCTTATGTTATTTTTAAAAAGGCAAGTAATTTAAACAAACCTTAAAAACATTTTTAAAAACATTGCACGAAATTTAATTTAACTTTAAAGATACATAATAACTACAATTATAAAGACTTAAAATTCTTAATGTAGAGCGTATTTACATGTACTTTCTTTCAGCACACGAAAAATATATTCGAAATTAATTATTCAGTTTATGATAAAAAAGTTTTTTTTGATGTTGATATATATATCAACATTTATTATTCAATAATTATATTTTTTCATAAATGTTGAATATTTTATACTTTATATTTTAGCTTGCATATTTTAAAATTTTATCTTAGTTTTAATGTCACTGAATTTTAATTAAATTAATGTTGTAAAGATGAAAGGGACATTAAAATAAAACAAAATCTAAGATCAACAGTAAATAATGTAAAATATTCAAGAATTAATAACAAATTTAATTTATAAGATAAATTTTATCAAATATATAATTTAAAAATATCTTTGTAATACTTGTGGTTTTTAAATGAATTTTTTTTAACTTTATTTTTTTTTAAAGAAAAGTTGTGAAAATAACAGATCTTATCATTTAATGTTGTATATTGTTATCATATAATGTTTTTTATTATTATATATATATGTAAAAACTAACATTAAATTCTAAAGAAATCTTACAGAAGCACATGAGAAAAATATCCGGATGGGGGTACCCATCCTTTTTGTAAAAGGAGTTTTAACAACCAATTGCTATACACCTTTAGTGAGAAATGAAGTATTATTTTCTCCTTTCCGCTATCTTCTGTAACATACTTTGGAGAAGTGTCAGGGCTGCTCAGGCACAGTGATGGAAAAGTATGGTTGAAGGTATATTTATTAAACATTGGATTGGTCGGAAAGTAATGTAGGAATAAATAGTCAAGCGGAATAAAAAAAAATATCGTCTAAATATTTTCATTACTAATTAATCCATTGTTGTTATTTTTCCAAATTGAAGTTATCAAAAAGTGGCACTCGAATCTGACTCCACCAGTGCTTTAAATGCATCATTATCAAAGTGCATCGGTCAATATATCGCAAATTAATTTGTAAGATAAATTTTTCTGCCTTGAAAGCTTTAAATGACTGTTCAGTTTGTCATAATTATTAAAAATGTCTAGGTATAACAAACAAAATTTGCTTCTTGAATTTGTAGCATTTCCAAAAAGTTGAATTGTTGATGTCACGAAAGCCCATCTGTTAAGTTTACTTGTAAAGTAGGAATTGAAAATTTTGTAAATTGCAAGAGATATTATCGAAAAGGGCATCAAGATCATAAAAACTTAGAAAATGTATTATTTCAGAATCATTTTAGTCTAAATGCATGTACATGAATTTTGTCATTTTAAAATTCGGCATTATTCTCCGATCAACCTTATATTTAAGGTTTTTGATTGGTTAGAATGGGTATGTATTCTAGTCTATACCTGGATTATTCAAAGGATCGGACTGCTGTCTAGATTATGAACATAGTTGTAGAAAGAGAGTTAGCAACTGGCTTTATTTTGTGATGTCACTGAAGCTTTTCAAGTGACATACTAGTTGTATTATTTTGTTTATAGTAAATAATTTTATTGCTCCCAATTATAGTTGAATATTGTTTGGTTTCTTTTACATGGATTTCTAAAGGTTTTGCCTTTTTGTCACAGTTCTCCTTGTGTATAAATTCTATTATCGATTTCTACATATTTTACAAGCTGTCGCTGTTTATTTTTTTACCATACTAATTCTGAAGGAGCGGGATCAATCACTATATGAAGGTCTCTGCTGAAATTCAATAAGTCATTAGTTAGGTATTCCTTGCCTTTATCACACCTAATTTTCTTTACTGTTTAATTAATTTTCAGGAAAACGTTCAATTTTACAGAAGCTTCGCTTTTATGTTTCAGTAACCGTACTTCAGTGAAGCTAGAAAATTTTTCAATGTGAGTCATAAATTAACATTCATCAGAAAGTTGTTTACGGAAAAAAGGGTCACCTATGTCAGCGTGAATAGCAGTAATTGGTTTAGTTTCTCTATTCCTTGGCCCTCTTCCTATTGGTGTTGGAGTCCATTTTGCCCGAACACAAACATCGCGAAATAAAAGGGATGTTGGAAGTTTCATGTATTTCAACACTATGTCACTAGAATGACCCAATCTACGATTCCAGATTTCACAATCACTTTCTTTTGATGTGAGAATAGTTTTATAGTTAGGAAGAAAGTCACTTACGTATTAACCATTCAAATCATAATCATCAAAACAATACCGGTTTCTTCTTTTTGCAATAAACAATTTTACATTCTCGAAAATAACTGCATAATTTGCACTTTCACTTTTTCTAACGGACCTAAACTACTAATTTAAGTGTAAAACACAAAAAGAATTATTTAGAGCAATTTAAATTCCGTTTCAGAATTTTCCGACGATATTTCCAACACCTTTAATTTCAAGAAACGTTGTTTTTGACGCTTACTTAAAAGTTCCTGAAGATCATACTAAGGACGTGAAATACTCAATAGAACACATATTGGAAGTTTATACGGAATCTACTATAAATACATTCTTTCTAACGTTTCTGACAACAAAAGACACTGCTGAAGAAGTAAACGTTCCTTTATTTGAATTGTTAACAGCTTCACAGTAACGCTTAACATGCCCAGTCTTACTGTATTGATAACACGTAAGTTTCTTTCCACTATACTTCGTTGTATGCCTTTTTTAATTGCATATTCTACATAAGAATTCTTTACGGTTTGACGACACAAACGTAGTATTATAATGAGCTGTCTTGGTATACACACTTTCTTTCCTTGAATCAAGTAGAATTTTTTCAGCATCTTATAGTCTTTGCGTCAAAAACTCCAATGTACAAACGGTATCCGATTGATTTTCTAAAGCAATCTTGACATTTTTCAATTTTTGAAGCAATTGCATCAGATTATCAACAATCGTATCGGTTTTAATTACTTCTGCTCCGGAGAGTTTAATATCCAAAATTTATTTATTTATTTCCTCAATATGACTTTTCATAGACACAGCACGATTTTTTTTAGTAGTTGCCAGTCTCTTCTGAATTAAAATTTGATTCACTGCCCGCTTCGTATCAAGGTGCTTTTTAATTTATTTTAGGTTTTATGCACAGTATTTTCATATTGAAGTAATGCAAGAAAACCACCATTTAACAGTGATAACAACAAAGCATATGCCTATATTGCTTTCATAATATCCGCAGCATTATCTTCAGCTGGTTCATGTTCCAAAAAGTTTTCTCATTCAATAGCAGTGAAATTTGCAATTCGTCACCTCTTCCAGACTGCCAAATATTTACTATGACCTATAAAAAGGGAAATTCCATAAAGTTATTTTTGAGATTCCATTATGCTCCATAAGACACACAAAAAAAAAACAGAAGAAAACATTTTTTTCACTCTGAACCTCAGCAGAAATGAAAAGAAAAAGAAAAACGTCACACTGTTTTTCTACATATATCCATTCAAACACCCGGTAATCCTGCTTACAGTAAAAAGACAAAAAAAGCAAGGCTGAATCTAATATGACTGCATTAAGTTACACATATGCAGAACAACTGACAAAACATACAACTTTACGCGTATTTATAAATTTAGATAAGAGAGCTGTCAGAAAATTGTTAGACCTAACAGAAACATATGTAAGAACCAATCACAGTTAAACAAACAAAATTGTATAAAACTGAAAACGGAATTAATAACAATTCAGTGTGATGTTATGAATACAATAATCTAACATTTACCATAGGTTAGTTGTTATATTTAGAGCTGGGGTGATTTTAATTAATTATTTAATTAATTTTGACGGCTATCGGGCCATAAGTTAAAATTCGTCAAATCACACAATGTAGGTACTTTTATCACTAATTTATAGAGTTTTAAATGTTAATTACTCTTTTAATTCTATCCAGGCTATCAAGATCACATTATTTAATGTTTACTACCTAAGATAAATGCCAAGTAAGTTAGACTTACCCGGTCCTTTATACATGTTTGATGAGATCTAGTTAAGGGATAAGAAACAAGTATTTGTTTAGTTGATCAGATCTCGCCAGCATTAAACGTCTTTGATTATAGTTTTCTAAATAAATGCTTATTTTCAAAATATATCTAACACTTTTTTAAAATAAAATAATCAATAATTAAAGTTGAGTTTTCTGCTATTATTAATTTGAATAATTATCACAATGCCTAAATTAATTATTTTCAATTTCTTAAAACATAAATTTATTATTTTTTAATAATATGTTTTTTGTAAATATAGTTAAACTGTGTATGTATGTTGATCTAAGGTAATGCGATATAAAATTATATAAATATTTTTATAAAATATTTAGAATGCGAACACATTTTTAAAATGTTAAACTTAATTTATTTTTACGATTTTAACATTTTTAGCACAAATTTATCAGGCTACCAACCTGATTCATTATTGCATTTTAACTGCTGCCTTTTTGAAAAATGTGTTTTCTTTATTTTAGATAGAAAAAAATTGGTGTAACTTTATTTGAGCTTGTATTTTAGTGACAAAATACGTAAGCTTTATTTCTCAAAAGGGTTCACGCTGTAATTATGTTTTTTTTCTTTCAAAAGTTGTCTCTTCCAGGGAATTCCTAGTGCAGTTTACTGCTGACGGTTGGATGATTAATGGATATAACATGAAACTTCCTATGAATATCTATTAAAAATTGTTTAATTTTCTAAGAATGTTAAAAAAAATAATTACAAGTTATTTCCATTTTTTGAAAATTAAAAAGTACAACATCCTTACAAATAGTTCTCCATTAAAGTTTTTCTGTAGATCTTCTTCTATTATGAATTTGCACTTGCAAAAAAATATTAAAGTGTCATTTCCAGTAATTAAATTCTGAGTACATAAAGAAATAAATGCAATAATCATGCAATTTTGTAATCTAAAATAGCATTAATCCAATTTTACAAAAAATATAATTACAATGTGAATTGTGCTTTTAATAGAATTGCAGTTGATTAATGACAAACCTGAATTTTTCTTTTGGGAAATTAAGATTTAAATTATATTAAAAATAAAGTTCTTAAATGTCATCTATTTTGGGGGATTTCAACATAATTCATTTAATAAGTGTAATTAAATTATACAACAATGAACAACTAAAGGACGACTAAATAAGTAATGCAATTATATTTATTATAACATAATTAAATGTTGCTTCTTTGAATAATTTTTTAACAAGAACGTGAACAAACTTAATAAATTAAAATTAGCAAAAAAGTTTTCATATTATAACAATATGTCACATTATTATATGTTTGTAACAATTTATAAAAGAAAAAAAAACACGTCATTTGTGTTAAATAAAAGATGTTTAATGGCTACCATGGGTAGCCAAATTTTAGAGAAATATATTTATATTTCTTTTTTTGGAGAAATGCCATACATTTTTCATCAAACTGAAAAACATTATGATTGAAAGCTATTTGGCAGTGGCTTATGAAGCAAATAGTACAGGATGTGTAAATGTGTAAATTACACATATCTGCTCCATTCTTTAGAATTTTAGGTTTTGTTTTTTAAAAAATTATGTGCCTAGACAATGTGATAAAGATTAGTTTAAAATTCAGATATAAATAGTAAAAAATATTTTTTTAAAGCTTTTTTCTTAATAACCAATTCGCGAAAGTTAGTTTTAGCATTTTTAACAATTAGCCGGCCTGTGGAAGTAACACTTGATGCTGCAGTATTAAACAAGAAGAAATTTCTCTATCCAAGTTGAGACTACAAACAAATATGTATAATAATAATATTGTTTATAATAAAATTACAAAAATACACTAATTATATAAACATTATGACTATTAAGTATATTTTTTAGAGATAATGTATTATTTAAAGTGAAAAAAATCCCACCTATATTATGTGTATCCAATAGACGTAAATTGATGTCGAATGAGTTAAAAAAAATATTCATAGAATTCTTACGTTGTTTCCAACAAAAGTCCTAATTTATACATTTTAATATGCATTTGTCGAATTTATAAAATAAAGCTTATTTAGTATTTTTTGGAATAGAAGAAACTTGGGATTTTTGACCGAAATGGAGGTTTAACCCACTGCCTTTATTTTATTTACATTTTGTTTGCTAATAAGTTCAAAATGAGAGTATAACATAAGCCTTTACTACGATAATGTTGGTTTAATTTACTGATTGTAAAAAAAAAAAAAAAAAAAAAAAAAAAAAATGCTATTTCGCAATTTCCTCCCAAAAAGTAGGTTTTCTAATTGCTAATCATAACGTCCTATTCTAGTAGTACACAAAGTTAATGGAGATATTTTTGTTTTAGATCATATTTTACTTAATGGTTTAAAATATTGCTAAATATATCTTAATATATGTATTTCTATGTATTTTATCATTTTTTTTTAATGATAGCTGTGCGATGTTTGATGCACAGCATTTGTGGGACAGTTGAACCTGTTCAAACCTTTCCCGTTTAATCTAGTGTAATTCGCCAAATTTTAAACATTAAATAATTGGCTTTGAATTTAATGAAAAAATTAATATATTATTTCAGTATTTAACAGCGCAATCTATATACATATATATTTTTGTTAATTCAGATTATAATACAACATTTATATTCAAACGGAATAAAAATATGTCAAATGATAAATGATGTGGAATATAAATTTAAACAGAAGTGTTTTGGAATTATGAACAAATTGTTTGAATACATCCACATAGATCTTAAAATGGTGTATCGTATCTATAATATCATATCTTGTGTTTTAGTTTTTTCCGAGCATATCCTTAAATTACCATATACAGTTGCAAGTTCTGTGTCAGAAATTGTAGCTTTAAAAATGCTATTTCACTTCTGTGATTATGAAAAATGTCATTGATTTTTAAACTTTTGAATTTGAGATATTGATATATTAAGTGTCGGTAACTTTTCACAGTGACATTACAGAGTATACATTTTCTAACACTTTAACTTGGCATGAAGGTATGTAATTTCCTAACTATATTTTATTTAATATAAAAAGCAGTTAAAAAATATGTAACGTTTATTATATTTTGTATGCAAATTTGTTGCAAGCGATTCCGTTTCAAAACCATCGCACCCAAAAAAATATAATTAGACTTATATAATGGCAGACATTCTGTGACTTTCTTTAAATTCCTAAAATAGGTAACGTTTATTATATTTTGCATGAAAATTTGCTACAAGCGTTTCCGTTTGAATACCATCGTTTCCAAAAAACTATTATTAGACTTATATAATGGCAGAAAATCTGTGCACTTCTTTAAATTGCTAAAAGGTGTCGGTTCCACCGTAGCCATTATAAAAACAAATATTAAATAATGTATGTATAATATACATATTGTACATATAGGTACAATATACATATACAAATATTAAAAAAATATATTTGTTTGATAATTGCTGTGGTGGAGCTGAAACATGTAAACAATTTATTAATTTTTTTTTTTTTACTGTTTTTATTTTTATTTTATTTTTTGCGCCAATTAAACATTTAATGAAGTCCATTATTACTTTGTGTTATAATTTGTTATTTGCTGATAGAAAAATTCGTTCATCGTTATAATAATTTCTCTTTGGAATGCCATGTAAAAAAATTATGAGAAATATATTCATATATTTTGGAACAACTTGGCATTAAATATACATAATTGTTTTTCAAGAAATAAAGTGTTAAAAATTTCGTGTTAAAAAATTCCAGAATCCTATTTTCATCTTAGTATTTTTATGAATAAACCATGTCTAGATTTTGATATTAGAATTACTAACTATTTTAACTATAAGGATTTAAACTATTGTGACTTTACGTACACTGTATGTGTGCGGAAGAAGATAATGCAATCATTATAAAAACCTGACTATGAACATATTGTGTAATGTATAAATGGTATATTTTCAAATTTTGAGATACTCTGAATCCCTTTTCGCTTTTTGTAATCATTTTCAATATGTATGTCTGTAAGTTTGTATATAAAATTTTTTTCTCACATTGTTATGATCCCAGAGCTTGTTTTTTTGTTTTATTTCGATGTATGTGTGTGTCGTTATGTGTGTATGTGCGAACATGATAGCGTCTATATTATAATTTCGAATGAACTCCCATTTGGCGAATTTGATACAGACGACTTTCGCAAGAACTGCACACATTTTCTTAGAAATCGGCTGAAGGATTTGGTATCTTAACATTTTTTCAACCATTGTTTCAACAATTTTGTGACGATAACTAATAAATATTTTCTCTTATATCTCAAATTATTCTTAGTACGCTCATCTTCTGTCGAAACAACAAATATGTTTCACCAAAACGTGACTTAATTTAGCAAATCTTTTATCTATTTATTTTTTTTCTAACGATTTTAATAAATAAAATATAATTTATAAGTGTCAGAAATTTAAGTATTGATTTTATTAAAGAAGAAAGAAAAAAAAAATATCTACATAAAAAAAAAAGTCAAACGAAAAACTTTTGCAAAATATGCTAAAATATACTAAAATGGTCACTTTTTGGTGAAAAAGGGTTATAAATCTCATACACTTGAAACAAATTGTTGCCAGGATTGCTCATGTTTGACGCCAACTTTGGCTGCGAATCCGATTACGAAAGATTATCTCTATAATTGAAGCATGTTGGTCCAATAAATTACATATGTTGCCTTACATATTTCCTCCGTTACTTTTGAATTATCGTGTATCTGATTGCAAAGTAAATGATGAAGGAGTCTATAAAGTGTTCGAAAAGTTGAGTGGAGTCACTCCAGTTTTTTGTATTAGCATTTTCTTATTAACAATAATTGAAATTTAAAAAAAGGTAAGGAGTGTTATTTTATTAATTTATGTAGTAAGTTGAGTAAACGTAGATAACACATGACAAACAATGAAAGTATAGCCCAAAATTAATTAAATAAGCAGTAGATGCTGTTACATGAATTACAAAAAAAAATGAAAATTGTTTTTGAATTAGACTTTATTTTATATATATCTACGTCATTTTCATTTTTAGAGAATTTTTATTCTCAGTTTTTTTAATGTGGGGATAGATTTAAAAAATGTGTATGATTTAATGTCTATAAGAGGACATATTTATTATTTTTTTAATATTATTTTATTATTAATTTAAGTCGTTAATGTTATGCAATTGATATTTTTTGCGAGTGTATCTAGATTTCCGTCTAATAAACTAACCGACACAATTTGCTTTATTTATTTTCTAAAAATCAACCTATCAATCTAATTTGATATTATTATTGTATATTTAGTATCTATTTTTTTTTTCTTTTTAAAATTTGCCTTTATTTTAATGAAAAATAATGTTTTATGAAGATTTGAACGTTACTTCTAAACATTTACGATAAGTCTTATTTGTATATCACCTATCTAAATAAAATAAAAATTATTGAGCTGATAGAAAGTATTCACTCATTGAAGTTTCATGCTGAAGATTACTCTTCAATGTTTAATTTTGTGCGTGTCGATATATTAAGTGCAGTTAACATCGAAATACAGTTTACATTGATTAACTAAGGTTTTTTTTTTATGGTATTGCTTCACATATTTTTCTTTCCGGATACGCCGCCGAATTTAGTAGTACATTTATCGTAGCCATTAATATGTCAAGTCGATTTTTTAGAAGAAAATTTTCGCGTTTTACTTATATAATTTTTAGTCCTGTTTTGCTTAATGTAGCAAAAGTGTTCCTTTTATATTACATTTTTATGAAAGTGTTTGACTTTTTTTTTCAGATAAGACTTTTTCCAACTAACTATTTCGACAGCCTTTTTAATACTCCTATATTTAAAACATAAAACATTTTTATATGTAAAAAATACTGTACTTAAATTCTTTTACTAGTTGATATATAGTATTAAAATTAATTTTTAAACAGTTAAATAAAAATTAAGAAATTATCAAAAACATTAATTTTTAAATGTCTTAAATTTGTCTTAATTTTTAAATAAGGATTAAACCTCAAAGTTCATTTTCTGTCAAAATGTATATTTAAAAGTGTTTATCATTTTAAGAAATAAATTGAAAATATTTGCGCGTAATCTGTAAGATTCTATTTATTCAGAAATTCTCTTAAACTAACTAAAGGCGACAATAAAATAATAAAATTAGAAATTGTAATACTTACATTTCTAAGCTGAAGATGCAATACACTAAATGCGGTATTGCATTAAATAAGGATTAAACCTCAAAGTTCCTTTTCAGTCAAAATGTATACTTAAAAGTGTTTATCATTTTAAGAAATAAATTGAAAATATTTGCGCGTAATTTGTAAGATTCTATTTATTTAGAATTTCTCTTAAAATAACTATAGGTGACAATAAAATAATAAAATTAAAAATTGTAATACTTACATTTCTAAGCTGAAGATGCAATACACTAAATGCAGTATTGCGTTAAATAAGGATTAAACCTGAAAGTTTCTTTTCTGTCAAAATGTATATTTAAAAGTGTTTATCATTTTAAGAAATAAATTGAAAATATTTGCGTGTAATCTGTGAGATTCTATTTATTTAGAAAAGCTCTTAAAATAACTATAGGTGACAATAAAATAACAAAATTAGAAATTGTAATAATCAGCTATAATTAAGGTGATTTTTATATTATTTTACTTTAACTTCAGTTTTATATTTACAAAATAAAATACATTTATTTAAAAAGCAAAGCTTTCGATTAGCAAATAATAATATCCAGTATAAAATTTGAAAAAGTTGATTTATATATTGGGTTTTTTACCAACATCAATTGAAGCTTTTCAAAATTCATCCCAGATACACTTTCCACTGTTAAATAGAAGAAATGTAAAAAAATACATATTTTGTAACGTATGTAAGAAAATTATAATGAACAAAATACCATTTAAGTTTTTGTATAGAATAGGTCTCTAGTGAATATAAGGCATAACACATAATCTCTCATTTGTGAAATAAAATATGAAATCTTAACAGCTAGTGTGAAACATATAAAAAACATATTCACAAAGATACATAGGAATCAGAATAGAACAAACATTTCGTCTTGCAAATACTTTGAAAAAATAAGACTTGAAATATTTCAAATTCTTTCCCTGATTTTCATAATATTTTAAATGAAGGTAATGCACAACATTAAAGAATACTTTTTAATTTACATTATTAATTATTTTGAAAGGGACAAACTAGACCATTAAAAATTTCCTTGACAAAATTAAGACCACATTACTTCCGGAGAAAAAAAAAAACGGAAACGAAATTTTGGCTTTGTCAGTTTGTAGATTTCATCATGAGCTAAGACGTTAAAAATTCGAGACGGTCTTCTGTAAACACAAAGGTCTAATACATTCGGACAAAACTATAAACCTTCCTTACTTACTTTTCTTCCAGTGAATTGAAAAAACTATAAACTCATTATTAGCAAAGTCTATCAGTATAATTCAATACTACCAGTTAGGGTGAGAACTAGAATAACATAAGATTTGCACTGATGAATGATCATAGTAGAAAGTTTTCATAATTCATATGCGATACTATTTCACCCACAGCAGACGTCTTTTTTTATACAATTTTAATTTGTCGTATTGATTATGCTTGTCAATTTAAGTGAGGTGCGACTAAAATAACATCACCCATTAATCAACTACTTTCATGTTTTAAAAAAGTTTATTTTCAGTGGGAAAACGTGACATAAAAGAAATAAGGAAGAGGAGATCATGTTTAGTGTAGTTTTGTTGGCGTATTACATGCACGTAGATGTTACACACACACACATACCTACATGTATATATATATAGTTAAAATGAAATCATATGTGTGAAAATCAAAGGAAAATATAGTATAAAAATTAAAGGAAAATATATTGCAAAAATTAAACCCAAATATGCAAATGCAAATATATATATATATATATATATATGTGTGTGTGTGTGTGTGTGTGTGTGTAACAATAAATAAATAAACAAAAAAATAAGAAGTTATATATTTATATTACATAATATTTACTTACTTTTTCTTGATATACTTTCTTGTGTATTTATTTAAACTAAACATATTAGAACTGAAAATCTCATCGATTTTTCAATCAAGAATATGTATTGCGGTTCCGGTAAATTTAGTCCAAACTGCCCATTAGTCATGTGAAGGCAATTTAGTGAACCTTCGACGTCAATAACATTCTCTTCATAGAATATTATTTATGAAAGGACGTGTTATTAAAGAAGAGTCACTGAATCCTTATTTTTGCATCTCTATCTGTATTTAAACATTTTTAACTTCAGCAGAGATTTATGAAGAAGTATAAAATTTGTTAAAAGTAAATACAAAACCTACGAGAGGAAATTTTTAAAAGTTAATTTCCATTTCACATTTACATCAAGGAAAAATATAAAAATCTTACTTTAAGAGAAAACAAAATGAATTTGAAGCTACTGCTATAAATTAAAATAATTGCGGAAATATTATCCTTTTAATAACGTATTTTTAAATTCTAAAATTTATATGACTATATAGTGGTCAATTAAAAAGTTTCATGCGTTACAGCGATATGCACCTAGCCGATTAATAATAATCGTAGTACGACATTTTACGTCGCCAAAAAAAAAAAATCTAAATAGAGGATAGTAATTCACGAAAAATTAAGAAGTAATAATTGTGATATGATAGATTTAATTTCAAATTTATATATCGATGCAATTGGTCAGTATGTGTGCCACATTTTTCGGATTCTAAATGCAATCGGTTTACTACGCCTGATACGTTATTAAACAGCATATCAACTGGAGTGGCTGCTACCTCCTTTATTATGTCTTTCATTGGTGGAAATGACTGGAGAATTCCAATTTCAAAACGTCATTTTAGGCATGTTTTAAACCATTGTCCTCTTCAGTACTTCAGGTGTGATCAGTTTTCTCGTCCGTAGTTTTTGCTGCAGCTCTGCCTAACCCGTTCGTAAGTTTTCCTTTGTCCGTCTCGCCATTTTTTGATCCACCTCTTTATTTCAATTGGAAAAGCAGTCTCGGTATTACACCTGGCACAGTCTGAAATAGCGCATAAATTGAAAAGTTGGCTACTTCTAGTAATATTAAGTGTTTCAAAGGCGGTAATGACAGGATATTTCCTATGCCTAGATACCTGATTTTATTTAGCCGCATAACCAGGAATTATGAATTGGGGTTTTGTATAGTTCTATATCTGTGTTGTGTGAGGGCCACGTTCACATTCTCTGAAGCAGTGTCTTCCATCGTCGATATTAGGAATTATTATTTTTATGCCATACAAAATTCCGCCTCACAGTTAATGCTAATATACAAACCGTATGTCACTCCGAACAATATATTTTTATTTTATATCGTATTTTACTTTGGCTTCGATTTTTTGAAACACCCGGTACATTACCACTCAAATATTAAGTATGATAGCTGCGCAATTTGTTAATTATAGAACAATAAAACTTAAAGCCAATTTCAGAAAATCTGTCAAACGAAAATCAATTCTATACATTGCTATAACATTCCCATTTGCTTTTTGAGAAAGGGGTTCTGATTAGGCAAAAAATTCCATTTGCAGTTAATCGTACGCAGTTAGCTTGCCAGCATCTGCTGATGTGAATACGAAAGCTAATTTGTTCGAGATATCGAATATCTAGCGTACCTGTATTTTACAAAAATAATAGTACACATGGTGCGTACTGACATTACATATGTTGGAATTAACCAAATTACTGTACACTTCGATCACGGCTTGCACTCAAATCAAGGTAAGTTCGTTGAAAATTTTATTACATTAGATTGATTTTATTTAAAGTTATGAGCGATAATCTGTTGTTGATTCGGAATCTGATACCCCATATTTGTGTCTCAATACATTGATTTTGACGCTCTCCAATACAAAATTTGTTTGCTTTGTATTGGAACTTGTTTTAATTTGTCATCATATTAACGAAACATCTTGTAGACATATTTAATTTATACTTAATCTCGATTCCATTCTTTTTTTTCCATTTCATTTCTGAAGCTTTCTGTATTTTAAATTTTAGAGACACCATTACGTACATCTTGTTTTCGATAAACAAGATATAAAGGTTATAAGTGTATATAAATAATTCAATTTTATATTCGGTGTTACGCTAATCCGATTTTCATACTCTGAAAATACGTTTATGGTTTGAAAAAATAATGATGTAATACTTTCGACAAATATTGATCTAAAGCATAACGATTTTTATCTCGAGTGTATAGTATGTGCGAATTTCAATGTCAATCTTATCTCCAGAAATTTAGATGCAAGCAAAATTTTTGCAGTGTTTAAAATTACTTTCATCGTGAAAAACATGTTATAGTTGATGTCAATGGGAGTTTTGTAAATTACTTTTCATGATATAAAGTAGATATTTCTTGACGCCCAATAAAATGTTATTTCAGTTTCTAAAAGTTTAATATTGCAGTTTATAATGTATCAGCAAAAGTGAAGAAATTGAAGTTTAACGCTGCACGAATATTCCTTTAGATTTAAAATTTAATATGTGAAAAATAAATGTTACTTATTTTTTTTTTTTGAAAAATTTAAAGACGGAAGAGGATGATCATAGAACCGATGACCTAATAAAATGAAATTTTTTTATTCATAATATATTTATTCATAAATATTTTTAGTGCATAAAATATTTTTATATATTTATTCATAAATTATTTTATTCATAAAATATTTTTAGAGCATGGAAATGTAAAAGATAAGGTATATGTAATATAAGATAAAGAATTATTTCTCCCACAAAAAGTTAGTCCATAGTTTTTAGAGCTTCTATGTAGGTAGGTTAAAATTCTTTCTTTTATTATTATTATTATTTGAATATAAGAATAAAAAATTTCTTGAGTTCTAAGAATAAAACATTTTTTTCCGAAATATCTATTTGTCATAATGGTTATTAATGTGAGATTTCAATAAAAAAGTAGGATTTTCTTGGTAGTTAAAAAGTTAATCTTATTGCTAAGTCTGTTCTTGGTGCAACTATTAAGTCATCGTAATAAAGTAGAAAACGTTTAATCATCAATAAATTTTGCAAGGAGTTATTGAGTTAAAACATTAATCATAATTTTGATGGTAAAAGTTAATTATTATCATAAAATGAACAAAATTTTGAATAGAATAAATATGAGTTCCTTGAGTATTTTGTAAAAAGCCTCTACAAAAACCTGCTTTTCTAAAGAATATTTCGTGACATCGAAATGCGAAAAAGTGCGAAACACTGTACAAAATCTATTTTGTCAAGAACGCACTATTAATAAAACTTGTAATAACTCTTGTAAGTTTTAGGAAGTAGTGTAGGTATCCGAATACGTTTTAATAGCAAATTGTGGAAAAAATATCAGAAATTTATTTTATTGCTTTATTTGAAAAACTGTACAATCAGCTATCCAAAAACAGTTTTTCTTTTCTTTGAACGATAATTGAAAGTCTTTGTTTCAACTCTTAAACCGAAGTCTGAATTAAAGTAACCGGAAATCAGTACTTAAACCTTAAGGGGATATTTTTCCGATAGGTTTGATTTTTAAGGAATTTTCGTTATTGAATTTATTGTATTTTCCTCTAAGTGCGTGAATATTGTGATATAAAAATGTTGATACTTTAATAGATCTAAACTCATCAAAAGTTCACTACGCATCACAAGCCCAAGAAATCTTTGTAAGTGATTGCGTTCTAAATAAACTTGTGAAATGAAGAATTCATACGGATTCTAAAAAAAAACGAATTGTTTGAATTCCAAACCTGAAATTGAAAGGATAAATCAAAATTTCATAAAATGATGGCGGTTTGAAATGAGGTAAATTGTTTGTACCTTTTTATTCATTTTTGAAACTGTTTGAAAATTCGAAGTTATTGCAACTTTAATTTTTGAAGGTTTGTCTCCGAATTAAAAGTGTCTATTAAAACGCATCGTTTGAATGTTTTAAGCGTGAGAATGTATACCGATTCGAAAAAAAAAAATATTTCAATGCAAACGTGTTTAAAGTTTCTGATAAGAGCCATTGTTAACAGGACACCGATCTTTTAAACCGGTTGTCAAGACTTAAATACTGGATGGAACATAAAACGGTTTTGAGGCAATTCAAAAGGTTAAAGAAGTGAAAAATTTTGAAAAATTGAATTTTTTGTTTTTCCATTAATTATCATATTGAAGGCAATTATCGGAATTCCTTTAATAACGGAAATTTCTTCTAATATTGAAGTTAAAGAATGTGCAACATATAAATCTGGAAATTTTTGAGAAATTCAGAAACAAAAATTTTAAATGCATTTTCTGATAAAAATATTTTTCCCATACATTCAGTTACAAAAAATGTTCTGTCTCCAAAAATTAGGATTGTATTTATATAAAACTGATCTTCTTCAATTTACGTGATGGTGTGAGTATTTTAAAACATGGGTTTAAATATCTGAAATTCTACTGCAATTTTTATAAATTAAAATGCAGAAAACATATGAAAAACCATCAAAAAAATATTTTGAATGTGTTAAAAAACGTAATTTTTTTTCATTTATTAGTTTGTAGTTTATTGCATTCTTAGTAATCTTAATTATAACTTTTTTGAAAAAAATTCACAAAATGTCATTATTTTTGTAGGGAGGACATGTGTAGTAAAAATAAATCACTGAATTGTTTTTCCTTTAAATTTTAAAAGATAAAAATAATATACATCAAAATAAATAATTTAAAAAGGAATCTTTTAATAATTTTCAAATACAAATTTATTTGAAATAAGAAGTACTATACTCATTTCTGATTTATTTTTAAAAAGTTGGGTGCACATGTCGTGGATTGTACCTTCCCTTAACGATACCATACGAGAATTTGGTTATAACATAATTTTAAAAGACAATTCCGTTATAAGTCATTTTAAAAAGTAAAGAAAACCATGCAATAGAAAACATTCCTAACATGGTCATTTAGAATGAAATACATTTCCAAAACGGTTAATGAAACTTCTAAGCTTCAATTACTCAACAACAGATTGCAATTCGAAAGAGGATCTTTAAAATCACTGTGGAAATACTAAATTTATCACTACACTGTAAAACATTCGCAGCAACTGCCCAATCAATTGACCGTTTTTATAAATAACAGTTACTTAAAGGCAATTTTAATCCCATCTGATAAGTGAAAACGCTTCATATTATAATCAAGTAACTATTATTTACAAAAACGGTGGAATGACTGGACTGTTTTCTCCAAATACTTTACAGTGCAAATATTCTACACAACTGAAGACGTACACTTTTAAAAATTTGCAGCAAACTATCCAGTCATTCTATTAGTTTTACAGATAGCAGCTACTTGACCTTATTATGAAGCATTAGAATAGAGATAAATTACGGTTATGTAATCTTTTTCTATAAAAAAGGTTGAATGACTGGGCAATTTGTTGCAAATATTTAACAGTGTAGTGTTTCATTTTGACGAAATTTGAAGAATGTTAGTCTTCGGACAGATACTCTTATAAGTAATGTCTTATAACTAATGAAGAAAAATAATATTCTAATTCGAAATGTTAATCTTTCAACGGAAACAACTATACACACTGTTAAAAATTTGCAGCAAACTTCCATCATTCGACCGTTTTTATAATAAAAAGTTACATAACCGTAATTTATTCTGACCAATGAGAACGCTTCAAATAATGGTCAAATAACCGTTTTCTGTGAAAAGGGTGAAATGACTGGACAGTTTGCTGCATATTTTAACAGTGCACTTTTAGAAATGTGCAGCAAATTGTCCAACCATTCGATCGATTTTATAGATAATGGCTATTTAACCATAATTTTAACTGATTCTAACGAATGAGAACCTATTTATGATATGGTCAACGATTCAATGGTACAAAATGTTTTACAAAGTAAGATATGCCAAGCAATTTTATACACATATTTGTTAAAACATTAATCAATGACTTATTGTTCGTCAATCAATGACGTATTGTTTTGTTAAAGTAAGTTTTTTATATGACAACCAAATGCATAACAAAGGCTTATTTAAACGTCTGCAGCAATATTTATTCTGCTCCCAAAAGGTAAAGGATTTAATATGAGGACTTAACTTCAAATTCTTAGTAAAGATTTATTAATTTTGTTTCGTTTTTCACATTTTTCTAAATAATAAGTTTTACTAAAATGTATGAGAAAAATTAAAGAAAATGTAGAACGAATTCGCGTAGCATATTTTGATACTGAAGTAAAATAACCTAAAGATTTAAAGTGTTTAATAAGATTTTGATAAATACCGAGATTTCCTGAAATAATTTTAATGGGAAACACCTGATTTGATATGATTTTTTAAAGTTTATTTCACAAATTGAATAGTCAAAGTATACTCGTAATTATAAAAAATATATATATTCATCTGACGGCTTATTTCTTCTGAAAGTGCACATGATTTTAAGCGCACATGCATGCTTAATGACAGTGTTAAAGCATTGTAGTAAACAGTTCAACAGTTTTTGTAGAAAATAGTTACATAGACGTAATTTAACTCTATTCTGTCCTTAATTTGATCAATAATATGGTCAGATACACTTTATAATATGGTCACGTAACCTTTATATCGAAACATGGTGTGACCGGACAGTTTGCTGCATATTTTTAACAGTGGATATTAAACACAATTCGGTAGATGTTATTAAACTTTTCTCAGAAATAAGTATTATACGTACAACAGTAACAATAATGGCTATTTAACCATAATTTTAACTGATTCTAACGAATGAGAACCTATTCATGATATGGTCAATTTACAATAACGATTCAATGGTACAAAATGTTTTACAAAGTACAATCTAGTAAGAATACAAAGATTTTTTTTTCTTTTAGTACCGGTTACTAAAAAAATCTGTGGAATACAAATATACTAAAAAATTTTCAATTAAGCTAAAGTTATTGGAAACTACGCTACTATCTATAGATACGGTTAATAAACATAAATTCCATAAACACTCAGTTACGAAAACCAAATCTCCAAAATTTATGGTTATATTTATATAACACTAATCACCAACAACATGTGTGATGTTGTGATTGTAATGCACAACCTATTGTCTGTGTATTTCATGAAACTTTACAGCTATTTTTTATAAATATACATACAGACAATATATGAAGAATCATTAAATAGATAATTTGAATGAAGATATGTATGGAAATTTTTTGGAGGATTTAGATCGTAGTACATTCATTTCTTAGTAATCGAAGTTGTATATTCATTGAAAACAATCAAATTTGCATTATTTTCACTTAACGTTAAAAGAAAAAGTATCAAAATAGTTTATTTTACAAATTAAATTGTTTTTTATATACTAGTGTATTTGAATGAATCATTATTATACTAAAATTTTCTTTATTTAAAAAAGGGGTGTCAAACGTCAATAAATTTTACACCCATTTTATTTAACCTGAATTACCTAAACAACCGGAAATTATGGATGTTAGAAATAAAATTTAAAATCTACCAAATAATATTCCGTTTCTTATATATTTACTTTTTCCAAAGTAAAGAGACAAAAGTAAATACTTTAAATAATTCCACTTAATTAAAATATTGAAAAATAATTTTATATTTTTAAAAATTCAATGGAAAATATAAATATGAATAGAGTGAAATTCAAGAGTTCATTTATCAAATATTTGATTTTGATTTTTATCAAATATTAAGTAGTTTCATTAATGAAAGAAAAATTCTAAATTCTAAATATTAATTCAATATTTAAATTGAATTGTGTTTAAATATATAAAAAAATATGCCTTGTTAAAATGTAAAAAATAGAAATATTCACTGTTTACTACGGATAGTTACGACAAAGATAAATATATGCACTGTATTTATGAAGAGTAGAGATTTAATAATTCTGGGATAAGCATTAATAAGCTTGTCAAGTGATTAAATGGTTATAGTTTTTTAAGAAGTAAGTTTAACTAATAATTATTTGAATAATTTTTATACTCTGAAAATGATTAGAGTTTAAATCCCCTACAGAAACACACATATACTGAAATATATACATCAATATTGGTAGATGGTATCAGAGATGGTACAGAAAAACCTAGCAACTTTCGTACAACCAAGGTGACAAACGAAGGTGACAGTCCATTTATTATTCCAGAAAAACAAGATATCAAGTCCTAATCCACACTGTAAAAAAATGAGTCGATCTACTAAAAAAAGTATAGTTTTTCTAACTGATATTTGGAAATTACTAAATTTTTTTTAGTATATTTGTATGCCACAGATTTTTTTAGTAACCGGTACTAAAAATCGGAATCATTGCTAGCTGTTTTCTAGTAATGTTGCTAGCTGTTTTCTAGTAATTCTTACAGATTTTATAGTTACTAAGTAAGAATACAAAGATTTTTTTTTTGTCTTTTAGTACCGATTTTTAGTACCGGTTACTAAACAAATCTGTGGAATACAAATATACTAAAAAATTTTTAGTAACCTGAGAATTTTTTTTTACGGTGCACATTTCTCGTCATATTTTTATTTTGGATTTTAGTGAAACATCCTGTACTTTTTTCTGAATAAATGTATTGCGAGGCCGATTTTCTACACAAAAAATACTTGTTGTGGATTACTCTATTGTCCCTTAAAGTTGATACTGAAACACACTGTTTATCTCTCTCTGTCTCTCTCGTAAGGCATGTTATTTTTACTAAAAAGCATGTTCATTAATGTAAAAATGCTCATAATTTGTTTTTTTTAATCTTTCGTGTTTTTATCCAGCATATTACACTCAGGTGTAAATTTTTATAATTTTTTTTTAAATCATATAAGCGTAATGTACGCCAAAATGTACAGTAAGTATTGTAGCGTTAATGAGTCAGTCACTCTATTTATCAGTCAGTCTATAACCTTGTTGATATTATAGATTTATTAAATATGTTTTACAATTACAAAATAAAAATTTGAGATGAAACAAATTAATACAATATATTTACATGATAACTTGTTATGAAAAAACGTTTCGTGAAATATAAACGATTTTGACAAGAACATATATCCTTATGATGCCGGTTTAGGGTTAAGAGCATTTTTTTGTTTCTTTAGAAGAAAAATATAAGTTTATGATAGTTATCTTTTCTTTTATTATGGAGTTTTTCCATGGAAAATAAAGTGGAAATTTTACGAACTTAATTATAGTGAACAAAGAAATGAATATACCACAACTTTATTTTATTTTTATTTTTATTTATTTATTTATTTATTTATTTGCGTGAGTAATTACTGGTCTTATGCATATGATTCATTTTGATCGTACATACATTCAAATAATCACATGTCGGGCATTAAAACAATAAATCATTCAATCTTAATTATAATATTAAAACATATAAAATGAATCATGTTTAAATAGTTAAACGACTTCTTACAAATTTGTATTTTAGGAAGTGGTGCATAAAGAAAACAAAATATTCAAAATAGGCCTGGCATAATTATGTATTATGTAATTTAGACATATGTTTAAATAAAACCTACGTTTAAAAATAATTTCTAATGGAATTGAATGTTCCGTTCCTATCGCGGAAAAAATATGGATTTTAAAAGGTAAAGATATGTGTTATAGTAATATTTCTGTATTATTTTTATAAAAGCAGCAATAATAATTATTACCGAAAGTAACACATAAATATTTAATATTTAGATTGCCATAACCAAATGCTTATGTTATTCGTAATAACACACTAATATATAAAGGTTGCATTCTCTGTATCATGACTAATGTTTTCTGAGCTGTGGTTTCTTATGCAAATGTATTATGGAAAACATGTCTAAAATTAATAATAGTAATTTAGAATTATCAGAAATGGATGCAGATACCTCCGTACTATTATAGAGATAAATCTTTTCTTTTAGTATGTAGTTTTTCAACAGTAAAGTAAAGTAGAAAAAAAACGAATATACAACAATTTTATTTTTGCTTGAGTAATTACTGCTATTATACATATGATTTATTTTCATCAGAGTTGGGCAAATTTGCAATCCGATTAATCTGTAATCTGATTACAATTTAATCCCATATAACAGATTATAATTTCAATTACATGTAATCATAATCTGAATTTGAAATTCAATTAGGATTGTAATCGTAATTATAAATGCTATGATTATAATTACGCAGAGTTGGGAAAATTCGAATCTTATTAATCTGTAATCTGATTACAATATAATTGCATGTAACAGATTATAATTTCAATTACATGCAATCATAATCTGAATTTGAAATTTAATTAGGATTGTAATCGTAATTATAAATGCTATGATTATGATTAAACGGAGTGTGAATCTGATTAATCTGTAATCTGATTTCAATTTAATGGCAGGAAAGAGATTATAATTTCAATTACATTTAATTATAATCTGAATTTGAAAAGTCAATTAGGATTGTAATCATAATTATAATGCTATGATTATGATTATAGTGTAATTATAATTATAATTGAGAACTTATAGTTACAATTACGTGTAATTTCAGCGGCAGATTTTCAATATGTACCATAAAAGACAACTTTTATCACACACAATAGAAATTTGATACAACCAGAACGAAAAATCATGCATTCAGCATCGATTATAAAATACTTTCCAGAATGATCAGAATATTAATCAGAAGTTTTAAAGTGTTATTAATTAATACCCGCAACCCTAAATATGTACGATGAAAGACAGTTTTTATCACACACAGTAAAAATTTGATACACTAAGAACGAAATATTTGTGCATCCGGCATAGATTGTAAACCACTTTCCACCATGAATAGATTATATTTAGAAAATTAAAATTTGTATTAATAGCCGCAACCCTAAATATGTACTATAAAAGACCGCTTTTATCACACACAGTAGAAATTTGATACAAGAACGACAAATCATGTATCCGGCATATTATATGAAACACTTTCCCACATGAACAGAACAATATTCAGAAATTTTAAATTGTTATTAGTACCCGCAACCCTATATGTGTACCATAAATGAGTTTTTAGCACACACAGTAAAAATTTGATACAATAAGAAAGAAAAATCATGCATCCGGCATAGATTATGAAACATTTTGTCACATGAACAGAATATTATTCAGAATTTTTAAATTGTTATTAATAACCGCAACACTAAATATGTATGATATAATGCAATTTTTATCACACACAGTAGAAATTTGATCATCAAGAATGAAAAATCATGCATCTGGCATATATTATGACACACTTTCCAACATGAATAGATTATATTTAGAAAATTTAAATTTTTATTAAAACCTGCAACCCTAAATATGTACATAAAAGACAGTTTTTATCACACACAGAAGAAATTTGACACAATAAAGAAAAAGCATGCATCCGGTATAGATTATGAAACACATTCCAACATGAACAGCACACTATTCAGAAATTTTAATTTGTTAATTATATCCGCAACCCTAAATATATACCATAAAAGACAGCTTTTATCACCCACAGTAAAAATTTTATACAAAAAGAATGAAAAATCGTGCATCTGGCATAGATTATGAAACACATTCGCATATGAACAGAATATTATTCAGAAATTTTAATTTGTTATTTATACCAGCAACATTAAATATGTACCATAGAAAACAATTTTCACATTGATACAGCAAGAATGAAAACTCATGCAACCGGCATAGACTATGAAACACTTTCCAGCATGCACAGAATATTATTTAGAAATATTAAGTTTTTATTAATACCTGCAACTCTAAATATGTACCATAGAAGACAATTTTTATCACACACAGTAGAAATTTGATACAAAAACGAAAAATATTGCATCCGGTATATTTTATGAAATACTTTCCAGCATGAACAGAATATTATTCAGAAATATTAATTTTTTATTAATACCTGCAACTTTAAATATACCATACCATAGTACCATAGAAGACAATTTTTAACACACACAGTAGAAATTTGATTAAACAAGAACGAAAAATCCTGCATCTGGCGTAGATTATGAAACATATTCCAACATGAATACATTATATTTAGAAAATTCCTGTCGGATTGCATTTCGACGGAAACAATTTTATATTTTCAGATCGGATTGCGGTTCGATGGAATTTGTTCTCGGATTCGAGTAGTTTTCCTGTTTAACTTTAATTTTCAGGTTCGGGTGGAGTTGCATATAACTTTGTATATAACTTTGTATATAACAAAGTTGTATATAAGTTTGTCGTCTTCGGACCAGATTGCGATACGATAGAATTTTCTGGGTGTTCGGGTCGGGCTTCGGGTTAAATCCAATTTTCAGTTTCGCGTCAGGTTGCGAGACGAAGGAATTTATTTGGCCGGGTGCGGATCGGGTCACGGTTCGATGGACACTTTTGCCGGGTTTTGGGTTAACTTAAATTTCATTTTCAGGTGGAATTGCATGACGACGGAATTTATTTTGTCAGGTCCTGATCCAGTTGCGGTTCACAGTTTTTTTGTTGGGTTCGGGTCGGGTTTTGGGTTTACTTCAATTTTCAGTTTCGGGATGGATTGCAAGACGAAGGAATTTATTTTGTCGTCTTCGGATCGGATTTCGGTTCGATGGAATTTTGTGCTCGTGCCGGTTAGGTTTCGAGTTAACTTCAATTTTCAGTTCAGGTCGGGTTGCGAGACGAAGGAATTTATTTTGTCACTTGCAGATCGGGTTACGGTTTGATGGACTCTTTTGTAGGGTTTTGGGTTAACTTAAATTTCATGTTCGGGTGGAGTTGCATGACGACGGAATTTATTTTGTCAGGTTCTGATCGGGTTGAGGTTTGATTTTTTTTTTGTTGGGTTCGTTTTGGGTTTCAGGATAACTTCAATTTTCAATTCTGGGTGAGGTTGCGAGACGAAGGATTTTATTTTGTCAGGTACGGATCGGGTTACGGCTCGATAGATTTTTTTTGCCGGTTTTGGATTGGGTTACGTTATGACGGATGTATTTTGTGAAGTTTTGGGTTTCGGGTTTACTTCGTTATTCAGGTTCGGGTGAGTTTTTGAGACGAAGGAATTTATTTTGTCGGGATCGGATCCGGTTACGGTTCGATGGAATTTTTTTGTCCGTTTCTAACTTAAATTTCATGTTAAAGTCTAACCAAAATTTTCCGTCTAACGTAAATTTCAGTTTCGGGGGGAGTTGGATGAAGTCGGAATTTATTTTGTCGGGTTCCGAACGGTTTGCTGTTCGATGTTTTTTTTTGTCGGGTTCGGGTCGGGTTTCGGGTTTACTTTAGTTTTCAGGTTCAGAACGGGTTGCAAGACAAAGGAATTTATTTTGTCGTTTTTGGATCGGATTACGTTTCAATGGAATTTTGTGTTTCATGCCAGTCAGGTTTCGGGTTAATTTCAATTTTCAGTTTCGGGACGGGTTGCGAGACGAAGGAATGTATTTTGTTGTGTGCGGATCGATCTACGGCTCGATGGACTCTTTTGTCTGGTTTTGGGTTAACTTAAATTTCAGGTTCGGGTGGAGTTGCATGACGACGGAATTTATTTTGTCAGGTTCTGATCGGGATGAGATTTTATGTTTTTTTTTTTTTTTTTTGGGGGGGGGGGTGTTCGGTTCGGATTTCGGGTTTACTTCAATTTTCAGGTTCGGAACGGGTTGCAAGACAAAGCAATTTATTTTGTCGTCTTCTGATCGGATTTCGTTTCGATGGAATACTGTGTTGCGTGCCGGTCATGTTTCCGCTTAACTTCAATTTTCAGGTTCGGATCGGTTTGCGTGTAGTCGGTATTTATTTTGTCATGTTCAGATCGGGTTACGGTCCAATCGATTTTTTTTTGTCGTGTTCGGGTTGACTTATATTTTGAGTTTCCGGTCGGGCTGCGTGTCGACTAAATGTATTTTGTCCTTTTCGAATCGTATTACGGTTCGATGGAATTTTTCTGTCGGGTTGAGGTCCGATTTCGGGTTGACTTCGAACAGAATTTTCAGGTTCGGGCCGGGGGCAACACGATATTTGGACAAATAGCTGATCCTTTTATAAATAGCCTAAAATTTCATAGACTCATTTTCAAGAAGACTAGATACTATTATAAAAATGAAATGAGCGCCAGAAATATCGATCGACTGTCTAATCCACGATAATATTTCCTGCCAATTGATTTACAAATGTTAATACTCTTTTTACGCTGTCTGTATGAGAATAGGTTCTAGGACATCCATACCAGAATTTGAGAATCGATTTTTTTTGGATCGATGTTGCTTTACACGACATCGATGTTTATTGATTCTCGTATTTTTCAGAATCGCCCATCACTCGACCAGACGACGATTATAGGTGCTATATATTTCTTTAATTAAGTACGCACTAAAAAAGGGCCAAAAAGAAAGTTATTGCAGACAAAGCCTGATTTTAATAAAGTGAGTTTACCTTATGATATTTGTGTTGTCTACGACAGTTGGGATCGAATTATCAGTGTTTGAGGTTAAAGAGCCCTTATATTTGTGCTATACTAAAATTTAGCGAATTTCAGTTAAAAGAACCGACAATGTTCTCCTTTATAAATATTACGTTTACTATGCAAAATATTTGTGTTCTACTATAGTTAAAGCTCGAGTTATAAGTGTTTTAAGGTGTCAGCATATTATATTTATGATTAGGACTGGACGATGTCGAAACTTCTGAAATCGAAATTTATCATCAATCTAATATTGCGATTTAGTGATGAATCGGTTTAACACCGATGTTACCTTATGAATATAGAACCCATTTTTTAATTTATAATGACGAAATAAGGTCTTAGACCACCCCTTCCCCTGCTTTATATGGTTTACTAATTTTTTAATTTTCCAAGTAATTTGGAAAGATATATATTTTGCGCATAAAAAATTTGGAATGCCCAAACACTCTTCGTTGTTTGAAATATTAAACTTAATGATATCAACGAATTTAATCAATTTCATAAATTAATTCTTTAAGAAATGATATAAAAGAAAAATATCTGATGTTGTCTAATTTCTGAAAGCTGCTACAATCTAAATTAATTACCGTGTTCTCTCCACCAGCCCTCCCTCTCAAATTCCACTCCAGTGCTAGCAACATACAAACTTTTTTTTACTGACACTGTATTAAAAGTTATTGATGTAAAACAGAAGTAGATTCAATTAATTGAATGCTGAATTTAACCAATCATTTGCCATAATAATAATAATAAAAAAAAAGTGGGTACAAGTTGCACAAACACGTTTAATATTCCTTTCAAAACACCTTATCCTTTAATTAATAAATCAAAATAAATTCATTTCCAAAAAAAAATCATGTTTTTTTATAAAGTAAAAATTTACCGGTCTATTTTTTTGTTTTTTCGAATATCTGAACCGATCTGACAGCGGGCGAAAACCTGCTATTCTGCTATGTCCTGATAATATCTGTCATGTGGAGTAAATGCGATATTTTTGAAAAAAAAGTAGTTTCCCTCTCTTCCGTTCTTTATTAATAATAACTATTTGCATTATTAATTACATTATTGTCTATTAGCATTTTATTTCTTTTTTCGATACAAAAATCAGCATTTTGTGAAAAATATAAATTCTGTTCTAATCCTGTAATCTTTATAAAAATTAGATTTCTGGATTCACCGTAAAAACATATCCATAGATGCAAAATTTTCAAATAGGTGAATGCAATATTTAAAAAAATAAAATAATAATAGAGCTTTTAATCTCTTACTACCCTCAAAATCTGCGGGATTTTTTTTTATTATCCTCCCTTCAGGAGATCAGACTAAAAGCGAAAAGCTGGGATGTCTCGCTGATAAATGGCATAAGTCTCCGATTTCTCAACCAGTTGCAAATGTTCTTTTGATTCTGATAAAAATTATTTTCATTAACGAAAAATTAATTCGGGATTTCTGTTCTAATTACGCCATCTTTATAATACATAGATTTCTGTCTTTGTCATAAAAAAATACGCATAGATGTATTAATTTCAAAACGATAAATGCAATAAAAAAAAATTCTATAGAGCCTGAAAAATGCCTAGTTTGCTATATTTGATCTGTGTGAACAGATTGTTAGTCTGTGGTTTTTTGATATGAAAGAAAATTAACCGAAGCTATTCAAATTGATTTTTAATTGATATTTACACTTCTAGTGGGGGTAATTAAAATATTTTTAAAAATTCAAAAAGCTGTTTGAAAACGTCCAATCTGTTATCCCCATTGTAATGCTGTGACTATGACAACCATTGCCCCTCTTCTGGAGTTCTAGAAAGCGGTTTGATTAAATTCTACACTTTACTAGGTGCGCAACTAAGTTTCTGGGGTTTTTTATCTATAAAAAATGCAAAAATTTAAGAGAAATGCAAAAAATGATTTATTCAAAGTATCGTCCCTTGCTAGCTACACATTTTTGCCATCTCTCTAGCAATGCATGAATACCGAGACGATAAAAAGACGCGTCTTTTAACCGTAAGCATTCATCCAACCAATATTGCACTTCTTCGAAATTGGGAAAGTGTAGCCCAGCCAAGCCATAGGCCATCGACAGGAACAAGTGATAATCAGAAGGAGCCAGGTCTGGTGAATACAGCGGGTGTGGTAGTAGATCCCATTTCAGTGTTTTGATGGTGTCCTGTACTATGGAAGTGCGATGGCACGGAGCATTCTCATGCTGCAATATCACTCGTTCGTGTCTCCTGCCCCGTTCTGGCCGTTTTTCGAGCAATGCATGATTAAAAATATTCAGTTGTTGTCGGTAGCTATTCCCATTAACATTTTCACCCGGTTTCAGCAGCTCATAGTACACGATTCCTGTCTGGTCCCATCAAACTCAGAGCATTGTCTTTTTTCCGAAGCGATTTGGCCGTGCCTTCGATGTTGATGCTTCGCAAGCTGATAGCCACGATTTTTTGTATTTGGGATTCTCGAAATATATCCACTTTTCATCGCCAGTAACAATTCGATGCAGGAAACTCTTTCTATCATGCCGCAAAAGCAAAATTTCAAAGTGGCTCTTCGATTTTCCATCTGTCTCTCAGTCAACTCATGTGGCACCCATTTTCCTTCCTTTTGAATTATTCCCATGGCATGTAAACGTTTGGAAATACCTTGGCGAGTCATGTTTAATGCCTCTGCAACTTGTTCTTGTGTTTGTGTATCATCTTCATCCAATAACGCTTGCAGATCGACGTACTCAATTGTTTTGGGTCTTCCGGATCTCTCCTTGTCCTCAGTGTCGAAATCGCCATTTCTGAAGCGTTTAAACCAATTTTCACAGGTAGTTTTCGATGGTGCATGTTCGCCGTAGGCCTACTCAAACAAATGACGTGCTTCAGCTGCATTTTTTTCAAGTTAAAGCAGAAAAGCACAGCTTCCCGCAAATGCTGTTTATTCGGCACAAAACTCGTCATTTTCGTTGTTAGAAAAAATATTTTTGCATTTCGATATTTGTTGTTATTACGACTGGTTATTGTTAACCTGTAGCTTTCGGGAAACGAATACCATTAATATTCTCTCAGTACGGGAAAAACTTGGCCGTTTCACCCCCTTTCTTAACGAGGTGGGCACCGCAGGTGACGATAGCACATGTGGAATAATTAGGCACATCTGCTAATGAATTTCAATCGTGAGAAATCTCGGGATTTTCTTTTCCCTAAAGTAATGCTGTTTACCTGTCAAACATAATTGCTTATCTTTGTAAATAAGGTGTAAATGGTATACGAATATGAAAATTGAACTTTTTCTGTTAAGTAAATGTCATTAAATTCAAGTGATTAGGTTGTGAAATAATTGAGCGATGTCTTTTAAAAATAATCAGAAAAAATACTTTCATCGAAGGTTTAAATAATGACAAAAAAAAAAAAAAAAAAAAAAAAAAAAAAAAAAAGAATTTTATGATAGTACAAAAATACTGTATTTAACAGTAGCTTTAAACTTTCAGATACATTGAAAAAATAAATAATTAATGTAAGAATAATTTCCTTAAATAAACTTTTTTTAATAATCACAATTCAGATAATAACTAAAGAGCAATTTCCTAAGAAGAAAAATGTAGAAATAAATAAATGGGAATTGGTATAAATAGTGACGAAGAATAAAGTTATATCTAACGGATTTCGTGTTCCAAGTTCGGCATTTACTTTTTAAATTCAGACATAAACCACTATTTTCAAATTGTATTATAATTTTTGTTGTACATAAATTAGGCGAATATTACTATTCGGTAGAAATCTAAATAAAAATATTAAGCGAATGTAAAAAAAAAAAAAAATAAGCAAAAGTAAATGTTAAGCAAAGCCAAAACAGAATAAAATTGTATGCTAATTCAAAAATACTTTATTTAAAAATAGCTTTAAACTTTTAAATGCATTTGAAAATTAAATAAGCTTTAAAAAAAGATTTCCTTAAATAAACATTTTTTTTTTTGCTTTTTAAGATGCAAAATATGAAAGAAGATAATTAAAAAATACCTAGATATTATTTTCTAACAACTCAATATTAATTTTCCTGTACGCGTTTAAAACCGCTCTGTTGAAATGTAATTATTCCTTGCCATCTTTCAAAATGTGCTTTTCTGATTTTGTGTCTCGCTAATTTTTATCCCCCCCCCCCCTTCACTTATAATAATAATAATTTAAAGCGATCAACAACACTACAGACATCATATAGAACACAGCTGAAATTGAAGTACTTTTCTCGAGAATTTCTGACGCGATTTAAAAAAAATTACTTTTAATATTTTTAGCGTTTTTACAACAATAAACTATTATTCAACTATAAATTAAATTAATAAAAATAAAACTGCCCAGTTAAACTGAGGGCATTGAGCTCACAGGCTATTCACACTAATTGTCTATTATACTCTTATTTCAAAGAATTTGTAATATGCCCCTCGAAAAATAAAGAAATCAACAATATATTAAGGGGGTCCCCCCGTTACGCCCCTCATAGTTAACTAATGAACCACTTAAACTAATCAGGGAAGTCTCTAATTACAATGAATATATATACAAAATTTGAAGAAAATCGGATAATTCTGCATGAAAAACCTATTTATCTAAATTAAGGGGGGATTAGCCCCCCTTTCCCCCTTTATACTTAACCAATGAACCCCCAAAACTATTCAGAGAAGCGCATTATCACAATGAACCTACATACAAAATTTGAAGAAAATCGGATAATTCTGCATGAAAAACTCATTTATCTAAATTAGGGGGTATCCCCCCTTCCCCCCTTTATACTTAACCAATGACCCCCAAAACTATTGACAGAAGCGCATTATAAAAAAATGAACCTATATACAAAATTTGAAGAAAATGGGATAATTCTGCATGAAAAACCCATTTATCTAAATTAAGGGAGGATTAGCCCCCCTTTCCTCCTTTATACTTAACCAATGAACCCCCAAAACTATTCAGAGAAGCGCATTATCACAATGAACCTATATACAAAATTTGAAGAAAATCGGATAATTCTGCATGAAAAACTCATTTATCTAAATTGGGAGGGTATCCCCCTTTTCCCTCTTTATACTTAACCAATGACCCCCAAAACTATTGACAGAAGCGCATTATAAAAAAAATGAATATATATACAAAATTTGAAGAAAATGGGATAATTCTGCATGAAAAACCCATTTATCTAAATTAGGGGGGATTAGTCCCCCCTTTCCCCCTTTATACTTAACCAATGAACCCCCAAAACTATTCAGAGAAGCGCATTATCACAATGAACCTATATACCAAATTTGAAGAAAATCGGATAATTCTGCATGAAAAACTCATTTATCTAAATTAGGGGGGGTTATACCCCCTTTCCCCCTTTATACTTAACCAATGACCCCCCAAAACTATTGACAGAAGCGCATTATCAAACAAATGAATATATATACAAAATTTGAAGAAAATGGGATAATTCTGCATGAAAAACCCATTTATCTAAATTATGGGTGGTTAGCCCCCCGTTTACCCCCTTTATGCTTAACCAATGAACCTCCAAAACTAATCAGGGAAGCGCCTTATTACAAGGAACCTATAAACAAAATTTAAAGTAAAACGGTTAGTTCTATCAAGAGTTATCGCGTTACGTACATACATACATACATACATACATACGTACGTACATACAGAAGCGGCGGGCACATAAGCTCTCAGGCTTTGATAGCCTGTGAGCTAAAAAGTGCAATATGCGCACGATTTTTAAAACTAAACATTCTACTTTATTTTAATTAACTTTGTTGAAAAGGAATGAATTTTCAGAAACAATCTATATTTTTATAAAAGTATAACATAATGTATAATAAAAATAACACTAACTAAGTATAATACCTAATTATAATATAAATTAAAAATAAAATAAAGTATTGAATTCGCTTCAGAAGTTTTCGAGAAAAAAGTACGGCAATAACAATTGCTTTCCGATAGGATTTTCGAACAGCTCTTGCCTCTTTAAACATAGGAGAAAAATTCTTAGGAGTTTCATTCGCACTTCATTTATATTTTTTAATAATCATGTGTTTAAAAAATATAAAAGTTACAATTGATGTAATTTGCATAAAAACTACTACTTATTTACGAATCCGATGACTGCAGAGTAAATTACTTGTAAATATTGCTAGAATTGGATAAATTGTTAATATTCTGAAACAGGCAAAATTAAATTGCATTCGCAGATGATAAAACATGGTTATTAAGTTTTCTGCAAGTATAAAATTAACCGTTTCATAATCAGTCTTTTCTGTTATTCAAAAGTGGTGAATTTTTGTTTGATTAAATTTATACTTATAAATGTTACAATATTAACTGTATTTTTATTAGACAGTAATATATGTAATCATTTGATTTGTTTTAATTGAATTCAATAAATAAAGTTACGTATATTATTTTAAGATATCTAACGACCTATTGTCGATGGAAAAAAAAAAAAAAACCTGCAATACTCAAAATCAGCGATACTAAATTACTAAAACAAATTATTGAAAATAATCTATTCTCTATCATACCACAAACAAGAACTATCTATATATTTAAAACGCTAAGCGATTTCTTTCGACAATCCGCCAGAACAAACTACTGCATCAAATTACACCATTCTTTTTTTAAATGAAAGATATTTGGACACAGATTTGTTATCGTGCATTCGTTTGTTCGAAAATTTAATTAATTAGCTGTAATTTTCAATTAAACATTTACTTCTGCTTATGACGTCATAAAGTCTTCAACTCCCACTTTTTAGGGCATGGAGTTTATTCTCTGAACTCTGTGGTTCGCCAATCTTTTGACATTAGCTAATATCAACTAGGTAATATTTTAACATTGTGGTATAAAATCTTTAAAAAAAACTTAATTAGCTAGAATGTAATCATAATAAAATATCTAAACGTAAACATATCAATATGAATAACAAATCTCACGTAAAATGTTGCAATTTAAATGATTCCAATTGAAACAAGATGTGGAGAGTTATCCTTGACGCCCAGCTAACATAAAAGTACCTATTTTATTTTATTTATTTACACACATATTCAAATTTATTATAAAACACCAGGTTGCCATACAAAGTAAAAATCGTCATTTAGGCGCCAAAAAATAACCCAGGTGCGTCTGCGATATATGTACTGATTTAATCAAAGTTATTTTGGTTGCACCGCATATTGCAAAATTAATTAAATCCATGATTATTGCTTCTTTCTCAAATTAAAAATAAGAAAATTGGTCCTTCTCTATTATCCCGTCGACCACTTTTCATAACAAAAAACTATCGCCAAACTGTAACGCCAAATAAACGGGAGAACGTTGCCATTGAAATATCAAAATAAATAAATAAATAAAATCCATGCATTTATGGACACAATTGTTATTTTAATTAATGAAATAACTAATAAATCAGTAAAACATAAGGAAAATAGACGCAAATCTCGAATTAAAAACCACTTGATGACGTAACAAACACGTATAATGCTTCTGACATCAAGTAATTCGCACTTCATTTTCGGCGTTTATTTTTACAGTTTGGCGATAGTTTTTTGTTATGAAAAGTGGTCGACTGGATAACAGAAAAGTACCAGAAAATTTAATGTTTAACGAAATTCAATTATTTGATCGATCGAAAATTTTGGTTCTTTTCCGTTATACCGACACAATGCCATACATGTAAATATATGCTTGGCGACAATGGTGTCCGTATAATGGAAAAGTACTCAATTTTTTCTTAGTTCGAGCTATACCAAAATCAAACATTTTACAGGTAACAAAAAAATCGCCGAAAATGGCTGCTTCATTAGCTGTTATGACAGCAAAGTTGGATAAAATCTAATAACCTGATTTTTACAACGTTTATGCGAAACACCACAGAGAACACACGCTATTTTTTATATAAATAGGGTATATTTAAACGAATAAGAGAACTAACAACCTTCAATAATATAATGCATGAAAAAGTAAACAAATAAGTGATTCAGCAAATCATAAAAATATGTATTTCTTAATATAACTATAAAATACAGAAAAATATTCTGGTACCATCAAAAATATACATTATCCCGTCGTCCCATTAAGAAAAAAAAACTATGTGCAAATTAGGTACTTTTCGGTTAGTCGGCGCCAGTAATATATATATATATATATATATATATATACATTATAATAAACTCCAATGGAAAATTACTTGCAGAATCATTATCACAAAAGCCAACCAAAATCTATAAACCACATAAATTCAATACTAGAAAAACAAAACTATATACATTATATATATTTGTATATATGTATGTATATACTATATATATATACTATATATATATACACATATATACTTCATTGGCGCCCTGCTAACCGAAAAGTACCTCAAATAATTCGCCAAACTGTAGCGCCCAATAAACAAACGGAAGAATGTTGTCATTAAATCTGAAAAAAAGAAAATAATAATAATAAAAAAAATAATTAAGAAAAGCCCCATTTACTAAAGTATCATTTATCAGTCACTTTTAACAATAAAATTTACAATATATTAATGAAAACAGAATCAAAAATAATCTTGGATATTTATTTATTTACATTATTTCTCTTAATTATGGAAAAGGAATAATCATCCTGATTATGTAAAGGAATGAAGTAACCATACAAATAAGTTACACTTGAAAACATTAAAAATCTCTTTTATCTGCAGATTGATTTATTATTGTAAAAAAAATTCTTCATCTTTACATAAAAATTGATTAGCTTAAAACAATGGATGCGTTTCAGAAGATATGGATTTGAAATGAACAATGATTAAAGAAGACACTTTAAAAATTTTGATCAAAACATTTTAAAACTTTTTTTTAACGTCGAATTTCGACGTTGCGTTTGGGGAGATGCAATGCACATGCGCATAGGAGCTCACTCGGTTGCATTATCACAGGGGGGGGGGTGCCTTATTTAATATGTTCTTTTATTGACTGAATATGAGATGAACGTAGGGATATGCTATTTGTATGATACTTCATAGGTTCAGGAAATTTTCTTTCTTGCCGTGAGCAACAGGGAGGTAATGTCAAACTGATTTCCATTTTGTTTACGAATTGTTTGTTTGAAGATTGCATCGAAAATAATAACGTAATTCACTGGGGGAATTTTTTTTTAAATAAAATATTTGAAAGATTCTTTCATAAGCACCCCTAATTATGTAATAAAGAAGCTTATTTTACTAATATTGTTATTGTAATTTTTTCCGTCAAGTTTTGACGGGTACCATCTAGTCTTCCTTTAATTTGGAAGAAGTGGGGTAGAAACAGTTTCAAATAGTGTGCGTAAACAAAATCTAATTTCATTACTGCATAAGTTTTCTCTGTATTTCCCTATGATAACTAATATATAACCTACAGAATTTCCATTCTCTTATACGCAATGAGACCCCTGTTGAGCCAAACGCTAAGGATTTCCTGCACTCCATCTTTGAGAGGTGCAAATTTTCGGGATGAAGGTAATCCCAACCCCGTATTTTTCAGCATTCTTTTTCTTGGGATTACGGTAATCCCACCGTAAGCAAAAGGTTAATAGATATCCAAGCTATTAGAAAAACACAACTTTAGACATGTATGTCGACTACATGGGCCATTAGCGCCATCTATGTGTGAAACCCCGAAACTGAGTTGCGCACCTAGTAGTTGATTCCATTAATGAGTGGGTTTTAGGGTTTTAATTAATATCTTTTGTTAATGAAGACATTTTTAAATTTTTATGATTTTCAGTGTGACAGTAGGTATTCAGCTGTAGGTACACAAAATTTCAAGTCTCTAACTTATACAGATTCCGAGAACGGACTCTCTGACGGACAGACAGAGATGCAAAACGAATAGGGTTTCGTGAGATGAACAAAACCCTGAAAAAAGGTGTATGAAACATATGGTGCAGTTTATTTCCTTTCAGGTTATAGATTAGAATAAATTTTGTTTAACATAAATACTGACATTGATGTAGTGGATGGAGAAGGATTAAATGTCTGAGGTTCGAAGCAACCTATTTTTTAAATTCCTGAACTTTTTGTGACCGTTGGCAACAGAGGCGTAAAAACTGGGCCCCAATGGGCCGATTGTCACCACTAAATTTATTAGTATTCTTCGCCTAAATTTTATTAGTAAACATCGCCTAAATTTTCTCTTTTTATTAGGCGAAGAATACTAAAAATTCACTGGTGGCAATTGGTCCTTTGGCACCTATTTTTACACTTCTGATCGGCACCCTGTAGGATTAGTAATAAAATATAGCTAATTTTAAGTAATCATAAAATGAAAAAAGAAAAAAAAAGTGCCCAGTAAAACTGAGAGCATTGAGCTCACAGCATATTCACACTAATTGTATATTATACTCTTATTTCAAAGAATATTGCCCTCGAAAATTAAAGGAATCTGCAATAAATTAAGGGTTATTAGCCCCTGTCCACCCCTTTATACTTAACAAATGAACCCCCAATACTAATCAGGGAAGCGCCTTATCACAATGAAACTGTATAAAAAATTTGAGGCAAATCGAAGAATTCTGCTAGAAAAACCCATTTATCTAAATTATGGGTGAACTATCCCCCCGTATCCCCCTTTATATTTAACCAATGAACCCCAAAAACTAATCAGAGAAGCGCCTTATCACAAAGAATCTATATACACAGTTTGAAGCAAATTGGATAATTCTGCATGAAAAACGCATTTATCTAAATTAAGGGAGGATTAGCCCCCTGTTCACCCCTTTAAACTTAAGCAACGAAGCTCCAAAACTAATGAGTGAAGCGTCAACTAATCAGGGAAGCGTCTTATCAGAATGAACTTATATACAAAATACGAAACAAAAAAACACGAAAAACCCATTTATCTAAATTAAAGGGAGTATTAGCCCCCCGTTTCCCCCTTTATACTTAACCAATGAACCCCCAAAACAAATCAGGGAAGCGTCTTATCAGAATGAATCTATATACAAAATTTGAAGAAAATTGGATAATTCTGCCCGAAAAACCCATTTATCTAAATTTAAGGGGTTAGCACCTCGTTTCCCCCCTTTATACTTCACCAATGAACCCCCAAAACTAATCAGAGTAGCGTCTTATGAGAATGAACCTATATACAAAATTTTAAGCAAATGGGATAATTCTGTATGAAAAACCCAATTATCTAATTTAAGGGGGGTATTAGCGCCCGTTTCCCTCCTTTATACTTAACCAATGAACCTCCACAACTAATCAAGAAAGCGCCTTGTCACAATGAACCCATATACAAAATACGAAACAAATCGGATAATTCTGCACGAAAAACCCATTTATCTAAATTAAAGGGAGTATTAGCCCCACGTTTACCATCTATACTTCAACAATGAACCCCCAAAACTGATCACAGAAGTGAGAATCAGAATGAACCTATTTTCAAAATTTAAAGCAAATCGGGTAATTCTGCATGAAAAACCAATTTACCTAAATTAAGGTATGAATAGCAGCACTCGTTCCTCCCCTAAGCGCCTTATCAGAATGAACCTATATACAAAATGTGAAGCAAATTGGATATTTCTATCAAGAGTTATTGCGTTACGTACATACATACATGCGTACATACATGCATGCGTACATACATACACACATACATACGTAAATACAGAACCTTCGGGCACATTATCTCTCAGGCTTTAATAGCCTGTGAGCTAAAAACGGAATATTGCAGATTCGCGGATCCCATGAATGTGTGACTCTTTCATTCCGCTGTACAAATCGGGTTACCCGACCCAGTGCAAAACTACGTTTTAAGGTATTTTTAAATAATTACAAAATAATGATTAATTAGAACTAAAATATTCAAATATTACCAAAACATAGGAAAATTAATTTTTCATCAAAAGAATACATAAAAATGCAAGCAGAAATTCGATGAATTTGGATTTTAAATATAAAACTTTATTTTTTTTCAATCATAAATACTGAATTACCTTTACGAATATATTTGAAATTGCGAAAAGTTTAAAATAAAAAATGCGCTAATAAAAGTCGTCGAAGACACCGTCGAAAACTGATGCCGATCCCGATACATGATTCTACTTCAAACTATTTTCACTAATTAGAGAATAATAAATAAATAAAACATATATATTCCATTATTACCCAAACATTTGAAAAATTATTTTTCCATAAAAAAAAATGCACGAAAATGTAAACCGAAATTTGATGAACTTCAATATTAAATATAAAACTTTTTTCAACTTTAAACACTAGGTGAATTTCAAGAAAAGATTATGATTAATTGCAAACAGGACCGAAAAAAAGAGCCCTCCTGCCACCTTTTAAACGATTCCTTTTACAATATGAAATTTGTATTTTCTGCCACAATTTGGATCCCAGTTATAAGTGTGTATGGTTACCGGACCTTATATTTGAGCTATACTACTAGTTAGGGGCTTCTGTTAAAAACACCGTCCCCCTCCCCTTTTTAAAGATTGCGTTTACCATAAAAAATATCAGTGTTCTATGATAATTACAGCTTAAGTTATAAATGTTTTAAGTTGTCAGCACCTTATACTTTGATACACCAAATATGCGAGGGCTTCTATAAAAAATGTATAGAGCTCCCACCCCCTTTTTTAAAACGATTACGTTTATCATACGAAATTTGTGTTGGTGTCGATAATTTGGTTTCGAGTTCTATGTGGTTGTGATTATCAGTTCCTTATATTTGTGCCGTAGTAAAATTCACGTGATTTTGGTTTAAAAAAAAAAAAGAAAAAAAAACCGACAGTGTCCTCTGTGAAGTTATGTCACTTTGTGGGACAGAAATGGCACTGGGACCCAGATGTCAGTATCGAAGTGCTGCGACTTAAATACAAGACCAAAATGTCGATATCGAAATGTCGTGAGTCCAAGTGATGGATTAATTTCATTTTCCTTCATTTTCAACATTGCATTCTCAATCGTTAGATTATCTACTAAAAATTAAATACATTATATTAATTAATTAAACCACAGAGATATTTAAGATCTACAGTTTAAGAATACTGTGAAATCGTCCTTTCGAGAGCGGTAAGTAGTTTTTAACATTTCATAATAGTTTAAACCTCACATATATATATATATATATATATTTTTTTTTTTTTTGGGGGGGGGGGGGAACCCTTTAAAAAAATCCGATCTCTTTGTAAAATTATGGAGTATTCACAATAACGAACAGTCTGAAATCGGTTTATCAGACTCGGTACAGAATGTGGAAAATGCATAGCATATTTGAAAACCCAATTGCAGTAATTACCATTAATAATCGAAAAAATATCCATTTTTTCTGAACTCTTCATATTATCAATAGATTTGTATATATATATATACTACATAGTAGTATGCTAAAATTTAACTCGGTTATGAAACACATAACACGGTTGAAAATTCCCATTCGGGAATTTCCGTCTATAAACGTCAGTGTACTCGAGAACTTTTGTGCAGCCCTGTATATGATTTATAGAATTTAAACACACCAAGCAATATACAAAAATAGTTACATTCAAAAACGCGTGCAACAACTGAAAAAAAACGTATTTCTAGCAATTATTGTTCATAGTCAGTACTGTAACAGAAATTTTTGTGTGTCTCTATAAATGAACGATCAATGCTATGTTCTCCATAATCTGTAGTAAACATCTTGTAATGCACCTCAGTGATATATATGAAATTCAATATGTTTGAAATACAGTAACATCATTAAAATACACCGCAAACAATTTTTCCCCATAGGCTGTAATGTAAAAGAATTCTTTTGAGTGGCCCAGTAAATTACATGCTACATACTTCATTTTCTATACCAATCATACCACAGTAAACCTCAATAACATATATCAATTGCACGGAAATCCGAGTATATTTACGCGCATTTAGAGTACTGACAGACAGACAAACTAAATTCATAAACATTTTTATACTTTGTTGGAAAGTGTTAAAAATGCAATTTGAATTAGCCCAATAATAGATTGCAGTTTAATTTAAATACATTTTATAGAATTTAATTTAGATTTAGTTGCATTACATTACATGCTAACCAAATTGTATTCTGAACAAACGTAATTGACATTAACTTGTAACACATTGCAATTTAATCTAAATTATATTCTTAAATGTAATTAGAGTTCACCTATAATCCATTACAGGTTAATTGGATTATACAATTAAAAACGTAATCGGAATCCACCTATAATCCATTACAGGTTAATTGGATTATACAATTAAAAACGTAATCGGAATTCACCTATAATCCATTACAGGTTAACTGGATTATACAACTAAAAACGTAATCGGAATCATCTTGTTATCCATTACAGGTTAATTGGATTATACAATTGAAAACTTAATCGGAATTGTCTTGTAATCTAATTGCAAATTAATCTAATTACAGATTAATCTAATTATACTTTAAAAGAGAAAATGAGAATTGTCTTGTAATACATTACACGGTAATCAGATTATGCGATAATCAGATTATATTCAAATTACTTTGTAATGCATTACATGATAATCGATTGCATAGTGAGGAGATTATAATGTATTTTAATCTGTAATTTGATTACTTTGTAATCAGATTCTGCCCAACACTGATTTTCATCGTAAATATCGTATTTTCAAATAATTACATGCCGTGTATTAAAACAGTAAATAGTTAAATGATTCTTAAAAAATAAGTATTTTAGACGGGATTTAAATGTTTGCTTCTATTTTCTTTAACAAAAATATCTATAATGTAAGCATTAATGTGGTTATTGGCGAACTGCCGGAATACGATAGCTCCAACACCAGCAATAGAAAAAGATACAACTTAGATTAATGATAATATCCAAATGTCTTTCTTTTCTTTATGTTTAACTTACGTTTAATTTAAACTTTAAATTAAATATAGAAAATTATTATACTTTATTTTTCTCTTCTATATCCATACTTTTACTTCTAACAAAAAATAAAATAAATAAATTTATGGCTATTACTGAAAAGTGCCTTGCATTTTTGGGTTTTTACTTCTTCATCTCGATCGCTTTGAACAAGTGGACATTTTAACATTTTACTTTATTCACTTTTTTTATGTAACTGCTATATATATATATTTAATTTAATTATATTTCTCACTTTTAATCCTGTTTAAACGCTTTTTATCTTTATTTATGTATACAATTATACTCCCTCCTAAACAGTTTTAAAACCTTAAGAGTACAGCTACTCATAGACAGTGGCGTATAGTTGGCGTCGAGCCAACGAAATAGCTAAACTGTTGAACTGTTGAAATATTATTTTTACTTAAAAAATATCCTAAATAAGCCCTTTAAATTACTTTTAGATATATAGGTATAGTACATGCTGTAGTCAGTAAAGTGACAGAAAGTAAAACGTGTATATTCGTATTAAATGAATCTTTTCATGAGAAAACAAAATATTGAAACATCTCAATCACATTAATTTTTAGGATTTACTCTTTATTTATGAAATATGCAACAATTATCTCAGTGATTGATACATTAGGCAAAACTAGGCTGCGCCTCCAGTCGCGTGGGGAGCGCCGGCGCGTCTTCGACCCCCGAACCCAAGTCCTGAGGGACTTATAACGCGCACGACCGGATTTCGCTCTCCGTATGCGCTTCGGCCGGCCGGAGGATCGCCACCTGCGGACTCTCCAACCCTTAGACTCATGTGTTGATGACGTAGGTCGCTGCGATACGCTGTCGAACACATTATTAGTGGGAACCACCACGAGACACTTGGGGACGGGCCGGTGTCCCCCAACAGCTTTGGGGCCGGACACTTAAAAGAGAGCTAGGCCGTAGGCCTTAAGTCGGGTTTTCCCGACCCGTACTTGCTTTACCAAAACTCGAAGGATGCGGGAACCTACAAAGTTCATACATTAGAGAAAGCAAAAAAAAAATTTTTTTTAGTATTAAAAACTGGAATACTAACCATTTGACCAGGATATTTTTATAAAAGCAAAATAAGTCACAATTAATAAAAATATTTAAAGTAATAGTCTTCTTTTGATATAAATATTTTGGCAGAGAAGTGTTTAAAAATTATATATTCTTTTTCTTATTGTTTCTCATTATCAGATTTAAGTTCAAGCGGAGACAGTGTTTAATGCTTGTAATACAGTATAACTCTGACTAAGGTGGACTCTATATAAAAATAAATTTTGTCCCGTAGAACAATTTATCTGTCTAACGCGGAATGCTGTCCACGGCAATCAATTTTCGTGGTCCGCATCGATTCCGCCTTAGACAGATTTTATTGCAGTTATAAATGTATGCGCTGTCAGTACTGCAAGAAAGTTGTTCTTGCACGAGAAACTTTTACGAAATTTCCGTGTAACCTTTTTGATACTAATGATTTTGGTACTTTTTTTTTATCTTCAGAAATTACTTTCAGAAAGCCCAATAATATAGCCTATAAAACAGTTGATTTCTGAACTATACATATATGTTTTTGAAAGTTTCTGTGCTTTCAGAAAAACGTTTCTGTTAGTTCTGGAAACTTATTTCATCGTGAGGTTTCTGATTTATTGTTATCCTAATGGTTTCTGAAGATATGCGAAAGGCTTTTAGAAATGTAAGCCATTAGGAAATGAATTATCATTTCCATAGGAGTTTATGACCATGATCGGTAATAGGGGTAATGGTTTTAGGACCATGTTGGGTAAGTATTACGGTGGCCCCCCAACGACTCGTTACTGTTAATTTTATACCGTAAAATCAACTTTTTTTTTTTTTTTTTGCAGTGTAAGTAATGTCATTGCATGATGTTCTTGGCTCACAATGTAAATAAAGATAAATGTTTCTTAATCATCGGAAATGTAATAAAACCAAGAACAAAACATTGTGATAACATCTTCCGAGTTACCCATGGTTCCAAAAAAGCGTACTTTTAGCATTAGAAACTTCAGAAATCAAATATTTTCAAGATTTAAAGAACCTTTTTTTGAAAAACAAAGTCTCTTTTGCTGCCCCTATTGAAAGAATTTCAGTTGCATATATTGAATTCATACATCCGAAAGTAACAATAATAATATTTATGTTACTGTTAATGCGGTTAATTTGTCATGTTTGTCCGTAAAGCATGCTTGTTGAACAGGAAAATATTTAGTGGGGAATTGATAGCATCCGAAAAACCAATATTCAGGGTTGAGAAAATAATACAACACTATAAAAAAAAATTCTCGGAAACGTTTCCGAAAATCGGTGGCAGCTGAAAAATCTTTGTTTTTACAAATGATGTTTCAAGTCTCTAAAATATATTGCATTTTGAGGCTCGAAACATAAAGAACGCTTTTCGGAATCGTGGGTAACCCCGAGAGTTATAGCTTCTTTCGTGTTTATACTTTATTTTCCTAGATAAAGAAACATCTGTCTTTTTTTTTACAGTACTCTTTTTATCGACCATGTGATGATATTGAGTGACGGCATTTCCTCAGCTGGAGCCTTTAAGGACCAAACAGACTAGTTTTAAAATGCGCCAGTCTCTTATGTGGTGAAGCAGTACCTAACTTCTTTTATTACTTTCTTAGGAAGTCTAAAGGTCAGAGGTCAAGAACGGGGAACCATTGACAGCTCAAAGACCCTTTCTTTTGTTGAGACCCCCCTTTCTTTTGTTGAGACCCCCCCCTTTCTTTTATCGATGACCACAAAATCATTCGAAAAGAATAGGAAGACGTTTGATTTATGCCCATCACAGGACGATTTTCGTAGGATGCGAGTAAATGCACGTTTAAACTACAGTAATAGTACGCTCTTTTTTGCCCAGTAGCAGCAATTTTGCTTGTTCTCGCAATAACCTTACAGTCGCCAAATCTTAAAGAAATTCACGCATCAACGTTTTTCCCACTATATAAATATTGATCATATTACGTTCATCGTATTTCCCTGACGCCTCACACTATCAAAAAAATCGTTTACAAGCATTGCCTTCCAGGCGACTATGTATTTCAATGCAAAACAGCTGTTTAACAAACGTATTTCGCTGCTCAAAATTCGCTATTCTTTTATTTTTCACTATTTTATTCACATTTTATCCATTTTGTTTCCCACGCAGAACGAACGAACGGACCACTTTGATTTCGATACACGTTTATGTTAGGTGTATACAAATTTATAAAGCATAAAAATATATTCTGTACCTAAACTCGCTCATACAAATAAATAAATAAATAAATCTTTTTTATTTCCGTTTTTTTATTACAAATTATATTTTTATTTCACACAGAGCCAATGATGGCATCATTTTGATTGATACTATATGTTTACGTTAGGAGTATAAAATAATTTAAAAAAAATTATGAAAATATAATTGGTAACTGAATTTGTTCGTATATGAAACACTTTTTCGCTTATAAGGTAAATAAATTTTATTCAGTTAGACATTTTATATTTATTTATTTGTTAAATTTTTATATATTTATATAAAGCTACATTAATATAAAATCAATATATAAACTATACACTATATATAATATAACTTTAGTGCTACTGAATTAGAAATATCTTATTAGAAACGAGTTTCTGCTTATCTCGCCTTGCTAAGGAACTGACACATGATAAGGCATGGATTAAACCATAGGAGTATGATCGTATAACTAGAAGGAAAACAACGCTGTTTTACGCTAGAAGTACGCAGAGACTCTGTACCACCGAATTTCTTTTAGAGACCTATGGTACCTATAAATCCCTTGAGCAGTGGGGGATTGTGTGGCTTTTAATTTTGATTTATTTTGTTTGATTGATTGTTACTTTGGTAATCTATGAAGTTCCCTTTTTTAATCATGTGGGTGGGTCAGTCACCCTTTTTAGTGCCATCAACTCCCTATTCTCTCTTCCCCTGCGCCAGACATACCCATAGGGGTCTTGCCGTTTTTTCCAACAGTAGTAGGATTGCAGACAGTTAGGAATCCATTTATCCCATGAGCCCAAGCGCGCTTCAAAGCTGTTCAGAGCCTTCCTTTCCTTCTAGTATGATCCAACTTCTTTGGGTTAAACAAGTCTACTGAATAGTTTTGAAAGCATAGCGCGCCAACATTTGGCTAGAATTTAACACAAATCAATTAATGACTATGATGTAGAATGGCGTGTTTGCAAACCTCTTTCATAAATATCCCAATGGTTTTGCAAAAGATTTTAATACAAGACAATTGATGGTCATTTCATTAAACAGAGTTCGGTCATATTCTCCTTTGACGAGGTGATTGCCAGTGGAACCTTTGGTAGGAACAATTTTCTTGCTTGATACTTCATTTCTACGATACTGTCAGAAACCCATGACAATATTAAAGTGGTCGCCGGCATTCAATCTATGTTCTTAGAAGCACTTAGAAGTACCAAGTTATTTTTTATTATTTATTTTAAACTATATAAACAAACACTGACCAAAATAACAAAAAATAGACTATATGGTTTATTTTACATAAAATCAATTATAGTAATTTTGGCATCAATCGGAACTTCGCTGGGTTGATTGCAGCCAACAACTTACAAATGCTGCCCAAAATCACGTTGTTTTATTTCTGTTTCTCTTAATTTTTACTGGACTATAAATATTTTGTGATTCTTTTAATTTTTAACATTGTTTGTATATGATAATTTTTGAGCATCTTCAGTAAATAAATGGGAGAAAATTTTACATTTAGATGTTTTTCGTTATCGGTCACACATGATAGGCTTTCATCTAAATTAAATAATTTTGTCAACGAAAGTTATATATTTTAAATTTTATATAAAAAGTTTATTCTAATAAAATATCAATGCTAAAAGTAATTACAATAAGAACAAATGCTTAGAAAATTTCTTAATAAACAGACCTACTAGTTTCATACATACAATCGGTGATATTTTCAAGATCAGTAATGATAAAATAAACTATTTTCGCAAAAACTGATATCTTGTAATGTTTGTTTATTAAGTGTATATTTGAAATTTTTTTGCGAAAATTTTAAAAGCATTTAAGTTTATTGTAATCCCTTTTAGCATATATATATATATATATTTATTTAAAGAAAAATAAATGAATTTTCATATATAATCCTGTAAGTTTATTCTAAGCAAATATGAGAAGTATATTATAGATAAATGAAGGGAGAGTAGTTTCACAGCGTCTTAGCTACAAGTAGCTATACCATTAGTCTAATTTAACTATTTTAACTAGTTGGCCGTGGGTCACAAAGAAAAATTTCATTGGACATCATCGATTGGCCAGACCTAAAACACTCTCGTTTATCTGCATTCTACATGAGGTTATTTATCAAATGGAAAATAAAACTGTTTCTTGAGATTAATTATAAACAATAAGATATATCGCTTTTTTGACCGTAATTTCAACTATTTAATTAAATCTATTTATTATTTTTTTGTCTTAAAAATTAAAGTTGCACATTTCTAAAATTCTTGTGATGAAATACTGATTTCAAAATTCAATCTGAATTTTTATAGCAGTTTTATAAAAATTTATTTTCTGGCAGTATATGCATTTCAAGCAATTTACAGCAAGTAAAAAAAGTCGATGGTTTATCCTAGAAAACTTCATTTTTCAGATTATATTTGGGAATTATTTAATAAGTTACAAATTTAAATATATTTACACTAAAATTAAGATGTTTACATTTTAGATGATGTTAAGATATTTTGTAATAAAAATATTTAGCAATTCTTACTGTAAAAATATTAACAATTTGAAATTTTACAAATTTACTTTCAGTATTTATATCCTCCTTTCAAATTTTATTTCTGATTAAGGGCTAAAATATAACTAACTATTCCACGTTTATCAATACATTTATCTATTAATAAATGTGAAATAGTAAGTTCGTGTAAATACGCTTAAAAGAAAGACAAAAAACAAAAAATATATATTAGTATACATGTGATTTAATTTAAAGTAATACTTTATAAGATATTTTAGTTATGCAATGTGCTTTATTTAAAAAAATTGCAAGGTGGTACTAATGCGTTTATAATTATTAAATAATGCATTAAAATAACGTAGTTTTTTAAATAAAATATTAATACCAATTTTAAAAAGCTCAATGTTATAAATATATTTAATAAATATAAATATATTTACATTCAATTATGCTATATATCTTATGGCTTTTGAACTATTTATAAATATACGAAAATTCCTAATTTATGTTGTTGCTATAGGCATTAAAATATTGGTACGTGTTAATAACCGATTAATTTTTTCTACATAATTAAAATTGACATTTTACACAACACTCAATATATCTTACGAAACTTTAAAATAGTAGATATAAACATTACCTCTCATGATTAATGTTATTGTTTTTCAGATAATGACATATAAAAGCATTCTATAAATAGTCACTGAAAACTTTCTTCAAGCTATTTCAAGAAGCCAATTTATCAAGAAGAAAAAAAAATATTTAATGGGACATTCAATTTTTTAATGCATTTAGAAATTTTATTCTATTTCTCCTAAAAGTAAATTACTGGAAATGTAGAATAATGAAAGTAAAAATTTATATTGTATTAAAGATTCAATTGTTTCATGTGATGAAATACTGGCACGATTATAATTTTTTATATCTTTTAAAATTAACATTTTACACAACACTCAATATATCTTACAAAAATTAAAATATGCTACGTTTGTATAATGTACTAATCTTTATTTTTCTTTATTCATTCTCAGGTATTTTACACGAAATAATACTTTTAATTATAATTGTTTTTCGTTAAGATTTCAGCATATTTTAGCCTAAATATTAAATTGTAAGCATAAACATTACGAAACTGTAGCTTTTCTGATTTCAAGCAGTTGTAAATATTTTGTTAAATCTCTAAAATCAACAGAAAAAAACATTTATTTTTCTTTTATGTTAGGTTCTTAAATTTTTTTTTACTAAGGGGTTTCTATGATCAGTTGCAGACATTTGAAAACACAAACCTTTGTGGAATTCTGTACCCATACAATAATTCTTTTTTTTTTAATATTTCTATATCTATTTACGTAAATCTACATATGTATCTATGGAAATTTTATACTTTCCAATTATGCGTTGTGTTAGAGGTTGTTTAATCTAAGTTTTGATATCTAAATTTTCTTTAATATTTTAAAACATTTCCTTTTTATAAACTCATTCTTTTTAAATATTTGAACAACCCCCCCCTTTTTTTTTCTTTTTTTTCTTAAACATTATTAATTAAAACTCTTATTTTCAAAATCCAAATATCTTTATTTTTCTGCAAGTAAAGAGACCACCCAAGATTTGTTTTCCTTTTCTTTAAACCCTACTAGAAGTTACCACGCTTGAAATTCTCACGTAATTTCAGTGATTGTAAATTCGGAACACACGTAGGCAGATTGGATAGCGTTCACAAACAACCTTTGTCAGTTTTCATGAGAATATCAGAAAGCCTCGATTCACGTGTATTGTACGCAACTTTTATTGCCCTGAGAATATAGAATTTTATGACCAGGAGATGGTGCTTGTATTGTTTACAAAAAATAACAGCGGTACACTGCTCTCCAATTTATTTTTTTACGACCGAGAGTGGGCGTAGTACCCATTTCAGCTATGGGCTTGTTTTCGAAGAACCCAGCGTACAGCTGTTTTTCAGCGAAATCCAACGGGCAGTTTGTTTCCGAGAATTTAAGCGGGGATTTTTCACTTAGTAATAACTCATCCAATAAACACGTTACGCTCTCCCCCTCACCCAATAAGCGCTGTGTTTTTTTTACCCCCTTGTTCTGCGTTGCTAGGAGAGACGAGTATAGCTAGTAGTGTCAGTGATGTCTTAGAGCGGGAGTTAGGAAGTTGTGTGTGTGGGCGGTTGGAGGATTTTTCTCCCACCCCGCCTGCTCAGGCGGTACGATATTTTTGTTGGATGGACAGTCAGTTGATAGTAAATGGTCGTTCGTTAAAACAGCCTGAAGAAACAGAGAGAGGGTGTTTTGTTGGAGTGTGAAGACGTTAAGAATTCGGTGAAGTTTTTTTTTTTTGAACTGATCGAAGCAAGTTCGCATGTTGAACTTGGGCCTAGCGGAGCATGAATAAGGCAGAATGAAAAATATAACAGGATTCTCCGATAAGGAGCACTACTAGTATCACATTCAAATCGACTATGCGGCTTTGGGTGTCATGATTTTCGTCAGAGACGGCTGACTGTGTAGAGTCATCTTGTTACAACCCGTACCCTACGAATCATGTCCTATGGATTCACAAGCCCCAGCTCTGACAATCGTAAACGATTGAACCACGATCGAAAGTGTTCAACTTAGTTTAGTACCGTGGTCTACTCCGAGTCAGTTTTGCCTCATGTGTGATTCAGCACGGCGAGTGTCTGTTCCTTCGAATGCAACTACTTGTTAAAGATGAGATAAATGAACACGAAAATAAACCTCCGCCACCTTATTTTTTATGCTTCCCGAAATAATATGCAATGTGTGATATGAATATCACCAATGTATTCTATTTTTCCAACAACTGGGATGAATCGTCATATCCAAAAAAAATGCTGACATGACTGTTTTAAGAAACATCATACTCATTTTATTGTAAGTAAATTTAACTTTATTAATATAATATCTTGCAACTATTATGTTTGATTATATAGTAGTATCGTACTTGTGTTTCAATGAACAATTACATGATATGATATATGAGCCTTAACCAAAGTATTGATTGTTAATAAATATTAATTATTTCCTAATAAATCTCCTCTGTGTTCCTTTTAATTTTATCTTATTATTTTCTTAATCATTTCAGTAGAGTTACTCTTCAGTAACCCTTTTTATCATTAATCCTTAAGAATTAATTTGGAAATACTATGGATAGTTTGAATTACTAATTTAAAGATATATATATATATTTTAATCTTTGACTTAATTTCTTCTATTGATTTAAATTTTAATTCTGAAAAAAGGAAAAACTTGAAATTTAATCAAAGTAATTTATTGTACTCCCAAATCATGAAGTTAATCTTAAACTCAAAATTTATTGGTTTTTGCAAAATAGAGTAATTTACTCTTTTATTAATTTTAAAATCTACTTTGAGTTATCTCCTTAATTTCGATTCATAAAATTCTGAGTTTCTAAATGTTATTCTAAATACTACAATGGAGAAAATAAACTTATGTTTCACTGAAGACTAAAAATTAACATTCGATTGCTTTATTTTTACTATAAGACCCTTTTTCTCTCTCTTTAAATGAAATAGATATGAATATATATATATATATATATATATATTATTGTAGAAAGTGAATCTAATATTTTAATTTAAAATCTTATGAGAAGCATTGTTTTTTTTTAATAATGAATCACTTTATTCAAAATTTAATTATTTACTAATGGTCTCTCAAGTTAATTTTTCACTATACGATCATTGTCCTAATACCTGTGAATTCATAAACTAATATGATATCTCTTATATTTATTAATTGATATTTTTGTTTAATTTATGTCACTAATCATCACCTCCCCCTCTTTTTTTGTTTTCTCTAAAAAAGAAAGATTCCAGGGTCCTTTATTCAAAGTTTTCATTTATTCCAAATTCTTATGTTTATGAAAATTTTCAGTAATTAGATACCATATCAAACTTTGAATTCACAGGGTTAGTTGTTGGAGACTTAGATGTTATGCAAAAATTTAGAATCTTGTCAAATTTTGGTGTATGATTAATTCTAGTAATTTTGTAAATTTAAGATTTAGAACTCAGGTAATATTTACCTTTTAAAATGCTTTGGTTTAGTTTATTTTATTTGGTTTCTTTTCTAAAAATTAATAAAGTCTATGAATAAACTTATAAGAATATATATGTTGACAAGATTCAATTTAAAGTTTTGGTAATTATGCATAACTCTAAGGTAATTAAAAGGTAGTAGGTTTCTTAAAATAAAACCACCCAACAAGAAATTGATGCCGTGACACTTACCTGTGTGGCACAAACCAACTGTTAATGTTTATTTGTGTTTACTTAAACAAATTTCAGGGTTTAAGGCAACTATTTTTTTTCCTGTATTATACATTATATCTTTTAAGTATATGTTATGAAGTGTTGACCCTCATATCTGTGCTGTTCAAAAAATTTTTTTTCTCATAATACCCCACCCGCACTGAATTTTTAGATATTTACATACCTTTCCCATTTGTTTCTATTTATTTTCAATTGCTAATATATTTTGATAGGGGTAACTAGTGTATACATGGATGTAGCTCACAGCAATTTTATTTAAATTGTGTACATTTTTTTTTACCTTTTATCTTGGATTTATATACCTACCTATGTATATAAAGAAAAAAATAAATCAGACTTTTTAATACAGTTGATAAAATAAAATATAAAAACATTTAAATTACAATATATAATAGACGTTTCGTATCGCATCGCGACGCCACATCAGCTGTCTAACTGCTGTCGAACGACACTGGAAAAGACTCAGAAAACAAACATAAACATTTAAAAAAAAACATTCAAACATTTAGCAAAATAGTGTATTCACCATATATATTGCAAGATTCGTTTAGTGTGAAATCCTCTATGCGTGAAATCCAACCTTCAAGAAAAATGCTCTCATAATAATTCTTGCATCCATTTTGACAATACCTGCATTCACATTGCGGAATATGGTCTGTTTCAAGAGCATGTTGTACAATTTACCATTCCGAAATAAGATATGTGTTCACCAATTCTAGTCTCAAATAATAGGCCGGTTTCGGCGATATAAACGGAATTGCACTTGCCGCAAGAGATCCCATAAACAACAACGCTGTACTTGGATTTCCCATATCGAAATGTATGATTAGTGAAAAATGAAGCTAAATTTTTATGTGATTTATATGAAGTAGCAATACCAAATGTTCTAAAAAATCTGATACAGGTTTTTCAGACAGGTTGTTGTAGTAAGGAATAAAAATAAATATTGTAGGTTTGACGCGCTGAAACACAAAATGGGATGCAAAAAAAGAGAGATTTGAGAGAGGGTTTTTCTTTAAAAAAAAAAAAAAAAAGACTGGTTTTCACGCTTAGAAGTTTTCACACTAAACGAATCTTGCAATATACCTGGTGAATACACTGTTTTATTAAATGTTTAACCGTTTTTTATAACTGATTATGGTTGTTTTCTCAGTCTTTTCCAGTGTCGTTCGACAGCAGATGTTTATAATGATGAGGTGTCGTGATGCGATACGAAACGTCTATTATATATTGTAATTTAAATGTTTTAATATTTTATTTTATCAACTGTATTAAAAAGTCTGATTAAATTTTTGTTCTTCATTTACAACTTAAAGATTTACAATATTTTCTTATTTTATACCTATGTATGTATATATTACTATTTTTTTTTAAACTGTGTTTCAATCAGTATTATATCGCAATAAATCTTGAATTAGTAAAGTTTTATTTTCATCATTACTAAGTGTTTTAGATGGGTAATACTGCAATATGATAACTGTATTGCTCCAATACTTTAATAACATTAATTAACTGATAAAATATGATTAGTAAAAATGTATTAACTTGCATAGTTATTTTATATTATTAATGCGAATCCAATGAATATTATATTTTTCTCCATTTTCTTAAATTAGGAGAGAATATTTACAATACAATTATTATTAAAGTCAATAAAAATATTTTCTTACGAATGTGTATTTATTTATATTACTTTTGATTTCAAAATGTAACTGTAGTTACATAATTAAGTATAAAATTTTATTACATACCATTTTCTATTAAAGTATTCATCTTCATAAAAATGCACATAAAGTATTTTTAAACTCACATTTGTATGTTAATTTAATGAGCCTCTAATAAATAGTCAAAATTTGTATTCATATTATTTTACAATCTACTAACAAAATATAAAATGCTTATTCTACGTGTAGTTCCTAATGCGTTGAATAGAAAAGACCACCATTAGTATTTGATCTTTTTTGAGGTTGTGTTTGAAACTCTTATCTTTGCACCAAATACTTTAATAGTATCTTTGAAACGAAGCTCGCGGATATAATAAATAAATAAACAAATATAAATATATAAATATAAATGTATAAATATATAATTATATGAATATTCATACTATATAAGGGGTCCTAAAAAGATTGAAAAGCGCAATACCCTGTTGGACATACGTAGGCATTGTAAATTAGAAAAGTGTTTAAAATAAAGTAGGAATTAGGATAAATTAAATAATTATTCTGCCATTAATTTGAAAATAACATACACATTTAAATATTTTCTATGGTCCTTGGGTGCTACAATTTATATTTAGAAAATAGTATTTTATTTAGCATTTACAAGCCCAACAGTAAAAATGCCATTCTTCTACAACCAAACTTCACGGAGTTATGATACTTTGTATTTTATGAAATTAGGGAGCTGTCAGGCGGTAAAACTTCGTGTAACCGTATTTAGTACCGAAAAACTCCAAAATTTCATAAAATTCAAAGCGTCATAATAAGGTAAGTTTTGGTTGTAGAAAATGGAATGTGTACTGTTATACCTCAGAGAGCATAGAGAAAATACTTCTAAATATAACTTATTATAACACTGGAACCGTATAAAAATTTAAAAATTGTAACATTTTGGAAAATTAATGGCAAGATTATACCATTAACTTAATCTTAGTTCCTAACTCATTTAAAATGATTTTGCGAAATACATTGCCTGCGTATTTCAAACATTTAAGTAATCAAATAGAGCTTCATTCCTTTTGCGACATCCTGTATAAGGATAAGAATAAATCATTTGTGTACAATTGAAAAAAATCATCGATTAATTTTTTTATTAACTTATTAATTCATATTGTGGTTAGGAACAACCATAATATGGGCTCTCATAACTTCAATATTTGCCCTAGGAAGTAAAGCATTTAAGCTTAAGCCATTATACTACTTGTCACATGACAAGATTTGGGTTAGATTTCTCTTATTAGTTTGCCACATGCATTCTTTTTCTGTCCCGTGCCATGTACGAAATATTTTCTTTTTATAATTTTTTTTTCTGCTCATTTAATTCTGCTCATTCATTATTACATTTTATACTTAAATATATATATAAACTTTTCTTCTACATTTTTATACATTTGTAAGGTGTTTTATTATTGTATGTGTTTGTTTATTTTGTGAACTTAAATTTTTGGCATCAGTTTAGAATCAAATGAATCAATTTTTGAGAAGAATGATAATTTGTCTGATTTAGTCTTCTCTATTTTATGACCATATTGAAGTTCTTAAAAAAATAAAAATGACAGTTATAAATTTACCGGTACTGGATGATTAAAATAAAGGAGGATTAAAATAACTAAATATATCTATGTTAAAAAGAAAACCTCGTTAAATAAAGAGTTGCAACTATATAAAAAAAAGATTATTATACAGAGGTTAAAATTTTAATGGTCAAAATAATTATGATGCTTATGATGCCAGTGTTGCATGTTGATTCATTACAGGTTTGTTTTGCATTTTCACATTTTTAATACTGTATTATTGTATTTTTATATTTCCATGCAAAGAGACACAGTATATTTTATCTCGCGCTATTATGTAAGGATTGAATTTCATTCTTGTTCGCGGGGTGAGATATGTAATGACGTGCCTCATTACATATCCTCTTATTCTTTCAAATTAATTCCCGCATTTCTTATTTCAAAATTATTTAATTTATTTAACTTTTCCTATTTTTATTAACAGTAAAATAACTTTATTCTAACATTCTCCATTTTTGCTTATTAAATTTTAATATCCGTTTTTATTCAGTGCGGTTTCACTCAATTTATATTACGCATTTTTCTAACATGTCAGTTTCATTTCTCAGCCTGCAGAAATAAAAGAAATATGTATTCACACCCATATTCTGCGATTTTCTCTTCCTTTTCACACCAGCCGGCATTTGCAAAAAAATAAAAAAAGAAAGATAAAGTAACTGCTTTCTTTCTACTTGTTTCTAGGCTGTCCTTTCCCTAACGAATTTTCATTTCTCATATGCAACCAGTATCTAAATTTAGCACGCAGTATTGTCTATGTTCTAACGTACATGCATTTCAATTCAATCACCCAGGCTCAGTCGGCACCTCTTTAATTACAAAAATTTGTACAACCCCCACTTCCCACGAATCTTGGGCCGGGTCTGTCTTTTTCCAAATTACTCCCATTAACTCTCATAAAATACTTTGTTCTTTGCACGATTATCGCCAAATTCATAGTATAAATTGGCGGTAGATAACGAAAACCGCACGCCAAAATAAAAAGTGCAAATTATGTTTGAAACACTTTTGTATTGCTCTCGCCTCTACTGTCTCTGAGTGTAGTCTCTGTGCACCTCCTCTTCAGTGATTATTGCCTGTATTACGAACCTGGACACCGAATCAACTGCTAAATAAGAATCAACTGCTAAATAAAAAAATGTGCTTTGGACAATAATATTGTAATCAATCTTCTAGTCTCTGCCACATCTACATTCTATACATTCTATTCCAGCTTATCGGTATATATATGCATTCTTCCTCTGACGTCGCAGCTATGCAACCATTCCTCAAAGTCCGGATTCACTACTACAATCATCGATTAATTTTTAAATTAACTTATTAAGTATCAATATAATTTCTACTGTATTTAAATAAAGTTAATTCATTCCACCCCCTGTTAAGTAGTTGAACGACATGTACACCTACATGCAAATTGTTAAAAAAGTAATATATTGATGTTGATTTAATTCAAGTCTAGATTGTTTTTAATTTTTCAAAGAATATCTGAATATTACATTGTAATCGCATGATAAATTTTAAACAAGAGAAATTATATCATATTTATTCTCCGATATTTTTTCTCAGATATCGTTGAAATTCTTTTTGTTTGCAGTAACAAGCCTCTGCTCCTAGTTATCTGATTCTCATATTATAAAAATATACTATCAACACGAAAATATGGAAAATATTGCCATAAAGCTCAAACAGGGGTAAAGGTAGAATAAAAAAACAAAACAATACAACATAAAACAAAAATTGCAGTTGGACAATCTTTGGAACTCAGATATTATCATATGCTTCAAATTAACTTGCCAGTTATAATTACATTTATACTATAGAGATTCAGCAAGCCAAGCTTATAAAAATAGATTGAAAGAAAAATCATCTATTGACATTTTAATTAATACTTTTTATGCAACATTTAAATTTTTACTATTTTGAAAGATAAAAAAAAAGTATGGATTTAATTTTCTTTGTTTATCATTTGTTTATATAAAAATTCTAAAATAAAAATTCTCAAAAATTGCAAATTTGTGTTATTTTAAGTGACGTTAATGACATATTAAAAATATGCTTACATATTACTTTACAGCCGAATAATAAAATATTAAAAACCTATTGTAATGATTGTTTATAATATGTTGAAAGAAAGTACAATACTATTATTATTTGACCTTTTCCAAGAATACTGTTGAAAGACTTTTCTCTGCATGAACAAATCTCTGTTTCCAGTTCTCTGATTCTTTTACTATAAAAATATAATATCGACATGAAAATATGAAATCTGCTGTCATAAGGTTCAAACAGATGAAAAAGGGAAAGTTGAAAATAAACATTTTTTTTTTTTGCCGCTAGATAATCTTGAAAACTCGGATTTTCTTGGAATGTAAGTAGAAGAGAAAATATAATATCGACATGAAAATATGAAATCTGCTGTCATAAGGTTCAAACAGATGAAAAAGGGAAAGTTGAAAATAAACATTTTTTTTTGCCGCTAGATAATCTTGAAAACTCGGATTTTCTTGGAATGTAAGTAGAAGAGAAAATATAATATCGACATGAAAATATGAAATCTGCTGTCATAAGGTTCAAACAGATGAAAAAGGGAAAGTTGAAAATAAACATTTTTTTTTTTTGCCGCTAGATAATCTTGAAAACTCGGATTTTCTTGGAATGTAAGTAGAAGAGAAAATATAATATCGACATGAAAATATGAAATCTGCTGTCATAAGGTTCAAACAGATGAAAAAGGGAAAGTTGAAAATAAACATTTTTTTTTTTGCCGCTAGATAATCTTGAAAACTCGGATTTTCTTGGAATGTAAGTAGAAGAGAAAATATAATATCGACATGAAAATATGAAATCTGCTGTCATAAGGTTCAAACAGATGAAAAAGGGAAAGTTGAAAATAAACATTTTTTTTTTGCCGCTAGATAATCTTGAAAACTCGGATTTTCTTGGAATGTAAGTAGAAGAGAAAATATAATATCGACATGAAAATATGAAATCTGCTGTCATAAGGTTCAAACAGATGAAAAAGGGAAAGTTGAAAATAAACATTTTTTTTTTGCCGCTAGATAATCTTGAAAACTCGGATTTTCTTGGAATGTAAGTAGAAGAGAGAGGAAAAAATTATATTATATAAACTTGAAATTCAATATTCCATGGTATGTTTGAAATTAAGCTCTTGGATTTAGTTATATTTAAGGCTGTCTTCAAATACAAACTGTTTGAATTAATTTTTGCTTACAAAAACATGAATTTGGAACTATATTCAGAAACTTTGTAAACAAACAGTTTTCTGAAATTTTTGGTAGAGGAATGAGATATTTCAGAAAATGTTGCCAAAGTTAGCGTTTTGAACCTTACTTCCGAACGCAACAGCGCGTGAAAGAAAAATAATGCCGTCTTGAAAAATAAAAATCACTTATAACTCACAATACAATTTATTTATCAAAACAACAACAACAACAACAACAACAAAAAACATTGTTCAGTTAAAAATCGTTTTCACAGTCGTGTCCAAGGCTCATGCTGTTATGTTTAAAATGTGTTAGTAAATGTATGTGAAAATATCGCGTTGTTGAGCGGTGAAAATATTGTCTTTTAGTATAGCCAACCCTCTGAGCATTTGAAGACTTTTCTGCATTTTTATATAAATGCTTAAAAAACTAACTTTACTTAAATATTTTTCCATGAATTGGTGCTAAATTACACTTAACTTATCTTCATCTTAGTTAGTTCTTAAAATATAATTCTGATTAAAATATTTTTGTCTGCGACTATTTTTATTCATTTACTGCAAACGAAATTTTACATGACAATATAAAAATTCGACAACTACTGGTTGTGCCATAAAGTCGTTAGAACTTTAAAAATTACAAAGGAAATAAATGAAATATTAAAAAGTAACAAATGGGAAAAAAAAGTACGATTTCCACGAATGAGGTTAAAGGGAGATCGATTTTTTTTAATAAGTGGTGGTTCAAAAAATTACGAATAGATGGCACTGGCATACATTATATGAAGCAGGTGTATGCAAATTCAGCTTATAATAAAAGACCCTTTTCTTCGAAGCAGTTGCGACAAGCTTCAGTATCACAGCACATGAAACGGCCTTTTTCCCATCATGAATTATTTTGCCCTGCGGAATTTTCGCCGACTGCTGATTTCCCATTCTTGTAAAAGGGCTTAACCAACAACGCTTGATCTGGTAAAGATAACAGTTCCCCGGCATCTAATGAAGAATCTCTGAGCACCGAGGTGTTTTATGGACAGCCTGATTTTTATAAATGTGCATTATATTATGCTTGTCAGCGCCGTCTATCGCTATTTTTTTTAACAACAGCTTTATTTTCTTATAAAAATGTCTGATCTCCCTCTAATCCCATTCTATCAAATCTCGCTTTTTTATAATAATTTGTACCTTTGTAATGAATTATTAAATGTTTAATGAATTTATCGCGCTTTTGGTATATAAGAATGGATGAGAAATTAAAAATCAAGCATTTAAATTTACTGACAACTTTTTAAGTAACAAATATATTTTATTTCTATTTTTATTAAACTCGCATTATTTTTTCTATTTCTCATACTCCACGGGGACGAAACGTAAAGTGGAAAAAGATCTGAACTATTCTTTCAAATATCGTGCTTTTTGTCTTTAAATAAACTACGGGATCTATCCCGGATTAGAGAACATATTTGAAAACCATTTTTAATTGAAAACTCTAAATAGATTTTTTTACGTTAAACAATTTTTTTAGGTTGCCCACTGAGAATACCAAAGAGCAATTTTGTATGAAAAATATCAATTATATACTGAGATATTTGAAATTTGTTAAAAACAGTAATTTCGCATTGGCCGCAAACCAGAGGTTAATACAATAAAAAGTTAAAATGTCAGTGCAAATTCACCTATAGGTTATTAGCTAAAGAAATCGTCAACGATTCCACTAATTGCAACAGCCTCTTTGATTCTGATTATATCAGTTCGAATATATAGTAGTCATAATTCCGTTTTAATTCTTTTTTTGGTTAAATTTTAATTTCGTTTGGGAACATTAGCCGGAAACAAAAGTTGAACTGATTCATTATTTTAGGACAAACGCTTTAATATAGATAGATATATGTTTTTAAAAAAATCATGCTTGAAAATTAGTTAAAACCATAAAAGTTTTTTTAATTTAAAATACAGTTTTCAAAGTACATTTTATTCTCTTTTCGACAGTGTAAAATTTGAAGGTGTGCAATGGTTAGAAGTTAACCCTTTAACGGGTGGTGTCCACAAAAAAGGACACCTAATTTTAATTCCAAAACTGACAAACGGGACCAAGAATATTTAATTAAAATTTTCCTTTTATTCAGTACCGGAAAATAAGCAAGTTTATATTTTCAAATAAATTCGTGTGTCAATTCCGGTGTCAGTCCATTATTTCATCATTTTGCAAACAGACTTTCTCCGCACCGGAAAGGGTTAAAAAGTTTACAAATAATAGAAAAGTGTTATTCAGGACATTGCAATCGTCAATATGACGTCTGAGTTACTCATGGATGTGATTTTGTACTTTAATATATATAACTTAATTTATTTATTTATTTATTTAATGACAAAGTGTTAATTTGAAGCGGAGTATTATCCCAGAACAAACATTCATTATTTATATTGTTTTAAATGAAACCGTGTTAATATTCCGTAATTGAACTGCACGCGATTGATATATATATATATATATATATATATTAAAAATCCTGTTTAAAAATTATTTTTAAAACAATAAAAAAAATCAGTAAAATTAACTGAAGTTTTGAAACAAATTTCATTTGAAAGTACCTTTTTCCCTTCTTCAATGGTATGAAAATTCAAATTATGCGATGTTTAGAATTAACTAAATTTGCCAAAAAAGGGAAATGAATTACTTACATCATTGCCACCGTTGATATAACGTCAGCACAACGCCTGGACATATCTTTGTTTTATAATATAGATTTTACAGTGGACGGTGGAAAGATTGCATCTCTATCATCATAATTGATTGACACAGTTTTGAGCTTGAAGTGTAGGTTGTCGGATATGAGAAATCGCCTAATCTGCTTTGTATCACTTCAAGATTATGATTTACTTCTAAGATGTTTAGTTGTTTCTTAGAACTGTAATTATTCTATCTTTATTAAATATTTATTATTTCTTCATTTGCTACTGCTAGTTCGTTTTAAACTTGGTCGGAAGTCTAATTATGTTATGTTATGTTATATTAGGTTATAATGTTCTTGAATAATCTCTTGTTTTATTTACTCATCGTTGGTTTTTAATTTGATGTAGTTTGAGGATTTTTATTTTAATAGCTGATGCTAAACTCGCAATCAATATCTTCAATGTTGTTCAATAAATCTATGTCGGACATAAATGCCGTACCAATATCATCATTGTTCTGGAGTGATATAGTAAAATGGTTGTTGAGGTTATTGGGAGAGATTCTTTGTACATTTATTATTTTTTTTCTGGCGCTGGTATGTTACGTAAAGAACGTATAATGTTCATATTGTTATAGATTGTAATTTAAGTTGAATTTGATTAGTTATATACTTCTTCGGATCTTATAAACGATTACAATTCAATCGACGACAACATACATTTTAATTAACTTTAGAAGTATGATTAACAAAATTAAATGCCTAAGATAAATGTATAAATATTTATATAAATTTTACTTTTTCTCTTAAGATACTAGACGTTTAACGCCTAGTATCCTTGTCTACTTAAGCCACTTTTTCGATGTATATGTAAAAATATACATTGTTTTTGGCAGTATATATTGTTCAAATTATAATTTGTGAACTTTATTAGGTGACTAAGCGCTTAGTCTGTTTATTTAGATTCAATATTTAATTAGATCAAATTTAATTTTTAATTTTGAACAGTAGGAAATATATATATAATATATATTTAATTTATCAATAAATTCTATTATTTAAATCCTATGTGATAAAACTGGATATCATGAGGCCACACAACCTAACGCAAAGAAGACAGGATAGTAATAGATTACAATAACGAAAAGAAGACAGCAAAGACAAGGAGCAATACCCCTCTATAATATAAAGGTTTTTGCAAGGAGACGTGGATCCCGTAAACAGCTAAGAAAAAAAGATAATGTTTAGAAAAGGAGGGAAAGAGGAGCAAAGAATTTTTTGAAAAGGAGAAAGAGTGAGAAAGAGAATAATTCGGGGGTGGGGGGGGGGGATGATACATGTGAAAGCATCAAAATCTGTCATCTTAATTCAGAAAAAATATTAACGAAATTTTTATAATAATAACATTATAACAAATCTCGTAATTTAGATTTTTTTATACCAAACTATATTTCCATTATTCAGAAATTTCAATATAATCAATATTTTTCCTTGCATAATAATTACTATTAATTATGAAAGGATTTAAAAAAAAATAATTTTTCAAAACTCATAAACATAATGGTAAGAAGAAAGCAAAGCGGACAACTTATATCTTTATTATATGTAGAGATGAAAATGTTTGTTAAAACTCGTAATAATGAATATTACCTTACATTCATTTTTGTTATTTAGAATAAAACGCTACGCTTAAAAGTGAATAAAATAGTTTCTTAACTGACAAACTCTTTTTATTACAATTTTATTTCAATGCGAATAGGCACCTACAGATTCACGAATCTTTCAAAATGTTTAATACATTTTTGCATGCCATTTTTGCTTTCTTCTGTGTTTGGAAGAAGAATGTATTGGATTCATGAAAAATAGTTTCTTAACTGACAAACTCTTTTTATTACAATTTTATTTCAATGTGAATAGGCACCTACAGATTCACAAATCTTTCAAAATGTTTAATACATTTTTGCATGCCATTTTCGCTTTCTTCTGTGTTTGGAAGAAGAATGTATTGGATTCATGAAAAATTTCGGCTGCTGGTATTTGACGGATTTATACGTTTTAGAAGGTCCAAAACACGATTTCTCTCTTTTTAGAAAATGTCTGTCTGTGAGTTTGTCTGTCTGCCTGTCTGTGTATCTGTGTGTCTATAGTACGTGCAAAAATTTTATGAGCGCTCTGTCTCAAAAGATAATTCACGGAATTTAATAAAACTTTAGATCGAGTTTGGCCTTGATATAAATTTATGTTTATTAGTTTTCGGTTTGAATCGCTCATCAGGTGGAGATGAGGGGCTGCTATGCTGCATTTTTCACGATTTCCGCAATAGCTCTATCTCAAGAACTGGTGCACGGATTTTCATCAACTTCAGATTCAGTTAGTTGTTGCTGATTAGGTTTTGGTGTAAATTGCCCAACAAGTGGCGCTGAAATGCTGCATTTTTCAGAACTTACATTATTTTAGCAACAGTCATACCTCAAGAACTAATTCATGGAATTTCATCAAACTTCATATTCAATTAGACCTTTACATAAGTTGGTGCTGATTAGGTTTTGGTGTGAATCTCTCAACAGGTGGCACTGCTATGCTGCATTTTGCACTATTTTTGGAATAGCAAGGGCGGAACCCCCAGTAACCGGCACTTTAAGGATTATTTTTTGTTCAAATCACTATTACAAAAAATTAAATCTATTTTATAGTTACCTTTGTTTTTGAAACGAGAGTAGATATATATATATATATATATAAATATATTGTTCGCAAAACTTTGAAAAAATATACATTTTATTATTAATTTTTTTTCATAAATATGGTAAAAACTCCAGTGACTGACAAATTCTCTATTTGAAACATCAATAACTGACACAAAGTGAACCAGTAACTGACACTTTATTTGAGAAAATTAAAATGATTAAAAAAAAAACTTTTCTCTTCTTCGCTATAATTCTTTGCTATAAAAACAAAATACTGTTCTTATGTCCTTACTTGTTCTCTTCCCCCTTCTTCTTCTTCTTCTTTTTTCTTTTTTTTAATACTATTTTATGTATGCTATCCTACAGATACATTTGACTTTTTTCAGGTTTTAAATTATTAAAGCAGATATCCAATAACTGACACTTATGAATCAGTAACTGACATATGGTATCAGACACTGGTAAAACAACTTAAATTTTAATAATGTTTACTAGAAGATAATTTTTTTTATTATTATCATTTTTAAGCAGTTCAAATAATAGGTTTCAATTTTCTTTAATATAACCACAACTGGCACCTCTGTCAAAGACTAGTGAAATGGAATTCCAGGAATCAATTACTCTCACCCCCACCCCCCTATGAAGCTAAATTAAATAACTATAAACACTAAATCATGGCTTTAATGTATCATATGCATCTTTAAACTATTTTCTACAAGTATAACATTAAGAAAAAAGTTTAGGATGGCTGCATTCCAAATAGATTAAAAAACCACTTCCTTAATTTTAGAAATAAGATGGTTGCTTCAAAATGGCACTTTTTGTATTCTCAAAAGTTTCTTCCTCATTGAATATATTCTTGGATTTCTAGTGGTGAATAAATGGACTCCAAAATAAAGATAAATGTCTAATTTATTAATAGATGACATTTCTTTGTAGAATAAAAAAAAAAATGCTTATTCGAGTTAGACTTTTACTCAAGAGTCAATTACTGGTTAGGTGTCAATAACTGCAGGTTTCACCCTATATCTTAAGAACGAATGCATGGAATTTCATAAAACTTCATTTTCTGTTAGACCTTGACATAAATAGACGCTGATTAGATTTGGTTCTAAAACTCGCAACAGGTGACGATGCTATACTGCATTTTCACGATTTCCGCGATAGCTATATCTCAAGAACCACTGCATGGGATTTCACCAAATTTCATATTCTGTTAGATAATCGCATAAGTAGATCATTATTAGTTTGTGGTGTACATTAACCAACCAGTTTTTTTATGATTTCCGAGATAACTATATCTCAAGAACGTAAAAGATGCTGATTTAATTTTGGTTGCAGACGATTTGATTTATATAAACGAAAATTTTCTGATGGACACAACATACCAGTTTATTAAAGTGTTAATCTTTATTATTACACAAATAAAAAAAATTTAAAATTAGCATTTATTATGTACGTTTAAGCAATGTACTTTAAATTATGCTTTTATATTTTATTGTATGAATGACAATATAGTGAAAGTTTATTCTGAAAGTTGTTTGTAATATTTTGAAGGGAAGTAGAATACCATTATTCTGTGATTTTTTTTTCCCGAGGATATCGTTGAAACCTTTTTCTTTGCATCAACAGATCTCTGTTTCCAGTTCTCTGATTTTCGTACGATAAAAATATAATATAGACATGAAAATATGATAATCTCGCTGTCCAAAATGTCAAACAGATAAAAACGTATAAGATGAAAAAGAACCCTATTTTTTGCAGTTGAATAATCTTGAAAACTGATGTTTATGGTATGTTTGAAATTAATCTACCCGTATTAGCCACATTTATGCTGTATATATTTGAACTGGCTTGCAAAAATAGAAACAATAGAAACAAAGCTTGTTACAATTTTTTTTAATCCCCTGTAATCAATTTATGAACATAGTTTTAAGTAACATTTTTTAATTTTGTCATTTTTGAAAACAATTAATGCATTTTGTTTTTGTTGTGTTCTTAATTCTTACAGTAATGCACACGAAAATTGTTTATTATTACATATCTATGTTATTTTAAGTGACATCTGCGAAATAGTTAAAATATGTCATCATATTACTTTATAGTCGATTAATAACCTACTAAAAGTTTATTCTATGAATTGCTTATATCATATTAAAATACAGTTTAACACCATTTTTCTTAGACATTTTTCGAGCGTGTTATTGAAATCATTTTCTCTACATCAACAAATCTTTGTTTCTAGTTCTCTAATTCTCTTATATTATAAAAATATAATATGAACAAGAAACTATGAAAAGCTGCTGTCATACGATTCAAACAGATGAAAAAATGAAATCTGGAAAAGGAAATATAACTGTATTGTAGTCAAATAATCGCGAAAATTAAGGCTTTCATGTTATGTTTGAATTTAAAAACTCAGACGCATCTTATATTCATACCAAAAGAGCCAATAACTAATAACTATATAAGGATGAACATAAACCATTTGCGAATGTATATATATATATATATATACATATCATGAATTGAAATTTAATGAAATATTTTAGCAGCATTTTAATTTTAAATATTTTCAAAAAGTATGCATTATAAAAACGCATATTATATTTTTTTCAGTTAAATTGTCTATTGAATCTCGCAGTAATTGCATTGAAACATACTTCATACTTAAGTTTTAGACAGAACTGAATGAGAAACAAGAATACTGAAAATACAATCGAGAAATTCTAAATTTAGAAACATTAGTGATTTCAGAGTTACCTACGAAAATAAAATTTTATGAAATAACAAAGCATAGTACATTATATACTTTATAGAATCCTATCAAACTCACCGGCGTGTTCTGGGTGCACAAACATCTACGTCTGTCTGTATATGTACTTTTTTTCCCATCTTCAGAACGTAGATGGCATTTTTACTGCTGAAAGACGATAAATATAAAAACGACCTCCAAAAATATATTTCTTACATAGTAAATGCTGATATATCTTTTTAATAAACGGTACCATTGCGTGAAAAAAAATATGTATACTTTTAGGTAGCTTTCAATACAAAAAAGTATAAAGCTACCTATTGCAGCCGTTCGGAGGAAAGTAGTTCCGGAAAATTTCGATATATTTTCACCGATCATGACCCCCAGACCCCAAAACATATATATATATATATATATATATATATATATATATATATATATATATATATATATATATCTGACCTATGTCATACGATAACGCCCGTATTTATGAATAGATTTTGATGAAACTAATTGTGTGTATTAAGGTCACTAATGTCTCGACCGAGTTCGTTGGCCAGCTTGGTCCGCCATTTTGTTTCAAGATGGCGGCCATTTAAAAATTTAAAACTAAAATAAATATACAAAAAAGTTAAAAATTCAAATTTATTTTTTAATTACGTGTTAGGCCTTGATACAAGGATTCCAGAGCATTTTTTGGTTTACCTCTATCTTAAAAAATGGCTGAGATAGAGCAGTTTGAAATTCTAGGGTGGCTGACATTTTGAAATAAAACAGCACATTAACGCGATTACTCGCAAATTATTTTCTTTCATTGTTGTAATAATTTTCCTAATCATACGCATAAAACTATATATTCATATCCTTTAGCGCCAAAATTGGCGACATTTGGCGAAATATTACCAAATTTGGCGAATTTCTTATTCAAATTCAGTATTAACGAATCTTTTGTAAACGTTTCTTTGCATTTTAACTTGCTGTTTTCGTGTAACATTAGCTAAAATTTTAAAATGAAAATATAGGAAAGCTACCTTTTCATCCCGGTACAGGCCGGAAGGACTTTTTTGTATTTTTATGTGGGCCACACACTGTAAAAAAATTGCAGCAAACTGTCCAGTCATTTGACCGTTTTCATAGAAAACGGTTACATGATCGTAATTTAGCACTATTCTGACCATTTTATTCCCCATATGATGGTCATAATAGAGTTAAGTTACGGCAACGTAACCGTTTTCTACAAAAATGGTCAAATGATTGGACAGTTTGCTGCAAAGTTTTAAATGTGCAGAGGTAGCAATTTAAACTGCAGAAAAAAAACCGGAAATATAAAAATGTTCCCAGATTTTTTTTTTTTTTTTTTTTTGACAAAGTAAATATTACATTTTTAAACAAAAGATACTGTTAGAACCTAGAAGGTACCACCTACAAGTATGTTGTTTCAGTTTTTTTTTATAAATCCATCCGGGGTCCTGTGCAAAATTCACAAAAGACGGAAAATGTGAAAACGAGCTTCAGATTTTTTTTTTTTTTCAAATTGTAAAAATAAATATTTTTATTTAAATAAAAACTACATTCGGCACCTGACAGATACCGTTAATTTGAACGTATTATTATTATAGATTTATTTAATTATTTACTTATTTATTTATTTTGTAACACAATTGGGGAGACGATTGCGGTTTTAAACTGCAGAACAAATGGAACGTTTACTACCTCTTGGTTTGAAAAACTAGATTTTCCCGAACATGACCTAAAATGACTATAACCCTGGCAAACTGTGGAAATTCGAACCTAGTGTTCAATGACGGTTGTTAATAAATATCTGGGCTAACTATTAAAAAAAGAAATATCTTAGTCCGATATGTGCATTCGGACTTGTTTTCGTTTATCCTTATCAAAACATGCAGTCCTATAAGTGCTATAAATTTCCCTATACATCGCCAACAGACGGACACACAGATTAACATCTCTCTTTTATTAATACAGGTACAATTTTATTAAGTTCTAAAAACACAAAAGTAATGACGAAAATAAATATATTTTTTTTAATCTTTTGGCGAAAAGTATTAATATATATATATATATATATATATAAAGCAATTAAGCAAAATTTAATTATATGTTTAAATAAATATTTATCCTTTAATATCTTACAGTCATACAGTTTTTATTTGAATTTTCAAATTTAAGGGGCGAATTCCTGTTTTTGTCGATGAAAAATTCAACAAAAAAGCTGTTTTGATATGACATATTTACATGCTAAAATACGGAGGTTTAGAAAAAAAATTCCTGATTCAATCAGGCAGTTTTCTAATAAATTTTCAAAATTCCATACATTTATTTCAGACATTTGGCAAAAATATTTGCTAATAGGATTACTTTGATGTGTGCTGAAAGCTTATTGTGAAAGAAATATTAAAAATATTGGAATAAAGCTTAATTTATAAGAAATTAAAAGGAAACATTTACTACTCCCTTAAACTTTTGAAATATATTATGTATGTTAAAATCAATGTAAAATGTTAAACTCGAGCATTTATTTCTACTTTTGGCGAAAATATTTGGTAATACGGTTACTTTGAACTTTACTGAATGCGTATTCCAAATGGGATATTAAAATATGGGAGAAAAATTAATTTATAAGAAGATAAAAGTAAACATGTACTAATCCCTTAAATTTTCTAAATATCTTATTTAATGTGTAATGCATGTTAAAATCAATGTATAATGTTAAACTCTAGCGTTTAGAATCAAATGAAATTTTCGATACATTTTTTTAAATTTAAAGAAACAACAAAATCTTATTAGAATGATTATTATTAATTATTTTTACAGTAGGATAATTCATTAAAATCAAAATAATACTAATAAAACTAAGATCAGTAACTCATTCATTAACAAATGATGCTATATTTTTCAGCATGTTTAATTTTAATTTTGTCTTTCATATTTCATTTATATAACTTTATTATGTTTTCATTGAAATTATTTTAATATTTGAATGTGTTTTTGATTAAAATATTATAAAACACAATTAAAAGGGCGAGAGAAAAAATCACTTCTGCCAATACTTCTTGAAAGTGAATGTTTAATGATATGTTGTTACTCAAAAAGAAAACTTTCTTGGTATTCAATCCTTTTCTTTTCTAACCCGACGATATAAATTTAGCTACAAATAAAACTTTACCATTATAGAACCACGGGAATACGAATTTTGATCTCCGTTCTACTTTATATTAATTTCCATGGACTAAAGTTTTTTTCCCTTTGCTCTTTAATTGTCTTGGAAGTTACTTTCGTAAATTAAGTAAATAATATTAAATAATTAAAAATTTTATTAGTTAAATTACGTACATTGAAAAAGCATTTTTGCCAACATTTCGTGAAAATAATTGTTTTTTTTATATCTTGTTGCTCAATAAAAAATGAATTTGGTGGTATCTCATAATTTTCTTTCCAAATCAACGCCAATTCTTATAAATTTAGCTAGAAATAAAACTTTGTCGTTATGAGCCACGGCATTCTCAATTTTCATCTCCGTTCTACGTTAATTTGATTTTCAATGGCTAAAGTGCATTTTCCGCTTGCGCCTTTGACTTGGAAGTTAGTTTCGTATTAAGTAAATAATCTTCAAAAAATTTGAAAATATGTTACTTAAATTTCATAAATCAAAAAAATATTTCTGCCAACATTTCATGAAAGTAAATGTTTGATGATCAGAAGGAAAAATTTTGTGGTATCCTATCATTTTCTTTGCGAAACAACGCCATGTCGCATAAATATTATCACAAATAAAACTTTGCCATTACAGAACCACGGTAATCCCAATTTTGAACTCCGTTCTACTTTAATTTGATTTCCATGGACTAAAGTGTTTTTCACCTTGCCTTTTTAATCATCTTGGAATTTACTGTAAATTATGTAAATTATATGAAATAATTAAAAAAATTATTAGTTAAATATCGCAAATTAAAAAAGCATTTCTGCCAACATTTCGTGAAAGTCAATATTTGATGATACGTTGTTGTTCAAAAGAAAAAAATTTCTGGTATTTTGCCCCCAATTGGGTATCATTAATATTTGTAACTTGTCTTGTTGCAAATAAAACGTCAATAATGAATTTATCTTGAAAACAATGGAAAACTAAGCCATTATAATAAAATTTTAAACATTAGTTTTCTAATGATGTAGTTCGTTCCTTTTTTTTGTACGGGGAGGGTGCGGGGTTTACGGTCATCAGAGAGGGAAAAAGGTAGACCGTGCTAAATCTTTGAAAACGTCAGAATTTTTTCAATTTTAACCATTTAGTAACCTTGTAACAAAAATCCTGATTACTTCCCCGGGGGCAGCCTCATACTTGGGGACGGACCGGTTCCCCCACATGTCCCGGTATTAGACCCTGATTAGCTTAACAATACTGACAAGCTCGCTAAAATTTTGCCTAAAAAGTTGGTGGCAAATCAAATTTTACTGACGTATGCCACCATTTTTTTTATAAAGACAATCTTTTGTATTTGCAAAAAAATTTACAAAATACAATTTTCAGAGCATATACATTGTTAATATAATTTTATGCTTATAATAAATAATTCAATAAAATTATTACTATAATCTTTTTTTCCAAATGTAGAATAAAATATTATCCCCCCCCCCCCCCCCCTCAACTCCTCACAAAAAAAGTCTCATACAACGCAATGCATCGGGTTGTTACGCTGGCTAGTATAATATAAAACGTTTCCCAAAGAAAAAACGAATTAACCTATTACTATCAGTATTGTAATGACCCCGAATAAACTCTGGAATACATCCAGACGATTTCGCAAGATACGTGTATTGACTGTATAGCAAGAATTATTTTTGTTTATCCTTTTCGATTCGCCAGGTGGCGCGCTTGCTTTAAAAAAACGTGTGTTGTTACACAGGAGAAAGGAACGGTGATGATAATTGGTGACAAAAATAAGATCTGCTGTTTTAACGGATTTATGATTTTTGTGTTTTAAGGAAAGAATTTTTTTTTTTTTTTGTATTTTGTAACAGTATTTTTTATTTGTGTGTGGCTTCATGTTAAAAATTGTTCAAGTTTCGTATGTTGTGATTATATATGTTGTGAAGATTCGTATAATATGATGTGCAAGATTATATGTTGTGATCGTATTATAAGAAGAAATAAAAGGGATGTGAAACATCAACTTTGTGCTAGTTATTTACGCATCGTCTGAAGAGTGCTATCGCTACAGTATTAAATTTCGACCTTCCGACCGAGATATGTCATGAATGATGTGAAAGGTATGTCTTTTCCTTTTCATTACAGTATAATGCCTTTCTGTTGCCGCCATGGCAAAGTTAAACATTTATACCGGGTTATCCGAGTTAATTGGTTGGCTTTGGTTTGCGATTGGCTTGTATGTTAAAAAAAAATATAGTAATTCACAATTGCCAGCCGGTTATTTTGTTTTTCTATCTAGAAACTCGTGATTTAGGGTTTATAATTTGTTATGTTAAATGTGTATTTTTGGGGTTTATAATTTGTGAAAAGGAATGTTTAGTGTCAAACTGGTATAGACTAATTAATAACGATTCGTGAATTTAATAATAAAAAAATCAAGCTGATTTTATGAAGTTGTATTTTAAAAGATACAAGTATAGCATAGCATTGCTAATACCAAACTGGTGAATTGGTTGATTGGTTTAAGTATATTTAAAATATACATGTATTTATTAAGATGATTTATTGGATGTATATAGTGTAAAAACCAAACTGGTTAAAGTTATTAAACTAAGTATAAGATAGTGTATTGCTATGCCAAACTGGTGAATTGGTTTACAACGCATTTTAGGCCTAAATGTCATAAACTTAAAAATAAAGCCAGTACAGGAATTGTGAATCATGTTGGAAATAAACTTTATGAAGACCTATTGGCTCCATACACTAAATCTGAGAATATAAATGGGAATAGTATTCTAATCCTAAGAGACTCTGAAGCAACTTTTGATGTGGTGTACTAATAGTATGTTTCGCCTGAAAGTATCACAGTAGAATATGTATGGGTGCAACATTTGTTGAACAGAACAAGGTTGCCCTTGCTTATGGCCGAAGTTGAAATTGAATGTGAATGGGGTCATGTTAAAACTAAGGCAGCAGTTTTCAGAGATAATTTGGATCAGGGGAGATACATCCTTTGTAACAAAACTGCGCACTGTTAAGGAGGATTGAAGCTGATAGTGTGAAGAAGAGAGAAATTGTAAACGCTGTACTAGTAGAAGCGCAGCAGCGAGAACAATTTGCTGAAAGGGGAAAATTGACAAATACTCAAGAAGCTAAATTTGAATTGTTAAAAGCGATTGAAAAGAAAGAAGAGAGAAATAATCTATCATGTGTACAATTTCAACTTGCTAGAGAAAAACTATTAGTTAAGAAAGAATTCAATAAGATATATAAAGAGGTGAAGTTACTTGCAGTTCCTGATCATACTGATCAAATCTTTTTATAACATGCTTATTTGTTTAAAAGCATTTCCTGAGAATGATCATATTGATCTAATCTTACTAGACATTGTTTATTTGTTTAAAAGGGTTCCTGTGAAAGGCGAAACAGTGTCTAGGATGAATGATATTGCTAAGGTAAAAGAAAAATAGAGTTCGAGTGAAGAAACTTTCAATAGCGAGTTGAGAGCTTTGGACTTCAGTTAAAAATCAATAGTTGGCTGAGAAACTCTATGAATCTACTAAGTTTGAAATTGATAATGCTGCAAAACTGAAAGAGAAGCTTGAATTACCTAAACTTCAAGTGTGAAAGGACAGCAAGGGAAATTGCTGAAGGAGGGATGTGAAATTCTGGACAATATAAGTTTAAAGCGGATTAGTGGAACTGATGAGTCAATCATTGAAGAAGATAGAGAACTATTCAATTTATCACAAGCTAGAAATTCTCTAGATTTAGATGAATTTTGTAATGAGACTTATTTTGAATTCAGTGTTGGACTTTCTCAAACGGATGTTAACGAATTCTGTGGAGATGGTTATTGTGTTTTTCTGTTCCTTGTAGTTTGAAAAATAAGGACAATTTAGAAATATATGATGAGGTTCAAATAGAGGAGAGTCTTATTCGTAATTGAAATGATTAATGTGAAGATCTTAAATTTGAAAGTAACGATGATATTAAAAGGGGTATTGCTGAAATGACTGTAGAAATTGTGGAAGACTAGCAAAACCCACTTAAGGCTGATTTAGTCAGGAGGGCAAATGAGGTGAAAGTTGAAATTGATTGAAACTATAATAAGGACGATTATGAACAGAATCTAATGAACAGAATGATGAAAATCTTTAACTTGATTAGTTAGCTGAAAGATGTAAGGAAAATGTGGCAGTGAAAAGAAATACTAAAGGAAATTTATCCAACATAGGAAAGGCATATAATCAATGTGTATCAAAAGATGAAAATCTTCCTAAAAGAGTAAACAGAATCATGTGTAGTGTGCTCAAGAAAGGTGCTTTTAAAGATAGAGGCTGTGCTGATGTTAAAGAGTGTTACAGAATGCGTGACAAGAAGATGGAAAGAAAAGCAGAGGTAAAATCAAGGAAAAATAAAATTATGAAGAATAATAAGAAAAGAAGGAAATCCTTGCAATGCAGATACCCTGAGCCGCCCCCCTCACCTTGTTTAATATCTATTAATTTTTTCAAAGTTTATACAGTTATATATTAAAATGGTATTAATTGTGTAAAAGAAAGGATATATATTTTATATATATAATTTGACAGATGTATTTATATGGTATCGCATAATGTTGAATATATTTGTTAATTGTAATCGTATTTGTGTAAAATTCCATTGGTAATAAAAATTTGGTTAAATAGGGAAAAATTGTATATGTTTAAAATTTTCTTTACTTAATAGTGAAAGAAGTAAATTGTTTCCAGTATAAGTATTGGACCTATGTTATAGCTGGTACATTGTGAAGTGCTATTGCCGCATATCCAACTTGCTAGAACTTAAACCGTTAAGAAAGATTTTGTAGGGTTGACACTATACACTCTCAAAAAAAAACTGTAAATTTATGAGCGTTGCCCTTCAATTTTTACGGGCAACAGCCTTATTTGATGAAAAACGGTCTGATCCACTAAATAAGCAGCCTTATCCCTTAGATTCTTAGAAAATTAAGAGCAATCCACATATTCTTACAGTTCTAGTCCATATGTTAGCAAAAATACGATTCGACCTCATACATTGACCTTCGCTAGGGTGTAACCCTTCATTTTACTCGTGTTTCGAAAATTTTAACCCGCCAAAACAGCGATTTTGTGATGATTATCTAACGTGCTACGGAACAGTAAGCAAAGTGTTATTGTGTTTTAAAGTGCATTATATCCTGTGCATTATAATGCTATATTACTTTGCCCCGTAAAATTACGGGCTGCACAAAATGATGGGCATGGATTTTTTTTTTTTTTACGGGGTATGACTGGAATCTCTGCTGCTGGCCTCTGCCCGTAATTTTACTGCAATTTTTTTACGGTGTACTCTAATGGCGAGACAGAAAAGGCTATGCCTATTTTAAATTGGTGTTTTTTTCCTGCACATTAGAAAAATGGAAAAGGTCAATAAAATGTTTATTGGAACTTGCCATAAACGTAACTTTTTTACCTATGTCCTTGTTTGTACAAGTCCAAAATCTGTGGGAAGATGGAGTCTCTAATGCCCCAAAGAAACTCTGGAATCCAGGCAAATTTACAAGATACGAGTATTGACTGTATACCGGGAATTGTTTTTGTTTATTCTTTTCGAATCGCCAGGTGGCGTGTTGGCGTTCAAAAAAAGTGCGTTGCTACGCGGAAGGAAGTAAAGGTGATGATTGCTGGTTGCGAAAATGAAATGCGCTGTTTTAACGGATATATGAATTTTGTGTTGTAAAGAAGGATTTTTTTTTTTAATGGTATATTTTATTTTTGTACAGCTTCATGTTATGTATTATGTATGTTGTGAAGAGTCGTATGATATGCTGTGCAATATTATATGTTGTGATAGTATTATAAGAAGAAATAAAAGAGATGGGAAACATCAACTTTGTGCTAGTTATTTACACATGGTCTGCAGAGTAAAAAGCCAAGTAGCTACCGCTACAGTATATTAATTTTGCTATATATTGATAAATCGTATTCATATATAATATGCTGTTTATGTAGAATATTATATGAATTCTCATATTTACAATACAAAATTTTCCGTGTTAATTATTTTCTATACCTCCCTTGTTTATTCTATTTTATTTAACTAAAGCGATTTATCATATTTTTTTTTATTTACATAATGTTGAACATGTCTTAAATCGTGTCATTTACTTACATAAATCTTTAATACATAACTGCCAAAAAGGAAGAATTCAACCGTAAGCAGGCCATTATAATCAGTTTTACACATAACATCAAATTTTAATATGTTACTATTGAAAATTTAAATTTCAAACTACTTTCAAACAACTATTTAATGTTTTAAAATAATGTCGGAAATAAAACAAATATATTACTTAAAAAACAATTTGAAGCACTTATTTTTACTGGTTAACATTTTAACGGAAATGTATGATATGAAATGAAATTTTGTATGACACCGCAGTTACATAATCGGTTTTTCATACAGACAAAAGAATGAGTTTCATTTTCTAAATTAAATCTTTTAATTTTACATAAAAATTCGTCCCTTCATTTTGAAAATTTAAAGAGTAAATCGCAATTTTCGTTTAAATTTTTTTTTTTTTATAAACTGAGAAAATTTTGTTTGATGACACAGCAAGTATCTCTATTTTCCTTATTTTAAAAAATAAACAAATATAGTTATAATAATACTGCAGGTTATTTTTAATGAAATTCTTCGAACTTGTATACTTGTTTTATATTTATTAGATACGAAATTAAAGAATTTTCAATTGAACGTGTATTTAAAGGTTCTTTATGACTTAATTTTATCTCATTTCATTTTAATCTCTAACGACAAGAATGTAATCAAAGACGTAATAACAACTTTCTCTCTCAGATATAATACACACGCTGAAATTTACTTGTAAAGTCATGAAAGGGAAGTTTTAACGATGTTATTATTTCTTTGTTCGATAAAGATTTCTTCCATAATTAATAAAACTTATTCATATTCGCAGTGAATGACGAGGAATAATAAATTAGCATATTTCTCTAAAAGAGTTCATGAATTTTATAGAAAATTTACGAAAACGAAAACATCAGTATCGTTGAACACAAAATGTGCCTTGTACAATAGTGATAAGTACAAACGCCATGTTCTAGTTTTCTATAACCATTTCATGAATTATTTATTAATCTAAATGAATGTGATAGGTTCTGTAAGTTATATTCAACTTTTGTATTGTCACCTTATGTATTTTATACTCTAGATACTGCATTAATTAAATATTTACAGTTTATCAGATTTACAATAACAGTTCATCACACGAGGCGCAAAATATTGTAGAAATTCAATGTAATAAAATTGTAAAAATTTATTGGTGTAAAAAGGAAGCAACTGTATCTCTTCTTTTTTTCAAACTTATGTTTAATTTAATTTTTAAACAAAATAGAACGTAAATTATCTTTTATTTTTACCATTTTATATCAACCAATGTCCAAGACACGGAAAATAAACTGTAAATTCTGTGACTAAAGACACATTATACTATGTATATCTTCTTAATTTATTATACATACATATTTAATTTTTTAATTTACTTCTTTGAGTAAATTTCTACAGATTAAAAAGTGATGATTCAAAGATAAAATTCGTGATGTGCATCATTTAAAAAATAAAATAAAGAGTTAAAGAATCAGAAAATATATAAAATGCATTTGTAAAATTTAAATTTTTTTAAATAACTTTTCTCACATTGATGTTGCACATTGATTTTCAGAAGTCATTTAGATTAACATTCATAATATTATGTGTATGTAACATTTTTCATTGGGTTGATTTTATACACAGAAATTATCCTTCCACTTCGGTATGCCAGAGCTTTTCTTAATTTTTAAATATTACCGAAGTCTATAATTCAAAGTGTTAGTTATGATATCAAAGTAAAATTAATTATTTATTTCAGCGTTACGAACCAAATTGCATGAAGCCTATTTTTTTGTTCAAAATAGTTTAAGATGATTCCTGTTCTATATGTAATAATCTGTTCGGTGCCGTAACAAACATTGTCTTAAGTTGAAAATGTGAGGAAGAGATAGAGGTATACTCTTATGATTTTAAATAAAATTCACGAGAATCCATTAGCTTTATATGCAAATATCTCTTACTAATATTTTATGCACTGGAGAAAAAAATGCTTCTTATTCTAGGAAAACATAATATTAACACGAACGGAAATATATAATAACTTCTTCCGATTTACCCACGATAATAAAAAGCGGTCTGTTTCTTTAAAAACCAGAGAAACCCATATATTTTCGAAATTTAGAGCAACATTTATAAAAACTAAGTTTTATGTTGCTGCCACTAATTTTCGAAAACGTTTCCGAGTAGTTTCTATAGCATAGTAATCAGTGTTTTCAAATCGAAGCATTGGTTTTTAAGATGCTATCAATTCTCAAGTAACTATTTTCTTGTTCAAAAAACATGTTTTACAGACAAACATGTAAAATAAACAGCATTAACATTAATTTTAAAATTAATATTATTTTGTTAGTTTCACATATATAAATTCATTCATATTTTAATACTTGGAATTTTATTTTCCAGAGAAAATTACTCACGCCTTGCATTCATAATATTCAAATTTTAATTGCTTAATAGGCGTATAGTCAACACAGTGAAAAACTACCCAAGCCGGGGCTAATCTGATGACCCGGGTTCGGGTCCCGGCTTGGGTACTTTTTCACTGTGTTGACTATACGCCTATTAAGCAATTAAAATTTTTGAATATTATATAAATTCAGTTACAGAGCTAAAACGGTTTATTTCAGAACTAATAGCATCCTAATCAGCGAAATTCTAGTTTGAGAAAACTGATTAAGGCATATAGGAACTACTCGGGAACGTTTTTGAAAATCAGTTGCAGCAGAAGAAAATCCTATTTATAAATGCTTCTTTAAATCCTTAATTATATTGGTTTGTCAGGTTATTAAATATAAAGAACGTTTTTCGCAATCGTAGGTAACTTGGAGTAGGTGATTGCATATCTTCGTTCGGGGTTATATTATATTTTCTGGATTAAGAAACAGTTTTCTTTTTTCTGAATGTAGGTTGAAAATCTGAGCAACAAATAGCGCTAGTGTCTCTTATGATTTTGAATGAAATGCACGAGAGCCCAATAAATTTTCCTTCAAATATCGATTGATAATGTTTTATTGGCTTTATCCAAACTGATGCTGAACATTTGATTTGTGCTGAAGTATCGAAGAGTATTTAGCTTCAACAGTATATAGCTATACAACAGTATATACCAACAGTATATAGCTAAACAACAACAGTATATATATACATCTATATATATGTTACGGTAAATATGATTAATCCGGTCATTATTAATAATAATCGGTTATTATTAATAATGACCGGATAAATCATATTGACCGTAACATATATATATTTTACAAACAATAAAAGTGCAATACTGCAAGCTTATTTTTAAATATTTGACCCAGACTCTATTGTTGTAGTACAACTGCATCAAATGCTCTTATGATTTTGAATGAAATTCATGAGGGGCCACCAAATTTACCTGCAAATATTGGTTGATAATGTTTTATGGGCTTTATATGATCTTTTATTTTAAGGAAAAAAAAGATGTCTATGAGTAACGCTGACATCCTATTAGAGCTGGCAAAACGCGACCAATAAATTGCGGTTTTACAGCAATTTTTTTTAACTCCTGGACGCCTCATAATTAAAATTTTTAGACCGACAAATATGGGGAAAATGTTCCTTAACCCATTTTCGGCCAAAGGTGCGTAAAGCACCATTTCAATAAATATATTTTTATTAACACTGTGACGTATATTTTTCACTAATTTTATTTTTCTGCTATTTTTAAGGGTTCTGGAGACATCTATAAAATATTAGTAATTCAATTGAAGTAATCACTTTCTGTTGAGAAATTTTCAAAAAACGATGTTTTTTTTACTTGAAACAGTTATTGACAAATTCGACTTTTTGAAAATGTATAATTATTCCACTTGAGATTAATCATATGTTCTTATAATGGAGTAAAGTTGCAAGTTCTGTAAATAAAATAAAAATAAAACAAATGTCATAAGAAAACTTAAAATTTTTTATTTAAATTTAATTGTAAATTAATAATGGTAACGTCAAATTGAATAAAATATTATTTTTCATGCACGAAACATTTTTGGTGTCTTAATGAATGTAATTTAAGAAAATTTCAATGCAAATAATACCACATTTTATAAAATTTCTATGCTTGGCCTAAAATGGGTTAAAATGCGTTTAAAAACAATATCTCAATTTACTGTTTTATTATAGTTTTTAAAATACTTTTCAAGCATGTTTTTTTTTTTTTAATCTATATCTTTCACGTGCTGCCCAAATACGAAAGACTAACACGTTTTCACTTAAAACAATATAAATAATTCAGCATTTCTTTCTCGCTAATATCCCATAGCAAAACTAAAACTTCGTCAATAAATAAAAAAAATAATATAAATAAAACACAAAATTAACAGACACGTAATCGAGATACGCACTTAAACCACTGAAATTATCAGAATTTTTTTTTTAAAAGGTAGATTTAGGTAGGGGAATCTTTGTTGATTTTTTCTTATTTTTTCCAGGCATGTAGCTAATACGAAAGTACCGCTTTTAAAAAATTTCAAAACTTTATTTAAAACCATTATTGATATGTTTTATGTAAAAGGCTTTTTGGTTTTGTTGAGGGAAAAGTCTAAACAATATATTAAATGTAAAAACTCTATTTGAGATTTCATTTAAAAAAATGGTTTTCGCAATATTCTGTGACCCGGGTAGCCTGGGTTAGATTTCCTAGTGTCATTAATTTTCGGATTTGTAGAAGAAACTAAAGAATGTATGCTTTCAATTTTCATATAATGTTACTTTTTGTATACAGTAAACAAAAATGTGGCATCGAATTTCTAATTCTAAATTTCTTGTATGTAAAGAATAATTAAATGAAAAATTGAATAATAGTTTGAATTATATTTCCCGTATTATTGTATAATCAATAACACTATTCTCTACTTTTAAGTAAACCTAATGAAAGTTTATTTACATAAATATTTTGAATACTGCATGTTTTTCATCTTATTTGCATAATTTCTACAAATTTCCAATTTTTGTTTTGCAGCATACACTTTTTAGGAATATTTATAAATAGTGGAATATCTTAATAGTTTTTAGACAAAATTACATTACAATAGTTTTTAAAAAGTAATTTTTATTTTAAAAATTACTTTAAATAAAATAGTTGAAATCGGAGAAAATAGTGCGCGTTTATATTTTTAGATAATTGTTTAGATAATTGTTAAGCATGAAAATTAAATTATATTTCTAATAAGGAGAGAAAAGTAAAAATAATAAAATATCTTACTGTTCATGGAAACAATATTGTTTTTGGAATGTTGAGGTTTATTTAGTCCTTTTCCCACAACATCTTCAAATGTTGTGAAAACCTGCAAAAAAGTATTAATAAATTTTAAAAGTAATAAATGGAAAAAAATACAGAAAACAATTAAAATTGAACAATAATAAATATTTTTAAACCATTCATTAAACAAATTATAATATTAAATAATCAAATAATAATAATATACTATAAAAAGTAATAAATTTAAATAAATTAAAGTATATAATAATGAAATTTAATATAATAATTAAAATAATAATATTATAGTATTAAAAAGTATTAAATAATAAATATTTTTGTATTATTATTCATTTCATTACAATTTATAATTTCGATAAAATTATTTTCCAATATTTATGACACTTTAAAAAAGTAATGATGTCTATATATTATAATTCGTCCTTATATCGTGGAAGTACCTAAGTATTCGTCTTTTTTTTTTACCTTATAAATTTAGGCACATGGCTCAGTAATTGCAATATAATGTCAGAATTTTCTCACAATGGATCCTCGCAAGATCATTAAATGATCTAATTGCTTAAATATGGGTGCATAAAAACACACTTAATTTATAAATAGGAGTAAATAGTATAAAATAATCATATAACTGCTTTATTGTCTCAATAAGATAAAATACCTCACTCTTTAATGCGAAATTAAATTTACATTTATGTGGAGTGTTAAATATATATGCTGATTTTTCCAATGACACGATTTGTCGTTTTTCTTTTCACAGTAAAATCACATTCTCAAAAAAGATTTATTGTAAATTTATTCTGTTTATTTCTGCCTTTTTAGCATTGTTTTCTCCACATCATCGCAACAAATCAGCAAAAAATAGTTTGAAATTAGAATACAAATATTTTAGTTACCGTTCGAATACCTCCCTTATCACTGCAAAATAAAATTGATAAAACAATGGCTAAGTTAAATGCATATATATATATATATATATATATATATATAGATAGATAGATAGATAGATAGATATACTACAAATTTACTGGGTCTTTTTTTCACATAAATATAAGTAATAAGCAATTCTTAATAGTAGCAAAAGTGTGCTATACCTTAAAAATATACAAATAAATATCTAAAAGGTTTCCAAACTATAACAATGGTGTGATTGACAAAAACAAATGTACAATTTCCAGATATAGTAAGTAACAGAAAATATTGAATATTGCTATATCACGAAAGAGATAGTAAAAATTCCTTTTAGAGTGTGCTTTAAATCCAAGCAGCATTAGCACAATTTGAACTATATTCATAATCAAGAGTATTGTGGTTCTATTTCCAAGAAAATCGCTAGTTATATTTATCCTTAGCGAATACAAATATTATAGATTTAATATCTAATCGCTGCCTGTTTTACTAACAAGGTACTTTATCAAAAGAATGATTAGAAACACTTAACAACAACATACTAATAAAAAATACTCATAATTTGCAAGTTTAAATTTGCGTTTTTTTTCCATTTCCTTTTTTTAACAATAAAATTATTTTTATACATATCTAGTTATAAGTCCAGTATAGTTGTGATTATTAAAGATATAAATGATTCCTAATTAATTAGTATTTAATGACTATGCTTTCTTAACGAATTTTAGATATTAATGTAAAAATTTTAATTCAATTATGTATAGAAAAAATAATGTTCTCTAGTGTATTAAATTTTATGGTAATTCTGAAACTTTCTGCTTGATAATACACCCAAAATGCATTTCAACACAAAGGAAGATGGAAATTTCTGGAAGGCTAGTCTCTGGCTAGAAGCGCAGGTGACTAATGGTCAAATCCAGTTCAAAGATTTTATAATAAAATTAACGAAATTAAAGAAGCAACCCCAAATTATTTTTGTACGATCAATTACAGCAATACTACGAAGAATTTCAGAAAAACTGGATGGGCATACTTTTCTATTATGAAAATAATAATTTACACTCAGACGCTCTGTAATACATTCTTGCAGTTACTTCATATATTTTTTGTCTCTTATTGCAACCTCTTCACGCCAGATCTATAATCTTCATAGGGATTATGATATATGTAGACTAAGCCAATTATTTTTATTTATTATTGCTTCAATATAGTTTTCTAGATTTCTTTAATTTCCATTTATTATTGTTACCTAAATCTTACATTTGGTAGTGTACATTATTTTTTTACAGGTCACATCATCTTCCGCTATTTAGAGTGCAAGGCAATAAGCAGACGCATACATGGCAAGATAGAGTTGAATTAAACCTGTTTAAATCATTATTAATGAACGCGTGTAATTCAATAAAAGTTTAGTAACTAACATTATATAAATGTTTCATATACAGAAATATCAAACCAAACAACTAATATTTCTTGACATATAAAATTGAGTTGTTTAAATATATACTTTCATAAAACAATTTTGTTCTTCATAAAGTAATTATTCTAGAAATAAGGAAAATTTAAATAATCTGAAGCCATTCTTGGTCAAATGGGAAAACGAAAATCATTCATTTTACTTTTAATTATGTACATTAGCTAGTGCCAGTCTTTCTGACATATGTAAATGTTATTCAATACGCGATTCATGAGGAGATATTTTCTAACTTTGAACATATCATTTAAAGGTTTCACGAATCACTGCATCTGTAATCATCTCTAGAGACAAGTCGTTCATCATTATTTATGGAGCAACTTATCTCTTGACTCAAAGCATTGAGGGATTTGTGATCTTTATAGAGTAAAAATAACTTTATTAATTAAAAATATGTCCAAACTTCTTATACACTGCGTAACGTAGAAACGAAGGCTTATATATATATATATATATATTTCTTTCCATTTCCTAAATGAGTAGTTTTAATTACATACCGAAAAACATTATTAAAACACACATTATGTATTATGTTATTCAGATCAGACTTCATGCAGTGCGCCCATATATGTAAAAATAGAAGCTTAAGCATTTGTATTAAACTGAAATACGTCCATTATTTTAAATATTGGTGAGGAATTCATTTGATGAAAAATTTATTTAATATCGAATTAATAACGAATTATTATTATTAATTGTTAAGAACTGTTTTTAAAATTCAGTTGCAAAGCTTATGATAATTAAACTTAATATTTAATAAATGTAGTTTAAGTAATTTTAGTTTTCAAAAATCAAAATCGTTACCAATTTAACTTTTTTTTTTTTTGGCATTTAGAATGTTTTAAGGCAAATATGCCTGGTATGGCATTTCCCGAAATAAAATGTTACCACCCATATATTTAAAAATAAAAGCTTAAGCATTTGTATTAATTGAAATACTTCCATTATTTTAAATATTGGTGAGGAATTCCTTTGATGAAAAATTTATTTAATATCGAATTAATAACGAATTATTATTATTAACTGTTAAGAACTGTTTTTAAAATTCAGTTGCAAAGCTTATGGTAATTAAACTTAATATTTAATAAATGTAGTTTAAGTAATTTTAGTTTTCAAAAATCAAAATAGTTACCACTTTAACTTTTTTCTGGCATTTCGAATGTTTTAAGGTAAATATGTTTGGTATGTTATTTCCCGAAAAAAATGTTACGTTATTTAATAAATTGAATACATGTCATTAAATATTGTCTATTAGTGTAAAGCAGAGATTCACAATCTTTTTTTTACGCACGGCACAATAAAACCTATAGTTAAACTACCGTCGAGCATAAAAATTATGAACATGACAAAAGCATATGCAAGGGACATATGCCAATTTTATTTTATTTTTATTACGGTTAAAGCAATCAAAATGCTTCATCAAAACTAAACTCAGCGAAAATAATTTAGAATTTTTAATTTAATCCTTATAAATTATTGTTTGTGTTCCTTCATTATATATTAACATTTAAATAGAAAGCAGAAACTCACTTTTTTATGTAATTAGAATATTTTGTAATAGTCTATTATAATTTATTCTGTATATTATATAAGAATTTATTTTGAATAATAAATTATAATTTATTTTGCATTAGTCTAAAGCATTGATCCTAAACCTCTTTAAGACACGGCACACTTAAATGTATGGTTAAATTTCCATCGCACACCAAAAATCGTGATGATGAAAAAAGTATAAGCAACGAATATATGTTATTTTTATTTTTTTTATTATTATTAAATTAAACAAAATGCTTCAGGGAAATTAAAACAGGGAACAAAATTATAATTTGTAATTTGTATCCTATAAATTATTACTTTTTAACTATACATCATCGTTTTAAGATATATCTGTGATTGGCGTAATAAGAATATTTCCTAATAGTCTATTAGAATTTTTTGCATTTTTCTAAACCAGTGTTTCTCAATCTTTTAAACTCAGGATAAACTTAAACCTATCGTGAAACGTCCGTCACACACTAAAATTATGATGATGGAAAAAGCATATGCAAGGGATATATGCCATATAAAATTTTGCTGAATGATTTGTTCAAATTTTATTCATTTGTATGATATTTTTAGGTGCCTTCGCAATTATATAAATGCGTAGCCCCTATTGTCATCGTCTGATCCGTCCGTCTGTCTGTCGATCCGTCCGTCCGCATGTAACAACGCAAAAACTACGCAATCGAATGGTTTGAAATTTAATATATATTAGCTTTGGAAAATTTTGTCGAGACATTTCAAATTTTATGAAAATCAATTCAAAACTTTAGAAGATATTGATAAAAACATTTATTAAGAAATCGGAATTAAAAAACAAAATCGGTGCTTTCTTGTTATAGGAGCTTCCGAGGTTTAATAGTCAAGCGACCGAGATACTTATTTTGTTACAATAATTAATCTGCAAACGATATAATTCATTTCACAGAATTAAAAATCATCAAGATCTGAATATTTACATAGCTATCTATAGAACGAACGTACCTCATTTGTCACGTTTGACGTACAATTTCCAACTTGTTTACTAAGCCAAACAAAATGCTTCATAAAAATTAAAAAGTCAAAATATTTTACAATTTGTAGTTCTCATATTTTTTTTTTATTTATTTGTTTATTATAAATTAACATTTAAAGAGATATATCTGAAGCTGACTTTTTCTGTAACTATAATAGTTTCATGTAAGACAGAATTTTCAGATAGTCATAGTCTCAAATCTTTTCCCATCGATAATTTGCACTACTATATTGTAATCCTTTTCCTTCATTAAGCATAATTTTTCTGAAAATGTGAGATCAGGGTACGCACTAGCTTTTGACAAACTTTAGCAATATGGGAATTATCAAAGAAAAATTATTGGTAAATAAAAATAACATTACTAATAGTTCTGTCGTGATACGACTAATTCTAAAATCGTTCTTTAAACGCTCTAACGTAACCTTCTTTTCTTGTTTATTATTGTTCCAATTGTTTAAGATTGGTTATTGATAACGTAACCTTCTTTTCTTGTTTATTATTGTTCCAATTGTTTAAGATTGGTTATTGATCTAAATGAAATTATCGGCAATATAAAATAACAAAACAAATAATATATGTATTATAGATGGTGTATTATGCATGTGTATTATGTGTAATATGGATGGTTTGCAAATTCGAAAAAAAAAATAGTCTGACTTTTTTTCTAAATAGTTTTATGATACAAAACTAGAGTTAATTCAGGATTCGGAATAGCTTGTTATTGGGTTAAATAAATGAAAAAAAAATTCAAAATGCAAATATTAAATTGCAAAGAAAAGCTTTCAATCATTCAATAACATCATTGAGAGATTTTGTTCTTCAGTATAACTTAACTTTCGCTATTTGGAGCTATTAATCTTTCGATGTCTCAACAAATGAAACATTTAGTCGCGATTTGGCACAATGGCGACCGACAGCGAAAACCCTGTGTGAGTCTATTTTCATGATTTCCTTGCAAAACCAGAGTTAATTCAGTATTCGGAATTGTTTGTTATTAGATTAAATAGAAATTGATAAATAAATGAAAAAAAATAATAAAATAAGAATGATTTCTGAAAAAACAAAAAACAAAATACAAATATTACGTTTTACAGAAATGTTTTCAATCAGTCAATAACATTTTTTTTTCAACTTTCGCTACTTGGCGATATCAATCTTTTGATTTCTGGCCAAATGAAACATTTTGTCGTGATTTGGTGCAATGACAAAAACCCTGTGTGAGTCTATTTTCATGATTTTCTCGCATACTATTATAAATAATAAACAAGCAGAGAAAAAATATTTTAAATAATTCAATTTTATGACGCCAAACGTTTAAATCCTATAATATGATAGATATATTGGATGTTAAAATATCGATGCTTCTGTTAATATTTTATATCTTGATACAACTTGATAAAAATCTTTGTGGCACGCATAAAGGCCACTCGCCGCTCAATAGTGTGACACAGGTTGAGAAGCATTAGTCTAATGTAACAGAATATACAGTTATAAAAATCTAAATTTTTAATGGATAGTAATGTATTTATTTATTGTAATGAAATATAATTTAAAAAGTTGCGGATTAGTTTTTCCGTCGGTAATTTTTTTTATACAAAACCCATACTATAAATTTTAAATTCACATGATTTTACAGTACATGAAATTTATTTTAAGACCATCTCTTGTATTTATAAAAAAAATAAACTCTTACTAATCAGTCGAGATGAAGAATGTTATTGAATAAGACAAAAATTTAAAGTCAGTTCAATGCAGTTTTTCAAAATAACCCTCAATTACTTCAAAAGATTTCCACTCTCTATGAATTTAAAAATTCTAAAATTATTAATGGTATAATATTTACAAAGAGAAAATTTGCGTGCGTGCGTGTATGTGTGTGCTATGTTCTGAAGAGACCGCTGTGCGTACAGCTACAAAATTTGGCAGCGAAATACCTGTATGTCTGAGTTTTTGCACTTTAAAGACAGTTTTCATATTTTGCCAATTTTAGAGTTAGTTTCGCGTTTTCAAAGCGATTTTTCCACATTAGTTTAAAGAATCCGGTTTAAATCTTTTAGCTCAATGTAGTAAATTTTTGAGTGAGTTTTTACACTTTAAAGACAGTTTTCATATTTTGCCAATTTTAGAGTTAGTTTCGCGTTTTCAAAGCGATTTTTCCACATTAGTTTAAATAATCCGGTTTAAATCTTTTAGCTCAATGTAGTAAATTTTGTCCTCTTTTGAATAAAATCTATCAGAATACGCATAGCAATTTTTGAATTTTTCGAGAAATTTTTATGTGTTTTATAGAATGTTTTCGTGTTTCGTGGCGAATTTTCTAACATTTTTTAAAGAATATGGTTCAACCTTTTAGTCTAATACAACAAAAATTGTTTTCTGCAATTTCTGATATTTTTTTTGCGATTTTTAGCACTTTTTCGCGTTCTGCTACGATTATTCCACATCAGTAGATTTTGTCTGCTGCAATTTTTTTAGGCAATTTTTTATGCAAGTTTTTTTACAGCTATTTTCTGAAACGGTAAAAAAGTTTCCAAAGAACAAACGAAAACTTGTATTCGTTGTACTTTTCTTTTGAGAGTAAGAATTACAGAGAAGTTTAAGAAAGTTCTTTTTAATAACATTTACTATGCAGCACACATTTAGCGAATATGTAACAACGATTTTGTTAGTGAATTTAAAATTATGTTCATGCTTTTTAAGCTGCAGTTAAGTTTTAATAGTTTTTACATTACATTTAATTAAAAAAAATCATATCTCTTAAAAGTGAACACAATTTGTTTAAACTTTTCTTTTTTACTATGGCAACTTTGATATTTATTTTAAAATAATATATTATAACGCCGTACGTAAATATCAGAAAAAAATAGAAAGGTAATAAAACATAAAAGCAAAGTTACTCATGGTTTGGTCAACGTGACATATATGGAATACGTTTTCCATTCTACTTCCTTACAAATGTTTTGCTTAAAAATAAAGGTAATAACTAACTATACTCAGTATCTCAAAACAGTTTTGTTAATCATATATTTTTTTGTAATTTACATTTGGGTTACTATCTATTAAAATAATCGATAAATCAATTACATTAAGGGCGGCTAAAATATAGAATCATATGCCTTCATTCTAAATACGTAATATATATGTATATTTAAAACCATATTTATAAGTAACCGTATTTTCTTTTTATCCGTATTTCTAAGGGTATACACAAAAGTTTTTTTTTCTCTACTCAACAATGCGAATTATTTTGAAACATATACGAACTCTGTTTTTCTTCTTTGGAAATTTCAGGTTTCGTTTAATTCATATTTATACAAAGATCACGTGTTTGGGAAAATTTGGGAAAATGAGTCTGTAGTATTTTTGTTTTTCTACGAATTTCAAACACTTGAACTATAACTGATGACTGACCGAAGGCAATCATTCCTCCACCGTTATATCAAGAAAATTGGCTCATAAAACTCAAATTGGTGTAATTTTGAAAAAAAATTCTTTATTTTAAAAGAAAATAAATTTATCTACAAATTTATCTTTATTCATTCAATTTCGCATTTCCTGAGCATCAGTACCACCAATTCGTTTATTGCTAGAAATAAAAATAATTGTTGTTAAATGTGTTGGAAGCCTGTGTCTAGTTAATTTAAATTTCAGACCAGCCTTAATAAATGAGATAGATAAATAATATAACATTTCGTTCTCCTAAATAAAATATTTTAAAACTAGTTGGCGTAGCAATCCGATGTGTTATATTGCTATTGAATAAGATATTTCGATATTTCTTGAGAAATAAATCAGATTTAATTCTTCATTTAGAAAGATTTAAAATATTTATTTTATTAAATTTCTTATTATAAGCAAGTTCAGAAAGTCATTTAATTAGGCAAATTATTACAGTGAAGCAAGTTATTTAGTTAAGAAATTTAATCACGTTATTTAATTAATTACACAGTTAAAAATTTGCTGAAACTGTCCACTAATTTGAGCGTTTTTGTAGAAAACTGTTACATAACCGTCATTGAATTCTATTCTGACAATATTATTGCCCATATAATGGTTAAATTAGAGTTAAGTTACAGTTATGTAACCGTTTTCTATAAAAATGGTAGAATGACTGGACAATTTGCTGCAAATTTTTAACAGTGTACTGTTTACGTTATTAGCAATTATAAGCATGTTTACAATGTAAATGTAAAAAAATTACATTTTGCAAGTTACTGATTTTGATGTAAGTATAATAGAATGCCTTTTTAAGAAAGTGACGAAATACGGGTTATAAAATTCCATTGTTTGAGAGAATTTTGGATAAAAATTTAGAGAGCTTGCCGCTTTTAACAAGCTAAAGTTCGTTTATTTCTCCAACTCGTCTAACCAAGTTAGTTCTGAAGATTATCGTCCAGTTGTGTAGTATGGATTCGTATGGTTTCGAAAAAAACTTTTAAATTGAGCATATGTCCTGTACATATATACAGACTACATGCTCAAAATTACATGTTATATCACTGTCCATTAATTAAAATTTTAAACGAATTCGGAAAATATAATTTCTCACGGAACAGTAATATTAAAATTTTACAGATTTTTTATAATAATTTTAGTAAATCTGGAAACAAGTCATATGAATGTTATTCATATTACAATTTCTAAAACGAATGTAAAATAAAAATCATTAAATCGATCATTCAAATAAAACAAAAATAAAGAAATGTGTTCACCATTTCGGATAGCAAACGGTGTCTCATTCTTTACATTTTCTTTCGATTTTTATTCGCAAAAATGAAGTTCTTGAATTAGTTGCATACTTTATAGAAACTTCGTTAAAAATTACAAGTAAAAATTAATAATGATAATATATCGGAATCTAATTCAAATTATGAAATTCCTAGACATTATATGACATCCTCGGATCCTTGTGTATAACTGGTGTTAATTCCATTGTGTGAATTTCACATTCTAGGAAGGCTAGCTGTAAAATACAAACAGACAGTGAGATTTTAATATAACAGATACAGATTGTTTTTTAAAGCCATAAAATATAGGCATTGAATAAAATATAGGCATAATTCTAATAAAATATAGGCATTGAAATTTATTCTAAAATACAAACTTATAATTTCCTTTTTCGGAATTCTAAAAAAAATTTAAATTTCTAATTAAATTTTCAGTAGGATTGAAACTACGCCTCAAAACTTTAATAGCATTAAAAAGGATGTGAATTTTTTTCGCTTTGCTTATTAGCGTACGACCAACTAGAGTGAAAACTGTGTCCAGACCGGGGATCGAACTCAGATACCTTAGTACAGCGCACCAAGTGCTTTACCAACTAAGCCATCCGGACGACATCCAGTCTGGCACTTCTTTCACTTATATAAGATGGAAAGGCTGCAACTCCGCAGCGCAAGATGGAATGTCAACATGAACACACTATCAGTGGAGTACATGAGACGAGTAAATTCCCAGTATTGTATAATATATAGTTACATTTCCAATTAAATTTTCAGTAGGACTGAAACTACACCTTAGAAGCGTACAAGCAACTGAAAGAGATAAAAACTCTTTATTAAAAAAGTATTTTTTAGAAGCACTACAAAGGATGTGAATTTTCTTTTCACTTTGCTTAACAGCGTACAACCAACTTGAGTGAAAAATGTGTCCAGACTCAGATACCTTGATATAGCGCACCAAGTGCTTTACCAATTAAGCTATCTGGACGACATTCCATCTTGCTCTCCTGCGTTGCAGCCTTTCCAACGTACATTAGTGAAAGAAGTGCCAGACTAGATGTCATCCGTATGGCTTAATTGGTAAAGCACTTGGTGCGCTATACCAAGGTATTTGAGTTCGACCCCCGGTCTGGACACGTTTTTTACTCAATGGTTGTACGCTGTTAAGCAAAGTGAAAAGAAAATTCACATCCTTTGCAGTACTATTAAAGTTGTTAGGCGTGGTTTCAGTCCTACTGAAAATTTAATTGAAAATTTAAATCTATATTATCCGATGCTGGGAATTTATTCGTCTCATGTACACCACTGATAGTGTGCTCATGTTGACATTCCATCTTGCGCTGCGGAGTTGCAATCCTGAAAACGTATATTGGTGAAAGAAGTGCCAGAGTGGATGTCGTCCGAATGGCTCAATTGGTAAAGCACTTGTGCGCTGTACCGAGGTATCTGAGTTTGATCCCCGGTCTGGACACATTTTTCACTCAAGTTGGTTGTACGCTGTTAAGCAAAGTGAAAAGAAAATTCACATACTTTGTAGTACATCTAAAATTATTTTAAGAGTTTTTATTTATAGCGCGCCGACATTGTTTCGATTCTTTAAAATATGAACTTTAATTGTTGAAGAAAGTAGGTTAAGTTAAGCTGCGGAGTTGCAACCTTGCCTACGTATATTAGTGAAAGAAGTGCCAGACTGGATGTCGTCCGAATGGCTCAATTGGTAAAGCACTTTTGCGCTATACCAAGGTATCTGAGTTTGATCCCTGGTCTGGACACATTTTTCACTCAAATTGGTTGTACGATGTTAAGCAAAGTGAAAAGAAAATTCACATCCTTTGTATTGCTTCTAAAAATACTTTAAGAGTTATTATTTATAGCGCGACACTGTTGCAAGTAGAGTTGTAAAGAACGGGTTTATTCCCAGGTTTATTTCCAATAGACCTGGTTTATTCCCAGGTTTATTCCCAAAAGACCTGGTTTATTCCCAAAAAACCCGGTTTATTTCCAAAAAACCGGGTTTATTCCCAGGTTTAAACCGGGTTTATTCTAGTCTTTGCAACTCTAGTTGCAAGTCATTAAAATATGAACTTTAATTTTTGAAGACATTAGGTTAAGCAATTTCTAAATAAAGATTTGTTTTAATTATCTTTAAAATATTAGCAACTAATAAATAGATTAAAATACAATCACATCTTTTTTTGGTATTAAATTATAATACAATACACTCATATTTTATTTAGGTATGTGCTCATTAACTTTAATATATCTTAATTGATCCTTTAAATGATTTTTATATGATTTTTAAATATTTGTTACACGACTTTTAGATCATTTTTGTTACTTTCCACAAGACAGTTATGCCGCAAATTAACAAATACATTTAATATTAAGATTTCTAGAGAAAAAAATCTCTTTGCAAAGAATATTTATGTAAAAATAATAAATGCTTCCTATTTCCTAAATTTTCTAAATTTTAAAAAGATTTAAAATAAAAAAATCATCTTCAGGAAATGAATATGTTCTATATTAACTTGTAAAACAAAGTAAAAATAAAGAAAACGTTTAATATTTTGTGATTAAAAAAATAAAATAATAAAGCTGAAAAATGAAAATTTCAGAAAATTTATTGTAGTGCTGTATTTTATATAGCATTGGGATTAAAATTTTCAAAAAAGAAACAAAAAGTACAATTTTTAAAATTAGCTAAGAGTATTTGTAATAATGTTTGTAGCATTTCTTTTACGTAACTGAAAAGGAGTATCTGAAATGTAACATTTTAACTTTTTAAAGTAATTCCTCTTTTTCACAGATATAGTAATCTTCTGGATGCGTTTAAGAAATACAAATCAATTTGGACAATTCATCATAAACTGTTAGCGCAGATTAACATGCAGCAAAAGAGTATAATACAGTGCATTTATAACAATGTAGGGAGTTTTTGAAGTTTTACAGATTAAAATTTGCTTAAAAATTAATAATATTTCTTGTTGGCTTTACATAATTTATTTTTATGGAATTAAAAAAATAGTAAATAAATAAAATGTTGTTTTTAAAACTTTCTTAAAGTTTATAATACATGCTTATTCTTAGATGTAAACCTTTATTGTTACCAAAGATATATTTTTATGTAAGAAACATTCACTATTTTAAGAGAATCTGTATTTGCTTACTTTGATTCTATATGTTTATGTTTTTTTCTTATTTAGATTTTTATATAGAACACTTTAAATCACATTCTTTCCGTATTCGCTTATGGTTGTCGCCATCGCATGAGATGGACAGATATTACGAAAAATAGTTCCCAGTTTTTATGAAGTAATTTTGATCATTACATTGAATATAATGTACGAATAATTAAAAAAAGGCAAAATTATTGTACTATTTCTGTTACATGTGTCAGATATTTTCTAAGACATTTCATTGAAGATTTTCAATGAAACAAAATTAAATTAATTCCCAAGTAAACATTTTTCATTCATCACACAAGATGGACTTTCACCAAGTAATTATATAAAAAAAAACCTTACACAGTATAAATTAAACCAAACTAAGTTATATCACTTAAATATATCTATAAATATATCTAAGCAATTTACGAATCGCTTGTTATTTTGTAGTGAAATTTGTTTCTTTCAGTCCGTTTTTTCGTAACGCAAGTGTTTGATTTATGGTCATATAAATGTATTTCCGACAGATTAATGGCAGTCTTCTAATTATTTTTATGCCTTCTTTAGCTTTCATCTGTAAAAAATAACGAGTAGGGACTCGTTGAATTCGACGAATGAAAATGATTAAACGAACTGTTAGATTGGATTAAAAAATCTTACAAAAATCATTAAAATAACAAAATTATCTTACACTGGCTGATCTAAACCTTAAAATGAATATTGTTTTAAACTAAAGTTACCAAATTGCTGTATCCATTATCTTCAACTTTTTTAAATTATTGAAAATTCAAGCTTTATTGCTATATGCAATCGTTAACTTGTAATCAAGATAAGTAATTATGAAGTAATCAATCGAGGCTTTGATTTAATTATTACGGAATTAAAAATCAGCAAAAATTAAGCCACTTTGACACAATCAACGAAATCTAAGCATAACGTCATTTTCACCATCTCAAGATTTTATATGCGTAATTTAGTTATTACTATTCATCATTTAAAAAATATTTTAACGTGTAATAGATTATTAATAAATATATTTCCAGATTTGATGTCACGTTTGTCAGCTAAAGTTTATCATGTGAAACTTCGCATTTTCGACGAGATTCTAATCTCAGTACCGCGAATTACAAAAATTTATTCTTTTAGATGCATTCGTAATAAAATATTTAGTTTTTAAAGCAAAAGAGAAAAAAATACTTGTTTCTTTTTTACTATGACGTCATTTTAACTCATTGAAGCATTTTGACTCCTCTTGAAATTAGCGTCTTAAATTATTCAGTATCAATGAAAGAAAATATATTGAAATGTTACAGTTTTATGAGGGAAAATGGGTGTTTTTTAAAATTCGACGTCATTTTCTGTTTACATTGAAACAAACTAAAATATTTTAAATTGTAATGAGGAGATGGCATCAGTAAGAGTAAAGGAATTCTGATTATTTATTTTTCTTTCTGACAGTGGAAGTAACGCAATTGCCAACATCGTGAAGGAATTCATAAAATACTTTTAAAATTAAAATTAAAATATAAAAATTGTAATATAAAAAAAACAGCTACTGTCTACGAAAAAACTGCTCTCATTTAAAATAATAAATATTAAAAATTGTTCAGTAAAAAGCTCAGCGCAGATGACTAAAAAACAGCCTTGTGTATTAAATATCTTGCCTTTTTTCTGCATCACTATACAAAAAGTAAGAAACGTCTTTTAATGCGATGTTAATGTTTTCAAATATTTTTTACTTTATTATGCAATCTAAGTCAGTAATCAGGAAAAAATTACAGCCAACCAAAGCGACAGGCAGCGATCACCGTCTTTGGCTCTCACGTGTTCATTATAGGCTTGTTTCCACCATTTGTTGAACTGAAATGCGATCAAAATTGGCTGAAAAGCAACCACATATCGGTGTAATGCCGCGACCTGTCTCTACCGCTTTCTGCACAAAAACTACATATCTGTGTGGTTTTTAAAAGACGCATTCATTTTTCATATTATGGTATTCTATTTTAGGATCAATGCATTTATATAATTTAAAACTTTTTGAAACACAATAAAAACAAATGAAGCACTGCCCGCTTCGAAAGAACGATGACTTTCTTCATAATGAGTAATCAAGACGGTTTAACATTTTAAAAATTTTGAAATTTGCGTGTCTTGCTCCTGCTTTCAAAAGCGTAGCGCGTCTTGTCTGAGCTCTATGAAGAAAGAAAGAAATGATGAAATGAAGATAAAATGATCAATAAAGAAAAACGTAGTGATTCTCTTATTTTTATATTGTTTTAATAATTTGTTTAAATTATATGGTGAATTACATCAGTTTGTATAACATTTTATTGCATTACATATACGTTCAAAACTTTGACTTAAAGAATAAACTTTGATATTTTTTATTGCGTTTATTTTCAGAATGCATATTTCAGAAAAAATAAAAAACCCGAATTGAGAGAATTCTATGTTTTCTATCAATATGCAATACAATTATCACCAAGTTGTTTTTTATACAAAAATTTCTTACAAAATGAATCAAAACGCTTTTATATGGATAAAAGTTTACTACGAGAAATATAGAGTTAAAATAAATTATGAAAATGACATTCGATAAATGTAATTACGAAAAAAAATCTATTTATGAAAAAATTTAATTAAATCAGATGAAAATTAGAAGTGTGAGTTTCTATGATACTTAAATAAAAATTCTTTATAAAATAACAAAACACTTAAAGAAGTAAGGAATTCCATTTCTTTCAGTTGCTATTTTCATAAGGCAAGTGTTTAATTTATGGTATCATAAATCTATTTCCGACAGATTAATGAAAGTCTTCTTAATTATTTTTATGCCCACTTTGACTTTCATCTTTAAAAAAAAAGGAACTGACCTACTTATTCTTGATTCATATACAAAACATAAAAAAGTGGATTGCCTCTTAATGCTCTGGTAATGTTTCAAAATTGTTTTAACCTCATTGTATTTCACTAACCTAAGCAGCAAAAGTTTCATTTCTCTATGGTTTTGAAAAGCCCCATTAAATGTTTTATTTAAAGATTATATTTATTTTCTTTTTTATTTTCGTTTTTATTTATTAACTTTTTAATTAAAGCTTTATTCAATTCATTATTTTATATTCAATATATATTTTTTTATTTTATTTTATATTCAATTTATTATTTTCATTAAAGGTAATTTTTCTAGTGTTTATTTACAAAATGTAAAATTCTGAAAGAAAAGGCAGAAAAGGATACGGTAATTTTTTTATATATATATACATATAACAACGTTATTTTGCGCCATTTTTATGAAATAAAATTCCTAAAAAAATAAACATAATGCATGTTATAGAGATAATTGTACCACAAGAAATACAGAATACAATTATATTTTGATAATGAATAGAAATAAATATAATTATGGAAAATATCTACATATTTAAAAATTAGATTCTGCCACTTGAAAATTATATTGGTGATTATCTGTAACACTTTGATTACATATTTTTACAAAATAACAAAACGATTACACAAAAGTTTTTTTTTTTTTTTTTTTTTTTAAGAATTTTATTTATTTCATTCCTTTTTTTTTTTGCGAGGCAAGTTTTTGAGTTATGGTCTGATAAATCCATTTCTGACAGATTAATCGAAGTATTTTTACTTATTTTCGTGCACGAGTTGACTTTCATCTTTCAAAAAATTATTTGGCCTACGTTATCGCATCAAAATACAAAAATAAGGAAACGAATTGGTTCTTAATGCTCTGTTAATGTTTAAAAAAAAATTAATTTTTTTTTTATATATCAGACAAAATTATATACAAAAACTGTGTTTCAACATGTATTTAATGGAGCTTTAAATACTTATAATGATGTTCTATTTCAAGATTACTTTTATCTTAGTAATTTCTGATAAAAGAAATAATAATAATATATATATATAATATTTTTACTTTTTCCTGATAAAATAAAAAGACGATAATTAATTTAAAATGACTTCGTGTGGATGCCCAAGGCGAGTGGGAATAATTGGCAGGACTGTATTCAGAAAAGCCTTCTATCGTGGAACATACAAGCCACAGATTGCATGCAAAATTAAGCAAAATTATTTTATTTACATTTTGTGTAATAAAGTATTTTGATTTTGTAATGAAAATACATATTTTTGAGGAAATTCGCAACATTAGTACATGATTGTTTTTAATTCGTGTGCGTAAGAAGAAAAAGTCAAAAGTATAAATGGTATATGTAAAGGGAAAGCAGCTCACACTTTAATACAAACTATATTCACATTTAATTGCTATGCCCAATAGCCATATTTCCTGCAATAATTTGGCTGTATTCCATAGATTTCACTCTTGGTTATATATTTGGCTTTCATTTTCCACGATACAAGGCTTTTCTTAATACAGTCCTGTCAATTATTCTCACTCGCCTTCGGCGGCCAAACGAAGTCCTGTTAATATTCACGAATAACGTCTTTATGACACTCGCTTTAAGAGGCCAAATGCATAAATGTCTATAGGCAAAGTTATAGGTGATTGTACAGGAATATTTCTTCAAATGGAACACTTTTTATCACTGCTGGGATCCTTTCTTTGCTATATATGTGACAATTGACTTCGAAATGTGACTGGAAGTTTTGTGTAATATAAGGCTTGATCTTATTAATGCACTTTTTATATAAAGTTATATTACTCCTTGAAAAATTGGTATTAAATAGTCTCTTAAAACAGAGTGAATTTATTTTAGCTTTATATTGTCTTTTTGGACCTTTATTTTACCTCATAACACAATCTTGTAAAAGTCAATAATTCCATTCGAAACTTTTTTTTTACATTCACGAACTCACTTCTTGTGTTTTTTTTCCTTTTACTGATTAATACAGAAATCGCTCTTTTTTTTCTTATTATCCCTTGAAAAACTTCATGCTGAATTACCACAAATTCATTTATCATGAGTTGAGTGTTTTTCATATAGTTTTCTATAATTTGTTTGTCAATTAGCACTGTGTCTCGGCAAAATCGTATGAATTTTCGGCTTTTTAAACTACTTTCAACGTTTCAAATTAATCTGAATAATTATATTTACAGAGCCTAAAGGAACACTAGTGTCAATGCAATATTTATTTCAGGGGGTGGATTTTCTGTAATGATCAGAGACTGCACTATCTTGATCATAATTGTGAATAGAATAATCTTAGAATGAAATATTCTAGATTTTCAAAGTTTAAATATTAAGACGCTGTTTACTTTTCGAGCTCAATATATTAAATATTTTTTTTCTAAATACTGTAACCAAGAGTTTTACAGAGCTTTACAGTTTGTTAGTGTGACTACGTCTTCTCGGAAAGTGCTATAATATAATTTTCCAGCTATCTATCAATTTTTGCGAGTTTGAAAATGTCGCTTTTACAATCAGATCGAATGAAAACTTACCAGACGATTATTTCTATAAATTAAAAATAACTTTTTTGAATTTAAAAATTATTTTTAAAGAATTATAAGAACACATTAAAATATAAAGATAATACAATAATATTAAATTTCCGTGACTGTTGCAAAGAAACAATTATTTTATTTTATTCTTATATATATATATATATATATATATATATATATATATATATATATATCAATGGAAAGATAAAAGAAAAAACAAATGAATTTAGTTGTTAAAAAAATAAACTAATTCCGTATTGATAGGCTTATTTATGAGTTAGGTAAATTTTCTTCGATTTACATTACTAGAAAAATAATTATACTCGTTCATTAGCTCTCAGAATACCAACAGGTAACGGTATGACAGATTTAGACAGATTTAAAATGCACCAATGCCTTTAATAAATCAATACTCTCTAATGGAAATAACAGAAACAGACAGAATTTTTTTTTTCGAAAATGTCACTAATGTTTTGTTACGTACATTGTAAAGCAGCATTGTAAAACTCGTAAATGAAATACTAGATGTCATTAAAGACGTACGTAAACTGCCTGCAAAGAAATAAATAACTGAAGGATTGGACAGGTTTTAAATGCCAAAAAATACTTTCATATTTTAATTTTTTTTACATACAGTGCCAACTTACATCGCCGCCTGATGACAAATTGTAGAGTTATTGTTCCTATCTCAGAAATGGTACTGTATATGAGAAAAAAGTGAAATGCAATGTTGTATAAATTTTCGATTTAGTATGAAATGATGTCTTACATCTAAAAATAACTTTATTAGGGACCTTGAATAGTAAATTTTTTATATACACTCACAGTCTTAAATTCTCCAAGAGTGACATTGTAAGGCAGATACACATTACTAAAAAAATAATGATAAACGCATGTAAGTTAGGTGACTTTTACTTTAATAAGAAAGTCAAATTCAGTATCCTCAATGTATGTACTATTAGAATACATTCACGATGAATTGTTCCCGGACGGTGGAGTATGTGGTGAAGTTATTTGTGCGCCTTAAATATGAGTAACTCATTTTATAAATATAGTAATTAATTGGTGATACCTCGTATCGTAAGAGGAGTCGTGATGACGAATTTTTAAGATATTCCTAACGTACCATGACATTGCGTATACCATTAATGCAAACTAAATCCAGTCTGTTTCCTGTAAATAGAGAATATTTTAGTCCAAGAAAAGAAAAGAAACTCGAAGATAATTAGAATAAACTAGTAAACTTTTATTGTTCCTAACAGGAATGTTGTAATATGGGAAGAAATCTCAGTAAAGGAAAGAGAAGGGTGGCCCACATCGAATTTCGTAAACAACCTTACAGCAGCACCGTCCCAATCAAAGTGAGTTCAAATAACATTCGTTCTTATCGCCAACCTAATATTTTTATTGAGCCGTGGTGAAATTTAAAAAAAAAGCCAATTGAAATAACCATTATGATCTAGCATTATAAATCTCAAACAAATACAGCGTTGCAATATGGCAAACTTTATCCCAAGCTTAAAGATGAAATAAATATGGTAAACCTGTACAAAACAGTCCTTTAGCTGTTCAATAATAATTATATTTTATCGAAATGATCATAAACAATTCAATTGATTGAATTCTGAGATATATTATCAATATAAATCTGTAATATTGATTCAGAAAGAATTACATAATCACGTGAAATACGAGAAAATAAATTATATTCGATCATTAAGAAAATGTCTTGACATATTTATAACTTTTTTATATTATAATCTTAGCACAAATTATGTATCATAATTTAAGACAGAGTTGCATAACATAAATGAAATCATGACCATTAAGTAAAAATTTAGATAAATTAGGAAATTATTAATTTGAGTATATAGCGGCAATTGACAGCAATCAATCAGAAATGAATTTGAGAGGTTACGAAGATTTAAAGCAGTCAGTATAGAATTAATAATATTGCGATGCAATACATCATTTGAAATTAAGATAAAAATGAAAGTGCATAGATTGATTTTTAATATTACTTTTTGACTTTTGATTATTTCATGAAGATACGATGAAAAGAACCTAATAAATGAAAAACGATTTATTTATAATAAAAGGTAAAATGATTTAGCTTAAACATTAAATTAGAAAGATGATTTTATTTTAATTACATGAAATAAAGAGGGGTATATAATGTAGTATTACTTTAAATTAAAAATATATGATTTGTATCATAGAGCATATTTAACCTTATTTTATTTATTTGAATCTTCATCAAGTATAAAACCACCATGTATTTTTTTCAAGCATTTTAATAAGCTTTTAAGTAAATACGTATTTCAAGGTAAATAAAAAATAATACTTTTCACACATTTTCTTTATGATATGTTCACCATTTTATGTCATTTTCCCATCAAATTAAGATTCAAAGAATGTCATATTTTATGTGCCATTATAAAATATACTCTCTAAGTACCTTTTATGGCACATTTATTAAGACTTGAAAAGAAAAGAAACACTCTCTAAATGAGATCACATTTCTTCATACAAATTTCAGTAAAACTCCATTGATTTTGCTATTAGAGTACCTACAACATATTTGATAAAATCCTTAATTAAATTTCAAAGATTTAATTTTCAATGTTCTATCTTGCCTTGAGAGATATTTCATCATATTTCTTCGATTTTCAATACCTAGGATGACAACGCAGTGGAAACGATAAATTAATATTTATCCTTAACTACAGGATTATAAAAATAACGGGGAAATACATTCATTTTTAGCAATTTTGTTCAGTTATCTGTTTATTAATCTATTCATTAAAACTTTAAATATATTATATAGAACTTTTTTTTAAGATAAAGGTGATTAAGGAAAATTAATGCGAAACATAAGTAAAGCTTCTGAATTTTTTAATAGATGGTGAATAACTGTAAAAGTTGTGCATATCAAAAATGCACACGAAAAATAATATGAAAAATATCGAATTCTATGAGACATATTTATGATTAAAAAAATTAAAAACTCACGATGTTTTCTAAAATGTAACATTTATAAACTGAAACTTTTCATATATCATTTTGTGTCATTTTAAAATATTAATGAACATTAATTATTCTCTTTTAAATCCATATATTTTTTTCATTGTATTATTTCATGAAGCAGTTTTTTGTTATTTTTTTTAATTTAAATTTTTCTATTTCATAAAAATAGAGTTTTACCCCAATCATAATTAAAGTATTTCTCAATAAGTTAATGAAAAATGTGAACATAGTATAAAGTTATTATTTAAAATATTTCGCATTTGAAATATTGCAAACACAAAAATTAACAAAAACACGTAATATACTTAAATTTTATTAAATATAATGCTTTTATATTCAATGTTCGTCTATTCAGAAGATTTTAAGGCTAATTATATGGCTCCAAACCAAAGAAAGTTTCATTAGTATAGGTATTCCATTTCATATTTATATAAAATGTAATTAAGTACCGCTTCGCCTGTAACAAATGCTATTTTAGTTATTTGTAACTTGAAGTTTTATTACTGAAGTGAAAGTTGGATAAGTGGTCTATATTTAAAATTACAAATGCTTTGAAATATCAGTTCTGAACTTTATGGATTTTTTATTTTCTATAAATAAAAAAAGAATCTTGCAATATTTTTGACTTCAAAAAGTACTTCATAACAATCACTTAATTATTCAAATCTACGATAAATTCGGTAGAAGCAGTGACGTCACCTTATCGAAATTTTTAAGTACACTTTAAATATAATTAACATTTAAAACAAACTAACTGGTATATCTGTGTCTCATTTGATAATGACCAAGTTTTTCTTCATTTTTTTAAAATTATTTGACGCAGAATACACCGCTTGGTCTGAAGTGTACCAAGCGATACATCTGGCTCTAGAGTTTTCTATATAAACAAATTTCAATCTTACACTTCATGTTTGATGAAACACTTTTCCTTGACTTATTTAACTCAAGTAAAAAATAGATAAAAAAGTCTTGGTTTCTAGTATAGCTTCATTTATTTATGAAAATTTTAATTATTGTTTTTCAATTTTCACAGAGCCCATTGCCTGATATACATACTAGTTAAAGTTGTTCTTCATATAGATTAAAAAAACCGGTTTTAAAGCCCTTTGAACAGCGGAATTTAATATTAACAAACTTACACATTAGTTTGTTTAAGTTGTAACACCACTTTGACTGTTCAAATATTTAAAAAAAAAGTGTTTTTGCTTTAAATTCTTTTTATACACACAAAAAACATATTTTATTAGTTATAAATCGATTTCGAACGTAAAACGGCATTTTTGGAGAATTAGAGCATGCGAGAAGGAGTAAATAGTAACGATGTATACTCTACAACAAGGTGGCGACAGATTAGGGAAAAACACCGTAAAAAAAAGTGGGAAACACCAGTATTTTCGTATGGAAAAATTCGTATTGCTTAAAAGAGCGATAAATATGTCGAATTTTTCTGTAAGAAAATACTGGTATATGCCCTGTTTTTGACTGTGTTTTTTCCTTGATCTGTAGCCCCCCCCCCCCCCTAATTCTATCTCTGTCAAGTTTCAATCAATTAAGTTTATATTTTTGCAAATTAAGTGTCAGATATTTTTCTAGTGAAATACGTAGGATTTTTTTCTTTTAAGTATGGATATCTCACTTTTATGTGTGACTTCAAATAACGAAATTTTTAGCAGAAAACTTGCAATTTACTTGAATTGATGCCGTTATTTAAAAATGCATATTTTGTAAAATGACGAAGTATATCACCCCGCACTTGGAAAAAAAAGTATTATCTCTATATTAAGTCTTCGATGAGCTATCCTATCTAACTCTGAATTCTATGTTTTCGAAACTCTGCTGCCCTGTCCATCAGCTGACAAACCGCCTTTTTTACAAAATACAGTTTTCTTCTTACATGTATAAGAATTTAGTGTAAATGGATCTTTATAAGCACTTCGCAATTCATTAAGGGAAATTCCTATAAGCCATAAATTTCAGAGTGTCAAAGTGGTGTTACCCCTTAAATTGAAAAAGCCAGGGACATTCACTTAAATACTTAGAAATATAATAAATAAAACTTATTTTTTAATAAAATACAGATAAGAAAAGCGTTTTATACTTGCGTATTGCATAAAATTAAACTGAAAGAAATAAATTTTATTCTTGTGTCATTAACTGTTCTTATAAGTTAAAACATATATTTCAAGAAATGAAAGTTTCATATCATCAAAGTCAAAATTAATTTCAAATTGGTTGATTTATGTACCCCATGCAGTACTCAAAGGTTTAAAATTATTTAATTATTTCTCACATTTAAAACAAATTTATGATAACTAATAAAAGTCGTTTAATAAAACATTAAAATAATATTTATTTATAGATAGAGTAAATGGTGTTTGAACGAATGCTATAATTGGTTGATTTATGTACCCCATGAAGTACTCAAAGGTTTAAAATTATTTAATTATTTCTCACATTTAAAACAAATTTATGATAACTAATAAAAGTCGTTTAATAAAACATTAAAATAATATTTATTTATAGATAGAGTAAATGGTGTTTGAAACCAATGCTATGATTAGGATTTTATAAAATATGGAATTCGACATTATAATAAAATCATGTTTTCTTTTTAGTACAATAATCCAGTATTCTTAAGCATATATCTAAAATAAATCATTCTATTTAAGTCTGAAATAAACCTAATTCTCCTTCCATTAGAGATATGAAATTCTGTACTTGACAATTACATCGACATCTTAATTAATTGAACAACGTCCTTTATGATAACAAAGCCATAGTTTTGTGAACATCTCAAGTTCAGACAGATTTCCACAGCATGTTTCATCATCATTTTCTGAGAATGGACTGTTAGAGAAGTATTAAAAAGAAATTGAATGATTAAATGACATGCATGATGGACTCTTGATATTTTAGTTTTCTTACATTGCTTTGTAATTTTATACAAATTTAAATGCTAACAGAGCAAATACATGCATAAACGAATACAAAAACAATAATGTATAAATGGTTTTTATAAAAAAATCGCAATTCATTAATGCAAATTCCTGCAAGTCATAAATTCCATATCACCAAAGTTGCGTTATCCTTTAACATATTTCAAGCAAAACATGAAAACACGTATTCTGGATATATGTAATTCCGCCCATGGGAGGTACTTTTGAATTTTATGTATTGCGTTATTTCTCAAAAAACTTACACAATATTCCTATTTTTACAATTAGACTACTATGCATACAAATACTTTTATTAGAAATAATACTCTTATTATAGACATTCATTTATAATATAAACAGGAACAGAGAAAATATTTTTGTTATATAGCGAAACTTGCTGAAATAACACCCACAGGCGGAGCTTCCTGTTTAAAAGATTAATACTAGCCACAAAAGATGTGTTAAATTGAAAAACCCTGAGCTATTTACTTAAATACTGAGAAATGTAATTAATAAAATATAGATACGAAATCTTTTTTTATACTTGCGTATTGCCTAAATTGAAACTGAAAGAAATTAATTTTATTTTTGTATCTATGTCCCGTTCTTATATGTTAAAGAATATATCTCAATAAATGAAAGTTCAATAACGTAAGATTAAAAATCAATTTTAAATTGTTTCATTTATGTACCCCATGAAGTACTCAAAAGTCTAAAATTATTTCTCATATGTAAATCAAATTTATGATAACTAATAAAAGTATTTTAATACAACATTAAAATAATATTTATTTATAGGATAAATGGTGTTTGAAAGAATGCTATGATTAGGATTTTATAAAATATAGTATTCGACATTATAATAAAATCATATTTTCTTTTGTTAGTCCAAAAACCAAATATTCTTAAGCATTAAACTAAATCATTCTATTTAAGTCTGAAATAAACCTAATTCTCCTACGATTAGAGATATGAAATTCTGCACTTGACAATTACATCGAAATCTTAATTAAGTGAACAACGTCCCTTATGATAAGGATAACAATGCTATAGTTTTGTAAACAACTCTGTTTAGACAGATTTCCAGAGCCTGTTTCAACATCATTTTCTAAGAATGGACTATTAGCGAAGTATTAAAAACAGATTGAATGATTACATAAAATGCATGATGACCTCTTGTTATTTTAGTTTCTTACGTTGTTTTACAATTTGAGACAAATTTAAATGCTAACAGAACGAATATTTCTAGAAAGGAATCCATAAGCAATAATGTGGTTGTGCTAATGTGAGAAGAAGATCTTGTATTATACATTAATACCAGAGGGCTCGTGTGAGGATTTCGCAACGAAATCTAATATTTTCTAGGTACTTCTCTATTACCCCGTCGACCACTTTCACAACAAAAAAATATCCCCAAAGTGTAAGATTAAACGCTAAAAATACAGTCCCATTTACTTGACATCAGAAGCATTATACGTGTTTGTTACGTCATCAAGTGGTTTTTAATTCGACATTTGCGTGTATTTTTCATTATGTTTTACTGATTTATTAGTTATTTCATTAATTAAAATAACAATTGTGTCTTTAAATTCTTATATTTTATTTATTTATTTATTTTGATATTCCAATGAAAACGTTCTCCCGTTTATTTGGCGATAGTTTTTTTGTTATGAAAAGTGTCGACGGGATAATAGAGAAGTACCATTCTTTATCAATGTGTAATATTTATTAGATGCAGGTTTAAACTTCTACAGAAAAAGTAAGGATAAAAATATCAGCAAACAACAGTTAGTTTTTAGTCAAGCCAGAATATCATCTAATTTATTCCATCAAAGTTAGAGTAAAAACTGATCCAAGATTGCAAAAGGCACGCGCGAGAAAAAAAAAATTAACAATCATCCGCTTCGGGAAAAACATGGAACATAGAAATATAAATTATAAACATTTCAATTTCAATTTCGCTTTTTAATCATAAATATAAAATAAACCCGTGCGGAAGTTTTTTATAATAATTGCTGAGCATCATATAATGTGGTATTTTAATATTTTGGCGACAATAATTTGAAGAAAACTTTCATTTCTTTTATGAAAACAATGCCGATTTAATTTTTAATTAACAGCAATTTTTAATCAAAAAACATGTTTTAACGAAGAGTTAAGTGTGCTATGTCAGAAGTCTGTTCAAAATCCTTTCATATGCTATCTCATTCGCCGTTCTGCGTTTTGTATTTTCTTAGAAAAAGGGATGTTGACAGGAGAAATAATATATATGATTAAAAGTATATGCATATAGTGGTCGCTGTAAAAAAAATACATAGACAAATAAACAAAGAAAATAGTAATAGCAAAATTCATATATTATATAAACTGTTCATAATAATAACACTTCATACTCCGGAAAATCAAAATGTTAGGATAAGTAATGACATATTCCTTTTAAGTGCTAAAAGGTGTAAATTTAAATCATAATAAATATACATTAAAATAACTTTTATTAGGTTGTTTGACAAGTTTCGGCTCACTCTGAGCCATTTTCAAAAACAAATAAGAATATTCAATAATTGCACGGTGTTTGAAGTTATTTAAAATGCTATCATTTAATTTTCATGTACTTTTTAAAATGTACGCACGTCTCCTTTTATTTTTACTTGGTTGTTTATTTTCATATCTGTAACTAATGGAAAGCTTTTCGCATTATCGTGTATTCGTGTGTGGCATGTGGATGCGGAGAAGCGCAGGTTCAAAGGTTAAAGAAATCAGCCAAGATGACGGCAAGTGATAGCCTGAAAGCCATAAATTTACGTCGGTGGTATTTATGGTTCGGACAAACAGAACCATAAAATAAAGCAGGCGATCTTTGGACATGAGGTTCTCACGGACATAGCATCAGTAGACACACAGTCTAGAACAAGATACAAATAAAGGGAAGCAGTAACTTAGGCGGGCACTGAATAGCCAATGAAAAGGAAGAAGATATGCAAATTTTAAGTAAAGGAGGGCCAAAAGGCTATGTCCAGCAAATCAGAGAAAGATGAAGACACGCCTTTTTTGGCGGTTAGTTTTGAGAGAGGGGTAGTCGAAAAGAGAAGAAGAGATTCACTACTTGCTAAAAATCGAGACGATGATGTTGCTCTCTAGAAGAGGGTCTGTAATAAGATATTTAAAATAACATCGAAGTTAAATTATTAAGCCAATATGAGAGAGTGGTTTTTCATTATAAAAAAAAAAAGTAATACAAACTACCAGCCAGTCCTTAGATGGTGATGGAAAAGTTCTCTACAATCTAGTGCCTCCAAAATAATCAACACGCCAGGCCTCAGATGATGATGAAAAAGTTCTTTACAATCTAGTGCCTCCAGGAAAGTGAAGGTATACTTTTAAGTCATATTCCAAGTATTCCCCCCTTACCAAATTGAGTTTTTGAAGCATAGGGTATTGCTGGTAGTAATGCCAAAATGAATTATATTATTCTTCATGTATAAGCGGATTAAGTATGGTAAAAACAAGTACATGAATTCACAATCACTACATAGTATAAAACAAAGTCTCTTTTTCTGTCCCTATATCCCTATGTACGCTTATATCTTTAAAACTACGCAACGGATTTTGATGCGGTTTTTTTTAATAGATAGAGTGATTCAAGAGGAAGGTTTATATGTATAATAACCATATGTTTTGCTTTGTAATTTCAGATAAATCACTACATAGTATAAAACAAAGTCGCTTTTTCTGTCCCTATATCCCTATGTACGCTTAAATCTTTAAAACTACGCAACGGATTTTGATGAGGTTTTTTTTAATAGATAGAGTGATTCAAGAGGAAGGTTTATATGTATATCCATTAAATAGTGGAGAAATACTGTTATTTTTGAGGTTTGTAAATGAGAAACGTAAATAATTTCATTTTTTCCGCTTATACATTGCAAACGCAGGCTGAACCCTACAAGATTTATCAAAATAATGTACTTATTATTGTACACATTAAAAAGGTCTACAGAAAACACAAAGAGATGAAGGTTTTCAAGGTTAACCCGAAGCAAAGCGAGGGAGGGCCGCTAGTATAACATAAAAGAAAATAAGTAATTTCTATTCCTCTCTTGATTTTAATTATGACTGTACATATTGTAAATAAATTTTAATGTTAATTATTTGGAGTCTTCTCATTTAAATTACCTAGTATGTGTTTTGCTTATTTAGGTTTCAACCTTAGAAAGTCAGCTAGGGGCAAGAACGATTTTTCTCAAAAGGGTAATGGGCTACTTCGAAATAACACAATGCAATGAACGATTATATTCTAAATTTAGTCTCTAAGGGCTCTTTTTATTATTATATTCTTAGTAAATTAAATTATTCTATTAGCCAATCCCAGAGAAACCTTTATGTATTTCAATTTAAACTTTAAATTTTGATCTACTTGTCCCTGCAAAAGGGTTAGGTTGGAATGGGCAGCAATTAGAAGGGAAATTAAAGGATAACATTATTAAATAATTAATCTAACTGAGCCAAGCATATTTCTCTTCAACAGTAACCATGGAGTAACTCGAGCTACAATTTCGGTAAGTTAAAAGATGCTGCATCGTTACATATTTTATTTTTGCGTGTTAGTACCTATAAAATTCAGTATAGCAAATATTATTATTAGTTATTATGAATTAGTATATCAAAAGTACAATATGTAACGATGTAGCATCTTTTAACTTACCGAAATTGTCGCTCGAGTTACTCCATGGTTACAAATATGAAAATAAACAACCAAGTAAAAATAAAAGATAACGTGCGTAAATTTTAAAAAGTACATGAAAATTAAATGATACCATTTTAAATAATAACTCCAGTGACCGTGCAATTATGGAATATTCTAATTGTTTTTGAAAAGGACTCGGAGAGAGCCGAAACATGTCAAACACCCTAATAAAAGTTATTTTTCTGTGTATTTATTATGTTGTTAATTTGCACATTTTAGCATTTAAAAGAAATATATTATTACAAGGTGTTATAAGTAATGGCATTTGAAAATTAAAATATACATAATTTGGATGAATGAAATATTTTCATAAGATAATGTGTTTGCAAGATACGAAAAGTTATGTAAATGGAGCAAATTATTTCCCAATGTAAGACGCCAGAATAAACGATGTTGATTGTACTTTGCATTCATAATACGTCAAATGTCAAGGAAGGATTATGAATGGAGAGAATTATAGAAATGTTTCAGTAAACATAGATGACTGATTAATATACATAGTTGACTAATAGAAAGTAAATATTTATTCTAAAGCAAAATCATGTCCGTCGGTAACTCTGACGTCATATTGACAGTGGCAACACCTGACCAATAGATTGCTCTTTTCCTTTAATATTTTTAACTTCTGAATATTGTACAATTAAAAGTTTTAAATCGTCGAATAGAAAAATGTTCTTTAAGCTACAGCTTGCTTAAATATTGCACGTCAATGTACTGATTATTTATGGTTTTTAAAATAAATTTCAAGAATGAATTTCTTTTAAATCTGTCTCAATAGCGTGCAACACGATTACTAAATATTAACTCGTTTGCATTTAAAACAGTATAAATAGTTAAGCATTTGTTTCCGGCTAATTTAACATAAAAAAAATAAAACTTATCAATAAATAAATAAAATAATACACTAGTGTGCAAAACTTAAGCGACAATCACAAAATGCTAATTTCTGAACACGTGAGTTCTCAAAAGGAAATTCTATAAACAGCAAGTGTAGAAAACAGGTACTACCCTAACAGCACAGTCGATGTGAAGTCTTCTTGACATCACAAATGATTACAATTGTCGCAGTCACTACAATGAACAGAAATGTGATATCTTTCATTCGTCTCATTTTTACTTTCATTTGGTCACTCTACTGAACAGTCACCATGACTGCTGCTTTTTCACGAGTCACCAGGTGACTTTACAATGAAGTCATCTTGTGACTCTCATGTGACTGTCATTTTGACACTCCATTGTAAAGTCATCATGATAGCTGTTCTGTTACGAGTTCCCAAGTGACAGAGAATAAAATCATCTGGTGACTTTTCACAAAGGAGTGCAATAATGACTTCACAATAGAGTGTCGATCACCAAAAAGTCACCATGCGACATCATTGTGATATTATTTGGCGACTCATCACAATGCAATGCTCACAATGACTTCAAAGTTCAGTCTTCAACTCACAGAATCACAAGAGAATCACAAAGGGACTGCATCAGTATATTCATATAGAACTTATATACATGTAATAACTTTGGGCTCACCCAGTAATAAGCAATATTGGGTAGCTCGTGTAATTGTTTTTGTAATTTTGTGTTTTTAACTTTGCTGGGGACTCCGGCTCCTTGGACACTGGGGTTCCTGGTAGATATAGGTTTTCCCCTCGTGGACTATAGTTCCTATGCTGAGAGGTTGGCTGTCCACGAGTGGGAGGTTTCTGTTTCTGTTGTAATGTCACCTGGTGACCCATCACAAAGCGACAGTCACAGAGACTTTTCAGTGTTAACAATCATTTGAGAGTAATAATGAGACAGTGAAATATCCCATATTTTGATTCACCGTAGCGATTGTGACACTTCTAACCATGTGTGACTTCAAGGGGACTTCACATCGACTGGCCCTGCTGTTAGGGTAGTACCTCTTTTCTACACTTGCTCTTTATAGAATTTCCTTTTGAGTTCTCACGTGTTCATAAATTAGCATTTTGTGTTTGTTGCACACCAGTGTATAAATAAAACACAATTTTAATAGATATGTAATTTGACTACACGCTTAAACCACTGAAATTATCAGAACAAAAAATACTTCCTCTAAGTAGCGAAATGTTGGCGATTCAATCGTCTATTAACGTCTGTCATACGGGTAATACGAAAGTATCGCTTTTAATAATTTAAAAAATATCATTTGAATATATTATTGATATTTTTCAAACAAAAATATTTTTCCGTATTTAGTGAGTATTCAAAAAATACATATATTAAATGTAAAAAATCTATTGAAATTTCCAATTAAAATAAACATAGTTTTCAACTAGGCTCTATAACCCGGGAAGCCTGCTTTGGACATTGGAAACACCAATATTACAGCTGCTCTAATGTATAATGCGATAATAAAATAAAAAATTTGCTCAAACGATATTTAAAAAAATAAATTTCAAACTGTATTTAAAATTAAAAATACAAAAAATGCTATTAAATTATGGTGACAATTCAGGAAGATATAGGCGATATAATAAGCTACGATTCAGTTTTTCCTAAAAATTGCTGAGGGTTGGGGAATTTTCTACAAAGTGGCCTGTTCATCATACATCACATGACCATTAAACATAATTACATAAAAGTTATTAATGCTCTAAATACACATACATACTTATAACAGAAGAAAATTACATCATATATATTGTGTTAAATATCATTTCGTATATATTACAATGCGTTTAATTCGTAAATATTGTATTTGCGTATTGTTATTTTTTTTAGTGTAGATAGTTCTACGCATCCCGATGTGTAGGGACAAAAAATTCCCTTGAGTTGCAAAATTGTTTGTTTAGATGTGTGTTTTCAGACCTAACGATGTGATAAAATTCGAAGCTAGTGCATAGTGAAACTATTCGTTGGGGGCCACCGTAGTAATACTTACCCATCATGGATATGCATAATATAAAATATGAAAATAAAACATGTGTAAACTACTTATAAAATGCATTGCAATTCCAATAAAATCGTGGCTTGATGACGCCATAAACTTTAAATGCTCTATTACTGATTTGAAACAACATTATAACTCCAAAATTAATAATAATATTAACTAACAGTTTACTGCGTCAGATTAAGCGTCTCATTTCCAATTAAAATATATCTTTGAATTGAAATTTGGATGAAATACCGGGTCGTGAAAAATCGAAGAGTGTGTAAAAAAAAGATAAGAAATATATCGGCAACTAATTATCCAATTCACTTCATTCTTTATTCAAAATGTGTTTTTTTATTGTCTTTTATATTTACTCTTTAAAATAAACAATTTCGAAAATTTGTATATACCTTTCATCAGAACGAATATTTCGAAACTCCGAAAATAATAGTTCCGGATAATCGAGGTTACTGAAATTCAATAAGCTTGTTCAATAAGCCATTATTACATAATAAGTACATACCAAATTTCAAGTCTCTGTCTCAATTTGTTCGTGAGACAGAGTGTTTACAAACACAGAGACACACAGACGGCAATTTTTTTTTTCTAAAAATATGTTTTCTGAATCTCTAGTGTCTAAAACGTGTAAATCCGTCAAAAAGATTTTTTTTTAAACGAGTACAAGATTTACCCTTAACTACGTATGATGGGTAAGTAATCAACAACATTAAAGCAGCAAAATAATATTTTTGTATGTTCTTAAAACCCTGTTATTACAGTTCATTGTGAAATCATTCATAAGTAATTTTGATCCGTTTGAAGCTCCAGTGTTTTTAATAATTTGTAAACAATTTTGTTTTGTTCTGTTTTTTGATTCTGTGAAATATTCTAATTATTGCGCAGTTTTATTTCATTTGAAAGATGAGTGATTTTTTTTTTCTTTTCGTGGAAAATTATTGTTTATCTTGGATATTTTCGAAGGAATTTCAAATGAGTTCTTTTTATTCTTTTATTTTGTAATTGTTGTTTATCAGAATTCGTAACGTTCTATTTATTATTAGAATCAATAACAAGATATAATCATGTACATAAATGCATCTGCTTAATGTAGAAAAGATAAAAACATACAAATACATATTTTTATTAACGTTAAAAATGGTTTGTTTAATAATTAACAGAATAAATTATATTATTTTTTAGTATACACATATATTTTAGGCATTATATTAAAATTTGTTTAGATATTAATTTTACAGAGAGTTTAAAATCAATAATAAAATTTAATCTTGTACAAAAAACCCCATTGTACAAGATACTGTACTAATACACTATATGGTCAAAAATCACCGGGAACTTTCAATTTTAGATGTTTTGTCGAATATCTAGAGAAATATTTGACGAATTCTCCTAGAACTTCAGGAATAGAAATAACATGTTTAACATAGTATGAGAAAGTTTAATCACGAAGGTTATTAGGGGACCAAAAATAAATTGAATAAGAGAAATAATACTATTCATTGTCCACCTTACCAATTTTTATTCAGAAATTATATTTAAAAAATGGTAAAAAAGTCCTCACTAAAAACTTCCCCCATTTAAAAAATGTAAAAACAGTTTCCAATAAAAGATCTTTACCACTCCACAAAGGCGCTTTCGCCCCAGCTATGGCATCGTCAGTTGTGATCTTCAACTCTCTGCCTCTCCGTTATATATATGACTGCTGGTTGAAGAGCTCCCCCTATCGGCATTCCATACTCTCTCTCTCTCTCTCTCTCTCTAACATTTTTTTTCAAGCGGCAATCAAGTAATGAAAGAACCATGTCATTGCATGCTTCTTTGGTCGCATTAATTTCTATTGATTCTCTTATTAAAGCTTTAATAAGAGAATCAATAGAAATAAATGCGACCAAAGAAGCATGCAATGACATGGTTCATTCATTACAGAGAGTTGAAGGCCACAACTGATGATGCCCTAGCTGGGGCGAAAGCGCTTTTGTGGAGTGGTAAAGATTTTTTATTGGAAACTGTTTTTACATTTTTTAAATGGGGGACGTTTTTAGTGAGGAATTTTTAAAATAATGTCTGAATAAAAACTGGTAAGGTGGACAATGAATAGTAAATTTACAGACATTAACAAATGAACACATGTTTTTAAAGAGAAATAATATTTCCGATCATTTCGTAAAATAAATTTGGCAAAATTACTAGTAGCTGTAGTACATGACTGTGTTTGTCTTGTACAGCAGTTGTGTTTAATTGAGTATAGCATTCAGAATAACATGTATATTCATGAAGACATAAAGGTTTGTTTAAATAAATTAGAGACATTTCCCTATGTATTTTGTTTGTACCATATAGGGTTTACAACCAAATTTAACACCCTTTCCAGGAAACTTGGTAAATTACAGTAGAAACAATATATTACAATTACAAAATAAATACATTAACTAGCATTAAGTGAGCATTTGTATGAAATAATTTTTAACTGCGCATGTGGTAACGATATTTTTTTCCGCGTAATTTAGTAGTCAACTATATAGGATGACCCGTATTAAATAATCAGTCGAATATCGTACAAATTCAGAAAAATATCTGCGATATTGTGAGATGATTTAAATTGATACCTAAAGGTATCTGGATAATAAGGGATTTTCCACAAATTGTCATTTTTAATTAACTGATTTACAGCAATGGTTTAGCATTTAACATATGTCCAAGCGTGCTTATGTCGAACGAATGCTTTTACTTTGATCCTTCTTTTTTTGTTGGAATTACCCATTCAGAAGATTCTTTCTAGAAGAACTAAAACAGCAATAAAAATTGAAATAAAAAAATGAAAAATGGAAATTTGTGGTGAACTTTTATCACCCAGCTACTTTCAGAAAGCAAATGAAATTTAGTTCTCTGTGTCACTGATATCTTTCTGAATTTTCACGATATTCAACGCTTTTTTTTTTATTTACTTTGGACAATTTACTTCAAAATTATGCGAATAACATTTTGTAATTTTTAGCGCACGTGCAATTAACATTTTTTTCATACAAATGATTATATTTCATCAAATATTTAATCTATTTATATAATTGTAATATGTTGTTTCTACCTTAATTTGTCAAGTTACCTTAAAGTAGCGATCAATTTGGTTAAAAACCCTGCATGCTATAAACAAAAACTTTAGAAAATTATTAAATTTAATAGGAAAACTTTATATATTATAAGTGCTATTATTACTCAAATTTACACAAAATAGGGGGTTCTAACCCCTGCTCGCTAACGCTCGCCAACCCCCGTGAATTGCCCCGCAATTCGCATTGTGAATGCTACGCGGTCCCCGAATGTAACTAATGTAAAAAATAGCTTTTAAAAACTTCGTGGAAAAAAGCAATTAAAAATGCATTTAGTTGATGCTATCAATGGGTATAAATATTTTTAACATTATAAAATTTACAAATTTTTGAAATTTAAATAATTAATTGAAAAAATTACCTTGGAAACGCAATTAATTTAAAACTTTGTTCATTGAGCCTATAATATTGTACAACATGTCTTAAATTCATTTTGAAAAACTCTTAGAAAAACTGTACATGATAGCAAGATAGTTCAATATAAATCAACTATCATCCTCTAAATTTCGTTCGACGTGAAAAATAGAATATCTCTCAGACGCCTGGCAAGTTTAGAAAACGTAAACAACACGTTTTCTGCTGTATTTAATAGAGACTCTTGATCAAAAAGCTGTTTTTCTGAATGCATCATGTTACCGTAAAACGAACCAATGACCATTGTTATTCATACATCAGCCGAAAGTTAGTGCTGTATTTAAAAAGAGCTCCTGCTCTGAATGTGGATTTTTTTAATTAAAGCTAAAGGTTAGAGAATATGATGCCATGTTGACAAAATCGTATACTAAAATATTTTAATTTTATATAAACTCTGAAGATCATGACATCATTGGGAGTTCCTTTCAAACCGTTGCTATGCATTGCCTGGCTGTTGTTACGCTTTTCCTGCAGGTAACTCCTTCACATAATGGAAAACCTACCCAGAAATCTGTTGTTTGTTTGAAACAATTCTACCGTGTGCTACTGTGCTACCATGCCTTCCTGAGTTTCATTAAATATTTATTATAATTAATTGTAAATTATATAAGTTTCAGAAATATTTTATTTTGTACATACCAAGGATCTTTAAATAAATAGCCAGAATTCAGTCTATTTGGCTGCAGTATATGCGTCAGTAAATATGACATCATCACTGAAAAAGTTATAGTAAAATATATTCATGGATGAAAATACACCTTTCGTTTTTCGAGTGACATCATTTTCTTCATAGGAAACATTTCGCTTTACATATTACTTACTATGATAGATTATTTATTGTTATTCTTTTTACACGGATTACTTAATAATATTTCTTAATAAATAATATGTATTCTGCTCTTCTCCGATTAGTGCGTAATTAAACGGATTCATTTTAATATGCTTACATTTCATGAAGACCATTGAATCGTTTCTTTTAAATATGACGCATGTTTCACCGAGGAAATAACGCTTCTCATTGGTGGAATGTAATAAAGCAAATTAATTTTATGCTACTATGATTGTTCCCATACGGCAAGCTACAAATTCAGCCTAATTTTCGCACTACGTAAGAGGCATATATATAGATGTTATATTTCACCCACATAGTCACGTGCTGCAGCTAAAGGTCATTTCACGCATTCATTTTATAGGGACATTATATTTTTATTCAATTTGTTGTTGATCCCCTAAAAGACTTTGTGATCAAACTTTTGCCAAAAAATATGACGTTAAACATGTTCTTTTCATTCCTGAAGCTAAAAAGGAACTTGTAAAGTATTTATATGTATATTCTACAAAACGCCTATAAACGATAGTGTGTGGTGACGTTCGGTCATATAACATATATATGAGTGTAAAGTAATGTTCGGGTACATTCAAATGTCTGTTTAGCAAAGAAAACTAGTAAAACGACTATGCGAAATCATGCGAGTTTAACTGCAGTGCCTGTAAACTAGTTGGGAAATTTTGAAATTATACTTCATATTTTTCATAATATTTATGTTTAAAATTTAACAAAAAACATATTATTCTCTTGTTAGTATTTATTTTAAAAATTATATCTCAATTTGTTAAATTATTAATGCATTAAACATTCTGAAATCTATTACAATACTTAACTTAGTAAGAAACAACCCTTTACTTAAAACAGACGAAAAAAAAAAGTGCTAACATTATTTGATTAAAAATGCAAGTACTAGTTTTCACTCTATTTATGTTTAAAATTTCTCAGGAACCATTTTTTCTATTGTTGGTACTTACATAAATGCCAAATCTATTCCACATATTCCACAAAATTTTATTAGCATTGGAATTATTCTCCGTGAAGTGTATGTGATTACTCGAAACAGAACTGCTATCATGCACGACACGTCTGTTTACGCTTCATATGAAACCTTTATATGTATATGGTTTATTCAGAGTTGGCGACTGTCAGATAAAATGGTTGATTTAACGCTTTTCGTACATCCACTTTGTTAGCTTTCTATAACTGATTTCATTCAACATTTAATGTGATTTAGATGACTGTGTTAAGAGGTAGGCATCCCGTATTTTGTTGAGGATTTGCATTTACTAATTTATGTATTGGTAAAGATTTACTCTGGAGTTAATATTGTATAATAAATTAATACAAATTGAATAGATTTTGAAAAGTTCAGTAAATATGTAATGGAATAAGTAGGTTAATATGAAAAACAAATTTAACATTTAGTGCAATTTAGATGACCGTGTTAAGAAGTAAGCATTGTTACGGTTGGTTTCAACAATTTTTTTTTTTTTTAATCTACATTAATTATTTAAATCACTTTCTCAACATTTATTTAAAGGCACTCTTTTTTTCTGTTTCTAATAAAAATTTAAATAAATAAAAGTAATTGTAATAATTATAATAAAATCAGTTTTTATTTTTTCTTCTTTCTTTTTCTTTTTGCAAAGTAATTTCAACGTTTATAGTCTAACGTAGCTTCCTGTTTTTCAAATACGAAAAGCAGACAGCAAGGGAGGGATGTTTTGTCAGTAGACTGCACAGGTGGAAAATTTGGAGTCATCTAGTCTGACTTTGATATAAGAATGACCGACCGCCCTGTATAAGAATTACGTTATCTTATGAGTGTACTATACACGCAATTAGGCTTTGTAAGTTTACGTCAGGCTTCAATTGGCTCTGCTATCAGGCGGATAGCTGGCGCCCATGTAAACAGAGGCTAACAGGACCCCCTTCAGCACACGCCATGGGGGTGATGCATGGTTTCCTTCCCCCATGAAGCGGCCGGCAGAGTGGAGCGGCAAGCTGTAGTCTTCACGATGAGTCCATTTTTCCTTTTGTTTCCATTCCCGTACCCCTGGCAGAGTGGATCGGTCCCGTTTTTCAAGCAGCGCGGGAGAATGAATGTTTACGACACTTGTTGCTTGGCCAAGAGACCTGTCGTTTGACTCGTAAAAAAAAAAAATTCGACTTATTACGGGGCTCGAAGATTGGCCTGTGGGCTGGATCGCGAAGTTGGTGAAGGCGGACAGGTTTCTGGAAGATTTTTTTTTTTGAGAGTGGGGCATTGATGGCCCTACATTAACCATCCTAAATCATGATGTTATGATGAAAAGAGGCTATAAGGGCATTTTCGAATTGCGGATCTATAACTGTTAACGAGAAATTAAGAAGAAGATATGTGTAGCCTATTTTTTTTTTGGCGTAGTGGCGCTCCAAGATTATGACTTCTTAACCATCAGAAGTGATCATAGATATTGAACTAAACCGGTCGTTAGGAGTCGTAGTGTTCTGAGTTACGGTGATGGCTATCTTCGAATAAAACACATGCTTGAGGAAGGTGAAATTACTGACTCCGACGGTGAAGTTCTGGACCGTAGAACGATTTTCCCCTCCGGACTAGATGATGGACCTAGTAGTTGATGGCAAGTGATGCAGTGAGATGAGAGGATTGATGAATGTTAGCTTGAAACCACGTCTGAATTTTTCCCCAGCCTGAATACTCCAGCTTAAGTGCTTCATCAGATTTTGAAAAAGGAGGAAATGCTCCTAAGTGCCCATTGACTAAAATTGTAGAACTCTCTACCTGTTGTAAGTACTATTTGCATAGTTTTTCTTTTTATTTATTTGTACCTCTTTAAAAAAAAAAAAAAAAAAAAAAAATATGTTTGCTATACCAGAGTTTAAAAGTGAAATGAATATCTTTGGATAATTTCAACAAGAATAAACATTATGAACAGAAATAGTCTGTAGGTTAATATATAATGTTTGTATGTTTGAACGACCATTAAATGGTAATATGATGGTAATTTTAAAAATATGATGTGTAATTTAAAAGTAACCAGTGAGTGGTTTCAACTTAAAAGATCAGCTGTTATATTGTTTTATTAAGATTATTTTTGATAACTTAGTTGCTTCATTATTTTAAATGTTCAAATAAATTGTGTTTTTTTTTTGTTTATTATCAAAGTTGGTATGTTTTTCTTTGTATAAATCTCTAAATAATTAATTTTTTATATTCACAGTAGACCTATAAGAATGGCCTAACCTTTCTGTGATTAATTAAAAAAAAAAAAAAAAGGGAGAGAAAATTTAACTTTATTAAATTAGGACTTTAAAATTTCTTAAGTTTAAATTCATAACTGACTGTTTTAATGAACATAAATTGAAGTTCACTCAATGTTATACAATCGTATTTTTGATCTTGATTTAAGGATGGATAGATTAATAAGTGAAACAGTAATATTAAATTTAATTTCATAAAATGTTAAATTAAGCTTTAACTCTCCTCTTTCAGAAACATTGTTTTTCTAAAATATACACCAAAATTGTTTTATTTTAAAAAGTAAAAAAAAAAAAAAAAAAAAAAAAAAAATATCCAGTCATTATACACCACTATACGATTCTTGGTTAACCGATCGGATCTTGTTCAGAATCTCTATGGTTGTTCTAAAATTTTAGCACATCATCATATCCCTATTCTATTAACGGATTTAACTCTTTCCCCTTTTGGTCCTCATATTGGAGGAATTTCAGGTTGCCTGCATTTTTCCAAATTATATGATGATTACACTTTTGTTAATTTAATGTGTATGGAGATTTGAGCTTGATCGGGTTGGAGTGGAGTTGGGTGTTCTTTATGCAATCCAGTATGCTACTTGATTTAGAAATCTGTTGCCCCTTACTACATTTAATATTGTCTTAAAATGATGAGTTCAAAATTATCATTGTTGTATTAACCTATTCGGATTCTTAAGTTTTGATATTTTGATTAGTTTAATATAATTTGCTACCTTTTCCATGGCAACAGATTTCAGTGGAGCTAATCAGGGTATACTTATTTTTTTCTAAATATTTATTTGTCAAGTGAAGATTGAGTAATAAATGAGCTTTTTAAGTTTAAGTAAGTTGTGTTTTAGAAAGAACCCCAAAACACCACAACAAATGGAGCCGTAACAATTCGGTCTCTGGGTTATTGATTTTTTTTTACTTGTATGTATTTATGTATCAAAGAGCAACTGGGTGTTTTTGCAATTAAAATTTTATTTATATGTTCAAGTGTAAAAAGAGGTCTAGGCTCTCTCTCTGTGCTAGTAAGCTACAATTCCCAGTCAAAATTATGCCTTGTGAGCATAACCTTTTCTTATTTACAAAAAGCATAGTCCTGTACTTAAGTTTTATGTATTTATAAGGTTTTCCTTTCCCCTCTCTTTTTCTCATTTTTAAGTTGTCCCCCCCCCCCCTTTTTTCATTTTCTTTTTGGTTTGTTTGTCATTTTCTAACTCTAACTATGGCTGATAAGCACTCGGAAGCAATTGCCACTATTCAGCGAAAAAATGCTTTAGTGGATAATTTGTCAAACATTCCCCCATTCAATGGAGAGGCCAGCTCAGTCTGCTTCTCAGATTTTTCTGAGAAATTTGAGAGTTTTGCCAAATTATTCGACTGGAATGAGGAGGAGAAAAAATTCGTTTTGTTAGCTAGATTATCAGGAGCTGCTTCTAGGCGAATAAAAATTCACAAAGCAAAAACATCTGATGAGCTATTAAAAATCTTAAAAGAGAGTTATACTTCACAGGCCACACCAGATGTTGCCCTCAGTCATTTTTTAAATTTTAAACAGCCACCCAATATGAGTGTTCAGGAGTTTTATGACAAGGCATATGATATGTCATTAAGAGCCCTTGTAATTGAAGGTATCCAGGGTGAAGTAGTCGATAAAAGCCGAACGGCTCTACTACACTCCATGCTGTTGAGCAATCTTACACCAGAAGTGCGAAAGGGGGTAATTGCGAGAAATCCACAATCCCCAGAAGAGGTCCTCAAAATTGCGCTTCTTGAGGAAAAGGCTTATAGGAGCATTAACCCTTTCTACAACCACCGCGAGGAAATTCTCAACCCTAATTTGACCCAAAACCTACCCTGTGCTGCAGTTTTTCAGCAAGATAGCTCACAAAAGAAGGAGATAGACCAACTAAAATCTCAAATTGATGTTTTAGCAGCTAAGATAGACAGTTTAGTTGATCTTAGGGCTAGGGATGTACAGGAGAAAAACCAAGAGGTAAGACCCGTAACCTGCTATAGGTGCTCCGTACAAGGCCACTATGCCAGAGATTGTCCACTAAATTTTGTCGACTATAATTTTAGAAGGGGAGGTGGTCAAAATTTCAGGAGCCGTGGGCAAAATTATAGAAACAGAGGTGAAAATCCTAGAGGGAACCACAATCAGCGAGGCGGATATAGGGGAAAAAGAGGTGGTTATTACCAAAACAATAGGAGCACAGCTGCGAACAGAAATGAAGAGCAGGCGGTAAATAACACCCCAGTAGCTAACAATGAAAGTGAGGCTTTAAACTATTAGTGGCCGGATCAGATGTGGTCAAGTCGATCCCCAACAGGCCCCTGGACCCCCCAACTGTGTATAGTATGTTTCAGCCCCAATCATATACATTACCAACTGCAAGAATTTACATAAATAAAGTTTGCCTAAATGCATTATGTGACACGGGTTCTGCAATTAATCTCCTGAGTGGTACTGATTGTAACTGTTTAGAGAATTTTGAAATGGAGAATTGCAATATCCCCATTATGACTGTCACCGGTGAGAAAGTTCACCTAAATAAGAAAGTATTTTTAAAATTTGTTTTTGATAATGTTCAATGTCAAGCTGAATTCTATGTAGTGGAAGGTAAATTAGCAGAGGAATTTAATATGATTTTGGGAATGCCATTTTTGAAAGAGTACCGGGCAAGTATAAATTCTGATACAAATGCTGTCGCTCTTAAAGGGCCAGTTTCAGGCCAATGTAAACACAGCGTAGAAACCCCAAGTAATACTTCAGGGTGTAATACTTGTCTTGCTACTAATTCTGTAAATATTTCTAACTCTGTATATAGTGTAAATTCTAATAATAATTGTATAAATAATGATTGTGTTAAAAATAATTCTGTAAATATAAAATGTGTCAACAAAGTAGGGGAGAATTCAAAAAGTAGTAATGCCAATAGCCCTCCTGAAAATTGTGCATGTGAGAAAGTTCATGACTCAGTTAATATTGAAAATGGGAATCATAGTAGTGAAAATATGGTAGTTCAGGACCCGCAGTTGAGTAATATGGGAAAAGATGTTGAGATAGTCATTCAAACTGAGTCAGATAAGGAAGTTGAAAGTGTTGCGCAGAACTTTTGCATGCAAACAACATCAGGCGGTAGCTCTGAGGGTAATAACACTGAAAATTTTTCAAGTATTCAAAGTGTCGACAACATTCTTTCAGCAGCGAGTCAGGTAACTCAGGGTAATTTAGCTGAAGAGACTACTGAAATTTGTAATATTGATGAAAGTGAAGATTTGGTAAGTATAGAGGATAAGGTACCTGAAGTCGAGGAGGAGAGCAATGAAGATAGCAGTAGTGATAAAACCAATAAAAATAAAAATATAAGTTTCGCTGTGTTATGTAGCAAAATTTCAATTCCCCCGCAGTCAAAAATGTTAGCCCAGGTTAAAAGTTATAAGGAAAATTTTATTAAGGAAAATGATATTGTTATGTTAGAACCTTTGGCGAAAAATTTAAATCAAGGTCTCCTTACCTCCAGAGCCATTTGCACTAAAGAACATGGCCTATATATCTCATTTGCAAATTTTTCAGACAATAGTATTCATTTAAATAAAGGAACCTTTGTTGCCAAAATTCAAAAATGTGTAGACCAGTCAAATATACCCGTAACTGATAATAAATTAACCTATAATATAAATTTGGCCCCTCCAATTGGTGACTTTGATCACGCTGATCTCACTTGGAGCTCTGAAATTAATTTAGATCATTTAGAACCCCCATTAAAACTTAAAATGCAAAATTTTCTAGACAAAAACAAAGATGTATTTGCAGCATCGGTCTTAGATTTACCCGGCTGTGATACAATCCCGCATGAAATTAACTTAACTTCAAATAAACCAGTTAAAGGCAAAGCTTATAGAGTCCCCTACAAATTACGTCAAGAAATGGAAGACCAACTTAATACTTTGTTACAGGCGGACATAATTTCCCCTTCCATGTCTAAATTTGCTTCTCCGGTTATTCTGGTTCGGAAATCAGACGGTTCCTATCGACTTGCTGTTGACTACAGAAGATTAAATAAAAATCTTGTTAAAGATGCTTACCCAATACCTAACATTACCGACTCTGTTGATGCTTTAAGTGGGGCTAAATTTTTTTCAACGCTAGATTTAACTAGTGGGTTTTTTCAACAGGTTATTCGCCCAGAGGATAGGCATAAAACTGCTATAATCACCCACAAAGGACTTTTTGAGTGGACCCGTAACTGTTTTGGGCTCTCAAATTCAGGTAACAGTTTCCAAAGACTTATGAATGCTATTTTCGGTGATTTAGGCAATCTTGGAATTCTTGTTTATATCGACGACATTGTAATTGCCTCCAGTGATGTTAATTCTCATTTTGAGAAGCTTAGCATGGTCTTTGAAAGGTTAAGACTGCATAAACTTAAACTTAAGCCCAGTAAATGCACTTTCCTTTCGAATAAAATACAATATCTAGGTTTTGAGATTTGTAGTGGCCAAGTATCACCTATCAATAAAAATATTGCCGTAATAGAAAATTTTAAACCTCCAACTACCCGAAAGGCTGTTAGGTCATTTATTGGAACTCTATCTTTCTATAGGAGATTTATACCAGATTTTACTAAGAGAGCTAAAAATCTAATCAACTTAACGAAAGAGACAGGAAAATTTTCGTGGAATGAAGATGCACAGAAAGAATTTGAAGACCTTAAAATGGCTCTTATTTCAAAACCATGTCTTGCACTCCCTGATTTTGAGAAAGAATTCCATTTATATACTGATGCCAGTGGCGAAGCATTAGGGGCAGTGTTATCACAATTAGATGAAAATAACATGCTCCATCCTGTTGCCTTTGCCAGCAGAAAATTGAAAGATGCTGAGACCCGCTACTCCACCACTGAAAGGGAATTACTAGCTTTAGTTTGGGCTACTGCCCACTTCAAATGTTACATTGCTAATACCCATTTTTTCATCTATACAGACCATGCGCCTCTAACATTTATGTTAAAAATTCACGACCCTACATCTCGCATGGCTAAATGGATCTGCACTCTCTCAGACTTTAATTTTACAATCAAGTTTGTTAAAGGTAAGTGTAACAGTGTCGCAGATTTCCTTTCGAGGTATGTCAACAATGATAACTCCAATGATACTGTTAATTGTAATTTTTGTATACAAGTCGAAAAGGAAGTTACTTTTATGCCTCATTCTAATCTACTTGAAAAAATTGGTGAATTACAAAAATCAGACAAGAAATGCTGCGAGATTGCAAGAAAACTAGACCAAGGTGTAGAAATTGCTCCTAAATACATGAAATTTTTTTTTAGAGATGACATTTTAGTTTGTGAGGATACAAGGGAGTCAGCTATTTTGAATAAATCTGTAAAGTTAGTCGTGCCAAAAGAATTGGTTACTCAAGTTTTTGCACTAACACATGAGTCCCTAGCGGCTTGTCATCAAGCCTTTCAAAAGACCATTGATCGCATTCGTGAGCACTTCTATTGGCCAGGAATGTCGTCAGATGTCAAGCATCTAGTGGAGTCATGTATTAGTTGCCAGCAGAAGAGAGCTTATAGAGCGAACCAGCTCGCCCCTCTGCAACGTATGCCGACCCCCCAGTTTCCCATGAACAAGGTTCATTTGGATCTCATTGGACCCTTACCGCAAACTTTTTCGGGAAATAAGTATATTGTCGCATATATAGATTCATTTACTAAGTGGCCAGAAGCATATGCGGTTAGTTCAACCACTTCAGATGTCATTGCGGACACTTTAGCTGATTTCATATCACGCTACGGTGCGCCCTGTTTTATTACGACGGACAACGCGAAGAATCTAATTTCAGATGCGATAGAGCACGTATATAAAATGTTTGGTATTAATCATATTAAGACCTCATCTTATCACCCGGCTGGCAACTCGCAAGTGGAGAGACAGAATCGTACTCTTAAAAATGCACTTTGTCACATAGTCAACCAAAATCAATCTGACTGGGACACTAAACTCAAATTTGCACTACTAGCTATGCGTTCAGCTGTCCACTCTTCAACTAAACTTAGCCCAGCTGCAGTTATGTATGGCAGAAATATGAATCTACCATATAATCTCTTTTCTCAACCACCTTCTTTTAATTATAATGATGCACCCTCTTTTTGCGAACTCTTAATCCCAGCTCTTCAAAAAGTATACACTGAAGTACATAGTAATTTAATTAAAGTTTCTGAGCAGCAGGAAAAATACCGTGAAAAGACAGCTGTTGATAAAAATTTTAAAATAGGAGATCTTGTGTGGTTATTTACACCCACAGTCGCCCCTGGTAATACAAAAAAATTAAGCAAGCAAAATAATGGTCCTTTTACTATAATTGAGAAGCTAAATGAGGTTAATTTTAAAATAGCGCTAGTTGCTAATCCCAAAAATTGTCAGGTTGTCCATGTTGACAGGTTGTCTTCTTTCAAAGACAGACTCCCCATCTGGTCCAGTAAACCAAAACAAACAATTGGCCTGGGATCGACTGAAAACGTGACCATCGATTCACCACACCAACCGCGCGATTCTCCTCCTGTACGCAGGTGTAAGCGTAACCGATTCATTCCCTGGGCACCATATGATAGTAACCGCGCACCAGCAGTAGTGAACGTCAACAATAACGACACTCCGGTAGCGCCGGAAGTGGAGGAAACAGACAGCGACGCGACTGAAATCATAAATCCCTCTCCCCCACCTCCCATTTCTCCGGAGATTGCAGCGGCAGAGAATAACGAGATGTGCGTAAATAAAAATTTAGCAACGGCAGAAGGCAGGGAAATGCGCGTAGGTAAAAATTCAGCCACGGCAGAAAGCAGTTCAACTGCTGAGCACAGCGATTCGCGCAGGTCTCGTTCATCGATTCGTCTAGCTGCTAAATCGAATAGAAGTAGTCGTTCAATATCGATTTCTAGAACCGACTATTCGCTACGGGATAGAAGAGACCGTCCGAGTTATAAATACTAACTACCTTTTTTCGTTATTCAAGCATTTTTATTCAATTTTACCTTGTTTATTTGTATTTATTTATAGTTTAGTTAATGTGTATGTATATTTAATTATTTTTTTTTTGACATTTTTAAAACGGAACTTAGTTTTTCTAGCGTATTAAAGGTTTGTTTTGGTTGTGTGTTGATACTCTCATGTAGGCATTTTTAACCCTTTTTATGCCTATACTTAAGGTTTTTGTCTGTTTTATGGTAGATTATGTGGTATATACCCGTCCGCACCCCGTTTTCGTAGATTTTGGGTATATTCTTGCAAAAAAAAAAAAAAAAAGAAACGAATGTAATTTTTGTTACTTTAAAATTTTTTTAGGATGTTGTGTTTTGTATGCCCTTTTGCCGAGGTAGATCTGTTTAGTTCAGTTTTTTTTAATGCATCAGTGTTTTGTATATAACTTTTTAAGTATGTGTTTACTTTAATTTCTACATTTTAACTAGATAGATTTATTATTTACTATACAGTTTGTGGTTTTATTTGAGCTTAAACTTTAAGGAGTGTGGGCCCTTTTTCTTTTTCTAGTACGGTCTACTAGTGCTAAAATTAACTATTTTATTTATTCTACTTCCTATTTTTGTGGAATGTGTGTTTTCCTTCCTGGTGATATATGTCACCACCACTGTTTTTTATTTTATTTTGTGGAATGTTTTCCCTGTTGTGCCCAAAAGCCCGAAACTGCTTTTGCTATAAGTAGCACAGAGGCAGAGATACTCTTTCCCATGCACATTACTTGTAAGTGCATTTGTAAAATCTACACAGTTACACGGTTCTAAGAATTTTCTTCAAATACAAACATAACTTCACGAACAAATGTATACGTGATTCTATAACATGGTCTATAATTACCAAATTGTGTGTCTTGCTCTTAATTTTCTATATGTATACCGGAGCTCGGCATTGCGCGCAGTAGCGTCGACACGACGGGAGCCGGTGACTGACGAATCTCCACCTCAACGTGGTGAGCGGGTGTTAGCGTGGTGGCGGAGTAGCCAACTTCGCTGGGTGGTGAGTCGGCTAGCGGCTCACAGAACCTGGGTTGTTCCCCCTTTGGGCCGGTTCTCGGCTGCAGGGGATCAGGTCTTCGGGCGGCAAAAAACCACCACATAGGCTGAATTCTCGCACCTAGTTGGTTGACTGTGTGTTGCCGACTTGGATGGTGATGTGAGAGCAAAGGCTAGCGAACGGAGATAGGACAGTCACCACCATTGTCTAGGGCAAGAAGGAGGAGAAGTCGGACTCTGTATGACAAGGGAACGCAGGAGGTTCCGTAGTGACGCTTGTCAGTGCGCGAGGCGGCATGCAGCATCCCTCGGTACTGTGCAGGCGGCGGAACGTAGGCGAAAGGTGGAGTGGGCTCGTACGAGTCATAAACATCACGACACCCCATGTACCCCCTGTGTGTGGCACATAGGTGGCGGGTTAGAAGAGACTCGCCAGTCGAGTCTGTAGGCCCTTCGAACCCATACACCCACTGTGTCTCTCCTCGTAGCTGGAGTAGTTGTGTGCCGCCCTCAGGGTCGAGCAGGAGAGAGAACGACGTTCGGTCCGTTCGTACCAAGAGCGTGGGCGGTCGTCGAGGTGCCGAGGACCAACATGACCCAAGCGCCTTCTCTGGGAGGACTCAGAACCAATTCTCGAAACTGCCCGACTGCGAGGAACCGGGCCGGTGGCTCGTCTTAGGACGACGACAGAACCTCCCTTCGAACCTGGGGCCGAAACCAGTCCAGCGCGTCTATGCGTAGTCAGAGCTTTCTGCGCCTGACAAGGTTGGGACTAGCAGACCTCTTCTAACAATACCTTCTCGTTACTAACCTCCAACCGGGTCCGTCTCTTTGGCGCACTTGAGAGGATTTTCCACGTCTCTCAGAGTCCGGTAGTGGTCCTTCCATTCTTCCGTTTTTTAGTGCATTATATGTGCGTGATCTCCAGGAGTACCGGGTCGCTTGGATCTCGATGCCTCGCGGGTGCTCCATGGAGGGACAGCCCAGCCAGACGTGTCTATGCGTTGAGACCAGTTTTCTTCGAGGTCTCGGGTTGGCGAGAAGAACCTCCCGCTCTTTGTAGTGATATTATATGTGCATGACCCGCAGAATGGTTCGCCATTCGGCGGTGACAACCCAGCCAGGCGTGTCTATGCGCTAGGGACCGAGTTTCTTCGAGGTTCCGGGTTGGCGAGAAGCACCTCCTGCTAGCCGCTCCAAATGAACTAGTCGTTTCCTCCTTCCCTAGGACTCGATATTCGGAAGGGGCGGTACAGCAATGGGAAGTGGGAGTGTTCACCATTAGGCTGAGGACCCGTTTTCCCTTATGGGATTTCGGCTACGAGGCTGGGGTTCACTCTCGCTATCCGCCCAAGTGAAAAGAGTGGGCCTTAGAGGGAAGGCTCCACTAATGTTGCTTCGACCTAAATGTCATCAATCTCACTTGGGAAAGAGAGCATGAAGTGCAGGTAGGCGTACGCCCCCGCTTCGCTCTCCGGCCGAAGAGCACCACCTAGGGGGTCCCCGGGTAAACCGGATCCTCCATGGTCGTGAACTCGTATGGGTTCTTCAAGAGCCTGGAATCGGCGTATGATGCGCGGCTGCCTTCGGCAGTCGCGGCCTCTGTCATATGTATAACCTTCTATTACAGTATGTATATATTTTTATTTTTATGTCGCCAGTTGCTCTTGTGTATTTTTGTATAATAGAATTAATATGTGTTTTACAAATTTCATTGACATTTACAGTGTTGTAACTATGATATTACTAGTACTTATTTACATTAATAGATAGTGTTGTAATATACTGTGATGCCAATTATTGAAGTTATGTATATAAGCAGTATAGTGACAATTAATCAGTGGGCACTTCTCTTCTTTTTCGGCTAATTTTTTTTTTTTTTTCAAAATTCAATTTATGTATTATTTACAGTTCTGTTGCCAGAAGTCTCAGGAAGGATGCAGTTATGCGTAGGAATGACAGTAGTAGGGAAGTGAGGTTTCACAATCAGGTGGAACATGTGTTCTTTTACAGGTGCAGAAAATATCTTGGTCATTTTAGTGGTAAAATCAGCCTTGTGGTCCCTCCTCTGGTAGTACTCTTTTATGGTCATGTTTCAGGTAATATTTTAGGTAATGGTTTCTACGGATGTGCGAGCTCTGGTTGTATATATCCGGAATATATTGTCAGGGTGGTATTTCAGCGGTGAACTCTCTGGATCCCGTCCCGGATCGATGTATGATCTGTGTTTGTGGGTCAGTTTTTTCAGTGTTGAGGTCCCAGCATGCCATGTGGTACCAAGTTACCTTTCAAAAAAATAATTTGTTTTCTCAAAATTTTTTTTTTTTTAATTAGCCGGGGGGAGCAATCTTGTTACGGTTGGTTTCAACAATTTTTTTTTTAATCTACATTAATTATTTAAATCACTTTCTCAACATTTATTTAAAAGCACTCTTTTTTTCTGTTTCTAATAAAAATTTAAATAAATAAAAGTAATTGTAATAATTATAATAAAATCAGTTTTTATTTTTTCTTCTTTCTTTTTCTTTTTGCAAAGTAATTTCAACGTTTATAGTCTAACGTAGCTTCCTGTTTTTCAAATACGAAAAGCAGACAGCAAGGGAGGGATGTTTTGTCAGTAGACTGCACAGGTGGAAAATTTGGAGTCATCTAGTCTGACTTTGATATAAGAATGACCGACCGCCCTGTATAAGAATTACGTTATCTTATGAGTGTACTATACACGCAATTAGGCTTTGTAAGTTTACGTCAGGCTTCAATTGGCTCTGCTATCAGGCGGTAGCTGGCGCCCATGTAAACAGAGGCTAACAGGACCCCCTTCAGCACACGCCAGGGGGGTGATGCATGGTTTCCTTCCCCCATGAAGCGGCCGGCAGAGTGGAGCGGCAAGCTGTAGTCTTCACGATGAGTCCATTTTTCCTTTTGTTTCCATTCCCGTACCCCTGGCAGAGTGGATCGGTCCCGTTTTTCAAGCAGCGCGGGAGAATGAATGTTTACGACACTTGTTGCTTGGCCAAGAGACCTGTCGTTTGACTCGTAAAAAAAAAAAATCGACTTATTACGGGGCTCGAAGATTGGCCTGTGGGCTGGATCGCGAAGTTGGTGAAGGCGGACAGGTTTCTGGAAGATTTTTTTTTTTGAGAGTGGGGCATTGATGGCCCTACATTAACCATCCTAAATCATGATGTTATGATGAAAAGAGGCTATAAGGGCATTTTCGAATTGCGGATCTATAACTGTTAACGAGAAATTAAGAAGAAGATATGTGTAGCCTATTTTTTTTTTGGCGTAGTGGCGCTCCAAGATTATGACTTCTTAACCATCAGAAGTGATCATAGATATTGAACTAAACCGGTCGTTAGGAGTCGTAGTGTTCTGAGTTACGGTGATGGCTATCTTCGAATAAAACACATGCTTCAGGAAGGTGAAATTACTGACTCCGACGGTGAAGTTGTGGACCGTAGAACGATTTTCCCCTCCGGACTAGATGATGGACCTAGTAGTTGATGGCAAGTGATGCAGTGAGATGAGAGGATTGATGAATGTTAGCTTGAAACCACGTCTGAATTTTTCCCCAGCCTGAATACTCCAGCTTAAGTGCTTCATCAGATTTTGAAAAAGGAGGAAATGCTCCTAAGTGCCCATTGACTAAAATTGTAGAACTCTCTACCTGTTGTAAGTACTATTTGCATAGTTTTTCTTTTTATTTATTTGTACCTCTTTTTAAAAAAAAAAAAAAAAAAAAATATGTTTGCTATACCAGAGTTTAAAAGTGAAATGAATATCTTTGGATAATTTCAACAAGAATAAACATTATGAACAGAAATAGTCTGTAGGTTAATATATAATGTTTGTATGTTTGAACGACCATTAAATGGTAATATGATGGTAATTTTAAAAATATGATGTGTAATTTAAAAGTAACCAGTGAGTGGTTTCAACTTAAAAGATCAGCTGTTATATTGTTTTATTAAGATTATTTTTGATAACTTAGTTGCTTCATTATTTTAAATGTTCAAATAAATTGTGTTTTTTTTTTGTTTATTATCAAAGTTGGTATGTTTTTCTTTGTATAAATCTCTAAATAATTAATTTTTTATATTCACAGTAGACCTATAAGAATGGCCTAACCTTTCTGTGATTAATTAAAAAAAAAAAAAAAAAGGGAGAGAAAATTCAACTTTATTAAATTAGGACTTTAAAATTTCTTAAGTTTAAATTCATAACTGACTGTTTTAATGAACATAAATTGAAGTTCACTCAATGTTATACAATCGTATTTTTGATCTTGATTTAAGGATGGATAGATTAATAAGTGAAACAGTAATATTAAATTTAATTTCATAAAATGTTAAATTAAGCTTTAACTCTCCTCTTTCAGAAACATTGTTTTTCTAAAATATACACCAAAATTGTTTTATTTTAAAAAGTAAAAAAAAAAAAAAAAAAAAAAAAAAAAAAAAAAAAAAAAAATCCAGTCATTATACACCACTATACGATTCTTGGTTAACCGATCGGATCTTGTTCAGAATCTCTATGGTTGTTCTAAAATTTTAGTACATCATCATATCCCTATTCTATTAACGGATTTAACTCTTTCCCCTTTTGGTCCTCATATTGGAGGAATTTCAGGTTGCCTGCATTTTTCCAAATTATATGATGATTACACTTTTGTTAATTTAATGTGTATGGAGATTTGAGCTTGATCGGGTTGGAGTGGAGTTGGGTGTTCTTTATGCAATCCAGTATGCTACTTGATTTAGAAATCTGTTGCCCCTTACTACATTTAATATTGTCTTAAAATGATGAGTTCAAAATTATCATTGTTGTATTAACCTATTCGGATTCTTAAGTTTTGATATTTTGATTAGTTTAATATAATTTGCTACCTTTTCCATGGCAACAGATTTCAGTGGAGCTAATCAGGGTATACTTATTTTTTTCTAAATATTTATTTGTCAAGTGAAGATTGAGTAATAAATGAGCTTTTTAAGTTTAAGTAAGTTGTGTTTTAGAAAGAACCCCAAAAACACCACAACAGCATTACTCATTTTGCTGAGGATTTGCATTTACTGATTTATGTATTCGTAAAGACTTACTCTGAAGTCAGTAGTTGTGTCATAAATTAATACAAATTAAATAGAGTTTGAAAAGTACAGTAATTATATAATGGAATAAGATAATAGAGTAGGATAATGTAAATAACAAATAAAAGTTTTTCAGGAACTCCTTTATTTATTTTTAGTATGAAATGACGGATTTAATATGATGAAAAATTTAATGAATACAAGGGCATTAATTTAATCCATTAAATCCCGCTACATTTACCGCGTTGAGTAAAGATTGTTTTTATATATATCTTAAACGTATTAGATGCTCATACTATAAAACAGTTTAAATTTTTCCATTAACTGTAACCGTATAGGAAATATAATTTGTTCCCGTAACAGATAACTTTTTATTATTTGATATGCATATCATATATCAACGTGTCTACTGGAATCTTTGTTTCAAAACTAGCAACTGGGCATACTGCAATATTATCTACTGCATTATTATACAAGATACTTGTTGCAATTAATTAAAAAATCTTTTTTAATAATTTAGTGATAACTATATATTTTACTCATAGCACATTCAAGTGTCTGTTTTCTCTTGTACACCTGATCATTCAAAATTCTCATTTCCTCTATTTTTTAAAAATTCCAAAAACTTACAAAGATTTACTACACTGTTAAAAGTTTGCAGCAAACTGTCCAGTCATTTCACAGTTTTTGTACAAAACGGTTACGTAACCGTAATTTAACTATATTCGGACCGTATTATTGCACCTTTTATGGTCAGAATATAGTTAATCAGTTTTCAGTTCAACTAAACACGTGGATAAAATTGAAAAAACATTTCAGAAAAAGCTTTATTTAGTTACTTTTTTTTAAATAACGAATGCACTGTAAAAATTAATATGTACACAAGCAATATTTTAATGGAAGCAAAAGGGTTTTTAAAATTTTGTGATAAAATGAAATTAATACATTTTGCAAAATAGCATTTATACAAAATGCTGAGTACTCTACTAATCATTATAATTTTTTTTAAATGATATTTTGGAATTATTATTTCAACAATGTACAAAATATGCAATAAGGTATGTATATTAAGTTAAAAGAGAATACAAAATCTCCTTAGAAACAGGACAATATTTATGTGTGTTTATTGCGCGGGCAAATAACACATAAATATTTTTTTGTGAAAAAAACGTAGTCACTGCTTAAAAAAATAGCTTGCTGCATTTTCTTGGTTTCATATTTAAATTTGTTGAGTTTTAATTCCAAAGACAGTCTGAAATCAAACGCGAGATTTAATACTGTTTAAAAACTCCTTAGCATACTATAGAAAAATAAAAGCATACTCCTTTCTCCTCCAAGTAATAAAAGCAAATCCTTTCTTCATAATAAATATGTATAAATTTTATCGGGTACCATTTTCTTTTATTGTGAGTATTTACATAATTATCAATTCCAATGCATTGATCCCGGAAAAGTTTAATAGCATCGGAATTATATTCCGTGAACTGCATGTGATTACTCAAAACAGAACTTATGCATGCCACGTCTGTTTACGCTTCTTTTGAACATGAATATGGTTTATTTAGAATTAGCGACTGTCAGGTAAAATAGTTGATTTAACAATTTTCGTTCATGATTTTTTAGCCTACTATGAGTGATAATTCTAGAACAACTTGTTAGCTTAGTGTGAATGATTTCATTCACATTATGATGAGCAATTTCAAGCATTAGGAATCAAACATTTTGCTGACGATTTGCATTTATTTATTTATTGTATAGATTTGATCTAAAGTAAACCGTTAAAATAGAATAGACAAATGCAAATTCAATAGTTATTGAAAATAATAATAATAATATAAAAGTTCATAAAATGTATAAAAAGAAATTTTACCAAATTAGAACATGAAATCTCTGTATAAATTTCAACTTCAATACGTATTTTCGTTGTGCAAACCAATTAAACATAAATAATTTTTGTACAAAAAAAAATAAATAAATAAAATAAAAAAAAACAGTCCATGCTTTCCAAAGTTATTAAATAACTTTCTAGGGTTTATATAAAAATTTGAATCATTATTGTATCGAAAGAGAATTCTTAAACAGTAGAAAGTTTAAATCCTGTACAAAAATGTTTTTATGTAACATAAAAAGGTAAAGACCACGTATTTATTTTTCATATTATTTAAATTTAAAATTTATGAGAAAACATTTTCTCTGATTGTAAGTACTATTTCCATAAATATCAATTACATTGTATTGATCCCGAAAAAATGTATTAGCATTAGAATTATTATCATTAAATGCATGTGATTAATAGAAATGAAACTGCTATCATGCACGACACGTAGTGGTCACGCCTCATCTGAAAGATTTACATGGTTATGATTTATTTAGAACTGGCGACTGCCAGATAAAATAATTGTTTTAATGCGATTCGTACATTCACTTTGTTTGCTGTCTATGACTTAGTCCATCTCTAACATTTGATGCAAGCTAGATAACCGTTTTAAGAATTAGGAATCACGCATTTTCCTGATTTTTTGCACTTATTAGATAGATTTTCTCTAGAGTAAATGATTAATATCACAAATAAATACAGATTGTATAGGTTTCGAAAATAATAATATTCATTATATAATGAGAATGTGGAAGAAAGAGAAAAAATAAAGGAATATACTTATGTTTAGTATTTAAATAAAAAAGGATTTGCAGGATTAAAAAAATAAACTTTTTATACAATAATTATAACTTATGATATAATATAATATAATATTCATGTTTTCCGTACTTTCACATTGTTAGCTTTCTGTGACTAATTTCAATCAATATATCTGATGCGATTTAGATAACAGTGTTAAGTACAATGGAATCACGCAATTTTCTGACGATTTGCAATTTTTGCAGATTTATTTATTTTTGTACTTATATGGATTTGCTGTACAATATATTTTAAATTGCATAAAATTAAAAAAGAATTTCAGGAGTTGAGATATTTTTTGTAAGTAGTTAAAAAACATTGATTTTTAACATTAAAAGTAAACCAACCACTTAAGAGTTTTGATATAACATGATATAATATTCTTCATTTTCGTACATTTACATTATTAGCTTTCTTTGACTTATATCATTCAAAATTTGCTGCCGGTTTAATGATATATTTATGTACTTGGCACTGCATATTTTGCTGATGATTTTCACGTTTCACCTATCAATGTTTAGAATTTCACATTACATAATTTAGAAATTAAAATATAACACCTTAAAAGTTTGACAGACGAATGCTTAAATATGTCTTTGTATTAAAAGAAAATAAAAATACCTCTAATGAAATAAATACACATTTCAATCTACCAGGTTTAGAAATTTATTTAAAAACTTTATTTTTTATCTCACAATTTATTATAAACAGTTTCTTTATTAACTTTGTTCTTCAAAATAAATTAAAAAGAAATACGAATGACTGCTCAAAAAATATCTAACAGTCTGGTCGTAAAAACATACATGTAATATGTACGTTGTATGTATAATAATAAGTAGAAAAGTTTGTGTGCCTGTGTGCTGCACTAAGAGACACAGCTAGAAGATTTGCGAGCACAAATCTTCTAGTCTCTTCTAGTCTTCTAATATTCAAATTTGAGCTTCTAGCTCTGCGCACACAGCTAGAAGATTTGGCAGGTACGTAACTGTATCTCTGATGTCATGCCCTTCAAAACCAGTATTTTCATAATTAAAATAATGTGTTAAAATCAAATACAACATTTGCTAAATGGTACACACATTAAAATCGTGAATTTACAAACACATTTAAAAATCTACGTTTCGTTTCGCTTCTGCGAACGTCATTAGGATGTTACAAACAAGTCTAAAATGTCAAAATGAGCATACACGTCTGAGCGTCCTGGAGAAAACTTCATCGGAGAGTGCGCAAACGTCACCAAGTTCCCACGGTAACCAAGTGGATCAAACCACTGTAGTGAAAAGAGGGGGTGGAAGACAAAATGAACAGATTGTATTAATGGATTATAACATATTATGCCAGATTTTATGAATGTTATAGGATAAATTATCGTTACATGTATATTGCCCAAGCTTAATAATCGTAAGGGAGCACCAATGGGCTCACCAGTTTCAGGTTTATTATAGGTTAAGGTATGTGGTATATATGTAACTACTGTGGTATGTATGTACTATGTATATCAGGTTAAGGTATGTGGATGACGTGTTCATCTTGTGGACCTACACTTTACCAGATTTACAGTTTTTTCTTCAAGAAGTCAATAGATTAAGTGATAGCATTAAATTTACCCTCGAAATAGAACAGGATGCAAATTTTCCTTTTCTAGATGTTCAGATTAACCGGAACAGTTTTCAATTTACATTCTCTGTATACAGAAAACCATTAAAAGAGAATACAGTAATACCTTTTCGTGCAAATATGCCCTTTAAATATAAAATTGCTGCATTTCTGTCTTTTATTAGACGAGCTTATAGAATATGTTCAGGTGACCAACTTAACGCTGAAATTGATTTTATTAAAGGTATTGCCTTAGATTATGGTTTTAAAGATTCGCAGATTGACAAGATTATTCGACAGTATAATACCCCCCCTCCTTCAGGTCAAAGGTTTGTTAATAGTTTAAAGATCAATTACAGAAGTATGCATTATGTTCCGATAATATATGAAAAATTAAAACAAGTGCTTCAGACATTCAATATAAAATTAGTAGCTATCTCCCTCCATATCTTATACAAATTATCAGTAGCAATATTGATAAAATCCATAATCATCAAAAAGTCGGCGTTTATGAAATACCGATTACACTCCCAAATAACAAACGGTTAGTTTATATCGGTGAGACAAAACGAAAAGAAAAATTCAGAAAGATTAAAAGAGCACAAGAGAGATATTTCACAATCAAAACAGAGTACAGCTCTCGCAAGGTTTTATTTTTCGAATGAAGGTAGCAAAATTGACTTTGAAGAGGCTAGAATCATAATCCCATGCAAGAATTCTTATGTTAATACAATTTTAGAGTCCCTTACGATTCTTAAGCTTGGGCAGTATACATGTAACGATAATTTATCCTATAACATTCATAAAATCTGGCATAATATGTTATAATCCATTAATACAATCTGTTCATTTTGTCTTCCACCCCCTCTTTTCACTACAGTGGTTTGATCCACTTGGTTACCATGGGAACTTGGTGACGTTTGCGCACTCTCCGATCAAGTTTTCTCCAGGACTCTCAGACGTGTATGCTCATTTTGACATTTTAGACTTGTTTGTAACATCCTGATGACGTTCGCAGAAGCGAAACGAAACGTAGATTTTTAAATGTGTTTGTAAATTCACGATTTTAATGTGTGTATCATTTAGCATATGTTGTATTTGATTTTAATACATTATTTTAATTATAGAAATTATGGTGCAATTGTCCTGTTTTTAATTACCAGTATTTTCATTTTTAGTGTTCCGTACTTAAAAAGTAAAAACTGAAACATTATAAGATCACTCCTGTGTATGTCTGTCCGTCTGCCAGAGCCCTTTTTCTCGTAAACAATGGGACGTGGAAAGTACAAACTTGGGAAAGTTATAAAGCTTATTGACCCACATATTTTCAGATTGTTAGCCCTTCACAAATATGTTTAGGAAAAATTTAGGGTGACGAATTAAGTTACTTAAAAAAAACATTTTTTTTTCTTTTGTATATGGTGTGAAAGATCTTGTAACACCTAACTCAAAAATTCATTTGTTTTAATTTTAGGTATATTATTTTCAGAGACATTGTCGAAGTACACTGCAAAAACATTTTTCCCCCATCCCTCAATTTCCAAATCTACTGAAACTAAAATTAAGAAAAAATTAGGGGTGAATTGGAGTTTATTTAAACCTTCCAGTAAAATTATACCTATTTTCCTAGGTCACATAGTTTTTGAGAAAAGCCCAATTTTCCGTTACACACCAACTTTACTGACGAGCGCTCGAAGTATCTATCGGCGCACAATCCTCCACAGATATTTGATAATGATTTTAGAAAACCAGTGTCGGTAATTAACTGAGATATTAATTAAAATACGTGAAATAATATTTCTTTTTATGTATCGTGTATAGTATCATTTGAGAGATTTCGTAACACCGATTTCAAAAATATATTTGTTTTAATTTTGTTATTATATTTTAAGAGATATCGTCGAAATTGTACTGCAAAAATATGTCCCTACCCTCCTATTTCCAAATCTACTGAAATTAAACTTATGAAAAAAATAGAGAAAGTAGGAGTTTGTTAATTAATTAATAAATAGTAATTAATAAATTTAATGTACGGAACCCTTTGAGCGCGAATTATATTCACACTTGACAGATTTATTTTATAATTAGCAGAGATATTAATTGTAAACCATAATGGACATCGCAAAATGGCGAGTTTCTTTCCATCAAAGTGAATATCCCTCTACATCTCCGGACGTTGCACGGACATTCATGCAAACGAAAGTGAAGCATTCTCCTTTTTTCTGCATTTTGAAATCGCGATCTCCGGATCCCTCGTAGTTACAAGAAAAAAATTATTACCAACCCACTTTCAATGGTATATTTCGTTAAGGAAAAAAAATAAGCTTTGGTATTTCAAAAAAACATTTTTACTAGACATCGATTCGCGTCAGTTTTAAAATTTTCGTAATTCTACCATTTTAAAATGTTGCATCAGTTTTTTTTTAAAGCTGTTTATTTTGTAAAGATTTCCTTTTCTAACTGTTTTTTTTTTTTTTTTAATATTTAGTTTTTCAAAAAATGTATTTTCCGAAGTTCGATTCGTGTTGTCTGTTTCTATGCATTTTAAAACTACCGCATCCACTGACCGGAAAAGAAAAAAAAGAACCATTTAATCAGCGTGAGTTTCAAATTCTGGCGGTATCTTTAGTTTTGCAAAATACTAATATTTATATAAGCAAAATATTGATATTTAAAACCAAATCATTCTCAGAGGCCAATTCGCGTTCACTTTAATCTTTTCCGTTTTTCTCTAGATTTAAAATGTTTTTTGCGAACAAAAAAACAAAAGCACAAAAAACCCCAATTATTTATGTGTTTTCACTGATTGTGACGATATCTTTGGTTTAAAAAAATATTAATATTTACTATTTAAAAAATTAAAAAAAAAAAGCTTTAATTCGTTTCATGCATTCACTAGTGATTTTTTTTTTATTCTCGGTGCTTTTGAAGACACCGATTCCAGTTTAAGAGAATTATGCTTTGCATAGCATTTCGTGTTTTAAAAGACAGGAGGAATGGTGTGAAATTTATATTAATCCGGTCTTCTCTGGAATTTTTGGTGAGAATTGAAAATTGAAAATGTGTAAATGCCAAAAATTAAATAGGTAGACCCGATAACGAGGGTTCCGCTACTTCATATGGAAAGATTTTCGTTTAATAAATATAAAATCATACATATTACAGGAAAAACAGACCTGAACGTAAGCAGAACGCCTGCTGTACGCTACTGAAAGCCGTTGGTACCCAACTCTAGGCTCGTTCGGATATATTTTCATGAAAAAATATAAAATCTTGAAAATTTGAAGGTGTACGCTATCGATGCCAGTGCGGCCTCCATCTCTGGAGTTGTTTGGATAGTTTTTCGTTTAAAAATATAAAATAATTCAAACTCGAGTTTCGTTTGGAAAAATAGAGCAGAGCGTACGTAGTACGCCTAGTGTACGCTCCCGAAGGCAATTGCGTCCCGAACTCTAATTTCGTATAAAAATATAAAACCATACAAATTTGAAAGTATCCGCTGCCTAAGGCAGTGCAGGTATTCCATTTCTAGTTTCCTTTGGGTGGATTTTTCCGTTTCAAATCACACAAATTCGAGAAGGTATGTTGCCGAAGACAGTAGGGACCCCAAAATTAGATTCATTTGGAAAGATATTTGTTTAAATATATAAAATCATTCAACAATGATTTTAGGTATATTTAATGTTTTTTATCATTAGTCCGGGCAACGCTAGGTGGTCCAGCTAGTGTATATATATATATATATATATATATGGTTCAGTCAAGAGATACTACATTCTACAACTGATCGTTTCAGTGCCACATAATATTTGATTGTGTGGGTCTAATGATATTTTAAAAATAAATCATGTGTATAGATGATGCACGGAGATTTTTAATTACACTCTCATTTTTGCAGCTCATTTTCCCCTTTGTACGAAATTAATTATACACACGCAAACTCATGCTAATAATCAGAATAACACACAAACATACGCGCTCTCATAATATCTTCATATAGAATATGTATGATTGAACTAAGGAATAATATTCTGCTAAACTCAAATATATCAATTTTAATGTTTAATAAATAATACATAAATCTCTTTATTGGCAGTATTATAGAGAACCAAAGTATTTAAAAAATATATTAGTATTCAACAAAAATATGTAATTCATTCAAAAGTATTTCTCTTTTAATCTTGAGTAAAATACGCTTAATATTTGAAAAAAAAATTCTCATTTAGAAAAAAAAAAAGTTTTTTTTTTTTTTTTTTTTTTTTAGAAAACGTTATTGTAGTATGACATAACAAATTCATAAATGGAAAATTATTGTAACGTAAAATATTCAAAATTGTTTCTATAAATGCTGTATTATTAAAATTATTTTTAAAAAATTCCGATATATATTTAACCCAAACAGAATTCAAAAGCAACAATAACTACATTTACAACCATGTTTCTTTTCACTTTTTTCATTTTCTGATTTAATTCAGAAAACTTTTAGATATTATTTTATATAAATTTCATTTTTTAAACTATGCAAATAATTTAATCACCCTCAATGATGTGCTATTGATCCCTGAATTACAAATAAAATTTTATGAATGTCAGACAAGATTCTGTATATAATATCGTGTATTTGATTATTTTACATTTATTACTATTAACTGAAATATCCCGCGGTGTGAAAACAGCCAACTGAATACAAAGAAACCTAGCAAAGTTCATGCAAAAACATATCTGCATTGATTATTCATTAAATTTTGATCGTATGTAACAATTTAAAGTATTTTTATTAATAAAACTAATTATTTTTTATCTCATTATGATCAAAACACCAATAGTAAACTTTCTATAAACTAACAATTAATTTCATTTTGACATTAGAAAACAAAACTATAAATTTTCAATTACGTTTTTAAAAAAATAAAATAATTACAATCATATTAAAGCATAACATAAAACAAATTCAATAATAAGTTTAACTCTATGGAAAATCGTATGATATTTTGTGTCTGTCTTTTGTGTCTGAGGTAAACCTCAGTATCCAGATACAAAATATATAAACTTTATTAATTTTTTCTGAACGTAAAATTAACTTTTTTTTTTTTTTTTTTTTTTTCGTGAGCAAAATTTTTCATTATTATCCCCAGGTTGAATGACATATTTAGTGTCCAAATTTTCATTTAAAGAAAGCATTACTTGAAAATATTACATGTGCAAGAGTGTATTGTGTGCAACACTGATGATTGAGTGCAACACTGATGATTCTGTGCAATTTTTATGTTTGTTTATCGGCGTTTGTGTGAGATGTTTAAGCTTGCTGGTTGTACACTTGTGAACAATATTTAACATTACATTCGAAAATTATTAAAATCACAAAGGCACATGTGTACGTAGCAGTGAATGTACGGTGATGGCTATTTACTCGTCTTCAGTGCGATGTTTTATTGAAAATATCTGTCAGAAATTTTCAGTAGTTTTCTTTACTTTATTAAATAATGAATGTCTAACATTAAGTATAGCGGAATTTATAGTTGAAAATACATTTTCCGAAAAATATTTTGAATTAAAATAAAACACACTAAATTGTCAATAATACCGGTCAAAAATGTCTTCATTAAATGTGAATTCTTACACTAGATAAGTGATCGAACTAGCAAATCGTACCATATTTTGCCAAAGGAAAATATATATGTTTCAATATTTCAAAAAAAAAAACATAAATCAATCGTCATTATTTAAAAATATTTTACTATTATTTCATTTACTCTCTTAAATAAAACCACTTTTTTTTTTTTTTTTTTTTTTTTTTTAAATATGCGTTTCAATTTCTGTATTGTGTAAATAATTTCACCGCACTCATAGAGCTGCAAGAGCTGCATTTGAACGTGGTATCAGAAATGAAATTTAATAAAAGTCAAAAAATAGTATTAGTTTGAGTATCGTATCGTATAAGCATGACAATATTTCGCATTCATTATTGTTAATTATTATATTGAAGGAAAGATACTTCAGTTTGAAAACCATCACAAAGCACTCTAGTTAATTACGTGCGAAATTTTATCTGTAGGAAGGATTCATTGTATTTGCACATATGTAGAAATTAAACCATTTTTATTATTCTAATTAACTATATTTTCGGAAAATATGTGCAAAATACAAAAAGGCCATATTTTGACAAACTCATAACTGTAAAATATATGTAACTTTGTATTAAATTTTATATAAATATGGATTATAATTTTTTAAATCATGTGTTTCGGAATAAAATATGTTCATGGGTCATAATAAATATTAAGTAATTAAAGGATAAATTAAATCTTTTGTAAAATTGTAAAAACTGAAAATTGAGGTTGTATAGTTTGTTTTATTGATTTTCGAATTAAGAAAAATTATTATAACTTTCTAAATATATAGTTTTTGAATAATATGTTTTTTAATTGATTACTTATCAATAGTTTTAATAATAACTTACATTCAATGGATATATTAGATTAAGTTGAAGATGGCGCGTGATATTGATATTTGTGTATAAGTGTGTAAGTACACAAGCGTATTACAAAATTCCAAGCACACACATCAAACACAAATGTCAGCACAAACACACACACACCGTAATATGTTCATTAAATGTAATGTTTTACAGAAGATAAGTGAACGATATAGGAAAGACCTCCGTATTTTCTAAAGGAAAGAAAACTTATTTATAAAGTAACGCAAGTTTCAAGTTTTTATTGACAAAAATATATTTATATTTTTTTTCATTTGTAGTTGTAATTAAAAATTGTTTTAATTTTTAATGACTATCAGATTCAATTTTTAAATAATAAAATATTAATCGTTCTCAATGACCTATCCTGAATATTGAATTAGAAATAAAATTTAATTAACGTCAGTGAATAATACAAGTTTGTGCATTGCATCATACAGACATTTATATTTTACATTTATTATTGTTAATTATTATACTCATGGAAATACACTTCAAATTGAAACAACCATGCAAATATATCTGTAGTGACGATTTACATTTTGTACGTGTTTAATGTTTAAAACTACTTTTGTGTTTAAAATTAGGTAATTGATTCCGAATTTTAAGCAGAATAACAATGGTAATCTTTTCTAAACATAAATAAATTTAACGTGTGTGTAACATTTCACTTTAATACGAAAAGAATGCGTATTTTTAAGGTTCCAAACCTGTTTTATAACATTAAAATGTAGACAAAACTGGCGTGATACACAAAAATAAAAGCAAAAACTTCTTAATAACACCATAAAATTTAAGAAATACACAATTTTTTTGGAAATAAGACTGTCTTTCTTTTCCAGGCGCAAACAAGACGTGCTGCCACTTTCATAGCAGAAGCAAGAATGAAAATATATTGAAGAGAAGGGTGACAGGTTAAAGAAAAAAGCCGGTAGGAAAGCATAATGATAGATATATAATGAGATGATGATGGAATATAATTAGAAATATGAGATAAATCGAATAAAAAGATAGAGTCAGAAAAGTAAAAGGAAACCAGAGGGCCCGTGCGAAGATTTCGCACTGAAATCTAATATTTTTTAGGTACTTCTCTATTATCCCTATATATTATTATCCCTATATTATCCCTATTATAGCTCACAATCTATTCACACTAATTGTATATTATACTCGTATTTCAAAGAATAATCATCCTCGAAAAATAAAGAAATCGGCAATAAATTAAGGGAGAGTTTAGATCCCCATTCCCTCCTTTATACTTAACCAATGGAACTCCAAAACTAATCAGGTAAGCGCCTTCTTACCATGAACCTATATACAAAATTTGAAGCAAATCAGATAAATATGCATGCAAAAACCCATTTATCTAAATTAAGGGGTGATTAGCCTCCGTTCTCCCTTTATATTTAACCAATGAACCCCAAAACTAATTAGGGAAGCGCCTTATCAGAATGAACTTATATACAAAATTTGAAGCAAATCAAATATTTTCTAGCCAGAGTTATTGTGTTACGTACATACATACAGAACCTGCAGGCACATTAGCTCTCAGGGTTTGATAGCCCGTGAGCTAAAAAATGAATTCTTCGAATATTCCTTTTATGATAAAAGAAAATTCTCCAGATTCAAAGGACTGTTGCTAAATGAATAAAATTTTCCGTTAACTGTTAATAAAATCATTAACGATGACTTAAAATTAAGAAAGGCCTAAAACAGAAATGTTCATTGTCTGTCTCTACGAGATATCGCCGAATGTAGAACACGATTGAGAATTCTTTATGAGAAGTATTTATCCGGTGAAAAATGGAAAAATGTTGTTACAACAGATGAAGCTGCTTGGGTCTTTTTAAAAAGAGATCCATTTATTATTATCAAAGATAAAAAAGAAATCTTAAAACACTTTTCAGTGTATCTAAAGAAAGTTTTAGCAAAAGATTTATGATTTGTTGCTGGCTTTACAAATAATAACAAAATAAAAATAATGAGAGTGGAAATAAATAGTTAAAATCAACTCCACATACTATCAGAAAAATATTTTAATCCCAATCTCCAAATTAGAAATGCAACATCATTACTCCCAGTGCCATCAATTTTGTTGAAATGCACCAAGACAAAGCAAGCAGCCCCACTTCACAAACCACTATTAATTTCCTGGGAAAAGGGTAAAAAAAATGGTTATAGGAGGTATAACCTTCACTGATATACCTGTTAAATCTCTTTATGGATTTTGATGAAGAGACCCATGGATTTTTTTTTTCGCTTTTGGAATTGTAAAAAGTCCCTTATACAAATGCCGACCTGCAACCCTTTTGGGACTTTTGAAATCTGCTCAAGAGGATCTGTCTAAAATATCTCTTACGAAGCTACTAAGGGCATTATTGTAATGAAAATCAATGTGTAGAATGAGAGCTCAGAATAAGAGTTATCAAATTAAACATTTAAAACACAAATAATTTATGTAAAATAGTTCTGAAAGGGCCGTGAAAATCACCTAAAAAATGTACGAATACCCTCTATATTCAAATATATATTATATGATACACTACCTCAATAATGCTCCATTTTAAAACGTTATCATTAAAAAATATAATTAAAATTCAACAAATACACTTTTTATGATTAAAAGAACATTTAATTCATTTGTTTCTACTGAAATTTGCATATTCAACAATTTTGAATGTTTTTATTTCTATCAATATGTTGCTGAGTCGTGCAAAACAATCATTAGAAGTAAGTTTTTTCCATTCATTAAAGTAACTATGTCATTAAGCAATAGATATTTACGAGGAAAAAGCTGAGGCTTGATGAGATTTTACTTCATTAATCCTAATAATATGTCACAATGTCTTATCATTACCGATAAGAATTCTAATCATCAGGAGAACTGTAAACAATGTTATTGGATTCGCATTAATTCCTGGCTTAACTAGGAATTTAAATTCCTGTAATGTAATATAGTTAGTTTATCTAAGAAAGAAAGCCGCTTAAATATAAATCTTTTTCAAAGTTTATTCCAGAAACCTACATACTAAAATAAAAATGGTTGCAGGTTGAACGTTTTATTTGTAAAACAAAATTTAAAAAACACATTATTTTAAAGAGAATCCTTTTTTGTTTAAAAAGAAATAATATTAAACATGTTTGAAATGAAAAGACAGACTAACAATTTCATTAAATTTCTTTCTTTTTTATTTCCTCTACGAAACATTAAGAATTTAGATGCAACAGTTTCAAATTAATTTATATATATATATAAAAAAGAAAAAAAGTCTTCCTCAATATGTATTATAAATATAAGAAGATCACTGGTCAAATTGCGCATTATTTAGAAATTGAAAACAGTTAATGTGACAATAGAATCGCAGTTTAATAAATCATTCTGAATATATAACTTCGTAAACATGTACGGTAATTATTGATTTGTATGTGCATATAATGGTAGTAATTCGATATACAATTTCTTACTATCACATTGATAGATAAATCCAAAGAAATAGCTTACCATTTCTTACATATAAGCATAAGCAGTAAAAAATAGTAGAAACGCAATTCTGTGTTTATAGATAAAAGTTATGTAATACATCTGTATATATGCATGTGTGCATCTATGTGTGTGTGTTGGTATATAAGTAAAAATATATCATTTGTAGTTATAATGTTCGGAGCGAAGTAGTATTTCTCTGGACTAATTTTATTGTTAATTAGGGTTATATTCTGTTTTATTTAGGAATAATTAGTAATTAATTAAAATGTATTGAATTATAATTAGCTATTCATTATTTTTATACCTTATTTTTTATCTTATGATTTCAAAACCAAGGCATTGTGCTTTCACGCAAAACAACAGTATACTGTCACAGCATTAAAAAATTTCTGAACCCTACTGAAAAAATATTAAAAATTACACTTTTAAAAATTGAAAAGGAAGAAGTTTAAAAAACATATATTTTTATATGATACATTTAAATGAAGTTTTTATTTACTAGGTATATTCAATATTTGTAGTGATGATCGTAAAAAAAATATAAAAATATATATGTAGTTTAATAGTTTATTTAAACATTTAATCAGGATTAGCTATGTTTGGTGTGCTTTGAATAACGCAGAATTGTTTTTTAAAAATATATATGTAATGTTTGCTTCAAAATGGATAGCTTTTATTTTCTGAATAACTGTTGCTAATTTATTGTGTAACATTTATATTATTTCTTTGAAGAAAATGTATTTTCAAGATAAAAAACATTTATCTTACTTAAGTCAATAAATTTTTCTAATGTATTACTTTAACATTTATCATTCATTTTTTTTGCTGGGAAATGTGTCTGTATGAACTAGTGCTTATCTGTGTTCCAGTAAATCATTTATGGGAAGAATGTTGCCAAATATTCATTCATTCATCATCTGTAAATTTTATCATTTCCTATCGCAACTGTATATCACGTGTTTACAATCTTCAGTTAGTCGTTTGAAGAAACATATTTTATTCTCTGGGGTATTCAGAGTAGGGGCGGGGGTATATACTCCAGGTACCATTTTAGATCCTATGAATAATTGAAACAAATATTTCCAGTGAAAAATACACATAATGTAATGAAGACATGCTGTAGCCTCTTATCTGAAAGCTTTATTTTACGCATAATTTAGATGTAAATCTTTGTTTATTCATTTGTGTTTTGTTTTGTGTAAAACTATGGTATAATACTGCACAAATTTTATAATTCTTTTATTTCAAATTTACATACAAAATTTCTACAGATAAAAAGTAACCTTGAGTTATATTTGTTTGTACTTATGAAAAGTTGTTTAATTACCCATTGTTCGTATAGCTTTGATCCATTTATTAATTTTAAATATTTTTATCTTTCATTAATCATCTTTCAATCTCGTAAGTGAAGAAATTACAGAGTCCCAATTGTCCGAGGTTCTATAAAACGGCACTGCGGCCCGACATTACAAACTGACGAATCATCTCGTCTTGAGGTGACATATCTAAGGCTGTTTGTGGATGCATTTCAAAATTTTGGAAAAAAATAACCTTAACTTATAAAGACACAAAGCTTTATATACGATAAAAACCAGGAAATTTTAAAGCCAAAAATAACTGAATCTGAAAGACCGGTTTGCAAAAATCCAGAAAGCAGAACATTTACTAGACGAATGCATTACTCGTAAATGGTTCAAAAATCACGGAAAAATAATAATCCAAAACCGTGCTCCATGTCAATCGCAAATATAAAATTAAAATATCTAATTGAGTTTTTTTGAAATTTTCTTAGTTTTACTCATAATATAAATATTACATAATTACCGATTTTTCCCCTGAAATATGCTTTATTTTTAATAATATTGCTTCTTTTACGTTCATTTTTACTTATTTAATTTTATGATAGCCACTATTTGTTTCATTTATTGTAATATTTATTACTATCTAGCATATGCCCGTAACAGTCATTTATATATAGACGGTCTAATCTAGACAGCCTCTCGGGGCAAACAAACCGCATTTTACATACAAACAGAAAATAAATAAATAAAATACATTATTTCAAAATTTACGAAAATAAGTAATACAAATTTAAAACAAAAACATATAATAAAGATTTTGGGACATGTAAATAAAATAAATTTTGAAGCATGTCCTGCATTTCCTATTTAGTTTTAGTACATTGAAGTAATAGAAAGGAAAACAAAAGATTTTTCATGTCGTTTTTCTTAATATATATATATATATATATATATATATGTAATATATATGTACATATATATATATATATATGTATACACTGTAAAAAAAATTGCTGTAAAATTACGGGTAGAGGAAGGCAGCAGAGATTCCAGTCATACCACGTAAAAAAACAATCCATGCTCATCATTTTGTACAGCCCTTAATTTTACGGATCAAAGTAATACAGCATTATAATGCACAGGATATAATGTACTTTAAAACACAATAACACTTTACTTACTGTTCCGTAGCACGTAGCACGTTAGATAATCATCACAGAATCGCTTTTTTGGCGGGTTAAAATTTTCGAAACACGAGTAAAATGAAGGGTTACACCCAAGCGGAGGACAATGTATGAGGTCGTACCGTATTTTTGCTAACATATGGGCTAGAACTGTAAGAATATGTGGATTGCTCTGAATTTTCTAAGTAACTAAGGGATAAGGCCACTTATTTAGTGGATCAGACCGTTTTTCATCAAATAAGGCTGTGTACAAAGAGATGTGTGTACAGTATCCTATCTCTGTTTGTAAACGCCTTTAACCCTCTCAAGTAGGGGTAAGTCGCCGCACCAGAGGACAACTGCCAAGTAAGGTATGGAAAAAAGTTTTATATGCACGCACGCAACGAACGAAAGAGGAGACGAGAGTGAGGTATGGACAGGCTGTGTTTGGATTTTGGTATTCTAAGATGTCACGACGCTTATTTAAAGACCGTTTTTTAGAACGGAGAAGATTTTATGCCATATATGTAAATAATTAATCTGTAAATAGTACTTCAATATAATTATCTTTAATATTATGCTGAATCTCATTCTTTTGAAGTTGTCTGTTTTGTTATTTCATTCCAGAAATATGATTAGAATTTGATACACACCAAGAGATTAAGTTAGCTGGTGATGCAAACATTATGTGATGTATTATAATTACATCAAGCGTAAATGCCAGTGCCAGTCACTTTGAAACCAGTGCTTCAAAGTGATTGAACAGTAGTGATTAATTTCTGTTCTTTTCAATTTGTGATAGTTCAAGTTGCATACCCTTCCTGAAAGTGATTTTTTTCTTTTCTTTTTGGTCTTCAAAATGTCGAAAATCTTTCACATAAAACAATAGAATCTGCTTTAAAGATGGAAAATTTGAAAATCAAAATTCTATATAGATTAATTTTTGATAATTATGGAGACAGAAAAAATCGGCACAGAATCCACAAATTTACCGGGTTCCCATTTGAAATCGATAATACAGAATATAAAGAAAACATTCGCTAAGTTAAAGGGGTTTTTTGATGATTGCACCGATTACAATCTCCAGTGTATTATGCATTGAAAATTCCGGTTCATTAGATTATTTGACTGCCAAAATAATTTCTAACCTTTGTGGTTTAAACGTTTTAAAATCAAATGTTTTGCATTTAAGATAATAATGATACTGAAATATGTATATTAAATGAAAGTATTGAAAACTCTAGTGATAATAATATTAGTAATGTTTTAAATAATAAAGATATGTCTGAAGTAAATGATTCTGGTAGGAGAAAAAATTAAATTCCGCAGCTTTTATTATCATTCCTAATTCTTTGTCGAGACCTTCTATTAATTTTACTCATATTGTGTGATTGCTTCGTTTCAAGGTAATCCTCTTTAAAATGTTGAAAAATGGTTCGAAAGCCTCGAAGTATTAATTGCGTTATACAATCAAAATGATTTGTATAAATTGGATTGTTACAAAACGGTGCATGTTCAGTGAATCAAAGTTACCGACTAAAAGTGACACAAAAATAAATTCTTGGGGAAAATTAAAATCATTGTACATTTCAAAGTTTGGCTCGACATACAATTCTGCAGAAATCCGTGAACTGCTATCGAGAAGGGAAATAAAAGATAGCGAATCACTTGACGAGTATTTTTTAAATATATAAATGAATTTCGGCAAAAAATGAAAGATTTATGAAAAGTTACGGTTATCTTCTGAAAGTACGAAATCACATAAACATGAAATAGATACCAGGCCAAAGACGAAGCCGGAAACAGAAGTTAAGAACAGGTCTAAGCCAGTAAACTCGAATATTCGCTACTGCAAATGTAGTGGTAATAATCACGAGGACATTAATTCTATTAATAAAGATAAAGGCACCCTTTGTTTTCTTTGAAACCATTATTTGAGTGTAAAAAATCGGAAGATACAAATGTTCGAAATGGTCAATCAGAAGTCAGTATAATTACTTCCCAAAATTTGATTCGAAAAGAAGTAAAGATTTACTCGTTGCATTTGTTCTTCTAAATAGATACGAAGTGGCAGAAAACTCTTTTTAAAAATAGTATGTATGATAGATTAAAGAACGTTGTAAAATTAGAACCTACAAATATGTTTTTGACCGAGTATGGGAAAACATCAATTAAGCCAGCAGGTTATTTCAATGCATTTCAATGCAGAAATTTAAATAGGTAAGTCAAACTTTAAAGTTGATACTGTTGTCGTTAATGACAATTCAATTAGTTTCGATTTAATTGTTCACAATAAAGTCATTAACCCTTTCAGGCGCGGATTACTTATGTTACTAATATGGGAAATGAGTGTTCGACACCAGAATTTACAAACGAGTTTTTTAGAAACTAAATACTTGATTTTCTTCAAGTTCAAAAGAAAAGCAAAATTTTATTAAAATATTCTGGGTATCGTTTGACAGTTTGCAATTAAAATTAAGTGGTCACATTTGTGACCACCGCCCGTGAAAGGGTTAACCAAAAAAATTTCACAATTTCTTGAAATGAAGTAAAAATGTACAAAATGGAAGTTGAATCAAGTAACTTTTTAAGTTGCATAGTAAATGTTCTAGATGAGCCTAAAATTGATTTAAATTACATTACTGACAAAGAGTTGCGTTCCGAAATTATGTGCCAACAAAATTAAAAACAGCGGATGTTAAAATGGAAATTAACCTGACTTATGAAATCCCAATTTCTTCTTCCCCTCGAATATTACCGCCGTGTGAAAACAAACGGTTGAAACATAAATTTAGGAATGGCTAGCTCAGGAGTTATTCAGAAATGTTGTTTTGATATTTCATCACCTTTTGTGTTTTTTTTAAAAAAAAAAGATAGTACGATAAGACTTTGTATTGATTACAGATGTCTTAACAAGAATACCATATGCGTCAATTTCCCGTTACAAGTCATAGATTACGTTATAGATCAATTGTATTCAGCCGAGGTATTTACTACAATAGATCTAAAAAACGGCTATTCCATGTAGAGGTTTAAGAGGACTTCCGGAAGTACACCTCTTTCGTCAATCACGATGGTCAGTACGAGTTTTTAAAGTGTCCATTCGGATTGAACAATTACCCAAGTGTATTTCTAAAATACATTTATAATATATTTCGAAACTTATTAAAAATAACTGCCAATAATGAAGCTGATGGTACGAATAAAAATATAACTTGTTCTACATATATTTAAATAGAAAGAAAATTTGAATTCATCGCATTTAACACCGCCCTCAGTACCATTCTGGCATTTTATCAATGTTTTCTCTTAAACAAGATGTATTGTTTGAACGTACTTTTAAAGGCGTACACATAATACGTAAACTTTGCTTTAAACACATTTGCATTCGTTAAAAAACAGAATAACGAAAAGCTTTAAACGAGAGGGATAATGTCGCTAGTCAATTCTTTAGTTTTTGTTACCTTATTTATTCATGAATTTTAGTGTCACAAAGCTTTTAATCGAAATGAAAAGAAAACGCAATAACAAATAATTAAAAAAACAACATTCCTGACACGCATTGTTTAAAATGAATTTGTTTACATTTAACTTACGTCAAGAAATGTACGCGAAGCAAGTTAAGATCTGTAGAACCTTATCTAACAGGTTTATGCTAAACTCTGATTGGTTTACAGGCACGAAATAATTTTAGACGCCAGAGAACGTTGACAAGTTACGCACCGGGAACTTGCTTTGCGATTGATAACCTCCGTGATTTAAAATTTTGTCGCTCACAGAGGAACGAATCAATATTTCGATGGAATGAGATATTCCGCTGTCATTGGAATTTCAACTAAATATATATATAAAAAATAAAAATACCCCATCTCCCAAAAATATTTTGCAGAATATTTCTAAAAAGATAAATTCTATGTATTTTTACCAAAAAATAACTTTGATTACCGACTCGTGTTTAAAATAAGATGCAGTAAACCCCGTATACTTTTCAGAATGTCACTTGATATGTGCTATTATAATATATTTAATATAATATTTGTACATTAAGAAAATACAAGTGTCTTGACATTTCTCATAAATCGTTAACCAATTGTTTTTTATTTGCAGGTAATATTGAAAAATGTGTACTATTGTGAAAAACCTGCGTTTCTGCTCAACAGCTACGAAAGCAGTAAGAAGAGTTCATGAAGATTTCTGCCGAAAATTCAGAAAAATAGATCCTATCAAACAAGACTTAAGATATCTCGTAAATACTTTCTTGAGCTTATAAACGTTATTGATGAAGATCTTTCTGGAAAGCCGGTGACAGCTTGAGAGACCATACGGGCCTTAGATTATGTACCTAAAGGATGATTACCTATATATCGTATAGCTCGCTCTTCTGACTTGAGACCCCCGGACTTCTTTTTACCCCACGAGTAATGTGTAAAAGGCCCGATTATTTGAAAAATCGAAAAATTGCAGCAGCAGCAGAGATAACGCAAGCTGTCTCTAAAAATGTGGTTCTTTTCACGCAAGCCAGATGGGAAAATTTGTTGATTTACAGAGACAAATAGTACTGATTTTTTTTTCTATTCAATAGTGTAATCTATCTGTAATGTTAAGGTTGCAAATAAAATATCCAATAACAAAAATGTCAAGCGAATTTGACTCACCCTGTATATCTGACAATGTTCTCCCGATTATTCAACAATTTTGATTTTCTCACAAACACTTGTCCTATGACTTTCGGATAATCATGAGTCCATAGATTTAATAAGAGAAGTTAATCGGATTATTAAAAATAGATAAATCGATGAACATAATCATTTAATTTTTTTTAACATATATTTTTCTACGATGACTTTTAAATCCCATTTTAAAAATATTTACTCATTGGTATAGGAATAACCACTTTAAAAAGTTCAATGTTTTATTATTTTTTTTAAAGTGGCATTTCATTTAACACATTTATTAATTAATATATTTCTCTAAAAAAGTTTATATAAAAATATGAGCAATATTTGCTATTTAAAAATGTGCGTTTTTCTTCTAAATAAAATAAAAGCAGAATTTAATTCAGATAAAATTTATTAAAATCCTTTTCCAATAAGAAAATTTTTTTATTAATCTTTAGAGACTTTCTCGGATTTCATTATCTTTATTTGTGTAAGTAAAAAACGAAATGCGTACAATGACAGAAGGAATTTTTACAGATGATTTTTTACAGGACATTATTTGCTATATAAAAATGTACTTTTTCTTCTAGATAATAAAAACATAATTTATTTGTAAAAAAAAAATGCGTACAATGACAGATGATTTTTTACAGGAATGTACTCAAGGACTTTTTGATAAAATTAGACCATATTCTCAGATTGATATCAACCTCAAAAGAGAATAGGACCTCGCAAACATGTTTTACTGAACATCCATTAAGAACCATAAGTGAAAAGTTTTACTAAAATCGTCTTGGTCATAGATCATCTTAAATTAAACATCATAATCTTTGAAAAATATGTAAATGAACAATTTTAATATGACGATCATTTCATGTGAAATGACCTAAATTTCAATATGGCTCCTGCTCTACCCCCTTCAATGTTGATATAATCGCTACATGACATACATAAACATGACATATATACTCTGAAATGGTTATCTGACAATTTTCAGAATGAATATAAGTATAATTTGGGCGTCTGGGGCACTTCTGTAAATTTCAACATTTCACTGTCGCAGATAAATAATCAAATTACCAAGTTTTTCATGCCACTACTCATGATACAAAAAAACCTTTTAGATTACAAATATGGGATCTAGAACAACTTTTGTGCGGAAAAGTTGCTGTCTTAAAGATTTGAAATCAATACATTCATCATCACTTGGCCTCAAACAAGGTCATAGAGCCTGCCGTGTTGAATTTGTCCCTTATGTAACCGCAGAAAAAATAACTTTGGAAGTTCGCCACTTTACCATTTAATGACCTATAGACACCACATATAGCTATTGAAGTACTTACCCCAACAGCAAAAAATATCTGCTAAATGTCGCCCTATTACAAGAATTGTCGTTAAATGAGCAATAGTTATATACAGATATTTACACTATATCGTCTCGACAATAACTAGCGATTTCTCTAGTGATATGTCAAAGGCAAACATCGGCAGGAAATCAGATAATGTTGTAAATAAATTAGTCGACACATATTCCAAATATGGGGTTAGACAATATTCCAAAACGACGACAGTTGAATGATTTTACTGGGAGCGTGTTATTTTCTCCACGGTCTCCACATCCCCTGCAGAGATATATGTGTAACGTGATATAAGCCCATCAACACACTTCAAGTTCTTATGTCAATTTCACAACCCCTCAAAATGCTCTTTTCATGTTTCTAGGACATACCGCACTTACAAACGTATGTACGAAAGAAGTACAAGCAAAAATATATCCGAAGGAATGTGCCAAATTGAATAAATTGCTTAGTCACAAATCAGTAAAATTTAATCTAAAAGTTACAGATAACATAATGATCGGTGCAAAAAAAATTTAGCAATTCAAAAGGGTTTGTTCTTACTTATTTTAAATAATTACGTATAGTCATTCATACTTAAAAATGTACTTTGATAAATGGGACTTAAAAAATCAAACTAATATATTTGTAATAAGTAGGGGAAACTCTTCTAAAATAACATACCCTAAGAAAAAAATGCTTCTATTCATACAAACGTTTTCTGATGACCTTTATTTTTTACAAGTTAACTTTGTGAAGTATACAAAATGCAATAGTGCTTTTTATAAAGTAACAAATAAAGTCATAACGTCACATTAAAGATTTATATAAATTACCGCACTATGTTATTTTATCTACAGCGCTGTCCTAAAACGACACACCCATAAGTTGATATTAATTTCACTTGCATGCATCACAAATAATTTTTTTGCACATTGGGAAACACCGGCACATTCACTATGTGCCCACTTTAAACACTTAAGACATTTTATGCACTTCTCCTTCGGTTTTGAGGGACTTTATAAATCATTGCAATAAAGACAGACTTCATTATCATCATCGGCAGAAAGATCCATGTCTTTGTCATCATCAGTGGATATAACAAAGTAAATTTTATTATCACCCTGTTGAGGTGCACGTCTTGAGTGTGAATTATATTTCTCAGCAGCTTTTGCCTTCGCTTCGGCAATATTAGGACTGCTAAACAGTAAACTTTTGCAACTTCATGCTTCTTCTTTTTAGAAGAAGCAACATAAAGTGCATAAAGTGCACAACATAAAGTGCACAAAGAAGTGTAGATACATTAAGTTGTCTGATAAAGAAAGATGATGAACTTGAAAATTTTGCTGATTGAAAAGATACACACGCCTTCGCAGTATCGGAAACAGCTGTTGTCGGCGCTGGAATTGCAGGAAGAGACATTGAAACTAAGAAAATTGACGAATTAGTTCTAAATAGGCTGTTATCTGTAGAACTTGTGTTGCTGTCTTTGCTTCCCTTATTTTCCAGTATACTTTCTGTCACAACCGAAGCACAGAAAACATGATCAGGAAAGATGTCTGGCGACATGTTATTTTACCTATAATCACCATATTGTATATACAAAAGCAGTATTTGAGAACACATGCATTTATAAATTTTCACATATGCAGAAAATACTCTAAAAAGAAATACGCACTCACTTTATACTTCAGATATGGAATCACTGAAATGAGATAGACATGAATTAGCACGAAAAAATAGTCCAAAAAATTTCTGACGATAGTTTAATAAATAGTTTCTTTGTAAACAATGAAATATACAAACTTGAAAACTTCGCCATTAAATGCTTATTGTTGCTGATCGATTTCACAGTATAACTGCGTATCATTAAGTACTGGCTTATGGCGACAATATAAAGAAATACAGGGTATGTCATTTTACCTAAGTATGTCATTTTGGGACATTTTTCCCTAGTTAGAAAGACTTGCTGTTTTGTTAAATTAGACAAATAAATTAAAAATATAGAATATCCATTTTTTTTTTTTTTTTTTTTTTTTTTTTTTTTTTTTTTTGCTGATTTCGCTAAATGAATAAAACATACACAAATATAAGCAAATATCGGAAATTTAGACTATTACAACAACTACATACTATTTGCTCTAAATGGATTTTTTTAAATTATGAATTGGAGATAAAAAGTAAATAAAGTAATTTCTTTGGAAATTATTCTGATAAAGTTTGGGAATCAAGAAATACAACACTAGAACTGTAATTAAATTAAAGATGACATTTTAAAGAAAAAATTGGAAAAGTTTTGAGATTTTTTTTTTCTAAATATTAAGATGTAAATTGTTTTATACAGAAGTAGATCGTCTTTTTTTCCAGATAGTAAATAATTTAATTTTATGCCTTTTAAAAGTAAAAAATAACTAGATGGAACCCGTCAAAATTTGACGGCAAACAACTTGATAATACCATAAAAGTAAAATTTATAGTTGCTTTAACTTGACAAATTTCATAGTGGGGAGCATAATATGATTAAGTGGTCACAGACTTTTCCATCGATAAATCACATGAGGGGTGTATGCAAAATTTAGAAAAGTACACCCTTGGGGGGTCAAAGTGGGGGGATGGACATGGGAGATGCATAATATGATTAAGTGGTGACAGACCTTTCCAATGATATATAACATGAGGTTGTGTGCAAAATTTAGAAAGTACCCCTTGGGGGGGGCAAAGTGAGGAGATGGACACCGGAGATGCATAATATGATTAAGTGGTCACAGACCTTTCCAATGATATATAACATGAGGGTTGTGTGCAAAATTTAGAAAGTACGGGGGGGGGGGGGCAAAGTGGGGAGATGGACATCGGAGATGCATAATATGATTAAGTGGTCAAAGACCTTTCTAATGATATATAACATGAGGGTAATGTGCAAAATTTAGAAAGTACCCTTTGGTGGGGGCAAAGTGGGGAGATGGACATCGGAGATGCATAATATGATAAAGCAGTTACAGACCTTTCCAATGATATATAACATGAGGGTAATGTGCAAAATTTAGAAAGTACCCTTTTGGGGGGGGCAAAGTGGGGAGATGTACATCGGAGATGCATAATATGATTAAGCAGTTACAGACCTTTCCAACAATATATGACATGAGGGGTGTCAACAAAATTTAGAAAAGTATCTCTTGGGGGGGGGGGCAAAGTGGGGAGATGGACATTGGAGATGCATAAAATGATTAAGTGGTCACAGACCTTTCCAATGATATATAACATGAGGGTAATGTGCAAAATTTAGAAAGTACCCCTTTGGGGGGGGGAAGTGGGGAGATGGGCATCGGAGATGCATAATATGATTAAGTGGTCACAGACCTTTCCAATGATATATGACATGAGGGGTGTCAACAAAATTTAGAAAAGTATCCCTTAGGGGGGTGGGGGGGCAAAGTGGGAAGATGGACATTGGAGATGCATAATATGATTAAGTGGTCACAGACCTTTCCAATGATATATAACATGAGGGTTGTGTGCAAAATTTAGAAGTACCCTTTGGGGGGGGAAGGGGGGCAAAGTGGGGAGATGGACATCGGAGATGCATAATATGATTAAGTGGTCACAGACCTTTCCAATGATATATAACATGAGGGTAATGTGCAAAATTTAGAAAGTACCCCTTCGGGGGGGGGGGAAGTGGGGAGATGGGCATCGGAGATGCATAATATGATTAAGTGGTCACAGACCTTTCAATGATATATGACATGAGGGGTGTCAACAAAATTTAGAAAAGTATCCCTTAGGGGGGTGGGGGGGCAAAGTGGGGAGATGGACATTGGAGATGCATAATATGATTAAGTGGTCACAGACCTTTCCAATGATATATAACATGAGGGTTGTGTGCAAAATTTAGAAAGTACCCTTTGGGGGAGGGAGGGGGGCAAAGTGGGGAGATGGACATCGGAGATGCATAATATGATTAAGTGGTCACAGACCTTTCCAATGATATATAACATGAGGGTAATGGGCAAAATTTAGAAAGTACCCTTTGGGGGGGGGCAAAGTGGGGAGATGGACATCGGAGATGCATAATATGATTAAGCAGTTACAGACCTTTCCAACAATATATGACATGAGGGGTGTCAACAAAATTTAGAAAAGTATCCCTTGGGGGGGGGGAAGTGGGGAGATGGGCATCGGAGATGCATAATATGATTAAGTGGTCACAGACCTTTCCAATGATATATGACATGAGGGGTGTCAACAAAATTTAGAAAAGTATCCCTTAGGGGGGTGGGGGGGCAAAGTGGGGAGATGGACATTGGAGATGCATAAAATGATTAAGTGGTCACAGACCTTTCCAATGATATATAACATGAGGGTAATGTGCAAAATTTAGAAAGTACCCTTTGGGGGGGGGGGGGGGGCAAAGTGAGGAGATGGACACCGGAGATGCATAATATGATTAAGCAGTCACAGACCTTTCCAACAATGTATGACATGAGGGGTGTCAACAAAATTTTGAAAAGTGCCCCCCTTAGGAGGGGGGGGGCGGGATGGACCCCGGAGATGCATAACATGAATAAGTGGTCAAAGACTTTTCCACCGATATATCACATGAGGGGTATGTGCAAAATTTAGAAAAGTGTCCCACTTGGGGGGGGGGGGGGATGGACACCGGAGATGCATAACATGAAAAAGAAGTCACAGCCGTTTCAACTTGCAACCTTTTTCTCGAAGGCATTTGACAATATTAAATTTTTTTTTACCGAAGACAATTTAACGATATTCTTATTTTTTTTGCGTAATTCGTCAAACGTTCATGGAAAAAATCAGGAAATTCGCTAATCAATAGTTGATAAATTATAAAATTCAACAATCGATAGCAGTAAAATTGGTCAATCGATAACGGAAAAATCACGAAATTCATCAAATGGTCTCCCGTAAAAAAAATTGTCCTGCACACTGATGTGATGATCAAAAGGGTTTTGAAGTATAGGACAAAATTAGCACTTGCCAAACAGCGAGTAATACTGAAAATTTGGCAATGGACTTTATTGCCACCACTGGTCAAACATAATAGTCACACTCACCAATTGCGATGATTGAATGGAAAAAGATTTTTTTTCTCTGCTGTCGCGCGACAAATTTTGAAACCATTTGGTAAATTTCATCCCCGAAATTGGCAGATTGTGAATTTTTTTTCTCGAAGAAATTCGACGATATTCGAAAAATTTTTCTCCCGAAACCAGTTGATGAATTTTGCGATTTTTCCACTGTGTAGATTAATGAATTTTGCACTTCTTCCGCTATCGATTGACGAATTTCGAATTTTATCGACTATCGGTTAACGAATTTCACGATTTTTTCCATGAACGAACAAATTGCGCACTTTCTGCTAATTGACACATTTCGCCCTTTACAATTCAGTCAATGAGTTGAACGTTGTTTCTTTCGAGAAATGTCAGGAATGAAACAATGATTCTTTAGGTTGAATTTACTTCGTTCGATGCCCCATGGAAGAATGTGTGCGATGCAGCAACGGGCGTCACAGACTTTTTAGGGCACCTGCAGACTAAAAACATCTAACCAATCTTCGCGGGGGGAAAATAACAGATTTTGTCAAATGATTGAGGAAAAAACACTACTTTATCAAAGGATAATGGGAAAACATGACTTTTGTTAAAAGACCACAGAAAAAACGTAATTATGCAAAAGGATCGCGAAAGATAAGCAAATTTTGTCAAAGAATCGCAAAAAAGGAAATTTCACCAAAAGATCACGCTTTTTTACTAAATTTCGTCTAAAAATTGCGGAATAAAATGTATTTTATCAAAGAATTGCTGGAAAATGCGAATTTCGTTAAGGATCGTGAGAAAAATGCGAAATTCTTCAAAGGATCGCTGAAAAAACACTAATTTCATCAAAGAATTGCTGAAAAAACATGAATCTCGCCCAATAACAGAAAAATCATGGTTCATAATCATTATATCTAGTAGTATATGTAAATACAGTTTGTGATATAAGACAAAATTAACATTCACCAATCGGCGAGTAATACTGGAAATTGGTGATTGATGTTATTGCCACCACTCGCTAAACTTAGTCACACTCGCCAATTGCGATGATTGAATGTAAAATGAAATTTTTTTTCCCGCTGTCACTCAAAGAATTTTGAAACCATTTGGTGAAGTTTTTTCCGAAACCATTTTGTGAATTTCCCGATTTTTTCTTCAAAATCATTTGACAAAGAGACTTTTTTCTCGATGGCATTTGACAATATTCAAAATTTTTTTACCCAAGACAATTTGACGATATTCTTAATTTTTTTTGTGCAATTCGACAAATGTTCATGGAAAAAATCATGAAATTCGTTAATCAATAGTCGATAAATTGTGAAATTCAGCAATCGTTAGCGGTAAAATCGTAAAATTTGTCAATCGATAACGGAAAAATAATGAAATTCATCAAACGGTTTCCGGTAAAAAAATTGTCTTGCACGCTGATGTGATGATCAAAAGGGTTTTGAAGGCATTTATTTTATTTGTTGTATTGTGTATAAATACCTAGGTGGAAACAGTTTGCTTATTTTGTCAAATGTTTCAACAATATTCGACCCAATACGCATGCATAAAAAAAATCTTCCGGTAGGACCGGCCAATGAGGTGAAGGTCTATTACGGTCTCTAGAAACGTGTTTGGGATCATCTCCTGTTGTTTTTTTCTTGCACTTTGCGTTAAACCTAGGAAGGTATTTATATAGAACTCACTGTGGAGTGTTTAGAAGGTATTTATTTATTTCATTTATTATAATTTGTATGAATACTTAGGTGTCCATTTCGGATTTACTGTTTAAAAATGAATTTAGGCTCTTTTAACGTTCGCGAAATCAATCCCGATGGAAATTGTCTTTTTAGATCTCTATCATTTTGTTTATATAGTACAGAAAATGATTATTTAAATGTATGTAAAAATATCGTAGAACACGTAATACAAAATTGGACCACTTATAGTCCGTTTATTATCGGGGATGAATCTTATGGTGTTCCCATTGCTAATGAAGACAATTATGTAAATATATGGTTCTTCATAGAGGTATATGGTTCTTCACACTTCAATAGAAGCATTGTTTAAATTAATATAATTCTACAAATATGATGCAGTTTTAAAATATCGAGTAACGATTAATACTGTCAAAGAATATACTCATATACGTAATTAAGTTTTGGTACTTCTCTATTATCTCATCGACCACTTTTCATAAAAAAAAACTATCGCCAAATAAATGGGAGAACGTTGTCATTGGAATATCAAAATAAATAAATAAAATATAAGAATTTAAGGATACAATTGTTATTTTAATTAATGAAATAACTAATAAATCAAATAAACATAATGAAAAATACACGCAAATGTTGAATTAAAAACCACTTGATGACATAAAAAACACGTATAATGTTTTCGACATCAAGTAAATGGGACTGCAATTTTGGCATTTAATCATACAGTTTGGCGATAGTATTTTGTTATGAAAAGTGGTCGATGGGATAATAGAGAAGTACTCAAGTTTTTTATACCAAGTTTGAAAATTTATCTTTTTTTGACATTTAAAAAAAATAACATAAAAAAACATTACAAATTTGCCCATTTAAAACAATCAAGATTTGTATATATACAAACAATACAATGTAAATATTAATATTGTTACATGATACATTATATACATTGTTTGCATATATACTTCTTTGTATACATATATTGTTTGTATACATACAAACAAATATAATGTAAACATTATTCAAATATTAAGAGTTTGCAAATCAAAACATTCTAAAGATTTGTATACATACAAACAATATAATGCATACATACTCTTAACAAATAAAATAGCCCACTTATATAATGACAAAACTTTTAAATCGAATAGAGATAATATATTTCTGTTTATTTTATAACTTATATTCAGATGCTCAGATTCTGCTTTTTTCGAACACATAATAATAAAAATATTATTACCGTGCGTACTGTCTTTTGACATTATATTTACATAATCGAATTCATTATCAATCGGAACACCATAAGATTCATTCCCGATAATAAACAGACCATAAGTGGTCCAATTTTGTATTACGTGTTCTACACGTTTGAATAATTATTTTCTGTACTATATAAACAAAATGATAGAGATCTAAAAAGAAAATTTCCATCGGGATTTCGCCAACTTATGAGCCTAAATTCATTTTTAAACAGTAAATCCGAAATGGACATCTAAGTATTCATACAAATTACAATAAATAAAATAAATAAATAAAATAAATACCTTCTAAACACTCCACAGTGAGTTCTAGATAAATATCTTCCTAGGTTTAACGCAACGTGACAACAGAAAAAAACAACAGATGATACGATCCCAAACACGTTTGTAGAGACAGTCATAGACCCTCACCTCATTGGCCGGTGATTTTTTGACGCATGCGTATTCGATCGAATTTCGATGGAATAGATTTGACAGAATTACCAAACAGCTTTAAATATATGGATGACTGAACAACGTATTCATTAAAACAATTGTTTAGAAATAAAAAAGCGCTATTTTTCAAACATAACCATAGTTTAATGAGAGTTATTAAAGAAAGAATTTTTACAGCTAGAAAGCAATGTTTAGTGAGAATATTTTTTATTGTAAGATGTAAAAATTGTATAATCAATTAATATGTATGAAATTTCGTTTTAATGCAAATAAAAAAAATAAATGAGAATATTTTCTACTATAAAATACAAAAATATTTACTATCGAGTGTGTAACAAATTTAAACATGAAAAATTAATTTTTATTTAAAAATCTACATTGCTGTTAAAAGTTTTAAAAAATTTTACAATTAATTACAATTACAATATATATTACAATAAATTTTCTTCGTCAGGTGCAAACATATTTCTATATAAATAGTATAACTAACTAATAAGTAAGAATGTAATTTTTAACTGAAAATATGCTTGCCGAAACGTCAGTGACGATTACTTTAGAGACCCGAAAAGTTTTTGTTGACTGTTTGTTTGTATGTCTTGTGATAACTGCCGAAAATAGCTCTCTTTTATTTGTAATTTTGTAGGTTTGTCGGTGAGGTACCCGGAATCAGCTATATAATAGGTAGAATTCGTAAGAAATACTACCTATTACATTATCCTATAAGTTGGAATTTTTGAAAAAAATTGCAGATCTACGCCCCAGAACTCAAATATCCAAAGTAAATGGTCGGTAGTATAAATAAAATTGTCGACAGATGTGAATTTTGCACATTTCTTAAGGTAAACATTGTTAGAAATTTTATAGAAAATAGAAAGTATAAAGGTAAGTTAACATGAATAAATCACACAACAAAATAATTAGAATTTTCTTCTTTGTTGCATTTTCTGACACTGAATATCTTTGTATATTTTTTAAGTTTTTGCATTTCTCATAATATGGGGTTCAAAATATGATTTTAAAAAGATAATTCTCTCAATAACAATTTGTTTTAAAAGTAGAATACATTTACAAAAGCCAAAAATTCATATGAAAATGTCCTTCCGGCCTGTACCGGGAGGAAAAGGTAGCTTTCCTATATCTTCGTTTTAAAATTTTAGCTAATGTTACACGAAAACAGCAAGTTAAAATGCAAAGAAACGTTTACAAAAGATTCGTTAATACTGAATTTGAATAAGAAATTCGCCAAATTATTGAGCAATAGCCAAATGATAGTGAGATATTTCGCCAAATGTCGCCAATTTTGTCGCCAATGTCGCCAATTTTCGCGCTAACGGATATGAATATATAGTTTCATGCGTATGGTTGGGAAAATTATTACAACAATAAAAGAAAATAATTTGCGAGTAATCGCGTTAATGTGCTGTTTTGTTTCAAAATGTCAGCCACCCTAGAATTTCAAACTGCTCTATCTCAGCCATTTTTTAATATAGAGGTAAACCAAAAAATGTTCTGGAATCCTTGTATCAAGGCCTAACACGTAATTCAAAAATAAATTTGAATTTTTAACTTTTTTGTATATTTATTTTAGTTTTAAATTTTTAAATGGCCGCCATCTTGAAACAAAATGGCGGACCAAGCTGGCCAACGAACTCGGTCGAGACATTGGTTAACTTAATACACACAATTAGTTTCATCAAAATTGATTTATAAATACGAGCGTTATCGTATGACATAGGTCATATATATATATATATATATATATATATATATGTATATATATATATATATATATATATATATATATATATATATATATATATATATATATATATATATATATATATATGGGGTCTGGGGGTCAGGATCGGTGAAAATATATCGAAATTTTCCGGAACTGCTTTCCTCCGAACGGCTGCAATAGGTAGCTTTCTACTTTTAGGTAGCTTTCAATACAAAAAAGTATAAAGCTACCTATTGCAGCCGTTCGGAGGAAAGCAGTTCCGGAAAATTTCGATATATTTTTGCCGATCATGACCCCCAGACCCCAAAACCACCCTCCGTTCAAATGTTGATTTATATATATAGATATATCCATATATATATATATATATATATATATATATATATATATATCATCATCATCATCATCAACCGTTTTCAATCCACTGCTGGATGTAGGTCTCCCCCAGATTTTTCCATTGTTGCCTGTCTAGTGCTTTATTCATCCAATTAACACCGGCCACTTTTCTGATTTCGTCACTCCATCTTACTTGAGGTCGTCTTCTTGGTCGTTTTACATCTCTGGGATACCACTGTAGGGTGTTTGTGCTCCATCTATTGTCTTGTCTTCTTGCAATGTGCCCAGCCCATTTCCATTTTAGCCGTTTATTTCTCTCGATGATGTCAAAAACTTTCGTCTGACTTCTTATCCACGTTATTCTCTTTCGGTCTCTTCTGGTTATGCCTAGCATACATCTTTCCATACTTCGCTGTGTTGTTTGTAATCTTTGTACCATCCGTTTTGTTAGTGTCCAAGTTTCTGCTCCATAAGTTAGTGCAGGCAAAACACATTGGTTAAACACCTTTCTTTTCAAACAAAGAGGCATGTTACTCTTCAGAATAATATTGTTCTTCCCAAAAGCACTCCATCCATTTCTTATTCTTCTATTGATTTCATTCATGATACTGTTGTCTGATGATATTTCTTGTCCAAGGTACACATAACTTTCAACATCTTTAATCTCAGTGTTGTTGTAGACGATTTTCTTTTTTGATGCAAATGAATTGAACATCACCTTAGTCTTTTCCAAATTTATTTTTCTTCCCACATTAATGCTAGCTTCTGCCAAATCTTTTAGCATATTTTGCAATTCTTCAGGGCTATTACTGAAAATTAAAATGTCATCAGCAAACCGGAGATGGCTTAAATATTCCCCATTTATTCTAATCCCTTTGTTTTCCCAATCCAGCTTCTTGAAAATACTTTCTAAGACAGCAGTAAAAAGCTTAGGCGAAATGGTGTCTCCCTGTCTTACTCCTCTTCCAAGCTTGATCTTCGCTTTTCCTTTGTCCAAACGGATGGTGGCTGTTGCTTTCTTGTAGATCTTCTTTATGATATTGATATAAGGTTTGTCTATACCAATGTCCTCCAGAGAAGTAATTACTGCAGATGTGTAGACCGAATCAAATGCTTTTTCATAATCAATAAAGGCAAGGCAGAGAGGTAAATTATATTCTTTATGTTTTTCTATAACTTCCCTTACTGTTTGAATATGATCCATTGTGCTAAATCCACTTCGAAATCCTGCTTGTTCTCTAGGTTGAGCTGAGTCCAGAGCTGATTCAAGTCTTGTCGTTAAAACTTTGGTGAAAATTTTATAAATCACTGACAGTAAGCTGATTGGACGGTAGTTTTTAATGTTTTCCTTTTCTCCTTTCTTATAAAGTAACACCATCACAGCATTATTCCAATCTTCTGGTACATCTGATTTCTCGAGACATTTGGAAAACAGTATGGCTAGCATTTTTGCAAATTCTTCTCCTGCTTCTTTGATAAGGTCAATTGTAATTCCATCTTCGCCAGGGCATTGACCTTTTTTCATGCCTCTAATGGCTTGTACAACTTCATCTGTCATCACTGGGATTATCTCTTCAGTTTCTGTTATGTTTACTAGTGGATCACGTAGGTTGATTTCCCTTTGATCTTCACATTTATATAGATCGTTATAGAATTTTTCGACAATGTGTACTATTTCATTATTGATTTTGGTGATTGTTCCATCTGCTCTCTTCAGTGCAAAAATACCTTTTCTTCCAACACACAGTTTGCGCTTAGCTGATTTTAAACTTTTGTTATCTTCTAGAACTGTTTTGACAAGATCACAGTTAAATTTTCTGATATCTTCTGTAACACATTTTCTTACCGTTTTACATAATTCTGCATATTCAACTCTTGATTTAGGATAGTTTTCTTCATTTTAAATTCTCTGCGTTTCTTCATCAATCTTCTTGTTTCTGCTGTTATTTTCTTTGTTTGCTTTACTTGTACTTCACCAGCTATCGTCCTTGCAATTTCTTGTAGAGTATTTGTTATTTTCTTGTTCACTACTGTAACATCTTGTTCTTCTTCTAAGATTGATTGAAGTACTTGAAAACGAGTTTTAAGTTCTAAATGAAATTCTTCTTTATGTTTCTGGAGATTTATAATATCGACTGATTTCTTTGAGCATTGCAAAAGCTTCATTCTTTCCACTTTAGTATTTAAAAGCAGTTTGCATCTAACTAACCTGTGATCGCTTCCTGTATTGAAGTTATTGAGAACGCTGCAATCCTGAATAAGATGCTTTTTGTTTGTCAAGATGTAGTCGATTTCACTTGTTGAGCCATTTGCACTACGCCATGTCCATTTTCTTTGTGGCTTTTTCTTGAAAAATGAATTCATGATATACATCTGTTCACATTCTGCAAATTCAATCAATCTGTTTCCTCTTTCATTACGCACCCCATATCCATGATTTCCTACTGAGAATTCACCTTTCTTTTTTTCCCCAATTCTAGCATTCCAGTCTCCCATTATTAATTTTATGTAGCATTTTCCTTTTTGATGCATTGAAGCTACTTCTTCATAGAAATCCTCAATTTCTTCATCAGTATAGCTAATTGTTGGTGCATAAACTTGGGTAATTTGCAGCTTGTATCTTTTTGACACTTGTATAACTAACCTTGCAACTCTATCTGATGCACTATCATATTCTACGATTTGATTCTTCCACCTTTTATGAATCAGAAATCCTACACCACTTGTTTTTCCATCTTCTGTACCACTGTAGTACAATACATGTCCGCTGGCAAGATCAATCTTCTCTTCACCTTTTCTTCTTACTTCGCATAATCCTAGAATGTCCCAGTTGATTCTTTCTAATTCTTCTTCAAGTTCCTGTAAACGACTTTCAGAAGATAAGGATCGTCCATTATACGTAGCCAAGGTCATCAACTTATGGCAGCCAAGCCGAGCCCGGTGATTCTTAGCACCCTCTGTCTTCATGTTTTTCTGATCGCTGCCGTAATCAGGAACATGCAGACTGCCGGGAATTGAGGGCCGTGATTTGTTTTGTGAATTCATGGTAAAATAAGGGGGGAGGTGGCCAAATTCCTCCACGCTGGCCAAGCGGGTTGGAGGAAGCCCATCCGCGTTCGTTCCCCATGCACTAGGCAAGAGTACTAACAGGCTGCACCGATGGAAGGTGCGGATTGGACATTAAGTCTCTGCTCCCAGTCGATTCCTTTAAGTCCTCCTCTGAGGCATTTAAAGGGTCTTCTCCTAGTTAACAAGCAGAGGCTATTAAACAGCCCATATATATATATATATATATATATATATATATATATATATATCTGACCTATGTCATACGATAACGCTCGTATTTATAAATCGATCTTGATGAAACTAATTGTGTGTATTAAGGTCACCAATGTCTCGACCGAGTTCGTTGGCCAGCTTGGTCCGCCATTTTGTTTCAAGATGGCGGCCATTTAAAAATTTAAAACTAAAATAAATATACAAAAAAGTTAAAAATTCAAATTTATTTTTTAATTACCTGTTAGGCCTTGATACAAGGATTTCAGAGCATTTTTGGTTTACCTCTATCTTAAAAAATGGCTGAGATAGAGCAGTTTGAAATTCTAGGGTGGCTGACATTTTGAAACAAAACAGCACATTAACGCGATTACTCGCAAATTACTTTCTTTCATTGTTGTAATAATTTTCCCAATCATACGCATAAAACTATATATTCATATCCGTTAGCGCCAAGATTGGCAAAATTTGTGACATTTGGCGAAACATCGCCAAATTTAGCGACCAAAATAAGTCTTTATAGATGAAGCCAATTTGACTATTGCTCAATAATTTGGCGAAATTCTTATTCAAATTCAGTATTAACGAATCTTTTGTAAACGTTTCTTTGCATTTTAACTTGCTGTTTTCGTGTAACATTAGCTAAAATTTTAAAACGAAGATATAGGAAAGCTACCTTTTCCTCCCGGTACAGGCCGGAAGGACATTTTCATATGAATTTTTGGCTTTTGTAAATGTATTCTACTTTTAAAACAAATTGTTATTGAGAGAATTATCTTTTTAAAATCATATTTTGAACCCCATATTATGAGAAATGCAAAAACTTAAAAAATATACAAAGATATTCAGTGTCAGAAAATGCAACAAAGAAGAAAATTCTAATTATTTTGTTGTGTGATTTATTCATGTTAACTTACCTTTATACTTTCTATTTTCTATAAAGTTTCTAACAATGTTTACCTTAAGAAATGTACAAAATTCACATCTGTCGACAATTTTATTTATACTACCGACCATTTACTTTGGATATTTGAGTTCTGAGGCGTAGATCTGCAATTTTTTTCAAAAATTCCAACTTATAGGATAATGTAATAGGTAGTATTTCTTACGAATTCTACCTAATATATAGCTGATTCCGGGTACCTCACCGACAAACCTACAAAATTACAAATAAAAGAGAGCTATTTTCGGCAGTTATCACAAGACATACAAACAAACAGTAAACAAAAACTTTTCGGGTCTCTAAAGTAATCGTCACTGACGTTTCGGCAAGCATATTTTCAGTTAAAAATTACATTCTTACTTATTAGTTAGTTATACTATTGATATAGAAATATGTTTGCACCTGACGAAGAAAATTTATTGTAATATATATTGTAATTGTAATTAATTGTAAAATTTTTTTAAACTTTTAACAGCAATGTAGATTTTTAAATAAAACTAAATTTTTCATGTTTAAATTTGTTACACACTCGATAGTAAATATTTTTGTATTTTATAGTAGAAAATATTCTCATTTATTTTTTTTATTTGCATTAAAACGAAATTTCATACATATTAATTGATTATACAATTTTTACATCTTACAATAAAAAATATTCTCACTAAACATTGCTTTCTAGCTGTAAAAATTCTTTCTTTAATAACTCTCATTAAACTATGGTTATGTTTGAAAAATAGCGCTTTTTTATTTCTAAACAATTGTTTTAATGAATACGTTGTTCAGTCATTATTTTTTACTTTTAAAAGGCATAAAATTAAATTATTTACTATCTGGAAAAAAAGACGATCTACTTCTGTATAAAACAATTTACATCTTAATATTTAGAAAAAAAAAATCTCAAAACTTTTCCAATTTTTTCGTTAAAATGTCATCTTTAATTTAATTACAGTTCTAGTGTTGTATTTCTTGATTCCCAAACTTTATCAGAATAATTTCCAAAGAAATTACTTTATTTACTTTTTATCTCCAATTCATAATTTAAAAAAATCCATTTAGAGCAAATAGTATGTAGTTGTTGTAATAGTCTAAATTTCCGATATTTGCTTATATTTGTGTATGTTTTATTCATTTAGCGAAATCAGCAAAAAAAAAAAAAAAAAAAATGGATATTGTATATTTTTAATTTATTTGTCTAATTTAACAAAACAGCAAGTCTTTCTAACTAGGGAAAAATGTCCCAAAATGACATACTTAGGTGACATACTTTTGTAAACGTTTCTTTGCATTTTAACTTGCTGTTTTCGTGTAACATTAGCTAAAATTTTAAAACGAAGATATAGGAAAGCTACATTTTCCTCCCGGTACAGGCCGGAAGGACTTTTTTGTATTGAAAGCTACCTAAAAAAAATAGATAAGAGCTTCGCTTCCGATAATTAAACTATATATAAACAACCATTAAAAATTTATCAGGAACTTTCTAAATATCTCACTTTGTGTGTGGACATTGCTACATATGTTGTTTTATTTATAAATCTGCAAAATGATCAATATATAAATTCATGAAAACTTACTACTAATGATGCAATATTTGTTGTAAAAAACTTTATTGTAAACACTATTCTAGTTCCAAATTCATTATTATTATTTTCAAATTTCTACGTTCTCAAATATAAATTTTGCGTAGAATAATTAGGAAAAAGAAGAAAGTTTTCCATTCAACAAGTAAAGCAGAAATTAAGAACAGTACCAGTTTTCTCTCCATTTCGTGATTAAAAATACCATGGATTCTTTTACAGAAAAATATATCTGGAGAAATAAAAATATAACAAAAAAAAAGCCCCAAGAAACAAAAAGCTCCTTGGAATTATCAGTATTCAGAAAATATCTATTACTTTTAGTGTCTCAAAGGATTTAATACAAATTTCAATACCCTAATATCTTCTAAAAGAAAAATATTATAAAGCGAAAAAACACACTGAATATTTAAAATTAAATATGTTTTGTATATATACGTATGAAGTAAATATTTATTTGGAGTGTTGGGATATAGTAAAAGTACAGTTATTTTTGGAAATACACTGAATGTGTCTCGCACTGATAATTTCGCAATGATTTATTAGTATCATATTGAAAGTACTTTAATTATTGAAACTTATCAGAAATCATCAGGTTGATCATTAATATATTTTATTCATTTTGTGAATTTATGGCAGTGCAATTTTTATGTTATTAGGTGCGTTCGTAATTATATAAATACGTAGCACCTATAGTCGTCGCTTGGTCCGTCCGTCTGTCCGTCCGTCTGTCTGTCTGTCCGTCTGTCTGTCTGTCCGCATATAACAACGCAAAAACTACCCAACCAAATGGTTTGCAATTTAAAATATATTATCTTTGCAGAATTTTGTCGAGACATTTCAAATTTTATTAAAATCGAATCAAAACTTTAGGAGATATTAATAAAAATATTTATTAAGAAATTTGATTTTTTTTTTTAATCGGTGCTTTTTTGTTATAGGAGCTTCCGAAGTTTAATCGTCAAGAGACCGAGATACTTATTTTATTACAGAAATTAATCTACAGACGATATAATTCATTTCACAGAATTAAAAATCATCAAGATCTGAATATTTATATAACTAGCTGATACATATATATCTGAATATTTATATAACTAGTTAAGATATTTGTATGAACAGTGTCATAAAATATATACTTAACTAGCTGTTTAACCCGTTCTACGCACGGGATATCATGAATTTAATTCTAAAACGTGCGTACGAACGCACCTCGTTTGTAACGTTTGACGTACAATTTCCAACTTGTTAATATATTATGTTTTTATGTTATGTTATGTTATGTTATTAATTCAAATTTAGATTTTTATGTTATTTTATATTCTATTTTAAATAATAATATTGTGAAACTTTTTAACACTTTCCAACCTAGTTGAAAAGTGTTTATGACTTCGGTTTGTCTGGCCGTATGGCCGTCTGCCGTCTGCCGTCTGCCGTCTGGCCGTCTGGCCGTCTGTCCGTGCTCTAACTCCCGTAAATATGCTCGGATTGCTCTGCAATTTTTATATGTTATAGTCGTTATCTATAGCATGTTCCCTATTTCAAAGCAAGTGTGTATCACTTATAGTTTTTTTACAGGGACACTCAAAAGAATTCCGTTACATTGCGGTCTATGGGGAAAAATCATTGACGGTTTATTTAAATAATGTTTCACTATTTTAAACGCATTGAAATTTATATATATGACTAAGGTGCATTAGAAAAAGCTTAATATGGAATGGGGTGTGCATAGCACTTATAGTTACTTTACAGGGACAGTCAAAAGAATTCTGTTACATTACGTCTATGGAGAAAAATCGTCTGCGGTTATTTAAATAATGTTTCCCTATTTTAAACGCATTGAAATTTATATATATCACTAAGGTGTATTTCAAGAGGCTTACTACAGAATAGTGTGTGTACAGCAGTCATCGTTCATTTACAGGGACACAGAAAAGAATTATCTACTGTAAGTTAACAATAATTCCTGGAAGTGCGTTTTAAGTTACTGATCGCGATTTTAATTTTAACTGGATTTTTGTCTATTATGTGGTGTGTATAAATTCTGTATATCCTATACAGGGAAGCACAAAAGTTCGCGAATACATTTCCGTATTATTTAACTCCAGATGGAGAATTTTAAACTGTGCTACGCGTTTCCTAACTGAACTAAAATTTAACATCCTATGTAGTATATATACAAATCTATAGATCCTATACATCGCTGAATAAAAGTATTCGGATTACTTAGATGTTATCTTTTAGCTTATTAAACGGTATGATTTGTAAAGTTATTTTGGAAGCGTTGGAAAGTGTTACATAATCTATGCTTGACGCATGATTTTTCGTTCTTGTTTTTATGTAAATATGAATGTAAAAGATATTAAACTATTTAATACTCGGAAGGACGAGCCTGGTCTGTGGAGATCCACGATATGTTTTTGTTATTACTGATGTTGTCGTTGTTTTATTTCGCGACTCCATAGTTTCCTGACTCGTTGGGTTCTTCGACGCAATATTGTTGTGACCTTAACAACATATACATGTACTATGAAACAAGATGGTGGTCTCTCAGAAATTTAGCGACCTAATTTGTAAGTAATTTTGATTTTACCGATTCCATATTTCTTTGCGTATATGTTATTTTGGCGTATGTTTTGTACCATAATTTTTACTGTAGTAAAATAGAAGACGAGACGTCATAAGCCCTATATTACCCTTTATGTTTGATCAGTAAGAAAGCCCCCATAATTTTTATTATTGATAATAAAAGCAATACTTCCTTTTTTTATCTAAATGCATACATATTTGTTAGATATATTCGTAAAATAATTTTTTTTGTCCAAATATGTTTAGCCAAAATTAGAAGTTTTGTACAACACTACTAATGTTTTTTTTTTATACATTATTAAAATTTTCACAGGTTTGTCATTATATGCAATAAATAGCTAAGGAACGATTATTTTTACATTTATATTCCTGGAGTTTTAGTTATACTCCTCATAGTATGGTAAATTTTCATAAATACTTTCGGCTTCACATGTTGATAAAATTTATATGTCTTTTTCCAGTTGTTTTATTCAAAAAATCTTTCAATACATTAGTTAAATATTAAATCAAAATTTAAAATTTGTAAACACCTTAATACATAATACCAAATACGAAACATAAATTCCAAAAGCTTTGCACAAAAAAATGAATTAACAGTCTTTCAATTTGCCAAATAATTAGAAACATATCAATTAGCTAGAGTCCCCAAAAAGTTGCATAGATATTCCAGAAGTCTAAAATTACGTACACAGGTTCTCAAATAAGCGTAGCATTAATTTTCTCAGAAGAAAATAAAGAAGTATTTTTTTTTCCTAACACATATGCTTCATCATATGCTTCATCATATGCTTCATCATATGCTTCATCATATGCTTCATCATATGCTTCATCATATGCTTCATCATATGCTTCATCATATGCTTCATCATATGCTTCACGGTGTGTTTAATGCAAATAGGATGTTAATCCTCTCCGGTTCTTCTCCTTACTACCAAACACTGCCATCACTACCAAACAAGAAAGTGTTGGTCTCGTCAGACCTAATAACACTTTGCCATTGTGCCGCTGTCCATGTAACATGAGTTTTAGCCCAGTTTAATCTCTTCAAGCTTTGTTGGAGAGAGAAAAAATTATATTTTCATGGAATCCTATCAGTTAAACCAAATCCATGCAGCCTGCGCCAACCAATCCTTGCGCACAACATCACACTAGCTTGCGCCATTTTATCTTGGATAATCCAGATGATTGTCTTCTGCCACTTATACACAGTCGCTTAATTTTTCTATCATCATTTGTTGTTGTACACCATTTCCTGCCTTCACCAGTTTGGTTTTGCAGTGACATAGTCCCAATTTACCACTTCAAATATTTAAAAATGCCACCTTTCATAACATTTCCATAAATTTACCTTCAAATGTCACCATAACTGTAACCTTTTTCATTTAATAGTATTATTGGATATCGCTGTCTATGTGACCATTCAACTCTTTGTGCCATTTCTTCAATTTTTTTGTTTTACAACCAACCCTAATATGAATCACAAAAAGCACGGACAAATGTCCTCTTCACAACTTCAAAACATGATAACAGCAATTGAATACTTCCTGTTACCTGATTGGCGTAATTACTATCAAAACAGGATGACACCTGACTGGTTCTCTAAACTTTCACGCCCACTGGCCGCATTCAAATAAATTTCAGCTGCTTCATGTTAACTTTAGAAAGTTGTAATTTCTTTTTGTTTATGTGTATGTAATATTTAATTAAATATCAATAATTGAACAAAATTTATTCCATTAAACTTTCTTTCTACTGATATAAAATGTCATGGTTTTACTTAAAAAGAAAGTGGTGTAATGAGCCATCAAACCTTAAGAATATACTTTTCAAGAAGTTTTCCAAAATTTTGCCTACTACTGTAAATTTCTTAAATATATACTACGGGGTTCCTACAGGTCAACGAATTTCCAGACTAGAATATGTTTTGGCACCAGTGTTTTGTTATAGAACACGTGACTTCAAATAAGGCGAAGTTAATTTAGATTTAATTAGGCGAATTCTCTATAAGAGAATGTTGGTACATCCGAAAAATTCCCTGAAATATAGGAACTCTGTACTACCATCATACACCCCAAATTAAAATATTAACAGTTTCGAGTAGTGTCTTTAATTTAGATAACATAATGTTTTAATTTTAATTCTAAAAATAATGACAAAAATGTTAAACAATTATTATTGATCTATAAAACAATGACGGAATATAAAATATATATATAATTGAAATGGTCACGATACAGACAGAAAAAGGAACAAAACGAGAAATTGTCCAGTTCCATAACATAGCTTTTTCCAGTACTTCTAAACATGTCACGGAGATTTATTGTGCCTTATGAACTGCTGCCAAAAGTCAATGAAGAGATACATGAGTATTCGAAATCGGAAGTATGTTTTATATGTTGATAGAGAATTCCATTTATCTTATGATGCTGTTAAAAAGATATTTTGGCAAACAATAAATATCCATTAACAAATAAAACTCTAAAATATGTTAAAATTCTTTTATGGTTATTCATACGTGAATGTGTTTTGTACTGGTTTTCTTGAATTTAGTTTCCATTAGTTAAAAATCCATTTTCTGTTATGCAAATAAATACCGATATGTGGCAATAAAATGACAAAATAGGATTGAAACAGAAATAAAATCACTATAGAAATCGTAGCCCATTAAAAATGCAACCAGCTTTCAAGAGAACATATATGAAAATCATATATGTAATTGAATTCAAAATGATTTCGCAAAGTCTGTAAATTATGTATGTTGAGCTCTGCTATACTACTTCTACTTATAGAAATGATACAGTATTCTTATTGATGTTATATTGTTGATATTACTCATGATACTGATATTACTAATATTAATAATGATGAAACGATTAAGAAATGAAAACCAACCAAAAATCGAAAATTTCCAGAAATTGAAAGAAAATATAATTTTTTTTTAAAGAAAAATCAAGTATAACATTAAATTTATAGATACTAAAATTCTGGCACATTATTAAAATGTGATATTTTGAAACTAAATTTGAAGAAGTTGGAAATTATACGTTAAACGTAACCTATGCAATGCTTTCGCTTTATAACTAGTTTCACAATACAAAAAAATCATCCTTTGTTAATTCAGTGAAATGAATTATATCGTCTGCTATGAGCAAAATGAGCATGCATTTTTTTTCTCATTACGTATGCCACGTTTACAAATGCGAATTTTTCTTTCTACTCAAGACAGCGCTGCAAAATTCACCATGGATATCTTACCTCCATGGTTTAATATTTTTATAATTCATAATGAAAGAATCTCCTGTGTTTATTTTACTCTAGTGGTTTCAGATATTCGGTTAACCTAATTTCCACTGAAGTTATCTCAGAATCTATACATTTTTTAATGTAACTCATGAATCAAGCAAACAATTTTTTTTTTGAACGATATTTCAAAAAATGCAACTTTTATGAAATTTTTTGTGAAAAAGTAATTTTGAATAAAATTGACCGCCTGGCATATGAAAGAAGTAGTGGTTTGTCCGTATTTGCTTTCCTTGGTCACATGACTTGCACTTTTATTATATAGATTACGTACGATAGGATTTAATAGAATAAAGAAAATTTTTATTAATATATTTTTATGTTTTGATTCGATTTTAATAAAATTTGAAATGACTCGCCAAAATTCTGCAACGGTAATATATATTAAATTTCAACGCATTCGGCTGGGTAGTTTTTGTGCTGTTATATGCGGACCGACGGATGGACAGAAACAGACGGACACATGGATGGACCAGATGACGACCATAATTTACTACGAATGACTACGTATTTATGTAATTACGAACGCACTTAAAAATGTCATACAAATGCATAAAATTTGAAAAAATCATTTAACAAAATTTTACAGTCATAGGAAGAGAAAAAAAAATATTCTCATATCTCATTACACAGATATTTACAACAATGTACATGCAATTATTTTATTCTTAAATATCTTATAATTTGCAATGTTTATATAGCTTTATAGCACTCAAAAAAGATAGAGCGTCAATAAATACGATAGTTCGAGTGAAAACGGGAGTGCACTACAACATTTCAGATGTCTAAAGAGGCAAGAACTGTAAAGTATATATATAATTGAAACATTCTTCAGAGAAAAAGGAAAATGGACGTAATAGAGACTCAACCATTTCTGAACCATATTTTATTTCTACTTAAAAAAAAGGATGCAATTTATTTATCTTGATGAACTGCTGCTAAAAGGCAATCAAGAGCCATGAGAGGGCTCAGAATCGGAAAAATATCGTACAAGTAGGAAGAAAATGTCATTTGTCGAAAAGAGAAAAATATATCCAATTTAAGTGACATTATATGTTGAATTGGTATTTATTATGTTATATAATGTCCTAAGATTTTAGAAAGATCAGAAACTTGTTAAAATATGTTTTTGAAATAACAAGTGAAATAATGAAACGGATTTTTCACTATAAATGAAAAATGCGAATAATTTTATTGATTACTAGCAGGCATATTTTTCGTTTTTTTGCAAGAGAAAAAAAAAATTAAACGCTGTACAAGATGTTCATAATTTGAATTCAAAATATCATTTTAAAAGCATTAAATAAAATTTACTTTAAAAATATTTCTTGTTATTTATCCTTCTCAAATGGACAATTTTTCTACATTCGTTATTGTAGACTACAGAGCTTAGTTAAGAATTTTTTCTTTTTATTCAAATCAGCAGAGAAATACACCGGAATTAATCAATATTTTTGTTTATGTCCGTATGCATTCATCTAGTAATATTAGATATGTACCAGGTGCTTCACAGGGTATAGCGAAAATTTTGTTGAATAACTCTTAAACGGGTGGAGATAGTGACGTGAAATTGTGCACGCATGCGCACGAACCAAAAAGATACGTATTAATTGATATTTACGTATTCTGGTTACTGCCGAAGAATATCTTGTTTTCGCCAAAATATACCAATATTCAATTGAAATCGTGTTTTGTTAGTCAAAATATTCTATTTTTGTGACCAGAGACCTGCAGAAATACTCAGGAATTGGTGTAGTGTCTTTTAAAATAGGCCAAAGCCATCTTCAAGCATGTTAAGAGCATTAATTTCCAAGTTCGAACGATCAGGTTCAGTGGCTGATGGCAAAGTGGGCATGAATACAAAACAAAAGGCAGGAAGGGCGCCCGAAAATATCACCATTGCCAAATCCATAATGGAAGAAGCGACATAAACATCAATTCGACACTTGGCTTAACAACTTGACGTCAGTGCAGCCACAGCATGGATAATAGTCCGCAAAGATCTTGACATTTTCCCTTATAAAATTCAGTTAGGACATCTTCTCGGTACAGATGCTATTGAAAAAAGGCGGGAGTTCGCCAACATCTGGTGTGAATTGATCGACAATGGTTTCAACTGTAGCTATATCAGTTTTTTTTCGATGAGGCACACTTCTGGTTAGATGGCTATATCAATCGTCAAAATTATCGGATTTGGGGCAGCGAGAAGCCTGAATCTTTAGTTGTCAAGTTTCTTCATCCACAAAAGATCACTGTCTGGTATGGTTTGTGTACTGATGGCATTTTCGGTCCATATTATTCTGTCCAGACAGCAAATTCTGAATGCTATCTCAATTTCTTTACAACGAGGTTTCAGTCTTGATGGCTGATATGAACACTGGATCCAATACATATAGTTTCAGCAAGATGCAGTTACTCCAGATTCAACAGGAGACGTCTTGGACTTGCTCAAAAGTCACTATGACAAGTGTGTCATCGTAACAGGCTTCTTGAATCCCTTTGGCTGTGGACTTTTTTGACCCTTATATCACTGACTTATCACCACTAGATTTCTTTTTATGGGGACATGTTAAATATCAAATCTACAGAGATAGACCAAAAACAACAGACGAGAAGAAAACAGCGATAACAAGTGTTATAAGGTCGATTCCAACAGACCAACTCAAGCAGGTTATCGCGAATTTCGAGCAGAGACTTCGTTTCGTTGTATCCTCAGATGGCTAACATTTAGAGAATCTCATCTTTTAATTTCCTTTACTATCATGTGTAAATCCTTATATTGTGAAATAAAAATTATTTTTCGTTCAAACCTTATTCAATGTTTTCTTTTTCTATACCCTGTGAAGCACCCTGTATAACCTTAATCCCTATCTAACCTTAATCACAAAATACTGGAATTCACTACGCTGGATTCCCAAAGGTTCCAAACATTTATTAAACACAAAGTGTATGAACAAATCAGTAATAGATTGCTAGAAAAGAAGCTAAATCTCCTAAAATTTGTTGATTATACTATGCTTATCACAAAACTCTGTTAGATAATAACCCTAGTAGAAAACAATACCCTGGAATTCATCAATGCTTTTTGATTTTGGTCAACATGGCCTTATATAGTAATATCAGATATATACTTAGTTCATATATATCAAATATATAATCAGAAGTTATCAGATAGTTAGTTATCAGATCAGGTAGTTATCAGATATATAATCAGATTGACTACGCTGCATTCACAACGGTCACAAACACTTATTAAACACGAAGTATATTAACAAATAAGTAGTAGATTGTTAGACTCTAAGCTAAATCTCCTAAAATGACTGTTTACCATGCTTTTCAATAAAATTCGTTAGAGAAGTACTTTCCCTAGAAGAGAAAACCGATCGGCCTTTGATAGACATTCATCGTTTTTAGATGACGCAATGGCCTATATTCTGTGTAAATCGATGGATTCTCATCAAAGACACAACAAAAATGTCTCATCGAGAGCAGAACGTATCGATATCGGATGCCGATCAATTTATGATTAAAATGAGATGGGTTTCAAAATAACATAGAATTTTTCCGATGAGCATCTGATGGGTGGGTATTTTATTATTTTATTAGTACTTTTAGATGAATTTACGATATAATCTGGTGACCGATCAGGTATTAAAATAAATTGAACAAACAATCTTCCCTATGAGTATCCGATAGATATTTGATGAATTTAAGAACTATTAAATGAATAAATTTTATTAAATCTTCAGATTTTATATAGTTTGTATAATAGTATATAGTATTATAATTTAATGAAATATTTATACAAAATTTTTAACTTGAACTTCTTCAAAATAATTCAAAATTCTGAATTTTAATCTTTAGTATTTTATTATTAAAATTTTCTATGTTAAATTTGACGGTTTCAAGTTTCTCCTATAACTTCAGGAATAGGTAGAGCATTTAATCTTCAAAAAAACTAAAAAAGTAAAAAGCAATCTCTCCCACGAAATATATTAAACTGTACTGTTTCCTATCCCTCCTTTTTATTATTTATTTGTTAACAATCCATTTCTGAATTATTAGTAGATACGCCCGGCGTTACCCGGGCTCGGACCTTTTAATAAAAAATGAGAGGACATCCAACCCAAACAATCCAGCGGATTGATCCGCGTTTGAACTTCGGGCCAGCCCTTGCCCCTGCAAATAATTCACGGAAAGAAAAAAACACAAAAAGAAAAAAAAACTAATTAAAAAAATTAGAACGGCACACATTCGTGAAACAACGATACAGCTAATTTGTTTCGTTAAAAAGACATATTTCATTAAAACGCGCAATAGAACATCTTATGAAAAAAGTCTAATGAAAGTAAATGCAATTTTTTAATAGAGTGGCGCGAATTTTCTTCATATGAAGATATAAAATATAATATTGGATGAATAAGGTAGCTATCAGTAGGTTTTATAGCTATCAGCTGATAAGAACAAAACTCCACATTATTGGCAAAATGGGGACTTTCGTTTTAAAAAATTACAGAAAAACTGAAAAATCGCTGTATGAGTTTAAAATTAATTTTATTAAAAACAACAAATGTTACATGATTAGGCTAAAATATTGAGCTTGGAATGCATTTATGAGTGACTCGAAATGGCCCGTGAACATGGAAAATGGAGAAATACGTAATTTTCCCTTTCATATATATATATTTAAAAAAAAAATAAAAAATAAATAAATAAATAAATAAATCTAATCTAAAAATCAAAATCTGAGGCTCAAGTGAGGCTCTATCCGAACGAAATTTGAAGTCCTCTACGTGCGATTTGTTTCTCTAGCCATTGCGCACACAGAGACTGTTAAACAATTTTTTTTATTTGTATAAGTAATTTCGTAGCATGTGTAGGATTCAGAGAATTAATCTAATCTTGAAAGTTATATTATTTTTTTTTCGTTATAGTTAAATTGGTTATCAAAAAGTAATATAAAATTCAAATAGTTCAAAAAAGATAAATATGGCGAGACAATACTGAAAAAATTATATTTTTTTAAGTCAAAGTTTGTTTTTGAATGGCCTGAAGTTAAATATTTACAAGAAATATTAATTAACAACGATTTCTTTTTATATGCAGGTTAAAAAAAATAGTTTCTCTCGATTAATCAAATTTTGATAATTAAATATTTAAATTCTCACCTTCTAAGTACATACGCTATTGCTGAATATTTATCTTCATAAGTGTGCTGCAGCATAAAAAAAATAAAAGATTTTTTAAAAGAAAACAGTAAAGAGTAGTAGATAAAATAAATAGTCTTCAATGAAGTTAAAATCTTTAAAATTTCCATGTTTTAATCTTCACAAGAAATTTAATTTCCAATCTTTCTGTTGAAATTATCTCGTCGCGAAATATGATTCCAGGATGGTACATTTTAATTTGACGATTAATTATTTTATTGAGTTAAAATAAAGGAAACTCAATATAAATTTACCAGTATGAGAAAGTAGTAAAAAGAAATAAAACGTAAATTGATGGTTGAAGGTTGACGTTTTTCCAAATGAAAATAAACAAAATCGTGCTAAAAATTATTAAAAATATGCATATCACGCTATAGATTCAAACAAACTTTGTTAAAAATATATTTTTTAAAATTTTCCACATAAATTACAGTTTGAAATTATACGATATTTAGCAATAATTATTTGTGCAATGAACGATGATATGATAACTCATTCAAAAGTTATGTCGCTTCAAAGATAAGTTTTAAAAGTAATAAATATGTCTTTCCAAAAATCACCTCTAGAATTTTTGGTTTTCTTCTTGGAGTAATTTTGTGCCATTTTTTGTTGTGGTAAACATTCTGATCATTCAGTATGTCTGGAAACATATAGACACTGTAAGTGTGAATAGACATATCCGTCTGATTTTTAACACTTTCCAAACTAGTTGAAAAGTGTTTATGACTTCGGTTTGTCTGGCCGTCTGGCCGTCTGTCCGTGCTCTAACTCCCGCAAATAGGCTCGGATTGCCCTGCAATTTTTATATGTTATAATCGTTATCTATAGCATGTTCCCTATTTCAACGGAAGTGTGTAGCACGTATACTTTTTTTACAGGGACACTCAAAAGAATTCCATTACATTGCGGTCTATGGGGAAAAATCACTTGAGGTTTATTTAAATAATGTTTCCCTATTTTAAACGCATTGAAATTTATATAAGGTGCATTACAAGAGGCTTACTACAGAATAGTGTGTGTATAGCAGTCATCGTTCATTGACAGGGACACACAAAATAATTCTCTACTATCTGTTAACAATAATTCCTGGAAGTGCGTTTTAAGTTACTGAACGCGATTTTAAATTGAACTCGCTTTTTGTCTATTACGTGGTGTGTATAAATTCTGTAGATCCTATACAGGGGAGCACAAAAGTTCGCGAACACATTTCCGTATTATTTAACTCCAGACGGAGAATTTTAAACTGTGCTACGTGTTTCCTAACTGAACTAAAATTTAGCATCCTATGTAGTATATATACAAATCTATGGATCCTATACAGGGCTGATGAAAAGTATTCGGATTACTTAAATGTTATCTTTTAGCTTATTAAACGGTATGATTTGTAAAATTATTTTGGAAGCGTTGGAAAGTGTTACATAATCTATGCTTGACGCATGATTTTTCGTTCTTGTTATATTTATGATAGATAAATATTTGAAGTATCTACAAATAGAAATATTTTTTGTTTTTTTAATTCTTAATTTCGAGTCCTTTGTGATATATATTCCAGACTACTAAATAGATCTGTAAAACAGAACATATATAGGCAGTATAAAAATGAGAGTGTATACTCGAATCCTAGAAAATTTTTAAGAAAATTATATTGGTACGAGAAATCTCTAACTAAAAGCATTTGAAATAGAAAAAATGGTAATTATTCACATATATTCTCCTACAAAAAGCACTTAAACTTCCCAATCCAAACATTTACTGTTTCTAGTAAACTTCTGCCAAAACACTATGACAATTACAAGAGTACTGAAACTTTAAAATTTATTTAAAAAGTTGGATAACAGTATTACTTCTTTTAAAAAGTACGATGTATAATACTGAGCTCAGATTTTAGATAACTGAAAGTCGCTATTTATTTTAAATATAATTAAAAAATATTTTAAAATAGTCATTCAGATAACAATCTATCAAAGCTTTTTTGTGTACGTTTTCAATAAAACAAAAAAATAATACATTTAAAATTATTTCACTTTAAATATTTTTTAAATGTACAATTTTGGAGAAAAATTTAATCATAAAATTATCACAGAGAGATGCGAGAGGTGTTTTTGGATTAGAAATCGTGTCTAATTTCTCGAATATAAATGATTTTTTTTAAACATCTACATATTACAAATATCAGCAACTTTGATTTTCTAAATAATAACACCCACATTTGACAATTTATTTGAGTTTTTTGGATCAAATCAACTCGGAAATAAGTATAGTTCATACACTTTCTCTTGAATCTTCATAGAGTTTAAAAAATGATTTAGGGGTTTATTTCGAAAAAATGAATGCAGATATTACAAAGAAAACACCAGGTACACACAATAAATTACCGGAATATTTATACAGAAATTTTAAACATAAAATAAATTCAAATTATATATAAACAAAAAATTCCTTATTTTTTTCTGCCAACTTTCAAAGATTTTCTTTACTGTGGAAACTTTAATAATAGCAAACAGTTTTTAGACAGTCGAAATTTAAAATTTATTTGTATCTCAAAAACTAGTTGGAAAGAGCAGTAAACTTACATGCTCATTTTTAGGCTATTGTATTTCGTTATGTGTAATTAGTGTAATTCATAATTCATAATTTATTAATAACTTTCATTATTAAAAATGAATTATTGAATTAAAAAAATGCATGGAATATGTTTAAGTCTATTCATTAAATGTCATTAAAAAAGAATTTCAATCGAATTATTTTTGGGGAAGATATATTTTAAAGTTTGTCACGTGGATTTTAAATTAGTATCCCCAAGCATTGATTTCTTCTAACTCTATGAAGATTTGTTTAAATATATAAACTATAAAGTTTTCTGGGAGCATTGTTCCAAGGAACTCAAATTTGGTGCCAAAAGCAGGTGTTACTATTTGAAAATATAAAGTTTGTAGAATTTTTATTATGTACACTGTAAAAAAAAATCATTAGGTCACTAAAAAATTTTTAGTATATTTGTATTCCACAGTTTTTTTTAGTAACCGGTACTATAAACCGGAATCGTTGCCAGCTGTTTTCTAGTAATGTTAATAGCTGTTTTTTAGTAATTCTTAAAGATTTTCTTGTAACTGAGTAAGGACACAAAAAAAAAAAAATTAGTAATTTCCAAAGATCAGTGAGAAAAACTAAAATTGTTTTAGTAGATCAACCCATTTCTTTTACAGTTTAGACGAACTCCATTTCACAAATTTTATGTAGACTAAAAAAAATGCAGATGATTCCTAGCCGAATTGTTGCTTTTACATTGGTCTGAGCCAATTTGAGGATAAAATATGATAGGGTGGTGTGTTGTGTTTCCAGGACTATACTTTATAAGCATTCATATACATATACATATTTTTAATTTAACTTTAAAAATGCCCTAGACTATACACATGATCCCCATATGGTTATCTGTGGCATTAAAAGAATTAAATTCGAAATACATCAACTAAAACAAATCATAGAAGCGAGAGATATTTACAATCTTGAGGAGCTTTTAAGAATAAAATATATCTATAACAAACAGAAAATTCACAGAAGCAGAGAAAAAGACCAAATAGGGATTTATCCAACTCTACAACATATTTTCTTTCCACTTCTAAACATGTCATGGAGATTTATTAATGCAGATGAACTGTTGCCAAAAGAACAATGAAGAGATCTAAGATTACTCAAAATTGGAAGTTTGTTGCGGAAAGAAAAAAATTGTTTTTGTTTGATAATAAAAATATATATGTGTCAGTCTAATATGTTTTAGTTTAAATTTGTCCAGAAAATCAATGGGATTTTTATTTTAAAAGATAAGTGATATTTTAAGACTTTAAAACTTTTCATACAAAATAAAACTTAAAATTAAAATTAAAATTAAAATTAAAATTAAAATTTAAATTTAAATTTAAATTAAATTAAAATTAAAATTAAAATTAAAATTAAAATTAAATTAAATTAAAATTAAAATTAAAATTAAAATTAAAATTAAATAAAATAAAATAAAATAAAATATGACATCAAGGGAATGCCATTTAAAATATTAACAAATTCATATGTAACTTCATGTAAAAATTAGTGAGGAGAATGTTTAACTTTAAAAACATTTTTTTCCATGTGTATTTTTATATTTTATATTTATACCTACAGCAATCTTTATACTCAACATTTATATTATATATTCTTTATCTTTTACAAATAAAATACTATAAAAATAAAAAAATAAATTCAAAATGCTTCAATTATTAAATTACTTAGAAATATTATAAATAAATTGAATTACTATATAGCAGCGGCAGACATATATCTTTTCACTACTACGGACCAAAAAATAAATAAATAATATGTACCAACATGAAAAATATATTTACGAAAAGAAACAAATTGAAGAATTATGTACTTAAAAAAATGTTGTTAGAACAACCATAATGTTGAAAACGAAAAAAAAAAAACTATTAAATAACAGTTTGTGGAATTATTTATTACTTCGAAAAAGTCGACATTTTAAAGTTATAGATACGATTTATTTTTCATTTATATGTAAATAAAAGCACACCTTACAATTATCTTTTGAGATATTTTTTAATTATGTTAAGTGCAAAATATTTTTTTAAAAATATTATAAAGTTTCTTATATTTTTAATATATATGTGGATTTTTAAATTTTTCAAACATAGATTAGATTTGTAGAAATTTTAATTTTTATGTTTTTAGTTATTGATGTAAAAATTACAAATTATTAACTTTGAAAAACTTTGGTTACTAGAAATTTTCTGGATATACTGTTTTTCTTAGAGACTAATCCCTATCTGCTAAAATATTTTATTTTATTTTTAGATGCGCATTGAGTCTAATATAATAATAATAATAATAATAATACTATAAAATAAATGCATAGCAAATCATATAGCAATAGCATAGTCAAAAATATTTGCAATGGCTTTAATTTATTATTTCTGAATAGAACAAATTACCAAAAATAGAGATAAAAATATTACAAAAAATTTATCATTTATCTTATTAAGATAAGTTGTCGTCAATAAAGAATTTTAATTTAATTAATTTTCGGCTTTTTATTTTCAATGGGATTTTTAGAAGATCCTACGTACTTTATTGGTTTGGATCTTCCATCAAGGTAAAACTTTTATTTACACTTTTTAACTTACGAAATGGACTAAGTAGTATGAAATTAGTAATGTATGTAAGTAGTAATGAGTACTTAAGGAGAACCATTTTGCTATATTTAACTTATTACAAATATGAAACATTTTTCAATATTAATATTAATTATATAAAAAATAATGAAATATTAAATCATATGAATTTATATCAATAAAAAAGTATGATTGCTTGAATGCCTGAAAGGATTAATAAATTATCTTTCTAAGTAGAAGGATATTGATCTGTCTTTCACATAGAATTAAGGAAAGACAGCTATATATTATTATTACTGGGGTTATTGCTCATGTATGTACTTTATTTATTAAAATACAAAATCTAATAAATTTTTACATGGTTTGAATGAAAAATTAATTTATTTTCTTAAAACGAATCTGATTGGAAATATATTATTATACATATTGTTAGAAAGATGTAGTGAAATAACTTCATTCCAGTTTTGAGAACTAAAGAAGCTATAAAACATTTATAATGGAAATTATTTTATTGAAACTGTAAGAAGGCAGCTAGTAATATGAAATTCAGGAGATTAAATGAACTAAGATATGGAATTTTTTTTATTTTCAAGCATCTAGCAGTTAGGAACTAATGAGAGGAGTTTTAATATCCTGATGCACAGGAGTTTCATTCTAATGAAAATGGCTAAAACTGAAACAATTAAGTAAAATCTTATACAATCAAATGAATCAGACAAATTATATATATATATATATATATATATATATATATATATATATATATATATATATATATATATATATATATATATATATATATATATATATGAGAACTGGTGTTCTAATTATACGGTAAACAGTCAATCATTTAAAATGAATAAAATTTTGAAAATGACAAAATATGCGTCATAACACATAAATAAATAAAATCAATATACCATGAAAATAAAATAACTGGAGAAGAAATTATATAGATATAGAACTTTTTCACCAGATTCTTGGCAAAAACACAAGACTGTAAATCCGAGAGGAATTAATTAGCATATCTCCTCATTCGATGATTCAAACTTGTGGGCTTAACCATTCTCCATTACTAATCATTTGATGATCACACCTTCTAATTAGTTTATCTCGAAACAATACTGTTTGTTTTATTCACCAACTGGAGAAAAAAATATTTACTTTTATATATAATATGCACCTTCCGATAGCTTTTTTTAAAAAATATGAAACAAGAAAATAGATCTTTTTTCCTCCTGATGATTTGAACTTGTTGGGTTAACTACCCTCTGCTTATAATGGTTTGATGATCACACCTGCTAATTAATTGCCTTCGAAATTGTCTGTCTTACTTCCGAACTGGAGAAAAATTATATACTTCTGTAGACAATATGTAGCTTCACATAGCTTTATTTCTAATAAGGAAGGAAGCAAATAGATCTTTTTTCTCCATTTCGACAGTGAAAACACACAACTATAAATTTGAAAGCAAATAATTAGCGTTTCTCCTCATCAGATAAATTGAACTTGTTGAGTCGACTATTATCTGCTAATAATTATTTCATGGTCATTCCTGTCCCGCAGTGGCGCAGACGATTAAATTCGGTTCCCGTCAAGATCACCGACAGTGAAGCAGCATCGGCCATGGTCAGTGCTTGGGAGGGTGACAACCTCTCTCGACTGCTGTTGCTGTGAGACCGTGTACGCTAATGGGAGCTGGTGCACGTAAAATCTGTTCGTGGCTTCAATGTCCTCCAAACTTGAACACGATACCCTTGGGGTTGTCAATCCAGGTGCAGGTCTCTCATCTGGAATTGGTTCATAATTAGTAGAGCAGCTCTAGAAGTCCAACCTCTCTTGAGGCTCTGGCACCCCTTCTTTCATAGAAGTGCCATAGTACTTTCTCTGACACGACAACAACAGCAACCTGATCACACCTTCTAATTGATTGCACTCGAAACTATAGTTATCTGTTTCACTCACCAACAGAAGAAAAAAAAACTACTTCTATATACAATATGCAGTTTCCCATAGTCTTACATCTAAATATGAAAGTAAACAATATTTATGAGATGCATGCACATTGCATTTTACATTTTCAAAATTAAATTGCAGCATGCAAAAAAGAAATATGTATGTATTTTGCTTTACAAGTAACATGCAAATATAGTAAAAAATATATAAAACTTGAAATACGTGCTCGCATCAGTTGTTGAAATATGAATCGTTTTTATTTATATTATGTTTATATATTGGTATTCAGGAAAACGATGCTTTTAATGTTACAGTAATCCTAGATTGTTAGGATTGTATGTGCATTGATTTGCGTAAGATCAAATTTCAATCTAAATTGCAGACAAATATGTTTGAAGATTTTATAGTAAATTAAAAAATATTTTCATGCTTCAATTAAGTTTACAACTTTATAATTAAGTTTTTTTTTCTTTTCAAGTTAAAAAAAAATCCAGAAGAAACAGAAAATAACATTATCAAAAATACATTTTCTGCAGTTACATTAAGTAAAATATATAAAAGAGTTGTTAATATTAATTAAAATAGTAAAATATTTTATACAAGTTGGCAAGTGTGGGGCTTTCGCTCTGAAATCTTTAAGTTTATTTAATACCTTTGTTCATTTTTTCAATTAACTACAATTATTTTTTAGTTTTCGGCAATTTTAGCCAATCAATTTTTTTTAACGAAATGGGACTGTACTATGTCAGAAACCAGTTCCAAAACCTTTCGAATTATACCTCAAAAATCATTGTGTGGTTTGCTTAAGCATAAAAAATGGGCTGTTGGCATCAGAAATAATATATACATATGACGACTTTTTAAAAAATAATTCAAATACCTTCAATTGTTCCTAAAACAGATTAATATTGTAATACACACATCATTAACAACGTTTAAGTAGATTAATGCATTAGATATGATGTATATCAATACATTTTTAATGCATACTTTTTAAGTTCGCAAACAAATATGTATAAATTTATTTAATTAACAAATTTTCTTCTAAGTTTTTAGTCTTCAGCGAACTTAATAAATCGCAATTTTATGTTTAAACAAATGAAATTCCAAATAAAAAAATATATCGATCTAAAATTTATACAACATTTAGAGTTTATTTATTTTTATATCTATCCTATATATATATAAAATCCTAATGAAACGAATTTGTGAAACGATTTTATGAAACGCATTTATGAAACGAATTTATGAAACGATTTTATGAAACGATTTTATGAAACGACTGATTAAATGACTGATTATGTTTCAGGGCTATTTTTAATAAAATATTAAAAGCTTGGTGGTGAAATTAATACTAATTGTCCATAAAAATCTGCGGATGCCAATATTGGTAATAGAATTTTGAAATTGGAATTAGTTTTCGAGATATTAATTTTTTTCTAATTTCAAAGACATTTGTGTAATGATGGCAACTAATTACTCAGTTTTTTGTGACAAAAAAGGGAGAAAAATCGAAAAGGATCACGATAGGGATTATTGATTTCTTTTTATTCGTCATTTTCAAATTGAAATTGAATTTATCTTTTATTTCAATCGATAATGAAGACAAGATTGTGATTAAATTATGTTTTTCAGGAAAATTTGAAAAAAAAAAATCACATTTCTATCGTCAGGCTTCAATCGTCTGTCAGCAATTAATTTAATTTATAAACCGAAAATATTTTGAATAAATTCGTCCAAATGACGTCATTTATGTAAACGCAAAAGAAAGGAGGGGGAGGAATTAATAGTAATTATTATTTATTAATATCATTTTGTTATTTTTTTTTGTAAAATTTAATTAAACGAATTTGTAAAATCACTAATTCGGATATTTGAAACGAATATATAAAATAATAATTGCCCAAATGAACGGAAGAATAAAATATCCTGCTTGGTTTTCTTTCCAATTTGAATGAGAATATGATCTCAATTATGGTAAAATGATATTTACTCCTTTCTCTCTTTCATTGGCAGCAAGGAAAAAATGCTCCTTATGTAGTAGAGAAATGCTATTAAAGTTTAAAACAAATGAATATTACTTTTTTATTAATGAATTATATGTTTACACATAAATAACAAAGAGAAGAAAAAACTACAAATAATTAAATTACTATACTCGAAACACACTTAAGGTGTAAATTACGTTATATATTAAAATGATTTTCGTTTCTTTTCCAATTTAGGGGACTTCGCGAGATTCAGAAAGTGACCTTGGCAATGAATTGAAATTGGGCAACATGTTTTCTAACAATCCATTCGCTTTTTGATATACACAAGCGAATATTTCGATATTTATACAATTTATTTAATATAAAGAAGCCATTTATATATTTTTATGTACAAAAAGAGGTAAATTGAAAGACAATTATAAATAAATTGTACATATACATATAAATACATGTATAAACAAGCATAAAAGTTCGGTGCGTTTCCAATATATGAGGCCTTGACGAAACAGAGAAAATAGCCTTAGCGGAAAAGGAAATTTGGCAACATACTTTCTGTCAACCTATTCACTTTGTCATTTTGTATGCAGAAATATTTTTTCAATATTTATACAATTTATTTAGCGTAAAATGTCATTTATCCTATTTTATATACAATCAGAAGTAATTTGTACAGAAAAAACAATAATAATATACGTATAATTAAAATACGCATATAAACAAAAAAAATCGTAGAATTTGTTTCCATGGCTGTTTATGTCATTTGGCACCAAATCTCACTTTTTGATGACCGAACTGCGCCAAGCTTTTTAAAAAAGCGTCAAGACCCCTATAATAGAAAAGCACCAAAAGTTCATTGGGTTTGTTTTCATAAATTTTGGCAACAAATATATGTATATTAACGAATCTATCCGTTTTTGAAACTCGAATTACGCCAATCCTAAAAGCAAAGGATCCTACACTGGAAAAGTACCCGATTTTCTTATGGACAATATTCAAGTGACATAACATGGTGTAAAATTATCGCGGATAGCAAATTTGTTTAAATATCTCATCAATTGATGCCGAATAAATGCAGGCATGCATGCACAAAATATTTAATTAATTTTGTATGATAAATAATTATTAGAAAATTCGTACATACATATTAATTAAAATAAATAATTTACATATTTAAAATAACATGAAAATATGCAGGATGGTGCACTAAAATAGAGAAAAATTAAAACCTGTTACTGAAAATGTCTATAACATAGTACTTTTCAATACCGTGGTTTTTAATGTTATTCACAAGCAGATGGAATTTTTCTCATCCTTAAACGCAAAGGAAGAATAGAATACAGATCGTTGTTATAAAAGTCCGAGAGGTAGCCACAATTTAAACCTAACCATTTTATACAAGCTGGTTTTCAAGTTGTAATTGATTTTACTTATCAAATCCGAAAACAGTCGTATGTTGTCGCAACAGCTGTGTATGAGGCCATGATAATAAAAAAAAAGCCCAATTAAAACGTTAAAAGCATGGCAACCCAATTACAGATTTACCAATATTTTTAAAACAAAGCAAGCTGTCATGTTTTTAGAAGCCTCGAAGTCTGAGCGGGGGTTGGCGAGCGTAGCTCTCAGGGGGTAGGCCCCCTAGTAATAATTATAAAAAATAAAGTACATCTTTCATATTAGAAAAACATTTTTACTCTGTTTGTTAGTGTAATACAAAATTCTTCTTAATATTTTTCACATTCTGTATCTTATGATTTTTTTGTAAACTTTTATAGATATATAAAATTTTTGATATGAATCATAACCGAAAAAAATATCGTATTTTATAAAAAAAATTATTTAAATTATTTTCAGCTCTTATTTTGATACTGAAATTTATTTACAATAAGCAATGCTGGTAACACATGGGTTATATATCAACAAATGTATAACTTCATTTGCTTGTGTTGTAAGATTTTCTCTATTGTACATATATCATTTTCAAAGTATTATGCAAAATTATAGTCCTTCTGTGGTTTCATTTAAAAGTGTTTTAGAAGTAGGAGAACAAATTGTATGATGAAATAATATTATTCAAGTATGTAAGAAAATGATAAGTGTAGTGTACATTATTCGAATTTTAGTTTTTAAATCAATTAAAAAAAATCTCTTTTCAATATCATTGGGTTTTTTTCTATATGCATGGTTATATTTGATTACAATTGTACTTGATATAAAAACCATTTATATGTATATTTTTTATTAGGTACAAGAGTCTCAACAGCTTGGCTTATAGAGCATTATAATAGTAATCGGAGGAGAGAAGTTTCGAGGACAACACAAACAAATAGCGTCGTGTACGAGAGTGACATATAACACACATTAAATATGTATTGCATGCAATAACCTTGGGGCGTTAATTACCTGTCTCTCGGATACTTAACCTGAGAAAGTTATTTTGACTTTCCTTTTAACACAGTCAATCGAAATGACGTCAAAAGTGTCACAGTCACAATGGTGACGAAAATATAACTTTTATTCTTGAAACTGTGACTTTCAGTTGACTGTATGTTCACGAATTTTCTATAAAGTCATTGTGGTCAATTTTAAATTTAAGCTTCACAAAGCGACTTCAGAGCAACAGGAAAAATCGATACCACTGTAGTTCATTTTGTGCGTCACTTGCTGAAATGTGTACAGTAAGAGTTATATTTGGAACACAGTGTTTCAGATTTTGGTCAAATTCGGGTCACAGTACTATTAACTCTATACCACGATCCAATTTGCGAAACCCCTAAAAAGTTCAATCTTTCTTAAGATTTTAGCAACTTATCTTCCGCAGACATTACCATGGCACTCCTTTGGCACGAGAACAATAATAGTCCACTAAAATACACCCTAACCATCATTTTATAAGTGTTTAGATAGACATGAAAATACACATAAATCAAATTTCTGACACATAACATCAATATATCACTCATAATGTTTTAGTATTAAAATTCCAAAAAACATCAAAACACAATCCATCATTCACATTGAATAAAAATATAAAACTTTAACTAAAATTATACGCATTCCTTATTTAAGAAATTCAGTTTGATATTTAATTAAACTTTCTAAAAGCTTTCTGTTATATATTTTCACATCATTATTACTTTCAATAAAGCAAAGAATTCTTCATTTCGTATCATTTTTATCTTTACATTTGTATAAATCAAATTCAAAGAAAAGTCGTTTTAACTACGGAAAAAGCAATTTGTTTAATTTGAAATCTCCTATTGAAAAAGAAAATCATGTATCATAAAACATATCTGAAATAAAATTTGAATTACATCCAGAAACGCTATTTTATACGTTTCAGTATTAGAAAAAAACGAAATTTAAACCACAGAAGGTTCTAAGGAAAATGTATAATATTTCTATAGCATAATAAAAATTTCTCGCTATTGCTTAAAATACATTCTCGGAAATTACATTTTTAACAAAAACCATTAAAGTTTCGTTGAATAATTTCATATAAAGTGGGATTTGCTTCTCGAATCGTCGCAATTATATGACTTTTTTTTATTACACAAAAGATTGTGCCTTAACGAAAATTTTCTTCTAGGCTTAAATGAATTTTAATTTTAAACCATTCAAAATACTTATATCGATAAATATAAAATAAAAAAGTAAATATTTGATCACAGAATTAAAAATGTATATATTTTAATACAAATATGTTTTAAATATTTGTCATTATGATTAATTGAGGTGAACGAGGACTCATATGTGTCCATTCCAATATATGTTTTAATGCTATACTTCACGTAAACTGTTTGTCCAATAACGAAAAAATCAACACAAATCTTTTTTTAAGCTGTGTGTGGAGGGGGGGGGATAATTATAGATCACATGTGTCATAGACGTAACGTTAAAAGCTTAAATTAAAAAGTTCGCGAGAGATTGTTTACATAAAATCGAACTTGTGAGGTTCCGTCTAGGAGAAAATTTGCTACATGTGCCAATACAATGCATGCTACATGTACAATTTGCTACATGTGCGCAATATACAACAATGATACAAAGTGGCTTCAAGACCTGTTGTGTTTTAAAATACTCGAAGATAAAGTTTCTTTGGACAAATAATGTAATCTTTATGTTTATTTTAAATTAGAGTTTATCAATGTCTGCTAGACGACATCCAATGTATTTTTGCAAATTAACTCGCTCAGCTTAATTTTGAGGAGACCACGCATACGGTTCCCTAGTACTTTAAAAAATATATATTGTAATTTAATGTGATTTTAAGATAATAACTAACAACTTTTAAGCTATTACTTGTGCCACTTAATCATAAAATGTTGGCTTTACTAACTACTGTGTAGTGTGGGTAAATATTTAATTCTATATGTCTTTAAAATTGAAATTGATCTCATTTATTTTCAGGAAAATTTCAGTGTCATATTCGTTTGATCCAGCCATATTTGTGAACATATATCAGTATTGTGAACAATCATATATCAATTCAATATAGAAAAATGATCGCTAATTACACATGATATAGCTGGATATTCTACAGACTGTCAAAAACATTTTGTGGAAACACTGTGGAGGTTATTGTACTGGATACAAAAATGATGTGTGGAATAAATCATTATACTAGATCTTTCGTTGTGTGCCTAGGATATATAAGATAACAGCTTCCTTGTTTTCTTCCCGTTATAATTCGCGTAGCTTTTGTTTTAAAATGTGGCGGAATAACGCTTCCAGAAGTATGGCAAAAAATAACAAATATTTAATAGAATAAATATTTCATATCTTTCCCAAAGTTTATGGATTTCAGTATTTATCGAGACATCGGGGTTTAAACATGTGTAAAGATCAACCGAAGAAGAAAAAATGTACTTAATCGTTTTATTCTATTTTTTAGTAATTCTATATATACAGGGTGATTTTTTTAAAGTTGTGAAAGTAAAACTCTATAACAAAAGAACCACTGATCCAAATGATCTAAAATTTCACCAGTATGCTCCCAAAGCAATGGGGTTATTTTAGGCGTGGTTAAAAAAAACTTAAAATCGCACCGACATATGATCGGGAGATGAACTTGCGCCCGGCACACGCACATTGGCGTAAAAACGTGAAGTATCTCGTGTTCATTATTCTGTGGAAATCCTCGCAATGACTGTGCCATTGACGGACTGTGCGTTGTTAGTGAAACTGTATTATCAGAATAATGACAGCGCAGCAACTGCTCTTAGGAGATTTAGGACACTTAAGAATTTAAGAAAAGGTCCAATGACGACAGAGGATCTATGGTTTCTCAAAGTACCGTCCATTGTTTTTCTCCCACAGACAATATTCTTTGTTTCTGCTACCTTACAGTGCCATCTGTCGGTGCAATTTTAAGTTTTTTTAACCATGCCTAAAAAATTCCCACTGCTTTGGGAGCATACTGGTGAAATGTTACGTCATTTGGATCAGTGGTTCTTTTGCTATAGTGTTTTACTTTCACAACTTAAACAAAAAGTCGCCCTGTATATGAAACCAATGTTATCTGTTGTATGTCTAGCACTGTACAGTTAAAGAAATCATCTATAAATTTTTGCATCAATGTACACTCCTTAACAGTTTTTTTAACGCTATTTAAGTGATTAGAGACAAAAACACAAACACGGGTTAAAAATCTTTTTTGTCCAGAAAGTAAACTTCGTCTGATTTAATCAAAAATTTTGTCATTAAACAAACGCAATTTAAGTGATTAGAGACAAAAACAAAAATACAGGTTAAAAATCTTTTTTGTCCGGAAAGTAAACTTCGTCTTATTTAATCAAAAATTTTATCATTAAACAAACACAATTTAAGTGATTAGAGACAAAAACAAAAATACAGGTTAAAAATCTTTTTTGTCCGGAAAGTAAACTTCGTCTTATATAATCAAAAATGTTGCCATTAAACAAACGCAATTTTTTTCTTAAGAAATGGTGGTATCTGATGTTTGGCCGTTTAAGATTTATGTAACGTAGCAAATCAATCTCTTATAGACTTTATTGCGTAACAGCGTGACGGTTAAGAAATTAATAAGAATAATAAAGATTCATTTTTTCTTTAAAAATAATTTCTCATAAGAAAGCTTAAAATACTTGATTTTTAAAGAAATACACTTTAATAGCTTTAGTTTTTAAAAAGAGTTACTAAATATTTCGTAATATTTATATCTGAAATTTTAAATCTAACATCTCATTTGCATAGAAATCTGTTCTGTTTAAATCTGTAAAATCTTAGCAGCTGAAAGTCATTTTTATACTATGCTAGTAGAACCATCCATCTTTCCCCTTTTAACTATTGTGGGAGATGGGGGGGAGGTGCTTCCGGGTAAAATAAATAAAAATGAAATAATACGGCGATAACATTAACGTGAACATTCGAGACCATACATCGTTAAAATGACAATCATAAAAATTGATGTTACTTGTACGCAAACATAATAAAATCCCTCATCTTTATATATGAGAATACAGGTTTTCTTTAGCGCATGCACTAGAAAAATACACGAATTCCCTGACAATATGAAAAAAAAATTGCATACAATTCAACCAAACGTCATATACTTTTGTGAAATATTTTTTGATATGGCACTATGTTTAAATGGAAACTTGAATTTCCATTCATATAAACGAAATCTAAAATACTTATATGAAAATGACGTTATTTTGTAGACAATTTCAGTAGTAACATTAGACATGAAGTTTTGTTTGAAAGAAGAAAGAAATGTCTCTAAAAAACGGTTGGTAGGTTTCATTTCTTATTTAATATAAATCAGAGAATATGTTACCACAGCCCCTGAAGTAATAAAGCACTTAGCAACAAGGTATATTTATGAGAAATAATTATAGTATGCAAATGAAATCTATATTAATAAAGAAAATTTCGCTCGCGTTTGTGTGTCTGTCTGTTTTTCTGCGATTGCTAGCAAAATCTAGCGAACTTAGAAGCCAGAAAATTTAGATTTCAGTAGTCCAAGGCTTAATCTGAAGCACCTGGGACTCAGAATTTTAATATTTAAATAATTACCCAAGATATTAATTAGAATCGCATTAAACATCGCATCGAAAATGCTCTCTTTTTTTATCAAAATAGCTAAAGAAAAGAACTTCTGCTCTCGATTTTCATCACAGAAACGAATGAATTCGAAATTTATTTACTAATTAGCAAATTTTAAGAAAACTAATTAAGATATAGATTTGAGAATTTCTGAGCATATGTAAAAAAATTTTGTGCATCAGACAATGCAATCTTCGAAAAACTAGCCCGGTAATTTTTCTTAATTTTTGCAAAAAACTGCCAAAAATCTCAAGGCGCCAGTCAAAAAAAAAAAAAAAAAAAAAAAAAAAAATCTGACTAAGCTTCAGACAGAGATCGGCTTTCATTAAAAATTGAACTACAAAGAGATCCGTTTCTCTGGCCGATCCCTCCATTTAGTTTGCGAAAATGAAAGGAAATAATTTCCAATTTTAACTAATGAACTCCAGATAACTAATTAAGATACAGATTTGAATTTGAGGTGAGGAAGATCAGAAAAAATATAATTTTTTTTAATGCTCGCGTTATTGTATGGGAAGGTGGTTTTCTTGAAAAAATTTTCGTTATGTTTGTGGGTATTGGGAGGGAAGAGGTTAACACCTATCTCTAATTTACACGAAACAAATTCCATTCAAGAAATTTAACATTTTTAGCTTCTCCCGTAGAGTTTAATAAATGTTATATTTAACGAATAATGGAAATTTCAAATGGCGTTTTTCGTAAAAATTAAATTTATGTTTTTAATAAAAGTACACAACCCGTATTTACTTGATGCACACCAACAATCAAAGTTGTTGTTGAGCACTTGACGGGCAATCCTACAAGTTTTTTTTTTTTTCTGTTTAACTGTACATTCTTTACTTGGATTTTCTGGGTCTGATCACAACGGGGTTTGGATAATTAGACTTGGTTTTAATTCGCATTACAGATTTTAGTTTCACCTTCCATCGCCTGGAAGGGGGGGGGGGGGGGCATTATTTTCTGGAGTTCTATCGGCCGGATTTGGACGGGAATTGGTTCATTCAACTCCATTCATACAACGGGTGCCCGTGTCGGATGTTTTGGCCCGTGTCGGACAAATTGCGCCCCCTGTGCGCACAACACCTACTATACGGTGCCGGAGACAGCAGGAACACGTGTTGGAGATTCGTTCGGAAGGTGGTTCGTTTGTAACAGGTGTCGTCCGCTGGCGGCGGAAGGTGGAACTAAAAGATTTTGTAGCGCGTGAACTGCACTCCTACTATACGCTGCGCAGGCAGCGAGAACGCGTGTCGGTGATTCGTTTATATTAGAATGCGCCTCCTATCGACGGAAAGTGGAAATAAATGATTTTCAGTCGCAAGAATAGCCCTTTTAAATAAATAAATTCATACAAAATCGTGTTAAAGATAAAATCATACAATATTTAGGTTTATTTAATTTTATTATCACGCGATGCCGAGTGGGTCACCTAGTAGGAAATAAAATGTACTAACCGTTTGTTTAGAGTAAGTTTGAAGTCACACTGAAAGTGTCTCATAGAAAGTGGATAACGCAAAATAATTTTTATGCATTTGTCAGATGATTTTTATTCATGAAAAATGAATGAAAATAAAACTTATTCAAAATTTATATTCTTAAATGGCATTTAAAACAGAGAATCTTATATATTATCTTCTATTCTATAAAACAGATTAAAAAATTTTTCAAAAACAAAGATGTTATTTTGTTTCGAATACACATATTTTTTTATTGTATCCGAGCTTAAGATTTTTATCTGCTACTATTAATTTTGCTATCATTTCTTATTTTTTTAGTATTTCACTAATATATATTTCGATATTTTTACAAGCATTTTCGATGTTTCAAATTGTCAAACCAATCCCGTTTTTCCCCGATAACGTAATATCATTAAAATAAACGAAAAATCCGTAGAACACACAGTTTGTTATTGCTAACTAAATATATAACAATAGTTCAAAATAAATAAACATTTATTGTATATAAACGCATGGACTCTGCGTTACCAATAGTTAAATTTGGATTTTTTATTACAGCTTAAGTTCCTCATATTTTCATTAAACTTATGTTTTATGATTATAAAAAGATTTTTTTATTTAAGATGAACAAGGCACTTATATGATTTTTTTGTAATTAATATATGCATGTAACATATAAGAAAGATAGAAATGATGAAAGAACTTTTATTTTACAGAGTATATTACAGGCGATGTATTGGAAGGTAATACAAGGTAGTTTAAAAGCTACAGTGTGGTTTAAAATGTTAATAACATTTGCCTTTTTGCTTTTTTGTCTTATTTTTTTTTCTATTCATAGCATGGAATCATGGATCATGCATTAATGCATCATTAAAAACAGATAACAATTGTTGAACTTTATTTCCAAAAGAAGCATTCAAACATTTTACAGTCATTATTATATGGCAGAAGTCATTTTTATATAGCAGACCAAGCGTGCAAGCGAAGTTAGGCAGAGGGCCATATTGTCGAAAGCGTGTTATAATACTGTAATATATAGGAAAAAATTGTTACATCGAAACATATGTAATACGCTCTTTCAGTGCTAAAGACTAATTTTTCAAACAACTTCTTCATCAACCTTATATCGATTTCTAAACGTGTAGATATGTTAAATCGAAAAAGAAGCAGAAAACTCAATCAACATAAACAGGTAATTATTTTTTAATCGTTTAGAAATTTTGGAGTCATCGTGTAATTAATTAAATATTGATAAATGTTCCAAATAATCTTTAAATCTTTAAAAAAAAATAATAATATCTTATAAACTTTTCTAATACTGTTGCTGTTTATGCATAAATGCCTGTATTGAACAATGAATCTCAGTGGGCGTTTGAGCATTTTAAGGGAAACATATTTACATTGTATTTTTAAAAATACAACGGAAATTGTTAACTGCAATTAAAATTTATTTTTACTGTTCGTTTTTCATTTTAATTGTTTTTCATAAAACTGTTTAAATCATGTACTGAGAAAAATATCAAATTAGATAACTACAAATTAAAATTTAAAAATGTATTTCATAAAAAAGAAAAAATGATGGCTTAGGATAATTTTTTTAAAACTATTATTTATGTAGAATTCAGATTTTGCTTAGAAATCACAAAGTAAAAAGTAATTTTCACTCTCTTTGTAAATAACATTACGATTTATTTAAGTTATCGAACAAAATCAGGTTTAAAAAAAAATTGTACTTTGTGTTTTACATTTTTTATTATGTGTTTTTAGATTTTAATCTCATCAGGGAGTCTATAATCATTCTATCAAGTTATTGGTAAAAGATAAATTAATTGAAATAGCAAATATTAAAATTATAATATATTTTTTGCTCTAAATAGAATTGTCGAGCTCCGCCTATAGGCTCAGCAATCTAGTATACAGAATTAAAATAATATTAGCTGTTTATAAGCAATCTCTGTGTAAGAGTACATTTAGCATAATAGTATTATTTTCATAAAAATCTTATATGATCTATTTAATAGCACTGTGACAAACAATAATTGAAATAAATAACATCTAATAAATAATATAGATAAGGTAAAGCTAGGAGAGTCTGCGCACAATTCAAAAGTATAACAATAAAAAATCAAAAAATAATTTTTGCTAAACTATACATGAATAATTTTTACTTCATTTGTTTTTTGTGCATTTCTATAGCTATTTGTTGTTATGTTGCAATTTAATAGAACAGTTGTAATAAAACCAAGAAAGTCATTTTGCGCAATCTGTCCTTACAGGGTTGGTGTGATTGCGCACATGGGTAGGAGAGATTGTTACTAATAATAACTACAATTAAATTGCTAACAATAATAACTACACTTAAATGACATTGTTGTAAGGTTTTTGAGAACAAATATTATTGTATTAGGAGTGAATTTTTCAACCTAATGATTAAAGAATCAAAGATAGAAAATAATTTTAAAAACGATTAAAAAAATTTAATTAAAGGAAAACAAATAAAGAATCAGAAATAGCAAGTCGAGATAAGATTACAAGATAACATTAAGTTACTTGATAACACGTTTAACTTAAAATTAGTCCATTTTCATTTTTCATTTTTTTCTTCAAATTTACCAATAGGCTGCGTAATCTCTCCTAGCATGGAAACTAATGGGAACAATGCGATATTTCTCCTAAGTAGCAGATGCGCAAACTCTCCAATTTCCGTAGGAGAGATTGCGCGGCCTTTTATTTAAACATGGCCGCAACTAAAATGAACCGTTGATGATCACCTTGTTAGTCTAGATTAGTAGCTTATGAGAAATCATTTAAGTTAAAAATATTTTGTACTACTGACATTATATAGAAATTCTAATGAATAGCTATGAAAATTCAAGCACTTACTTTGCGAAAAAAAATAGCAATGCTTTATCTTAGACGCTCAAAACAATCAACATGCACTTTCAAATAGACACTACACTACTGCTGTTGTACAACTACCTGGTGTCGCTGCGCGCTCACTCTACTCCTTCCCCCCGAACCTCTATGTGCACAATCTCTCCGACCGCACCATCTCTCCTGGCTTTACCTTAAACTATGAAACTATACAAAGTGCAAAAACAGGAAAGTGTTTCCTTATGAGTGCTTTTATCACTGAATATCAATAATTTTTCGCTATTTTTTTATTTAAAAATTATAAATTTGTACAAAATTGGATTAAAAATATCAAATTGTAGAAATTTGAAACATATTTAAGGTTTTTATTACGCGTCCGTGCAACTTCGGGTCGGTCATCTAGTATATAACAAACTTCTTTGCAATTATTATTAAAATTAAATCACAGATAATAGATACAATATAAATTAACCAATATTAAGCCATCGATAAAAAAAATGCATACAATTAAACCAAATACACTCTTCATATATATCCAATATTGTTAAATGCGTTAGTTAAAAAAAAAAGGATTAGAAAAAATCCAAATATAGAATGTAATTAAATTCCAAAAACGAAAATGTAAACCGCGAAACACTTTATCAAAGGTAATATTCCACAATATAGATAAGTATCAAATGATTTCTATTTGAATATTTTAAGCGATTTTATAACACGTATTAATAATTTGCATATTTAAATTACTACAAGTGTAGCCGAAGCGAATATTACATAAAATAATACTATAAAAGTACTATATTAAATGTTTTATGTATGTAGAAAAAGATAAGCCCGCGCGTTTTTTTCCCATTTGATTTGTAATATTTGTAAAAAATTAGATAACATTGAAAAATCATAAAGGAAAACAGGTGCACTAAATGTTTCATGCGTAGGCAAAGAATACAAAATATTTAAATACTATTCATCGTTTCATACAAAGTGTCAAAATTTATAGCTTTATTTATTGAGCGGGATATTTCTTTCAGAATATTCCCTCAAAAGTCAACATCGAGATATTTTTGTAGTTAAAATAAATATCTTATATATTGCAACTCATGAATATAAAATGTAACTTTTTGCGAGACTTGTGATCTTCCAATTTAAAATTGAGGAAAAAATACTGGTAATCTTTCACAAAACCAACACATTATACTTAAGCAAAAATCACATATAAGAAATATATTTGCAAACTATAAATAATATATTCGGAAAATTGATAACTTTATAAGTGCGAATTTGGAGCAATAAAATAAAATACACATATTATTAATACTTCGCGTACTTTCACGAGCCAGACTCACAATGTATTTTACTGGCCACAGAAAACATTACATAGTTATTGCAATCCTTTTTTGTGCAATACTCTTTTTCGTGAGCTATGTAAGTGTTTTCTTTTATTAAATAAAATTTCTAATTCGGTTTTTTTAATCTTAATCTTAGAGCATTTTGCTCAAAAATATATGAAACGTCTGGTGTGCGAAAGTATTAAATGGGCCAATAAAAACTATTTTAAAAATTTTCAAAGGACATTTTAAAACTAGCATGCTATGTAGTTTAACAATATAGAAGTATAAAACCGTATAAATGCATCTAACATAATATGAATAAATGAGATTCAGAAATTATTTAACTGGAATGAAGAAGTGTGAATTTCTTATATTTGATATAATTATTAAATGAAAGATAATTAAAGATATTCACTGGTGAGTTAAATAAAATTTCTATTAAAAATTAACATATTTAAATATTTAAATACGCATAAAACTATTAAATTAAAATATTTTGTTTTAATCAGCAAAACTTTTAAACAGAGTATTCTTAAAAACAGTTTTTGTAATCTTAATTTTTGAGACATATTTATCATTAGGTTTATATGGTCGAGGTTATAAATATTCGAACAGTTAAAAGAACTATTAAATAATCAAGAGTAAATTTTTAATTTGAAGTTTCCCATTATGAAGAAAAAACACAGCAATATTCTGTGTAAACTATGAATAATTGAGTTTGATAAGTCTTATGTTTTGGAAAATAGTTTTCAGAAATTTAGTATTGTTATTTTAAAGACTATAAGGGGAGCAACAATAACATTATTTTTTCGATATGACAAAACTGTTCAACGAACCAATTAAAACTTTAACCAAAATGTTTTAAAACTACCATAACGGTTTTGTTACCTTTGGTAAAGTTAATGAAAATTTAAAAATATGATTTAATCACGACTTCTCATTACACTGTTCCTGTATATTAAAATTATTTGTCATTCTGATTAAAATAAACGTTTTGGTTCATTATCTACATGTTTTAAATAAGAATGTTGTTGAAATTTGTATAGTATTTCATTATGATTATACGGTAATGGCAACGCATAAAAAATTTCTGCGCGCAGTTACTGTTTAACGAGGTATTAGCTGATCATGAGAGAGAATTTTCTAATTACGTATTTTTTGTAAAGAATGTGTAATGTAACGTTTTGAAAGTCTGTTTTTTTTTTGTTTTCTTGAGTTTTAAAAGCTTATACAATAAAGAAAACGGCAGTTACTAAATTATGAATTCATTCCGTTGCATGATTAAAAAGTTAAATATCGTTGAATTAATTCAGCAACAAAAGCAAGGTGGTTATAAAACCGATATGTTATTTTTATCAATTAATTATAAAGTAATTTTTTTTATATTTCAAAACTGTTTCTTTTTACACAAATCATTTAAATTTCATATTATTATAAATATTCAATTAATAAAAAGGATTTACGCATACACTGCAATGAAGATTCATTATTAAATTGTTATTTTGAGATTGACGATTGTTGAAGTATGACTACACTTACTAAAGTACATATTAGATCAGTTCAAAGGTAATATAAGTGCACAAAACAAAAAAAGATAAATAAATAAAATTTCTTATTTTTCAAAGAAATTTATGAAGATTTACAGAACATGGAAATTTTTAGGGGGCACCTTTATGAAGGGAAAGCCCAAATAATATAAATAATATGATTGATCATAAGAAAATGTACTAATTTTGCACAATATATGTCAACACATACAGAACATGATTTACTTTCATGGATATCATCATAGCCCATGTTATATTTTCCTTAATGCCAATGTTTGAAATCTTTTTATGTATTATAAAGGAAATACTTTATAAAGGAAATTAAATTTCAAATTAAAGAATATGCAGATATGTACAGAAGATATATAGACAGAGAGAAAATTCAAATTAAGAAAATTACTTCATAAAAAATTTTTAGAATTATATTTATTTTTTAATCACTACACAAGTTTTTCTAATTCCAGTGTTTTGACAGAATAAAGAATAAAATCATATGATGCAAACAACACTGCACTGCTAATATATTTTTTTAACTTTGCGATAGTAAAAAAGCTGCTTATTAAATAAAACACTCTGTAAATTGTTATTATCTAAACACTCACCCGCAGACACCCACATACATATATAAATATATATTTCTAATCTCCCGTTTCATTTGCATTTCCCGGCTATTAAGAGACACAGTACGCCGAAAGATCATTTGCATTTCCTGATAACTGTGCTTGTTTCCCAAAATAGAGTAGATTTCATTGCCTTGTAGAGAGGTTTTCCACTCAAGGAAAAAAAAAACACTTCCTTCCTACTCTTGCAGTAAAAACAGCAGTAATTGACCTCATTGAATAATATATTAATCCCGAAACTTATCTCCGATCTACAACACAGCTTAATAAAGCTATATTGTTAACAGCGTTTTGTGATGACTTGGGTTAATTACAACAAAAAGCAGTTAAAACACAAATAAGGTAATGTGTATTATGGGGGTTTCTAAAAGAGAATAAGCTTATTTATATTTGTTATTTATATTTGTTTTTACTTAGAAAAATATTCTAAATTACAAAAAATTAATACATATTTATTTTTAAACTTCTGTAAAAATATAGTAATACGACAGAATTTTGAGTATACTACATATTCTATATTTTAAAAATGTTTACGTTAGTGATATTTATTTGTTTAAAAAATAATTATTTCAAAAATTAAATTTATTTAAACACATTTTTCTTCCTTGACGGATAAAGCTGCCATTTATTTTAATCGAAAGCTTCACCGACGACCTCTTTATGCTTAGAATGTATAATTATAATCAACTTAATAACTTTTGAATTAAAAATTTATGTTACATAAAGTACATATATATTTATTAAAAAGTTGTACTAACGTTCAAGTAAGCGTATGAACTAAAACTATTAGTACGAACAAACATATGAGACAAAATATACTTAGAGTAATATAGATAGCATAGTAATACTTTAAACGAAAAACTCTAGACCGTTAAAAATTTCCAGCAAACTGTTCTGTCATTCGACCCTTTTTATAGAAAACAGTCACATAACAATAATTTAACTTTATTATGACCATTCAAATACGCATAATAATATGGTCAAGAAACGTTATCTTTACAAACGGTCAAATTACTGGACAGTTTGTTGCAAATTTTTAACAGTGTACACAGCGCTTTATAGCTATGGTAAATGGTGCTTTTATGCCGATAATTATCGCAAATGAGTTCTGAAATTTGTTTTATTAAATACTGACGTAAAACGAAATCTTAAACTGAAAAATAAACAAGAACGAAAAATCATGCACCACTGATAGATTATGAAACGCGTTCTAATACGATCAGACTATTGTAAAAAAATCTGAGAGTTTAAATAAGGAATTTAGAAAACACATTACACTGTCAAAAACCCCTTTCAGAATCTACTCGCACAAGCAGTAATGTATGCAAATGCTTTTGTGCAGCCTTGTGTATGATGTTTAGATTTTTATGCATACCACATTGTAAAACAAATTTTTAATTCAGCAAGAAAACGCGTAGCACTCGCACAAAAGAATTTCTGGCAATTATCAGAAATAGGAGGCAGTGTATTTATCTGCTTTTGTGCAACCCTGTATATAAATTAATTTTCTGCTCACACCATATAGAATAATAAAATTGTGTTAATTTTGAAAACGATTCGTAACAAATTTGAAAACGCATTTTGAGAAAATCCTCTCTGAAAATGAAATTGGGAGTGAAAAGAGAATGAAAATTAATTGGGAATGAAAAGAATTTTTTCGGCACCACTTTTACACTTCCTCTATAGAATTTGTACGCAGTATATAACATACTAAGATTTAGTTCACATCTGATAACGTCATACAATCGCAAAACACAACTGAAAACTTAATTTTTGCATTTATTTCTTATATAAGATTGCATACTTTTCTTGAGTGAGGCTCTGTAGGTGATCATTATATGTTACGTGTCCTGTTTTGCTGCGTGTAAAATTTTTATGCATACTCAATAACTTATAAACAATCACCGTCTACTTAGAATATTATAATCGCATTCTCTTTTGTGAACAATAAATACTATACACACCACTGTTAATGAGACAAAATGTAGCACTGAGTACTGAACATAAATATTGTAATGGTACTGTACCATGAATAGGGACTGTCGAATCAGTAGGTACTGTAAGGTAATAAAAATATACGTCTAACAATTTTCATCCATAGACCATAATGTATTCTAATTCTTTGAGTATTCCAGTAAACGAAATATAAACGCTACATACTCCATTTTCAATAGTGAACACGCCATAGAAAAGCGAAATAGCATGTATCAATTACGCGGAGATCTAAATATATTTATGAACAAACTGATACACACGCCGACACGCGAACCGAAGACATAAACACTTTTTATTATGTTCGAAAGTGCTGAAAATGGAAATCTTAATTCATAACAAATATTCTTTATTTTTAAATTATATAAAGTGTCTCTCTATAGAAAAGAAAGAAAGGATTCTGCATAATACTGTCATTCTTTAAAGAATCTTACACGTAACCTAGATTATGTATCATATACTTTTCAAAGAGTTTCATGAAGATTTTACATAATTTTAGGACTGTGCATCATAAGCCATTAAAGCCAACCTGTACCCCACTTTTTTGTAGCTGTTCGTCGTCGTGCAATAAAGGGAACTTTTATTGCAATATTTCGATTTCTTCCTTTGATTATAACACATATTCACTTTCTGATTGCAGAAATATTCTGCGTTAAATACAGCGTCAATCACTTACTACAGTTTGGGAGTAAACAGGTCTCTTTGCTCAATAAAAAAGCCTTTTCTACCCCTTTTCCACAAGAGTCGAAAGAAAATTCTATTTGAAGTCAACCCCAAAACCGACCTGAACACGACAAATATTTTCGTTGTATGTAACGTGATCAGCACACAACAAAGTAATTTTCGTTGTCCGAATCTCATACAATTACTACCCAAAACAGATTCGAAGTCAAAATATCCACATTTTAATTCAATTATGGAAAAAAAGTCTATGACTGTATTCTTATTTTTTTTAAATATAGTAAGCGATTTTCAGATATTTAGTTTTTTAATTTGAATAATCCTCATAGTATTTTGAAAAATCGGATCTAACTTAGCGTGACTTGCAAGTGTTAAACCCAAGCCGAAATCCCCCATGAAGCTGAAACAGTTATAATCAACCGATATGATATCAACCCGCTACAATGAAACAGGAGTTAAACCGTTCCGAATCCGACTCGCAAAAATTAGTGCAATCTCGATCCGGTACGTTACTAAGCTTTAATAATATATTTTTTTGGTATATGTTACTTCGATAGAAAATAAAGTAAGACAGTCATAAAAATGTTTGTAGTTGCTAGTATAGAAATGTTAATATCACTCAGAAAAATCCCTGTTTATCTAAAATATTCGATTAAATGTTCAACATATCACTTCTCTTTCACTCGTTATTAAGAGACTTATTCATAATTATAACATGGACATTAATCGAAGAGATCTTGTACATATATGAGCTCAGCATTACTTGGTCGAAATTAAATGCTTTCCTCTGTAGATATCCATAAAAGCTAAATGACTAAGATTCTGCTGTTAAAAATGTGGGACAGATCCACAAAGTGTAACGATTAGAGAAATAACAAATTGAAAAAGTTAAGTAAATAAAATTATGTTTCATATGTTACACACGAAATCCATAGGTTTTATTATTATTATTATTATTATTATTCTGCCACGTCAAAAATGAAGCAATAAAATGCTAATTTTACGCACTTGTTTTACTCATTATTTACTGTTACTCATTAATATTTTGCAAAATTTAGTTTACGAAGATTATTATACTATTTTAACATCAAATGCATCGCTCATATAGCTCATTCATAATATGCAAAGAAAACTTTCTTCTAAAAAATACTACATTTATTTGCTATTATTTTTATTTTAATGGTATAATAGTCAATGATAATTAATATGGTTGGATGACGTTCATATCACAACTCTTGAATGTGCTAGTATTCATGCTTTAATGTTTATACAAACACACACACACATACATACATATATATATACATATATATATATATATATATATATATATATATATATATATGTCTATGTATGCGTGTTTGTTAACGTGTTTATTTTTTTATTTTTACCCATTTCAAAAGCGGGCATTAATAAAACATGGAAATTCAATTTTCTTAAAATACCTTTTCATATTTTACTCTTTATTAGAAGAAGCAACTTAATTAAAAAGAATTCACGTCATTTTATTCAAAAACACGCTTACAAAGACATTTCCTTATTTAATATTTCTAACTGTCTTAGCCGTTATTTTTCTTTTCTGAATCACATTTTTTTGTTAAGAAGGTGCTTTATTTAATTAAATATGGAAAAAAGGAAGAACGATTTGATGTAAAAAGTTAATATATATATATATATATATATATATATATTAATATATTTAAAAGGATTCGTACAAAAAATATTAATATATAAGCATAAAAAATGAGTATTTCTTTTGACAAATTGTGGAAAGATTAACCTTTGTGTTTCGTAATTGTAACATTATTTTTCTCATATTCGATTCTACCAAAATAAATTTTTCTTAAGTTTATATGATGTATAAACAAGCTTAAAGTAAACAAGAATATTAATTTATTCTTCATGCTTAGGTTATAAACCTTTTAAAATATTATGAGCACTTAAGATAAAGCATTACCTGTCTATTAATAAGGTGCTTACAATTTTAATTACACTAACATACTCTAATTGTGAGTACAGTCTTTTACGCACGATTAAAGCAAAAATTGGCAGTGTTTCAATCGAACATGGAGTCTGGAACACTGTAAACATGAACATCTTAAAAATAATCACATTTGGTACGGTAAAATACCATAGAAAATCAAATCCCCATTCTAACAATGCTCTTCGTTCAACAAATATTCCATAATTACAATACATTTCTCAAACTTTTTACAATTAATTGCGTAATACTACAAACGGAACACAATGATTTGACTAAGACGCAAAATAATGGTTACACTAAAAATTTTTAACTTTTATATCTTCTTTCCAGAAACAGAAATGAGATTTTATGGCACATCACCAAACATAAATAAATAAATAAATAAATAATAATAAAAAAAATAATTGTCTTGTAACAATAATTGGTTTAATTGACGAACAGTAATATTCTATTTTTATTTCAGAATTTTCAGAATATTGGAATTATCCGATGCATGCATAGGCATACACGTATATACATACATGTACCTATATGTATTTATGGTTTTCTAAAATGTATGTATAAACACAGTTATAAATATTTAATCAATTTAATTTAAACATATAATTTTTTACAGATATTAATTTGAATACATGCATATAGACAAACACACACACATGCCTATATATATCTATATATATTTATATGTTGTATTTATTAGTTTATGAAATCTACATTTCCTTTTGCATTTGATGCCAGTTTTATAGCCCAATTTTTGTTCTTAAATATTGATTGAATTGAGTTTGTTAGAAATACACCATGAATATAGCTTATTAGCTCATTTTCTTATGTATTTATTTATATATTTTTTGCAATTCTTATAATTGCTTAATATATCAATGCAGCATTACTCATTCATTTATGAATTAAAAATGTATATATTGTTACATCTACTTTCAAGTTCATTTAAGAGCTTTTAAAATTGAGTTCTGTACCATTTTTATTTTTGTTGCAATACATGCCATCTTTAAGTAAGAGATTCGATCATTTTTGTTATACGAATCTGTAAGTTAATTTTTGATTTAACAGGTAATTTATGTATATATACATACATACATATATATATATATATATATATATATATATATATATATGTCTGTGTGTGTGTAATATACTATTTTAAATCTTAACGTATGTTAAATTTATTCTAAAATTTCCCCGTTTAATTTTACTATCTTTCGTCTTAAAATCTATTATTATTTTTCCCATTTCAAAATAAATCTGTTTTCAATGCATCATTTTTTTTTTCATTCGGCAATGACCCAGTAATATTTATCTTTTCAATGTATTCGAGAAGCTTTCTGTCGCTCATTTAAGGGAACTTCATTGCACTGAACTTATTCTCACTAACCTATGCATTTTGATTGGATAAACTCCATTTAAAGTAAGCATTTATTGGTCTTACACCAGGGCGTTTAAGACTGCGTTTATATGTTTTTTTTCAAATTTCTGCGACAAAATATAGTAAATCATTCGACTAGCCTTTTTTTCCAAAGGCTTTGTGGTCATCTGCAAAAGAAATAGAAGCTCCAACAAAATAAAGAGGTGGTTATAAACCTGTCAGCGACATCGTCTGCAGACCTATGAACTTTTGACAAGATAGAAAGACTGAAAACATCAAAGAACTTGTCGGATGTGTCAAACTCAAAAACTTTCTTCTATATCACACAGATTTTGCATACCCTATAAAGAATCATCATCAGTTTATATCAAGGTCTAACTGAATCTAAAGTTTTATTAAATTCCATGCATTAGTTCTTGAGATATGACTACTGCTAAAATCGTGTAAATCCTGCAAAATGTCACTTAGCAGCGCCATCTGTTGGAAGATTTAAACCAAAAGCTAATCAACAACAACTTATGTCAACGTCTAACTGAATCTGAAGTTTGATGAAAATCCATGCATTAGTTCTTCAGATATAGTTATCGTGATAATAATGAAAAAAAATAGCATAGCAGCACCATCTGTTGAGCAATTTACACCAAAACATAAGCAGCATCTATTTATGTTATGGTTTAACATAATCTGAAGTTTTATGAAATTCCGTGCATTAGTTCTTGAAATATAGCTATCGTAAACGTCATGAAAAAAGTGGTATAGCAGCACTACCTGTTGGGATATCTACACCAAAACGTAATCAGTGTCTATTTGTGTCAAGGTCTAAATGAATCTGAAGCTTGATGAAAATAAGTGCATTAGTTCTTGAGATAGAGCTATTGCGGAAATCGCGAAAAATGCAGAATAGCAGCGCCACCTATTGGGCGATTTTAACAAAAAACTAATCAGCACCAATTTATATCAGGGACTAACTGCCTATATAGTTTTATTAAATTTCGTGCATTAGTTCTTGAGATAGTGCGCCCACAAAATTTTTGTCACATACAGACAGAGTCACAGACTCACAGACAGACATTTTTTAAAACAGTCAAATCGTGTTCAGGGCCTTCTAAAACGTATAAATCCGTCGAAAACCGGAAGTCGAAAAATTTCATGATTCCAATATTTTCTTCTTGTAAAGATAGAAGAAAGTAAAAATGTGAAAAGCGAAAAAAAGAAAAAGTGAGTGACCACATGAAAAAGAGCGCCTTTCCACGTGACATGTATATGTATATCTTAGAAAAACGTAGCGTGTTTTACCCTTTCAACCAGCTGCGCGACTTTAGAACATTACTTTTCCAGTGTTTATCGTCTGCTAAAATTAGCTGCGGCATCAGAAGAGTTGACTTTCTGATTTTTTAGAATTTCGCGGAAAACATGTTTTCATAAAAATGTTGTGTTGATTAATTCGAAAGTACTCGTAAAGTTTCAACTGTATATCTATGCCAATATACTTCTGAAGCAATGCTTCTTAAATTACAATAATGATTAATTGTATAATTTATAATTATGAATATACTTTTCTGCATCATTTGAACTTTAGGAAAAGTTTCTCCGTCACATTCCTCATTAAAAATGAAAGATACATAATAAAAAAGGACAAATATTTCTTAATCTAGCTCTTATCTTTCTTAAGGATTATGAAAATATGACCTCTTCCGTGCTACCCGCGATTCCGAAAAATGTTTAGAAACACTGAAACCAAAAGATTTCCGAGATTTAAAGAAGCATTTTTGAAGCAAAAGTTTCTTTTCCTGCCCGTAATTTTATGAAACGTTTCCGAGTATTTTTTACAGTACGTTAACCAGTTTTCCCATTCCGAAATATAGTCTTTTCCGATGCTATTCATTCTCAAGTAAACATTTTCAGCAGCGTAACATAAATTATACGTGCAAGAGTAACAACACAATTTTACTTTTAATGCTAATGCTAATGCTATTAGCTTCAATCATAATGTAATTGCTGTTAATTTATCATGTTTATTGAACATGAAAATGTTTACTTGAGAATTTATGGCTTCGGAAAAACATTTATTTTGTGTTCAAAATGTTGATTAATACACTGTAAAAATTAATCGGCTGAATATACGAATTAGCGAAAAATACGGGAAGCGAATAATATTTGTTTCAGAAATGCTTCTTTAAATACTCGAAATCTACTGGTTTCTGACGTTTCTGAAGATAAAGGGATGGTTTTCAGAATCGTTGGTAACTATGAAGAGTTTATATTATATTTGCGTAAACATTAAGAAAGATAATGTAAAATAAATATAAAATAGTTAAAAATAAATGTGACTTTTTTTACAGTGTATTAATTATATTTTGTAATAAAAAATAACAATTATTTTATTATTTATTATAATTATATATTATATATTATTATATATATTATTTTATTATTTATTATAATTATATATTATATCTTAATATATATTATTTCTTTATTTTTATAATTATACATTATATATTAGTATATATTATTTTATTATTTATTATAATTATATATTATATCTTAATATATATTATTTCTTTATTTTTATAATTATACATTATATATTAGTATATATTATTTTATTATTTATTATATTATATATTATTTGTTATATGTTATAGTCTCTCCTTGCAAGTTGGTTTTTGGATTGGCATGCTATAAACTACTATTCTAAAAATCTAAGTTTGAACTAATGTGTGTATAAGGATATTCAGTTCTTCACTCTTCTCACAAATAAAATGTGAGAAAAAAATATTATTTTTGTGATATTGGTGATTTCACATTGGAAAGAAAAATAACAAACTGTAAACTTCGTTGAATTTCTTCATTGATATATTATATGACTTCTTATTTTTGTTAACGTCTCCACGACTTTAACTTGAATAACTTATAAAAATGCATTTTACCACAAACATTCGCCTACATCTAAGTGAGATGATATATTCTTTAAAATTATTGCATAACAAAATTAAGCTATATATATTTAGGATCTGTTCAAAAAGTTTTGTATCCAGTATACATATTTTAAGTCGATTAATATTTCTAGTGAACTTTCTATTTTAGTTCCAATTATTTCACCGAAAGAATCTGAAAATATGAGAAAACTTTTATGATTTCCTTACGAATTAAAAAAAAAAAAAATACAAAAAAAAAACATGCAGACACTGAAATAAACCTGCAAAAAAATTTAATTTTATTACAATAAAACATCGCAACGTCAATTGTTTTATTTTGCACAATGTATTAAAAATTAAGATATATCTGTTAAATTATAAACTCTTTGTAGAATTTATCAGTCGATTTTTGAAACACACTGAGAACACTAAATATCAGACACACTGGTTGAAAAATACTCCATTTTTCGTAAGGAAAAAAAAAAGTTACAGATTTTGTGTTTACATTTGAGAATCAACACATAGTGTGTATTTACTGGAATCACATTTTAGTAAAATGTAGAAATAAAATCAACATTTGTTCTTCTTCTAAATAGATAAGAAAATGTAACATGGCTAATTTTCGGAATGCAGATAAAGAGGTATTCTTAAAATTTTAATTTACGTAAATATAAGTTAAGTAATTATATAATTATATAATAAATATTTTTGTAGGTTTGGTATACCTCTGTGTATAGGGTCTCCCCGTCTGAGCCAAGTATAAAAGTCTTATTCTGTTTTAAATTAAAGGATTTATTTTAAATTATTTTCATTTTCTGATATAAAGTTGTTGTTCATGTGTGTGCAATAAAGCTCCAAAATATTTCAAACTTTTCAATTGTAAAAAACATAGTAGCAAAAACTTTCCTAATAACTATGTAATGGATAATTTTAATAAATATATATATACCACAGTGCAAAATGATAGGAAGGATCATTTAATTGAATAAATAATAAATATAATTATATTAATCCACATATAAACTATATAAATTTATTTTATCAAACTAAATAGGCAATATAAACATAAAGAAAACTTTTTAAAACAATTGTTATTATTACGATATATAAAATTGCATTTTCACTGGATATGCAATAGAAGCAAAATGATAAGAACGGAACATATTTTATAGAAATATTACAAGTCAGTTGTGCCCCCCTTGTGTTTAATAATTTGACTGCAGTTTGTGGCATACAGTTTACAAGGTTTCGAACAGTTCGATGTAACAAAACGCGCCATGCCTCACGAATGACAGATTTTAATTCTACTTTCGTGTTATACTGGACTATTTGATCATTTTTTCGGTAGATATTGCGCAATATAAGATGCCGAAGTCCGAAATATTAGGCAGTCAGGGAAGTGAGAGAATATTAATATCTTTAAGCCACTTCTTTGTGTCTTTTCAAGAGTGATTTGAGGCATTGTCTCGTTGAAAAATAAAGTTAGGGCCGGCAATTGTTTTACCCTGGTTCAACAAATGGCTTCTAACATGTTAATATAGCTATGTCTAATTTGTCTTCATTTTAGAAATGCAATTCTAAGCTTGCCTCTTGAGGAAAATGCAGCCCAAACGCTTAGGGAGTCTCCATCTAATTGACGCATGGAAAATACGCCCTTTTCCCTTCGAAGATCATTCCAATATGAATGAATATCCGGACCAATGAAATTTAACTTTTTAACAGCACTGAAAATAATTTTAGAATTATTCGTTTGTTGTTTCAGATGTTTCTCTGCAAACTGAAGGCGTTCTTTTTAATGGACAGGTGTTAAACGCGGACACTGACATGGTTTTACATATTTAAGGATTCCCAACCTTTTTATTGCTCTTCGTATAGTTCCTACGGATCCTGGTGTCTTTATCTGGCTTCCATCTGGCTTTATCTGGGCGAACAATCAAACTTTTCGATCGTTTCGAAATAATTATCGCCCTTCCTGTAGATTTTGCAGTTCCATAAGTAGTTGGATACTATAAAAAAATAATAAAGACAGCATTTGGACGTTTAATTTTATCAGCTATTCTTTAAAAGTGATATTCTGATGTTGTTATAAGCTAGAATATTTGGGCACTTTCGAAGTCAAAAAGCATTTTTCCTCTCTCCATCGTAATTTTTTTTAACTAAATAAATGATTTCCGAATATTTTTTAAATGCTTTTGAAATGATATGTGAAAATATCCATAAATCACAAGCCTTGGTTTCGAAATATTTATGGCATTATTATCATTTTGTTCCAGCATAAATTTAGCAAAATAATATATTTTTTAAATATTAAAATATATATATACATTTTTTGTAATCAGAATATCTTTCTCTTTCGAATCACTTTCAGAATATTTTTTAAATGCTTTTTTAAATGATATGTGAAAATATCCATAAATCACAAGCCTCGGTTTCGAAATATTTATGGCATTATTATCATTTTGTTCCAGCATAAGTTTAGCAAAATAATATATTTTTTTAAATATTAAAATATATATATAAATTTTTTGTAAATGATTGCTTTAATATAAATTGGAATATCATGTATTCAATTTTAACACAAAGATTTATGTATTTGCATAGCAAAAGCGAAATAATTTCTTTATTACTTACCCATCATACGTAGTATAGGGTAAGTCGTGTAATCGTTTTGAAAATTGAAAAAAAATTAAGACGGATTTACACGTTTCAGACACTCAAGATTCCGAAAAACATATTTAAAAAAAAATTGCCGTCCGTCTGTCTGTGTGTCTGTAAACGCTCTAACGAAAATTAACGAAATTGTTTATTTTAAGGAGTGAATATAAAAAACAACTTAAAAAAACAAACAAAAAAAAACATAAATTTTGCATAAAGAATGAAGTCGATATGATAATTAGTTGCCGAGATATTTGTAATCCTATTTTCCATACTTTTCGATTTTTCATGACCCTGTATTTCATTCAAATTTCAATTCAAAGATATATCTTAACTGAAAATGAGACGCTTAATCCGACGCAGTAAACCGTTTGTTAATATGATTCACAATTTTGGAGTTATAAGGATGTTTCTTTTACGCAATTCAGTAATAGAGCATATAAAGTTTATGACGTCATCAAGCCACGATTTTATTCGAATTGCAATGCATTTTATAAATAGTTTACGCATGTTTTATTTTCATATTTTATATTATGCATATCCATGATGGGTAAGTATTACGTTGGCCTCCAATGACTATTTTTTGTGTCGTTCCTGTCATTTTGCACCCCACTATATATATAAATTAAAAATAACTGAAAATACCATGTATGCTATTTTCTTCTAGCCCAGGCCATGTGGTAAAGACATTAACGACTTCTAACGTCGCCATATCGCTACATGGCGTGTGTGTGCCGCATGTTGTGAACACAGTGTGTGTAACTACGGCTGTCTGGTAATGAATTAATACAGTTGCGTGTTTCGTACACAGTGCCATTTTGCGTACACAACGGTATCAATAGTCACTAATTTTTATTAGATTGTTTACCACCACTTCCAAACCAAACTTATCTAATAACTTTATAATTATCCACATAAGTTTTTTTTTATTATCAAAATTATCTACCTTAAATATTAGTATACTCTACCACGAAGATTATCGTCACCAGTGACGGTCTGGAATACTGTATTTAATATTCACAAAATGGGTCACAGATACAAATAAAATGCAGAGGAATGTAATAAATGTAAAATAACCTTTGCAATTGATATAACTTCATTTCTTCCAAAAATGTAAAATAACCTTTGTAATGACTATAACTTCAGTTCTAATTATTGCAAACTAATCTAAAATCTAATTATTGCAAGTTCTAATTATTGCATAAAAACCAAATGCCGTTTGACAATTCATTTGGTTTTCTTGATCAACACATACCATAAAAGTATTTTGTACGCTTTTAATTTGTTTATGCACGCTTTCATAAATTTACAGATAATTATAAACAAAAGTGTGTTATGGCTTTATTGATAAATGTAGGAAAAACAATATTTTACGAAAAAAAAAAATCTGAAAACTTTCGATGAGTAACTAGAAACATTCTTAAAAAAAAAAAATAAGATATTTATTTGCAAAATTTTCTCGTTAACTTTCTAATATGTTCTTTTCTGTGGATAGAAAACATAATGAAAGTCGGGCCCCCCTTCGTGAACGAAAAAGAGAAGTTTTCTTTATCTCCAAACATTTTTATGCGAATGAGCTGTAAAAATACGTATGCATGTGTTTAATGACGACGGTTCTATTTATGCAAAAAATAAAGTTGATCATAATTAATATTTTCTAATATGACTTTCTTAATTATTTTCACACTTTTTTTTGTCTTTGAAATAAAAAAAAATCTAGACTGTATAAAACACTTTAGATGTGATGCTACATGATGATTTTTTGGAAAAGAATGAATTGAATTTTGTGACTTGGGTTTACTATTATTAGCATCCAGACACTTTTACGCCTCCTGACTGTATGAAGATTTAAATAAAAAAGAAAAACCTTGCATCGAAAATAAATTATGAAACACTTTCCAACACTATCATATTACTGTAACGAAACTTCACTGTAAGGGGAAAGAAGATATCTTATTAAACAATTTAAAAAATACATAACACATTTTAGAAACAGATTTCAGTAATTACCTACCATAGTAAGACTGGTACACGAATCGTTGTTTTCATACTACGTAATCCAGTCCATTCAAAAACGCATAATGACATAAAGTCACCTTCCGTAATTACTGTCAATAGATGGAAATGTATTTGAATATATCTGTACAACTCGGTATCTGTATACAGTTTACAGATTTATATACGCACCACATACTAATCTAAAATTTAATTCATGTAAAAATCACGTAACACAACTAAAAAGGCTCATAATTCAGGTACCTTTCATTTCTTTGTGTAACCCTGTATATGAATTTATTTTGAGTCTACGAGCATCTTTTAGTGTGCTAAATATAATTTAGCTGGAAAATGCAGTATACAATTAAAAACCTCCGTTAAACAATTCCCTCCCTTTGTCAATAATGCTTTCGAATTTTTTTGTGTAGTTTTGTATATATTTTATAGAATTTGTAAACACCACGCACTATACAAAAATTTAATTAAATTTCATTAAGGGAACTTATGCACAAGAATCGGTTCCAGCCATAAGGTCTCGTAGAATAAAGACATAAGGACTCAAGTATGGATGAAATCTCATTAGATTATGCATCGTTTTTCTCAAGAGAAGACTCTTCCGGCATCAGTGGAAATCTGGTGTATGGGGTAGGTTCAACTGAGAATTTATAGTATCCTGTGTTCGTATGGAAATATATTTGCCAAAGAAATATATAGTTTCATTATTATATATACTCAACATTTATGCTCATTATTTTTGACGTCATCGGTTTTTATCATTCACGTTTTCTAGTAGCGTAAACTTTTCCAAAATGATTATGCGACTGTTCAAAAACTTCCATCATCTAAATTATACTACAAAGAAATGTCCCCCAAGATATTGCCATGAACCTTTCAATTTGCCGAACGAATTTTTTTTTAACGTTATCCCGATCTAAAGAATTACATGGGTGAAAAGGAAACATAATGTTGAAAACACAAAAGAAAAATTAAATTAAAAAAAACCCTGTCTTCTATTTGAGGGTAAAAAAATACAGTGATTACACTGCATACGAAATAAATTTTAAAGTTTTAGTTTGAAAAACAATGAAGATAAATAAAACTACATCTATCTAGTAATGCAAGGGAAAATTTATTTAAGTTTCTGCAATATATAAATGTGTAGTAACATCGCATAATTTAAAACTTGTCCAACTGTTTTTCCAGGTACATTTCAGATGTTATATGCAATCTGAAATGATCCATACGTTATTAGGCCAAGATGGTTATCTTTTCTTAATTAATTGCATACATCTTAGCAATGAAGAAACATTATGCATTAAATTCTAAAAAAACATTACATGCACATAACGACAGAAATTTCTTATTAAAGCATTATTTTGAAATATGCCATTGTGTAAGTACCCATGATTATGCTTACAACCATACAAAAAAATGCGAACACTGTCCTAAGAATACTACATTTTTAAACTGAATAATGTTTTGTTTAATCATAAAATTCAAAGAGTTAAAAAAGATTCTAATGGAAAATACTGGGTGATTAGAAAATGAGTATACATTTGAAAAATTAATAATTCACGGAATAATGTAGGAACAGAGGTAAAAATTGACACACATACTTGGAATGACATGGGGTATTGTTGTAACCACACAAAAAAATGTTTAAAAAAAGGCCGACAGATGGCACTGAACAGCAACACGTCAGTGACTCTGCCTGAGAATCGTGTATAAAAGGAGCTGTAATGTGAGAGAGAATCGGATGCACCAGCAATCGTAGCATGTTGACGTTACCAGAAAAGTCAATGTTAGTGAAACTCTACTATCAAAATGGGGAATCTGCGTCGATCGACCGACATCAATAGGCATGCTAAAAGACAACATCCAACGCCAATTTCTCACCATAACTACAGATATGCTGCACAGTGCTGTGCACAACATTGTCCCTCGGCTACAGCTATTGTTGCGGGATGACGGTAGACATGTTGAGCATTCGTTTTGAAGAACATCGTCTTTGCTTTGTCATAATTTGTTATGCTAATTATTGCTTTTCTTATCACACGAAGCGCCATCTGTCGGCCATTTTATGAACTTTTTTGTGGATACAATAAAACCCCATGTCATTCCAAGCATGTGTGTCAATTTGTACCTCTCTACCTACATTATTCCGTGAATTATTAATTTTTCAAATGTATACTCATTTTCTGATCACCCTGTATATATTATATTTTTGTTATTACACAATCGTATGCCTTCGCCTTTTACGATAAAGCAAATTAAGCATTTACACATTAAAGAAACTCCTATTAAATAAATTGAAAAAAGAAGTACATGAACTATTGTTTTTGTTTTACGTTAATTTTCTCAATTTCAACTATTTACTTAAAGAAAAAAAACCCTTACTGAAAAGATTCCATTAGTTTTAAAGACGTGTCACCTCCAATTAAAACAAAAAAAACTAAATGTAGTTGGAATGTCACAAAATAAACGTTCATAATTACTTTTTTATTGCTTTAGAAACAATTTTGAATTTATTGTTTCAGAAAAAAACTAAAAAAAAATAATAATAATGTATAATAAATGTGATCGAAATAAAAATATGTTTTTTACTGACAATGCAGGCTTTTACTTTCATAGTCATAAAATTCAGCTTTAAAAATAAAATTATCATATAAAATTTATCAAATCTCTTTCAAATAATCACATCTCATTTGCAATTACAAGCGTTGTATTATAGAGAATGAACATTTAAAACAGCGTCTTATAATTCTCTTTGTTTAAAAATGGCACAGTTTTTAAAATGTATTGTATGGAAATATATATATAAAAAAACCTTTTATCTATTTGGAGGGGAAAAAAACACTAATTGCACTGCATGTGAAAATAATTTTAAAGTTTTAGTTCGACATACAATGCAGATAAATAAAGCTATACTTTATAAAGCATTTATTAATGGCCTGTGTCATTTATAGAAATTGAATTGACATTTCAATGCGTTTTAAATGTATATACAATTTTTCATAATTGAAAAATATTTTATTTAAAAAAGACTCTCACGTATTTGTTTTATGTAATAATTTTTTACCTATTCTTTTGAACGTTTTTTTACTTGATTGTATTGTTTGTTTTTTACTAATGATTCTATATTTGTAAATAAACGATTAAGATAATTTTTTATTACATATTTTTCATTGTTATTTTCACTCAAAACATTTTCAATTGACCTAATAAGATTTTTAATTCCTATACAGAAAATCCAAAACTTAAAATTTCGGTCATGCGAATTTCTTTAATGTATATATTTTGTATTCGGTATTACATTAATTCTGTATTATATTAATGTATATAAAGTATACCATACAGTAAATAATTTATTGAGCTATAAATGAGCTATATATATATATGAGCTATATATTTATTGGGCAGCAATTAGAAAACTGGATATTCAAATTGTTTCTTTAAAATCAAAAAGCTGAAGGTAAGAATTTCCTGATTCTTTTATTTATTTTTTTATTAATTCAGTTACTCCGTAAAGAAAATTTATTTATACAGGGTCATTCATAATTCCCTCCGGGGTTTCGAAACGTTATAGTAAAAAAACGAAGACGAATATGAAAAAAAGAAACATATGAAATTATTCCGAAACTATTCAAGTTTTACTTACATACATTACAGGTGTTCTATGTGTGAACGCTTGGTCACACGGCATACATCCATGCGACAGTCCAGTTCCTGCCATACTCCGTTTCTTTAAATCTGAATCAGTGGTGTCAGTTCAACGGGCCTTTCGTAATAAATATCGAAAACAGGGACCAACTGACAAAACAATTCATGTGTGGTACCGGAAATTTAAAGAAACGTAGTATGGCAGGAACTGGACTGTCGCATGGATGTATGCCGTGTGACCAAGGGTTCACACATGATGAATGACCCTGAATGACATTATGAATGACCCTGTATATATAATTTTTCTAAATGTATAATTTGCTTGAAAACTACGGAACACGATGAATGCAGATCTATTTGTCTAATTTATGAGAAAATCAAAACAATTGTAGTTCTGCAAGAGTTCTGCAAGAATTGCAAATTGCAAATTTTCAACGGCAGAAGATTACATTTAAAATTTCCCAATACTTTTTTTTTTATATTGCTTAGAAATAAATAATTTATAATGCAAAAAGTAATAAATATTTATCATGTTTGAAGTTTAGATAAATACGGTGTATTATGATACAATTCAATGTCTAACCTTCCATGAGTTTCATACTGGGAGTTAAAATAGTTTTTGTATATATATTTTTTTAATTAAAATAATATTTTTGCACAAAGGCTAATGTTGCGATATAACCATTGATAATTCTCAAAATCTGTCAGATTCTAATTTGAAAAAAATGTATAAATGACAAATCGGGAAAACAAATAATCAATCCGATGGCTGTTTGTTAACGGCTGTTATGCACTTCATATATTTTGCAACATTTGATGTATAAAAATATTTATAATACACATAAAACATGTTCATGGAATCAGATTGCAGGCCACAATTTTCGAACAGAAGTTTTCGCTTAGTTAATCGCAAAGAATATTACAAATTCTGAAGAAAGAATATTAGAAAAATAATTCTTATCTGAAATGGTACTATCATGCTATTTAAAAATTCTATGAAGTGTACGCACCTTGTAAATGACCCGAAAATATTCCTATAGATAATATTATATATTCACTTGTATTTGTGTACAAAATTAATTATTTTAAGATATTGTTATTTGATTTGTGTAATACACATTTCAATTTCCTGAATCAAAATGCTATTTTTTCAGAAAAACTGTAAAATTCAAAGGTAAGTCAAATTAGGCAAACATTTAACAAAAATATACAATTTTTTATCATGTTAGAAAGAGTTACTTATTTTAATGCTTGTGTCAAGTTTTTTCGGATGCCCTTTCCTTTTTTAAAACAATTTCTCGCTATTAGGAGATGTTGTAGTCTATGAGTTTATTTACATTTCCTGATAACTGAGTCTCTTTCACAAACATATTTTTAAAATTTCAAATTATTTTTTCAATGAAAAATAAAAGAAATTTTGCTACGTAATGTTACTCAAAAAATATTACAGCATACGGAATTCATACGAAAATATATCAATGGCCTTCCATAGATCTTGTAGCAATAGATCTGCAACAGATTTGAAGCTATATTGTTAAGTATACTTAGTGTTGGATCGTACAAAAATAAAATGAAATAAATACACTGTATTTTTTTTTAAATAAATATCCCCCCTTAAAATGAGAGATATTTTTTTATTTTATAAAATACATTTAATATATTTTTAATACTCTTTTGTTGTACATCTTTAGCATTTTTAATAATGATGTTTTTTAATGTGTAATTTATACATAAATTGTTCATATATATATATATTATTTTTGAAAAAGAAATAGCGAAATAAAGAAATGAGCTATTTATTTTCGTCACATAGTTTTGTCTTCACATAATATTATAAAATAAAAATAAACCTGAAAAAAAAATTAAGTTCACTTCAAAAATTCACACGTAAAATCAAAATTTTCAATGTACTTCAATTTATTTTAGAATTTTTACTCTTCTCTAATGTTCGTATTTATTAATTTGCTAAAAATTGAATTCTCCAATTCTCTATTTCTAATTATAAAGAATGAATTATGCAAATATTTCTTCTATTCTGACAAAGTTTTATATATTTTAATTCTATCGTGAAATAACTTTATTTGATGTATTTCCTTTCCCCGAGGCATAACGTTAAATCTGTGTTAAACCGAAGCTTCACTGCAAAGTAGAAATATTTGTTTAATTTTTACAGAATATATCTAGTCATAATTTATGAGTTCTGCTAATGTTATAAAATTAAAATTTTTTTAGCTATTAAAGTGTACATTTAAAATTTCGTAATACTTAAAATATTTACACTAGGACGTTACTGTTTAGCAAATTAATCATTTATCAATTAAAAATACCTAAAATGTAGTGCTTATTGTATCTGGAGGCACGGCAGTGCCTCCGCCAAGTCGAGAGAGGACAGCCGTAAGCATACTTTTCTGGAAGCAACTCAGGGCACTTTTGACCCCCCCACATCTCCGCGCTGGAGTATCCCAAAAATTCAAAACTTCGTTTTTCTAGAGTATTTGGCAAACAGGACCAAAATTTAAAATAACAACTTTCTGTCTTTTCTAGTTCAGACGATATATGTACTCAAACATTCGATTTTTTGTCACTCACTCACTCAATCGTTCCGCGTCATCAAAAAGATTAGGTAGATCCCTTAGGCCTAGAAACTTGACATTTGGAAAAAAGGTAGTGTTTACGATACAAAGAAAGAAAAAATTATAAAATCCAGAAAATTCGAAAAAAAACATTCGAAAATTCAACAAATTCCATCAAAATTGAGAATTGAAAATAAGACGATCTTGTAGTCTTAGAAACTTAAGATTTGGTTTGAAGGTAGTGTTTAGCATCCAGAAAAAGAAAACATCAAAAACACCACAAAAATCGAAAGCAAAATTGAAAAAATCGAAAAAATCGAAAAAAACCGAAAATTTTCAAATAATCCGATTTTGTTGCGCTGGAAACTTGGAATTCGGAATAAAGGTAGTATTTAGGATGCAAAATAAGCAAAAATTAAAAAATCCGGAAAATTCGAAAAAAAAATTCAAAAATTCGAAATTTTCGAAAAAAATTGAAAAAAATAAAATAATTTGATCTTTTAGCCTTAGAAACTTAAAATTCGCGGTAAAGATAGTGTTTAGGATTCAAAAAATTTTAAAATAGAAAACGCAATAAAATTCGAAAATAAAATTAAAAAATCGAAAAAAATCGAATAAATCGAAAAATAAGGAAAATTTGAAAATAATTCGATTTTATAGCGCTAGAAATTTGAAATTTGGAATAAAGGTAATATTTAAAATACTAAATAAGGAAAAATTCAAAAATATGGATAATTCAAAAAATACCCATAAATTAGTGCAGACGGTATATGAACTCAAAGTTTCGATTTTTTGTCACTCACACACTCACTCACTCTCGCGTCATCAAAAAGATTGGGTAGATCCCGCAGCCATAGAAACTTAAAATTTGGAATAAAGCTAGTGTTTCGGATACAAAGAAAGAAAAAATTATAAAATCCGGAAAATTAAAAAAAACAAAAAACATTCGAAAATTCAACAAATTCGAACAAAGTTGAAAATTGAAAATAACATGATCTTAATGTCTTAAAAACTTAAAATTTGGTGTGAAGGTAGTGTTTAGAATTCAGAAAAAGAAAACATCAAAAACACACACAAAAAAAACTCGAAAACAAAATCGAAAAATCGGAAAAATCGAAAAAAATCGAAAATTATCAAATAATCCGATTTTGTTGCGCTAGAAACTTGGAATTCGGAATAAAGGTAGTATTTAGGATGCAAAATAAGGAAAAATTAAAAAATCCGAAAATTCGAAAAAAAATTCAAAAATTCGAAAAATTCGAAAAAAAAATGAAAAAAATAAAATAATCTCGAGGCACGGCAGTGCCCCCGCTCAGTCGAGAAAGCACGGCCGTAAGTATACTTTTCTGGAAGCAACTCAGGGCATATTTGACCCCCCCCCCCCACATCTCCGCGCTAGAGTATCCCAAAAATTCAAAACTTCGTTTTTCTAGAGTATTTGGCAAACAGGACCAAAATTTTAAATTACAACTTTCTGTCTTTTCTATAGTTCAGACGATATATGCACTCAAACATTCGATTTTTTGTCACTCACTCACTCAATCGTTCCGCGTCATCAAAAAGATTAGGTAGATCCCGTAGCCCTAGAAACTTGACATTTGGAAAAAAGGTAGTGTTTAGGTTACAAAGAAAGGAAAAATTATAAAATTCGAAAAATTCGAAAAAAAAAAACATTCGAAAATTCAACAAATTCCATGAAAATTGAGAATTGAAATTAAGACGATCTTGTAGTCTTAGAAACTTAAGATTTCGTGTGAAGGTAGTGTTTAGCATCCAGAAAAAGAAAACATCAAAAACACCACAAAAATCGAAAGCAAAATTGAAAAAATCGAAAAAATCGAAAAAAATCGAAAATTTTCAAATAATCCGATTTTGTTGCGCTAGAAACTTGGAATTCGAAATAAAGGTAGTATTTAGAATGCAAAATAAGCAAAAATTAAAAAATCCGGAAAATTCGAAAAAAAATTCAAAAAATTCGAAAAATTCGAAAAAAATTGAATAATTTGATCTTTTAGCCTTAGAAACTTAAATTTCGCGATAAAGATAGTTTTTAGGATTCAAAAAATTTTAAAATAAAAAACGCAATAAAATTCGAAAATAAAATTTAAAAATCGAAAAAAAATCGAATAAATCGAAAAATAAGGAAAATTTAAAAATAATTCGATTTTATAGCGCTAGAAACTTGAAATTTAGAATATAGGTAATATTTAAAATACTAAATAAGGAAAAATTCAAAAATATGGATAATTCAAAAAATACCCATAAATTAGTGCAGACGGTATATGAACTCAAAGTTTCGATTTTTTGTCACTAACACACTCACTCACTCTCGCGTCATCAAAAAGATTGGGTAGATCCCGCAGCCATAGAAACTTAAAATTTGGAATAAAGCTAGTGTTTCGGATACAAAGAAAGAAAAAATTATAAAATCCGGAAAATTAAAAAAAAAAAAAAAAAAAAAAAAAAAAAAACATTCGAAAATTCAACAAATTCGAACAAAATTGAAAATAACACGATCTTATAGTCTTAAAAACTTAAAATTTGGTGTGAAGGTAGTGTTTGGAATTCAGAAAAAGAAAACATCAAAAACACACACCAAAAAAAATTCGAAAAATCGGAAAAATCGAAAAAAAACGAAAATTATGAAATAATCCGTTTTTTTGCGCTAGAAACTTGGAATTCGGAATAAAGGTAGTATTTAGGATGCAAAATTAGGAAAAATTATAAAATCCGGAAAATTCGAAAAAAAATTCAAAAATTCGAAAAATTCGGAAAAAATGAAAAAAAATAAAATAATTTGATCTTTTAGCCTTAAAAACCTAAAATTCGCGGTAAAGATAGTGTTTAGAATTCAGAATACGTTAAAATAAAAACGCAATAAAATTCGAAAATAAAATAAAAAAATCGAAAAATAAAGAAAATTTGGAAATAATTCGATTTCGTAGCACAAGAAACTTGTAATTTGGAATAAAGGTAATATTTAAGATACTAAATAAGGGAACATTAAATAATATGGATAATTCGAAAAAAAAATTTCGAAATTTTCAAAAATTAAAAATTAAAAAAGAAAGAAAAAGAAAAGAAAGAAAAAGAAAAAAAAAGTGAGAAATTGAAAATAATATGATCTCGTAGTCTTAGAAACTGAAAATTTGGTGTAAAGGTAGTGTTTAGGATTCAGAAAAAGAAAAAAAGAAAAACACAACAAACAACGAAAATAAAATAAAATAATCGAAAAAAAACCCGAAAATTTGAAAATAATTCGATTTTGTAGAGCTAGAAACTTAAAATTTGGAATAAAAGCAGTATTTAGGATACAAAAAAATAAAAAAAATAAAAAATCTGTAAAATTCGAAAAAACTTATTGTTTAGGATACAGAAAAAGGAAAAATTAAAACACAATAAATTCGAAAATAGAATAAAAAAACTCGAAAAAGATCGGAAATTTCAAAATAATTCGATTTTGTAGTGCTAGAAACTTGAAATTTGTAATAAAGGATACAAAATAAGAAAAAATTAAAAAATCCAGAAAATAAAAAAAAAATCGAAAAAATAAAAAATTGAAAATAATTTTATCTTGTATTCTTACAAACTTAAAACTTGGTTTAAAGGTAGCATTTACTATTCAATAAAAGGAACAATTAAAAAATTCGTTAAATTCGAAAATAAAATCGAAATATCTTTAAAAAACCAAAAATTCGAAAGCAATTTGATTTTGTACTGCTAAAACATTAGTTTTAAGATAATTGTCCTATTAGCTAGTACAACGCCCCTAATTGTTTTATGTTATTTCCCCCGGATTATGCTTTTCTTTCGTTTACGAATTTCGTTATAGGAAAGTTCCACTATAAACTGGCTACGTTATAGGCGATTTCTTTATAGACATGTTTGTTTTATTTCACAGGTTATACTCTATTTACTTCGCATATGAAATATGGATTGTTAAATGATGTTAGCCACACAAAAATTTTCACAGCTCCCCCTACCCTCCCGACATTACTGGCTGGTTATGGTTTGATAGTTCTGTCTAAATAAAATCATGGTGACTGTAACATTCACTTGATTTACCTCTAAATTGAACCTAAATGATCATAAGAAGACGGATCAAAAAGTTACTACATTGGCATGACAATCAGGTAACTTAGAAGTAAAATCGAAAAATCAATAAATTTATAAAAAGTCAAAAATTTGAAAATAATCCGATTTTGTAGTCCTAGAAGCTGGACATTTGGCAGAAAGGTAGGGTTTAGTATACAGAGTAAGAAAAAATAAAAAAAATCCGTAAATGTAAAAAAAAAGCTAAAAAAAGAAGCTAAAAAAATAAAAAATAAATAAAAAACATCGAAAAAATGAATATAGTTTGATATATTAAAAATGTCCGGAAATTTTAATTTTGGCTTTCTTTTTATACTAAAAAGTTCTTTTATGCTAATTATCAAGTATCTAGGACTGCGAGTAATATCTCAGATGGATAGCACCTATCCTGGAAGCAATTGAGACTTCCCCTCTTTGATGGTACTTTTGACACTTCCCTCCCATAACTTAGTGCTGGCCTAAGAACCTGAAATCTCTTTTTATCTACAGTACTTTGCAAACAAAACTAAAGCTTCAAATTTTTGATACCTGTAAATAATAGGGACAGAGCGTGGGCTTAGCGAAAATCAGTGGATGATCTCCAAAAAGAACCCAAAATCAAGAAAAGGAGGATTACTTACAAAAAGAAGTGAAATCTCATCAAAAACGTCACCTGTAAAAAATGCAGCCAAGTCTCGTGACTCTTTTTCCGTAAAAAGTTCTGAGATCGTGTAAAGCCAAGTTTAGCTATCTTATTAACTCTGAAATTTTCATTCACAAATCACTCCTAGTTTCTACATCTTTAGTTAAATATTATTTTGTGACTTGGCAATTACGTAGCACGAGAATGTGATGTATATAATTAGTCTTAATCAAATAATACCATGCCATCCCATAACATATTAAGGTGTAATAACTTCCCTGTGCGTATATAATTAGCCTTAATCATATTATCTCATTCCTTCCCACATAACATAGTAAGGTGTAATAACTTCCCTGTGCTGCGTAATTGCCAAGTCACAAAATAATATTTAACTAAAGATGTAGAGACTAGGAGTGATTTGTGAATGAAAATTTCAGAGTTAATAAGATAGCTAAACTTGGCTTTACACGATCTCAGAACTTTTTACGGAAAAAGAGTCACGAGACTTGGCTGCATTTTTTACAGGTGACGTTTTTGATCAGATTAGATATTTTATATACATTAGCTTTGTGGCATCTCGGTTCGTTGCATTTTCATTGCATGGAGACCCGTAGATTTTTTTTTACAGGGAGACGGGGAAAATTAAAATTTCACTTCATTAAAGAAAGATCTTAAATGTAAATCTTTTTAAAATTCATATAAGAAATATAAATTTATATACGTAGTAGTTTAGAAGGGTTGAGTTAACTTAAAAAATATATTTTGTAAATTACGTGACTCTAATACAACTGTAATTAAAAAAAGTAAAACTATTTCATTGTACTAAAAATATTACAACTCTTTACGAATAATAAGTCATTAAAAATATACAAATCGGAATGTTTTGGCAAAATGCATCATCAAATGAATTCATCAAATAGGATTAAATGAAGCAAAATAGAATATTTTATTTTTGTTGTACACACATTTATTTGAGTGGTCCCAAAATATAAATGATCAAATGAAAACAGATCAAAAAACCTTTTTTTGCCTCGTTTAATGTCAACGTCCTTTCTTATTTTTAACCCCGCGCTATGAAAAGAAAATGCAGAATGCTAAAAGAGTATTATTAATGTCTGAGTGTGACTAAATGTGTTTCACAATATAAACCTATTTTTATGCTTTCGAAAAGTTTTTAATGGTAGAAAAAGAACTTTCTGTCAATTCTTCAATACAAAATAGAGGAATTAAATTCTCTTCATATCGAATTAATGTTGAAACTTATCTGTAAGCTATTTGAAGCAGGGTTTAATGAAACTATATTGTTAAATACGTTCAGTTGGGAATGGTGTTGTTTAAAAAAATCTTTTCAAATTTGACTGAGACAAAATTAGTTTAAAGGATCATTTTTCCTATTCAGACACCCCAATCCCTCCACAAAATTAAAAATTAAAAGAGTGTTTTTTTTATCATATGTTTACTTTCTTATTTTTGTTTAACATTTAGCAGATAAGTGATAACAGTGATATGTTTATTTTCTATATTGTTTTGTATGTCTAATGAACACCAGTATTTTAGAGTGTAAAATATAAAAAATATGATTTATTTTAATTTTTTTATAAATAAACATTTATACAATTATTATTTTAAATTCGTGTATAATGTTATTCAACAGAGTACGATATTGCGTATAATGAACTGTTAAAAATAGGATATTTAAATTTTTGTGAAAAATCACAACAAATACATCATGGTGTAAGTACTTTTGCTTGTGTCCTAAGGCTTTACATATTTCAGTTTATCATGTAAACATTTTATTTTAACACAAGTATTCTTTTTCGCAATATAAGTTTAATAGAAACAACACAGTAAAAAACAAACAAATGATTAAATTCAGAAAAAAAGAAAAAATTTATTCGACAAAATTTTTAATATTAATAGTTTTCTGCTTCTTTTATTTGCATTTGAAATTCCATTCTGTTTTATCTAATATAAATTGATATTTAAAATAAATTAATTTACAATAAAATATTATTATAAATGAGTGTCGTTTTTAACACTTTCCAACCTAGTTGAAAAGTGTTTATGACTTCGGTTTGTCTGGCCGTCTGCCGTCTGTCCGTGCTCTAGCTCCCGTAAATATGCTCGGATTGCTCTGCAATTTTTATATGTTATAGTCGTTATCTATAGCATGTTCCCTATTTCAACGGAAGTGTGTAGCACTTATAGTTTTTTTTACAGGGACACTCAAAAGAATTCCATTACATTGCGGTCTATGGGGAAAAATCATTTGCGGTTTATTTTAATAATGTTTCACTATTTTAAACGCGTTGAAATTTATATATATCACTAAGGTGCATTAGAAGAAGCTTAATATGGAATAAGGTGTGCATAGCACTTATAGTTACTTTACAGGGACAGTCAAAAGAATTCCGTTACATTACGTCTATGGAGAAAAATCGTCTGCGGTTTATTTAAATAATGTTTCCGTATTTTAAACGCATTGGAATTTATATAAGGTGCATTACAAGAGGCTTACTACAGAATATTGTGTGTATAGCAGTCATCGTTCATTTACAGGGACACACAAAAGAATTCTCTACTGTATGTTAACAATAATTCCTGGAAGTGCGTCTTAAGTTACTGAAAGCGATTTTAATTTTAACTCGCTTTTTGTCTATTACGTGGTATGTATAAATTCTATAGATCCTATACATGGAAGCACAAAAGTTCGCGAACACATTTCCGTATTATTTAACTCCAGACGGAGAATTTTAAACTGTGCTACGCGTTTCCTAACTGAAATAAATTTTAGCATCCTATGTAGTATATATACAAATCTATAGATACTATACAGGGCGGAATAAAAGTATTCGGATTACTTATATGTTATCTTTCAGCTTATTAAACGGCATGATTTGTAAAATTATTTTGGAAGCGTTGGAAAGTGTTACATAATCTATGCTTGACGCATGATTTTTCGTTCTTGTTATATAAGAAATCGTGAAAATATTTACACAAGCAATGGAAAAGCTTTCTATAGATATCTAAATTATTTAAAATTCGGAATTTTATAAATTTATACAATACTTTATCGTTTAGACGTTCGTACATTATCCCTTAAAATTTCAGAAGAAAAACATTTAAAATTAACACCTTTGTAAAAAAAAAAAGATTTGTTTTTTCTAATCAATGAATAAATCTTATAATGAATATCACATTTTTAAACATTAATATGTAATCAATTCATTGTATGATAAATATAGATGAATAAATAAAGAACGCTATAAAAATTTAAAATTTATTTTATTTTTAAGATCTAAAATGGCTTACAGAAGTTTGAAAATAACATACTTTTATTTCTTTCTCGTTCGATAATAATTTGTGATTACAAATAACCGTTTGAGCATTACACAGTTTAAAATAGATGAGCAAAATTATAGATTACGTGATGAGAGTTAATTTGTTATTTTGTTTTTTATTGTTATTTTCAATAAATTTAAAATACGTACGGATTCTGTGGCAAAGTACTTCTTATAGCCTTCTCACCTTAATTGAACTAATGAGCCTGTTAACATAAATTTTAAATGTATTTGTATGATTATGAGGGGAAATTGTTTAAACGTTCTGTGCAAAAAATTAGACGTGACTCATTACTTAATCATGGTATTATACAATAGTACATTTACAGTGACTTGAACAATAAAATACAATAATTCAGGTACTATGGTAAATACAAAAGTACATCAATTGACATATTTATGTGCTAGCTAATGCATGTTTTATACCGTATTTAAAATAGTAGTTTAAATTTTCGCGAATGATGGTACTGTGCAGTCTCAACTTGGACGATAAATAATTACTTGTTAAACTGAGTCACTCAGTTATTATTTTTAATTCGCGTGTATCTATTGAAACAAACAAATGTTTGAAAGGATCGGGGTCCATAAGCTGTGTTTTTGGCCCATGAACAAAAACTAAAATTCGATTTTGTTATACTGACTTAATTATTTCACTTTTTATTATTAGAAGGTTTATCCTGTTCGATTTCAACAATAGTTTTTGCATTTTGTTCGGATTTATATAACTTGCACAAGCTCAAAGTTCCTATTGTTCATAGTTTTTGATGAAAAATACGCAATTTCTCCTAATCTAACCTCAATTATTTATATAAGCGTATTATAACATCGATTATTTATATATTCTTCTTTACATATATTACAAAATACATCAAAAAGTACAATATATGTAAAAGTAAAAGTGTTGCAAAGCTGCGCTCATAGTAAAATATTAAAAACAGAGAGTTAAGTCGCTGCATTCTTTCATGTCACTAATAAACTTTAGGATGCAGCGACGTGTTTAAACGTGCTAAAATGAACGTAACTATTGCTAATGTGAAGGAATGCACTTATTAGCAATAGTTACGTTCATTTCAGCACGTTTAAACACGTCACTGCATCCTAAAGTTTCTTAGTGACTTGAGGGAATGCAGTTACTTAACTCTCTATTTTTAATATTTTACTATGAGAGCAGCTTTTTTGGAGAATTAAAAAAAAAAAAGTTGCTAAAAGTGCGTCAAAATGACGTAGTGTCTTCATTGCGTAACATTTACTATAATATAGTCATTTGATTTTCAGTTAAACATTGACGACAAATATAATTGACGACTAAAATAATTTTACAAAATCTCCTAAAGAAAGTAACTTTCTATGGAAGACACATATGGCACATTCAATTTAGGAACAGTACTAACTAGAAAAAGCAAAGAAAATGACGTCATTTTCATGAAATCATTGATGATTTTTTTTAATTAATGGAAATGTAACTTTTCATTTAAAAATTATATTTTAATATCAACGCCACTTTCTTTTTTAGGGTTTCGTTCATCTCACGAAACCCTATTGCTCCCGCTCCGTTGTCTGTCTGTCACAGAGCCATTCTCGAAAACTATGGGTTTAGATGCTTTACACTCACGCTAAAAAAAAAAAAAAATAATCGGTTAAAAAAAAGAAAAAAGTCGCCAAATTTAGGGGATTTTTTCCTTTAATGGCAACCTAGCCATTGTATTAAGTTATTCGTTTGGCGCAGTCTTGGAAATCGCGCCAACCAAACAGTCGCCAATCTTTTGTTTACATTTTAGCGTGAGTGTAACACATCTGTTCCAAACTATGTAACTTACAGAGTTGAAACTTTGTGTATAAATCAGAATATCAGCTGTGAAGAGCTGAAAATATTAAAATTTGAAAAATTCGTATTATTTTAATAAATAGAGATAAAAACCAAAATTCTAACAGCCTTTTCCTTTTAAATTTAAACATTTTTCAAAATAGCAGATGCCAAAAATTAAAAATCCACGATGAAAATCTTTCCACAATAATTAATTTTCTATCAGACGATTTCCACGTGAAAAAGGAAAATGAAATAAAAAGTTTCACCCATTGAAATAAAAAGAAAACTGCTCAGTTAAACTGAGGGCATTGAGCTCACAGGCTATTCACACTAATTGTATATTATACTCTTATTTCAAAGAATTTGAAGTATGCCCCTCGAAAAAAAAAATCAACAATATATTAAGGGGGTTAGTCATCCCCACGTTACCCCCCTCATAGTTAACTAATGAACCCTTAAACTAATCAGGGAAGTCTCTAATTACAATGAATATATATACAAAATTTGGTGAAAATTGGATAATTCTGCATGAAAAACCCATTTATCTAAATTAAGAGGGGATTAGCCCCACCTTCCCCCTTTATACTTAACCAATGAACCCCCAAAACTATTCAGAGAAGCGCAGTATCACAATGAACCTATATACAAAATCTGAAAAAAATCGGATAATTTTGCATGAAAAACCCATTTATCTAACCTAAGGGGGGATTCCTTCCCTTTCCCCCTTTATACTTAACCAATGAACCTCCAAAACTATTCAGAGAAGCGCATTATCACAATGAACCCATATACAAAATTTGAAGAAAATCGGATAATCCTGCATGAAAAACTCATTTATCTAAATTAGGGCGGAATCCCCCGTTCTCCCCCTTTATACTTAACCAATCAATCCCGAAAAATAATCAGGGAAGCGTCTTAACCCAATGAACCTATAAACAAATTTTGAAGCAAATGGGATAATTCTGCAGGAAAAACACATTTATATAAATTAAGGGGGATTACCCCACCCCGTCCCCCCTTTATACTCAACCAATCAATCCCGAAAACTAATCAGGGAAGCGCCTTAACACAGTGAACATATAAACAAAATTTGAAGGAAAACGGATATTTCTATGAAGAGTTATCGCGTTACGTACATACATACATACATACATACATACATACGTACATACAGAACCGGCGGGCACATAAGCTCTCAGGCTTTGATAGCCTGTGAGCTAAAAAAGAAAACTGCCCCGTTAAACTGAAGGCATTGAGCTCACAGGCTATTCACACTAATTGTATATTATACTCTTATTTCAAAGAATTTGAAGCATGCCCCTCGAAAAAAAAATAATCAACAATATATTAAGGGGGGGGGGAGTCAACCCCCCGTTACCCCCCCCTCATAGTTAACTAATGAACCCCTTAAACTAATCAGGGAAGTCTCTAATTACAATGAATATATTGTTATGAATTTTGTATATATCTGTAAATATTCCATTTGTTTAAATTTATTTTATTTTATTATTGTGAAAATTGCAGTATTATTAATGTATTTCCTATTGCGCATCATGTAACTCAATGCTAAAGGCCTCAGGTGGTTTGCAAGGAAAACAACCTTACAGCATCGGTTTTTATAATGGAGTCTATGGAAAAATCGCCAAGGAATGGGTTTATCGCCAAGTTGGCGATGGTTTTGGCGACTTATTTTTGTCGCCAAATTTGGCGATATATCGCCAAATGACGCGAAGTTGGCGACGGATTTGGCGACTTTTTGTTCAACCACCCCCCCTTATACCTGTACATTGGGATCCTTTCTCGCATAGATTCTCTATCGAAAGTTAAAGCACTTTCTGGTAATTTCTAGCATCTGAAGGCCCTGGAATAATCTGGAAAGATCTCTGAAGTCTATATAAGGGACCTCCATCAGTTCAATTCAGTTAGTTGTCTGTCAACTGCGATTGAATTCATACGAGAGGCTTTGCATTGAGAACTGTGTTACTCGGATCGATTTTGTCGTTGATACGTCGTATTGAACGCATTGTTTCTGTGTGAAATTTTGCTGCGCTTTTATTGGATTTGAAGATTACTGAATATCTTGTAATTTTCAGAAGATATTTGTGATCGTATTGCACTGTTTATAGTGAATAAAGCCTTTTTATTGTTCTTATATATTGGCATCAGTCCTTTCGAACCCCGAGCTCACAACATTTGGTGTCAGAAGTGGGATTGAATGCCGATCACCAGAGCAATGGAGGGTCAACTGAAAGAATTATTGGAGAAATTAGCTACGAACCTTGGCGAGTTGAAAGAAGAAATGAAGAAAGATATGTCAGCGATGGATGGGAAAATGACTGCTAACCTTGGCGAGTTAAAAGAAGAAATGAAGGAGAAAATGACTGCGAATCAGGCCGAAATGAAAAAAAGATATGTCAGCGATGGATGAGAAAATGACTGCCAACCTTGGCGACTTAAAAGATGAAATGAAGAAGGATATGTCAACCAACCTTGGAGAGTTGAAAGTTTAATAGAGGATAAAATAACATCTTTAAATGACAGAATTGACGGCGTGGAAAACAAAGTTGGAGGAAGATTTCAAGAAATAGAAGGAAAGGTAGAAGAAATTCAAAGGACAGCCAGTACCGTAGAAGAAAGAGTAGAAGAAAAAGTTCAAAAGATCGCCGAGACCGTTGAAGAAAGAGTAGAAGAAAAAGTTCAAAAGATCGCCAAGACCGTCGAAGAAAGGATAGAGAGTGTAGAAAAAGAGTTGAAAAATGTGAAGAAACAAAAGATAATTGCCGAAAACTATACCGAAGATGTCAAGTATCAATCTATGCTTCCACGTTCCTGTATTAAACTCTCGACCTATGACGGAAAATCCTCATGGCCAGTTTTTAAGACACAATTTGGGATCGTAGCGGACGCTAATGAATGGGATTCCCAGACAAAGGCTTGCCAGCTAGCTTCGTCTCTACGAGCTGATGCTGCCGACGTCCTACAGACTTTGCCTGCAAATGAACCGCTGGATTTTGAAACGCTCGTCAGTGCCTTAGAATTGCGTTTTGGCGAGAAATGCATGAAGAAATATAGCAGACTCCAGCTCAAATCTCGACAGCAGAAATCCACTGAATCCCTGCAAGAGCTTGCATACGGATGTCGAGAGACTTTCACACCTTGCTTATCCTGGCTGTCCGACTGAAATTAGAGAAAGTTTAGCTCTGCAATATTTTATTGATGGTGTGCGTGACCCTGAGATCCAGACAGCACTCCGGATTGCAGATCTCAATGATTTAAAAGGGGCTTTGGTTTACGCTCTGAAATTCGAGGCAGCCCAGCAAGCTACTAGGAAAGATCGACACTTTGTGCGAGCAGCCAACCTGCCTGAGACGTCGGATAGAGCTGTGGAGTGCTTACAGCAGCAGATGAATGACATAATGAGAAAGATGAACTCCTTAATGGCCAACAAACCTTACAGGAAGATCAAGTGCTGGAGATGCGGTGGAGAAGGCCATATCCAAATCGACTGCCCAAGACGACCCAGCACCGATGGTAATAGCTCACCCGCTAACGGAGGAGCAAGAAAACTGATTATTGACCATCTTGCGGGGCGGAGGTTTCCAGATCTTAAGAAGCCTCATTTTCAAGTATGTGAAATTTCTGCAAGAAGTTGCGGCGAGAACGGAGTTTTTCTAGTCGGAAGTGTGAATGATTTGCCCTGTAATATGATCATCGATACAGGAGCCAATGTGACCATCATTCGGAAAGATCTAGCTCTGCGGCTGAAAGAAAAACTCTCCTGGACCCCGCCACGTGTAATCCTTCAAACTGTGACAGGAGATAAGATCGACATATTTGGAAGAATGACACTGGAAATAAAGTTTGGGAACGCCGCTTACCACCATACAGTCTATGTGGCCGATATTTCAGACCCTTTCATACTCGGACTGGACTTTTTAAAAGAGCATGGATTTACACTGGATTTTAAGAATAATGAGTTACGCTCTGCTCAAGAAGATGTCACTATTTTCAAACTTGGAAATGAGTCCGGGTCTATTCAACGGATCACAGCCAAGGCAGATGTTATCATCCCTCCTCGGACCGAAATGATGATACCTGGATTAACTGGAAACGAAAGAATTTTCCAGTATGGCTTGACTGGATATCATGAGAAGAGCCCAAAGGGAGTGCTAATAGCATCAGCGCTGGTAGATCTGTCGAGAGATGTGATACCTGTGAGGATTGCGAACGTAAGTGAAAAGTCTAGAATTATCCAGAAAGGTGAAGTGCTTGCAACCTGTGCTCCAGTTACCTGTGTTTGCAAAGACCCGAGCTTGACGTTATCGGAGCCGCCTACAAGTTTAACACCTGTAATTGGACGAAATGAAAATTCCATTTCCGGACCCCTCTTCTTCCACTGGTCCAATCAGGTGGCCCTGTGGCCCTTAAAAGGGCCCTTTCATAAATTTTAATCCTCCTTGCTTTATAATATCTCTTTTTTTATGGTCTTTCATGGACTCTCAGTTTCCGTGGCCCTTTACAATGGTTCTACTTACTGTGGCCCACATCCTCATAGGCCTTCGTGTTGGGCCTTAGGGCCCTTTTATGGAAAAACTTTTATTTTTTATCCATTCTTAAAACATAATATTTCCTTTTTTAGGTCCTCAGATGGGCTTTCCGATTCTGTGGACCATTTTAATTTTGGCACTGTCAGGTTGGGCCCTGGACCCCACTAGAAGTTGATTTCACTTTTCCCATCATACGAAGTTACTTCATATTTATATAAGTATAATACCTCATGTTAAAAATTTTCCAATGAACTTTCCGTTTGCGTGGCTATTTTCATGTTACGACCTCTATTTTAGGCCACGGGCCCCTTAAAAGGGCCCACTAATAAATTTTAATCCTCCCTGCTTTATAATACCCACTAGTAAGCCTGCTGACCCAACATCACACCATAAAACCTTTTATATTTCATATATCCACCAAAACCTGAATTAAACGTAGTTAAAATCATTTTATTTTTCTTTGTTGCAATAGTGAAACCCCATTCAAAAATTTAATTACTTTAGAAATTATCGTCTTAAAAAAAAAAAAAAAAAAATCATGGTATAAATTGAATAGGAATGAAAGTGCACCTCATGGCAGAAAGTCCATACATTGTAAAATTCTTGTCATAAGGGTCATCATTGTAAAAGGGAAAATCTCCCACAGCTCTATAAGTTTACTCCAATGTCAATGCCCTTTTGACATTTTTAATTGCAACAACTCTCATCTTTTATGTTCTTAGATTCTATTAGTGAATAATACTAAATTTTACCTTTTAAAAGTGGTTTTTTTTTTTTTTTTTTGTTCATAATATTTTAAATTTAACTTCTAGTAACTTCTGCCATAAGAGCCACCTTCAAATGTTTAATCATACCTTCATTCATCGGATCTCTTAAATAATTCGTGAGATCATTAAATAACAGTATTACGTTTCTTCTGGCTCCATGGCACAAAGAGTCGTTACAATGTAAATTTATTGTTAAAAGGGTATTCTCTAACCCTAGTAAAACTTATTTTCCCCAGTGTCATTGTTTATTGAAAATTTCCCACAGCTCAATAAGTTTTCTCCAGAGCCAATGCATTTTGACTTTTTCATAATAACATTTCTCATCTTTCACGTTTCTAACAATTCTGCAATTCAACTCCGGCTGGTCTCAATATTTCATTACTTTTTATTTTTTTTTTTATTATTTTTATTTATAGTTATTTTTTAAGCCCCTAAGGCAGCCCTTTTCGACAGTACTACTTTTTTTTTCTTTTTTTTTTATTACATTCAGTTTTTTATTTTTATCATCCCCCCTGTTTTGACTGGAGAGAGCTCCCCACAAACCTAAAGCTTAATTCGAAATTTCAAAAGTTTAAATCTAAAGTTTAAAATTATAATCGTTACAGTGAACGAAGGAAAAGAAATTTTGTGTAACCATAAATGTCAGATGAGGAACTAGTAGAAACCAAAAGATTAAAATTAAAGTCTAAAATTAAAACTAATATAGCGTACGAAGGAAAATATAAAGTTAAAACAGTGAGTTACATGATAAATGACGGACGAGTCAACATCAAACATCTCACTACAAGACTATCCTGGAAAAACAATAACTCCCTCAACCATAAAGAAAATCGAGGACAGAAGTAGAACGAGGAAAAACTACGATATGGCTTCTCAACCACAAAGCACACCAAAATCGCGAACAACACAACAGCAAAAATGGGAGAAACTGACGATAGTCGAATTGCTAACAGAATACGACAATCTACCTAAGAGCAAACAGAAAAAGGACACAGAAAAATTGCAGAAGTTAAGAATGGTGCTAGACAAGAAAATCACAGAAGCAGAGAAACACAATGAAGAAGCAGAGCAACTTAGAGAGGAGCTAGCGCAGTTGAAATTGAAAGAAACCAGTTTGCCAGAAACAGAAACACTACGAGCAGAAATAGAAGAGAAAGAAAAACAACAAAAGGAAAAACTACAAAGATATGATGCGGAGATGAAAAAGCTGAAGGAGATAGTAGAAAAGCAAGAAGAAAGAAGAGAAGAAATAGCAGCACTGAAATTAAAACAGAAGGAATTAGAAAAGGAACTAAAAGAAGCACAAAGGTACCAAAAACAATCAACACCACAACGGAACAAACAAGAAATTGAGAGGTTGATACAAGGCATACAGGCCGTAATCCCAGTAGACGACCAAGAACAAATGAACAAACTCCGAATACAAATAGATGAGTTAATGCTGTGGATTGAAGACTATGACGATGACAGAACAAAATGGAGTGAAGAATGCCGAAGGCTAAGGAATGAAATAAAACTGTACGAAAACGTGGAGGAGCAAGGAAAAAGATTAAGAGAAACAGTGGACAGGAAACTTGGACAACAGGGCGCACATATCAAATCAGCGCTACAAGAGTACAAAAAAGAAATAGATACACTGAAAAAAACGCTGAGAAGTCAAACAATACCACAAAGTAGCAAAAATCAACCACAAGGAAGTGAGGGATCCTCATACTCTCAAGTTCTGCAGCAGCGGCCCCCACAGAAACCATCTCTGGTGGTGACTCCAAAAGATGGAAGCCTGACAGTACAGGAAATCCGCAGAACACTAAACAAAGAAATCGACTCAACGACTTTGCCAAATTTCAGTTGCAGGCCAACAAAAGCAGGTAACTTAGTAGTTACCTGCAATGATGAGAAGGACCTCACAGAACTACAGCAAAAACTAGTAGATAATGCAAGACTAGCACCAAAGATAACAGTGAGCAAAATAAAACCCCGAACTCAAAAAATAATCATATTTGGAGCCCCTGCAATAACAGAACACGACGTAGATGAAGCAAGAAGCACCGAAGGAATCCAGGCTGACATAGACTATTATTCGGAGAATATTTTAGCCCCGGCACTGCTCAGGACATTAAGGGTGGAAAAAGTTAACTTCAAATTACACAGAATCATGAAATCTGCACAAAACAATGAATCAACGAATCTCATCGTGGAAGTGCCACAAAGGGACGCAGCACTCCTGGAACAAACAAAGGTCAACATTGGTTTTAACAGATGTGGAGTTCGCAAATACATAATCACACCGAGGTGCTTTAAATGCCAACGACTAGGCCACATGTCAAGAGAATGTCTAAATCCTGAAGTGTGCGCGAAATGTGCCAAAAATCACAATACATCGGACTGCACATCCAACAACAAAAGATGTGTGAACTGTTTAGATGAAAACAAACAACGTACAGGAAGTGATAGACACTTGGACACAGAACACTATAGCTATGATAGCTGCTGCCAAACGTATCGACATTACCAGAAAACTTACATTCAACACCGGACTCAGATGGCATTAAGTTCAAGGTAATCCAGTGTAATCTACAACGTTCCAAAAGTAATACGGCAGCATTTGTAAATTTTATAATTGAAGAGGGTTTTTCACTGGCATGCCTCCAAGACGCTTACATCTTCGACGGCCGTCCTGCTTCTTTGCCCCTGAGTGTGCCATGCTACAGCTCCAGCTCACTAAATAGTCACATCCTAATTTTAGACCAAAATCTTAAACATTGTCTATCAGAAAAATTTAACAACTCTGTATTTATAAATTTAGACCTACAAAACGTAATTTTGAGCATTGGGAGCCTGTACTGTCCTCCGAGGGCTGAACTCGAAATTGACCTCCAGGACTGGAGATCAGCTAAACATTTGAGCGACTTCTGTTTGGTCCTTGGGGACTTTAATGCGCATGACCCACTTTGGGGGTATAATCGGGTGGATGCCAGGGGAAGACTCCTTATTGAATTCTTGCTCGCACATAACCTTGTAATACTAAATGAACCATCTTGCCAACCAATCTATGAGTCGGGCGGAAGGGAGGGCCGACCAGATTTATCAATCTGTTCACAACCCCTCTTCCAACACTTCAGCAACTGGGAAGTTGTCCCAGAACTTTTTGGTGACCACAGGCCAATTATTACACAACTATTTTTAACAGTAATGGATTTACCAAAACGCAGATTTAAAACTAAAAACATCCCCCCCTATAAATTTCAAAAAATGGTTCAACATAAATGTTTAATACATAATATTAATTTTAAAACAATTAAAACATCCCAAGATCTGGACATCCATTATGAAAAGTTCTACCAAATTATTAAAGATTCAGCAAAAACCTCATTTAAAAAGAAACCCTCATTTCGAAAACCTAAATATTCCTGGTGGTCGCCGGACCTTAGAGCACAGAGGAATAAAGTAAAAGCTTTATATAATAAAACAAAAAACTCTAATTTCGATCCAATAAACAACCAAAATTACAAAAAAGAAAAAGCCAAATATAAAAAACAAATTCTCTGTGCAAAAGAGAAAGCGTGGGACAATTTCTGTAAAAAACAAACTGACCCTTTTGGCATCTCAAAAAAACTCGCATTCCAAGATTACCAAGATAAATTAATTAGCTTTCTGCCGGACTCATCTTTTCCGGTTTCCAGGTCCACTTCATTAGCTAACTTAACAGAAAGAATTTTTGGGCCTTCGGCAGGTATGCCAGTACAACCCGCCCAGGCATTTAACATACAACCTCAATCAGACCAACCAAAATTTACAAAAAGAGAATTAAGAAATGCAATATATAGCTTCAACCAAAACAAGGCCCCAGGGCCAGACGAAATCGATCATCGTATGATAAGAGCGATATTTGCAATAATACCAGATACACTACAAGACTTATTTAACTCAGCACTTTCCCTAAACTATTTCCCGGTGGCCTGGAAGCTGGGGGAGCTTATCTACTTTAGAAAGGAAGGTAAACCACACGACGAACATTCATCTTATAGACCGATAACTTTACTTCCAATAATAGGCAAAATTTTTGAAAAACTATTGCTGCGAAGAATTAATCATATACTGACGCTAAACAATAAATTAACAAATAAACAACACGGTTTCACACAATTAAAATCAACAGAAACTGCTCTTCAAAATGCACTATCATTTATCGACATCAACAAAGAAAATAAAAATTACACGACATTCATATCGCTGGATTTCATGGGGGCATTTGACAACCTTCCATGGGACCAAGCGATTTCATCACTAACCGACTTAGGCATCCCGCAGCAATATATCAATACAATTATCTCCTTCCTTTCGAGTAGGCGGGCTCAGGTTGATTGGCAAAACCCTAATATCTTGCATTACTTCACAAAAGGCTGTCCACAGGGCTCCTGCTTTGGTCCTTTTCTCTGGTTGTCACTTTTGGAGGGCTTACTGCGTTACTTTGTCTTCGAGAACTGTGCGATTGTGGCATACGCGGATGATGTCTTGTTAATTATTTGGGGTCCAACACGCGCTGCGCTAGAGCATAATGGTAGGATTGCCCTGAATTATGTTCAAAATTGGGCTACGAGCAACCACATTGAAATATCATTGAATAAATCAAAAACAATTACATTTGGCAAACCTAAAATCTTAAAAAGGGACCCAATCTTCAAACTAAAAGGACAAAACCTACAATCAGTCAAAACCTTAAAATACTTAGGAATTACAATAGACCAACATCTTTCATTCCTACCCCACATAGTAATAAAAAGGGAAGAAATTACTAAAATTACTCAAAATTTATATAAATTTTCGTCAATTTCGGGTAGGTTGCCAAATCATTTCTTTAAGATATGGTACTCGGCAATCCTACAGCGCCAAATCGCTTATGCTTGTGGGGTGTGGTTCACGCGTATGACACGGTCGCATGGTGTGCGTCACCTCTTGGCAGCGCAGAGAAAAGTACTCCTACTCATTTCAAGAGCGTATAAAAATACGTCAACAGCGGCATTGCAGGTCCTAACGGGTATCCCGCCCCTGGACTTGCAACTGGAAGCAGAGGCTGAATTTGCTAGAGTCACTAGATTGGGGATATCATCAACGCGTATTAATGTACAAACAATAGCCACAAAGATCTCAAAATATAAAATTTCACCAACTCTAGATCAAATAAAAACCTGTCCGGGTTCAAAATTCAATGGGGAATTCCATATCTTTACAGACGGTTCAAAAAAAGCTGAAGGCACAGCATCGGCTTTCTGTGCTTATAAAAATAATATAATTCATCACACGTGGCGTGCAAAACTAGACTCGGGTAATTCAGTTTACCAGGCCGAATTACTTGCGATTGGAGAAGCTGTGCGCTGGGCTATGGAAGAGGATTCGGTCAACTTTCTAATTTCATCGGATAGCTTATCAAGCTTAATGGCTCTTTCAAAATTTGACATAGATAATTATTTAGTTCAGGAAATTTTAGTACGTATAAATCTATCCTCCAAAAACTTCTTTTTTAATTGGGTCAAGGGTCATTCGGGTGTAGCTGGAAATGAACTGGCGGATCAGTTGGCGCGGTCAGCAACAAACGATGAAACGCTGGAAACAACTTTTCTTCCTGTACCACCGTCTACACTCAAAAGAGAATTAACAAAACAAATCACAGACAGTTGGCAACAACGCTGGTCTACAGCACAAGTGGGTCATTACACAAGAGACTTCCTTCCGGAAGTCTCGCAACAACTAGAAATACACAACAGATATCTATACCTATTTTTAACAAATCATGGACCATTTCAACAACACCTATTCCAAATTAACAGAAGTGACTCACCACTTTGTATCTGTGGATCAGAAGCAACATCGTTACACTACATATTAAATTGCACTCTAACTTCACATTTCCATGTCAAAAAATCACCACAAATGCCACTTAAAAACTGGCTACAATATCTCCTGGACCGTCCGGTTCTTCTCCAGCGCATAGTCAACTGCATGAAATTTATTGAAAAAAATGAATTTTTATTTTCCAATCCTCTTCCTCTGTAGTCGAGCGCCCGCTTGTCCAATATAGCAGGGGTCCTGTTTTCTCTGTACATATGTATATAAATAATTGTATTTTGTATTTGAATATAATAATTGTTGTAATGAGATTTAATATCACACTGTCTGTATATTATTAGTATCTGCATATTATTTGCAAATTTTTAGTATATTCGCATCTGTATATTCATATTAGTATATTATTAATTGTATTAGAAGTATTTAACCAAGAATCTGCATCCCATTTAACCAAAAATCCAAAATATAAAGTCTGCACAGTACTTGTATATAGTCATATTCTGGAAATGGTCTAAACTGTATAAATGTATAATCGAATTAATTATAATAACTGTATGTATGCATCATATTTTTCCATATACATCAATTGTAGTAAAGTATTTGTATAAAATATGCTAGCCAAGAATAACCCATCATATTTAACCACTAATAATTTTAGGCATGGTGCCCGCACAGTATTTGTAAATAGCTCATCCGGAAATTATATATTCTGCATACATTGAAATAATAATAATAATCGTATGTATGAAAGCAATAACTGTATTATCAGACAAAATTCATGTGTAATATTATATTGTAAAAATTGCATACATAATTCTGTAATTGTGGTCTCGCTGGTGATAGAGGCGTGTCAGCCCCTCAGGATTGCACACAAACTCTAAGGCTTAAGCCGGGTTTTCTGAGGTGGTCATCCCTTGAAGAACATCTAGAAAATATTCGAAAAGTGTTAGCGAAGCTAAGAGCGACGAATTTAAAGCTGAACCCTCTGAAATGCAAGTTCTTCCAACGCGAAGTAAATTATTTAGGACACATCATCTCAGCTGAAGGTGTCCGAACAGATCCTGAAAAAGTGTCTGCAGTAAAGAACTGGAAGCGTCCGGAAAACGTCCACCAGTTGCGAAGCTTTCTGGGACTATGCACTTATTACAGAAAGTTTGTCCAGGGGTTCTCCAACATCGCAAGACCCTTGCATAGGCTCACTGAAAGCAAGCAGAAGTTTCTATGGACACAAGAATGCGACAATTCCTTCCAGCGGCTGAAAGAAGCTCTCACATCCTCTCCAGTCCTTACCTATCCAGACCCCGACAAACAATTCATTGTGGACACGGATGCCAGTCACGAAAGTGTCGGCGCTGTACTTTCTCAAGAAATAGATGGCCAAGAAAGAGTCGTAGCATACTGGAGCAAATGTTTATCGAAACCAGAGCGGAATTATTGCGTCACTCGTAAGGAGTTACTAGCTATAGTGAAAGCCATAGAACACTTCCATCACTATCTCTATGGCAGGAAATTTCTCCTTCGTACTGATCACGCATCCCTAACATGGCTGATGAATTTTAAGAACCCAGAGGGCCAAGTAGCCAGATGGATACAACGACTCCAGGAATACGATTTTGACATCAGGCATCGTAAAGGCTCATCCCATGGAAATGCTGATGCCTTATCAAGAAGACCGTGTCCCGAAAGTTGTCGCTATTGTTCAAGAGCGGAGAACAAGTTTAATCCCGAACATGTCATACGCCAGACGAAGACTAGACTATCAACGCCACCAGATCCTTGGAGCGATGAGAAGATTCGAGAAGATCAAATGGCAGACTCTGACATCAAACCAATTTTGGAGTTATTAGAATCTTCTAGCACGAAGCCCAGTTGGAAAGACATCTCGACTTACAGTCCTACGACGAAGCAATATTGGGCTCTTTGGAACTCCCTCCACATCAGGAATGGTGTCCTGTTTCGAAAATTCGAATCGGAAGATGGGAAGACATCTCGGTGGCAGTTGGTACTTCCTCGATCCCGAATCTCAGAGGTCCTCAAGGAATTACATGGCAGTCCCACTGGTGGCCATTTTGGAGTCATGAAAACATTACATAGAGTCCGAGAGCGCTTCTTCTGGGGAAAAGCGAGAGCTGACGTCGAACGATGGTGCAAATCTTGCGATGCATGTGCAGCTCGAAAAGGACCAAAGAAACGTAGCCGAGGAAGACTACATCTCTACAATGTAGGAGCACCTTTCGAACGCATCGCCCTTGACATCCTAGGCCCTCTGCCAAGAAGTGCTGATGGCAACAAATACCTCCTTGTTGTCATGGACTACTTCACGAAATGGCCTGAAGTTTATGCCATCCCTGATCAAGAAGCTTCTACGGTTGCGGATGCCTTGGTACACCAGTGGATATCAAGGTATGGAGTCCCCCTTCAAATGCATTCTGACCAGGGGAGAAATTTCATCTCTGCTGTGATTAAGGGTCTCTGTCAACTTCTCGGAATGGACAAAACTAGGACGACGCCTTTACATCCACAATCGGATGGCATGGTTGAGAGATTTAATCGTACCATCCTCAACAATCTCTCACTGCTAGTCTCAAGAAACCAACAAGACTGGGACCAAAAACTTCCCTTGTTTCTTCTCGCCTATCGCAGCGCCGTCCATGAAACAACCGGCTATTCCCCGTCTCAGATGCTTTTCGGTCGTGATCTTCGTCTACCTTGTGATCTGATTTTTGGTCGAACTCCAGATGCACCTTCACCGCCAGAGAGATACGTGCAGAATCTCCAGGCACGATTTGAACACGTCCACAACTTGGCTCGAGAGCGGATCAATATACAGACGGAGAAGATGAAGACCAGGTACGACACGAAAGCCACGGGACATCAATTCAAAGAAGGTGCCAAGGTTTGGTTTTATAATCCGACTCGACGTAAAGGACTTTCTCCCAAACTGCAATCGCACTGGGACGGTCCTTATACAGTCCTAAACAGACTGAACGATGTCGTAATTCGGATCCGAAAGTCACCAAGTTCGAAGCCTAGAGTCGTTCATTACGACAGGCTGGCTCCATACTATGGCCATAGTACTTAGTTCATTGATTGTAAATAGTGTAATGTAAATAATGTAAATTAGTATGACCATGGTCTTGTATATAAGTTAATGTAATAATTTCTTTTGCTTAGCATTATCATTATTAATGTTATTATTATTTAAATACTTGTATGTAATGATGTCTATGCTTTAATTTAATTTAATTTTAAATAAGCGTATATTTTGTATAATTCAGCATTATGCTTGTGTTTAATTGTTATTTTTCATGCAAACTTTAAGTGTTTTGAATAGTATAGCATTTGTTGGCAACGGGTTTGCTTTCCGATCAAAGGTTGAACTGCCCGGGACGTGCAGTCCTTGAGAGGGGGGCATTGTTATGAATTTTGTATATATCTGTAAATATTCCATTTGTTTAAATTTATTTTATTTTATTATTGTGAAAATTGCAGTATTATTAATGTATTTCCTATTGCGCATCATGTAACTCAATGCTAAAGGCCTCAGGTGGTTTTCAAGGAAAACAACCTTACAGCATCGGTTTTTATAATGGAGTCTATGGAAAAATCGCCAAGGAATGGGTTTATCGCCAAGTTGGCGATGGTTTTGGCGACTTATTTTTGTCGCCAAATTTGGCGATATATCGCCAAATGTCGCCAAGTTGGCGACGGATTTGGCGACTTTTTGTGCAACCACCCCCCCTTATACCTGTACATTGGGATCCTTTCTCGCATAGATTCTCTATCGAAAGTTAAAGCACTTTCTGGTAATTTCTAGCATCTGAAGGCCCTGGAATAATCTGGAAAGATCTCTGAAGTCTATATAAGGGACCTCCATCAGTTCAATTCAGTTAGTTGTCTGTCAACTGCGATTGAATTCATACGAGAGGCTTTGCATTGAGAACTGTGTTACTCGGATCGATTTTGTCGTTGATACGTCGTATTGAACGCATTGTTTCTGTGTGAAATTTTGCTGCGCTTTTATTGGATTTGAAGATTACTGAATATCTTGTAATTTTCAGAAGATATTTGTGATCGTATTGCACTGTTTATAGTGAATAAAGCCTTTTTATTGTTCTTATATATTGGCATCAGTCCTTTCGAACCCCGAGCTCACAACAATATATACAAAATTTGGAGAAAATCGGATAATTCTGCATGAAAAACCCATTTATCTAAATTAAGGGGGGATTAGCCCCACCTTTCCCCCTTTATACTTAACCAATGAACCCCCAAAACTATTCAGAGAAGCGCAGTATCACAATGAACCTATATACAAAATTTGAAGAAAATCGGATAATTTTGCATGAAAAACCCATTTATCTAAATTAAGGGGGATTCCTTCCCTTTCCCCCTTAATACTTAACCAATGAACCCCCAAAACTATTCAGAGAAGCGCATTATCACAATGAACCCATATACAAAATTTGAAGAAAATCGGATAATCCTGCATGAAAAACTCATTTATCTAAATTAGGGGGGGGAATCCCCCGTTCCCCCCCCCCCTTTATACTTAACCAATCAATCCCGAAAAATAATCAGGGAAGCGTCTTAACCCAATGAACCTATAAACAAATTTTGAAGCAAATGGGATAATTCTGCATGAAAACCCCATTTATATAAATTAAGGGGGATTACCCCACCCCGTTCCCACCTTTATACTCAACCAATCAATCCCGAAAACTAATCAGGGAAGCGCCTTAACACAGTGAACCTATAAACAAAATTTGAAGGAAAACGGATATTTCTATGAAGAGTTATCGCGTTACGTACATACATACATACATACATACATATATACGTACATACAGAACCGGCGGGCACATAAGCTCTCAGGCTTTGATAGCCTGTGAGCTAAAAAAGAAAACTGCCCCGTTAAACTGAGGGCATTGAGCTCACAGGCTATTCACACTAATTGTATATTATACTCTTATTTCAAAGAATTTGTAGCATGCCCCTCGAAAAAAAAATAATCAACAATATATTAAGGGGGGGGAGTCAACCCCCCGTTACCCCCCTCAGAGTTAACTAATGAACCCCTTAAACTAATCAGGGAAGTCTCTAATTACAATGAATATATATACAAAATTTGGAGAAAATCGGATAATTCTGCATGAAAAACCCATTTATCTAAATTAAGGGGGGATTAGCCCCACCTTTCCCCCTTTATACTTAACCAATGAACCCCCAAAACTATTCAGAGAAGCGCAGTATCACAATGAACCTATATACAAAATTTGAAGAAAATCGGATAATTTTGCATGAAAAACCCATTTATCTAAATTAAGGGGGATTCCTTCCCTTTCCCCCTTAATACTTAACCAATGAACCCCCAAAACTATTCAGAGAAGCGCATTATCACAATGAACCCATATACAAAATTTGAAGAAAATCGGATAATCCTGCATGAAAAACTCATTTATCTAAATTAGGGGGGGGGAATCCCCCGTTCCCCCCCCTTTATACTTAACCAATCAATCCCGAAAAATAATCAGGGAAGCGTCTTAACCCAATGAACCTATAAACAAATTTTGAAGCAAATGGGATAATTCTGCATGAAAACCCCATTTATATAAATTAAGGGGGATTACCCCACCCCGTTCCCACCTTTATACTCAACCAATCAATCCCGAAAACTAATCAGGGAAGCGCCTTAACACAGTGAACCTATAAACAAAATTTGAAGGAAAACGGATATTTCTATGAAGAGTTATCGCGTTACGTACATACATACATACATACATACATATATACGTACATACAGAACCGGCGGGCACATAAGCTCTCAGGCTTTGATAGCCTGTGAGCTAAAAAAGAAAACTGCCCCGTTAAACTGAGAGCATTGAGCTCACAGGCTATTCACACTAATTGTATATTATACTCTTATTTCAAAGAATTTGAAGCATGCCCCTCGAAAAAAAAATAATCAACAATATATTAAGGGGGGGGAGTCAACCCCCCGTTACCCCCCTCACAGTTAACTAATGAACCCCTTAAACTAATCAGGGAAGTCTCTAATTACAATGAATATATATACAAAATTTGGAGAAAATCGGATAATTCTGCATGAAAAACCTATTTATCTAAATTAAGGGGGGATTAGCCCCACCTTTTTCCCTTTATACTTAACCAATGAACCCCCAAAACTATTCAGAGAAGCGCAGTATCACAATGAACCTATATACAAAATTTGAAGAAAATCGGATAATTTTGCATGAAAAACCCATTTATCTAAATTAAGGGGGATTCCTTCCCTTTCCCCCTTAATACTTAACCAATGAACCCCCAAAACTATTCAGAGAAGCGCATTATCACAATGAACCCATATACAAAATTTGAAGAAAATCGGATAATCCTACATTTAAAACTCATTTATCTAAATTAGGGGGGGAATCCCCCGTTCCCCCCCTTTATACTTAACCAATCAATCCCGAAAAATAATCAGGGAAGCGTCTTAACCCAATGAACCTATAAACAAATTTTGAAGCAAATGGGATAATTCTGCATGAAAAACCCATTTATATAAATTAAGGGGGATTACCCCACCCCGTTCCCACCTTTATACTCAACCAATCAATCCCGAAAACTAATCAGGGAAGCGCCTTAACACAGTGAACCTATAAACAAAATTTGAAGGAAAACGGATATTTCTATGAAGAGTTATCGCGTTACGTACATACATACATACATACATACATACATACGTACATACAGAACCGGCGGGCACATAAGCTCTCAGGCTTTGATAGCCTGTGAGCTAAAAAAGAAAACTGCCCCGTTAAACTGAGGGCATTGAGCTCACAGGCTATTCACACTAATTGTATATTATACTCTTATTTCAAAGAATTTGAAGTATGCCCCTCGAAAAAAAAATAATCAACAATATATTAAGGGGGGGGGGGGGGGGTCAACCCCCCGTTACCCCCCTCATAGTTAACTAATGAACCCCTTAAACTAATCAGGGAAGTCTCTAATTACAATGAATATATATACAAAATTTGGAGAAAATCGGATAATTCTGCATGAAAAACCCATTTATCTAAATTAAGGGGGGATTCCTTCACTTTCTCCCTTTATACTTAACCAATGAACCCCCAAAACTATTCAGAGAAGCGCATTATCACAATGATTCCATATACAAAATTTGAAGAAAATCGGATAATCCTGCATGAAAAACTCATTTATCTAAATTAGGGGGGGGAATCCCCCGTTCCCCCCCCCCTTTATACTTAACCAATCAATCCCGAAAAATAATCAGGGAAGCGTCTTAACCCAATGAACCTATAAACAAATTTTGAAGCAAATGGGATAATTCTGCATGAAAACCCCATTTATATAAATTAAGGGGGATTACCCCACCCCGTTCCCACCTTTATACTCAACCAATCAATCCCGAAAACTAATCAGGGAAGCGCCTTAACACAGTGAACCTATAAACAAAATTTGAAGGAAAACGGATATTTCTATGAAGAGTTATCGCGTTACGTACATACATACATACATACATACATATATACGTACATACAGAACCGGCGGGCACATAAGCTCTCAGGCTTTGATAGCCTGTGAGCTAAAAAAGAAAACTGCCCCGTTAAACTGAGGGCATTGAGCTCACAGGCTATTCACACTAATTGTATATTATACTCTTATTTCAAAGAATTTGTAGCATGCCCCTCGAAAAAAAAATAATCAACAATATATTAAGGGGGGGGAGTCAACCCCCCGTTACCCCCCTCAGAGTTAACTAATGAACCCCTTAAACTAATCAGGGAAGTCTCTAATTACAATGAATATATATACAAAATTTGGAGAAAATCGGATAATTCTGCATGAAAAACCCATTTATCTAAATTAAGGGGGGATTAGCCCCACCTTTCCCCCTTTATACTTAACCAATGAACCCCCAAAACTATTCAGAGAAGCGCAGTATCACAATGAACCTATATACAAAATTTGAAGAAAATCGGATAATTTTGCATGAAAAACCCATTTATCTAAATTAAGGGGGATTCCTTCCCTTTCCCCCTTAATACTTAACCAATGAACCCCCAAAACTATTCAGAGAAGCGCATTATCACAATGAACCCATATACAAAATTTGAAGAAAATCGGATAATCCTGCATGAAAAACTCATTTATCTAAATTAGGGGGGGGGAATCCCCCGTTCCCCCCCCTTTATACTTAACCAATCAATCCCGAAAAATAATCAGGGAAGCGTCTTAACCCAATGAACCTATAAACAAATTTTGAAGCAAATGGGATAATTCTGCATGAAAACCCCATTTATATAAATTAAGGGGGATTACCCCACCCCGTTCCCACCTTTATACTCAACCAATCAATCCCGAAAACTAATCAGGGAAGCGCCTTAACACAGTGAACCTATAAACAAAATTTGAAGGAAAACGGATATTTCTATGAAGAGTTATCGCGTTACGTACATACATACATACATACATACATATATACGTACATACAGAACCGGCGGGCACATAAGCTCTCAGGCTTTGATAGCCTGTGAGCTAAAAAAGAAAACTGCCCCGTTAAACTGAGAGCATTGAGCTCACAGGCTATTCACACTAATTGTATATTATACTCTTATTTCAAAGAATTTGAAGCATGCCCCTCGAAAAAAAAATAATCAACAATATATTAAGGGGGGGGAGTCAACCCCCCGTTACCCCCCTCACAGTTAACTAATGAACCCCTTAAACTAATCAGGGAAGTCTCTAATTACAATGAATATATATACAAAATTTGGAGAAAATCGGATAATTCTGCATGAAAAACCTATTTATCTAAATTAAGGGGGGATTAGCCCCACCTTTTTCCCTTTATACTTAACCAATGAACCCCCAAAACTATTCAGAGAAGCGCAGTATCACAATGAACCTATATACAAAATTTGAAGAAAATCGGATAATTTTGCATGAAAAACCCATTTATCTAAATTAAGGGGGATTCCTTCCCTTTCCCCCTTAATACTTAACCAATGAACCCCCAAAACTATTCAGAGAAGCGCATTATCACAATGAACCCATATACAAAATTTGAAGAAAATCGGATAATCCTACATTTAAAACTCATTTATCTAAATTAGGGGGGGAATCCCCCGTTCCCCCCCTTTATACTTAACCAATCAATCCCGAAAAATAATCAGGGAAGCGTCTTAACCCAATGAACCTATAAACAAATTTTGAAGCAAATGGGATAATTCTGCATGAAAAACCCATTTATATAAATTAAGGGGGATTACCCCACCCCGTTCCCACCTTTATACTCAACCAATCAATCCCGAAAACTAATCAGGGAAGCGCCTTAACACAGTGAACCTATAAACAAAATTTGAAGGAAAACGGATATTTCTATGAAGAGTTATCGCGTTACGTACATACATACATACATACATACATACATACGTACATACAGAACCGGCGGGCACATAAGCTCTCAGGCTTTGATAGCCTGTGAGCTAAAAAAGAAAACTGCCCCGTTAAACTGAGGGCATTGAGCTCACAGGCTATTCACACTAATTGTATATTATACTCTTATTTCAAAGAATTTGAAGTATGCCCCTCGAAAAAAAAATAATCAACAATATATTAAGGGGGGGGGGGTCAACCCCCCGTTACCCCCCTCATAGTTAACTAATGAACCCCTTAAACTAATCAGGGAAGTCTCTAATTACAATGAATATATATACAAAATTTGGAGAAAATCGGATAATTCTGCATGAAAAACCCATTTATCTAAATTAAGGGGGGATTCCTTCACTTTCTCCCTTTATACTTAACCAATGAACCCCCAAAACTATTCAGAGAAGCGCATTATCACAATGATTCCATATACAAAATTTGAAGAAAATCGGATAATCCTGCATGAAAAACTCATTTATCTAAATTAGGGGGGAATCCCCCGTTCCCCCCCTTTATACTTAACCAATCAATCCCCAAAAATAATCAGGGAAGCGTCTTAACCCAATGAACCTATAAACAAATTTTGAAGCAAATGGGATAATTCTGCAGGAAAAACACATTTATATAAATTAAGGGGGATTACCCCACCCCGTCCCCCCTTTATACTCAACCAATCAATCCCGAAAACTAATCAGGGAAGCGCCTTAACACAGTGAACCTATAAACAAAATTTGAAGGAAAACGGATATTTCTATGAAGAGTTATCGCGTTACGTACATACATACATACATACATACATACATACGTACGTACAGAACCGGCGGGCACATAAGCTCTCAGGCTTTGATAGCCTGTGAGCTAAAAAAGATAAATATGAAATAAAATTGATTGACGTCATAGTCCTAATAAAACGGAAAATGTCTAAGATTTCTCAATAATACAAGGAGTATGTGTATGAGTAAGTAAACAAAGCAGATTAATATCACGTCATTAGAGAATTAAAAAGAAAATCTGACGTCATATGGGAAGTTTAACTAATTTATCAGATGTTTGAGAATAACACAAAGCGAGTATCAATATAAATAATAGAGAATGGTAAATATATGAGTTTGGGAAACTTGTTGAATCGTGATAAAAATCTGATTATGGAAATATTCGCATACTTTAACATTTTGAAGGTATACAATTTGGTTAATTTTGAAATTATTTTTTTAAATGTTGCATTTAGTCCGTATGACGGATATTATTATGACAGAATATAATAGCGGGCTTGGCCCGCTATCTAGCTGGTTTAGATATTTGAAACAACGAAAAAACAGACCGGTAAATTTTTACTTTATAAAAAACATGACTTTTTTTTTTTGTTGTTGCTGAATGAAATTTGTTTGAATCTATTAAAGAAAGGATAAAGTGTTTTGAAAGGAATATTAAACGAAACCCTTTGAGCGATCTTTGATCAAATTTACCCACTTGTTTAAAATTAAAGTTACTTTAATAAAGACTTTCTTTTGAAGCTATACAAAATAGAAATTCACTACGCCATTTTAGATGCATTTTCTGTAATTGTTTTCGATATTGGCAGGGAAATAGTATATTTTTCTCTTATAGGCGACGAAAAAACCTGCATCCCCATTTACATAGCTGAGTGATTTTACTATAATTACGTAAAAGTAACGTAATTTATTTTTCTGATGTTCGTTTTAACGACTTATGAGCGCGAATGCACAGAATTCCACTTTTCAAATCGCAGTATTTTTACTTTCTTCCATCTATAATAGAAGAAAGTATTGTAATAGAATTTTATTTTGACTTCCGGTTTGCTTTCAACGCTTTTACACATTTTAGGGATATGAACCCGAAAATCATGTTTTTACAAAAAGACTGCCTGGGTGTCCGGGTGTGTGTCCTCTTTGTAACATTGAAAAGTGTTTGAAAGTATACATGGAATTGAACAGAATTTTATTTATATATTTTTGACTATGGTCTACACGTCACAGTTGAATTTGGGAATATTACGTCGGAAGAGGGCGCTGTGATAGCAATCTTAGTTTCATTTTCATTATTGTATCATCGAAAAATGCATGAAGTTCTGCATAGAATTGAATCGAATTTCATGTATATGTTTTTGGGTATGGTCAGGCTGTTCCAGTTGAATTTGGGGATATTCCGCCGGTAAGAGGCTCTGTGTGAAAGAAATTTTTGTTCCGTTTGTATTAATGTATCATCGAAAGTGTATGAAGTTATGCATATAACTGAACCAAATGTAATCTATGTTTTTCATTATGACCTGCAGGTACCTGTTGAATTTTGGGATATTCCGACGGAAGGGGGCGCTGGGATAGCAACTTTTGTTCCATTTTCATTATTGTATCATCAAAAAGTGCATGGAATTATGCATAGAATTGAACCAAGTTTCATGATTATTTTTTTTTGCTGTGGCCACCTTGTCATAGTTGTTTTTGGGGATATTTCGCCGGAAAGGGAAGCTGCGATAGCAATTTCCGTTCAATTTTCATTATTGTATCATCGAAAAATGTTTGAAGACATGCAGAGTATTGAATCAAATTTCATACACATGTTTTTGGCTATAGCCAGCATTTCACAGTTGAATTTAGGGCTATTCTGGCGGAAGGATGCGCTGTGATGGCGATTTTGAACGCTTTTCTTAATTTTTTGCAGTTGTGTTGTTCATCTGATGCTCGTGAATCGAAGGGTGTTTCGCCTCCAACTAACCCTTTGATTCGAAAGCAGCTAACGTGAAGCAAAATGACGTAAAATATTGAGTTTATTGGCGCTGTGATAGCGCATTTTGAAGTATTAACATGTATGAGATGGAAGAAAGTTTTGTGATTGGCACATCCGACTAGTTAGGATAATAAATTTCTGTTTATTATGCTTGAGGCCTCAATTTTTAACTTGGAGAATGGAAGATGTGTCTGCTGCACTGCGTTTCCAAATGGTATGAACACCCAGTTTTTCAAGCATAGAAAAGAAAGAAAATGATAAACAAGTTGGGAATTATACGTTAACCGTGACAAATGAGGTTTTTTCGTATTTTAACTAGTTTTACAAAAAAAAAAATTATTGTTATTATTTCAGTGAAATGAATTATATCATCTGTCATGAGTGAAATGAGAATTTCTTTTCTTTTTTACGCATGCCACGTTTCTAGATGATAATTTTTTTTCGACACCAGACAGCGCTGCAAAAATTACCATGACTATCTTGCTTTACGAATGATTACCTGCATGGTTTAATATTTTTATGACTCATGATGAACGAATATCTTTTGTTTATTTACTTTAATTGATGGAGATATTGGTTGTTAAACTAATTGCAACTGGAATTATTCCAGAATCTATACATATTTGAATGTCACTCATCTCTCAAACAAACAATTTTTTTGAAAGATCTTTCTAAAAATGTAACTTTTATGCAATTTTATTCGAAAAAATAATTTTGAATAAAAATGTCCCATGGCATATGAAAAAAGAAATGGTCCGTCCTTATTCGCTTTCCTCAGTCACATGACTTGCGTTTTTATTATATAGATTTCGTATGATAGGATTGAATTGAATGAAAAAAGCATTTATTCTGCAACGATTATATATATTAAATTTCAAACCATTCGGTTGAGTAGTTTTTTTCGATGTTATATGCGGACGGACGAACAGACGGACGGACCAGACGACGTATTTATATAATTACAAACGCACCTAAAAAGGAATTTTAGACACAAGAGTGTTAAAAATAGCACAAAATATTTATGCTTCATAAGAAAATATAATTAAAACAATCAGTTTTAACTGAAATAAATAGCATTTATTCATTTTGATATGTTGCATAATGATGGAAACACTAATCGAAAATACAGATTTGTATCCAGTGAATGCACCAGATTTTTAATTAATGGAAAAACACCATTAGCCATGGAGCTGACTAAGCCTCCTATTGTAAGTTGGTCGATTTCTCTCCAGTGGAAGATGATAGTATCTTTTAATTCTGCAATTGTGAAATAGACTCTTCCATTTGAATACACTGTCCTGACCAGTAGACGCCACAACATTTTCCATTTGTTAAAACCAGGAGAAACCCTTGAGCCTGATTTAACCTGCACACCATTTTATTCAGAAACTATTCATAAGTGTCATTTCCCGTGTATATGGATTCCTTGTCGTGCTGGAACATTCAGAAAGGTCCAGAAATTGTTTCAGCAAAAGACAATAAGTTATCTTAAAGTAGATCTAGGTTGCTTAATGCATTCATTCGGCCAGAGGGAAACACATTACCACCAAATCCAAATACAGCGATAGCTATGAGTGAGATTCCACCCAGCTGCCGTTTTAAAATTATTTCAGATACCTCTTGCAGATCCTGCCAATAAAAAGCCAATTGTCAGGCTCATCCAAATGGACTTTTTTTCATTAGAATATGCCATTCTTTCATTTTCCAACTTCCGGAACATGTGATCTTTCGACCAGAATATGGGAGTTTACGGGTACATGTGGATACATACGTGGTACATACGTGGTTTGGGTTTTCTTTTCTTGTACCTAAATGTGTTAAAGTTGCAGCTACTCTTGATAAAATTATTTTTGACACTGCTATCAGTGGATCTCTTGCAGGTTGTCTCAATTTGTTTCTTATTTCTCAATCTCTTTATAATGGCTATTTTTCCGTTTTTGGACAGCTTTGGTGGACGTACTGTAGATTTATTTGTTTAATAGGAGCAATTCAATATTACACTATAAGATATATTCAATTTATTTGTGATAGTGTTTGCTGAAACTCACGCACAAAATGTAATAGCCACAATTTTTCCTTTCTCGATCCTGTTTAAATTGATTTTATGACACAGACACATACACTTAGAACTCACTTTGCTGTTATTTTGGAAATTTCTGAGCCTGCGAAGTAAATTTAAATTTAAAACTAATTTGCGTATTTCTGTTTCACCTTCTCGCAATGGATACACTGTAAAAAATTTTTGTAAAATTTCATTAGATGTACTGTAAATTAATTGTACTTGTGCCGTTTTTACTCTTTACGGTATGAGTACCGTACTTCTAAGGTATATTAAGCGTAAAAAAACGTATATGTGCCATTTCGATTATAAACGGTATTTATACCGTAAAAGGATTGTTTTTCAGTCAAAAATCGCTTTTTATACCGTAAAATAATTATTTTTCAGTAAGGAAAAAGCTGGTAGCCCCGCTTCGTTGTATGGCAACCCCTAAAGTGATGCTCTTGCTCTTGTTACGTAATGCGTGCAGGCCTGAGGAGAGGGGGGAGTGCAGCCGGTACATTTACTTTAAATATTTTACGGTACATTTACCATCCAGTTAAATTACGGTATATATACTAGTCACAAAGTTGCCAGTATATGTACCGTAATTTTTTACAGTGTATCGAAACTCCTGCCCAGTTTAGATCAGCGGTTCCCAACTTTTTTCTCTCACGTACCCCTTGCTTAGACTTTTCATTTATGCGTACCCCTTCTCATATAAACCCATTCGAAATATTTTTGCTTTTGTTCATTAATAATATTCTTATGCTACTTACCAATGTTAGACGCAGTTCTCATTAAGAATTCCAATTTTCGACCACTTATTTACTTTGAGCCACAATATAATATCAACATAAAGTCAATCAAAACACTAAATATTAGCGGAATATTTCTAATTAAGCACTCACAAAGAAAGGATTAATCTCTGCAAAAATTAATACAAGTTAATGTGTTTATGCTAATGCTGACCAGTTGCACAATAAAATGATGGCTTGCCTTCAAATGGGTTTAAAATTAATTCGTAGAAAGCGGAAGCCTCGATACGGTTAATGTTTTTCTTTCTGGGTATTTCTAGAATTACTAGAAAGAAAACAACAAAAGAAAAAGAGAGACTCATGCGAAATCGCCAGATATTATTAGGAGTGTGCAAAGATAATGGCGACATATGTGCAACCAATTACTAAGTTTAGGCAATTTCCTTTATTTTATGCGAATAGCCTATTTTAATTTTACACAAGTTTTTTTTTGTAAACGGAAAGTTTTTCTGTTTTCATTTTAAGATTTATTTTTGGCATTATCCGCCATTGCCAATGTAATATTCATGTATCCCCGATTGTTTCATCACGTACACCAGGTTGGGAACTGATTGTTTAGATGTTCGTTCAATGAGAATTTGGTAAGTGTTCATATCATTATGCAACACCATTTCTTTAGGTACATTATATTTCCAATGAATTTGAAGTTTAATTTTCATTATTTCATTATATATTATGTCAAATTATTGTACTTGTCCCCAGAATGGCATTTATTTATAATTATGTATAGATTTTTTCAATATTACAAAATTACTGGAGGTTAATATTATACATTTTGATACAAATCATAATACAAAATACATGAGTTGCTTTTATACATGTCACTTATTTCAGATTTGTATTTATTATTATAAATTATTTAATTTTAAATTTTAGCTACTTCTTTTGAGACACTACTGTACTATATGATTAATGTAAAAAAAGGTGATGAAATTTCCGATTAAAGCTTAAACAATGTTAGTCATTTTTCTAGTTAAAATGCAAAAAAATAACTTACAAATGTGTTCCTTGAACCTTGAATCGAAACCAGTAAACATTAAATATTATTAAGTGTTTTACATACTGCTAATTATCAATAATTATTATATATTAAATATATTTTTAATGTATTGGAAAGTTATTTGTGCCTAAGACCAATTTCAGTTTTATTTCTTTGATTTGAGTCGGCTGATAAATACATTCTTGCATTCAATATTCAAAGTACACAAAAAATTGCAGTATGAACACAAGAATAATACAAAAGAAAATACATAAATATTTCTAGATAATCACAAAAATATTGTACCCTTTTTTAATGTAAAGTGCATCTCACAAATGCGTACTTAACAGTATGTGTGACAACACAGAGTTATTTCAATGTTTTGGACAAGGCAATAAGTAACGCATTTTAAAACGATTTAAAAATATGCAAAATTAAATAAACTGCTCTGTTCCATCAATGATTTAATTGATACATTTGATTACAGATGTAATTTTAATTCAGCATTCTATCTGCATTTAAAATTCGTAATTGAAATGAATTTCACATAGAAACGTCCTTTGTTCACTTGAAACACGATGTGAAATGGTAACTTATTACAGCCTTCACTCATCAGCAGACAGTGTTTGATATTCATAATACCGAATTTATTGATGCCAGAAACATTAATATGAAATTTCGAGTTTGAACATACTTCCTCTTAATTGGATAGTTTAAATTTTCGATTATATGTTGCATACATTCGCTTTGCTATACTGCTGAGAAATCGATCATATTTTGAAGGTAATATTTATTATTAATTTTTTATTTTGTTTTATTTTTTGTTGTAGGAAAATAGGACTGTTTAAAGGGAAAATCTTATATTAAATTTTACAGACCAATAAAATATGCCGTAATTTTTAAATGCATTTCTGTATACATATGTCGCTGTTTAAACAAGATATGTGTTACAGATATGTTAATCGGAAAAGTTTATGTCCATTTTATTTTGTCATAATTAAAATAAAACTATACTAAAATATTTTTGCAATTAGATTTCTATAATTTTGCAACAAATATTATAAAAACTAGAATTACTTATTGAAATATCGCTGTCAAAGGTAAGACATTTCAATTACTTATTAAGAATGGCTTCTTTAAAAAGTAAATAGAACATTTTATTTACCGACATTTTTGAAAATAAACATACAATCATTTTAAAGTTAAATAAGTTAATAAAAATGATCCACACAAATCCGATAAAGTCTTGGAATATAATGGAAGAAAGTGATAAAAGAAACTTAAATACAAAATAACCACTCAAAAACCTAAGTAGGGCTAAATATTTTATCAGTCGGATAATTCATTAATTTCCGAAAGACGTTACAAGTTTACCATTATCGATGATTAATGCCTTTAATACTCTTACAATGATCCAAGAGCTATTGATAACAAATGGTAAAATATCTCAAATAATTCTGTTCTTATTGTCTTTTAAATTTTAATTTTCTTCCATTTTTTTTTCAATTTTGTGTGTAGTTTTTTCCATGCATTAATGTTTCATTCAAATGAATTTAGGCATGAAAAAACAATTAAGTACTTCTCTTAACATGTTCTCCATTTATTTTTGTTATTTGTCCATTTGTCTTTTTTCAATGTATCCATTTACATATGTATCCAGTTTTTATTTATGGAATGACATACATATACACTGTTAAAAATTTTGTGTTTTGTTAAACCAACTTTTGGTGTTGCAGTAGCTGCAATCAAAACATTATGAAATCTCATTACCACATATGGAGCTCCTGTTAAACGCTAGCTTTTAATTTTGGTATTTTGAACCAGAGCTCCAAATGTTGAAAACTAAAATTGTTCACCATTTTATGGTTGCAGCTACTACAGCACCAAATGTTGATTCGACACAGCACAAAAGATTTAACAGTGTAGATTGATACATAGAGATACATTTCTACTCCCAAATATATACAAACATACACTTATTGCTAGTTAAGCAGTTCCAATAGCGACGATAGATGGCGATGCAGACAGAATTACAGGTCCCTATAAAGAGAGCTCAGACGCCAAAAACGATCACTCGTCGAAGATATCGCCGTTGAAACGTGATCGCTATTAGCGTACTGTGAGAGAAATTCTCGAAGTGACACTGAAGGACATTGTTTACCGGAACAATCCTTTAACACTCGACGAGCTGGTGGCTATTTGTCAAGTTTGTATATTGATTTCCGGTGACATACTACAGAGAATCACTGAATAAATATCATTCTTCGTTTGGGACATGTGTGTTGTGTGAAAGGTGAATATTTTGAATAGCTTTTGATGTGATATAGCCTAAGTATCGCCATGCCACCTTCAGCGCCATCTAACGGCGCTATTTTGAACAATTTTTTAAGGTTTCTGTATAAGATTCTTACGGGTTTTTTTAATAAACTTACCACTGGTTTCATGATTCTATTTATCACCGTTTCCGAGTTATTTATTTTCAAAGTTAGGTATCCTTCGTGAAACACTCGGTATATATATGTGTGTGTATATATATATATATATATATATATATATATGTGTGTGTGTGTGCGTATGTATGACTATATTTACTTCGTATAAAACGTTTTATCTTTATCACATAGTGAAAATATAATATTAGTCTATTTTTTTTCTATTCCATATTTTACGTGTGGCCTTAATAAAAACACTTGCATTCATTTTTCCTCAAAATTTCTTTTAATAATTTACTTTGAGTTAAGCTACACAGCTTAATTAAGACCGTGCATACCGCTTCGTTAAATTTATCTTCTCAAAAACTTTTATAAATACATTTTTTTATTTTATTTTCTTTCTCATTTTTTAAATACTTTCTTATGAATCATAAAAAGAATCTTTATTTCATTAAACCAAAAAATAAAAAATAATTTTTTTTTTCACGCGTCATAAAATGAAGCATACATAGAATTATGCATACACGAGCTTGAAATACGTGCATTCTCTTAGACAGCCAATGCGAAGGTGCTTATTTAAAAAAAACATAATTGTAACATATGTTTACTCTACAAGATGTGCCGTAAAACGTTACCCTTCGCTTAGAGTTATTTTTGTTAAATAGCGCAGTTGTTTATTATTTTTTACAAACGCAGTATTTTTTACTGTATGTCTCTATATGGGCGAAAAAGGGCACACAGTTATTTATTAATTTTTTTCACGCGTAACTTTACACATAAAATATCTGGTAACATGTAATATATACGTTTTATTACGTTATTTCCACAGAAATCTAAACTTAGGATAATTCATTTTATAAATAATGAAGAATATTTAGATTGCAATATTTATCTAAGACTAGCGATAGGTAATGATTTCGAGAAAAGGCCCGTATTTTACAAAAAAACTGCATATAATAGTTAAAGACTACTTATACAAAATTGAATAAACAATAATTAAAAAAAATATATTTTATAAACAGGAGCTTCTATTCTATAAAAGAAGATCATTGTTATGCTTTATGTTTGGAAAAACAAATGTTAGTTGTTATTATGTACACTAATATAATTTAGGGAAATTGCTGTGTTAGAATATTTAACTAGCAGTAAAAAAATTCTGAGCATACCCGTATAGCTGAGAAAAGTAATAAAAGCCAATAATTTAATGATGTTGAAAAAAGAAAAAAACATTGCATAGTTTGGAAGTAGGATAATATAAAAGAGACTGTAAATGTCAGTTTTAATATTAAAAAGTCCTTCCGGCCTGTACCGGGAGGAAAAGGTAGCTTTCCTATATCTTCGTTTTAAAATTTTAGCTAATGTTACACGAAAACAGCAAGTTAAAATGCAAATAAACGTTTACAAAAGATTCGTTAATACTGAATTTGAATAAGAAATTCGCCAAATTATTGAGCTATAGCCAAATTGGCTTCATTTATGAAGACTTATTTTGGTCGCCAAATTTGGCGATATTTCGCCAATTTTGGCGAGAATTTGGCGCTAACGGATATGAATATATAGTTTTATGCGTATGATTGGAAAAATTATTACAACAATGAAAGAAAATAATTTGCGAGTAATCGCGTTAATGTGCTGTTTTGTTTCAAAATGTCAGCCACCCTAGAATTTCAAACTGCTCTATCTCAACCATTTTTTAAGATAGAGGTAAACCAAAAAATGCTTTGGAATCCTTGTATCAAGGCCTAACACGTAATTAAAAAATAAATTTAAATTTTTAACTTTTTTGTATATTTATTTTAGTTTTAAATTTTTAAATGGCCGCCATCTTGAAACAAAATGGCGGACCAAGCTGGCCAACGAACTCGGTCGAGACATTGGTGAGCTTAATACATACAATTAGTTTCATCAAAATTGATTTATAAATACGAGCGTTATTGTATGACATAGGTAAGATATATATATATATATATAAATCAACATTTGAACGGAGGGTGGTTTTGGGGTCTGGGGGTCATGATCGGTGAAAATATATCGAAATTTTCCGGAACTGCTTTCCTCCGAACGGCTGCAATAGGTAGCTTTATACTTTTTTGTATTGAAAGCTACCTAAAATTAAATTTAAACGTTAAACGTTAAAAAGACTCAAAAAGAGATCATTTTCATCATATAAACTTTTCACAGCTGTATAAGTATTAAAATTAAAATTAAATACAAAGATTTTTAAAATAATGTAGATTAGATTTTTAAAAAAAAACATACATTAGAAATACATTTAAGACATAACGATTTTTTTTAATTATTATTTTTTACATATTTTTGAAAGAAATATATAAATTTCCCAAATTATCTTACATATCTGATAATTAATATATGCATAGAATAAATTAAAGGGTTTTTTTAGTAAAAATAAAACTGAACATTTTACTGAACATTCTTACTATTTTTTCACCAGTTTTATTTGACAAACTTTTGCCTAATTATTAACAAATTATAATGATAATGTAAAATATATTTTTAAATAATTAAATGTAATTTTTTTTAAACACTAGGGGACTCTGCCCCCTACGAGCTACGCTCGCCAACCCTCGTTCTGACACCGCATGATTTAAAAACACTCTGATTTGATCAACTCTAAAACGATTACGGAAGATTGTATTATAACTAAACGACCAGTGGTGATCTGCTGTATCCGGGTTTCCATTCATTTTCCTTTGACTGGGGGATTTTAAGGCCGAATCGACTGCTGTCGAAACAGCTAACAACTGTTTTCCTGATTGATTAAAAAAGATCAATTAAAGATTTAAATATCAACTTGTGTGAAATGGTTAAGTAAACAATGTCGCTGCATCGGAGAATTTTTTAACGATGCTATAAAAAATTGATTACTTCTCCATTGTCCTGTCGACTACTTTCTGTAAAAAGAAAAGAACTTTCTCCAAATTATATCATTTAACGCCAAACGTGCATGATCGTGGCGTCGCATCGCATTCAGTTGACATCAGATGCGTTACACGTATTAGTTATTTCATCGAGGGATTTTTAATTCAACGTTTATTTGTTTTTTTTATACTTCTCCATTACCCCATCGATCAATTTGCATAAAAAAAATAATAAATAAAACTATTACCAAACTGTAACGCCAAATACAAAAATAGTAGAATTTTGCCAATGGAATCTAAAAAATAAATAAATAAATAAATAAATAAAATATAAGAAATTCGAAAAAACCCCACTCACCAAAGTGTCAACTATCAGAAAGTTTAAACAATAAAATTTACACTATATTCATGAAAACAGAAAAAAAAATCTTGGATATTTATTTACATTATTTTTCTTAATTATCTCTCTCAGCTGCTGAATAAATGTTTGTGACGTCAGTTAAAACTGAACTATTTATTGTATGTAACTGTTCATCGCAAAATTTGTCAATGCCTTTTCTTTTTTAATATCGTGGCACTGCCGTTTAACGATGCAATTGTTATTTTAATTAACAAATAAAAAGAAAACTGCCCAGTTAAACTGAGGGCATTGAGCTCAAGGGCTATTCACACTAATTGTATATTATACTCTTATTTCAACGAAATTGAAATAAACCCTTCGAAAAAATAAAGAAATCGATAATATATTAAGGGGGATCAGCCCCTCCCCCCCTTATAATTAACCAATGAACCCCCAAAAATAATCAGGGTAGCGCCTTATTACAATGAACATATATACAAAATTTGAAGCAAATCGGATAATTTTGCATGAAAAACCCATTTACCTGAAATAAGGGGGATTAGCCCCCCCGTATTCCCCTTAATACTTAACCAATGAACCCCCAAAACCTATAAGGGAAGCGCCTTATCACAATGACCCTATACACAAATATGGAAGAAAATCGGTTAATTCTGCATGAAAAACCAATTTATCAAAATTTAGGGGGGAGGATTAGCCCCCCGTTACCCCCTTTAAACTTAACCAATGAACCCCCAAAACTAATCAGGAAAGCGTCTTATCACAATGAACCTATATACAAAATTTGAAGAAAATCGGTTAATTTTGCATGAAAAACCTATTTATCTAAATTAAGGGGGGTTAGACTCTCGTTCCCCCCTTTATACTTAATCAATGAACCCCTAAAACTAATCAGGAAAGCGCTTTATCACAATGAACCTAAAAACGAAATTTGAAGCAAAACGGTTAGTTCTATCAAAAGTTTTCGCGTTACGTACATACGTACGTATACGTACGTACATACAGAACCGGCGGGCACATTAGCTCTCAGGCTTTGATATCCTGCCAGCTAAAAATGAGTGAAACATAATTAATAATATATGTATATGTTGAATTAAAGACTACTTGATGCCATAACAAACACATGTAATGCCTCTGACGTCAAGTGAATGTAACGCCACATTCATGCATTTTTGGTGTTAAATCCTACAGTTTGGCGATAGTTTTTTGTTATGAAAAGTGGTCGACGGGATAAAGAAGTACCACCATATTGTTAATGATATTTTAGCAATTTATTAGTTATTTAGGTATTTTATTTCGCTATTTCATTTATTACGTTACTTTATTTTTATATTCAAATAAAAAACCACGTGTTATTATTGCATGCTATTTGAAACTAATATTGAAAAACAAAGTTTTCGCCAAATTAGCGGTTGATTTAAGACGAATTTTGCCATAGGAATCTCAAAAGAATATATATAAATAAATAAAATACAAGAAATTCGGAAAACCCCCACTCACCAAAGTGTCAACTATCAGTAAGTTTAAACAATAAAATTTACAATATATTAATGAAAACAGAAAAAAATTAGTTATTTTGGTATTTTAAAGGTAATTATTAAACTTAAAAATGTAGTTTTTAATTGAGAGGAAATATTTTTTACGCTGTTTAAATATTTACAGTAATAGTTAAAAGATTTGCTGAAATAAATTAATCTCTCGTGTAAATATAATTTTTAATTGAAATTGTGTGGATATATTCTTATTTGAGCATTTTAAATATGACGTAAGTGTCCCTACTTAATGCTTTAAAATGCCTAATAATTTAATTATTTCTCTATTTAATATTCACACGCAAGTATATTTTTTATTAAGTAATTTTCTATATTTACTGCTTTTAACATTTAATTATTAATTATTATTTTAAAGTTTTCTGTTTTTAATAATCATGTGTAAATACATTTCTTAATTGAAAGGGAATATTATGTGTGCTATTTTACAAATTTGCAACAATTCAAATAATGGATTTTAAGAAATGTGAAATAAATCTTCATCAAAATAATGAAAATTTGAATAAAAAATTGAAATATAACCTCAAAAAATTACTCATATTAAAAAAAAAAATAATTGCATTCTGCACAACGCAAGCTTGTCAACTATATCATTATAAATTATGGTTAAATTCCTGTGCATAGTTTAAGTTCGTATAAAACTGTTTTAAGAAAACTATTTTGATCATCTTTAATATTAAATATATCGTAAAATAATTCTTCGATTTAAAAACTGTCTGTTTCAGCGTGTTTATCGAGCATTTCTTTATAAAACTATCAATTTTTTTTATTTTCATGTGCAATAGTTTTCTGGATATTAGTCGAGAAAGACTTCAAGGCACAAAATCTTCATTAACAGCGGCTACGGCGGCGGTGGTTACTTTTTTTTAATATAGAGTGATACTCTCATTAAAATTCCCAAAAACGTCAACTTATATTATAAAGCACAAATGTGTGTGTCCCTCAATGCTGACGTCACAATGATGTGGGGTGAAAATGGATGAATGTCATAAAAATGGAACTATTTTTTTTTTTTCAATTAAACAATCGTAACGTTATTTCTAAGGGGGAAATGTAAGTTTTAGGTCGAAGTTGACCCATTTAAGGGATCCAATATTTAAAAAATACTGTCCAATTCATGTATTGCCCCCAGGAATACATATATATTCCAAATTTTGAAGTTCTAGTACATCAACAGGTAGTGAGTCAAAAGATTTGACTACCACATACATACAGAAATTTAAGTTAAAAGAAAGTATGTCAAAAATGACTTGTTTAATAATATTAATTCCCTCTCAAACGTCAGAAATTAAATATTATTCTGTATTATAAATATCGTAAATGTTTTAATACGATTGTGTAAAAATAACCTACAATCAAGTCTCAAAGTTCTATACAAGACAGGATTCTGCATTAAAAGCTTCTGTAATTTATTAAAATTAAAAATTATTTACAATCTCCCCAATATAAAATCTATTTACTTTTATCTATACATTCTGTTTATTTATTTACTTGATTTATAAGCGTGTTTATACAAACAAAAAAATTAATAAATGTACACATACACACGCAAAAATGATACCTAAAATAAGAAAAGTATGAATAGAAGTATTTTATTTTTGTAAAATTTTGGAATAAATGAGATTGGGACTGATTATTGAAATGTGACATGTAAGTGTTGTTTATTCGCTAAAGTGGCTGCTCAAGATAACCGTCTAGCATAAAAGAGTATTTTGCCATTTATCTCGCTAAGCACTTGAACTGATTAACTACTTTTAGCTTGTCTGGCAGTTCTCTCCACACAAAAGAAATGAAAAATGTTTTAAAATAACAAATCGTCTATCCTAACTTTAAATAAGGTTTTAAATTTTTTTGTTATCCTCGTGGGCCAGAAACCATGACTTATAAATTACCGTATCTACTAAAATTTCAAGCTGAAAATGGAATTTTATTCTGCATTTAAATCCTCATTTTGAATTAAAATAATTTTAATGTTCAATAATGAAAGAAATTAAATTTAAAGAACATTGTACTTTAAAAACTATCACGAAATTTGTATTATTGTTAATATTCTTATAACACGAATGAAATAACTGTTATGATTTCATAAAAATGAGATTTCCTGTTTGGGTAAAAAATACTACTCTATAACTTTAAAAACTGCATTTGAGTATAAATTTTATAGAGATAGTTCAAATGGAAAAATTTCATTTTGTTATGCGCTATTAAAAGTAGTCATAATAAATTTGACAATTTTATATAAATCAATATTTTAGATGTTAAATGCTGTATCAAAAATTTTGCGAATTTTGTAGATTAGGTATTTCTTAAAATTATAAAATAAAAATTTTCTATTTACGCATGTAATCCTAATTTAGCCAATTAATTTCAAAAGTTATGAGTATATTGATGTAATTAATAAAAGGTAATCCTCTACGATACGCTATCTAATACTTTAGAAATAGATTATAGTTATTTTTATACGCTTAAATTTAGATTTTCGCCGATTTTTAAATCCCACTATAGGGTGGAAGATTTCCGTTGTTAAAAGATACCAGATATTGTTTCTGTTCTTAAGATTCTTTAACACTCGATGAGAAGGTGTTTGTGATAAAACATTTTTGTTGAATATACCATATATAAGCGTTACTGCCGTGACGACCTATGTCACCAAACCTTGGTAAAATAACCTGGGGGTCCGCAGTGGGGAGCGGCCTCAGGCCGATCGCAGCGCCGGACGAGACAAAGCCCTGGTGCGTCATAAGCCCTTCAGAGGCTTGGGTGCGATGGTCTTTCACGCGCGTCGGCGACACCCGTGGGCGTCTGACGGCGCAGGATAGTTTTGTACCATATATAAGCGCAGATGTTGAGATAATTTTAAATAATGTTTTTGTGAGCTAAAATGGGTTCAAACCTTTTCTTCAAAAGGGATAAACACCCTTGTGCCCATATTCATACTTTAAATATAATAAGGGCAAGATTAATATATTTCATCCTTATCATATAGCCATGCAGTAATTTTCCCCAACCTCAAATACTTAGTGCTACGATTATTAGGCTGGGTAGTAAGCGTATTATAGAACTTGTTATTATATGTTATTATATAATGCAATAGATTCAACATAGTGACTCTGAAAGGAATTCCAGAAAAAAAATCCAGTAGTTTTAGTGTCTGTTTTCCTCATTCGTAGATAAATGAAGTAGTTTTAACATAGTATTTGTGTTATCAGTGTGTAAGAAGGGGAGACCGGGTCTTGTTGCCCCATTTTTTCTTCAACATTTTTCATTTATTTATTTTATTAAATTTTTAATTTTTTTTTTAGTTTAGAAAATCAGCGCACCTTAAAGCAAAACCACGAAGGAAAATTAAAAAAATATATTAAACAATAGTATCTAAATAAAGCTCAGAAGGATATCAAGCCACAGGGCTAACCTGCCCCGTCGAATGGGGAAGGTAGGCCCACTAAATAGATTTTGCTTTCGATTTGCAAACGGAAATGAAAAACACATAACATATCAAATGCAATTTTAATTTGATATATAAAAGATACAAAATATAAGAAAAGATGTTTTGTTCAACTTAACTACTGCCTTCATCGAAATCTTTCTCATCATCACAATAAATGCAAACATAAAATATCATATCCACAGTGACTTATAAATTTATATATAATTAATTTTATAAACATATGTTTCATGTTCCCAACAACTGCACCTGGTATATTGAATCCACTCTTTTCTTGATTTAGTATTTTTGAATGATTTAAAACAGCGAAGACATAGGGAATTTGCTCTTCACTGGATAGCTCTACTGCTTCTTTGTTTTCAGGGAAGAAAATAAAAAAAAGTAAGTATAATCTCCTAAATATGACGTCATTTTCTATCAAACGCTTTCAATGTGATGTCAAAATTACTTTAAAAATACGGTTGCTTTATTTTATTTTATATTTAATTTGCATATTACATCTATTTCTTATGCCTATACATATACATTATAGTTAAGTGTTCTAATACTTTAGTGTGAGTGGTAGCATTTTCTACGATTTATATTACATAGGAAATGAAAGATAGCATTAGTTTTGTTAGATTCAGTTGTTTCTCTTTTCCAACAAAGCTTCATGACTGAAAGCGTCTTAAAATAACGTCACTTTCATGAAATCATTGTCCATTTAGTTTTTATCGAGGAAAATGCAAGTTTTTAAGTACAAAATATTGCCATATGAAATAGAATTTTACTAAATGCTACGCCATTTGGTTGAATTTTATTGAATGTTTTCCACATTGTCATGGAAATCGTATATTTTTCTATTACACGCGCCAAAGAGACCCTGCATTCTCATATATAAAGCTGACAAATTTTATTGCTGATGCGTGAAAGTAACGTCCTTTTCTTCTGATTATCTTATTTTGAGGTTTATGGACACTAATGCACATATTGCCGTTATTGAAAACACCGTTTATTTATTTTATCCGAAATGCCTCATAGTTAACACGTGCAAATCCCTATGTGTCTGCTAGTATATTATAATTAGCCATAAAATACATAATATTTTAGCTATATTTCTTTTATTTAATTAAATAAACAAATAAAAATGAATTAATATTTTCTGAAGTTTCAAAGAAAAAAAACGTTGAAAAGTTTATTACACATGTAAACATGTCGGCTTCTTGAATGAATAATACATAAATCAGGGTCAATGTAACCTCATCCTGAATTTCCCCGCATGACCGCTTCGTAGCAGCTCTATCCTCTTGGAAATGCATCAATAAAATTATGCACCATCCGAGCAAATGAAATATAAATCAAGGAATTACTGGCGTGAATTATACACTAAATATTCTATTTACTAGGTTCTCTATTCATAATAAATAATTTATTTTATTGAAATTTATTCTTCATAAACATTTCTAAAGTATTACATATTGCATGTTTATATTTTTAAAAGATTGCTTTTGAAAGACCAATTCTCAAAAGCTTTGAATATGCAGATGTTTTCTAAAATATACCTCAAAACATTCTATATTATTTCAATAAAATGTATTGCAAATATATAAAATTATATAAACGTCTATATTTAAAAGTAATCTGAAAATTATAAAGAGAAAATATGAATTTCTTTCAAAGAGTGCACTGAGTTTGATTTAAAAGGTAAATATTGCAATATTATTGTGAACGGCTAAAAACATTAATTTTCCGAAATATTAGGTATGATACACATCTAATCTGTGAATACGTAAAACGCAGTACTCAATAAGACGATTGGAAACAAATAGACCACTACAGTAAATTTAGAAGTTTATATTTTTCATAGAAGAGATTATTTCTTACTAAACACTTGTAAAGTTAATTAATCTAAGAATATTTTCATCCAATACTTATGAAATATTCCGCATTCGTTGTAAATTAACAATAGTTGTTTTTTTATGAGAATTTATTCAAAATTAAATTATGATTCTTTAATTAACAAATAATTTTTTCCACATCTTTTTTCGTAAAATAAAAATATATACAGTTTTGTACGAAATACTAGTGTTTCAGAACTTATTAAATGTATATTCAATCATTTTACTATAATTTAAATTTGAAGCATAAATGGGAATAATAAATTGTCAAAAATTAATTGTTATAGTCAATTGTTTGTAGGAAAATATTGATATATTGTAAAACATTTCATTAAATATTAGTTCCTTTCATCCAATATTTCAACACAGCCTCGCTTTAAAATTGGATTCCAGAATTACCGTTTAAAGTCTATTTATTCTAAAATTATGTAAATCTTATAAATTTATAAAGGATACGAAAATATAAATTATTTTGAAATGTATGAAAGACATATAAAGTGATTTTCGCTAAAGATTAAATATCGTTACTTCTATGTAAAATAATTTAGTATAATGCTAACGCTAGGACAATATTTATTAGGGAAACATTTATTTATCTTAATGAAATCTGTAAAAAATATAACAAAAAGTCATGCATCACGCATAGATTTTGAAACACTTCAAAAAATTATCAGAAAATTGATAAGTAACTTCAATTTGCCATAGCTTGAAAATATATCTACCTAAGTAAACAAATTGGGAATATATAACCCAATTTAACAAGTCAAATCCCGTCATTACCATCTTTACGATAATGAATTTGAATCCTTTTATACAGCTCTGTGCCTCATGTAAATATTTTGAAATATTCTACATAGTGCACTCAAATTTATTTAAATTGCAATACGTTTAATAAAACTGAAAACGTCTTTTTGACAATTACCATTCATATACCGCAATTAATACACATCCTTTTGTGCAGTACTTTATAGGAATTTATTTAAATTATACTCACACCTAATAGTATAGTAAAGTTTAGTTCAGCTGAAAAAAGGATAACACAAATGGAAACGTCCCTCTTTAGAAACATTCCTCTCCATAAAAGTCAGAAATTCGAATTTTTTGGGGGCAACTCTGAATACGATATATAGAATTTATACAGACTCCATGATATACTAAAATTTGCTTAAGAGCCTACATCAGTCATGCGAAAAAACGCGCAAGCTAATGTTAAGTCTATGTGAAGGTTGTTGGCAGATTTTTCGCTCGCATTTTAATATTTTTAAATGATGTTTTATGCATAAGATAGCTGAAGTCGATCTCTAACGTTGTTAGTTTTTACCTTTTCGATTTTGGTTCCAGTTTTTTTAAATATATATAAGGGTACTTTCACTTTCAGAACCGGTTCCAAAATTGAAAATGTCTGCTTATAAAAAAACTGTAGCCAAATTCCAAAAAGTTAAAACTAACAACGTTAGAGATTGGCCTAAGCTATCCTATGAAAAAAAATGAAAAAAAAAAAACATTTAAAAATATTAAAATGCGAGCGAGAAATCTGCCAAGAACCTTCCCATATACTTAACATTAGCTCGAGCGTTTCTTCGCGTGACTAGCGTAGTATCTTAAGTTTGAAAATGCACAACATAATTCAAATCGCACTTCTTGCATTTATTTAACATAGAATATGATGTATTTATTTTTATTTTTATTTTTATTTTATTTATTTATTTATTTTTTCTGGGGGGGGGGGGGGGCAACACTCAAGTATATTTACAAAAGTTAGAGCGAGGACTTACTGGCAGACAGAAAGAGGAACTGAAGTATTAAAGACATTTCAATTATTTTGGAAAGTCTTAAAAATTAAAAAAATATTATTAAAATAATATATTTATATTATTATATTTTTTATTTAAAAATAAAGCATTACTATCGTAGTTTATCTGTTAAAAATAAATAAACTTCATCTATTCTTAAAACAAAAAAAAAACTTTCTGATTAAACTTAATGTTTGGAGTAAATTGAATAAAAACATTTCTCTTTGTTCATAATTGCATGCTGTTTTAAGAAACAAATCGAATAACAGAAAAGACACAATTACATCTAAAAACGATATCCTTGCCCTAGAGTGAATTCATTTGGAAGGAGAACGTACATAACATTTTTGACAGTCCGAATTGTTATGAAAAATGCAAGAGGGATACGTGAAGACAAGGAAGATATTGAAAAATTTTAGCCTCATTTATCTTTCCTATGGCAGAGCGAGACAGTCACAAATCATGCAGTAAAAATTTTCCCGTGATCAATAGCACCCCACGGAATGACATAAAGCACTCTTACAGTTGTTTTGTTGTGGTTTTGTCATTATGCTTGAGGTATTCCAGAATTTATAGAAGAAAAGACAGAAATGGAGAACAAAGACTTAAATTCCGTTTTAGGCTGTACAACTTAAGCATTTTATTTTATCCGTAAAAGAAAAAAAAAATGTTTACATTTCTGCAGATATTTTGAAAAACAAATCATTATCCGCTTTTGAAAAAATAAAAATATGGTTTTTAAAACTAACATTTTACATGCATGTAGTGGATAGCTATTCTTCGAATAAAAAAAAACTTTTTTCATGTGACATGTTTCTTTTAATGGCGTGTTAAAAAGGAATGAATTTAATATAAAATTATTGAAATGATATCTAACAGTAAAATTGTTTATCGCATTTATTGCGAAGTCTTTATTTGAGATGTGAACTTACTTGCGAAAATATATTTAAAAAATAAAAATGCATTCAATCCCATTATTTTGTATTCTGTAAATTTAAAATGTAACAAAATATTCAGTAATAATAATACAAAATTATCAAATGAATTTTGTACAAAACCAAAACTTCCATGAAAAGGAATGGACGCTGTATGAAAATTATCGATATGAATTTTTTTAAAGTATCTAAATGATGTAAAAATTCACATTTTATTTTTATTTTTATTTTTTATTTTCAAACCTGCACAAAAATCTTAAATTGACTTAAACGCTCTTGTTTTATAATTTCAAGTGATTAAATTTTAAAGAAACAAATAAATTAGTAGAATGCTAAAATTCCTCTTAAAAACCCAAAAATTAAAATTACACACATTGTGTTTTATTGCTTAAAATATGATACAATTGTAAAAAAAAAAAAGTTAAACTATATTAATATAAATCAATGTAAGTTACTCCAAGAACTTTCAGCTATACACATGACCATCATCAGGGATAAAATATAAACTGTCATTAACAACGGCTAACTATCCAAATCTAAATTTCTTCATCAATAAACTAAGGAAAGTTGACTTTTGCAACCAGGTTTCCAGGATTCTGATTACTCATGATGTATGGGTGAGAGGAGAATTATATGTCCTTTGAAAAATTTGCTTGAGTTAATTATCCGTGAATCAATTGAAATTATCGCTAAAGAAAATAGAGTTTACAATGGATTTTGCCATATAATATACCCAATATATGTTTAAGCTTATTTAAATAGTTTCAAAATGAATAATATTATCCCCCCCCCCCCACACACACACACTCATTTTTCTCTTGTCACTCATACATCAAGAGTAACACCCAACAAACCTGGTTGCAAAATTATACTTTCCCTAGTTCCCAGATGAAGAAGCAGAGCTTTTGAAAGTTAACCGTTAGTAATGACAGTTTGTGTTTTCCCCCGATAATGGCTATGTGTACAGCTGCAAGTACTTGGGGTAATTGCCATTGATTAATATTATTGTAGTTTTTTTTTTTTTTTTTTTTTTACAATTTTATCATATTTTAAGTAATAAAGCACATTTTGTGTAATTTTAATTTTAAAATTTTAAAGGTATATCAAAGATAAATAATACTTAATTATGAAGTACATAAAATGTTATATGAAGTGTGGGATAGTTATCAGCTTAATCGTCGAATTTAGTTTAAAAATGGGATTTTATGCTTAAAATTTCTGTGGGAAATTTCAAATTAGTTTAGAAATACATATTATTTTCGTTTTCTTACAAATTTAGTACGGAAAATCGATGTCTTAAAAATGTCAATAATTTGTAAAAGAAAAAAGGAATTTTCGTTAAAAATTAGTTTAACAAGTTAATTCTTTGTTTCAGGTGTCATCAAGTTTTTTAACCATAAAACTTTGTAAAGAATTAGCAACTGCAGTGAAAAAAAATGAAAATTTTATTCGCAAATTAAAAGCTATATTTCTTCTAAAAATCCATAAATATTATATGAACTTTAATTCGTAATAAGTGTTATTTTCGGGATAGTCTATAAACGGCTGGAATTCCAATAATAAATGTCTGTAAAGTTTTTAATATTTTCGATGATTCTAATAAAAAAAAAAAAAAAAAAATCTTGTAGCAGTAAGTGGACCGTAGCAGGCGCATGATTCCAATCAAATGTGACACATTCTCCTACACTCCCGATTCGCTCCTTCATGTCTATTACAAAATGAATTTTGCTTTAACGGTTTTTTTGTTAATCTGCATTAATCTTACTGGTATTCTCCCTGTTCTGAAATGCACGTAGACAAGCTCCACCCTCACTCTGCGAACCGCCGCCGACAGTAATGAAAATGAGTGTGCTTGATGCTGCTTCTGTCTGATCGCATCTATTAAACGCCCCGGCTTCCCAATCTACTCTTTGGTGTGTTTCATTTAATAAATATTTTACTTAATTGCCAATATTCTCGTAAAATATATGTTGTGTACACTGTTAAAAATGTGCAGCAAACTGTCCAGTCATTTGACAGTTTTTATAAAATACGGTTACATAACCGCAAATTAACTATACTCTGACCCAATTATTGCCCATATTATGATCAGAATAGATTTAAATTATGGTTAGGTAACCATTTTCTCTAAAAACAGTCAAATGACTGGAGAGTTTGCTGCAAATTTTTAACAGTGGAAATGATTGTTTAAAGACACTATCAAGCGATGTAGTAAGATATCCGATTAATAACATTAATGTTAATTACTGAGCACCGTTAAGATAAAGAGTGAAATTTATTGACTTGAATTTGGCCAATGCAATTCCAGATCACACTAATATTCGTCATAATATTTTTTGAGAATTATGTACCGCAAGTAAGCTAGGAATGGTTGAAGGCTAAAACGGAAAAAATATCCGAAGCACACAGTACACCAATTGTACAGCTCGCTATAAGCGGTCCACATCTTTGATTGCTAATTTTAGAATTTTCGTTATGCAGGCATTTTCCAGCAAATAAAAGATCGACTTGTTTAGAGAGGTAAAGAAGATAAATGATCACGAGAGAGTACACTTCTCCCAGATTTGTAAATGTCACTTTGTTTATCAAAATATTTATTGTTGAATATTTGGCAATCACCCTTCTTACATTATGTTACTCTCAAAAGCTGTGTAAAAGGCTAAATGTATCTCGGGATAAGTTTTGCTAAGATAGCTCAGTATATATAAAATATTAATAAACACAATAGTAAATTAATAAATTATTAAACAACTAAAAACTAAGTAAATTAAAAGTTACTTACTGATGTTAATATGAAAAAACCCGTCGCCAGAAGAAATTAAAGAAATATTTTGCTAACATCTAGTAACCCTGCTATTTACGTAAAAAAGGATATTAAATATTTCTTTTCTTTATTTTAAATCATCATTTATCATCCGAAATCTGGAGTACGTCCAATAAGGAAATATGACCATGAAAGCGTTTTAGAGACTCTGTATTTGTTTCGCAGTTGTTCCTCATCTACTATATATATAACATGCGAATGGCAATTTCGTTCCGGCCGCTTATAACTCGGCTTCTGCTGAATACATTTTGATGGGACTTGCACTGTTAGTTAGATAATTTTCCAGGTAAAGTTGTAGTATACTGTATACCGTTCTGTGTTATTTAGTTATAGAATTGTGGGGGAAAGTTTTTAATCGGGTGAACCTAATTATGAAAAAGTTGCTTTTTTAAAAAGTTCTACTGGATGGATTTTAATGAGACTTGCATTGTTAGTTGAATAAATTTTCAGGGATGGATTTGGTATATTGTATATCTTTCTTCGTTGATTAGATATAGGATTATGAGGAAAGATTTATGATCAGGTGAACCCGATTATGAAAGTTCAATTTAAAAAGTTTTAATAAACGGATATTAATGAGACTTGCAATGTTAGATGAATAAATTATCAGGGATGATTTTAGTATATTCCATATCGTTCTATCATTCTTTACCATACCTATCGATCCCAAATTTTGCCTGGCATATTAGAAAATAAAATAGCACAAAGATGTTCGTATCGTTTACAGCACTGCGGAAGGATATTCGAGGTAAAGGTCCATATTGCTTTGCAGAGTACAAAAATGCACACACTTCGCATCATAATATATACGCAATTGCAAATATATAATTATATACAGATCAAGAAAAGAAATAAAACAAATATATATTCATAGATATACATACGAATAACAAGAGAAATAAGTAAGTAAATACAAAGACTTTAAGCATAAATATGACAAGTTATAAAAAAAAGAATCAGTGTTACCTCATATTTTTTTAAGAATTCAACAATTACAACATTGTTACTTTTAATAAAAAAATATTTATAAAAAAACAGTTTTGAAAAAATCGTCTTACATTACACTAGCATAAAAATAACATTTTAAATATGTTTAAAATAAAATCAAAATTTTTGTTTTCAAAATACTGTGTTTTTGAAACGGTTTTTCGTTTAAGCAGAGCAGCGAATTCAAGAAATAAAGCTATTTAAAAGTGAACATTTTTCATTCCTTAAAAGTATATTTTGTATACACGAGGCCTATAATGCAAGGCGATTTGTCACTTTCTTTAAAGAGTTTCTCTATACTTTGATTTTAGAATTTTGCGTTGCATAGCTATTATTCCTGCATATATAAATCTCTGGAATTGCATGAATTTCTTATGTAATATATAGTTGAATAAACTACATGCCGTACATCTTGTTTAAAATTTGACTGCAGTTTAAATTTATTCTGTAGCTATGCCTTGAAAATATCTTTTACTTCTGAAGTTTTACATATTGTTTTCAGCATAGATTTCAGCATAGATTTGTGTCATATATATTAAATTTCATTTTAAACACGTATGTATCTTACCTATTTTATTTAAATTTATTGATGTAGTTTAATTTAATTTAGTTGCAAAATTTAATTTTAATTATCATGAGAATTTGAAACGTATTTAACTTTAATCATTAATTGAAGGCATTTTCAAAAATTAGTCTATAGTCTAGCACAGTTAGTCTAGCACATTGAAAAGGTTATTTTAGTTAAAAATTTTATTAATACAACGCAATGCTGTATGAATGAATTATTCATTAGCGATCAAACCCGCCCGGCGTTTTCCGGACGCGCAGAAATGTATTGTCTATCCATGGGTATTATTTTTCTTGGTATTTTCGTCTAAACTATCTGGATGACAATTTAAACTGCAGAAACCGTAAAATATAACAACGACCTTCAGAAAATATTATTTTTTTTTGAAATATTAAATTTAAAAATTTTTAAAATTAAAGAATCAGTGCCAAGAATTTCCTTCGAAAGAAAGATAATAATAAGAAGAAGAATAAAAATAATAATCATATAAATAATAATAATATTTATAACTCCATCCTGGCCGATGTGAGTGCAATTTTAAAATGCAATAAAAGAGGGAAATATGAAAAGAACCTTCAGAAATTTTCTTGGAATAATATATAATCATTTTTAATAAAAAAGTATCATCCGTACAGAGAAAGGTATTCTTAGTTCTTTAATTTCATTCGGGCACCGAAGAATCAAAATTCTTAACTCTAAGAAAAACAAGTGATCGCGCTTCTTAACTCTAATAAAAACTGAACTTCGCGCCCCCGTCTTCGACCAAAGTCCTAGAACCCCGTTTTCCCCGGGCCCATGTGGAAAGAACCATGACACTGACGAACTGGAAACAATCGAATACCTTTCATTAGCATTCGATAAGGGGTTTAATTAATATCTCAGCTAATTATGAAAAGATCAGTTTGCTCACGTTCTTTGGGACCTGTCTTCGTCAATACAAATTTGCAGACTTCTATGTGCGATAAATTTCCCTGAGATCCTTATGGTCAGACTGCGGTAATAAAAAGAGTGAACACCTTTGCTTTTCAGAGGGCGGAAATATTTTGACAATCTAAAGTCATTTTTCTTGCTTATAGTATGTGGCATTTAACGATTTAACACATGGACATATTATCAAAGTACTTAAATAAATTAGTCTGGATAGTAGACTGCGACATATTTCCGTTTGAAACTATCAAATCCATTTGTTACACATTTTTGTATAACAAGGCATCAGATCTTTAAAAACACTGGAAATTAGTTAAACAGAGATTACCTTGTAGTAAATTGAAAGGTATCAACGCCAGGGCATCCTATTTTATTTCTTTTTTTCAATGGATACTTAAGCATATTAACGCATTGGTCTCAAAACTTGATATATACATGGTTGTGTCTATAAATGCAGAAATAAATTACTTTATTTCCTTAGCAATTTCTCCTTGTATTTCAAGCCTGTCAATATTTATATTTTTTTATCCGTCCTCTTGCTGTAAACTGTCTTTTTTTTTATTCAAGAGCTGCATAGGATTTCAAGCTACATACAATTGTTTGGATATCATTTTCTTATATGTTATTTAACATCGTTAGTCAACGGTTAAGTTTAGTCATCTGGGTTACGTTGGCCTAAAGGTTCGTTTAAAAGTTGACTGTTAGTTGGACCAACAGCTAGAATTACAATTGAGCCAACGGATGGACAAACGTTGAATTACAGATCTAAATTGTAATTTTAATAACGTCTGGTCTAACGTGGAACTGCACTAATAATAATAATATTAATAACTACTAATCAATGATCCGATTTTAATTGTAACGTTCAATTGTTTTCTTGAATTTTAGAAATATTGATGAATCTAGAATTAAAGATTAAAACTGTGTGTAGTTTCCTTTGTTTAGTTTTGAGAGAATTCATCGTGTATTGTTTGTATTTAAACAAATATCTCTAAAACTAATCTGTAAATAAATGTCTACTTTTATGACTATAAAGTTGCAAGAGAGTGAGGTTTACGACTGCCAACCTCTTTTTTTTTAAAAATGCATTTATTTAACATGATATGAACTAGTTATGAAGATATTTAAACACTTGATAAGTTCAATTTTATTCAACATCTAACAAATAAATGATGTTTATCTGCTATTTTTTATTTAAAACAAAATATCAACTTTAAATGTAATCCCTGTAGATGTCTCCGTCACTACACACATAAAAAATAAAGTATGCAGTATTCATTAAAAAAATATTTTCATCTAGAACCAAAAATATGTTCTGTGTTGGAACACATTTTTAAAACTAAAGCTAATGCTGTTTTTTTTTTCATACAAGAATACCACAGATTATAGGGTAATTGAATGTTTCTGTGACAATACTTACAACACTTGCTATAAGGAGATTAGAGGATAAGGAGATAATGCTTAAGAGGTATTTTGTCTCCTGAAGAAAAGTGTCTTTATACATTTTTTAAATGCTGAATTGTTATGGCATATACAAAAGTGTCTAAAGAAAAGAACGTGTTTTCCAATTAACGAAACATTCACACAAAACCCCCCTTGCCTTCGATACTTCATTTCTTTCTTTTCGTAAGCTGTTTCTCAGAATGCATGGGTTTAAAAGTAGACGGACGGTTTCTTCTTCAATTGTTCAAACATTTGCATTTTACTGAGGGCAAACTCAGCCCAGCGGTTATGATACTAGCGAAAAAATGAGGAGCTTCGGAATGTGTAAATGGGTTCGATATCAGACGGTATATGTGGGGTAACTGTAACTTTATGGGTTAACAAAACTTAACCTTATGTTTAGGGTTTTCAGAGTGTTCCTTTAACGATAACTATAATTCGGATCACTTTCCATTCAAAAATCTTCTTTGAAGGCATGCCTGTTTTTGCAATATAGCAAAATCTGAAAAAAAAGAAACATGCCAGAGTGGGGACTGAAAGGACTGGTGGGCAAGCGACCCAGCCCAAGCCTGGCCGTCCCCAACAGACACAAACACACAGATAAACATCTTTGTTTTTTAACACAGATTACCCTGATTTATTAGAATTTATAATTTAAGAGATGCTGAAATTTTAAAGTTAAATTTAGCATTGAATTTCATTCGCTTGTTCTTTTAAAAGACAATACTATTTATTTTTAAAATTAAGCAAAATTATAAACAATTTATTTCACTGGTACTGTTTTTCAATGTATCGGTTAATATTTATTGGGCTAAATTGACATTTTTCGTCTTTAAATTCTTTTTTTCTTTTATAATATAATATGCTCCTATATATATAATATTCCTAAAATGCTTATTTAAATAAATAAACTTACTTCATGCCTTATTTCTTTAGTAATTATATCCCTACAATATTTCATATGTACACATATAATAAACATTTTCAATTTATAATTATAGAATGTTTCTCTCATTTATACAAGGTCCTCTTTAATACTTATTAAATCACATTTATAACATTTCAACAATTATTAAATAGCAATTTTAAAAATAACTAACATGTTTAACATGACATTTTACCAACTTTAAGAGCCTACTCTAGAAACACTGTGACACTTGTAAGCTAATGTTAAACCAAAGGTAACATTGTTTATAAATTTCTTGTTCGTATTTAATAATTTTAAATGGATTTACTTATTTATTTATTTATTTGAGTAGGATATATATCAATCTTTAAATTGACACTTTCATGGTTTGTTTTAAATTTTGGTTACAGTTATTTTCTGAAGACACTTTCATATTCGAAATCAGTTCCGAAAGTAAACGTGTCATCAGAAAAAAAAAACTGCAATGAAAAAAAAAACAGTACGAAAACACTCGTTTAGGCATCGACCTTAGTTGCTTTTCAACACACAATGTAAGAAGATAGAAAAAATTACCAAACATAAATACAATCACTTCGAAACGCTTTCCAAATGAGGTATTAAGGTCTTTTTACAGCTATTTCGAACAGGTTATCATAGACATTTTGAATTTCATACGAATGATGTTCTAAGATTTTAAAAGGGGAAAATTATTTTGAAAGGACAAAAGTAAAATTGTTTAATGAATTGTTTTATTATTTTTCAGCGATAAGAAAATTATTTTTCTTCTAACTACAACAGCATTTTTAATTGCTATTTGAAGTGTTAAATTCGATTTAAACTTACATATTTTTTACAATGTGGAAAAATAGCTAACAAATTAACATGAAAAAAAACCCGCCACATAGAAACTGTTTAAATTCTAAAAAAATTCGAAAAGTCTAGTATGTAAGCGTTAAACAAAAAATACTTTTTTCATGAGTTAACGTTGAGCTGCCTACATGGTAGATCAGATGCTATTGCCAATAATGTTGTCTGAGTAAATTTGTGTCGGCTGGTTGTCGGTCTAGGCAGCTCAATAGGCAAAGCGTTGGCAATTTAAACCAAATGACTTAGATTCGACTCCCTGCCTATGAATCTTTTTCGCTCGTAAAAATTTCCGTTACTATTTTACCTTTTTTTAAAAAAATATAGACACATCTAATTCAAGTTTCCAAGACAAATATCTACAGCGATATTACCATATCTTTGCGTAATTTATGTGTATTTTAAAACTGATTTACACATATATCATTTTTTGATGATGACAACTTTTGCTAGGATTTTTACACTTGTTTGACCTATATTAGAGTATCTAACTACTTTACTTTTCGTTCGAAAACTTTCCCTATCTTTCAGGAAGGCAAACAAGGAAGGTTAACAAGATAGGCTTTAAAGAAGTTTACGTATTAGACTTACTCAAAAGAATTTCATAACATTTCCCTCATTCTTCCAGTTTGGGGAAGATTCTACTATTATGTCCAACTCCAAGTGCATTCTTTGAATTATTTCAAATAATATTATATACTGTGTGGTTCTTCCATTTTGCTAAAATAACTGGTGAACCGAATTACCTACAGCTATAAACGTGATGTCTAGGTATAAGGAAATGTGTATGCACTTCATGATGAAGAGCCCTTTCTAGCGATAAATGACGGAGTTGGCGTTCTTATCTTCAAAACGGTACAAGACAGGACAAAAAACGTCAATTATGTACTTGTAGAATCTCTTCGATTTAGCATTACGTTATGTATGATATGTAAAGAATAACATCATTAGAAGCCCTATAAAATGTAGATTTTTAAATTCAATCCCCAACTTAAATACGTACAGAAGTACAGGGTGTCTCAAAAGATCGTTTACAAACTTAACATGCAAGTCTGTCATATCATGATGAGCAAGATTTACATAGGAACTTGTGTTAGAAAATGCAAACTGCGACCGCTAGAGGGCGATGATCGCAGGTGTGGAGGAGAAGAAAGAAAGTACATCGAAAGAGGTATTAATATGACTTTTATTAAAGAACATGGTTTAATTTACACAAGATGTTCAAAATTCATTCCATTCGCCGCAATGCATGCTTCACAACGTCGACGCATGAATTCACGGACCCGTTCAAAATGGGAAAATCCGGCTGTGCGACCCGTTGTTGCAAATACCAGCGTGCGAATGCAACGCGTTGGGGATAATCGTCAACGCACAATGCCTGTACTCTTTGTAAGTGGTAGGGGTGGTTCGTGCCCTCATGCAGTATGCGCATAATGCTGGAACGACGTACACCCAAGACGCGTTCGCTTGCTCGGAGATTTGTTTGCGGGTTCCTGTCAAATTCCCGTAGCACGGTTTCCTCTACGACAGGCGTGCGTGTAGTGCGTTCTTGACCGATGTAGCTACATACTTGGAAAGCTCCTGCTTCACGCAATCTGCGGTGCAATTGTCCAAACAAAACATGACTTGGCTGACGTCTGCTTGGGAAGCGCTGAAGGTACATCCGTACCGCGGCTCGGGCATTTCCATCCGCGGCGCCATATACGTAATGCATATCGACCAATTCTGCGTTACTAAACAGATTCATCCTTCTCCTGCAACGCCTTCACCTTAAATGATTGCGCTTTCCACTCTCCCTTAAGTTTGCACTCATCACCCTCTAGCGGTCGCAGTTTGCATTTTCGAACACATGTTCCTATGTAAATTTTGTTTATCATGATATGACAGACCAGCATGTTAAGTTTGTAAACGACTTTTTGAGACACCCTGTATAATACTGTAACTGGAATGCAGAATTACTAAGAAAACTAAGACAACTATTTGACTCTGATACAATTTATTTTAATAAAAAAAACCAAGTTTAGTAACCTCAATCTTCTCTTTAAATGTATTCTAAAAGTGTGCTCAATGTTTGTAATTATAACTGTGGAAGTCAACACTACTTTACTAACGCCGTTAAAAATTCGTCTTGTGCTTTTGAAAAATTATGATGTAATTTAAATTAGGCTTCAATAACTGAATATCACTACCATAACTCTAACAAACAAACACTAATTATTTCTAATAATTTTCAATCAAATTATTCTCGACAATATGGTAATTAGTGATATCGTTTTAAAAATACTCCTTCAAGGCATCAATTCTTCATAATGTAAAAATTTGAGATAAATGAATAACCCTTACCACTAATTTGTCGAATGTTAAATAATTTTAAAATTAAGAATAATTTATCTTTAAAAAGATATTGACTTTGCAAGACGGTTTTTTTTTTTTTTTTTTTTTTTTTTTTTTTTTTTTTTTTTTTAAACTGTAGATTAACAATTAAAATTATTTTTCTCCATCGCACAAAATTTCGAAACTTTTTAAAAATAGATTTAAAAAAGTTAATCTTTTTAAAAGCAACGTAACTTTATTTCACTTTCCCATTATTTCGTTTTATATATAAAAAATATATTCGTATTATTCCTAATAATTAAACACTATACTAAAACATGTTAATAAATTATTCTTGTATATAGAACTGAAAATATTTACTAAAAAAATATTGAAATTTCGCTTATAAGCATTTAGAAGGGGACAAAGAAAGTAACATATTCAGTAATATATATTTATACAGGGTGTCCCCAAAACAGTGACCTCGGCTTTTATTCCTTAAATATTCATCATAGACATATATTACAAATTACAAAGTTACGTGAAAAAAATGTACATAATTTCACGAAATCCATTAAAATATTCAAGCGATTAAATTTGATAAAATACAAAATTTAAATTTTTATAATGTCAGTATATAAGTTGCACACAGATGAAAACAAAATCAGGTTGCACACTACTGTACAACAAAATTAAGTTTCACGCACACACAAGAAAGAAAGAAAAAAATACAGATTCCCTTTTTATGAGCAATTCTTCTCAAGATGCAATATTTTTGCAGTCTGATAATATATACAGTCTAAATGACATTTTTGTTTAAATTTTATTTTATTTTGTTCAATCTGCTGTAAACACTTACGAATACTGAGATTTATTTTCTTCACGTCAAGGTTATTTTATTTTTATATAGATTGTCTTATTATTTGCATTGTTTATATTAAGAGTAACTTGTTTGATATCTTTCAAACTTCACAGTGACATATATAAATCAACATATTTTAAATCCGGAATCTAATGATATTTTTTACTAATTTCATTTAAATTATATCTTTTTTAAATTCTTCTACACTAAGATTGCTTTTAATACAGCATCTGCGATTTTTTTCACAAATTTAAAGAAATGCCCTTTTTTTTTCTTTAAACACACACTTTATTAATATTATGGAACTAACACATTAATGTAATTACAAATAATTAAAAGCAACAAGGAATTATTTAATTTTTAAAACATATCTGGAGCTGGAGTTTAATTATTTTTAGAAATTAGTACGTTAGTCGAGCATTGTCAACCAATTAAACACATCATGCACACACTAAAATACCTTTCTGAAAGAAGTTTTACATTTAGTAGATTCTATAACTGTAGGAGGAATTAAACGAAATTGAATCGAATCTCCGCATTTCTTTCTCAAAGTCTCTTATAAACTTTAAAATCAGTTATGTAAATACAATTAATCTATTCAGATCTACCTTAAACTTTTTTGAAAAATTGCTGTGTAAATATTTCAAACTGATTAAGGAGCATATATCACTGTTAGGGTGAAAAACTATTATTTTAAACTCTTAATATAACATAATTAGTGAGTTAATAAAAAATTATCAGGGTATATTTATATTTCGTTATTAAACATTGCTTTTAAATTTAACTATAATTTTTGACATGCTAATTTATCTAAAAATGTCTAGTGATTTTTTAGGCATTCAGTGAAAACATTTTGTGTGATGTATTTCCATTTAAATAAACGATATCTTAAATAGTCTGCATTTACTGCAAAGTTTAGCTATAATTTTTTAAATATCACAGCTAAATTTTCCATATTAATTATAGATATAAGACATTTTATTTCAAACGTTGATCAAAATAATTACCATTTATGCATAAGATTTTTTTCATTTGTTCATGTTATTGGATAAAAAATGAATTATCTATAAAAAATATGTATTATATTTCTTTCCCTGGGAAATAAAGTATTGTTCAGATAATTATAATTAAATTGAACAAAAAGTTATATCGATTATTATATGAATCATATACTATGATATATTTCAATAAACAATCCCAGAAATTTAATAGTTGTTTTCAATTACAACATTCTAAAAACACTTTATATATAAACGAAGGTGGACTAATAAGATACAAAAGAGTAATAAGAAAACAGTATATAGATTTTTAATTTTAACCAAATTCAACTCTGTCTTTATACTTATTGTGTGGTAATTGAAAATTGTTATTCAGAACATACCTATAAAGACTATGTTAAATTGAATGATATTATAGAAGAAACACTTCAAAATCTCTTTCAAAATAGCTTGTCAAAAGAAAATAATAAAATTTTATTTTTGAGTTACAGAAGGCTATAAAATCGATTTCTTGAACTGCACAACAAAGTGTTATATTTGTCCTGCAAATCAGCCTACATAGATCTAGATATATGATTGATGCAAAATATAAAGGTACACAGGTTAAGAATAAATTGAAATAACAGACTAAATGTGAAACGCTACACAAAGACGCATATAGACAGAATAAGAGATTCCTGGCTCGTTTTGCCCAGGCAAAATAATATACGGGGCAATTTGAGACATTGCTGAAAATACGTTCCTAGAAAAGAACTTTATACAATTTATGAAATAGCATATGAATTCCATTTTGTTAGACAAAAACTCACATCAATTATATCTAAAATGTTAGCCCATTTTCAGATAGAAAATTTTTTTGTGAAAAGTCCTTGAATTATCATGTATACTTTAAAGAGAAAGTTTTGTTTTTAAAAACAAAATATTATATAGAAAGAATAGCCAATTTAAAAAAAGAAAATTGAATAGATAAGAATAAGTTAAAAGTAAAAACTAGACTATAGGACATTGTTACCCGTCTCTTTCAAGGAATTGAACTTTTTAAAATTCCTTTCACATTGCGTAATGTTGAAAGAGATCCGGTTATAATGAAAACCACGTATAACGAATTATTTTTATGCTCCCTTTGACTTCGTAATAAGCGGTTTTGATTGTAGTATGTTTAAAAGTCTATTCGAAACTATCATATATATTTATATATATATATATAAATATATATATTTAAACTATAATCATCTTTGTAGTTTTTACTGTATTGTAAGATTTGTGGATTTTCATTACTTGGCCATATAGGTCACATGATATCAAGCTTAAAACTGAATGTAAGTAAGAAATTAAATATTTTTAATATTAGCTACGGCAGTTATCTTAAATGAAGTAAAATGAACATTACATTTCTTTAGTATCTTGAAAATTCAATCAGTACAAAAATATGATCGATTTTTAACACTTTCCAACATACTTGAAAAGTTTTTGTGAATTCAGTTTGTATATCTGTCGTCTGCCTGTCCGTACTCTAACTCTCATAAATAAACTCGTTTTTCCATGTAATTGGTATATGCTATTGAAGTTTGCTATTGTATGTTCGTTATTGAAAATGAAGTAAGCAGTATTTATAGTTCGTTTACAGAAACAGACAAAATAATTCTGTTACATTATGGTCTATGGGGAAATCATTTGCGGTGCATTTTAACGATGTTACGATACTTTAAGCATAATGAAATTGATATGCATCAGTTACGTGCACTGCAACATGTTTTCTATAGATTACGGAGTACATAGCCTTTAACGTTCATTTACAGAGGCGCACAAAATATTGCGGTTACGGGACTGACTATGATCTGTAAATGCAGGAAGTGCGTCTTCGTGTGTGGCATGTTTTTCTTAAATTAACTTTTTTTTAGTGGGCTGCACAAAATAATTCGCAAACAATACCGGCTATGGATAGTAATTGCTGAAAATGTACTTTTACTGCGTTATGACTTTTTAAATTGTTTATTTTCATATCGCATTTAATAGTATGGAAAAACAAATAAATTTCCTAAAAATATTCTGATAGAGTTGGAAATTGATTTAAAATTTTTGCCTGATTCAGGAGTTTTTCTTTTTGTTTAGTCTTATTGGAGTCTAATTTTGATACATTTCATGTATTTCATTTAAGTTTCTTAGCGACTTTCATGATGTTTTTCTTGAAGTAATCAAACCAGGTTTATAGCCATCGAAATTGATAAATAACCTGTCTTAATCATTTTGTTCTTATTTTGTGAATGAGTTGCAATAAACATATAGATTTAGTCATATTAGCTGAAAAACAACTGAAATATGACTAATAGTATTACCTCTGCGTTATGAAAAGTATGGTTACATGACACATGCTGGAAGTCTAAAATAACAGAAGTAGTATATTTAAAAGTAGTGAAAATATCCAAGTGTTCAGATAACTTTTTTTTATAATTGTCCTAATTTGATTCTAGGGATTATTTCATTCATGTGGTTATTAAGATCAATTAAATGTAATAGATGTAGATAGATAAAAGAATGGCAATTGTAATGTAAGTTTGTATCGATTTGTTTTCCATTTTAGTAATTTTCTAGTAAATATTATATATTTTTTCCTTCATACAATGTCACATATCATGGCACTCATATCCATATCACCATGAAGAGGAAGAAGTGTAGAGTATTCACTAAACACAATATTATTGAGTTATACATCAAAGGAATATCAGAAAATATATGAGTATCGATAAATTAAAGCAGAAACTGTATTCAATTTCTATGACATAAATTTTTTTATGCTGCTGTATCTTTCCACACTTTAAAAATTTTATAATCAAACATTTTTAATTAGTTAGTCATTAACAGAGTGAAATAAATTAGTGACGAATTTTGCATAAAAATACACAAATTATATTTCGAAAACACAAATGTTAAAACTATCACTAATTTTCTCTTGAATTTTTGACATTCCGATTAATGATTTTTTAATTAATTCTCGTTTTGTTCATAATTTTTCCCGATGCTATTTTTTAATTTAATAAATGTGCGTATTTTATATGCTTTAAAAATACTTTTCTTAAATTATTAGTATTTCTACCAATCCTACTTCATTATTCGGAAAAAAAAAAAAAAAAAAAAAAATACGTATTTCCACACAAATATTTATATTTGTTTCATTTTTATTAGTAATGATCGTTAATGCATATAATTTTATATAATATAACACACACACACACACACACACACACACACACACACACACACACACGCGCGCGCGCATATATTATATAACTAAAAGAGTTTCACTGCCTTATAAATTAAATATATGCCTGTTCCAATGAAATCTTTGCAGCACAGTGTAAATAAAAATTGGAATGTAAAACGAAAATAAAAATGCATTACATTAATATTGTGAATTTAGTCTCATTCTCCCCAATAAACTTTTGAATTTTTTTTTTTTGTTGTTTTGTAAGACGGATTAATATATATCTTTAAGTGCTTTTTTGCAAACTTTTTTGCTCTCTTAAATGATTTTTATATTTATTGTTAGTAGCAGAAGTGCCTAGTCGAGTGAGTTTTATGTTTTGAGTGCGATTGTGGTGTCCTGCATTTTAACATTCGTGCGTGAACGAACTAGCTGTTCTGCCAAACTTTAAATTTCGTAAAGTGTGCCTGAATCTCTAGGGATCTGATTTTTCACGGATATTTTGTGAAATGATATTACAGTAAAGCATCTGTGGGCGTCTATATAGCATAAATAAGGCGCTAGGAGTCAGATTCAGTGAATTTTGTCGTATCCTGCCCTGAGTGCTAAATGAGACAAAATTCGAACATCGTCGAGCTTTCACGTGATGTGTAGTAGTGAAGTTTTCTGTTGAGTTGTTATTGGAGTATAATTTTGGTCTGAGTGCTCGTGGTAAAGAGTTGATAAATATATAATTTGATAAATGATAACAAATAAAAGAGTACTGGAATCAACGGCGTTCCCTTTATTGCCGTATTTTGAAATGTAATTTTATTGTGGTAGCTAACGTTTTTCTAGTTACAATTTTATAATAAGACTGTTCTTTTAGGTTCCTCTTAGCTTATAATAAGACTCTTTTTAGGTTCTGGTAAACGATCAGAGTAGCCACCTCGTTTTAAGCTAGTGGTCGAATTTAGTGAATTATTTGGGGATAGCATTCCCCCATCTCAGTTTCAGTGCCTAAAGCTTATTTTTCATCATCATTAAGATAAAACTGGCCGCTCTAATGCCGTCCATTCTTTTTTATTGCTTTAAATAAACTGTTGCTATTATTAAATTGGCATGTCTATTTTTGTAGCTGACTGTCCCGAAAAGTCTGCATACATGAACCGTCTATCCTAGTTTTCCACAAAAAATCCTTTTTATTGTTTTTATGTGCTTTACAAACAAAGAGAACATGCTTTTCAAACACATGCACTTTTTTTTACAAACACATGCATGCATATATTTTTCCATTTCATTTTTACTTTCAAAATACACTTTAAACTGTTTAACACAATTTGGAGTAGGAATTTTTATCCCATAGACTTTGCAATGTAGAACTTCCTGATATTATTATATTTTTATATTACGTACAGATAATTATGAGTACCAATATTTTAATGTTTTAACTAAAATGATAAAAAAAATACTTACAAAAATTAATTAGAAAACCTAATTGCATACATACTTTTCACTATATATATATACATATATTGCAGATAATACATTAGTTTTAAATGCATAAAATATATATTGTAGAAATATAGCATTCTAGAGAATTGCCATAAAAATATAACAATAATGTGAGATTAAAAAGGCATACTGAAAGTTGTATATCTCCAGAATGGTTATAATAATGTGCGAATGAAAAAAAAAATCTACTTTATGTTTAAAAAATATTAATAACTAACAGAATGCCAGCATTAACCACGGACACCTTTCGGGTAAAATAAGCAATAATATAATAGGCTAAAAATACACCTATCATAATAACGTAATCCTGTGCATTCATGCCATAAATCATTAAAACGACAATTAGAAAAAAATACGCTACTTTGACGCAATCATATTAAAATCTCTTAACTTTTTAAATAAGAATGAACGATTTCTTTGTCGAGTGCTACAGAATATATACGGTTTCTCTGACAAAAAAATACAACGAAATGGCGTAACATTTACTCAGATTCTGTTCCTTATGGTTTGAAAATAAAGCCTTTCCTTTATAAGATAACGGTCATTAATTTGAGAGGAGCAAGTAAACTCCACTGATGATATAACATCACTTTTAAATGGAAAATGTTCATTCATAAAAGTTGAATCTACAATATTTACAAGAAAATGACGCTATTCAGTTTGCTTTTCTTGTTAATGAGATCCTAATTTGAACATGCATTAAGTTTCTTCCATAGAAAGTGGCTACATATTTAATAGATTATTTTTACATTTTTATTTTTCTTCTTAAAATTAAAATGTCTGTATTTTAATAAATATGTTAAATATAAAAATACATTTAAATGAAAGTGCTACGTCATTTTAACACACTTATATATATATATATTAATTTTATATACGGAAAATGTACATTATCTGCTTCAATTGACTTCAATTTCGCATACGAAAATAGAGCGAGTGGACCTGACCAGTTATTCGTTTTTAAAAAATTGAATACACGTATTTAAATAATAGCTTTATTAATATAACTAGAAATAAACTGTGTTGTTCGTATATGTGTAGTTGAAATATGTTTGCCGTATTAAGTCCCAAACGCTACGTGTTTAAATATTGTCCATGCGCAGTTTCTTTTAATTTTTTTGAAAAAAAAAAAAAAAAAAAAAAAAAAACGATTTGTATAAAGACAAATTAGCTGGTCGGTTTAAAAAAAAGGGAGGGGGAGGGGGAGGGTGGTAGTGTGGAAAATTTGTAAAGTAGCCAGTTTTTTTTTTTTCTTCTTTTTTCTTTTTTATCACATCTTAAAGTGTATTTATGTCGCATTTCGTTGAAATCGGAACAAACTGTAGATTTGTATAAGCAACTAAGCAACATACACCCACATACTGATTTATTTATATAGATTACGCTTCAGAATATATTATTAATTTTAAAAGTTCATGACAATGCATAAAAATGGTTAAGTATGATATCAGATTTTTAATAGTCTCATAGTCTTTTTTTTTTTGTAGTTTCTAGATATAAAATATCACATATTTTTTTATAACCAGTTTTTGCTATATATTACATACAATTAAATAAAAACCTTTTGCAAAATTACGCATGTAATTACCTGTGGTTTAAACATTTGAATGTAAATGTAGGAATGTAGTAATCAACATTTATTTTATTCAGTACATTAATCCTATTCATTCACTATACTCATTCTGTAAATAATAATTTTTGACAGTTGATACATTCAGATAAAACGACGATAGCGATACGATAGTCTTATTAAATAATCGGTGTAAAAAATAGCCTAGTAGCTTTAGGGAAACTAAAAGATAATATTATTGTATGTATATTTATATGGGTCCTTCGAAGAATGTATATTTTTCTGAATATAAATATTTAATAACACACTTACACGTTTAAACAATATGAAATCTTATTTATTCTGCGGTTGACGTCCAAAGCAGATTGTTATATTTATGAGATAACTGAAAATTTTTATTTGCCGAAGAGGATTTATATTTGATAATGAATAAGGTTTTATACCCAATTTAATGTAACATTTTACTCTCCTAAATGTCTAAGAAGATTTATAGTAAGACATATACGCGTATGAACAGCATGGTTGCACAGACGATCAAAATTTATATTTTATATCAAACTATTGTTTTCGTTTTCTATTTTCTATGAAAATTTTTTACAATACTAATTATAGTTATAAGGGGGTAAAATTGTAATTTGTCTTATAGAAAACATTTATAAACAATAACAAGCAGAAAATATTTATACCTAATTACTACAAAGAAAAAAATGTAGTTTAGCGATAAATACAAATTTGAAAAATGATTAATATGTTTTAAATGCATGTTTAGAAATATGCTTAGTCTATTATAAATGCATAATTTGTGCATGTACAGCAGCCATATTCAACCTGCGGCCCACAGGCCGCATGTGGACCGGCTACCTTTTATGTGCGGCTCGAAACACATAATCATTAATCCATATTTATAAAAATAATTGAGGTCGCATAAAACATATTTAAGACCTTCACTGTTGTTTTATATATTTTCAAACAAAATCTGCAATGTTATTTATAATTAATTAAAAATTATATTAAAGTATCTTAGACGCTGTTTTCTTAGTCAAAAGTTCTTTGTATATGTAGTCTTATTTATACTACAATTATATAAAGTTTCCTTAATCTTCAACAATAATAAAACATTATTCAAAATTAATTATATTTATAAAATATATAAAATGTATTTCTGCAATAAAAATATAATAATAAAATATTTTTGTATTAAGTAAAAAAATAATTTATTACAGAAAATCTCCTGAATTTTTTTCTTTAGACGTTGGAAATTCCGTATTGTTATATTATTATGTTTTATACTTATTATATAGCTAACACTGGTGTTTAGGTTTGAACGTTTGTCGCAGAAAAAAATTGCCATCAAAAACATTTTACCCTAATATTTTCCAACAACAAATTTCGAAGCAAATTTCTACAACATTTTCAAGAGAAATCTACCACGAAGTTTAATATTTGGAAATAATTTGATTTAAAAATTGTTGGTAACATTTCATCCTCGACAAACCTAGAGCCCTAATGATAATATTAACTTTGTTTATGTTGCTACGTTACACTACTTACTTACTATTTTAATTACTGCTACTTTTAGTACCATTTTGTAAGTGTGTTGCGGCCCGCGAGAAAAAACGGTTGAGTATGGCTGATGTACAGTAAATCAAAAGTAATTTCACAGTTGATGAAGCTTATACGTTCAATTCGAAAATATATTACTAATAAACACATAATTATAAAACTCATCAGAATTATTCATATATTATTACACACTGAGCTTGTAATTATTGAATGCAAAATAACCAAACAAATGAGAAAAAATTATCTATAATAAAATTGATAATTTAAACTAATTTTCGTGACATAATCAATTTATCTTCATTTAAATTGATTAGTCCATGATTCGAAATTACAAAAAATAAGATAAAAAAATAATTATACAACGCTTTGCATACTTTAAGCAATTTACGTATTGCAGCTTTTGCATTATAAGACAATATACGGGTAAAATTATAATAAGCACAAATGTTTCTTTCTGTATATTTTTTACAAAGCCCGCTTTAATATATATATGTTTTATGTTTCATTTTTATAACATAATTATAATTTAAAATTATATTTGTCTAATGATAAAATTTAAAAATGATCGAATAGTGATAATATTTAATGATTAGAAAATACCAAAATTGAAACGATTATTAGCAACCGCATATTCTGCAGTATTTTGAATGTTGGAGAAAGTATACATTGCTTTATAAACAATCTTCATTATATTTATTCCCAGATAAGAAATAGAAAATTTATAAATAAATGTTTATCTTACGTTTATGATAAATTATTAAAATATATTGTTCCCCTTTTCCCCTCGTATAAGGACGACTTTGTCCTAAATTTTAATTCTACATGTAAATATAAAATTATTGTAAGTATAGTAAAATATATGAAATGCATTTTTGAAAGACTATTTTGATTGCTATAGGTATTTTCTCTGGTTGATAAGTATATGTATGTTAAATTTATTTTTACGCTTAATATAACTTTGTACAAAATTTTACCACTTTTTCAAACCAATGTGCAATAACTTTCATTGCAAAATATTTCGCTCTTTTGTAATGCTTACTATATATTTAAAATGAATGACATTCAAGAGCGATCCTAATAAAACTGGAGCATAAAAGCAAGAAGTTTTAAAATAATTACATACAAAAACAATCTTATAAGAGCATTTTTCAACACTTTATCAAATTAAGGTTTAATAAGTGTTATTATAAGATTTTCCACGCTTTTTATAATGTATAAATATATTTACATTGAAGGATAATAAATAGCGATCCTCAAAATAAAAAAAACTGAATGAAGCATAAAAGCAAAAAAATTTCAATTATTTCATACTGAAACAATCCTTCATGAGCATTTTTATCCCGTTATGAAATCAATGTGTAATAAATTTCATTGCAAAAAATTCCACTCTTTTATGATGTTTAAATATATTTACATTTATTGACATTGAAGAGCGATCCAATTAAAACTGAATGAAGCATAAATGCAAAAAGGTTTAAATTACTTACATAATACCAAAACAATCCTACATGAGCATTTTTCTCACAATTGAAAATATTCCAATCACTATCACAACCACGTCATGCGGATGAACAAGATGATTGAAAGATAAAATTAGTAAGAAACAAATTTAATCACCAATTTATCCCTGTTCACTAATATCTCATTTAAATGTTAATAAAAGTATTTTCAAATTAAACACCCCATATTTATCGCACACAAACAGTTTCCATTTCTGCTATTTATTATATTTGTAAATTCCTTATAAGAGGAAGTTCTTTCAGAATTGCCGGCTTTTCGCATAGAGAGAGCGGTCGGAAAAAGTATTCTCTCTCCGACTCCGAAAATGTCTCAAGCAAGACTGAGATCCAAAACTGGGTTACCAGCTGAGAGATCTTCCAATGCGGTCTAATCTCTCGCCAAGTAAACAGCGCCGCATCCGCGCCAAAAGTTATCGGGTAATAGGAAAATAAATAATTTTATCAATATCGAAAGAATTTGATCTCTACAGAGAATAAAAGTCTTTTATATTTTCTTTTGTATTTTTTCACAATACAAAGGTAAAATCGTTTTTAATTGCTTCATATTAAAGTCATAGAGGAATTATTTTGTAAAAGAGTAATATTCGAATGTAATTGTAATGCTTGGGATAATTATGTTTAAAAATTGTTTAATTGCTTAAAAAATGTTAAAAAAGAGACAAAAAAAAAAAAGACGTTAAGTTCCTCAAATACAACGTTATGAGAAAGGATAAATATAATTCTAAATTCAGAAAATGGAAAATCTATGTAGAAATATAAAATAAATAAATATTGGTATTACTATTGAAAGAATGCGGTAGAAAATATTTTAAATACCCTTTATGAAATGAATGGTTTCTAAATGTAATTTTAATGTTGAGAAACATCTGTTTAAATATTAGTTAAAATGTGAAATGAAGAAATAGCTCAAATGCATTGCTGTGAATAATGTTTAATATAATTATAAAATTCAATGAATTTTAAAATTACTATGTCACAGGAACATAAATAGTTTTACTAGTATCGAAATAATTTGACTTCTATAGAAAATAAATTCTTTGGATGTATTTTTTAGAATAAAAAAGTAATATCGCTTTAATTTCTACATATTAATGAATAGAAAATATTTTTATTTAATTTTGTGTGATAGAAAATTTTAAACTGCCATGAGAATATTTTTTTAAAAAAAAGTAACAAAATACAGTCACCTCTTACTTATACGCGTTTGAAGGGATTGATTTGAAATCGCGCATAACTGAGAGCCGCACATAAATGAGAGGGTGTTGTATGTAGTAATTCTTTATACAAATTATAATTATACACACAATGGGAAAGAAAAACATTTTGAAATCTAAGAATTATGATTAATAACATTTTATAAAATAAAAAGGGTGTAATATTAGTATAGTGTACTTAAAAAAAATCCTTACACTTTCACTATAAAATTTAGCTTTAAAAAATACAATAAACATAAAATTTCATTTTACAAAGAAGAAGATACACTTAATAAAAAAAGTGCCAATTAGTCCTCTTTTAAGAACTTTTCAGAACTTTTTTTTTCTAGTCATCTTCATATCAAATTCTTTCAAAAAGTCTAAAAAATTTTTCGATGCCATCCAGACCATCGTGCTATTTGCATAAGAACATGGCAATTTCTTCACATTTTTTAAACACTGCGGTTTCCTGGATTTACAATCACTACTGGCGATAGCTTTTCAGATCCATCCGCATTGCAACATAAAAGCACAGTCACTCTTTCTTTGCTGTGTTTGCCACCATGACATGTTTCTCCCTTAAAATCCAGTTTTTTGTTTGGCAAAATATGATTAAATAAACCTGTTTCATCACAGTTAAAAATGCTCTTAAAAGCAAAGTTTTGTATTAAATTTGGAATGTCTGCGATCCATTCATTAGCAGTTGAATCTCAAACGGCTGCGCTTTCATCCACGCAGACAATGAGTTGTTAAACCGTGTTGTTTCTTAAGTTTTTCGTTTTTCTAGGCATCCCCAAGACGCCGAAAAATTTTCGATTAAAATTTTTGATGACCAAGTGAGTGATTTTTCTTTGAATAACTTACCGCTAATGGGTAAATTAGAATCTCTCATTTCTCTAAACCACTGAATTAAAGTGGTTTCTAAAACCTTAAATTTTCTATTTTGAATTCTTGATTCTTTCTTCGCTTATGTAGAATATTCACTGTTCATTTTTTTTAGCATTTAACTCACAGTTTTTGAATTGCGCAGTAATTTCCAGGTATAACTGCGAGAGACAATTTAAGTGGCGCTTATAACTGAGACATCTATAGCATTATTTCCCTTTTCCTCGTGGCAGGACCTTACGAAATTCACTTATAACTGAGAGACGCATGAGTGAGAGGTGACTGTATAGTTTAAATTTCGCAAGGCATACTCATGTATAAATGATTTCAGACTCATATGCAAGAAATATCGTTTATAATTGCTTCATATTAATATAAAAGAAAATGTTTTGAAAATGTTACGTAAAGGAGAATTATTTTAAACTTTCAGGGTAATGTGAGAAAAAAAGTTCAAATGTGATAAGATCTTATACTTTCCAAATGCCCTATACACAATCGCAATTCTATTTCATGCTTATTAAATTTAACTGTAAAAAAAATAAATTCTATTAATTAATAGGAAACAAATAAATTTAGTGATTATTAAAGAATTTGATCTCTACAGAAAATAAAAGTCTTTCATATTTCTAGAAACCTTTTTTTCAATAGAAGGAAAACATCTTTTTTGTATCATATAAAATAGATAGGAAGTATTTTAAATATTTTGTGTAAAAGGCAATTTTTAGATTCAATGCAGATATCTAGAAATAAAATGTTATATTTTAAAAAAAGAATAATCTTGCTCAAATGCAAAGTTATGACCAATGATTACATTTCTGAAATCCAAAAAATATATAAGTTATTTCGTAACAGTAAAGCAAATAACTTTATCAATATCGAAAAAAATTGATCTCTGCAGACGACAAACGTCTTTTATATTTCTAGATTTGTATTTTTTCAATAACGGTATATTTTTAGAATAAAAAGGAAAATTTCTTTTAATTGACTGATGTAAAAGGGATAGTAAGTATTTTAAATATTTGTCTAGAGGGTTAGAGATTTAGTGCAAATGTCTAGAATAACAGAGGTATCCGTTAAAAAAGAATAATCTTACTCAAATGCAAAGTTACGGCTAATGCTTAAAATTCTGAAATCCTAAAAATATATAAGTTATTTCGTAACAGGATAGCAAATAATTTTATCAATATTGAAAAAAGTGATTTCTAAAGACGATGAACTTTTTTTTATATTTCTAGTTTTGTATTTCTTTAACAAGGGAGCCTTTTTACAATAAAAAGAAAAAAATTGTTTTTAATTGATTCATGTAAAAGGGGTAGGGTGTATTTTAAATATTTTGTGTGAAAGATAGTTTTAAAATGGAATAGGAATATCTTTTAAGAAAGTATCTGTTATAAAAGAAAGTCAAATAATAATAAACTGAGAACTAAACTTGCTCTAGTGCAAATTTGAGCTTTGATTGTTAATGTTTTTTTCTAATTTTAATATTCCAAGAATTGAAAATATGTTCAGTAATAGAGGATAAAAATAATTTTATGAGTATCGAAAGAATTTTACCTCGACAGAAAATAAAAGTCTTGTATTTCTCGGTGTATTTTTTACAATAAAAAATATCGTTTTCAATTAATTCATTAAAAGTGACACGAAATATTTTAAATATTTTGTGTAAAGGATAATTTTTAAATATAATGGGAATGTTTTAAAAATTTTAGAAAAATGTGTATATGATCAAAAAAGTAGTTAAAACGTGAGAAATTAATAAATAAACTTACTCAACTATATATTTTAAATGCAAAGAATACAAAAAATATTGAGTAATTGGAAAATAAATAATTTTATCAATTTCAAAAAAATTTTTTCAATAAAAAAGAAATATCGTTTTTAATTGTTACACTGAAAAGTGATTGAGAATATTTAAAATATTTTGTGTGAAGGATAATTTTCAATTTTGATTTAAATGCTCAAAAAAATTGCATTTGTTAAGAATATTTTTGCTCAAATGCAAAAGGTAAGGCCAACTCTTGTTATATTTCCAAGAAAAAAAAAGCGATACGCAAGAAAAATAAATTGTGATTTTATTTTTATTTTGAAATTTATATGACTGTATTAATATGTTTGCTTAAAAGTTCAATTACTATATAAAGGCAATAAGGCCTAAAATATTTCCTTCTAAGTTACTGATTATAAAAAGTAGTAAAAATATGAAATGTTGTTGTTTATACATTTTTCAAATATTTTAGAAAATCATATGTCTTTGTCTTTCTCTCCATCAACAAATCTATTTATATCTGTATATCTATCTAACAATATATATATATATATATATATATATATATATATATATATATATATATATATATATATATATATATATATATATATATATATATATATATATATATATATATATATATATATATATATATGTGTGTGTGTGTGTGTGTGTGTGTGTGTGTGTGTGTGTTACCGGAAAACGGTAAATGAGTCAAAAATCTAGAAAACTAGTTTTAGCAAAGCCCTATAGACAAAATACGTTTTAACCAGTCAAAATTATTTTTAATTTGTAAAAAATAGTTTTAATTGGGGCGTTTAGTCAAAACTTGTTTTCACCAGGCAAAAGTAGTATTATCTAACATTTATCAGTTAATGTAGAATTAACAAAAACCGTCAAGTTTCTATATTAATTTTAAAAAATTCGACCAGGTAGCTGTTTGTTCTAGTAGTACCCCTGGTGGAAAATTGCATAGCTGCACAATTTAAATTCACTAGAAAGAATTTCGATCCATTATTCAAAATAAGCATCAGTTATTGCCAAATTTATGTTATTACAAAACTGATACCTGTTTTATGCTAGCAGCGCCACCACTAGGAATTTAATTCATTTCTTCAGAAAAAACTCCTGCCTTTGTCAAATTTGTATTTTAATACAATTTTTCACATGTTGGGAAATTGAGTAACTACGAATTTCTACTCATTTTTCGCGAACAAATTTTCATAAAATTTTTTAGCATAAGCTACAGCCATAATCAAATTTATGTGGGGTTAAAAGTTTCACGTGATAATTTTTTTATACCACTAGCTCTCCTGGGTGAAATATTGCATAACTACGCAATTTAAACTCACTTCCAATAAACGAATTTCGCCGAAATCCTCAGAATAAGCTTTTTTATGATTTTTAAGTTTTCTAAAAAAGTTAAGTAATACGTTTATTTTGCTAGCAGCACACCTGATGGGAAATTGACTAACAACGCAATTTAAACTCATTTTACCGAAAGAAATGATCTCAAAATTTATTAGAAAAAACTTCCGCCATTGTCAATTTTCTCATTTGATAAAATCTTCCCTCCGATAACTTTTCTTAGGCTAGTACCACCTCTAGTGAGAAATTGCATAACTACGCAATTTAAACTTCGTTTTAACGAAAGGATGTTACTCAATTTTTTTTAGAATAAACCTCTGCCATTGTCTATTTTATATTTGTAAAAAATGCTCAAATGGTACGTTTTATTTTGCTAGTACCAATTCCTGGTGCATAGCAAAACATTGCATACCTAAAATTTCCATATGCATTTTTGACTCTTTCCTTTTATGGTAAATGTAATCCAAAATAAAATTATATAGGGCAGATTTAACTCAACTTTTTTGGTGCTCATAACGCTCCCTAGTGAGCAGTGGAAAAACTAGATTTAATTATTTTTATTTTTCATGCTTTACTATATGGCAGCGTTACTCATGATAAAAAAAAGAATTTGTCCGTAGCTTGTTAGTTTAACATGCGTAGCTATGAAATTTCGCACCCGGTACGCTACTGACACAAAAAAGCTTATTACATGAAAGTTTTAACACAACATAAATTTGACCTTACCGGATTCCGATTATGAAGATTTTGAGCAAATTTTGTTCATGGGAATTAAGTTTAAATTCCGTTGTTTTGCAATATACCACTGTAATGCGTAATTTATGTAAATTTTAAATATAGTTTTTGTATACAGTAGCAAATCCCGCGGCTACAAGAATTTGTATTCACCAAATAATATATGTATGCTTTTTATGAAACGTTTAATCCGAAAATTAACAGTCTAGGATTTTAGAACCTTCTATTAGAACAAACGGTCCAAAAACGGGCTACAACTTTCATTTTGGTACCTACAGATTTACCTGTATACTCAAAATGGATAATTTTGGAGTCACTTACTTCTAAAACCTGTCCTGAATGTGATGTGAGGGTTTTAAAACGCGAATAAGTTGTCTTAGATTTCCAAAACCTTTTTATTTAAAAAAAAAGTGAAGACGATTGTTTTTCAAGGGGGCATCCAAATATAGGTTACTTAGTAATTTATTTCGTAATCAATTAAAAAAACCCATTTTGTTTAAAAACCTGTTAAACTACAGGATTGAACTTTACGGAAAAAAAGGCTTCAATTTTTACTTGCAGAAGTCACAGATGTCTATCTCTTTTTCCATCGCAGCACATTCGGAATGTGCCCAACCTCCACCCATGTAGCACTGAATGCAAACATCCCCCTATAACATCATTTGAAAATAGTCCATCGAAGGAAATGTATGCTGCGTTGTCGTGACCAGGTTTATGTCCCAGAGGAACCTCATCATCACTGCCCCTCGGTATGGTAGAGCGTTTTTAGACCATCCAGTACTTCAAATTGATGGTTTAAGCCGCCATTACAAAACAAAAAAAAATCTATGGAAACAGGTGCTTCACATGAAACTCAGGACATCTAATTTGAGATGAGAAGGGAGACACTTACTTTACTGAAGAACTAAAGAAAGGAGATAAATTAAATTTTGCATACCTGGAATAGTTTTGGGTTTTCTCAAAAGTATGTTTAAGGATAAAACCAATTCTTTTAAATTCAGGTGGATTACGAACAAGATCATCCACTTAACACTCTTCCCCCATTTCTTGTTTCTCCGCATTCAGTGCAATTTCCCCAAATGTGAACATGTTTCTTTCCCCACTGTCAGCAAGTAGTCTGTCTTTAGACCAGTTCGAAGGATCTGTCTAAATTTTAATAAATGGTTACGATTTCAGAAAATCTCCCCAAACCTCTTAACCAACCTCTTCGCCGTTTGCTGTACAATAATACAGTAAATAAGATATAAAGTAAACATTATAAAGAAAGTAATCATAAGTTCTGGTGCATGTTCATGAGAATGGCGAATTATACTTAAAATTCCCAAATAAATTAATAAAGTACATATATGAACATGCGTTGTGTAAATTTTGATGAATCCCTACTTATAAACTATTAGACAATGCTAAAAGTGTGCACTCTAATTTAGACATTACCGAGAAATAATTGTATAAATAAAAAGAAACAAATTTAAGCAACAAAAACGACACAAAATAGTTTAAAAGATTTACAAAATAGTTTAAAAGATTAAAGCGGAAGTTGCTACCATTGTTGCATTAGTGAGATATTACATGATTCAACGAATTAAATTCTACGTTAATTTTTATCAACATATTTATCATTGTGATTCATTTTTTAATAATAATTTGCAATATTTAATTAATTTAATTTGATTTAAAATAAATAATTGCAAATAGGGAATTAATAATTTTATCCATAAATCAAAAAATGCAATGATCAGAACTGAATACCTGCCCAGACGAGGTGTCCTGCCTTACTAGACGAACAAAATACACATTTACATGGATAATCTATATTATAAAGGACAAACGTGTCCGTGCATAACGCTGACGTCATTTTGCGAATGGCAACAGTTGACGATGAAATTTCGGTTTTGAGATTTTTGTTACTGCAATTTTTAAATTTCTAACCATCGCATATTTTAATTTTTTATACCATTATATAGGGAAAAAAATCTACTTTCAAATGCAATTTGTTTGAAAACTGTATCGCAATTTACTCATTTATGATGGCTTTTTAATTGAATTTCAAACATGGTTTTAAAAAAAAAAACATATCTCTATCGCTTGCAGACGATTACAAAATATTAATCCGTTTGCAACTTTAAACTAGTCGTTGGGGGCCACCGTAATACTTACCCATCATGTATATGTATAATGTAAAATATTAAAATAAAAATGTGTAAACTACTTATAAAATGCATTGATATTCAAATAAAATCGTGGCTTGATGACGTCATAAAAAGGCTCGATTACTGAATTGCTTGAAAGAGGTTTTTCCTTATAACTCCAAAAATAATACTCCTATTAACTAGCAGTTTACTGCATCTGATTAAGCGTCAAATTTCCAATTAAAATATATATTTGAAGTGAAACTTGGATGAAATACAGGGTCATGAAAAATCGAAGAGTGTGGAAAATAGGATTACAAATATCTCGGCAACTCATTATCCGATCGACTTCATGTTTTATGCAAAATTTATGTTTTTTTATTGTCTTTTATATTTACTCCTTAAAATAAACAATTTCGAAAATTTTTATATACCTTTCATCAGAACGAATATTTCAAGAGTCCGAAAAAAATAGTTCCGGTTAATCGAGGATATTGAAATGAAATAGGCTTCTTCCCATTATTACATACTAAGTACATACCAAATTGCAAGTCTCTATCTCAATTTGTTCGGGAGATAGAGCGTTTACAGACACACACACAGACACACAGACGGACGGCAAATTTTTTTTTCTAAAAATATGTTTTTCGGAATCTCCAGTGTCTGAAATGTGTAAATCCGTCAAAAAAAATTTTTCGATTTTCAAAACGATTACAAGACTTACCCTATACTACATATGATGGGTAAGTAACAATGTAAAAAGTTCAGTATTTTTTTCCAGCTCATATTCAAAAACGAAATTAAAACTTCACTAAGCAATAAATAAAACAGTATAAATAAAACACATATTTAACAGACATTTAATTGAAATAAGCGTTTAAAACCGCTTAAATTATCATAATAAAACACTGCAGTAGATAACCAAATTTTTAGCGATATCTTCGGCTATTAACTTCTGGCACGAGACCAATACAAAAGTACTGCTTTTAATATATTTCAAAATTTCATTTGAATATATAATTGACATGTTTCAAATCAAAATACTCCTTGGTGTTGTTAGCGAACAATCTAAAAAAATGTTAAATATACAAAATCTATTAGAGTTTTCAATAATAATAAATAAATGGTTTTCTCATATATTCTCTATCCCGGGAAGCCCGGGGTGGATGCCCTAGTAACAATAATAAAGAAATTACCTTAATTTACACACAGAAGCTCGACACTTCATCATAGGAGTTGTAGTTAGCATTGTCATTTCAACAGGTTTCCGATACATCACACATAATAGATGTAACCGTCGATGGTACCCAAAGATCAAACTTTATTTAAAACTAGATGGAACCCGTCAAAACTTGACGGAAAAAAAATTACAATAACAATAATAGTAAAATAAGCTTCTTTATTACATAAGAAGGGGTGCTTATGAAACAGTCTTTCAAATATTTTATTTTAAAAGTTTTTCCCCCCAAGTGAATTATAGCACTATTTCCGATGCAAACTCCAAACAAACAATCCCTAAACAAAATGCAAATCAGTTTGACATTACCACCATATTCTCCACGGCAAGAAAGAAAATTTCCTGGACCTATGAAGTATCATACAAATAGTATATCCGTACGTTCATCTCATATGCAGTCAATAAAAGAACATAGTAAATAAAGCACACATCTCCCCCCCCCCCCCCTGCGATGATGCAACCGATAATGAATATTTTTGATGGTACGAGAATATTTTTCTGCATTTTATAGTTATATTAAGAAATACATATTTTTAAGAATTGCTGAATCACTTATTTGTTTACTTTTTCATGCATTATATTATTGAAGGTTGTTAGTTCTCTTATTCTTTTAAATGTACCCTACTTATATAAAAATAGCGTGTGTTCTCTGTCGTGTTTCGCATAAACGTTGTAAAATTCAGATTATTAGATTTTATCCAACTTTGCTGTCATAACTGCTGATGAAGCAGTCATTTTTGGCGATTTTTTGTTACCTGTAAAATGTTTGTTTTTGATATAGCCCGAACTAAGAAAAAATTTGGGTACTTTTCTGTTATACGTACACCATTATCGCCAAGCATACATACATTTACATGTATGGCATGGTGTCGGTATAACGGAAAAGTACCAAAATTTGCGATCGATCAAATAATTGAATTTCGTTAAGCATTAAATTTGCTGGTACTTCTCTATTATCCGATCGACCACTTTTCATAACAAAAAACTATCGCCAAATTGTAAAATTAAACTCCAAAAATGCAGTCCGATTTACTTGATGTCAGAAGCATTATACGTGTTTGTTACGTCATCAAGTGGTTTTTAATTCGACATTTGCGTCTATTTTTCATTATGTTTTACTGATTTTTAGTTATTTCATTAATTAAAATAACAATTGTGTCCTTAAATTCTTATATTTTATTTATTTGTTTGTTTTGATATTCCAATGGCAACGTTCTCCCGTTTATTTTGGCGTTACAGTTTGACGACAGTTTTTTGTTATGAAAAGTGATCGACGGGATAATAGAGAAGTACCAATTTTCTTATTTTTAATCTGAGAAAGAAACAATAATCATGGATTTAATTAATTTTGCAATATGCGGTGCAACTAAAACAATTTTGATTAAATCGGTATAGATATAGCAGACGCACCACAATTTTTGGCGCCTAAATGACGATTTTTGCTTTGTATGGCAACCTGCTGTTTTATAAAAAATTGAATATGTTCGTAAATAAATAAAATAAAATAGGTACTTTTATGTTAGCTGGGCATCAGGGATAACTCTCCAAATCTTGTTTCAATTGGAATCATTTAAATTGCAACATTTTACGTGAGATTTGTTATTTATATTGATATGTTTATGTTTAGATATTTTATTATGATTATATTCTAGCTAATTTTAAGTAAGTTTTTTTAAGATTTTATATTACAATGTTAATATATTACCTAGTTGATATTAGCTAATGTCAAAAGATTGGCGAACCACAGAGTTCAGAGAATAAACTGTATGCATCGCAAAAGTGGGAGTTGCCGACTTTATGACGTCATAAGCAGAAGTAAAAGTGTAATTGAAAATTACGGCTAATTAATTAAATTTTTGAACAAACGAATGTACGATAACAAATCTGTGTCCAAATATCTTTCATTGAAAAAGAGAATGGTGTAATTTGATACAGTAGTTTGTTCTCACGGATTGTCGAAAGAAATCGCTTAGTGTTTTAAATATATAGATAAATAATTTCCAACAAATGGAATTATGAATTGGCTCTTTAACAAATTAGACGTAACTAAAATATTTTTATTTACAGAGACGAACGAAATATTGAGATAATTCTTAAGTATCTTATAAAATTCAAAGAAAAGGAACTGATGCCTTTAAATTTATTCGCAAAGCGAAAAAAATACAAGAGCTTAGTAGATTTAAAGATCATACTATGACCTAGAAATCTTATAATTCTTTAAAATCTGTAAAAATTTAAATCTCTAGAACTCTGCTGTAAACAAAGATGGAGTAAAATACACCGAAAAACCTTTTTCGATATAAAATACAAAATACATGAATTTTAGAGCCTAAAATACAAAATACAAAATACTTTTCAAATTTCTAAATTTTAAAATACAAAATAAATTTAAAATGCAAATTACACGTATTTTAAAATACATTTAAAATGCAAAATACATGTATTTTAATACATTTAAAATCCAAAATACATGTATTTTAAAATACATTTAAAATGCAAAATACATGTATTTTAAAATACATTTAATATACAAAATACATTAATTTTATTTTTAATAATTGTGCATTACCTTGCATACGCAAAAATATTTTAATTGCAATGTCATGTTATAAATCTTTATGTACTTGTATGGACAGGTCCGTAACCAAACGTCCGGACGGGCCGAAACGGGATGAAATTTCCAGCCCCTGGTCCAGTCCAACGATAGACAAAATTTGGGTCCCGACACGGTATAAAAGCTAAAAGTTTGGCCCAACCTGTACAAAAAATTTATTGCCACGGTATAAGTGCTAAAATTTTGGCCCGAACGTTACCCGAACAAAACAAGTGAACTTCTACAAAAGACAGAATTTAACGTCGATGTGGTTAAAAATTCTCTTGTTCGAGATATTTTGGCAAAAAATATTTATTTTTGCTATTTTTCACCTTTATATTCTTCATTTTTTATAAAGCGGCGAAAGCTGCGAATTACAGGCACGTCTGTTCCAAGATACTGCCCTCTCTAAATTTATTTCTGTTTGTGCCCATGTAAATTGTATTTAATTTTTTTATAAATCTTTATTTGTACACATATGTTTGAGTTATCATTATTATCATAAACCATATTCCATGTCTTGGAGACTTATGTATTTGAAAAATGTTACACAGAAAATCTTCTAAGACGGAATCGTGTAGGAGTGAAAAAAATCCATCATAGACAAATTCCCACCTTAGCTGGTATATCGCCTGCTGTAAATGTATTATATTGTTTTGATACTTATTATTCTATTCATTTTGCATGGATCAACACATTTTTCCGTTTAAGACAGGATTCCATCATGAACAGGTTTTTTCACAGGATTTCGTGTACTTTAATTTTATTGCCTAGAAATATAAGTATTATTTTTCTAAAAGTATAAATTTTAAATTTTATTGTAGAATAATGGCAATTTAAAAATCTATGCATTTTTTTTCAAAAATTGTTGGGCCGGGCCAAATTTTACTGATATTTGCATGCGCCACGCTGGGCCAATAATTATTATCCGATCTGAGTCGAGACTAGTCCTGAAAATTTCTTCCTGTCCAGACCTCTAGGAACACAGAAAAAAAAAAAACCCAATTTGAGTTGAAAGATTCTTAGGTCTGAGGCCAAATTGGGACATGCCTGTTTTGGTTACCACTGTGTATTCATTTTGGGCACCGTTAAATACCCATTTACTGGACACCACCCAAAATGGGTATTTGAGTGTAGATTTACTTGCCCAATTCTGCATGCGAAGTATTTAGCTATATATAAAAAATAAAAAATATATTCTCACAGTTTACAATCCATAGATGTGCTTAATCAGGTACAATCAATAGACAAAAAAAAAAGGATCATTTTGATAAAACAATACTTTGTATAGATATGAAGGGGTCAGGGCACGAAAATGCCAAGCCACATTTTTGGTGAAATAATTCTGACACTGTAATTTGTTGCTTAATACTCTCCAAATTATAATATCCTATATATTATTTTTTCCTTATGTCATTATGTGGCAGCATATGTCCCAGGTTCCATTTTTGCTCTAGATGTTTGTAGAACTTTTTTAACAGAAAGAAAGTGTATATCATTAAAGTAATGACATATTATTTTTCGGAATATCTCAAGTGTTACTCAGAAATTGGCAAAAAAACTTTATTTTACATATTTTTATTTGCGTATTTGATTTAATTTTCAAATTGATATATCTCAGAACATCAGAAATGTGGCTTAGCACTCTTTTGCTAAATATTTGTACTAAAGTTCATAGAATCTAATGAAACATTCTTTATACGATTTTTAATAGCTGATAATTTTGCGTGTAATAGAAATATGAAAATAAATATATTAGAGACAAATATAAGAATCAATTACACAGAGAATTAAGAGTTGATGTTATCTAAAACATTCAAACTAGAAATACCATTTTTTAATCTACAGTAGGGTAAATCAATAGCGATACATTACGGTAAAAACAGCAGGTGTATACCAAAATCATCTGAAACAAAATAGACAAGGAATTTTTATGAAATAATTAACTTGCATAACAGCCAACTATCTGGTTTTCTTCCATATAAAAAAAATATATTTGAAACTAGAAATTTCATTTAATAAAATTACTTAATAACCGGTTTTTTTTCTGTAATTTTCATATTTGATTACATTTATTAATTAAATGTAATTATTTGTATTTATTTGTAAATTAAATGTAAAATTAAATATGTGGTTAAAAGTATGCTTATTTGATTAAAAAAAGAGAAAGTAAACAGATATGAAGTATTCTTTATGCATATTCCTACTATGTCTCCATATGCGCCAGTTAAAACGCTTTGTGTTTGGACTTTTAAAAACGAGCATTTTTGTGTGTATATCAAAAGTTATTTATTAAGTTTCGAAACCTGTGGGTAACGTGTCAGACAAAACTTACTAATTTCTTAAATATCTACCCTATATATATAAAATCCTAATGAAACGAATTTGTGAAACGATTTTATGAAACGAATTTATGAAACGATTTTATGAAACGACTGATTAAACGACTGATTTTGTTTCAAGGCTATTTTTAATAAAATATTGAACGCTTGATGGTGAAATTAATACCAATTGTTCATAAAAATCCGCGGATGTCAAAACTGGTAATAGAATTTTGAAATTGGAAATACGTTTCGAGATATTAATTTTTTTCTAATTTTAATGACATTTCTGTAATGATGGCAACTAATTACTCAGTTTTTTTGTGACAAAAAAGGGAAAAACATTGAAAAGGATCCCGATAGGGATTATTGATTTCTTTTTATTCGTCATTTTCAAATTGAAATTGAATTTATCTTTTATTTCAATCGATAATGAAGCCAAGATTGTGATTAAATTATGTTTTTCAGGAAAATTTGAAAAAAAAAATCGCATTTCTATCGTCAGGATTCAATCGTCTGTCAGCATTTAATCTAATTTATAAACTGAAAATATTTTGAATAAATTCGTCCAAATGACGTCATTTAGGTAAACGCAAAAGAAAGGGAGGAAAAGGAATTAATAGTAATTATTATTTATTGATATCATTTTGTTATTTTTTTGTAAAATTTAACTAAACGAATTTATAAAATCATTAATTCGGATATTTGAAACTAATATATAAAATAATATTTGCCCAACTGAACGGAAGAATAAAATATCCTGCTTGGTTTTCTATCCTGCTTGGTTTTTTCCGCCAAGCTTTTTAAAAAAGCGTCAAGACCCTTATAATACAAAAGCACCAAAAGTTCACTGGGTTTATTTTCATAACTTTTGGCAACAAATCTATGTATACTAGCCGCCACCGGCGACCAGTTTGGTCGCCCTTAAATGTATGTTAAGCATTGTAACAAATTATTTTTATTCATACTAATTTATTTTTTTCCTTAATCCCTGGCATAACTGGAAAAATCTAATAGACAAATCAAAAACTTTTGCGATCGCGGTAGCATTTCGCATATTTTTTGTTGTTATGTATTTCATCTTTCTTGACAAAAACCGCTTAACCCACTTAAGAATTTGTGCTTCATGTTCGTTTGCTTATCACTTGCAATATGTTCGCTAATGCGGAGATTCTTAAGCATATTTGGCGCAAAACAAAAATCGCGCCAAACCCGCTGCGTCCGTGACAGCTGTTTCAATTTTAAATACATGACGTTCACATTTTTCATTTAAAATAGAAAATAGAAAAATAATAATTATCATAAATCAAAACATTTGATTTCAAATTAAAGTATCGTTTCTAATTTGCACGCGCAAAAAATAAAAGCTGACAATTCTTTTCGAAATTTGATCCATTAAATATTATTACATGAGTTCAACTTACGTCAAAAAAAGATCCGGAAGTTGAGTTGTATGGAACAGAATTAAGGTAAACTTTGACTGTCTCACTGGTGCGGATTATTTTTTTTACGCCAGGCAGCAATCCAAAAATTCATGGTTTAATATTTTAAACATTCACAACGAATGAATCTTTTTTCTTTGTTTACTTTCATAAATAGAGAATTTTAACTGCGAACTTAATTTAAACTGAAGTTATTGCAGAATGTATACATAATTGAACGTAAGTCATCTCTCAAATATTAATTTATTTTGAACGATCTTTCTAAAAATGTAATTTTTATGCAGTTTTATTTGCAAAAATAATTTTGAATAAAAATGGCCGCCTGGCATAAGAAAAAGCGATGCGGCATCCCGGAACTGTTGAGGACAGTCACATGACTTACAGTTTTATTATAGAGAATTAACAAATCTATCCCTTTTTGAAGCTCGAATTACGCCAAACCTAAAAGCAAAGGATCCTATAATGGAAAAGTACCCGATTTTCTTATGGGCAATATTCAAGTGACAGAACATGGTGTAAAATTACCGCGGATAGAAAATTTGTTTAAATATCTCATCAATTGATGCCGAATAAATGCAGGCACATGCATGCACAAAATATTTAATTAATTTTGTATGATAAATAATTATTATAAAATTCGTATATACATATTAATTAAAAAAAATAATTTACATATTTAAAATAACATGAAAATATGCATGATGGTGCACTAAAATAGAGAGAAAATTAAAACCTGTTACTGAAAATGTCTATAACATAGTACTTTTCAATACCGTGGTTCTTAATGTTATTCACAAGTAGATGGAATTTTTTTCATCCTTAAACGCAAAGGAAGAATAGAATAGAGATTGTTGTTATAAAAGTCCGAGAGGTAGTCACAATTTAAACCTAACCATTTTATACAAGCTGGTTTACAAGTAGTAATTGATTTTACTTATCAATCCCGAAAACAGTCGTCAGTTGTCGCAACAGCTGTGTATGAGGCCATGATAATCGAAAAATGTCCCATTAAAATGTTAAAAGCATGGCAACCCAATTATAGATTTACCAATATTTTTAAAATAAAGCACGCTGTCATGTTTTTAGATGCCTCGAAGTCTGAGCGGGGGTTGGCGAGCATAGCTCGCAGGGGGTAGGCCCCCTAGTTAAATTATAAAATGTTAGTTAAGAATAAAAATCAAATCAAATACTTAAAATGCAAACGTAAATGCATAACGTTTATACTTTATGATTAATAATGCATCGTAATATTTTTAATGTCCAAAAATTATCTGTGAAAGTGTCTGTTTAGCTCTAAAAATATTTAAAATACTTCCTTTGAGAAATGGAGACAATTTCTATGAAAATGTTCTGAGAATATCACTTTTTCCACCTATCGAATTTCCCAAAGTTAGCCCCTTCTTGCAACATATATGCCTAATTAGAAATTATCGTTATATAGAACAGAATAATGTAACTTTATGCCTATAAATGCAATTAAGAACTTAACAAAATTAATTTTTACATAAAAAAATGTGCATAATTTCAACTATCATATCGCGCACCTGCAAGAAGAGTGACACAACGCAAAAGTACTATATTTCACAAGAGAGGCAAGAGAAGATTTTAATTTTTTTACTGTAAAATAAAATTATAGCACTTTGCTGTGCATGCAGCTCTAAAATCGTACATAAAAGCGTAAATTACTAAAGAATACTACAGAAATGTAGAGAGGATTAAGTAAATTTGTCCTACACACAATTTGTCCTCTTTCTGTCGTAGCAAAGTTACTTATATATAACATAATCTAGCAAGTCTTTGGATTACTACACTCATGATATTTTTCCTGCAGCAAGACGCACCTAAATTAGACCTATAATACGGAAAAATATTTTTTTGGAGCTGTATGTTCTTTTGCGGATAAGCAATATACATTGATATAAAAACCCATGTTACTTATGAAAACACTTTCAGTACAACTATTATAAAAATACCGTCAACGTATTTTACTTCAAAGCTGCCATGGTTGGTTTATTTCATTTAGAGATCTGTTTAAAATTGAAATTTATAATAAAATGTTTTGAAAGTTGAGAACAAAACTCTATGTATCTCTGTTAAACAGTCGTGAAAATTTATTTTTCAGGGAATATAATATTAATAGTATGATTTTTTTTTGTTCAACAACGGTTTTTATAAAACACTATTTTATTAATAACTAGCTTTTGTGAAAGGAATACGAAATTCGAATGAACATCTTTTAATTCCACTTTACACCGTCAGGGGATTATTCTGTTATAAACAAATCTCTTTTCGAACAAAACTCCGGAATAGGTACCGCTGCCTTTGGTACTGTATAGCAGGCGTTCTGCGCACGCGCTGCAAAAATATATTAGTTCCGCCTTCCTTCACCAGGGGCACCAGATCTATTTACCTTTAACAATAACGTGATATTTAAATTACGACCGAACACCCTCTCTCTCAAAATTTAACCAATGACCTGTAACATTATCAAATGTCGGTAACTTTTGAAACAGGAACAAAATTGCATATTTTTTGGTTTGACTTCGCACTTTATTTTCTCATCTTTTCAGGAAGCAGCTAGCGTATAAGTACAAAGTAGTATTCAATAGTAGTCTTATTAATATTCGTTAGCTTGCGGCGAATACGAAAGTTCGTCAGTTCGTACTCTCTGTATTCGTATAAGATTTCTTTCTATTTTTTTATAAATCTAGAAACGAAACCAAATGATATCGATTTGGAAGTTACAAATATTGTTAAGTCTAATTTGAATACCTATCAATTTGCACTTAAAAAAAACCCGTGGTTGTTACGTACGTAAGACGTAAAACTAAAAAAGTCGATCTATATAATCACAAGTAGTCAATCTATAAGTCTAAAAGTCGATCTATAATCACAAACATGTGCGTCAGTAATGTGGACGTCATAACGATGCGTGCAATAATCAGGTTAAAATGCATAAGTTACAACAGCCGAGATAATATTTCAATTTATAATTCAAACAACCACAATGTTATCTCTATGGAAAAATTGAAAATTTTGGGTTTGACGTTTTGGAGAGTTTATTTCACTTTAGGATTACTTTAGTTGCCTCGGCTCTATTTTAATACGCCTCAATGTTATAATGTATCTAAAATTTGACTATTATCGCTTCTAAACTGTGGATTTGCATAGAATGACAGACAGATTTTAATTTTTATATATTAGATTGTCGTACTAACCACTCACTGCAGAATTGCAACCATTCATATTCTGCAAAAAACTAAATTAAAATAATTTTTTGTAGAAATCAATATCTTACATTTCAAAACATTAAATTAATGCAAAAAGTTTGCAAAATGATTTCTAAAAATAATAATTATTGCATTACTGGTTTCTCATCCTATTAATAAATATCGAAATAAATTTACTGCAAGTAATTTTGAAGTTCTTTAGTATGACTCTATTTAAAACTTTTCAAAATGTGTATAGTTTGGGGAAAATTTTTCTCGGTACTTGAAACTCTTTTGAAAGAAGGCTTTTCATGTTTCGAGCATTTAAAAGGAATATATTTTTCCGAGGCTCTTTAGAAAAATATCTAAAAAATTTAAAAGATGTACTTTTCTGCAGAGACATATAAAAATATCAGTTAAAAGAAACCTATATTTTAAGTGAATCTAAAGTTTTAAGTGAAAAAATATTAAATATTTTAAATTTTTGTTTCATATTTTTATTTGAGATTTGGATAAAATATTAAGCATATTAAAGTCATATTTATATATTCCTAAAATAATCTTTTGACTAAAAAAATATTACTTATACAAGATTTCTTATAGTTATATGTGTCATTTGGTGTATTAGTAAAATAAAAGATTTTTCACAAACAGTGTTATTAAATTTTTAACAGGCCTATAATTATTTTTAACATTTCCGAGTAATAATGCTTACAACCATAATAGTTTTCCGGACATCTTATAGTCCGCCTACAGACGCTGTAGTTCTCATATCCTATAAGAACTATTTAGCAGGTATCCAGAAGATACGAAAAACAAATTATCCAATTACATTCTCCCTAGAAAAGAACGTGGATTATCTTATAGGACAAGCATGCACATTAAACTTCATTCCTAATTTCCGCCTTTCTTCATCCTATAATTAAGGGGGTTAGAATGACATTGGAGTAAGTCAAAAATTATGACAATCGAGATAACCATATTTTCACTGAATGTATATTAATTTCTGTTCAATGTGCCAGTCAAATAAGTCATAGTTCACTTAGAGAGTCACTAGAGGGCAAAACAAGTTAGACCACTCAGTGCAACGGTGATACAACAAGTTTCACAAAACCCTTCATTTCTCAAATCACTACATTTTGACTTACTCCACTGTCATTCTAACCCCTTCAATTGTCCATAGAACGTCATAGAAAGTCATCCGCAGAATTTCTGTAAGTGTGTTATTTGGACACCCACAGACCATTCTGTGATTTTCAACAGGATAATTTCAACCTTCAGTTCTGAAATCACTACATTTTGACTTACTCCACTGTCATTCTAACTCCTTCAATTGTCCATAGAACGTCATAGAAAGTCATCCGCAGAATTTCTGTAAGTGTGTTATTTGGACACCCACAGACCATTCTGTGATTGTCAACAGGATAATTTCAACCTTCAGTTCTCAAATCACTACATTTTGACTTACTCCACTGTTATCCTAACCCCTTCAATTGTCCATAGAACGTCATAGAAAGTCATCCGCAGAATTTCTGTAAGTGTGTTATTTGGACACCCACAGACCATTCTGTGATTTTCAACAGGATAATTTCAACCTTCAGTTCTCAAATCACTACATTTTGACTTACTCCACTGTCATTCTAACTCCTTCAATTGTCCATAGAACGTCATAGAAAGTCATCCGCAGAATTTCTGTAAGTGTGTTATTTGGACACCCACAGACCATTCTGTGATTGTCAACAGGATAATTTCAACCTTCAGTTCTCAAATCACTACATTTTGACTTACTCCACTGTTATTCTAACCCCTTCAATTGTCCATAGAACGTCATAGAAAGTCATCCGCAGAATTTCTGTAAGTGTGTTATTTGGACACCCACAGACCATTCTGTGATTGTTAACAGGATAATTTCAACCACCCAAAGGATATAGGTTAACTTGTATATGATATTCACTGTATGTTTTGAGGATCTCAGAGTGTTCTCAGGGAAAGCTCCTTAATAAAGAAACAACATTTGTCCAATATTGTTACAGACCAGGACGCAACGACATTTTTAGTTAACTATTTCATACAAGCTGATATTCATAAAGTAACTTACCCTACTTAGTCAATCAGAAAAACAGCCATCAAATGTAGCGAACACGGTGAATGCGGCAGGAGTGCTGCTAATCACACAGTGAAAACAAAATGAACGGGTGCTCCTATTTTGCAGTATTAATGCTACCTGTCTCGGTAAAATCTGTAATCGAGCTCCCGTTGACTGGAAAATATTGTTGACCACGAGGCCGCATCCACCACATTCGCGACAGATAACGGCTGTTTTCGCGATTGATTTAGTAAGACCAATTACATATTGGAAAATTTTATGAAATGTTTAACTAAAACATGTCGCCACCTTCCCGGACTATTAGTATTGGAAATATCTCTACAAGCAATAGCCTTAAATATTGCCGTAGAATTGTGTTCTTTCCTTTTGTCAATGTTGCATCTACGTTGATATGAAGTATATCACATTTCATAGCGAGGTTTTTGTACATAGATCAATATAAGTTTTCAAAAATATGATTTTAATATGTCCATTGAGAATCTAAAATTTGGCCAATTATTTCATTGGATGTAATTAAATTTATTGTGATGTTTGCACAATATAGTGTCCCTATATAATCAGTAAAAAAACGAAACGGACGGGCTCATAAAATGTATTCGTTGTACAAGGACTTCGTTAAAATTAATTTCCGTACAAAAAAACCATTTTTTTTTTTTTTTTTTTTTTTTTTACGAAAGTTTTAGTCTACATTTTTATTTTGGAAAAGCATATTAACAACAACAAAAAAATAATTTTCAAAATGATTAAAATAAATAGCTAGATGGTTTTAATTATATTTCAGGTTCATTACTGTTGATTACTAATTGTAAAAAAAAATACTCATAATTATCATTCTAACTAACACATGTATCACTGGTTTCCTGCGAAGAGAAAATTCTTGAAATTTCTTTAATGTGGATCAATAATTTTTGTACATCAAATTTTTTACAGATTATTTTATTCGTATTAAATTTTACATATCTTTAATTTTTAAAACATATAGGGTAATTTTCCATATCTTTAATTTTTAAAACATTTTTTTTTCATAGAAATATAAATTGTAAATAGATTTTTAAAGTAGGATAATGTTAATGTTAGTTTGTGGATTTCCTTATATATTCGTTTTAAGGATTTTTTGAATATCTGTGAGGTATTTTGAATAACTTCTCGTCGTAAGGCACAATATAAATTTGGTTAACTTTTCTCGAATCACTTGAAACTCCTTCCTCTTCTATAAATTATCTGTCATTTGATTCAACTGCATTTTAACTTGTTCTCAATAGATTATTTCGATATTTGTATAAATTCCCTCTTAGACTAAGAAAAAAATCATCAATGTTCAAACAGATTTTTAATGATTCTACGTTTCACAGTGTATATTTTGAATAAAACCTCGTTGTACTCGATATTTCGATTATCCTTATAAGCCGGTTAAAACAGTTAAAAAATATATATAACTTAATTATAAAACGTTTGTTTTTTCGATACTTCGATTTCCAAAGTCTCGTAATTATAGCTTCAGCTGTATTTTGTTTGTTTCAAGCGGATCTTCAATAGCAAAATGTGATAACTCTAGAAATCATAATTATGTACATCCTAAAAATAACAGAAACTAAAATAAAAATTAACAAAATACATCAACTTAATATTCCATAAAATTAATTGTGGCTATAAAACTGGTAATATTTTATTTAAAATCTGTGATTTCGTTGTCACATATCAATATAGTGACATATTACAGTTCCAATGTATGTTAAAAAAAAATTATAATAATTTTGTTTCCTTCGCCACTTGAAATATTGTTTAATAATAAATTTTGAATTATTTACATTGCTAATTTTCCACATATATAAGTATATTACAATATGATAGTGAATGGGAATATGTAGTTTATATTTTGAAAGTGGATTTTTAGATTTTTGCACTTAATTGCTGAAATAATGAATAACTATTAATTAAATATTAAGAATGAGTGTAATGGTTAATCTTCTGGATACAGGTGTCTTGCCAAATGGCGTATATCATAAAATACGATTCGGCGCAAGAATGTTTTTCTCAAGCATTGAATTGAAATAAAGCTGCCATATTTCATTTTTACACTTTTTTTTTTCTATTTGACGCAACAAAAATTTAAATAATGCAATCTTTATAATATAACGAATGTATCATAAAAGCAAAGCAAAAGCGCAAATTGCGGCTACCATATTTATAACGTCTGCGTACTGTACTACTTTAATCGTACCAATTTACATTTTTTAACACTATCCAACATCGTTTAAAGGAGTTTATCATTTCGCTTTGTCTGGCCGTGCTCTAATTGACGTATCGGTTTTCACAAAATTCATATATGTTATTAAGATTTACCGTAATAGAATGCTCACTATTGAAAATAAAGTGTAGCATTTATAGTCAGTTTACAGGAATATATATATATATATAATATTCGTATATATACATATATATATATATATATATATATATACGATATATATATATATATATATACATATATATATATATATATATATATATATATTTAAAAAAAAAAAAAAAAAAAAAAAAAAAAAAAAAAAAAAACGTTACATAATAGTTTATGGGCGAAATAATTTGCGGTGCATTTTAATGATGTTACAGTACATCAATCATATTGAAATTTATGTGCACCAATAAAATGGACGACAACATACTTTCTATAGAGTAAGTAGCATTTATAATACGTTCACAGGGACGCAAAAGTATTCCAATACATTATGATATATGAGGAAAATTTGTTTTCAGAGTATTTCTATGATGTTGCACTTTTTCAAATATAATGAAATTGATATGCATCAAAGAGGTGGGCAACAATATGTTTTTTTAGAGTATAGATTAAGTTACATTTATCATTTATAGTTCATTTATGAGAACTCGAAAACGAATTCGGCCACTGGACTGATTATGAGATTTAATTTTTTGAACTGCATTTTCAGCTGTGAAATGCTGAATTTAACTCATTTTCAGTGTATTAGTATGTATGAAATCGATATGTCATATGCAGGGCTTAACGAATGAATTCACACACATTACGGAATATGGACAGCAATTTGAGAACAAAAAATTTTCACAGAGTTGTGTTTTTTTTTTTATGTTCAGATATAATCCAGGTAATAGGGGATTTTGCCTGGCAAAATTAATGGTAGTCCTAAAAATCGACTTACATTTTTTTTTTTTTTTTTTTTTTTTTTTTTTTTTTTTTTTGTCGCTGAATCCGAATTTGTAACTTTCCACCAAAATTATCCCTCTGAACCCCCCCCCCCCATAAAAAATGATACCCCCCCCGCAAAAAAAAAAGATTTTATGAAAACATTTTGTTTTTGTAATTGTTTTGGGAAAAATACCAAGAAATTCAAAAATAGACAAAATTTTCAAAAAAAAAAAAAAAAAAAAAAAAAAAAAAAACAGTTATATGACATTTTGACGTAAGATGAACAGGAACGGGGACGCTAGCCTCGGAACATGGGTCGAGGTGGGCGCGATCATACAACAACACCGTAGCGCACCGCTTATCTCCGATTTCACGTCATAAAAGTCACTGTACTGTGGACTAGAGCTCCTATAATAGAGGCTGACGCATCCTCGCAGATTTGGTGCTCAAATTGAAGTTCAGTCGAAAAACCAATCTAATCAGAACCGGTTCAGCCAACCAGAACTGAGTCTTAGGCAACCCCAACTCCGGCTGTGGTAGATTAATGCTGAACTGAGCACCAATAATCCGAAACAAAATGGATATGCGTCAGCTCCTATTATAGGAGTCTTACTGTGGACTAGAGCTAGCCTTACTGTGGACTAGAGCTAGCCTTACTGTGGACTAGAGCTAGCCTTACTGTGGACCCATTACGAGACTTGGGAAACACCTTCTTTTTGACGAGTTCATTTTATGAAAGGTATGTTAGTTGAAACTGGACGAGAGAAATTACTCCGCCTTTTGAGTGTTGACCATTCACTGCAACGAGTTAGAGGTTGCAATGAATGAAAATTCGCGTTGTTGAGCGGAGAGAAATATTTTTTTTTTTATTTGACTTAAAATGAATTTAATGTACGCATATTTTTCTTCAGTTTGTAGATTTCTCACTTAAATTTACTTAAATTAAATTTTGAAATAAATAACAGTTGCGTTTTTTTTTCGGGAATTGTGGATTTTTATATAAAATATAATACTTTCTTATATTAGTTTGTGCAAATTTGTAATAGAAAAATCGTATAATAATTTCTGAAATATTTTTCTTTTGTTATATTTTTAAGTAATTATAAAGCATACTATTGAATCTTTTACTGAAATAGATTTTCATGAATATTTTATCTTTTACAATGCAATCTAATGTTAATCTAAAAAAATTCATATACAATACACATAGAAATTTTAACATACATTGTAATCCTAATATTTATATTCTAATTAAAAAAAGTGATCCCCTAGTTATTAAAAAAATTTCTGAATAATACTATTATTTCTTAAATTGTGCTAGTCATATTTATTCGAGCAGTGAATAACTCTAAAAAGTAATCTTATTCACGACTACAAAATACTTTAAAGGGCTTTCAGGATCTATATTACATATTATTATTTTTTGTTTTGCCATTCAATATTAATCCTTTACCCATTCAAACTTTATTTAAAATTTTTATACATAAAATCCCCTCTCTTTATAAACAGACATACCGTTATAAAAAAAATCTGAGTCACGCTTCTTATAGATTAGACAATTCAAAGAGTTCTACTTTTTCTATTTTGCACATTATACTAAAAAAATATATTCCGTGTAAAATACTGCTGACCTACATTACTTTTACAATATACATATATCAATAAGACTCATTCATTTTTTATCGGAGATTTCCTTCTCATGCAGTATTTTCACAGGGCACATTGTGAAGGGTCTCAATATCTATAACATGTAACCTTTTGATTTTTGTAAAGGAGACCCGTAACATAATTTTTTTAACTATCCAATTTTTGTGAAGGGTCCTTTTCATTTTAAACATAAGACCTATCTAATTTTTTGCGATGGGTTCCTGTAACTTTTGACTATTTCAATTTTTATTTTGCAGATTTTACTATAATAAATGCAATACACGTAAAACCTATTCTATATTTAAATCAATTTGAGAATCGTGTGTGTGTTCTGCCGATGAGCAAGGTAGAGCTATTTTTCATTTTTAGTATAAGCTAAGTGTGTATATTTACAAGGAACATTGTAAAGGGTCCCTGTATTTTTTACTCTAACCAGTGTCGAATTTTTGTGAAGGGTCCCTGTATTTTGAACATAACTCATATCTATGCGCATGCTTTATTATTTATGCTTTATATTAATGAATATTTACAAGGAACCTTGTGAAGTGTCCCTGTGTTTTTTACTCTAACCAATGTCGAATTTTGTGAAGAGTCGCTGTATTTTGAACATAACTCATATCGATACGCATGCTTTATTATTTATGCTTTGTATTAATGAATATTTACAAGGAACCTTGTGAAGTGTCCCTGTGTTTTTTACTCTAACCAATGTCGAATTTTGTGAAGAGTCGCTGTATTTTAAACATAACTCATATCGATGCGCATGCTTTATTATTTATGCTTTGTATTAATGAATATTTACAAGGAACCTTGTGAAGTGTCCCTGTGTTTTTTACTCTAACTAATGTCGAATTTTGTGAAGAGTCGCTGTATTTTGAACATAACTCATATCGATGCGCATGCTTTATTATTTATGCTTTGTATTAATGAATATTTACAAGGAACCTTGTGAAGTGTCCCTGTGTTTTTTACTCTAACCAATGTCGAATTTTGTGAAGAGTCGCTGTATTTTGAACATAACTCATATCGATGCGCATGCTTTAGTATTTATGCTTTGTATTAATGAATATTTACAAGGAACCTTGTGAAGTGTCCATGTGTTTTTTACTCTAACCAATGTCGAATTTCGTGAAGGGTCCCTGTATTTTGAACATAACTCATATCGATGCGCATGCTTTATTATTTATGCTTTGTATTAATGAATATTTACAAGGAACATTGTGAAGTGTCGCTGTGTTTTTTACTCTAACCAATGTCGAATTTTGTGAAGAGTCGCTGTATTTTGAACATAACTCATATCGATGCGCATGCTTTATTATTTATGCTTTGTATTAATGAATATTTACAAGGAACCTTGTGAAGTGTCCCTGTGTTTTTTACTCTAACCAATGTCGAATTTTGTGAAGGGCCCCTGTATTTTGAACATAACTCATATCGATGCGCATGCTTTATTATTTATGCTTTGTATTAATGAATATTTACAAGGAACATTGTGAAGTGTCGCTGTGTTTTTTACTCTAACCAATGTCGAATTTTGTTAAGAGTCGCTGTATATTGAACATAACTCATATCGATGCGCATGCTTTATTTTTATCATCACTTGAATCCATTGAATTTTTATGAAGGGGTATTTAGATAATGTTGAACTTTTTTTCAAACAGGGGACATCTCACATTTTTGTAAGTTGTATATGAAGAGGCATTTTTCCTCTGGTTAAATAGGGGGTGAAGAGGGTATTTGAAGGGTTATTCCCCTGTGTTTGGAACATACCTCATATCGATGCGCGTGCTGTATCCTTAGTCTAACTTGAATCTATTGGATTTTTGTGAAGGGACCTAGGTGTAGGGTCTACTTAAAAAAAAATTATTTTTTATATTTTAAGTTTTCTCTAACACAAATTAAAATTTTTGTGTAGGGGTTCTGTTCTATTTTTACTCTAACCTATGTCGGATTTTAGTTTATTTTTGTAGGGCCCCTGTATTTTGAACATAACTCATATCGATATGCATGCTGTATCTTTAGCCTCAATTGAATCCATTGGATTTTTGCGAAGAGGTGGTGGAGAAAATAAGTCTTTTGATTAAAAAATAGATCTAAATTTTGTGAAGGGTCTTTTAAAGAACGTAAGCCTTGTCATTCAAACAGGACGTATGCATTGACGTATGCAATTTTTGTGAAGGCCTCTGTATGATTCGTATCTAAAAAAATGGGTGAGGGGAGAGGAACTAATTTTAAGAAGGGTCTCCGTAACATAACGTGTAACCATTGAATTTTTGGAAAGGGCCTTTTTATTCAAACAGGGGTCGTATCCCATTTTTTCCGAAGGCTCCCTGTACATTCAAATTTTAATTGCTTAATAGGCGTATAGCCAACATATTCCCCCTGACTTTTGTCCCTGTATTTTGAGCATAATTTTTACTCTAACGTGTGTGCATTTATTTTCTTTTTGATCGGTGCCTTAATTTTGAACATAACTCATATCGATGCTCATGCTGAATCTTTTGCCTCACGTGAAAACATACTTTTTATCCCGAATCCATATTCGATGCCCTACTAAACAATCTTATCTCTTCAAAAAGAGGGACGGGCAAACAGTGGCGTATCCAGGATTTAATTTCGGGGGGGGCTGACTTAAATTTCGATAATGTTCTGGGTTTTACGAAATATGTTGAACTGCGTTATAAACAGAAATCATATTTGATAATAAGGCCGTAGGCAGAGAAAAACGGGGGGGGGGAGACGGGGCTGAACTCGAGCACCCCTCCCTCGCTGAAATCAGTTGAAAAGTAATAATGGATTGTTTCATATACTTCAATTTAAAAGAAAGTCATTGTAGCTTATAATCTATAAGGTTCTCTCCTTCTTCCCTAAATTCTGGCTACGATTCTTGCTTGACAATAAATTAATTTTGCTTGGGACAATTTCAAACAAATTTTTTTTCTATTTTAGGATCAATTCCCTATTACTGCCAAGGCACGTGGGGCACTTTCCCAGAACCCACATATTTAAGGGGCCCAAAAATGTATGGTGTTTCAAATCAATTTTATTGAAAACAATCCTAATAGATTAAGAAATTAAAATTTCTAGATTCATTACACAACTTATGTAAGCTAAAATTGTGAGTGATATCGTAAGTATTATAATTTTTCTTCTCATTTGAAGATTTAAGTTTCTCATAATGCGCCCAATTTATTTCAGCTTATTCATATGTGTTCTAAACTTGTTTAAAAATGTTTTAATTTTATGACTGTCTTGTTTATAAAATATCATTTTCTTTGAGTTGCGTATGTTTTTAAAGTTCGTGCAACATTAGTTCATGTTTATTTAACATAATATTTGAGTCTGTCAAGTTAATTTTTACGAAGAAAATTTCAATAATAATAATAATCCAACTTCAGTTCACATTTATTCTCAGTCTTTCATTCAAATGGGTGCATTACATAGTTACATTCATACACTTCTCATTCACAGTATTTGTAAAAATGTGATAATCTACGATTAGGGCCAAAAATATTTTCTGTTGCTATGGCCCAAAATTTTAATTTCAGGGTCTGTTCAGGATAAACAAACTTTCTTTGCAGAATCTCTTTTTTTAATACCAACAAAAATTTAATTCAAAATCTTAGGGGTAGCAAGCATTCCTTCTTGATCTCCCCCTTCCCTTCGTATACATGCTTCTGGGATTTTGATCAAACGTATGGCTATTAACTTTCAAGAAATATATGTTAAAAAAAACTGATCAAATTTGTGAAGGAAGGGACAAGTTCACAATTAATTGGAAACTAAACATCAGATTTCCCCTTTTTAAAAAAGAGTTAAAGTTATTGAATTATGGCTAACAATATTACTGGACTTTTTTTAAAAAAAGGGTAAGTAAAATTGTAAGAAAATTTATTTTTAACATGTGAATTTATTTAATGCTATGCTTCTTTTGTTAAATATTCCAAATGGTAAAAATGCCGATACTAAAGTGTGTCGTGTCAAAATAAGAGCGATTAGAAAAGAACACTATTCGTAATATTGTACTTTCATAGAAGAGTAATTAAGAATTTTTATCTTTTGCTGGATCACTCGTACACTGAAATATTAAAAAAGGCATCTTCCTCCCTGCTTATCAACGGGAAACTTTCTGACACATTTTTAAACGCAAAGGCATTAGACTGGTTGGCCTGACTATGGAAGAGATTTGGAATCGAGATGAGTTTTCCCTTCTTTGGTAAATTACTTATCGAGTTATAAGTGATTCTGGTAACGTATTAACGACTCGTTTTCGCGTTTCTCAGGCGGCCGCGTCGGGAATCCGAATCAAAACGCCAACTTGGACAGTGCTTTCTGAAAGATTTTCTACATTTACAAAAAAAAGAGTAAACGTGTTTCGATTGCAAAGTTTCTGAATAAAAAGACCTGTGAATTTCATGCCTTTCCGAGCAAAAATGAATTAAAAAATATGTCATAAAGTAGCCAGTTTGTATTGGAGAACAGCCTTAAATCTGGAAAAGCAAGTAACGTAAATAAAACTAGTTCGCTAGTAAAAAGGACCAGGAACAAACAAATCAACAGGAGATTATTTTTTAGTATTACTACTGGGCATCTTTAAAAGACCCTTCCAAAACCGAAAATCAATAATCTTGCTTGACATTGCCATTCACAAAAAAAAAAATCAGTTCGTACATTTGCTGATTTGGCGATAATGTTTAATGCCACTGCGCACTAATATACCACCTTAGTCTTGGCATCATTTGTTGAAGAGAGTTAAATATTCTTTAAATTAATTAAACTACTTCTAGATCTTGCCAATTGAGCATATTATACATATTCAATTATCCACTAAAACATGTGTGGAACTGTTTTTCAGTCATTTGAAAATAGATTTTGTGATCTCAAGTAATTTTGATCGCAGGACTGAGAGGCATATGGGGCTAACGAGAAAACAAATTCGTTGCGCGCCAGAAAATAAAACAACTTAATCTCAAAAAGAAAGAAACAAAGTCAGTTTTTTTGGAGTCAGTTGGAGCTGTTATCCCATAACCCCCCCCCCATGTGTACTAATATGAGACTAAAGAAAATAGATTGGGTTGTCCATTGCATGACAGAAAAAATAGTTCTAATTTTATCTCAAACATAAAAAGAAAAATCGGCACTTTTTTCATTCCATTTTTGGAGGTGCGGGGTCTGTGCCCCATCAGCCCCTTCCCCCTCTTTGGATATGCTGTGGTGTTACTCTGTACTAATATGGGAGTAAAGAGAAGAAAGTGGGTAGTCTGTTGTATAATAAAATAAAATGCAAATTTATCTCAAAGAAGAGAAAAACAGCACTATTTTTATGAGATGTTCAACTATTTGGGGAGGGGGGGGGGGCTGTAACCCCATCAGTCCCTTTTTCCTTTTTAGGTATGCTCCGATGTCAATGTCAACTAATATGGGGCTGAAAAGAAGAGAGTGGGTAGTCTGTTGTATAACCACCCCCCCCCCCCCAAAAAAAAAATTACAAATTCATCTCAAAGAAGAAAACAGCACTTTTTTCATGAGATTTTCTACTATTTTGGGAGGGGGGGGGCTGTAACCCATCAGCCCCCTTCTTCTTTTATGGTATGCTCTGATGTCATTGTGGACTAATATAGGGTTAAAAAGAAGAGAGTGGGTAGTCTATTGTATGACAAGAAAAAAATACAAATTTATCTCAAAGAAGAAAAAAACAGCACTATTTTCATGAGATGTTCAACTATTTGGGGAGGGGGGGGGGCTCAGCCCCCTTTTCCTTTTTAGGTATGCTCTGATGTCAATGTGGACTAATATGGGATTAAAAAGAAGAGAGTGGATAGTCTGTTTATAACAAAAAAAAATACAAATTTATCTCAAAGAAGAAAAAAACAGCACTTTTTTTCATGAGATTTTCTACTATTTCGGGCTGTAAACTCATCAGTCCCCTTCCTCTTTTTAGATATTCTCTGATGTCAATGTGAACTAATATGGGGTTAAAAAGAAGAGAGTGGGTAGTCTGCTGTATAACCAAAAAAAATTACAAATTTATCTGAAAAAAAGAAGAAAACCACTTTTTTCATGAGATTTTTGACTATTTCGGGCGGGGGGGGGGGGCTATAACCCCATCAGCCCCCTTACCATGTTTATGCTGTGATGTCAATGCAGACTAATATGGACTAACGAGAATGGCTAATCCGCTGTGTAACAGAAAAAAAATAAAAAATTATCTAAAAAAGAAAGAAAAAAGCACTTTTTTCATTTTACTCTTGACAATTTCGGGGGGGGCTGCAGCCCCATCAGCCCACCCCCTGGATACGCCACTGCGGGCAAACCTCACACACTGGCGAACTGCATCAGACTGTTACACGCTTCTTATCTTATCGCTGAAATCCGTAGTCCAAAGTGGATGCGGTGTCGAAATACACTAAAATCCACCCTCAAAAGTGGAGGCGGCGCATAAATCCACCAAGATCCACAGCCGGGATCCAGCAAGTTCCGCGGTCCACTCACGCCACTACCGCAGTGGTGGCATAACGACATTTATACCTTACGGCATTTATACCCTTCACAATGATGTGAGTGGTTAAGCGCAGTTGCGTAGCTTAGTGCACGCAGCGCCGCAGCTCATGTTCCGAGGCAGCCCCGCCCCCCCTTCCCCGTTCATCTACGTCATAATGTCATATATCTTATTTGTTGCAAATTTTGTCTACTTTCTTAATTTCTAGATACCTTTTCCCTAAAACAATAAAAATTATTTTTGAATATTTTTTTAAAAAATACCTATTTTTTGGGGGGAATTTTACCAAACTTTGGGGTGCTTGCGGGAGGAAATTTTAGTGGGAAGTTAAAAATTCGGGTTCAGCGACCCAAAAAACATAAAGTAAGCCTTTTTTCCAGAACTACCACGAATAAAGTAATCTACTCAAACAGTAAGCTTTTATTTTGTTTAACATGCTAAAAAACAAAACTAGGAACAGAATGGAAAGTAGACTGTCTGAGAAAATCGTCAAGATTTCATAAATTTGACAAAAATACTTGTTTATTAAAAATTCCATGTTATTTCTGTAAGTAAGGTAAGGTAGTGCAGGAGTGCGCACTTTATAACAATAAACGATGTGATTTAAGAGGATGGTGTCATACAGTACTTATACTCTTAAATTATTAAGCTAACAAAAAAGATTGCAATTATCAAGTTATAAGAAACACTTTCGGTATTATTTGATAAAGATTATATCCTTGAATGCGCACTCCAGTATAAAAAATAAGGGCAAGAGAGCGCAGTAAAAAAAGGAAGCACTTCACTTACATACGTCCCATATATAGTGACCACGACCTGAATAGTCTATGCACTTTTCTTGATTCCAGTATCTACAAAAATTGCACTCGATCGAATCCTCTACGTTCGGTTCTCTATAGATTTCCGAGAAGCCAGAACAAATTTTTGTGGTGCAGTTTTTGGCTTCTTGGGTTTACTTTTACTTATTTTGGTAAAAGTGCTTGGCTTTTTTACTCAGCGTCAACTTCAAACTGCCTTTTGTGTGGTTGATTGTTTAAAATTTCAGACCTTCTGCTCTTCTTACTATAGCATCGCAGCACAAATGTCTGTGGATACGTTGACAACTCCATTAATTTGACGTAAGAAGAAGTTATTGAAGTTATTATTAAGTCGAAGCTATACTTTGAGGAACCGAAGTTTGATTTATTGCACAGTGGGCGTGCGTTCTTTTCTTTACATTGCTTTTCTGCCTTTTCTGAAATATCATTTTCTATTGAATGCAGGTCTCCTCACTCCTCATTTTCAGTGTTCTATGGCTGTAATGACATATGTGGTTCAAAAAGTTCAGATTCTAACAGTGTTTCATTGACGCTGTTTGCTAAAATATTCAGATAAAAATATTTTTTTTTAAAGGTCCTATACCCGTTACTTTAACCCTTCTTTGCATGCGTTTTTCTTTTACAATTTTTTTTTAATACATACATTAAATTTTAGTCAGCAGAAATTTTAAGATAGATTTTTAACTTTATTCAGCAACATAGTTCACGGGAAATTTACTATATTAATATTTCTATATAAATATAGTGGTGGCGAAGAAGTTGATTTATTTATTAAAAGTTAAATAAACAGTGATGGAAATTTCCATCACAATGCAAAGAAGGGTTAAATCCTTGAATGGCGTCAGTAAAGGTAGAAGTTTTTACAAGTAAAATAGATAACATACATGTTGGTCAAGAGTGCGTGCGCCCTCTTGCACTATCGTCACTAAATAACTTTGAAACGTCCATTGATAAGCAAACGGAAATCACTTAACAGGTAGTCCAATAAAAAGCTAATAAAAAAAATTATAAATTACTTCCGTAATCTTTATTATGATCCGGTTTTCAAAAACCATAAGTAATAACGAGAAAGCCAAAATCATTTTTTCATTTGTAAAACTTTAAAAATTTTACCAAAATACGCAGGTTTTATTTTCGCCATAAATATATCATGTCGTTACATCGTTTAAATCTCTAGTTAAACGTAGAACTCTGTTTTGGGATAGGATAATCGCTCCGCATACCACCCTAAACTATTAAATGTTATTAATTAATAAAATTTATTAAAACAATGTTCTTCTCTCTTAATTAGCCCTAGTAGTGGGATCATTTTGGCAAAAAATGAGGTTGCCTATATTTAGACCTATTTTCAAAAATGAAAATTTACAGGATTTCGGACATTTTCTTTTTATTACTAAAAAACGCTCTTTATTTTTTTTTTTGTTCTAAAAGCATGTGAAACATATCATGGTGCCCTACCATGCCTTTTCTCTCTACTAATTTTCAAAATTGTAGGATCTAGATTGAAAATTAATTTGAGCCGGTATTTGAAACTTTTCCAGTATTATTTATTGAATGTATACAAAGTTTGTACTTTTAAACTTAAAAAATATTTAATCCTCTTACAATAAATTTATCCTTAAATACGATTTTTTTCCTTTTGTAGCTCTGTGAGTTTCAAAAGATTCAAAGAAATATTAAATATTTAATTTCCAAAATCTACTTCGCCAACAAATGGCAATTTTAACTTAACTAAAAAGATATCTAAACCTTTAGATTTTTTTTTCATTTCTTAAAACATATTGTTAATATTTCATTCACATTTTATTCATATTATAAATATATCTTTAATTTTTTGTGGTTAAAAAAATCGAAAGATTTTCAAATTCATTTATGAGCTCAAGACAGATTTGTTGCATAAAATACAAATAAAAATAATTTAAAATTGTATATTTCATGTTATATCCAATATAATCATAGATGTTTTTTCCTTCAGGGCTTTCCTGCATTTTCATAAAACAAATATTAATTTAAATTTTATTTCCCTGTTTGTTTCCAAAATACACTGCATATGTCTTTAGTTTACAAATGTTTCAAAATACAATTCTGATAAAAATATTTTTGTCTACAGCCGATTTAAGTTATTTTTGGGAAACGGAAAAATACGGGAAAACCGCTTAGAGGGTTAAAACTGGGAAATATTTGCAATGGGATTTTCATAAAGAGCTTTCATAGATTGCTTTTATTTTATTTACAATAATTTATTTGATGTTTAAATTTAGTAATTTTACGTTCACAATTAAAAATTCTCAGAAACCTATGTTAGCTGTAGGAATTTGGGACTGGCATTATCTTCTTTCATTTAAGTCGAAATCGAAGAGAAAAAATGTGATAATATTTATGAAAAAAAAAAAGTTACAGGAAATGATTACGTTCGTCAAAAACAAAAAATACACTCATTTTACCTGCTCTAATTTCGTTTATAATCTATGCAACATGATATGTATATTATAGACGATTTAAAACATAGTGGTTTTATACATAAGAGTACGCTTATATAAATTTAACTTTTTTTTCGAATTTTTGTCTTTATTATTTCAAATTTCGTACGTAGAAACTAAATCAATTTTATCACCTAGAATTGTTCCTATAATAAAAATTATACTTATATTTTATTTTATTAAATGCAATTGTCTTTTACACGAATGCATATTTTTCAGTGCATTGCAAAACTTTCTTATAAATACTAAAAACTTTTTTTCACAATCTAAAAGGCTACTTTCCACCAGTCTTGGAAATCGATTCAATGCTATGTAATAAATAATATAATGAATATTTTAAACCAGTTTCGATTTTCTCCAAAAGATGGAACTATACAATTATGTTACTATTCTATCCGACCTTTATAATACTTCTATTGCTAAAAAAAAAAAATTGCGCTATTTTGATTGAAAATTTTCTGAAGTAAAAAATACATTTTATATTTCGAAACTAATTATAAATTAAATTACCTTTATTTATAGGTAGAAACAATTATTGTTTGAATCATAACTAATCGTAAGTGAACGAATAGTTATCATTACATGATCTACAGTAAGTTTGGGATTACATTTCGAGCCATACAGCGACAACTGTGCACCCCTTAGAAAACTTGTTTTTTTTCTATTCAGAAAAATACAATGGAAAAGTAAACAGCACCAAAAAAGAATTAAAAGAGCATATAAATACTTGATAAGTAGTGGAATGAATTTAAAGCGCATCATGATAAATGTCAGGTGGTATTGAGTATTTCTCCAAGATCTTGTATTCCTCTCAAATAAGGAGTATAACAGGAAGTGCAATGTTAACCCGTCCAATGGTAATTTATACACAACTTTTAGAATATTTGTAAAAATGAAATATATAGAGTGTTTTTTTTTTTTTTTTTTTATAGTTGAACAAAAGCACTTCCTCAACCATTAGTTTTTGAGGTATGATTTCAATTATAAAAATTGTTTAATGTTCTTCATCCTATTAAAAGCAATTTACATCAAAATAGTTATTTTTTGCACGGACACTGTGTCCTAAATGTTACATTTAGAAAAAATATCCCCATACTCTAAGAGATTTTTGGCATTAAAAACACATTTGTCCGCTTTTAGTGAAAATTCACAGAAAGCATAATAAAGTGACTCGGTAAGTTTTAGAAGAATATACTTTTTACTGTTTTAGTGAAAGAGCATGGATAAACTTTTTTTAAATATAACTGATAGGACACAGGGACCAAGCAAAAATTTAAATTTCATAGATTCCTAAAAAATACCATTTTAATTTATATTTGCTTTCTGGTAACCATATTAATTATAAAGTTTAAATAAGATTTGTAAAAACATATTGTAGTTAAAATTTAATATCAATAAATGCGCGTTATTGATTTATTAGATAATCAACATCAGTCGCTTTGTGATACTAAATTTGCATTAAAATATTTAATTAGAAGCCTTATTTAAATTAGAATTAATCTAATCGATCGCATATTTTTTTAATGTACTACAGTAAAATTTATTTTTCGGATATTTTATTAGATGTTTCTTATAAATAATCAAATTTAATAAGTAATTAATATTACAATCAAATATATGGATTTCGAAAAAACAATAAATATTTTCACATTGCAACATTTTAAATCACATCTTATTGATAGTATCTTTCAGATTATTAATAGTTACATTGGATATTAATTTAATATGCGCCAATTCTATAGAATCTGCTAAAGTAATATTTATCAATATACTCATTTCAATATACACATTTACATGTTAAGAATTTTCATATCGCTATGCTGTAGAAGCCGTCCATATATGATTTTAGTTGTACTCGAATTTTTTTTTTAATTTTATTCAAAGAGTCTTGTTTATTCATAAAACATTACGTTGAAATGTTTATAAAATGGGAGATGATGACTTGATTAAATCGCATAATTTGACGAAAGGTTCAGTGAATAAAATTATTAAAAGAACGATCGAGTTATCTAAGTTATAGCACCATTCAAAATACATAATTAAACGCTTTATAAAGATATTTAGAAAGTGCATCAAATGCATTTTAATTTTGTCTCTGTTTGTTAATAAATGTTACAATGTTACCATTTATTCAAGAGATAATACAGTTTTCCATTTCCTTTTTTTTTTAAAGACATTCTATCTAAATTTTTACTTGCTATTTACATGTAAATATAGTGTTATATAATTTTATTAAACTGAATTATTTATGTATTTTAATATAGTGTGGAAATAATTTTAGAAAAATATATATTATAGATGTATAACAGTTTTGAAAAGAATGGACAGGTTAAGAAAGAAAGAAAAATAATTGTATACAAAAATATTTTTATACAAAATAAAACATCTTTCCATATAAAATGTATTAGAATGAATCATTAAAAATGAATTTAAATATTAATTAATAATACAACTGAGATGGAATATAACGTAGATTTAATTAGTTTTATATTACTTAATTGGATTTTATGTACAACATGTCGAACATATTTCATTTTTTTAACACTTTGCAACCTACTTGAAAAGTGTTTATGACTTCGGTTTGTCTGACGTCTGGCCGTCTGTCCGCCTGTCCGTGCTCTAATTCCCGTAAATATGCTTGGATTGCTCTGCAATTTTTATATGCTATTGTCGTTATCTATATCATGCTCCCTATTTCAACTGAAGTGTGTAGCACTTATAGTTTTTTTACAGGGACACTCAAAAGAATTCCGTTACATTACGGTCTATGGGGAAAAATCATTTGCGGTTTATTTTAATGATGTTACACAATTTCAAACACATTGTAATTGATATAAGGTGCATTACAAGAAGCTTAATATGGAATACGCTGTTCATAGCACTTATAGTTACGTTACAGGGACAGTCAAAAGAAATCCGTTACATTTGCGGTTTAATTAAATAATGTTTCACTATTTTAAACGCATTGGAATTTATATATATCACTGAGGTGCAGTACAAGAGGTTGCTTCCTACAGAATATTGTGCGTATAGCAGTCACCGTTCATTTACAGGGACACACAAAAGAATTCTCTACTGTCTGTTAACAATAATTCCCGGAAGTGCGTTTTAAGTTGCTGAACACGATTTTAAATTTAACTCATTTTTTGTCTATTACTGGGTGTATATAAATTCTGTAGATCATATACAGGGCAGCACAAAGTTCGCGAACACATTTCCGTTTATTGAAAGAAATTCCAGAACGAAAATTTTAAACTGTGTTACGCGTTTCCTAACTTAACTAAAATTTAGCATCACATGTAGCATATATACAGAACTATAGATCATATACAGGGCTGAATAAAAGTATTCTGATGTTTTTATGAATATTGTATGTGTTGGAAATTCCTGAAATTACGTTTTTAAATATGTTATGCGTTTACCAAATTATTTACTTAGATGTTATCTTTCAGCTTATTAAACGGTAATGATTTGTAAAATTTTTTTGGAAGCGTTGGAAAGTGTTACATAATCTATGCTTGATGCATGATTTTTCGTTATTGTTTCATAATTGAATTAATTTCTAAGACTGCGCTATTTCCGTTGATGCCACACCTTCTTTTTATTTTTGTATGAAAAGAATGTAACCAATATTTCTTAGAAAATACCGTATACACATGTTTATTAAACATTTTACAATGGGGCCCACCAGAAGTAGAATAATTATCGTGGCAATTGTAAATAGTGAAGCAATAATATATTAATTGATATACTCGATATCAATAAGAATTGACACAATATTTTAATAGATTACAGTTGATTGTGAAGACGATTACAAACATTTAATTAGACGCAAAGTACATGAAAAATGAACACCAGATAGTTGGATAGTGGGTTAACACAACTTAACATAGTCATATGCAAATTTTACAATACTATTATAATTGAGAAGCCCTTGGCTTATTCTTATCATATATAACCACACGACCCAGCTAAACATTGTATAAAAGCTGAATCATTGAAACTAATGCCATCCTAATAATGACTTTATGCACTATCGTCTTAGCTCGTGAATCTTTATCGTCATTTAAGATAAAGCTAGGAGAAGTCTGCACACAATTTAAAAGAATAACAATAAAAAATCTAAATATTAATCTTTTGCTAAACTATCCATGAATAATTTTGACTTCATTTTTTTTATGCATTTCCATTGCTATTTTGTTGTTATGTTGTAATTTAATAGAACAGTTGTAATAAAACCAAAAAAGTTATTTTGCACAATCTGTCCTTACAGACTTGGTGTGATTGCGCAGATGGGTAGGAGATATTGTTGCTATTAATAACTACAATTACATTTTTAACAATAATAATTACACATTGTTGTAAGGTTTTTATGAAAAAATATTATTGTATTAGGAGTAAATATTTCAACCTAATGATTAAAGAATCAGAAAAAGGAAATAATTTTAAAAACGATTAAAAAATTTTAATTAAAGGGAAAAAAATAAAGAATCAGAAAAAGCAAGTCCAGATAAAATTGCAAAATAACATTAAGTTACTTGATAACATGTTTAACTTAAAATTAGTCCACTTTCATTTTTACATCCTTTTTATGAAAATTTACCAATAAGCTGCGTAATCTCTCCTAGCATGGAAACTAATGGGAACAATACACCATCTCTCCTAAGTAGCAGATGCGCAAACTCTCCAATTTCGGTAGGAGAGATTGCGCGGCCTTTTATTAAAACGAACAGTTGATGTTCACACTGTTAGTCTATATTAGTAGCTTATGAGAAATCGTTTAAGTTTAAAATATTTTGTACTACTGACATTGTATAGAAATTCTGACGAATAGCCATGAAAATTCAAGCACTTACTTTGGGAAAACAAAACAAAATAACAATGCTTTATCTTAGACGCTCAAAACAATCAACTTGCACTTTCATGTAGACACTTCACTACTGCTGTTGTACAACTACCTGGTGTCGCTGCGAGCTCACTCTACTCCTTCCCCCTGAACCTGTATGTGCGCAATCCGACCGCGCCATATCTCCTGGCTTTACCTTATTTTAGACGTCGTCTCGTTTTTCTTACATTATTTTGCTGAAACCTGAAAATACGCACAATAACAATACATTATTTTTTAAATCGAGTGTGGTAAAATTAATTTTAATGAATGCAACACCATATCCTGCTCCTATCTGAAAATGTGATACATTGATTTCTCGGTTTGCGTTTTGTGTTACCAATGTATTTTAAATGAGTCATTTTATACTGGTAGAATTTGAAAAAAAAATCGTTTAAAATTATAGATTTCATAACGTTCACTCTAAATTAAGATTCATAACAATACAAGATTAATTGATGTAAAATATATTTAAAACCAAGTACTTTCAAATACAATCGGATGTATCAGAGTTGAAAGAAGAAAACAAACAAACAGAGAAAACCATTATCAAATTAAACTTGTTTGGCTGGTGTGTGAAAAATTGTACATGACTGCCGGAATAAGTTGATCCATATCTTTGGAATATCATAGGACAAGTCATCGTTACAAACGCTATCGCTTCTGGACCAGATTTCTAAAGACTCCCCAATAGAGAGATCGCGAAATACGAGCATTATCTTAATAATTCTGGCTTTCTCAAAATGTATAGTAACTTCACTTCTTTGGGTTAATCTTGAAACAGTGGTGCAAGGACTGTCCAATTTAATATCAGAAATACGTTTTTTAAGACGCGTTTTAAATTTCCTTCAGGTCATAACAATATATTCCAATTTTGTATTTTCGTCATCTTTTGTAGTTACTGGGATAATATAAACTCTTGCATTTTCGCGAATGGTGATGGGGTCGATACTGCCATGAAGTTTAACCTTTTAGTTTTACCTGTGGGTTAGCAATTAAGTTTACTTTTATTTTTTGTAGACGATATTCCAATCTTTCAAATAAACCCGGGATATGTTGGATTTTGTGGAGTTTAAACTGATTAAGCTTACTGTTGTTACTATTGCTCTTATGCCTAATTTGATATAAATACTTATTAATAAATTTTCTAGAAAAAACATTATCTTCTGCAATATCTCTGAGTATGTCTACAGATTCAGTTAGATGTTGACATAAATTGCTGTTTAGGTTTTGATGTAAATCTCCCAACAGATGGTGCTGCTATGCTACATTTTTCAGGATTTACACGATTTTAGCGATCCTCATATCTCATGAACTAATGAACGGAATTTAATAAAATTTACCTTGATATAAATTAGCGGTGATTCGTTTTTGGTGCATGTGATTCCTGTATGAGATAGGAAAAGGCTTTAGGATCGGCCCATCCGACTAGTTTAATCATTCTGTAACGATAACATTCTGTAATGATTTGCTTTTATCATTTTGTACATTAAATAATTTTCATTTTTCACTATCTTCGTTCATCTTATATCGATATTACAACAACTATGTTTCACCAAAACATGACTTAATTTAACAATATTTTTAATAGGACTTATTTTAGCATGGGATGAATGAAAATGTATTGAAAATTACGCGTACGTGTACTAAAAAATATACTAGAAATATACTTTCTCTGCAGTCCAAATCTGGCATCTTATAATTTTATACCCTTTGAAACAATCAATCAAGCCTATATTCAGGCTAGTCAGACTATAATAATTATTAATACAGATGCCGTCATAAAGAAAACCACGGTCTTAAACGAATGGCCTGAACTGGCATATATAACTGTGTACATTATAAGGCTTTCTGGAACTATACAAAATGTCATTTTCAAAATGTCTGATTCATTTTTTTCTAAAATATTCCAAGAAAATTACATATAACTGTTATTAGAATATTACATTCCTCTAATTTCAAGTTTTTTAATTAATTTTCACTTTCATAGAATTTAAACCAAAGCTTTCTGCAGTCGTCTAACAAAATATAAATCTGATTTAAATAATATTAATTAATCTGATAACTAATTATAACGTTGATAATTTATAATAAATAAAACATTGATAATTTATAATGAATACAACATTGATAATTTATTCAATAATAGAGATGTATGCTTTATGTCAAGATTTTTGTAGTTTTATTAAATCTTAAATATATTCCAATAAGATGACATATAATACAAAAAATGCAAAATTTAAAAAGAAACATTTAACGAGAATTTCAAAATATAATCTCTATAGAAAATTAATTTGACTAAAATTCTACAGGTTCTCGCATTTTTAATATAATATAAATCATTGCCCGAAATACAGAGAGAAAAAATCGTATCCGTAAAAATCGAAAACAGTTAGATATATATAATAATAATCACCATCATGAAATTCGCAATATTTCTATTCATGTTTATTTGATTCGATGCGATGCATGAAAAAATAATGCATGATGACTTGACGATTGGTTTGTAAGTAACTTTTCTCTAGATTGATTTCCTTTGGGAGTTCTATCGTTCAAATGCGTTATAATTTCTTTATCGATCTGGTATTTCCTTACGAAATACAATCGAATATGCTTTTGTTATTTTTTAAATTCAAAATTTTTTGTTAAACATATTATGCTAATATATTATACTTTTAATGATATGAAATAAATATAGCTTTTATATTTCGAAAATAATTAATGTTTTACATTTTTTATAGTTTAATGGTGCCAAACTTTTGGCTACGGACCTGATTACAGAGTCTAGCCATCCTATTCTTGACTATTTTCTACTTATATATAAAAATAATTGTACTTTATACAATGGGCATTCACGTTTTTCTTTTCTCTCGCATTAAGCGAATTTTTCGATAAATTTTATTTTTATTTCGATAACATCGTATTTTAATAAACTTTTTTAGATAACATTGTAAATACATTTAATCATTGTAATAAATGTATGCCATTTTTCTCATCCTATAGAACTTTACAAAAATTTATTACCCCAAAAATAGAAAAAAAGGGAAATGATGTTACTTCGATGGAATCATATTAAATCTTTAGTTTTTATGAACAAAAATGCAAATTTCTTTTAAAAAATAAAGTCATTTTTATTTATATTTCCTGAGATGAACTGTGCATATTATTAACATTTGCTATCCATTTTACTTTCAGACTTTTTTTTTTACTTTTAAAAATGTTAATAAAAAATACGGAATATTTATGTGAGCTGCGCGCAGACAATAAAACTCGCCATCATTCGTATTGGTTTAATTTCATTTAAAATACAGCTTTAATTTAAAACCCATACATTTACTAAAATTCTACAGGTTACATATATTACATACATTTAAAATACAAAAAAATACATACATATGACTTATACTCATTTCGAGTTAAATACAAAAGAAAGAAAAAGAAAGAAAGAAAATAAATGAGAAAAATAAATGATGTAATAAGAAATAACTTGATAACCTAAGATCACTTTATTTCAACTTCAAATCATATCTGTTTTTTTTCTATATTTATGACGTCATATTCGACTGCTTTCCGTACTTAGTCGTATTCATGCATCTTGTATTATTATCAAATGTTTGAAAATGTACGTTTTATTTGATCTTCTTTTTTAATTCTTAAATTTTTTTATTTGATTTTGAATTTTCACGTTGAAATTTTGCAATTGAAAATAAATTGTTGAATAAAAATTACTATTCCGGGTTTTGATTTAGTATTGGCAACGATAAAGCAAATTTAACAATTTTAAAATTTTATACGAAAAAAATGTCAATTTATTCTCTAAGAAAATAATGAAATTTTGAATTATTACGAAAAATATTTGAATAAAATAAGCAAAATGTAGCCAATGTTTATTTCTGGGTTATAATTAGTGCTCGCGAATATACGTATAATAGGTATAAAACGTATTGTAACCGGTAACGAATTTGAATAGGAATAATATGGAAAAATGGCTTATATACGTTTAAACGTATATAAACGTATATTCGCGAGCACTAGTTATAATCCATCTATATGCAAAAATACAAAGGAATTAAATTATCTGTTTTGACACTGGCTTCCACTAAAAATTCTCATTTATACTCGTAATATTATAAGGATTTACTAGGGCACATAGAAGAATTTATCTGTAGTACTGAGTATGAGCTATAACTACTGTGTTTTGTGTCAAAGTATGAGTTTATAAATATAATTAAATTTTTGCATATGGCGTCTTGTGTATAAAGTCTGTAGACCATATACAGGGCAGTACAAAAGAATTCGTTACTATTACTGTCTATGGATGGGACGTGCTTTAGGGTTATTTTTAAGTGTGTTGTGCAACTTCCTGCTGAACTATATTTAGTACACTAACAAATGCTTGTAGAATACAAATAGGTTTATATATTGCGTTGCGCAAAGAACTAGATACATTGCCGTCTATGGATAAAAATTACTGGAAGTGAGTTTTTAATTGTGTTATACGTTTTTTACCTGGATTAAATTTTAGAATAACATGTTTTGTGTATAAAAATCTGTATATAATAGAAAGGGCTGTATAAAAAAATTTGAGTGCATGTCTGTCTATTGGCGTCAAATGATAAAAATGAATTTTCCACTATAATAAGCGTTTTCTAACTGAACTCAGTTTTATAAAGCTATTTTTACTCAAATTTATGATACAGATCTGCAGATCACAGAGGGCTACACAATAAAAATCAAGTATCTTTCCGACTATAGTCAGTAATTGCTGAAATTTAGTTTTTAGATGTATTATGCGTTTTATAAACTTTTTACTTACCTATCTTCTTTCATCTTTTTTCACGATGAAGTTTCGTTTAAATTTTCACAATAGAAAATGTTCCATAATCTATGCTTGACGCTAATATTTGTTTCTTATTTCATGTAAATGTCGACGTAAACCACATATTTTTTTATCAAGTTAATTCAGTATCATTGATTTTATTTTGATATTTGAAAAATAATTTTTCTGAGACCGCATGACACATCAACAATTTTAATCTTCGAAAGCAATGTTTTTTAGCTAAACTTTCGAGAGTCTCAAACAATTTAAAGTCCATTCGTCTCTCCCATTTCATCCCTAGTGAATTATTAAAGCCTGAAGTTATGAAACTTTCTTACACGTTTTTTGAAGATAGAAAACTGCAGGTTAAATTTCTTTTCTGCCCATAGAAAGCCACTAAGTTTATTTTGCCTGAAGTAAGAAAGTTGTTTTGCGGTAAAAGTTCTTGGAAATATAACTGTGTAGACTGAATTGTTTTGTCTAAATCTTTAAAGAATATTAAATATTAATTTAGAATTAAAATAGGGTATTAAAACTAAACAAATTCGAACTTTAAAATTTCTTTTATAAAAATATTAATTACGTTAAAAAATTAAAGTGCTCTTCAGAATAATTTCTATACTTTTACTAATTTTCCAGATTGTTGTAAAGTGTTTAAGGCTTCGCTTTTTTTCTCTCTATTTTCATCTGTCTGTGCTGTTACTTTCATAAATATGTGCAAAAGGTAGCAAACATTTTATTAAAAGCCTTGAACTCTTAGCGATTCGACCGGCGCGCACTCGCAAATTTTGCGACATAAGTGATTACGACAACGGTTACTTAAACAGTTCTCTAATGCGGCACTGTAATCACAAGAACACTATTATTCACCAGTTTTATTCCCCTTAGATTAAAACTGGCTTCTTTAATTTCCAATGCAGGTTTCTGTGTGCTTGTAAAAATTTAATTACAAGCCCCTCTTTCAAAAAGATGTACTAATTTTTTTTCGTTTTAAAGATTTATTTCTGTATCAATGTGATTACTATGTGACAAGCTCAGATATTATTTTATAATATCATTATTATAATAATAATAGATTTTCTTATCTTTGACTTTTTGCATTAAATTATGCTTGTTATTTTTTATGAAAAAATCATTTTTAATCATTAATAGTTAGAACATTAGTATTATTTAAACATGTACATTTCTGGGTATGTTTCTGCATGTAAAATTTATTATTTTGTTGATACGTATAACTGCTTATATAACACACTTCTCTTATTAGTATCATGGAATATTTTGCATTTCTATTTGCGAACAAAACAAAAGGATAAAAGTGTCGTAAAAAGTACTTGGGGCGCCTACTCGTGAGATATTTTCTAGCGCGTTCGCTGAAAGATTAAACCACTAGAGATGGCAATGTCATACATTATGACTGATAAGAGGCATTGTTTGAATTGAATTTTGTCGATTTTATGGTTCTTCAAAAAAATAATAAAACCAATGTACAGTCGGTTAAAAGGAAAAAAATAAATAAAGGAGCCCCCATACCATTATTTTATCACCAAGTTGTCACAGTCATACCAGAGAAGCACCTTCCCACAGGGAATTCTGTCTACTCCAAAAATGAATACATTTTTTCAAATATTTGTCATCTACGAATCACAAATTGTACCAACTTTGATTTTTTAAATACTAAAACTCACTTTTGACATTTTTGGAATCAAAGGTGTAGTTTATGTATTTATTCTTTAAATAGTTACAGGGTTATAAAATGTCAAAGTTTGAGTATGGATCTGTTATTCGCTATGTTGTTCAATAGAAAAATTAAGATATATATAGGGACTCTGAAGTCATTAAGTTTCGGAACGTCCATACAACATTCATCCACTTTTCGAAAATATCGGGAGGTAACACTTCATCCCAAGAGAGTTGTCTGTGCCAGATCTCTTGCAGTTAAAACTTTAAAAGAATTTTAAAGGGTGTCACAATTACTAAAATATCACCACTTTGTGTTCCTTTTCCGTTGGAGGAAATTCTAACAAGCTATTAATTTTTAAGGACAGGCAATTTTTGTATGGATCCCATAAAAGACTAAAAACACGGTGTAGTCTATCTTTTAGATCATCTGGATTTCGTTATTGAAAGTCCTCTTATTTCCATTGTTTCATTAGCTCTACAGAATTTGAAATGTTTCTCATGGATATACCGGCATATTTTATTATCTTCAGAGCATTCCTCGATATTACAAAAGCAGATGATTCCAGATTACTATCAGTGATAAAATCATCTACCTAAAGACAGTTATCAAGTATTTGCACTGTGTCAGAAAGTGTTCTCCATACTTCGCAATATGCTTTTTATAGTTGCTGGGAATAAAAAGAGACAAACGTTGACATAGAAAATTTTTATTCGGAGGTGAATATTTGTATATTTCTGCTACTGGTCAACAAGAAGAAATCTGACAACATCTTTGTCTGATTCACACAAAGAAATTTGTAAAAAAAGGTTTCTCGATGTCTGCTAAGAAATCAACACCATTGTATCGAATAAAAAGTTAATAGATAGCACAACATGATGTTATTCAAAAATCGGTTTCTGTTAAACAAATTATAGACATATTATTTAATCATATTTTTTTCGAAAGCATACATATTTGAAATTGACTTTAGAAACAAATATAAATTGTAATTTGAACTTTTTAACAGAATTCGGTTTATACAAGCTTCAAATATGCGAATCCAAAGTTACAACTCATTCCGGGTATAACTGGATTTTCATAATATGAAGAACAACGTTTGAAAAATTTTGTAACTATACATCTAAAACTAAAAGATGCACCACTAGAGAATAAAAATATTTAAGCGTTGAATATTTATTTATCTTTCAGAAACATATTAAATAATGGTCACTTTTTTTACAGTTTCATATATATATGTTTATTTATCTATTTTTTATATTTCTTAGCAATATATCATTTCTAGTACTGTTTCTTAAAGCTTGTTCAGTGAATCCTAGTATGTTTTTTTAAAAATAAATGGCCTTGTTCTATTTTTTCCACATTTTCAAGATGTTGACTTCGCTAGATATCCGGAATCGAAGAAACTCCCATCAAAGTCAAATGGCTTTAAATTTATAGCACATACAGAAGAAAATCCTTTAAACGGAAATGTCCTCTTATCATTCACTTTAAATCTATTTTTGGCATACATATTTTATTCAGCAGTGTGTGAAGAATTTTAAAACTTTAAAGTTCCTATTTAGAAGCCAAGTGTTTTTTTTTTAAGAAAAGAAACGGAATACGAAAATTAATTGTATATCATTACAATTTTTTTCAATTCATAATTTTATATTATACGTACTTTTTAACGCTCATTTGTGGTTTTATTTATTTGTATAGTTTCAGTTCAATATAGTGTAGTCGTAGCCTGATTAAACATTGGCATGAAATTTAGTGGCATAACACATGATTTTCATTCACATAACATATAAATTAAGCAGAGTATTAGAAGATAAATGAAAATATTAAGAAATAGTGGCACTATTTTTCAAGTATGCATATTATAAAATGCATATTATAAAATTTCATGCATCAGTTCATATTCCTACAAGTAAAGTGGTCAGTGTCGGAGAACAATTGTGAAAAATAAAGGTTTTCCTTGTTGATTGGCTTGTTAGTAGTCCTTGTTGATAGAAAAGTGCCTTTTTTGTAAAAAAAATACTCTTACATTTGTGCCTTTCCCAATGTTTAGATGTGCTGAACTGTTTTTAGTTATGGATTAAATGCATTAGCAATTTGCTCCTTTTTCCGTTATAAATAAATGCACCGTTTTTCTCCGAAAATAAATCGTATTCGGAAAAAAATCCATAGCATAATAATTCAGGATTCTTGTAGTGTATGCTTTATTCTGAAAGCAAGTTTTATTTGAAGAGATAAGCTCGTCTCATTTATTTAAAAAGTGGATTTCTAATATATTATCCAAACTTTAAAAAAATACCCGCAAACATGACTTTTATATAATATTAATTTAGTTTAAAGTAATGATTCTTAAATCTAATTTAAATTTTATTCAGAAAACAGATGAATAAAAAGAGAAAAATATTTTATTTTCCTTTTTTAATCCATGAAGTTGATTATTACATCCAATCGTTGAAAAAACGTCGCATAATGAACCAATGAAGTTTGATCATGGAAGGAAAAGCATGTTGTAGGAATTCTTGAGTTGTGGATTAGAATTTAGAATTAAAAACTTTTATTTGTCGATACTATTATGATGATATTCCAGAAGAAGTTGTTAGAATTATATTTTGATAAGCATACACTCTGTACATAAATAAATGTAGATTATTACAAAAGTTAAAATGTAAATAGTTATGCATCAGGGATAAAACATAACTTGAAAATAAGCCCAATGCGTCTTTTGGAGCAAAAATAAATGTAACAGTTGTAACAATGTAACTATTTTTGAAGAAACATTGCATTTTACACGTCATTTTCATAAAAAATTTATCCTCGACTCCATAGCTCTATTACCAAATAAAAATAAATCTCAAAATTATGAATATCATAATTCATAAAAAAAATCCCTTGATGATGAAGTGTTAATAAATGTTTATTTTCTCTAAAAGAACGAGACATATCCTTTACATACTTTTTCCCCTCCTCTTTGCAAACTGTACGCAATGTTACAATATGTTAGACAACTTTTAAACAAAGCGGTAAATTCTTTAGCGATTTATTCATTTTTCTACATCTATCTTAATTATTTCATTTACGACTTTTTCATTATCATTTTATCCTGGAGTCAATCGTTTTGTCGTAAATAAAAATAATTCTCAAAAAACAATTTTTTTTTATGTTGCAATACATAAATTTGGATACTGTTATGCAAGCTAAAAAATGTTGAAAATAAGTATTTTTAAATTAAAATAAAGTTTTTTTTTTCAATTTTCTGTTGCAAACTTTATAAAATCAATTGGGAAGTTTTGTATCAGTTCTCCAATGGGAGCTCATGTTATTGTGCTTTATAGAAGTGTAAGCTTTTTTTAGTTATAAAACGAAAAAAAAATCATTTAAAATAAATACTATGTATAAAGAAGCTCTTTTCATTTGTTAAAAGCGGAAAATAATATGTGTCTTTCTCAGTCGAATCTCGAATTTCAAAGAAAGCTTTACATTATGCACAGAAATTGAATTGTAATTACCTAATTACTCTATTATGAAGGTAATATAGGATAAATGGATTGTTGAGTTTTGTGTGTAGAAGTGTTGTCCTGGTTCTAAAATTTGTGAACGAGCCACTTATTGACATTTGCAAAAGTGTGGTGAAATCTCCAGGAATCTGATTTAAAGAGTTACTTCAAGCGATGCTATGTTAATTAGGTTTCTATGGTTGTCTAGCTCATATAAATACGGTGGAAACGTTTCATCCAGCAATTTTCTCAGGTGTCATACATTGTGGTAATCAAGACTAGAGTTGAGCTTTCATCGAGCCGTCCACATGCCGATATCCAGTGAATTTATATTTTGACTGCGTTTGGAATAAGATTTTTCAACTGAGAGTTTGCTTGCATGGTAAGTTTTTGAGTTTGATACTTAAAATAAAAGTATATTGGAATTCACGCTGTTAACCTCAGTTACTGACTTTGTCACATTTTCTAGTGATATTATATATGGTGCAATTTAAGAGTTACTAGTGACATTTCCGCACTAAGCTGAGGTGAACTTCTATTAGGTTCAGGAATACAAGCTACGTAGCATTTTATTCTACACTAGTGTTTGTATTTAAACAATTTATTGGTGTTAGCATTCCGCCCATTTATTATTTTAATGTTTGAACTTATCCTATGATCATCGTTAAGTTAACTGTTCTGCTCCACTGACAAAGTCGTTTACTATCGATTTTAAATATATGTTTTATTGTTTATTTCTGGATACATTGTTAGCTGATTTGCTCGAAAGATCAGCCACAACATATTGCATAATATCGCATAATGCATAGATTGTAGGTATTACTTTTAATACAAAAGATGCAAAAACATTGAATTCATTATAGTTCTTTTATTGCTTCAAACAGAGGGAAAGAAATATTTTCAAAGCATTTTTAATACTTTTAACTTTTATTTTAGTTTTGTGTAAGCATTTGGATATGCCAGCAAGTTATTATGTAAAAGACAAATTTGTAATTAATTTCATCTGATAAAGTTTGCAGATCATATCACTAAGAATTACATTATAGAAGCAATATTAAATACTAATTTATTTTTCTTAGAAGTTTAATTTTCATGATTTTATTAAATTGAGAGAGAAAATGAGAAATTTAAGGGGGCGTATGAAGGGGATACTCTTGAATGTTCAAAAAATTCGATTGTTATTTGAACATTTATTTAAAAGAGCAATAGTTTCTGCGCATGTTATAACAAACTGCAAATGAAAAATTATATTATTACGTACCATAACAGGTGCTCCATATGTAATAAATGCCTTTAAAGAATACTTCAAAATCCTTTACTTAAAAATTTGATTTTTTTTTTAATCGATCAAGATTTCTCTTAAACCATTTAATATTTTTTACATGCATTCTGCACAGATTCGTAGATAGTATTTATATTTAAAGACTGAGCCTAATCATGCGTATATTTTATCAATTTCTATTTTTTTTAAAAATAAAGTTGAGTGTATTGCATATTGTTTTTTCGAAGTGTACATAAGCATATATATTTTTGTATTTAAATCAATAAACGTATTTGGGTTCAGTCTTCAGATATAGATATAATGTTTGACGTCTAAAATTATCATGTAAATTATCAAATATTTATAAAGCAATCTTGAGCGCACTTCTGAAAAACCCTAGTTTGAGATAAATAACTTTAAATACATTTTATTAAAACTTAAAATTCCCAATATTTTAGCATACGTGTATTAGATTATTTTTGAGCAATGATAATTTTATACTTTATGAAACATAATCTTTAAAAAATACATTAAAAATTTCTTCAGCTATCTCATATGAGATATTGTACACCAGCGATTTTCTATGAAAACAATACAAGCCCCGCCCTCTTCTTTGAACATTATACGTTTTTCAGGTTCAAGCATAAATAAAAATGTCACAATCTTTAATTTAATTTAATTTTGAAAGACGTTTAATAAAAAAGGATAAAATATATGACATAAACCCATATATTTTCTGTCAATGTCTTATAAATGTTTTATGCGATGAAAGTCCCGTAGGTGGAACTAACGATTCAGTGCACGCGTTTGTCCATGGCGTTTGTTTATAAAAGGGTAAATAATTGCTGTCGTAGAAGCCAACGTTTGTCTTTGATATCGAAATGCAACGATAGGGTTCAGAATCATGCTCTAGGGAAAACACAGCCGAGTGTTCGCTTTCTGCGATCTATAAGTGAGCCTGACAATGACATTTTAAATAATTGCTTACTGATAATGACTCATATATTTTTAGTCATAACTAGCGTAATAGATGGAATTTTTGATGCGGTTTGTTCTAAAATGAGGAGAAAATATTGCTCTTCCATTTACATATTCCTCGAAAAATCAAATTATTGAAGATTTAAGAGTAATATGCCCAGTTATTTCGAAATACAAAAAAATTTGTCAATAATGAAACAAGTTGGAAATTGTAAGTCAAACGTGACAAATGAGGTGCGTTCGTACTATAACTAGTTTCAGGGAAATGAATTACATCGTCTCTTATTATGATATGATTAATTTTCGTAATAAAATAAGTACTTTTTAAGTTGCCAACATTTTATCATTTGTTGACATTTACTGGAAATTCCAATGGGAAATATAACCCTAGCATTGAAAATTTCAAAACTTGAAATCCATATTTAGACTTTTTCACATTTAATATCTATTTATACGGAAACATCTATCCAAAAACTGTCGGTTGATTATAGGCTACAATTAAACAAATTTAGTATACAAGTTCGGTTTTTAAATTCAGTAATACGGAAATAATTTGACTCCATTTTAAATAGGACGTAATCACTGTGACAACCTAGTATCATTACCTAACATGGGATATCATTGAATTAATTGCGTATGATAGGATTTAATAGAATGATACATCTCGGTCGCTTGACGATTAAACCTCGCAAGCTGCTATAACAAAGAAGTACCAATTTAAAAAAAAATTCAAATTACCTAGTAAATATTTTTTTATTAATATTTTTTTAAGTTTTAATTCAATTTTCATAAAATTTGAAATGACTCGACAAAATTCTGCAAAGATTATATATATTAAATTCCAAATCATTTGGTTGGGTAGTTTTTGCGCTGTTATATGCGGACAGACGGACTGACGGACCAGACGACGAGTATAGGTGCTACGTATTTATATAATTACGAACGCACCTAAAAAGATGATTGTGTGCTCATTATTGGTATCTTCTTTTCCGTTTAGTTCCATGATTTAATTTGAGTAGCGTAAACTGCTAAACATACAATAACACAAGAAGTTTTTACTGATACACACACATATCGTTGTAATGCGAAATTAAAATAAAATATATATATATGAAGATAACCTTCCAAACAATCAATAAAACTTCTTCTAATATTTCTGGAGATTTCTTTTGAGGGGAAGAAGATAAATTATACAAATTTACATGAAATTTCTATAATTTAAACTAATGTATTAGCAAATATCGCCATTAACAGACGATAATTATACAGCAGAATATCGAATTTGTCTTCACGAATCTTAATTTAATTCATTTCATTTAATGTAAATTAATCAGTACAAACGGAATAATTAGATTTAGACATTTTAACTAGCTCGCAGACAAGATATCATGCTGTTTAATTTTTATTTTAAACATTGCTACAAAAATCAAAACTTGCAATGTTGTTTTTTGAAATGCCTTTAATTGCATTAATTATTAAACTTGTGCATTGAGAATATTTTCTTACTAGTAAAATTTAACATGAAGAAAATGAGTTTATTTGAACTTTTAATGATAATAAATTAATGTCTTGTATACATGGTAAAATATAAAAACAAATATTGAAATTAATAATTTCCTAAATTAAGTAAATTCATGTATGATCAAAACGAAAAGATTTCTTATTGAGCAAAATCATTAATGATTACTTTAGTTTTTAACATTCGAGCAACATCTAAGAACATATTGTTGAAAACAAATTTTATTTTGAAAAGTTATGTAATATTCAAAATATGTTTAGTGTAATAATTTCTTACATGTATGTTATATATTTCAATTTATACTATTATCAACATCGGTTAAAACAAAAAAACAAAAAAAATTAGGGATATGCTACCCAAAAAAGTGTTTCGTCATTTTTATTTATTCTTTTAAGAAATTTTTTTTTTGGTATGTTGCATTTATTTTTCTAATGTATAATGTATTTTTATATAAATATATGTTTCATATGTTGCGCTAATTTAAAGGTTCATATTTCCTAAAACATGTGTCTGGTTCCAAATTACTTGTCTTATTACATATATAGTAATTAATTAATATTTTTAAATGATGAAATATAATTTTATCGAAAGTGTTCGTTGCGTTTGAAGATCTTGAGGTGTTCGGGTGCTTTAACACTGAAAACAAATTCCTCTTTCCCTATTTAATCTAATATTAATTTAAGTTAACCGTTAAATAAATTTATAACATTAAAAAAAACCGCTTTCACAGTATCGCATTGGAACAGAACTCCACCTACTCCCCTGACATCATAAAAAATGCTTTTCACAGAAATTTGATTTATAAAAAAAAAAAAAAGAAAACGTATGCTTATTTTAAAAAAAGAGATAATAGAGTCATAATACTTCCTGATGTACATAAAATTGAAGAGGTTTCAGTTATAAAAGACAATTGTTACTCTAAGATATAAAAATCTCCATTTTTTAAAATCATCATTTTTCTTGAATTCCTATTTCTCTTATTTCCATACACATCTTAGAAAAAGAAATGGGATACATTATCGTCTATCTGTGGTGAGAGTTTGAAAATAGTTTAATGATTATTTTATTTTTAACATAAAAATTGATATGTATTATCAAGATGCACTGCAGCTTCCATGTTGTTGGAATTGAAATGCATAGCATTTAATTTTCTTTGTATGTCCGCTTGAATGACGTCAATAGTACTTTATTGTTTAAAGTGTGTACGACTCATACCATTTGCAACTGAAACTAGTCGAATGTGTCAATCCCAAAACTTTCTTCAATCTCACACAGGTTTCGCATACACTAAAAAGAATCAGCACCAATTTATATCAGGGACTAACTGAATCTAAAGTTTTACTAAATTCCGAGCATTAGTTCTTGAGATAGAGCTGTTGTGGAAATCGCAAAAAATGCTGCATAGCAGCGCCACCTGCCGGGCGATTTTTACCAAAAACTAATCAGCACCAATTTATATCAGGGACTAACTGAATCTAAAGTTTTATTAAATTCCGAGCATAAGTTCTTGAGATAGACCGCCCACAAAATTTTTGTCACATACAGACAGACAGAGTCACAGAGTCACAGACAGACATTTTCTAAAAACAGTCAAATCGTGTTCAGGACCTTCCAAAACGTATAAATCTGTCGAAAACCGGAAGTCGAAGATTTTCATGAATTCAATACTTTCTTCTTGTAAAGATAGAAGAAAGTAAAAATGTAATTGTGAAGAGTATGTGCCATCTGTATATATTAAGGATAATCTTTGAGAAGTTTTGGAAAATTAATTACAAGCTGTAATCAAGTATATTTACAATGTAAACTTATATAAAGTTGTGTAGCGAAAGCACATCTTTGATCTTACGCAAAAATTCTCGTATTGCGATAAAATGAAAATTTGATAAAAATTTTCAATTGAAGTTCGCTAAATATGCATAAATGTGTTTGAAAATAGTGATATTCACATTTCTCTTATTTCCATACACATCTATGAAAAAGAATTCCATACTCATCATCAATTTCATACTCATCATCATTTATTTCCATACTCATCATCAATGTAATGTTGTTTATAAATTTCTATTTAGATGACCTGCTTTTTAATTATTCCATTTATTATTCTTAATAATGATGATAATATTAAACAATTTTATTTAGTTTAAGATAAAGTCATACATACCATGTTAAGAAGCATTTCAGTATTTAATAATTTGAGTCTTTCTTCAGAATAGTTTATCTATTAACCCTTTGTATCACCGCGTTGCATATCTACAACATACCCAAAAGTCAATGTTACTCATGCAGTGGGCTTCTAAAGACGATTTTATTTATTGCTGCTATTTATTGCCCAACACATTAGTTAATATAAATTGTTCATGGAATTATCAACAGAGGGCGATACTCAGCTAATTTATCACGTCAAAGTTTTTTTTTATCATTTGAGCAAATTCACTTGGTTTTTGCTAAAATAAACTTCGTAAATTTTGTAAAATTAAAGACACTGGAGCCGTTCAAATTTTTTTTTTATAAAGGTATGTTCGTATACTTTACTATTTTGTATTAGAAAATTTACAATATTTATGAGAAATATGTAATTTTCTATTTATTGCAGATGTGCAAAATTTCCTTTTAGGCAATAATTTTTTATATTTATGTTGTAAAAGTTTTTGCTTTATTTTTTACATGCTTAAAATGATGTATTCTACCATCTGAGTAAATATTTTTCAAACAGGATTTGTTGATTCACAAAAGGGTTAAATTAAAAATTAAATCACCGATGCTGATTCCAAATGCCAGATAAAATTCAGACAATTCCTATTTTTATATCTTTACAGAAACGACCAGTAATGATTATTTTGTATTTTTCTTTTCACGTGGTACTAAATATAATGAGCTTTTATGCTGCATGGCTGAAAATATCGTTACGTCAGCTAAAAATTTAATTAATCTGATCGAATGTGACAGCTTGATCTCTGATAAATGGCATATGAAATTAGTCTATTTAAGCATGATTGAATTTTCATTACGCAGAGTGGAACTGACAGAAAGAGATATTCGATAACAATTTCTAAATGACTGACACGGGAAGACAGAAATATGACATTTTGAAACGTTTCACCAATTTCATAAAAAAGAAAAACCCGTAATTCACTATTTTCTTTCATTATTTAATGTGCTACGAGCTATTACTACTTAATTATGTGCGTGTAATAATAGTAATTACTAAAATATAGCGAAAGTGGAGTAATTGTGGTATATTTTCAGAAAACGCATTGTGTCGACTTCCCCATTACTTAATTCTAAAACGCTTTTGCCTATTTTGTTTTAAGTCCCTAATTTGAAATATTTTAAACATATTTTTTAAAATTACCTTTATTAAAAGATATACTAAAAATATAAATACATTTAGTATCCAATGATTTACTTGAAAGTAATTGGGTGCTTCACTTCTAACTCTACAACAAAGCACTCCAAAGTTTTTGGCAGATAGGTTTTATAAAGAATACTAAAATCGATGTATTAAACCCGGTTTTATTGACATAATTTTTAAACCGAAATACAATAAATAAAATTTTATTTTTAAAAGCTTTACGTTTCTTGAGAAAATTTAAAGAACAAAACATCTTATGACCTTTATAAACCATTTTACGAGTAGTTAAATAGAAACTCAAAATATGAAAAATAATTGGATTTATTACTTGGTCCGAAAAAAAAGTTACAGCATCTCAAAATTTGTTAAAATGAAGGCGATTTCCGTTAAAAAATTCTTGTTCTATTATTGTTGAGTTTCGAATAAATACGTCTAATACTTTTCTTAATGCTCGAGAATGTGTAAAAATGAGAATATTTCGTTGTCTGGGATTATCAAAGTGGTAACTTTCTTTTGCGGTTTCACTTAAAATACGCCAGGGGGTGCATTCTGTTCTAAAAAAATTTTCAACACGTGTCCCCGCTACCTACGGTACTGTATAGCAGAAATTCTGCGTTCACTCTGCAAAATCATTTAGTTTCAGTTTACATCACCAGGTGGAGCATTCTGTTCGAAATAAACCTCTTTCCGAATGAAACTCCGGCACTCATTCCCGCTGGTTACAGCACCGTATAGAAGGCGTATTGTGCACGCGCAAAAAATCTTTTAGTTCCACTTTCCACCAACAGGGCGTACCAAATCTATGTCTTAATTAGTTAGCTATATGTTAATTAGTTCATGGTAAGTTGAATGAACCAATTCCAATTGAAATCGGGTCCATAGAAACCGAGAAAATAAATGATCCCCCTGGTTATTTATATTCATAATTGGTGGTAACCAACGCCTGAAAAAATGATACCGAAGTTTATTTTGTACCTGGGAGACCTCGGAAGACTGTTAGAAAATATTTCCTTTGAATCGGACCAAGATTAAAGGCAAAATCTTTTAGTTACATTTTCCACCGCCAAGGGGGGTGCACTGTGCTCTAAACAAACATCTTTCTGAACGAAACTCCAGCACGTGTCTCCGCTGGCGCTGCGTATGGCACCGAATAGAAGACGTGTTGTGCACGCTCTGAAAATCTTTTAGTTCCAATTTCCACCACCAGGGGACACCAAATCTATGTCTTAATTAGTTGTCTATATCTTAATTATTTCATGTTAAGTGGAATGAATCAATTCTCTTTGAAATATTGTCCCTTGTTTCAGAAGGATCAATTTTAAATGCAAAATCTTTTAGTTCCAGTTCTCACCGCTAGGGGCGCACTCTGTTCTAAATAAACTCTTCCCTATCAAAACTCCGGCATATATGCCTCCTGCCTACGCCACGGTATAGCAACCTTGCTGCGCACGCGCTGCAAAATCTTTTAGTTCCACTTTCTACCGTCATGGGGCGCCAAATCTGTATCTTAAATAGTTATATATAACTTCAATAGTTCGTGTTAAGTTTAATAAACTAATTCTCGTTGAAATAGGGCCCATAGAACCCGAGCAAATATCTCTCACTGGTGATTAATGTTCAGAAAAAATGGTAACAAAGGGCTGAAAAAATGATACCGAAAGTTATCTAGTACCTGAGAAGAATGTTATAAAATGTTTCGTTTGAATCGGACTAATAATACAAAAGTTCTGATTTTGGAGGCAGGCGGGTAGGAAGGAGTTTCGATCAGCGCATTTACGCGATATTTAAATTACAACCAAACACTCCCCTCTTCCCTCAAAATTAAACCAACGACCTTAAAAAATTAGAAATTATCATTAACTTTTGAAACAAAAACAAAATAACGTTTTTTTTTTTTTTTTTTTCCTTCCTGACTTACAAATACAGTAAGCTATCGTTCCAAATTTCTGAAATCAGATACGTAAAGGACGTCACGTACATGAAAAAACTCTTATATCTTATAAAACAAATCACGTAAAATTCTCAAATCGATCACCGCCTCTTGAATACTAGGCCCACGCGCTGACAAAAATGGCGGCTCTCGCAGGCGGATTTTTCTTTCCGCGTTTGTACGGTCCCTCGAACTTCAACACCAGTAATATGTAAAAGTTTTCTTTGACTTATTTGATCTCAGAAAAACAAGGCGAAGAAAACTTTTAGAAATTATTAATGTCGAAGTTCGAGAGACCGTTCACACACTGAAAAAAAAAAAAAAAATCCACCAGCGACAGTCGCCCTTTTTGTTAGCGCGCTGGACTAGTATTCAAAGGGCGGTAAATCGCTGTTCGAATTGCCGTTCGAATCAGCTGATGACCTTTTCATCTGCAAATCACAATTGCCTGGTTGACTTCCAGCTGTGCCTACAATCCTCTCAGCTACCCATCACAACTGCCCTCCAAAGGCCCTCCAAGCTAACTTTCAATGGACTATTTGTGACGTCACTTAAAATAAAAAAATCCTGATGGCTTGGCCTACAGGCACAGGTAGATTTTGAAGACGCAGACCGTGGGACGTCTGTTTATTGGGAATTGCAGATTAAATTTTTTTTGCGATGATGCGGCAGTTGGGAACCGCTCACTTCGAAATGTATGTGTACCTGTATGCGGAGCCAGCAAAGATTTTTTTTTGTTGTTTTTTTTGCTGTAAGAGTTGGTCTTATAAAAAACTTGTGAATATTAAAGTTGTAGATAATATTAAGACGATTTATAATAAGTGTAAGCGGATTTGGCATCTTTTGAATGATGTTATGATTTTTTCTTCTTAAATCCCTATTCCTTTTCCTATAAGTAAAAATAACTTTAAACAGATTCGATATGTATTATAATTAAGAAGTTATGGGTTTTTTTTTTCTGTTTTCACAAAAAGCCCCCCTATCCCCCCCCCCTGGTCCGATTTTGCCCATTAACGAACTTGACCGAGATTTTATGCCGCTTGATCTGATGTATAAGTTTGGAAGAAATTTGTGCAGAATTATGGAAGTTATCGTGTCCATAAAAAAAGGATATAGATATAGATAGATAGATAGATAAATAAAGTTTTGAGCTGGGGGTAGTTTTGGGTTCTAGGAATCATGATCGGTGTAGATCTGCAAAAATTTTTCAGAAATTTCAATTAAGGGGAGAATGTAATAGTGGTATTTTTTACGAAATCTACCTAAAACGCTGCAAAACATGAAAAAAACGCATAAAAAATGCATAAAAAACGCATAAAAAATGAAAAAAAAAGATCTAAATCGGGATAATTAATAGCCCGCCCTCCTCTTTTAAAATCAGGATTTTTTTATCTGTAAAGAATTATCAACTCTCTCCAAGCTAAATATATATATATATATATATATATATACACTAATCTGAGCATAACTGAGGCTGAAATGGAAGCAGCAAACGAAACAATCAAGCATTCTGGGAAAATTTCTTAGTGTGGAAGGAAAATATTCACTAAAAATTGAAACATCGTTATACAAATTCCGCATACACTTTATTGAAAAGAGGATAAATTTGCTATATTGGGATAAAATGAAATTAAAAAAAAATCTAATCAAAAAATCCAAATAACCCACCCTTCCCTTTCAAAATGATGGTTTTTTTTTTATCTGTAAAGAATTATCAACTCTCTCCAAGCTAAAAAGAGAAAAACAAATGACGTTTCTGAGCGTAACTGAGGTCGGAGTGGAAGCAACCAACGAACCACTCAAGCATTCTGGGAAATTTTTATTAGTGTCAAAGACCAAAAATTCGCCAAAAACTCAAAAATTGCTGTACAAATTCCGAATAAACCTTACTATAAATCTGAAAACTGATAAAATTTACTATATTCGGCTAAAAGATTGGAACCAGGCTCTTGTTACTAATGCGGAAATATTGAAGCAAAATGTGAAAAAAACGCTAAAAATCGCATAAAAATTTATATGAAAAAAAATCTATTCAAAAATTCCAAAATCGGGTGCAAACCTACATGCATAGAGGCACCTTCTCACCAAATTGTGTAGCTCTCCGTGCAACGGTCTCTTCAAAGCGTCCTTTTTTATTATAGTTATATATGCAATATATTCTTAGGTACCTCAACTTTAATTTTATGGGTAAAAACTAAATATTTTTTACAAGTATTAAAATATCAATTATTTTTAAGTTTATTTGGAAATTGTTTGTTGGGCATTTTAAAAAACAAAAAACGACAGAGATAAGAGATATTGTGTTTTACTGATATTGGGATAAAACATGGGCAGTGATAGATAATTATTGTTGTTCTATCTACAATTCTTTGTATTTGTATTGAAACAAGAAGGTAGCGTTATAAAAACTGAATAAAACACTATCATTCAACTATCCCCAGTGTCCAATTCCCAGCTTTTTTACTGTAACCAATATATTTTGTGAGTCCCTGTGAATGAACGATAAACGCAATGTACACCATACTTTTAAGCGACAAGTTTATAGTGCACCTCAGCAATGCATATAATTTTCATTATGTTTGAAATAGGGAAACATCATTAAATTACACTGCAAACGATTTTTCTCCATAGAAAAATGTGTAACAGATTTTTTTTGTTTGATCCTGTAAATGAATAATAAATGCTTATCCACGATATTCAACTACAAAAAATGTTTAAAGCCCTTCATAATTATACATCAATTTCATCATATTTGAAATGGAGTAACATCCTAAGTAAACAATTTGATTATCCCTGTAAAAAAAAAAAGATCTATTAAGACCACTTGATTTGCAATAGGGAACATGCTATAGTAAACGTCAATAAAATACAAAAAAAAATCAGGGCATTCCGAGTATATTTACGCGAGTTAGAGCACGGCCAGACAAACCAAAGTCATAAACACTTTTCAACTAAGTTGGAAAGTGTTAAAAATATAAATTCTGAATTAATTATTCGGAAAAAATATGTATTTTAACTTACACATATTTTAACAGAAATCGATTCCTAGAAGATTCAGATAAGCGAATCTAAATTATCACCTAATTCCACCAAGTACTTTTTGTGTAAGCTTTAAAAAGTAGATGCATTGCAGTTTGTTTTGCTATTATTAAAAATGAATTTAATAGTGTGTAGAATTTCAAAATTTTAAATGTGCATAATTCTTAAACTTTTTTACCGAATGGGGTAAAATTTACTGAAAACTCAAAATATGATATCAAAATTATGTGCTCGATTGGAAAATTCCAAATTTATTTCAATTTCAGTATAGAGATGACCCTGTAAGCTTTTTATAAATACTTTGTTTAACATAGCACGAAAGCTCTTGAAACTGAAGTGTGTAGAATTCATAGTTCGTTTATGAGGACAGCCAAAAGCATTCTGTTACATTATTGTCAATTCGTTTCAAGTGAAGTTTAACGATGTTACACGATTTCAAACATAATAAAATTTATAAACATTTACGAAGTGCACTAAAACATGCTTTCTCTAGAATATGATATGCGAAGCATTTATTATTCATTTACAGGGTCACACAAAACAATTCTCTTATATAATGATCTACGGGAAAAAATCGTATGCAGTGTATTTTAGTGGAGTTACACTATTTCAAACAATATAATAAATTTATATGCATTTTCAAATAAATTTATATGCATTACTGAGGTGCAGTATAATTTGCTTACTGAAAAGTATCATGCGCATTGCATTTATCGTTTATTTACAGGGACACACAAAAGAATTCGGTTAGTGTCTAAGAGCGATAATTTCTGAAAGGGCGTTTTCAACTTTGGTCTCCACTTTTTAAGTGTAACTTTTACATAGTATGTGGCGTGTATAAATTCTATAGATCATACACAAAAAAATAGACAACACAAAAATTTCATCATATTATGAGTATCATTCAAAAATGCATGAAAAAAATATGATCTCCATTAATTTTTAAATAAAAAGCATTAATGTCTCCAAAATCCTGGATGTGAGAATTTACAGCTAATTCCTATAATTCTTTTTTGTTAAATAGATGATATATATTTTGATTGTCTAGAAAGACCGTCTGCCGTTTATCGTTTGCAATACCGTAAAAAAAAGACTAAAAGCAACCGAAAAGTTCTACACAATTTTCTATTATATTAAGTTCATTTATTTAATATTTTAAATTATTATATTTTTTTATGGTTAGTAAGCAGTAGTTTTCTGTACTTTTCTAAGCAAGACCGTTTTTTTTCATATTTATAAATTTATATTTAAACCACTAACACATTTTTCGCTACAACTGTATGGAGGTTTAAGAAATAGTACGTAAAGGACATGCTTTACCGGTCTGCTTTATCACAAGGAATTCATATAAAGTATAACAAGAACGAAAAATAATGCGTCAAACGTAGATAGTGAAAAATTTTCCAACACTTCCAAAATAATTTTACAAATCTTTACCGTTTAATATGGTGAAAGGTGTTATCTAAGTAAATAATTTCGAAAACGCATAACATATTTAAAACACAATTTCAAGAATTACCAACAATATTGGGGAAAATATCCGAATTATTTGTTCAGCCCTGTATATGATCTATAGATTTGTATATATATACTACATATAATGACAAATTTTCGTTCGGTTAGGAAACGCGTAGCTCAGTTTAAAATTCCCCGTCTGGAATTTCCGTCAATAAATGGAAATGTACTTGAGAACTTTTGTGCTATCTTGTATATGATCTATAGAATTTATACATACCAAGTAATAGACAAAAAATTTCTTAAATTTAAAAATGCGTTCAGCAACTGAAAACGCACTTCCAGCGATTATTGTTAACAGACAGGACCGAATTACGATTTTTCTCCATAGACCGTAATGTAAAGAAATTCTTTTGAGTGACCTTGTAAAGGAACTATAAGTGCTATGCACACCATTTTGTAGTGCACCTGAGTGATATATATCAATTTCCTTATATTTTTAATAATGTAACATCATTATATAAACCGCCAATGATTTTTCTCCATAGACCGAAATGTAACGGAATTATTTTGAGTGTCCCTGTAAACAAACTGTAAGTGCTACACACTTCGTGTTCCATACCGAGCATGTCAGAGTAAACCTCAATAACATACATCAATTGCAAGGCAATCCGAATATATTTAACGCGAGTTTGAGCACGGACAGTCAGACGGTAGACAGACAGACAAACCGAATTCATAAACACTTTTCAACTATGTTGGAAAGTGTTAAAAAAAGGGATCTTAAGACTCAAAATTTAATTTTGTGTAATTATGAATATGTAGATAATTCCTAATGAGAATTAAAACTGCATACTTATTTAAAGAACTTTCTAGTTATTAAAATGGTACATTTCTGAAACACAAAGAATGAATTATCACTTTATTAATCAGCGTACAACCATTAGAGTGAAAAAATGTCCAGACCGGGGTTCGAATCCGGATACCTTGGTATATATTGAACCCCGGTCTGGACATTGTTTCACTCTAATGGTTGTACACTGATTAGTAAACTGATAATTCATTCTTTGTGTTTCATTAATTTCTACAGCGTAATTTCAGCTCTGCTGAAAAATTAATTACTGTATGGTACATTTTCTTTTATTCTTGTGTTAATTAGAACTGATGTTATATCCATTGTTCCGGTTTTGTCTTCTATTTGATGTACAATTAAACTGTATTTGTTTTACTTCATTTAGAAATTTAATTTCTTATGCGATTGGTTTTATTTTTACTTTCGATAACAGAGTCTACGGAAGTGTTCTAATAATAATGTGTGTGTGTCAGTGAACACGTTAGCACTAAACGGTACTTTCGATTTGTCTATCATGTGGCGAATATGTTATAGACAAAATTCGCAACAACTGTGTGTACATTCTAGTTGAAATCTGCCGGCTATGTCGTTAAACAATTTACAAATAATTTCGCGACCTTTTCTACAGGGAAAAATCGCCAAGGAATTGTGACAGTGTATAAGGGATAAATATTACGGCGATGTAGCCAATATTTATCCATTTATTACTTACCCATCATACATAATATAGGGTAAGTCTCGTAATCGTTTTGAAAATCGAAAAAACAAATTTGACGGATTTACACGTTTCAGACACTAGAGATTCCGAAAAACATATTTTTAGAAAAAAAAATTGCCGTCCGTCTGTGTGTGTGTCTGTAAACGCTTTATCTCCCGAACAAACTGAGATAGAGACTTGAAATTTGGTATGTACTTAGTATGTAATAATGGGAAGAAGCTTATTAAATTTCAGTAACTTCGATTACCCGGAAGTATTAATTCGGGCTCTCGAAATATTCGTTCTGATGAAAGGTACATGAAAATTTTCGAAATTGTTTGTTTTAAGGAATTAGTATAAAAGACAATGAAAAACATAAATTTTGCATAATAAATGAAGTCGAACGAGTAATTAGTTGCCGATATATTTGTAATCCTATTTTCTACGCTCTTCGATTTTTCATGACCCTGTCTTTTATTCAAATTTCAGTTCAAAGATATATTTTAATTGGAAATGAGACGCTTAATCCGACGCAGTAAACTGTTAGTTAATATGAATAGCAATTTTGGAGTTATAAGGATGTTTCTTTTATGCAATTCCGTAATAGAGCATTTAAAGTATATGATGTCATCAAGCCACGATTTTATTCGAATTGCAATGCATTTTATAAATAGTTTACACATGTTTTATTTTCATATTTTATACTATGCATATCCATGATGGGTAAGAATTACGGTGGCCCGAGGCGACTAGTTTTGATTAAAAGTCGTAATATTAAAATCTGAAATGTTTAACAAAACTAAAAAAAAAAATTTAAAAAAATTGAAAATTGAAAATTGAAAATTAAGTCAGTAAAATATAAAATAGTCTGCTTCTTTATTGCATTACATTAAACCAAGTCATATCTTAATATGTAATCTAAAAAATCTAAGGTATAAACTTAGTCAAATCAAGCGTCTAAAAATATTTATCATTTTGAAATTCACAGCATTACGTTCCATATATTTTTTCCGACAAATTGATGAATTATTAGTCGACACTAATTTTGTATGTATATTTTCTTTACATCGAGTTACTTTCGGAGTTACATTGTTAGAATAGGTCATAATTTGTTCATAATAAAAGTTTTTTAACGAATTGCACTCTAAGATGCATATAGAATTTTCTCAGATCTGAATATTTAGCCATAAAGATTGTGACATTATTTCGCTTATAGTTGCTTGAAAATAGTAATACTTTAATATAAGACAAATATTTTTAATATGCAAACATTATTACACCTATTAATTATTATATTATTACATTAATTTAGCTTTAAATACACTGCTCAAAACAATTAAAGGATATTTGAAGTTTTATATAAAATAAAGATATAAACGAAATTTTTTTTGCCGAAAATAGAAGAAGAGAATTACAAATGCAAATTTTTCTGGTTTTCAAACTGTGGAGTATGCAAATTTTGAGTTCGACGTCAAAAACGTCGCTTCAGCGGCAGCGAATGAAATTTGACTTTCAACTGGATAAAAGAGAATGAAGACAAGGATGATCGGCATTCAGTGATTGCTTTGTTTCGATGAGTACGATGTCTCAGCGAAGTCATTTGACAGATTCAGAAGCTTGGAGAATTGTTGATAGGTTAGAAGGGGGCCAAACTGAAGCCGAAGTAGCGCAAGCCATTGGAGTGTCACAAAGTGTCATTTCCAGGATCTGGAACCGTTTTTTGGAGAGTGGATGTGCAGGCCGAAGACCAGGGCAAGGTCGTAGACGGGCAACAACGCCCAATGAAGATCGGTATTTAGCGTTAACAGCTCGGAGACACCGAAACATGAACGCTACTCTTCTCCAACAACACCTTCGCTCGGCTACAGGCACCACGATTTCAACTCAGACTGTCCGAAACCGGCTCCATGCTGTAGGTCTGTATGCTCGCCGACCGATGGTATGTGTTAGATTAACATCAAGGCATCGTCGCGACCGCAGGGAGTAGGCAACCGAGCATGTCAACTGGAGGAGAAATGAATGGAGCAATATTCTGTTTTCTGACGAGTCCCGTTTTTCTGTGCATCCGGATAATAGGCGTATTTTCATCTCGAGGGACCGTGGCAGTAGGAATAATCCTGCGTTCGTGCACGAAAGTGTCAGATTTGGCGGTGGAGGAGTGTTGGTGTATGGTGGCATCTCCATTGACGGGCGCACTGACCTCTACATCATTCGAGATGGAGCTCTGACTGGTCGCCGATATAGGGATGAGATCCTCAGGCCTATCGTAGTCCCTTTGCTGCAGCAATCGGAAATAACTTCATTTTAATGGACGATAACTGCAGGCCACATCGTGCAAACCTGGTGGAGGATTTCCTTTTCGAGGAAGGAATCGTTCGAATGGAATGGCCAGCGTGTTCTCCAGACATGAATCCAATCGAGCACGTTTGGGACGCTCTAGGAAGACGAGTTTCTGGCCGCCAACAACCCCCACAAACTCTCCAAGAACTGGAAAGAGCTCTTCTGGAAGAGTGGGGCAGTATACCCCAACTCGTCATTAATAGCCTCATTGAGTCCATGCCTCAAAGGTGTTCAACGTTGCTGGCCGCCCGTGGAAACCATACCCCCTACTGAAAATGTTTTTCTTTGAAGAAAACACCTTTTCTTATTCTTTTTTTCTCATATGCACAAATTGTGTTTTTTTCCTTTTGTACACAAATGCGCAATAAAATGCATTTTTTTCTGCCAAACATGTGTAATTTATTCTCATATAACCTACTATGTCTGTCGACCATTTATCAATCAGCTAAAAATTTTCCCAGATACAAAATCCACCTAAAACTGCAATATCCTTTAATTGTTTTGAGCAGTGTATAACTATCTTTTAAACAAAACTCAGAAAAATATTTAGTAAATTGTTTCTTGTTTCTAAACGTCTTTTGCATTCCTGGATGGCTGTCATTTTTCCAATTTCAAGATTCTGTGCAACATAGATTAGCTGGAAATGCAGAAACCGACTTACAGATTACTGACAATATATAAAAAGCCCCTTCCATGTCAAATCGCACATGAATACCACTATGATTTTGATAAAATAATGTAAAATGAATAGAATAATATTTTTTATTAGATTTTTAAAAAGTATCCTATACAGTCTGTAAAAGAAATTATAAACATGCTATAAAATTAATTTTTATTATAATTTCTTATATATATATATATAGGGAAGATGTGCCAGTAATGGACCGCATTCCAGTAATGAGCCACCTTCAACGTTTTTGATTTATAAAAAAATAACCAATAGAAATTCAGCTTTTTTTATTTCATTATTATGTTTTCTTTAAATTCTAGTTTTAAATACAATCATAATATCAATTATCTATTACTTTTTGTGGGGTGTCCATTACTGGAATTTAGGGTGTTTGGATTTATTTCGGTTATTTACAATTAAATTTCGATTCACATTGGGAATTTTGATTATGAGCACGGTTAAATATTGTTGGTAGATTAATATAATATTAAAAAATGTGGAATATAACAATTATAACTATTAATTAAAAAAATAATTTTTAAAGAATTTCCTTAAGGGTGTCCATTACTGGCACATCTACCCTATATATTAAACAAATACAGTCTCTGCTTTCCTGATAGGAAAGACAGTTTTAATAAAAAGATAATTTACTTTACAAAAATGTCTCTTCCCTATTGCATATATATTTTTTTCTCGTTTGTGGAGGGTAGCTGTTAAATAGTTAAAGAACAATAGAAATTAGAAAAGCAATTAGAAAGTTTTTCAGTTTGTATTATTGGATTTTCAATCCAATAGTTATTAAGAGTGACTAAAACATAATTTTATGAATATTATGGCCAATTAGTCAAAAAATGAACAATTATGAATAAAAATATTTCCGTCTTAATTGTAGCATCGATGTTTACATTTTATTGTATATTAAATGTTGACATATATTGTATTCTTATACTGTACTTTTTATTATACTGTATTTCTTTAATGACGTAAACTGGTATATACCTATACATATTAATATATATATATATATTTATATTTATATTTATATTTAACTAAGCAGAATCCATTAGACAGATCAAAAAACAGGAAATCCAATTATTTACAGATGAAATAAATACACTAAGAATGTCAGGATGTGACAGGTTACAATTGACGTTCTACAACTGCGAAATAAATAAATAAATAAACAAACACACACAGGTCACAATTAGGTCACAAGTTACAATTGACGTTCCACAACTGCAAAATAAATAAATAAATAAACAAACAAAAGTCACTACGTGGATTTTTAGATCCCCCCCCCACACACACACACCTTTCCTAAACTATAAGTATTTGTATGGAAGAAATCTTAAACAGCATCAACCAACCGCAGTTTTACTAGCAATAAGGTATGTGGGAGAGGCGAAAAAAATGTACCAAATGGTGAGAGTTGGACTTAAAATTTACATACAGGTCAAGAAGGTCAACGAATGATGAGGTTCCCGGAAGACAAAAATTTACATACAGACACTCCCTAGGGAAATCCCGGGACCGATTGCAAATAAAATAAAAATTCATTCAATCTGCCCTGGAGTTTCTTTTAGAGTAAGATGAAAAAAATATATCTTGGTTGGCATTATTAAGAAGATGATGCAACGAGAATTTGACACTGAACCGGGCCCGTGAATGCAAAGCCTCTGAACCCGGTACATGTCAACTCTTGAGTTAAGACCGACTGTCCAAAGGCTCTGTTACCGATGTAAGTCCACTGTGCAAAGGCTCTGTCACCGATGTAATTCCACAGTCAAAGGCTTTGTTACTGATGCAAGTTTACTGTCCAAAGGCTCTGTTACCGATGCAAGTCCACCGTCCAAAGGCTCAGTTCCCGATGCAAGACTGGAAGATCTGGAAGTATTAGCAGATTTCATACTGTATGAACGATTTGTTCTAAATAGATGTGTCAAGACCCACTGTCCAAAGGTTCTGTTCCCGATGCTACACCACTGTCTAAAGATTCTCTCCCAGATGCAAGTAGAATAAGTAGAAGTACTAGTGAACTCTACGCTGTGTGAAATATTTGTGACAATTAGATGAGTCGAGATTTAACTAAACAAATAATGGGATACACTGTATTATTTTTAACACAATTATTTCAAATTGGTAAAGTAATCGTACAAGTTGCAAATTTCCAACTGGACGAAAAATGTCCGGGCCAGGATTCGAACCTGGGATCGCTTGGCTGAAGCCGCCACGCTCTACCACAGAGCTATCCCGATCGAATCTGGAGGCCAGAGACTGGATGGGTCGGACTTTATGCCCTCCAGATTCGACCGGGATAGCTCAGTGGTAGGCCGTGGCGGCTTCAGCCAAGCGATCCCAGGTTCGAATCCTGGCCCGGACATTTTTCGTCCAGTTGAAAATTTGCAACTTGTATGAAAAATAAGGGGACTCTCCATATACTAATTAATCATACATACTAGGAATACACCATAATTCACATGGTTGCAGAATAGAATGTGGTGAGTGATATTTATCTATCATTGTTTTTGTCTGGTTACATAGGTTGTATTTATTATCTTTTGAAACTTATAAGCTGAAGTTAATTATATATATTTATATAATATATGTATAATATCTATTATCTTTATCAGGTTTTATTTTGGTAATATCTCTTTTCGATTAATAACAAAATTAACCTATGTGCTTATGCGTTTACTTTTCTGTGCTGTGACTTATTTAATCATCTGTATTATGATATTTATTAATTGCTCACTAAATTTTAAATAATTAAATAAATAGTAATTCAACTCATATTGTTTCTTTTATCTTGTCATATTAAATGATTAAAATATAACTTCAATCCTTTTCAAAAGAAATTGGAGGAAAATTCCCTATGTATGAGTTCAATCGGTAAAATAACACGAACCACCTGTCTTATCTTACTTTAAATAGTGTTTCACAACGCAACTATAAGATACGGCATAAAAACGTACTAACTGTTATTCTTATTTTGTTTATGTTCGCCCCCTCAGATTTCGGTCCAAAATGCATAATAGAATAATATTATTTCCGTAGGAATATAATACTTTTATCTTTCTAAAATATATGTTGATTTAAATTAGTATAAGTTATGTTGTACTAGTTAATCTATAAAATATCACGTAGTCATCTTGAAAATATTGTAAAATGTTCTTTCATATATGTTTACCATATATTTTTTTTATATTTTTTTCATTATAATAAGTGTGTCATATGTAATGTCATTTGTTTGAGCTCATTTGAATTTCCTTCCATGAAATATATTTCATATCTTTAAAAAATATATACAATTTTCAGAAATTCTTAGATTAAAGCTTTATATCTTTGACAACTGAGAATTTATTTTCTGTAAAATTCTTTAATTTCAAGTTTTCGATTACAATATTATTAATCGTAATAAAAAATAGCATATTTTGCTTAGACGTTTGTATATTTAGTACAATGCTTACCAGAAGCATTCAAAATTGTTCTGTAACTTATAAGTAAGTTGTAATCTGATTGCAAGGTAATAATTTTTAACATGAAATATTAAACATGAATATGCGCATTCCCCGATTATTTAGTTTTTCAATGATAAAAATTAAACTTTAGTGGTGCACTATGTTCAACTACGTTGTAAAGAGGCGGGAGAATATTTTAACATTCTGAATTATCTGATCAGCATCTACTATATTGAAATCTGACTGTTTGACTGAATTTCACTCCTAGAATACAGAACGCAACTAGATGAAATTATCTCCAGTGATCAGCATGGATCAGAGGATATCGTATAAGTTCTCAGAATTTTAGAATTTCAATCATTTTCCAAAATATAAATTTTTTGTAATTATTAAAGAAGTATCTCTAATAATTGCAACTAAATTACTCCAACAAAAAGAAAGAAAAAGTTAAATAATGGGATATCGTCTGCTATCGGAAAAGGAAAATAAATTATCTTTATTTTTGTTTTGTTTGAATAAATCGATTTAACGATTTTCACTTTACAGTTTCTTAAAAAATATTACTTTTATAAAGAATATTCAAATAGCTTACATGCACATGTACTAAAATTATTACATAAAATCTGAATTATTTTAATACTATTGTTTCGTATGAAGTTATTTTAACCGAATTTGCTTAGCATGTAAATGAATGGACTTTGATTGAGAATGGAGTCTGAACAGACGTATGCTCAGATTAAATTTTTTGTCCAAATTAAGGAAATCCACACTACAAAACTTGACAGATCCTCGTCTGGACGAAGTTTTCCAAATATTTATCCAACGTCCTATCGACCAAAGGAATTTCATTGTCCGTCTGTCGTCTTTTCTTATAAAGATATTCTGCTTTAATTGCATCAAAATCACGTAATATGCAAAATGTAATTTTCTTCGTTGTCAATTAACGTACATTGTAAGCTTTATTTCTTTATTATAATAAGAAGTTTAATAAAATTAATATTATAAATCTTTATTTAATGTAGAATTAAAGTAAATATTTTTTACATAAAATTGAAAGATCTCATGCAATGTAAAAGGAACGCATCGGGTGGGTGCACCAGCTAGGCTATTATATTAAAACTACCTTACATGCCCGGCGTTGCCCGGGCCCATGATAATAACCTTAAAAATACTTAAAATCAATCTTGAATTAATTTAAGGTAAAGCCAGGGGAGATGGCGCAGTTGGAGAGATTGCGCACATAGAGGTTCGGGGGGAAGGAGTAGACAGAGAGCGTAGCGACTCCAGGTAGCTGTACAACATAAGTTGTGGAGTGTCTACTTGAAAGTGCACGTTGATTGCTTTGAATGTCTAAGATAAAGTATTGCTATTTTGTTTTGTTTTCCCAAAGTAAGTTCTTGAATTTTCATAGCTATTTATCAGAATTTCTATACAATGCCAATAGTACAAAATATGTTTAACTTAAACGATTTCTCATAAGCTACTATTCTAGACTAACAATGCGAACATCAAAGGTTCGTTTTAGTAGCGGCCATGTTTAAATAAAAGGCCGCGCAATCTCTCCTACCGAAATTGGAGAGTTTGCGCATCTGCTACTTAGGAGAGATGGCGCATTGTTTCCATTAGTTTCCATGCTAGGAGAGATTACGCAGCTTATTAGTAAATTTGCATAAAAAAATAAAAAATAAAATGGACTAATCTTAAGTTAAACGTATTATTAAGATACATAATTTTATTTTGTAATCTTATCTGGACTTGCTTTTTCTGATTCTTTATTTTTTTTCCTTTAATTCAAATTTTTTAATCGCTTTTAAAATTATTTCCTTTTTCTGATTCTTTAAGCATTAGGTTGAAATATTCACTCCCAATACAATAATATTTGTTCACAAAAAACTTGCAACAATGTCATTTAAGTGTAATTATTATTGTTAACAATTTAATTGTAGTTATTATTAGTAACAATCTCTCCTACTCATGTGCGCAATCACACCAACCCTGTAAGGAGAGATTGCGCAAAATAACTTTCTTGGTTTTATTACAACTGTTCTATTAAATTGACACATAACAACAAGATAGCAATGGAAATACATAAAAAACAAATGAAGTAAAAATTATTCATGGATAGATTAGCAAAAACTTAATATTTAGATTTTGTATTGCTATTCTTTTGAATTGTGCGCAGACTATCCTAACTTTACCTTATATTTTTAAATGTAAATCCATCCAAACGAACTGAAGGGCAGTGGTTATAGTTATTGCCGATTTAATATCGATTTAATTTCTGACTTTTGATATAAACGTAATAAACTTTCAATTCTGACCAAAGTTTCTGACAAAACATAAATAATATCAAGCGCTCTCCCACCCTTCCTCTTTTAAACTCAAAATAATATACAATATTGGCCAATTTATTAGTCCCATTCAAAAAAATTTCCAAAACCTTGTTTCTAAGATGATTATATTGTAATTGAATAAAAATCATGCACTCGTGACATCATAATTAACTTTTATATTTTAACAGAATAGTAAGGCTACTATAATTTGTGACTCGTGCTATAGCCAGTATACGTCAGGACACATTGCCGTTATCATTATCTTTTTACGCGTGAATCTTTTTACGCTATGGTACTCCATTGTGAAATTTGGTAATTTTTGAAATTCAATATTTGAAAAACGACATAATCATTAGATTTGAAATTTATATCTAGAAAAATACAACTTTTTACTTTTCTTATGCAGTTTGTCTAACATTTTATGACAAATACTTTTTGAGATATTAATTTTTTCAGTAACTTCAAATGTTTCATTTTCCGAGATTAATCTTTGGCAACGATTATCGACAAACACAGTCGTCAGAAACGCATAGCTTTTTATTAAAGGGGATTTGACTGTCTATGTGTATGTAACAAATAATACTAGAATATGAAACATTCGACGATAAAATTAATAACATTTATGTGCATAGATCCGAAGATGTTACTTGAAGTATTAGGCTAATGATCATAGTACATATAATCACAGTAGACTAATGCTCTCAGAATTTAAAATGCCAATTAGTTTCTGAGACTTTAATTTATTTAGTAACTTTAACGAAGTGTCTCCAAAGGTGGAAACTAAATTACTCTATTTTTACTGATAAAAGAGGAAAAAAGGGAAGAATTATTATATTCTCATTGACATCATCCTCGTTAAAATAGAAACTATAAATTATTTTCGATTTGAATAGATGGTGAAAATCTTGATTAAATAAAATTTTCCAAGTAAATAGGAAAAATTAATAAAAATTAAAAAACATATTTTCACATATTCAAACTTTATATATCCATCTATTCTACGAACCAAAAATCATCTGTCGACCTATTGACATTTAGAAGTCAATCCATAGTAGTTTTTTTTTTCAGTTTTACTTTCAGCTAAGAAGGAAGATTTAAGCACCTTGCATTTAAGTGGGCAATTTTTGAACCATATTTACAAAAACTGGAATTGAAAGAAAATACATGTAATATATTCATTTAATTATTTTCGAAAAATGACGGTTTAAACGCTTCACAAGGACGCTGAAAGTAAAATGATTTATAGGGTAAAAATAACAAATAAAATTTTTCCCTCTCATAAAACATTTATTTCAACTCAAAAAACTAAAACAGTTCTTTATAAGTTCGCTAAAGTAATGTGATTTTCATTTCGCCAGCTACGAAATTAGAACAATAAATACCATTTTGCATCCAAAATTACGTAATCTGCAAAATGTAATTTTTGCAATTTCTATTTAACCTACATTGTAAATATGAATTCTTACTGGAAATTAAATCTTTATTTAAATTAATGTTATACATTTTTATTTCTGAATGTACAATAATATTTTATTTCTATTTTCCCCCAAGCTATCGGAATGACTGATGCGACACATCAGGTTCGCACGCATCTAACTAGCTATATTTTATATAATATGAATTTAGGTCTTAAAGAATTTGTATTATATATAAAAACTGCTGTTTGTTTTTATTTGATATTTTTTTTAATGTATATTAAAATGTAAAATATATATCGTGAAAATTATATTATAAAACAAAAGTAATTAGTTTTTGTCATATGAAGTTTTTGTCATATTCGAAAAGATAACCATGTATTTATAAAATTTACTTTGTCAAAAACCCTAAGTAATTAACTAAATGACATGATAATAATGAAGAGAAATTGAATTTTTTCTCTAATCCACAATATTAAGAGGTTCTGAAGATCCTCACAAATTACCCGTAAAAACAAATAATTTTACAGAACATACTGCTACAGAACATACTGCCTGGTATACAGAACATAGGTAAAAACATTTTTAATTGAAAATTCTAATAAATTTTTATATTTAATATATTTGTTGAGATTACCGACTAATAATATCAAAAGGATATTTTATATGAAAAATGTTAATTACGTATTCAAATACAGTTATGAAATTTATTAAAAATATTACTTTATTACTTTCATATTAGCAGAATGCCAGTGGTTAAAAGCCGAGGAAATCAACAAAGATTTCACTAATTTATAGTAGCCTCTTTGATTCTGATTATTTCAATGCTTAAGTCCGTAGTTCGATTACATATGTGTTAAACTTGCGTTTCCTTTTTTATTTTATTTTTTGATGAAGTTTTATTTTTGTTATGGAATGTTAGCCGAAAACAAACGTAAACTATTTATATTGTTTTAAGTGTAAACGAATGAACATTCCGTAATCGGACTGCACGCCTTTTTTCGTATTTCCGCGAAAGCGACTCTCACTTTTTATAACATCCACCTTTATTTAAAACAGTAGTTAGTTACCAGCATCTCTCACATTTTAGGCTAATACTTGACATGCAATCTGATTGCGGAAGATTAATCTGCAATAAAACAGTTTCCCAGAGAAACATCTCCACTGTTAAAAATTTGCAGCAAACTGTCCAGTCTTTTGACCTTTTTTATAGAAAACGGTTACATAACCGTAATTTGACACTTTTCTGACAATAATATGGGCAGTAATATGGTCAGAACAGAGTTAAATTACAGTTATATAACCGTTTTCTCTAAAAACGGTCATATGACTGGACAGTTTGCTGCAAATTTTTAAATGTGTCGTTTAAGTGTGACTCATATAAACTTGAACGATCCATTGCCAATTGTGGTATACTTGCGAGCTTTTCATTACTTTTGTTTATTTATTCATAGTATTGAACATGTTTTTTTTTAATTCTTGAAGGAAACAATTACTTATTCTTGTGATAGATATATTGTTTGAATCACGATTCAAACTTTTTGAAAACCATAACAGTCAGTAAATTATGGTACAGTTTAAAAAAAAATCGCACTTAACAGTATACGTTTTTCTATATGATGGTGTAGAAAGTGAAATTGTGCGTTGTTTAGAAGTTAATAAATTTGCGATAAAAGCGAAATTGATTTCTCAAATCGTTACCACCGTAACGTCAGCAAAAAAATCTTTTTTATGTTACAACACTTTAAATAACGTCGTGTTTCTTCCAGAGGGACCACAAATATCTATTTATCATCAAGTGATGGACATGTTTTTGCTTTAAAAGATAGGTTAGTTTAATCAGATGAAGTATTTGTCATTTGAGAATAAAATATCATACGATATATTTTATTTTGAAAGTACTTATATTTTAATACACTGCCTGACAAATCAATCGCATAAAAACAACAGTAAAGGACGTTATAGGGCAAGTACTCTTATCTTTATTAAAGATGTGCACCAACTTTGATACTTCATTCATAATTGCACAGATGATACATAGATACATAGATGCCAGTGACATTTGAGAGGGCGAATCACACTGTCGGTTTCGGAAGTTGGACCTATAACTTTCTTTTTTGACGACAGGTATTGACTGCAAATATATCTTTAAGAAAGCATTTGAGTGTTTATCATTATGGTTGATCAGTTTAAACTTTCAAGATAGGAAAAAAATTCAGTCAAGTATCCGAAGCAAAATGCAAGGATATAATGGAGAGTATACGGTAGTATATGACGTATACCTTCTGGACGCATAGCTCCGCATGTCCTCCATAGATATAGAGTGCACTTTCTGGTGTATAGACTCTGTCTATAGCGTATACTCTCTGTTTTGTATGCGTCTATACCACTGGCAAAAGGCCTGTCAAAATTCTATATTGTGGTTAAAAATACCTCAGTATATGGAAGTGTGGTGAGATATCAGAGTGATGGCTGTGATAGAAAACTCACGCTTTAAGATTATCGATTTGTCTGGCACCTGATCCAAAAGAGCAGACATGTTTCTTCAAGTAAGATAACTTTTGATCTTGCCAACTCCCGATAACATAATATCGGCGTAGATGCACGGAAACAATTTATATGCACCCCCACTACAAGTGAAGCACGGTTGGGAACTTTAAGTTGAGACAAAGATCATATTCGTTAGAGTCAGAGACAGTTGTACAGAATTATGTTCTTTAATCTATCCCGCTTCACCATACACAGTGATTATGGGAGCCAGGTAGTGTGAATAGAGAAAATAATCTGTTTCTAGAAAACTGTTAGCTATGGTCAAGGAGTTTTTGTGCTGACAGGAATCCGGCACAATGTTGGAATTTTGCTTCACTTATTTAAATGAGATACAGTGACATCTGGTATTCAAAAATCGTTCTTTATGCTCATATCCATCTTTCCAGTGGTACAGTTAGTCCATAATTTCATTTTATGGATAAGAATGTCCACATACATATTACAACTGTAATGTCTTTCATACTAGCAGGGGTCAATATTGAGAGTATGACATAGCCTTCGTGTTCTCCGGACCTAATCCTATAGAGAACGCCTGAGATTTACTCGGTAAACATAATACTCAAAAAGATAACTCTATTAGAATCGTACGGAAACTCAAAATCACCCTGAGAAATGAATGTGTCAGAATTCACCAAGCTATTCGCAATTGTTTTGTATATATCATGCACAATCGATAACAAATGTGTGTAAGGGATCGGAGATGTTACGTTTAGTGATAGATTCATATCTCTTTTTATCTAGAAGAGAACCATCATTTTTTGTAACTGTTAAAAATTGGGTTCAAAAGTGTCTGTTGTTCTTTTGTGAATCTCCTACTTCGGCATATGGACTGTATCGTTTAGTGTAATAAACATACATCAGGACCCCTATTATTTACGTGCAAAACAACAGTTTTCAAAATAATGGTTTTCATTGGTTATGATGTAAAATGGCTCTTTTTCTTATCATTTGTCAAGCAGTGTGATCGCTCTTAATGAAATGTTTATAATTAATGACATGCGTCCAATTCCCTTGCATGATTATACAATTTTTTTTTCAATTGTATAATAGAGTAAAATAAATCATGACACTTCAGTGTATAGAAAAATGTATATAAATTTTGGATATCTCAAATAACTTTAAACTTTTTCATCTGTGGTGTTTCGTTTACGAGTCTGTTACTAATGCCTCAGGTGATAAAACTTGTAAGACCATTTTTGAACAGCTTAAATTCGAAGAAACATCTCTTCTGCCCGAATACAGCTTACAAGTTTCTTTTGCCGGGGGAAAATAAGTTATTTTTGGTAAGCGCTAAAAAAATAATAATAAGATGAAGAAAATGTATCTTCATTAAAAAATGAAATACCCATAGAACTTCAAAGGAAATTTAGAAATCAGTTTAAATAAAAACATTAAAATTTTAAAAAGTTTAAAATCTTTAACATCTATTTAAGAATTATTGATTTAATGATGTTTATATGGTGTTTGATACAATAAGAATTAGATTATGCACTTTTGAATAAAAATGAGAAGAAGATTATGGAAGTCAGGTAGTTTTAATTTAATCAAAAGATTATCCTGTAAATATGGAGAAACTCATATTGAAGAGATAATGGCATAGTAGCTAAAACTATTAAATAATTGCAGAACAAATATTTTTTAAGGGTAATGGTAATGTTCTGTAGATCCATAGATAGATAAATCGCTGACTACGTAGATATTAGCATAAATTCAATACCACGACAGAGATTTTAAACTTTCATTTAAAATAAGATCACTTAATATCGCTGATTTTACACAAATTTAACTGCAGGAATAATTTTCATGCATATATTTTGTGGAGTTTTTTGTGATGCTTGGGCTCTATTGGATAGCCTTACCTCTTGGAATAGCTCTGGTTCGATTATTTGATGATAATAGAGTTTTTATTAGTACAGTCGTGTCAATTTTTTACCTTCTATTTGTGCAACGTTCTAAATTACTTTTGATGTTCGTGAATTCTGCTTTCTAACGCTCGCTTTAACAAGCCAAAGCAAAAAGTCCATGGGGATGCGTCGAAAGATTTTACATGTATTATTTAAAAGGAGATACTATTAAAAACAAAATCCCGTTTGTGATACTTTGTCCGCTAATTATGCGGCAGTTGACATGGAAGTGACACGAGAGACTTTCTCCACATGAAACTAGATTTTAAAAATGTATTTTCTATATAAAAATGAAAATTGTTCTTAGTAAAAGGTGTCTGAAATATTTTAAAGATAACAGAATGAATTTACTTTAATTTTACGTGGAACTTTTTTTATCTTCCATTTGTCAGCATGACAAATTTCAGCAGTAGTCACGAATTATTTTGGAAGCTTTTGTTTACATTTTGACCCCATTTCGTTGGTGATTTTCCTTTCATTGATTGCTAAAAAAATTAAATAAGGTCGTGTTTCAACCAGCGGGACCACAACTATTCATTTATCACCAACTAAGTGTTTGATATTACCAGCGTTACTGAAACGCCATTCAAAAGACTATGAAAAGCCGAATACGAGGTCGAGGAAATCGGTATGGTATGACTATGACTATATTACGACAAATGCTACTATTATGGAAAATTCGAGTTACAGTTACAGTCTGAAGTCAAGGCTCTCCAACTTAGTCAATTATTGCAAAGATTTTTTTTTTATTTGTATAAGTTAACTGCAAAAATATTTTCCTCCAAATGCGAAAGACTTTCTGCAATTTCACTTTAAATGATCAAACATTAACGACAAATAATTTTGGAGTATTTCTTTCTAGGGGGATTTTAATGAATACATATATATATATAAAAAACTCTTTATATTTATGAATTTAGATTTTTTTACAAAATTAATTAATATTTAAAATGTCAAATATCTTCGCAGCGTGTCATAAAGAAACCAAATTTTATAAAATTTGATAATTTTTAGATTTATGCTTAAATAAAAGAGTTTCCCGTTTCAAATTCATTGATTTATTTTTCGGTAATTTATATCCCAATAGATATTCAATAGATATTAATAAAAATTTAAGAGTCTATTTACTTCAGCATGTCAAACTTATAAAAGTAATCGAACTATGTGGTTCTTATTGTACTCTGTACAGTTGATTCCATATTATGCCGATGATCTCTTATACAAATTGAACAACATACAACTATACATGATTATCTACTAATAAAAAAATACATTTTCCCTTCTATCGCCAAATATAAATAAATGTATAGCAGTAGGTTCTATTGTTTTCGAATTTCCTTTAAATACAAATATAATATATTTTACATCTCTGCCTTGGCATCGAATTATGTTTTTTTTTTTTTTTTTTAATTTTTCTTTGAAATTCCACCCTAATACATGCATTCAATAAAAATTGCCGAATTCAATAAAATTTGCGAAATAACTGTAGAAATAGTATGTAAATATTTCCTTTTCTTTTTCCGCTTCTGGAATATTCTCAGGTAATGATAAATTTTTTGTGCTTTCCAAAACATGAGAATTAAGCATGTAATCTATGAATTTTTTTCAACATTTCTTTTTAAACACTATATTATGCACTGGTTCAAATATGAAAAAAATACTTAAATTTCACTATATAAAATAAATTAAACATTCTTATTGTCATCCCAAAGGCATGCCTTAATCTTAAGATTTATTAATTTAACCTTTTATGTTTAAGAATTGAAAAGCTTTAGAGCAAAGGCAGAAATTATTTGGATAAATTTAATTTTCCTATTTTTTATATATTTGGCACTTTATGCGTAACATTTCTATTAATCATCCTTATTTAAAGATTGTTTCTAGCAGTAATTGGCATTACAAAGGTACACAGTAATTTTTCATTCATTTCTTCTACAGATGGCATTTGATGTTGACGATGTCCTTAAATACTGCACAGCCACTTTTTCTTACTAGCAGTGATGTCTTTTCTGTTTACTTGTATAAGTACTACTTCATTTTGTTCCTCTTGTTCCAACATTTTAGTAATTTTATTTATCATGTGTCATTACTATGTTTATTACTGCTGAAAAAAATAATTAATAATTCAACTTTGTGGAATGAGTTGTAAAAAAGATATAAGATCACTTTCAGAAGAAGGATGACATAATCTTACAAATGCTTCAGTTTATCCCTAAGATAGTCTTAACGTTATAATGTTATTACCAAGACATTTTAGAGAACAATTATAAAGTTTCAGGTAATGATATAGTTAGAGTTACAAAAAACCGGTTTATTCCCATGTTTATTTTCAATAGACCCGGTTTATTCCCAGGTTTATTGCCAAAAAACCTGGTTTATTCCCAAAAAACAAGTTTATTCCCAAAAAAACAAGTTTATTCCCAAAAAAACAAGTTTATTCCCAAAAAACACGGTTTATTACCAGGTTAAAACCGGTTTTTTTCAAGTCTTTGCAACTCTAGATATAGTTATATAGTTTCACAAAATTATTAATGTTTTTTAGCTGAAATTGCCATACATTTATATTATGGAGTAATTTGGGCAAAAAATCAGGAATTCAAACAATAAAATCTATTTATTTTTTTAAAGAAGACTTCACCATTATTTGGGAATAATCCTTTTATTGTTCAAAAGTTTGTATTAAAAAAAAAAAAAAAAAAAAAAAAAAAAAAAAAAAAAAAACATTAATATTCTTCGTATAAAGCAATAAAAATGTTGCCTGCACGGCAATACATGTTTTAACTTTAAACATCTTAAAATATGATGGAGTTAACGATTAAATCACTTCTAAATTTGGGGAATTGGAAAGTAAATCCTAACATTGGAAAGATTGGAAATCAGATTTAAACATAAAGACCAAATTAAAAATATAAATAACAAATTTAGTAAACATTCATTTTCGCCGGAATATACTTTTGTCTATTTTAATTTACTAATAAATTGTAGCTTTTTTTAAATTTTTACTTCTTTTGTACATTATTTAAATTCTGAACAAAAGTGAACGAGAACAGAAAACTGTAGATAATTCTCGAGTAATTTCAGTTTTTACTTGCTGTCATTTAAGTAATATTGTTTAACAAATATCCATAGCACTATTACTATCATCCCAAACAAATTCATAATAATTCGCAGATAATTTTTGTAATGTTAGCGGAGAATTTTTGTGAAGTCATGTGTATTTGTTGAGATTATGTATGAAACGGTAATGTTAAAAGTAACGTTAATAAAGATTATGTTAACAAAATTTTAAAAGGCAAGAGAATACAAATGTAATGGGAATTTTGCAAATGCAAAATATGTTGGTCTATACGTAAAGAAATATTACATAAAGTTTAATTAAATACTAGCATATGCCCCCGTCAAAAATGAAGGAAAAGTGTTATTTTAAATTTACAACGCTAAGTCAGATTATTGACACATTATTTCATTTAAACAGGTGATATAAATTGAACTGTATTTGTTACTGTAAGTGGTATAATTGGCGCCATGCTGGGCGCAGTTGTATTTGACCTGGCCCGGATAATACGTAAGAACCAAATTAACAATTGTGACATAAACAGGCCTAACGAAGGCGCTAATCGCAACAGTTGGAACAGGAAAAAGCCATGATGTCTTACACTCACGCACCCCTTTTTTAAAAAATCAGTTATAAAAAGGAAAAAGTCCGCAAACTTTGAGGATTTTTCTTCTCTAATGGCAACTTGGCTATTATGCTTGTATTAAGTAATTGGTGTTGAAATTTTGGAAAGGGCGCAAATCAAACTAGTCGTTGGGGGCCACCGTAATACTTACCCATCATGGATATGCATAATGTAAAATATTAAAATAGAAATGTGTAAACTACTTATAAAATGCATTGCAATTCAAATAAAATCGTGGCTTGATGACGTCACAAACTTTAAAGGCTCGATTACTGAATTGCTTGAAAGAGGTTTTTCCTTATAACTCCAAAAATAATAATCCTATTAACTAGCGGTTTATTGCATCTGATTAAGCGTCAAATTTCCAATTAAAATATATCTTTGAAGTGAAATTTGGATGAAATACAGGGTCATGAAAAATCGAAGAGTGTGGAAATAGGATTCCAAATATCTCGGCAACTAATTATCCGATCGACTTCATGCTTTATTCAAAATTTATGTTTTTTTATTGTCTTTTATATTCATTTCTTAAAATAAACAATTTCGAAAATTTTTATATACCTTTCATCAGAACGAATATTTCGAGAGTCCGAAAAAAATTGTTCCGGTTAATCGAGGTTATTGAAATGAAATAGGCTTCTTCCCATTATTACATACTAAGTACATACCAAATTGCAAGTCTCTATCTCAATTTTTTCGGGAGATAGAGCGTTTACAGACACACACACACACAGACACACAGACACACAGACGGACGGCAAAATTTTTTTTCTAAAAATATGTTTTTCGGAATCTCCAGTGTCTGAAACGTGTAAATCCGTCAAAAAATTTTTTTCGATTTTCAAAACGATTACAAGACTTACCCTATACTACGTATGATGGGTAAGTAAAAACATCGCCAAACATCGGTGCATGAGTGTAACACATCTGTTTTCAGGGAAATTCCCAGCTAAAAATGAGCTGCAGTTTTTCTACAGAAGTGAAGTATTTTTAAAGTTTTTCTACAGGCAACTGTAGATTTTCTGTAGTGCAATCTTGACTGTAAAAATACTTCAGTTATTTTGCAGTTAATGTGAAGTAATTTTGCAGTAATTTATTTCAAAAATACTGTGAGCTTTTATCTGCAAAAATACTGCAGTTTACGTGAATTTATTTTATATTCATAAATTAAAAAAATAATGAGACTTTACATCTGTAGTAAAACTGTAGTAAATTTGAAGTATTTTTACAGTCATTATTTCAGTATTATATTTTCTGATGTATCTGCAGTATAACTGCAGTTACTTTAAGGTAATTTTACAGAACTTAATTTTAGTAAGTTTGTGAGATATTTTCTGCAATTTATCTGCAGTTTTAAAAGCTAAGCAATATTAAAGTCTTTCAGTTTTTGACAATATTGCGTATTTACTCTGTTATTAATAATTAACACTGTTTTCAAGACTTTTAGTTTAATGGGACTAAATTGAACAAAAATCAAAATCCTCAGGCGGGGGGGGGGGGGGGCACTGCTTTGAACCACCCATTTTGAGATAAATTTTTAACACATAAATATATATATAATAAAAATAACTCTCATGGGGAATTTAAGGGGGAAAGTCCGCCCTTCCGCCCAACGGGAAATTTGTATTTTCTCTTAGTGTTTAATTACTTTAAATTACTCGGAAAAAGAATAAATTTACTGTTTTACAAAATCGGTCAAAATAAAAAATTAAATAAAATTTTAAAATCCAGGGAGGGTTAATGACGCAACCCCCCCCCCCCCGCCTCCAACGGAAAATTCTTAGTTCCTCTTTTAAGTTAAGCGAGGAACAGCGAGTTAAGCAGCGGACACTGCTTTGAACCACCCCTTTTGAGATAAATTTTTAACACATAAATATAAAAAATAACAAATAAATAACTTTCATGGGGAATTTAAGGGGGGAAAGTCCGCCCTTCCCCCCCAACGGGAAATTTGTACTTTCTCTTAGTGTTTAAAAGTCTTAGTCTCTGTACTTTAAATTACTCGAAAAAAGAATAAATTTACTGTTTTACAAAATCGGTCAAAATAAAAAATTAAATAAAATTTCAAAATCCAGGGAGGGTTAATGACGCCCCCCCCCCCTCCAACGGAAAATTTTTAGTTCCTCTTTTAATTTACTCAAAAGAACCAATTTTATTATGCTGTTCAAAAACGGAGAAAACGTAATTTTAGTTACTTAAACTTTAAAATTCAGGAAGAAAGTAGTAATTGAACACCCCCCCCCCCCCACACACACACATATATACACCCTACACACAACGAAAAATTCTTAGTTCTTTTATTTTAAGTTTATTATTATTATTATTATTATTTATTTTAGTTATTTTAATTATTTAGTTATTTAAATTTCAAAATCGAGGGAGGCGGAAATTGCCTTTCCACTTATTAACTACAGGCATGATGACTTCCAGTTTTTAAGAAAATTTTACTTCAAAAAACAAGTGAAAAATGTAAATCTCCTTTTGAACATTTGATTTTTTTTTTTCGTAACTGACTATGTGAAGAAACGCTACATCTCAACTCAACTCAGATTCTGATCGTTCTGTTTACATTTTGACGGCGACGGTTTTCCTTCTGAGTACCAACCGTTTTTAAACCGGAAGTCATTGTCACTGTCTCCTCTTGTACAAGTTGTCTCTGCAGCTAGTTTATAAATTGCCTCCTTGAGGTAGGATTGTTAGGGATAAAGAGTCTGTAGACTTATATCCCATGATCGGGGCGTTCAGACCCCACAACAACAACAACAACGACGACGGCGACGGCACGGCGGTAAGCGGTAAGTGCAAGCGTTTGTATATTATTTTTCTTATTCGCTAGCTTTGTTAATATAATAATTAATGCCGTAATTTTTTAAATGTTTATATATAGCCATAAGATGGCTAAAAATATGTACCGACAGACACCTCTACAAATCTAGATAGATTAAAAAATTAGATACATTCAACGTATTTATAAAGTACCACGTTGTCTTGCCAAAAAAAATTATTTCGGAGGAGATTTGTATTGTCAATGTGTCGTCCATATTGTCTTATTTTAGACTTTTTTTTTTTTTAATACTGTAATAGCGATGGAGTTAATTTAAAGTTTGTTGCCCCTACAATTACGATTATGCCAAGGTTGCAGCTATGATTTTATCAAAATCATCGCCAAGCTTACATATGCATCGTATATATGAATATATATATATTACACACCAAACACTCATATTATGCGTAATTAATACGTCATTATATATATATTATTTGCATCATATGACTATAACTTTCGGCCACATAAATCACGAAATGTTGAACACATATAGTATTATTATAATGTCATATATGCTTTATAATTTGATAAATTTTGGTCACTAGATGTTTTTTCTTATATTAATTTTACATTATTTTGTAATAAAAAAATGCAAAAAATGAATCCTGAAATGTGTTTTATGGTGTTCAATGGATAAATAAGCTAAAAAAAATTATTTTCTTTAAATCCAAAGTTTTTATTATTACAAACAAGTAACAGCATCCAAAATTTTAAAATAAGCTATCAAGCTGAGGTGTAAAAATCTAGGAGTCAATGGGCCAATTCTCACCACTAAATTTTATTAGTATTCTTCAGCTAAATTTTATTATTATACTTCACCTAAATTTTATCAGTATTCTTATTAGTCGAAGAATATTAAAAATTTAGTGGTAGTATATCTACCCATTGGCGACTAGATTTTTACACCCCTGCTATCAAGTATAAAAATATAGCAACAAATATTTTGTTATTAATTGAAAAATGTTAACTGACACCTGTAACATACCAATTTGGCAAACTATCTTGGAAAAAGAAGAAAAAGCTTTTAATCACATTTCATGTAACATATCATCATTCAGGAGGACAATATTTAAAATAGCATTACTTTAAATTAAATTATAATTTTTATAAAGTTATTTTCCTCCTGGTATATTATTTGTAAACTTTGATTAAAAGCAATTGAAAATATATGTAAAAACCTTGAGAAACCATTAATTGTATTGGCACACAGGCTAAGTACAGTCAAGAACAACCCAAACAATATTATAAATTTCATTGTAACGATAAAAGGCTCAAATATTTAATTTAATTTTGTAATAAATATGAGTTATTTGAATTCACAATAACAAACTCTAAATTAACTCCATCACTATTAAAGAAAAGTTTAAAATAAGATAATATGAACAAAACTTTGAAAATACAAATATCCTATGAAATATTTTTTCTAGTAAGGCTTTTATAAATACGTTGAATCTATCTAATTTTTTTTTAAAGAGAAACCAGTTTTGAATAAGTGTCTGTCGGTACATATTTTTAGCTATCTTATGGCTATGTATAAACATTTAAAAAATGAATTAAGGTGTTAATTATTATATTAACAAAGTTAGCGAATTACAGAAAATAATGGACGAACGCTGTCACTTATTGCTCAATGCCGAGAGTCTCATGTAAAATGTAAACAGGTTTAGAATTTAGCTATAGGTGAAAATTAGCAGTAGCTATTCACCACATAACGATTAAAGTTGTAAAACGGCAATTAAAACATTGTCATTGTTTACCACCTCTGCTTTCAGGTAACACATTCCATGGCAATCCTTGAGCGACTAATTTTGCGATTCCCCCCCCCCTAAAGGTGAAAATAAGCAGTCGCCAGTTGTTGATTAAACTTTAAAAACTGGCGATTAAAAATGTGGAAAGCACAAGCCAAATGCAGGATTTCCCAATTACCATTTTCTCCTAAATTTCAAGATTTTTCAGTGTCCATTCGACGAAATTCATAATTTTTATGCGTCCGTTCGAAGAAATTCATGGTTTTTACGCGCCCGTTTGAAGAAATTTACGATTTTCCCTGCATAATCGAAGAGATTCATGACTTTTACCTGGCGATCCATAAAATTCATGATTTTTATGCGTTTGATCGACGAAATTCAGAATTTTTACACTGCCGAATGACGAAATTTGATTTTTACGTAGCCAATCGACAAAATTCATTATTTCTCTCCGGCCGATCGAAGAAATTCATTATTTTTATGCACACGATCGACAAAATTCAAGATTTTTACACTGCCGAATGACGAAATTTGATTTTTACGTAGCCAATCGTAAAAAATTCATGTAAATTCATGTAAAAAAATCGTAGAAAATTCATGATTTTACACGCACTATGGATGAAATTCAGGATTTTTGCACTCTTGAATGGTGAAATTTGTAATTTTTCTTCCGAAATTCAATTTGTGGGGTTTTTTTTTTTTTCGGTTAACGTGCGTGAAGTGCACATATATATATAAGTTACTAACCGCTGTTTGAAGGAATTTCATGCATTCTAGAGATTGCTGCATTGTGAGTTTCGTGCATCCAGGAGTGTTTTTTTTTTTTTTTTTTTTTTTTTTTGGGGGGGGGGGAGTTATTGTAGGCGAAGCGTACATATCTATATATATATATATATATGTTACTAACTGCTGTTTGAATGAATTTCATGCATTCTAAAGATTGCTGCATGGTGAATTTTATACATCCACGTTTTTTTTTTTTTCAGTTAATGGGTTGGGTTGGGTTGATTATTGCCGGCCAGTTATCCACACTAGGGATATAGTCCCAGGGGGAGTGCCCTTCGTGGGGGTCTTTCTAAGGGAACCTAACCCGTATTTACGCATGGATAAATCCACGGCTCGAAGAAAACCATGAAAACTCCGAACGATTAGGCCGACGGGCACAATTGGGATCGAACCCAGCACCTCCCGTCTACCAGCTTCGAGAGCAGAACCTCTCAGCCACTGGTGGGGCTTTTCAGTTAATGTATGCGAAGCATACATATATATGTTGCTAACTGCTGTTTGAATGAATTTTATGCATTCTAGAGATTGCTGCATGGTGAGTTTCATGCATCCAGGTTTTTTTTTTTTTTCAGTTAATGTTCGGTTAATGTACCTGCTTAATCCGGTAACGGATAATTGCATATATTTGCATTTATATAAGTGTTTTCGCGGTCTACTATGGTAATGGGATCCAGGATAATGGATATTCAGGGCCATGTTGCCTGCAAGTTTGTTGTAAATGTATCACTTGTACGTGCCACTATTCGAAACAAGCTAAATTCGGCAGCAAAGGCTGTGAAATGTGAGAAGAATTTGTAAATACATTTGGTATTTAAATACAATGTAAATTATAAAGCATAAACATCAAATGTTAATAAAATGTTTTTTTTTTTAATTTAAACCTTATTTGCACCATAATTGTATACAAGATAAAATTGGAAGGACAAATCAGGACGCAGGTAAGAGTAATTTTTGTAAATTTTAGCATTTTTTTAGAAAAACAGAAAAGCATATATTTGTTTTGCTTTTAATATGAATTTTATACAGTTATTTTTTATTAGCTGTAATATATGTAATACATTTTATTTCATAGTAAATGGTATATAATTTAGAAATTTACATATATGTATGTATATCCTTTCATATAATTTATTTTATATATTCAAAATTATATAAATATTCAATGCACATATAGATAATTTCTTTAAGAGATGCAAAAATATTCAAATTTGAAATTTACATTGTGGAAAAATTAGTTGCAATTAAAATTAATTTTTGCATTTAAATTTCGTGTAGGGGAGACCGGTACACACTGGACCTATGGGCACAGTGGACCAACCCCTAATATTTTATTTATTTAAACTTTTTAAAACTTCTCTTATATCCTAATAGACAACGGCACTGCACTGATTATTTATAGCCTTCAGAAAATATGTTTAGCTCAGATTGAACTATTTTATCCTGATTGGTTGTTTTGAGCTTCTAAAAGTAAAATTTTTCATCATATTTGAATTTTTTTAGTAATTAAAGGTTGTAGATAAATAAGATAAAACAGCTTTTTTGTAAAGCTAAGATACTTGTTTTTATTTAACTTTAAAGTTAATATGTTTAAAAGGAAGCTATAAACAATATTAATACGATTATTTATTGAACTTCAACATGGGTCACAGTGGACCACCCACTCCTGGGCACAGTGGTCCACAATCCACTCTGCTCCTGTAATGCAGAATGTTCAAAATATTTAATAATTGCTTATTTACTATAAAGAAATATTGTTTAAAAGTAGTTATTTAACTGTAAAATAAAGTAAACAAAGAAAAATGACAATTTATTTAATATAGTAAGAAATATTTTGTTTTGTATTTACTGCCTTTGATAAATATAACTGTAGTCTAAATTGGTGATTATTCTATTCAAGTAAGATTCGTGAGATGCAAATTGAATGGAAATCAGTTTATTTTTCCCGAAACTGTAGATGAATCTATTGTTGATGTCAATGATTTCATAATATTGCTCTCAGACCCAAAAGTATTTCAGGAAAGTTCCAGGCTCAATCATACTCATAAGTATTTTGGAATTTCACTTGCAAATTGTAATGTGCGCTGATTGTTTTGTACTTAAGTAATAACTTCAACTAAATTGCAATTGTTCCGGTATTAATCTGTTATTATTTTCAAAATATAATTCATTTTGTTTTTGTTTCAAAATGTTACTCGTAAATTTATATTACTATGTTATTTCGTGGGTAAAGGGAAAATAAAAAAGACTTAGATTAATGAAAAATAGACTTATATTGTATATTTCAGATAATACCTAATAGCGGTCCATTTTACGGATGCATATAAAAAAATTTCTTTTGAAAAATATATTGAAAACTATGTTATGATAAATGTATAAAGGTTTAAGGAATATTCAAAAATATTTTTTATGCAGATCGGTTTGTCCATTAAAGAAAAAAAAAAGTTTAACTGAAAAAGTGGTCCACTGTGTACCAGTCTCCGATACATTTAATACTTAAAATTATCATCTAAATCTGCCACAATAGACTTCATTATGAATTGCTTATGAGATTAAAAATTTGTAATCCCTTTCGCACAATATATATATTCTCACAAGCTTCGTAATATATATTCTCACAAGCTACAAAGAAAATCTTTTTTTTTTTTTTTTTGTGGAGGGGTGGGGGGTGGAGGCAGTAAGTACATATTGAATAATCAAACAGTTACAGCAATTAAAAAAACAAGGATATCTTATAAAAATGTTTAAATGCTTGGGTAACAAAATTACAATGGACAAAGAAAAAGTTATGTCCACTCTGATTTAAATTCTTGTGCATCTATTTGCTTTATCAATTTGAAATTTCTGTAGAGGATTGAAAAGATATGCCATTATATAAAGAATTATAATTTAATTTTTTAAAATTCATATACAATTATTTTTAATTGCAATTTTTATTGTTGCAATGGAATTACTAAATACACATTATCAATTTTCTTCTTCACATTGAATTTATTTATAAAATTGCACTTTTTATTACAAAATTTTAAAAGTAAGATTTTAATTTTTAGCCAATAACCATGTGTCCTTGATTTCAAAGAAATTGCCCAGTAATGAAACTATTGAAAAAATAAAAACAATTCAATACCATAAAAAAATCATTGCTTGAAGATTGAAGTACTATGATTATTATGAATACTTCACTCATCTTTCAATATTATTATTTTGAGTAAAGTCGTTCATACAATTTCTTGAATTCTTTCATTTTTCAAAAGGTAACCATAATAATTGAATAAGTCAGCCATGATCAAAAAATATTTTTCAGTGATGATTAATCGTTGTATGCATGATATATTTTATGCACAGATTGCATATAAATTGAGATATGAAAAAAAATATTTAATTAGACTTTAGTGCTGATTTTTTCATACAGAAAAATTAATATTTTATATATATACATATTTTGTAATAAATTTCTAAAAGGCTGCAGTGAAACTGCAAAAAAATGCAGTTGAAAGACCACAGTGATTTGTCACAAATCATTGCAGTTTTTTTTAAGTCGACATAACTACACATTTACTGCAGTAAGTTTGTAGTTAAAATGCAGTTGGAAGTCTGCGGTGATTTGGCACAAATCCCTACAGTTTTTTTGAAGTCGACATAACTACAAATTTACTGCAGTAAGTGTGCAGTTAAAATGCAGTTGGAAAACTGCGGTGATTTGGCACAAATCTCTGCCGTTTTTTTGAAGTCGACATAACTACAAATTTACTGCAGTAAATTTGTAGTTATGTCGACTTCAAAAAAACTGCAGGGATTTGTGCCAAATCACCGCAGTTTTCCAACTGCATTTTTTTTGTAGTTTCACTGCAGTTCATTTTTAGCTGGGTTGTCCTTTAATTAATGCTAAAATGCCATTGAAATCATTATTTAATTTAAATGCGTTTGAAAGTGCTAGATTTTCAAATTCGGACAATTCTTACCTTGTCATATAAACACAAAACATTGATGTCACGTGAAATCTGAAATTGTGCAAAAAAATAATCGTTATGAATCAATTAAAAAAACATGTAATGCAATGACCTTGCATGGGATTTTCCTGAAGAAAAAATTATCTTTTCTCCACGAGATAGCGTATTCGAGCACTTGAGTCGGCAATTAACTCCATTTTATCACGTATTTTTTTAATGAAAAATTCCAAGAGTCGTTCCTTTTTTTCTAGATTTGCAATTAGTGGTTTTGAATGGCAATAGTAATTGTTTGTTTATGTCTTTTAATCCGTCGTTTATAATAGTTGGTTATCCGTTATTTTTAATTTAGACCTTAAAACATTATAATTGGATAGTTTTTAAAGGTTTTAGAGAAAATAATAAAGAGTAGATATGGTACAAAGCAGATTATGTGTATATTTCCATAAGGTGAAAAATCGGCATACTTACGGCCTCGGAATACTCACGCCTAACATGGCCGTGATACGTTTGCCTTTCCTCTAGGATGTGTAAGACCTGGAATCGTCACGTCACTTGCGTATTATAAAAATAGAATAAATAAAAGAATATTCTGTTCTACAAATATATTACATATTCTGGCTTTTATCATATAACGAAACAGCATAGAACTTTCAGTTATGGGAATTTATTAATAAATGTGAAGGGAGTAATTAAAATAAATACACAACAATTGTTTTGTATTATATACATTTTGGTTCTTTGTATTAGAAAAGTAGTTCCCAATTATTTTCTGTTTAAATAACTTTTTTAAAAAGTATCAAGCTAAATAAGACTTTAAAAATAAATTTAATTCTTATTTTTGTGATATATCCACATATAGTTTCCATTATATTTTGTGCGAAATCATTTTTAATGAATTGAATTTTGTTTTCGGCCAGATGCAGTTTTTCGAATATCATTAAAATTATGAAATTATCCCAGTTTTTAAATTATCACGATATTTGTTTTTATACTACATTGAACTGAGTAGTTTAGAGATTTAAAAAAACTTTTTGTCCTGTTGACATTTCACAAAAGCCATTTTAATCAAAATAGGCAGTATAAATTGCTTTAATGCAAGTACAAACAAAATCTTGCTTAAGGAGCATTATTTCATTTCAGAAAATTCGAATGAAACGATTACAGCTTAAAAATATACCCAAGTGTCACAGATTGTTGGCCCTTGGTTGGAAGTTTATGAAAACAGTTGTGGAATGATAGAGTTGGGAAGGTTCGAGTTGGTAAATTGTAGGATACACTCCTCTAATTTGATGCGTGTCCGAGCAAGGTTCTGTGCAGCTAACGGTTGCACAAGTGTTGGGTGCCTGTGTGCAAGTGGTTCGTTGGCCAGTGTTACGGCGAGGTGGACATTTCTTACTGTGGGCGAAAGTGGGACTAAAATTTGACAACAATTAGCCAATGTTGGTACAACAATTTTGTGCTAATTGGGCCTTATGAAGAGAAATAATTTATTTCAGTATGTTAAAACATATGGCCGAAATAAAAAAAAGTAAGTTCCTGGAATAACGCAAAGTTTTCTAAATCGGAATGCTGTCAACAAAAGTTTCAGTCGTTTTTAGGCTATTAAAAGTGTTTTAACTTTATAACTGCTTTAATGTGAGCGAATCAGAGAGCCTTTTAAAAAATATTTTGTATTGAATTAATTTTACATTTTGAAGAATCTTATTCACACGGGCAAAATATTTAAAATACAGGATGTAAATTTAGGGCAATTCATCAACAGATAGCATTTATTAAACTTGATAATATAACGAATTAAATTTTTATGTAGAAAAATACAATATTTTGTAATTGTTTATATTACTTATTTCAATACAAAAATAAAATCATTAATTTCGGTTATCTTCTAAGGATACGAGTAGGAGTGTCTGATAAGAATAAGATATCAAATGCATCGAGTATTCTATATACTGGGATGTATCATGAATTCTATCTAGTGAATTCTAAGTTATTTTATTTCTGGATATTGAATTTGTATATTTTTTTATAATAATAGAAACACCCATCCAAATCTTGATATGAAAAACTCTATTCATTGGTAAGATGATGCAATCTAGTAATAAACGTTTACCAATAACTTATTTTTATTTAATGTTTACATTTAAAAATAAAAACATATTTAGAATTTTAGGTGAAATCATTTTTTGCTGATGTAACATATAAATCCAAAGTAATATCTGCAGCATAAGAAAAAATATATATTTGTTTTGAGCTGAATTGGAATAGAACAGTATTAAAATAGAATATAGGAAAAAGCAATATTTGCTATTGCTATGAATAATTTTGACCAAATGTGAAAGTTTCTTTTATGTAATCGCGAAATACGATGTCTGAATATGACATTTCATTGATATCGTTTTCTTATATGTTGCAGTATTTAAACATTTCCAAAATATTATACCGTATTTCATCAAATTTACAAGGAATCCAGAATAAATACGAAACTAATAAATTTATTTCAGCTGCAGTTGAATTAAAGCTGCCTTGAATAAAGAATATATATTTCAGGACATACAGATTTCATTAATTTGTGTTTCCTTGTCATTTAGAAATATGTTTTAAAAGAAATAAATAAAAATTCTATTTTATAAAAAAAAATACATAAATCTATTTTATGATAGAATATGCAAGAGACGTGAATCTCTATTATTCATTTTTGATTTTTAAGTAATTTTTAATAGTAGCGAACGTCAGATTGAAAGAAATAATAATAAAATCTTATGCAAAGACTTGTTATAGTCTTTATATAAGACTGAAATTACAAATTTACTATATTATATGTAAAAGAATATATAATTTTAAAAGGTAAACAGAATTTACAGACTTAAGAAGTCTTTTTAAAACATTGTCCATTTTTATCAGGTTTTATACATTTTACTACACTATTAAAAGCGTGATTTTTTGAAGTGAAAACTGGCACCGTGGGGCCTTTTTGAGATGGGAAAAAACCATTAAACTCGCAACACTGTTACTGTAACCGAAACCTATGTATATAAGTATGTACATGTATTGTGTATAGTTAGGTATGAGGTAGGGCGGGGCGGGTGCGTCGCATGCTTGCCTGTGCGCTATTGGTTCCCGAAATACACGTCCGAGAGTTAGAAAAAGAGAATGTCTTCAGTAGTGCTGCTACACAATTCAACGCACGTTTCTGTTAATTCAACATAGATATTATAATTGTGACAATTCTTGAAATTCATTATTTTCTTCTTTGATTTAGCTAGCTACATATAATGTATCATACAATTAATTTACTAATGTGAAGTGTTAATAATTATATACTGTGTATTGTTTAAATAAGAAATATTGTACTGCAATGCTTTTGAGTTTGAATTTGTAAATCTATCATTGTTGATAAATTAATAGAACTGCTGCTCATCAACACGTAAGTAAACAATTATTTAAATAAATTTACGTAACACGTGGATAAAAATGTGTATCACTATATAGTATATATGTGCACGTCAGCTGTCTCTGCACCAACTGTTACGGTGCAGGAATGCAGCGCTTGAACGCCTTCTCTCTGCTTTTAATAGCCAAACATTGAGTGCTAAATTTAAAACGTTATTATATTAAAATGAAAAAACTTCCAAAGAAAATACAGCTTTCAAATAATCTATACTTTTGGTTTTAGGTTTCTTCAATGATGAAAAAAAATTAGGATGATTCTCACGAAGAACGAAAAAGAAAAAGACAGATAAATGAAATAAAAATAATATGCATTATTTTTCATGTACAATAGCGCATTAAATGAAAATTGTAATGTAATTTTTGTCGTAGTAGTTTATAATAATGATTAAAAAAAAAACACTTCATTTAAAAGTATCTCCTGCACAATAAAACATTTCCTGACGATTAAAAAAATACACATGTAAGTTTTCACTTCTGTCAATACTCCCGAAGTGCCACTGTTTTTTTTATTATTATTTATTTAACAAAAACACATGGAAGTTAACAACGCTCACCCACCCAGAAAAAGGAATTGATTAAAACAACAAAACATGTTTTGTTGAGTACATTTTGGTTGTTTCAAGCAAAATTTTTAGTTAGAGTAAAAAGTTGGTTTTGTTGCATTGACAAAAAAATATTGTTAACACTCTTACAAAATTTTAACAAAATTTCATCAATTTTCTTAAGTTAACAAAATCTGTTTTTTTACCTTTACCATAATTTTGTAATTTAAATTTGTAATTTATACAAAATTTAAATTGTTGTGTAGTACCCATAACGCTCTCACATAACTTGGTTTATTTGACTTATATAGCTATATAATTAAAGAATTAACATAATTTTTGGATAATTAAAACTTTTTTAATTGGCATGGACCAAGGTAAGTTTTAAAAATCCCTCTATCCCATTTATTACTTTCTTCTATCTTTACAAGAAGAAAGTATTGGAGACATGAAAATTTTCAACTTCTGGTTTTCGACGGATTTTAGATGGTCCTGAACACAATTTGACTGTTTTTAGAAAATGACTGTCTATGACTCTGTCTGTCTGTATATGACAAAAATTTTGTGGGCGCTCTATTTCAAGAACTAACGGACGGAATTTAATAAAACTTTATATTCAGTTACTTCCTGATATAAATTGGCGCTGATTAGTTTTTGTCGTAAATAGCGCAACAGATGGCGCTGCTATGTTGCAATTTTCACGATTTCTGCAACGGATTCGCGATTTCTCAAGAACTAATGCACTGATTTACATCAAATTACAGATTAAGTTAGACCTTGGCATAAATAGAAGCTGATTACGTTTTGGTGTAAATAGCTCAACAGGTGGCGCTGCTATGCTACTTTTTTCATGATTTTCACTATAAATAAATCTCAAGAACTAATGCATGGATTAATTTTTAATGCATTTTCAGCAGTGATTTACGCCTGTAATTCTTAAATAATAACCAGTGAATTTTTATCATGCTTTTTTCAAGCGTAAACCGACAGAGTGAAAAATGTTCCAAGCCGGGAATCGTACCCGGATCCTCAGAATAGCGCTCTGAGGCCTCAGAATACGGCAACACAGTTAATTTTTAATAAATTTTCTGCAGGGAATTACGCCTGTAATCCTTCAATAATAACCAGTGAATTTTTATCTTGATTTTTACAAGCGTAATTCACTGTTGAAAATTAATTAAAAATTAACTATATGTTGCCATATGCTGGGCTTTGTATTTTCGTCTCATGTTTGCCGTAGAAATTTGCATGCTCATGCAGGGCCTGTTTACCGAATACGCCCGGGAAGCCCGTGCTTACCCAAAGAAATACAAAGGTACCCCCAAATTTATTTTTCAAGATAACGTTTTACAAAAAAAAAAAAAAAAAAAAAAAAAAAAAAAAATCAATCAGGGTAAAAACTGCACTTTTTCCTTACGAAATTTTTATCTAAGAAGCTCACTCTTTCTAAATTGTTGTTTACTCGAAATTTTTATGGTAAAATTTCAAATTGTTGCAGCATACCAAAAATGGATTTAGTAAATAACAAAGCAATTGGTAGAGACGGACCCCGGAGTAACATCGGACTTCCCTTACTTTTATGTCTTAAGAGGGCCCTATGCTCATTATGACGTATCCATCTTCTGCTGCGGTTGCAGCCGGTCCTACATATATAAGAGTGAGAAATTTCGACTTTGGATATCGTTCCTTGTAGCTCAGTGGTAGAGCCTCAGCACGCTGTTCTGAAGACCCGAGATCGAGTCCCGGCTTGGGACGTTGTTCAATCTGTCGGTTTACGCTTGAAAAAAGCAGGATAAAAATTCATTTGTTATTATTCAAGGATTACAAGCGTAATTCACTGCTGAAAATGAATTAAAAAATAGTTAAGTTTAGATTGGTTCTAATACAACAAATAATTTTAAAGTAAATATTGTAATTGTTTCTGCAACAGAAAACTTTTGTTGTTTAAACAAAGAAAATTCTTAAAATTACACAAAATATTTCTTTGTTCTTCAAACAAAAGCTTTTGTTGCCGAAACTGAAAAGAACGCTTAAAGTAACAGATAATTATATATATTTTGAGAAAACTTTCAACAAAAGAATTTTGTTAATTCAAGTAAAATTGAACCATTTTTACTTGAATTAACAAAATATTTTTTTATTGATAATACAAAATTTTTTGTTGGAACTGCAAAAAAAAAAAAAAAAATCAACACTATTTTTCTTGTTGATTCAAACAAAATTTCCATTGACCCATATTTAAACGGAAAGTTTTGTTGGGCGAACCAAATTTTTGTTGATTCAACAAAACTTTTCTCTGGGTGCCCCATCTTTCTGTTTCTATATGAATAAAATCATTAAGATTTAAAGTTTTTTTAATGCAATTTACGAAAAACATATATTAGAACGCTCGACTATTACATTGCAACACTAATTATCTACCAAATGTGCTTAAAGGAACGTGTAAGACAGTGTGTTTGTTTATGTATGGCTGGATATTTATGTATTTTCTATGTATTTCGCTATCTATTTACTCGTGTAATTTTGCATTTTTCATAAAATTAGGTATTTAATTATTTATTTAAAACAACTATTTAGAAATCAGATACTCAAATTTATTAAATCTCCGTGCCTTTAAACATAGCTTTTTTTTCACAGCTGTCTTTCAACTACAGCCAAAATATATTTTTTTAGTTTCACATTTTTCTGGATTCAGTTTAATTTTTTTGAAGGAATCTGACATAATATTTTGAAAATGTTTAACAAAACCAATATATATGAAACCGATATCAACAAAATGTCATATTCAGATATCGTATTTCGAGATTACATGAATGAAACTTTGCCAACTTGTCAGTGTTTTTTATAGCTACTCGAAAATATTACCGTTTTTCTGATTCTATCTTAATACTGTCTAATACAAATGCATTCTTCATGTTACAGCGAGTATTTTGAATTTATGTGTTGCGTTAGCAGAAAAATATAAGATAACATTTTTTTTTTTTTTTTTTTTTTTTTTTTTAATATGTAAATTGAATAAAAATAAGTTATGGGTAATTTTTTATTACTAGATTGTGTATTTTACCAATGCATGAAAGTTTTCATACAAAGATTTGGATGTGCTTTTTGCTAAAGAAAAAACAACCGCTTAAAAATAAGGAATAATATTTCATTTCAGTCTTATAGAATTTGATTTCTGCTAAAATATTTTTATGTTGCAAGTCATATTATTTTCTAATATTAATTTCAAAATGTAAATATTTTGAAAAGCATGAAAAGAATAAAATCTAAAATCTAAACATTTTAACAGAAATATATATCTAGAAGTGTTTGAGTTATGTTTAAAAAACTACCCGCATTGCCGTTTATTTTTAAACAATTAAAAATGAGAGCCATATTAGTTATTCAAAGTATAAACCGACATCATTCTTAAACTACTTTAACAATTCCGTCCTGTTTAGTATTCTAAAGACAAAATTTACAGAAAACGTCCTGTATGATATCGAAATTAGGTATTATTTTTTAAAAATTTCAGAATTTCATATATGTTTTGTATGAAGACTACCCCCTAAGATTTTCTTTAAATATATTATTCAAAAGAAGGTTTAATTTCCTATCGAATTTCCATTTCTCCTTTAACAATTTGGTGTTTATTAAATATGGGGTGTTCATTTATCTTTTTACGCCGACTGTACACGTGCTAACCATGTATTATAAGACATACAGAATTAATTGTTTCAATTCTTTCAAATTTATTTTTAAAGGAATAATATAAATCTATTATAAAAGATTGTTTGTCTAAAACTATCTTGAACGCTCAAAAAATTTTTTTTAATTATTATTATCAAAATTAAATTAAAATTAATCAATTATTTGTTAATTAAGTTCTGTAAATATTAATATATAGTATTATCACCGAGAACATCATGTTTATATTGAAAACCCAGTCATGAATCAAAATCCATTACAAAATTCGATCTAAAAGAAAATCATTGATTTTTTTTTTTTATTTATTATTATTTTTTTTAATTGCCGATAATTATATTTTAATTTCAGTTTGAAATTTTTGTCGCACATATTTAAATCAGGGTTGCCAATTTGCCCTTTTTTATTCAGAGATTCCAAATTCATATATTGAATTACGAGCGAAGAAATTTTACTTTATGTAATCACGAAATGTGTGTCATTAAATAAATCTAAAATTGCTATTCTAAATGTATGGGATGAATTAGGGATTTCGGAATAAAAAAGGAGGGCAAACTGGCAATCCTATTTTAAATCTCATGCGGAATGCATTATAAAATAATATAAATATGATTTATAAATTTATTAAATAATTTTGAATATTTTTAAGTCATAATAAGTATACACTCACAAATCCAAAATTTCATTTCTAAACACAGTTTTTTATAAACTTAATCATTCTTATTTAATCATACTTATTTTTTAGAGGAAAGTGTGCTTTATGAAAGTATTTTTTGCCCTATATATTTCTGATCTATAGAGAATCCATAATTTTTTTTTTTAACTTGGTGCTTTTTCTTTTAAAAATGTATTATATTTCAAAATGCTTATTAATAAAAATCATGTGAAGTAAATCTGATTCAATGCAAGATAAGAACTTTTTTCTTATTTTTTTTTTTTACGTAAATAAAATGCCTTTACACTGATAGTTAACAAATTATATTGAGTGGATTGAACCTATTGTTAAATGGTTGATGTACGTGTAAATGTTTTATATTTAAGATTAATTTTAAAGTGTGAACGACACTTCTTTTTTAAAATGCAGTAAATATTTTAACATTCAAAGCATTTGTATAATTTTTTTATCATGGGTGTTATATGCACCTATGTGTCGTCGACTAGAAATATTATACTTTGTATATATGTGTCGTCATCCTTGTATAAATGTGTACTGTTTTCTGACCATGTTTTTGTGTTTAGTATCAAATAGGAGGAATAATATTTTTTTCGTTATTTAAACAATTCAGACTTATTTCTTTGAGGTACTAATTTTTTTTTTTTTTTTTTTTTTTTTTTTTTTAATAATGTAAAGGATATTATTTTGATAACATAAATTTTAAAAATGTAAAATAAAACCACGATACGAACTTTTTTACAGCCTGACTTTTTCTAGGTAATATTTTTAATACTATTCTATCAATTACAGCAATGATGATTTATATTACCTTTTTCAAATAAGAAAATTTATTTCTACTGTCATAAAGTAAAAAGGTAAAGAAGTGCTACATTGTAATAAAACTGATGTAAATTTTTAGTTTTTTTTTTCCATTCAGATAAAAGAACGTTAAAAAAATAATCTCACGCTTAAAATTAAAAAATAATTTCTATCGATAACTTTGTATTATAATTGGGTCAAAACGACGTAAATTTTGAAAATGTTTATACCTTCTGTTACAAGATTAAAAATCAATCAATAAAAGAAATAAGAAATTTGTAGTTGCGAAAATGCAAAGAAAACTTTACTTTTTTGAAGATATTTTCTCAAATTCTGCATATAATTATAATACATATAATACTTTATAATACATTAAAAAGTCTCATTGATAATCCGCGTTTCAAGCTTCGTTTAACTGAAAGTCTCATTAAAATCTGTGTTGTAACTTTTGCTTGATGCTGTAACAATTGCCAAATAGATTAATGTTTTTTATAATAATAAAATAAGCAGTGATAAAGCTGTAAATCTACAAACAAATAAACACAATAAATACCAATTAGAAATGAAGATAAAAGGTATTATGCTTTTTATCTGCCATTAATGTTTACAGTTTTTCTTAAAATAAATATTATAAGCCGAAAAATATATATATATTTTTTTGTATTACACGAAACTAATACCAATTTAAAAATTAAATAATATTACCACATAAAAACATTTTTATCAATATGTTCCAATTAAATATTCCATAGTTACAATATCTGCAAAAATAAATCACATGGAGATTTAACACGGCTTATCACTCTGTGAATAGCTGAATATCACATATATTGCACATCTATTTAACCCCCAGCCGCCTTAAAGTTTTATTACAACATAATCTTAAGAAACACAAGATAAAGATTCCTTATACATGTTGTATTCGAAAAAAATATCAATATATAGTCTACGCTCAAAAGCATTTCCATATAATCGTAATAGCAGAATAAAAAAAAACATGAATAAAATATTTTGAAATTTTACATGAATATTTGAAGGTAAAATTATTGAGAAAAAAGACACAAAGATTAAATTGACAAACAAAAAAGATTAAATTGTAACTTAATCATGCATAATATTCTTGAAATATTATGATAATTTTCATCACGAGCTCTCGCAAAATGTTTAAATAACATGAATTAAATATATTCATATTTTCCCAACTTTATATTGCTAGTAAAATGTTAATCTAACGAACAGATCACAGTCATTGTACTAGTTAAATTTCACAGAGCAGGATGCTAGTTAAAAGTATTCATGAAAACCTTTCAAATGTCTTAGCAAAATTTTACCTGCGAATATTATAATTTATATATTGTTAAAAAAATAGAACAATATGCTATCTTTCTCTCTCTCTGTTAGTCTGTTCAGTCAATAATTATACTTCAAACATTAATTCACAATTTAAAGACGTTTCATGATTATATTTTTTTTATACTACTAGATGGTGAAATACATTTAAGTGCTAGTGTATTTAAAATCACCTTACCATTGAATAAATTTAAATATTCCAATACACTAAATAGTAAGATAAAGTTCAAATTATACATAGGTGACAATAAGTGAATACTATACATACATAATTTAAAGTAAATTTTCATTCACAGTTTATCGAAAAATGTATAAATTTCAGCTTTTCAAACATTGGGATTATAAAAATAATTTCCCGGAACAGTAATGTTGATTTGTCTTATACTGTATAATTTGTTCTCCAAGATATGGTATTTACATATCTATTTTTATTATCTTTCAAAGTTCGAAACGTTATTTTAAATCTTAAAAATAAATACAATTAACGAATGTTAATTATTCAGTAGAAAATTTAATTTATTTTCTTTAGACTTTATAAATTAGATCACGTAATGTTTATTAATTAGAAGAAGCTAGATAATTAAATTTAATCGTTTTAACTTACTTGAGGACATATTCATGAATATAAAGTTTGGGTTTGAACATTATTAAATAAATTAAGATTGACAGTTTTTACTTGTAATTCCATTAAATTTATCATTTATAAAACATTTTCTTTAAGAAATAGTTTTATTAATAAGATACATTTTTACATCAAACATAAATTTCTCTACCAATTGAATTTCATGTTTATGAATAAAATAAATAAATAAAGAGGTTTAATTAAAAATACTAAACTGAAAATAAATATATATATACATGTTGTATAACGGAACAAACAGAGTCATAAATCAATATAAACAAATTTAATTTCGTCTCTTTATGTAATTCTACTCAATAAAACAAAGAAATAAAAAGGATAGTACATAAAATTTAAACATTACAGAATAATTAGCACATTAAATTGTGCGATGAATCAATATAAAATGGTTTATTATAAAAATGTTAGTTTTGATTAAATTTGAGAAACAAAATTAAACCCCCAATATACCCCAATGTAGAAAGTTACAACGTTTGATGAAAATCTTCATATTTACGAATATTTCATCTAATAAGAAAGCGGAAATAATGCTTCTAAATATGAATAATATCATGAAACATTTTAAAATTGTCTAACCGTATAAAATTTTAACATTGCGATATATGTTGATAAATTTTGTCTATCCATAAAGTTCTTTTCTGTAAAAAACTGCAGATTAATGAATTATAACTATTTATTTTTGGTTTTATCAAAGGGTAACAGTGCATTAAAATAATCACATATATATATAATCTATATGCTTATCACATATCAAGCTATTTCCCAAATTACTGTATTTAATTTTGAGACACAGAAGATAAAAATCCTGTGAAATATACTTACATTTTTTGTAAATCTCCAACTTTTTTTTCAAACGTTATCGGTACTTATTGTCATGCACACTGTTAAAAATAATCTAAAATTCATGGTATTTTTTCCCCGAATTTCCCAGAAAATGTCCCTTTTCATAGCAAAAGAGGATTTTCCGTTAAAAAACAGAAAATTTCCTCATATTTCCTGAAAACAGCCGAACGGACGGATACGAAAGGGGCCAACGAAGATATTCCGTTATCTGCTGACATTTATTTTCAATGTGTTAAAAAACTGACATGTTGCTGCACAGGAAAACTAAAAATTCAATAAATTAAAATTTCGAGTTTATTTAAACCAACAACAACAACAACAAAATAGTGCTTTGGAATTAAAAAAGTAACAATTTTCCCATTCTTTTAAAATTATTTGGAATTTATTTTTTAAAGTTATAAGAAAATATTCGCACTTAAAATATATTCGGCACAAACAGATTAAAAAATATATATAATAGTTAAATTAAGTGAAAAAAAATCGATTTAGCTCAAAAAGCAACAAACAAAAATAATGCATTCGAATTAAATAATAATAATAATAATAATAACTTTCTCATTCCTTTAAAATTATTCGAAATTTATTTTTTTAAAGTAATAAAAAGCATTCGCACTGAAAATATATTCTAAGTGAACACATTTTAAAAATATATAATAGTTGAAAAAAATCGATTTTCTCAAAAAAGCAAACACATTTTATCGAATTTATTTCAAAATATAATATTCATATTTTACATCTAACGATCAAATTAAGAATATATGTAATTCATGTTTTTATCCTCTATTAATATTACAATTTTAAAACATCAACATCATCTCATAACGAAATCTCCCCGCATTTAACTTCAAAATTACCAAGCTTCTAAACCCCAAATTGTTTAAATTCTAAGCTACCATTTTGAGAAATCCCGTGCCATATCATCGTTTCAAACTGCTATTCTAACAAGCGCCCACTGGTCTAACCAGCAAGACAAACGGAAAGTTACCGGTTAACGGAAAGTTACAGCATCTGCAAACGGAGTTCTTCCTTCTTTTAAATTTCAAAACGGAAAATCTCCTAACGGAATGGAAAAAGTCCGGCAACTTTGCTACCAGTAGTTTTACCTTGAATTTACGGATTTATTTTGAACAGTGCTGGATTCGCCGATAACGCAGTTAATATAATATTTATCACTACAAAAGAACAACACACAATCTCAATAAAATACTCACTAGCGAACTGTAACTCTTTTAATTTCTCACAACACTAAATAAAAAGGTCGACAGCCGAGATTTACACAACTTCTCTGATCGGCATCTCGAGCCCAACTCACCATCACAAGTTTTTTATTTATTTATTTATTTATTTATTTTTAAACATTTCACATAGTCGGCGCTTCTAGCGGCAACACACCGTCAGGACTTGAATGTTGTTAACATTCAATAATATAAATGCAATTTAATTCAAACACAATCTCTAAATGAAAAATACAATCTAAAAAAAAAAAAACACAATTTCTTCTCAAAATTACTACACTAAATAAAATACTAAATTTACAAATATAAACACAAGAATGTAATACACTGCAGGAAAATATATAGTTTAATAAAACAAATGTATGAATTTAAGTAGTTAATAAACCATCATTCACATATGGCAAAACAACAATATTTGTGACTGGCTTTTTATAAGTGCCATTTTTATCTTTCAAGGTGACAACTCTTATGATATTGTTTTGGCCTGGATTAATTTTAATAATTCGGGCCAAATGCCATTTTAAAGGGCAATAATTATCAGAATTTTTTACTAATACTAAATCTCCCTCTTTTATCTCTACCCTTGTACCTACGAAGTTTTTTACTTCAAAGGGACCACAGTAGTCCAATCCAGTACGCATAAATGCTCTGGCCATTGTTACTCTAGAAGCTGGCAAATCAGCCATTTGTTGCTCTGAATTCTTAGAATTTACCTTTTTGCAAGTCATACAATTGAAAAGGATTTTACGAACTATATTTCTAGCAGATAAGATCGAAAATTTGTTTCGGATGAGAGAGAGTTGTCTCAGCACCTGCATGGAAATACAAATTACGAAAATATTTAATAACACAAAAAGTAAAATTATGATTTGAAGGAATAATCATTGGATATTTTTCATGCTCAGTTCAGTTGCTGTTTCTCAGTCTACCACCATCTCGGATTACACCATTATCATCTAAAACGGGCACAAGTTTATCAGTTTAATACTGTTAGGGATTGCAGTATGCTTTTCTAAATACTGCATTTCCTTCACGAATGAAGTCCTCTGGATGTTTTTTACAATACAGAATAAGGACTGAGAGAGTTCACTGCTGGTTAAAGTTCCACCTTTGGGATACAAGGGATTTCTACAGTTATGGATGAATCTATTACACCATGCTACTACTCTTTGCAGTTTGATGAATGAAAAACTGTTATTAATGATGTCTAAAGGCTCAACAGTGTTAACTAAGGTACATACTTGAGTTACTGATGGTGCTTTCAATTCACGGATAAACAACTCACTAGTTTCAACAGAAAAAATATCAGGAGACTCCACCATCTCAGGCTGTTGTAGGAATGATGGACCGAACCACCATAAATAACATTGCTGGATCTTGATGGGATCTAGGCCTCTAGAAATGAGATCTGCAGGATTTTGCTTGGAAGGTACATAATTCCACTGATCAATCGAAATTAAACTTTGTATAATCGATACTCTATTTGCGACAAATGTCTTTAGATCATTCGACTCCTTTTTTAACCATGCAAGTACAATAGTACTATCCGTCCAAGAACAAGTTTTAGAAACTTCTTGCTTTAGAGCACTTAACACTTTTTGCATCAACTTAGATAATAGGACTGCGGCAGAAAAGTCTAGGCAAGGGATAGTAATATGCTTTAGAGGAGCCACTCTAGATTTACTAGTTAGCAGTTTGATAGCAAAATCACCATAATAATTAATAGAATTTACATAAACGACCGCACCATAAGCAAGTTCAGAAGCATCTGAAAAACCATGCAATTCCACACAATTAGATTGTTCTACAAATACAAATCTTGGGATATTGATCATATTTACAGTTTTTAAGGAAGTAAGAAAATTAGTCCATTCGATATTTTCTTTCACTGGAAAATAATCGCACCAATTTTCAGCAATCATAATTTTTGGAGGAAAACCTTGGCCTTCGTAAATATTGGACCTATCAAACCCAACAAGTCAAATATTCTAGCAATTTGCGATAATAATGAGCGTTTGGTATACCTTTCACTTTGCTCTATAATTAAATTAAATCCAAAACAATCTGGTTGCGGCTTCCACAATATTCCTAAAGTTTTTTTCTCATTGGAAAATGAATATTCAGATATTGCATTATTACACAAAAGAGAAGAATTATTTACTGACCATTTGTGAAGATCCATGCTTCCCTTCAAAGATATCAGTTGTTGTTGGATCTCTTTAGCTGTGTCTAGATCATCAGCACCTGTCAAAATATCATCCATATATACGTCTTGAAATAATACATTTGCAGCTAAAGGAAATTCCTTTCCTTTATCTCTAGCTAGCTGGGTAAGGGTTCTTGTTGCTAAAAAAGGGGCACTAGTTGTGCCATAAGTCACCGTACATAATTTATATACCTTAACTGGTTCATGTACCTCAGGTTTAAACAAGATTCTCAATAAATCCCTTTGACTCGGATGTATCAATATCATACGGTACATTTTCTTAATATCTGCTACAAAAACAAATTTGTGCTTTCGAAATCGCAACATTATACTAAATAACTCATCTTGGATTGTTCCTCCGTTATACTGCAAACTATTTAAATATTTTCAGGTAGAAGTTAAGGAGCTAGCGTTAAAGACAACTCTTAATGGTGTGCTACTTGATTCAGAACGGAACACGCAATGATGGGGTATGTAATAAGATATATCTGGTTCTTCAGATTCTATCACCTCTTCCATATGACCCATACATAAATATTCTTGCATAAAGACTTTATAAAGATCATTAAATTTAGGTTATCTAACTAAGCGATTCCATAATGAATTTAAAACTTTCATAGCCTTTTTCTTTGATTCTCCAAGACAAGATGGGTCTTCCTTAAATGGCATTTTTACCATGTATTGCCCTGTTGCAGTTCTGGAATAATTTTTCAGAAAATGTTCTTCGCAAATTTCTGCTTCCTTATTTCTAGAAACTTCAGACTCTCTCTCTATGTTCTCTATTTCCCAAAAATCTCGAATTACCCTTTCTAACTCCAAATTATCTGTTATCAACCCACAATGTATATTATTACTGTATTATACATTATTACTGTGTATATTATTGTATATTATATTACCTTCACCCTTAGCCGGAAGGCTTCTGCTAACAATATAACCGAAAACACTGTTTTGTAACACTATTCTAGTATTTAATGGTTGGGGGTAAATTTGACCTGGCCTTAAAAATTCATAGAAATTTTCTGCACCCAAAAGCAAATCAATACAGCCTGGCACATTAAACTTTTCATCAGCTAATTTGATGTTATTTAACGATGGAATACAAGTCTCAAGCGGTTTAGAGGACGTAAATTCCGTAATTTTCGGAACGACTAAAAAATCTAATTTTAAATAAAAATCTCTATCTCTATTCGAAATAGTTGTGTTAACACTAGATCTAACATTAAGGAACAAATTATTTATTCCTGAAATACAAATATTAGTCTTTTCTCTTTTCAAATTTAGTTTATCTATTAACCTTTTACTCATAAAATTAGAGTTTGCACCGACATCTAATAAACCGCGTGCTTCATGAAAAATACCATATTCATCTTTTATCAAACAAACAAATGTGCTAAGTAACACAGCTTTTAACTCGTTAGACAAATTACATATCGTTGAAAATAAATTGCTTTGGTTATTAGCTTGGAAAAGCTGTAATACTGGAGCCGAAGCATCCAAATTAGATTTATTACCGACTTCGTTTTTAGAACTCATTTCCTGTGAACATATCTCTGGATTTTCAACTTTATTTATTTTTTGTTCACGCGGGAAATGCAAAGTCACATCGTGCCTTCTCTGGCAAATAATACAAGAGAATTTAGATTTACAACGAATCACTTTATGATTCATAAGACAGTTAAAACAAAGATTTTTGGATTTTACAAGCTCAACTCTATTACCCACTGACATGTTTTATAAACAGGACATTTATGCAAAGGATGATTTTCACTACATGACAAAATACATTTAGAATTTTTTACGTCAGTTAGGAAAACTTTAGAAACATTTCGATAATAAGTATTTTTATTACTCGCCCTAGAATTGTCAACCACGGGTTTTCCCTTAGACGTATAATATAAATCAATTTCCCGAGATAATTCAATGGGAGAAAACCACGATTCTGCTTGTCTAACGTTTATAAAATACATGACATCTTTATCAAGCGTTTGACAAATCTTATCAGAAACTATTAACTGTTTTAAAGTTTCGAAATCTGTCACATTCCTCAATTTTAAATAATAATCTCAACTTGTTGTAATCGGGATGCAAATTGTACATATGTTTCATTTGGCTGACGTTGTGCTTTCCTAAAATGTTCTAAATAAGTCTGGGGGGTTGGCTCAAATTCTCTAAGTACTATAGCCTTTACTTTTGAATAATCTTCTAATTCCCCATCTTTAATGTATGTAATAACGTTTGTTGCCCTTGCTCTTAACAGATTTAGTAGAATTTCCGATTTATATTTTTCTGGGACATTTTTAGAAATAAAGGCTCTTTCTAACGATGAAAAAAAATAACCCCAACCTTCTGGTCTAGATGGAATTTTAATCGTTAACGTTCGTACACTTTTAATCAGAGAGTCTAAAGATTCTATACTATCTTTTTTTTTTAGATCACTTAAATTATCATTTTTGGTTTCTGCACGGGCCTTAGCCAACTCAATTTCTAACTTTGCATGTTCAATTTTTAATTTCTCAAGATCTAGTAATTTTGATTCCTCATTTTTTCTTTCCTCAATAAAACTGTTTGGTATGTCTTCAACCAGTTTATTATCTGCTTTATACTTCGAACTTTCCTTTATTAAATTTATTAAATCATAAATAGTTAATTTGGAATCTGATATATCTATGTCTGATTCCGCAGCAATTCGCTGATAATCTTCCTTTTTTGCACCTTTAAACATTGTATTATAAATACAATTCACAATAAAATAAATAAAACTGACGTACCTTTATTTATTAATAAATCTCCAAATCTGATAATTCCACATTGAAAAGATGTAATCCACTTTTTCTATTCTCAAATTAGTTCAATAATAAAGAATATCAGTTCTTCTCTGCGTAAACACATTCACAGTTTATTTTTTCGTATTACGAAATTCTCAAGTTGAATCGAAATTAATTTTATTCTGGAATAAAAAAAAACTTCATTGGAATTCTGAATCACAATATTTTGTACTTCAATATAAACAATACGATGATTTAATTTTAGTCTTACTCATTCTAATTACTTGATAGAATTCCAAACATCATTTTATCTTCTGCAGACGATTACCAAAACATAAACATCGAAAAATTCCTTTTATTTTTTCTCCGGCTCGACGGACCAATACTTTGGATTCGCCGATAACTCAGTTAATATAGTATTTATCACTACAAAAGAAAAACACACAATCTCAATAAAATACTCACTAGCGGACTGTAACTCTTTTAATTTCTCACAACACTAAATAAAATGGACCAGACCCGAGATTTACACAACTTCCCTGATCGGCATCTCAAACCCAACTCACCATCACAAGTTTGTTTTTTTTAAACGTTTTACATAGACGGCGCTTCTAGCGGCAACAAGTGCAACTTAACGCTAAATGCAAAAAAATATTCTCTTATCATCCAATTACAGCTATACAAAAAATTTAAAATATATATAGTTGAAAATAACTTCAACTAAAAATATACACGCGTTACTTAAAGCAGTAATACAAGCATTTTTAACATGCAAAATATCCCGAAAACATTACAGCGTATGGAGCTCTTGTGATAAATTGGCAATAATTTCACTAACATGCAATACCTTTTGATTAATACTTTCAGATCTTTTTTTTTTTTTTTTCAAAATAGGTATTTATGCAACCACGTTTTTTTTCTACATTTCAAAGTATTTAGAGGATAAATTACAAATGCGATTAGTAAAAGCTAAATGATCCGAGAAAATCTGATTTATCTTCATAATTTTTTTAATTTACTTTATCTAATGTAAATTAATTAGTTTAAATTAAAAAGTAACGTATTAACTGGCCGCAGTCATGATCATGCACATTAAGTTTTAATTTGCAGATCAATAGATAAATGAAATTTGGCAGATTATATTTGTTATTAAGTTCCTATTAATTAAGTTACTTTTAAGCATCTGTTATGAATATTTATTTTACATATAAATTTAGTATAAAAGTATAATTGCATTGTTTAAACTAAAAAATAATTTCCTGACTTTGAAACACGGAAAAGTACACATTAGGTGTCATAAAATATCAGAAATTAAAAAACAGATGAATAAGTGCCATTAATTAGTATATAAAATATTCTTTAATATTTTAAAATAATAAAGGAATAATATATTATAAAACAAATAATGCGGAAAAATTGAGATATTTTCAATATTGCCGTTTCGATATTTTTATGCTTTTATTTAACTTCGTTTGTTCTCGCTCTGTTTAGATCTAGTGGCAAAATCTCTCTCTCCGTACAGATGAAAAATATTACAGACACAATACAAACTGGAATAATGGGACAACAATAGACTACAACTATAGAATGAAAATAATTGTTCCAAAATGACTTTAATTTTGCGACAAATCAAGCCTTTCTAAAATATAGAAACAATGTAACTACTCAAAAAAAAAATTAAACACATGCTTTTAATGACATTATGCAAATACGTATACTGATAAAAAAGAGTAAAACGAAGCGGCCATAGTGAAACATATAGCAGAAATAAGAAGAATTTTTTTAAATGGAAATCGATAAAAAAATTTTATATGTGAAAGTTTATAAAAGCTAAAATCGCGATTTTACATAACCTTCTCTTTTGCCACTGCCTCGTTCGTAAAACATAATTTTTCCTCTTTTTTGAGAAAACTGATTTATATATGTCACGACAAAGCAATTTACAGGAATCTCTGGCCTTTCAAATTAACGAGAGATTGAAATCGGGACAAACATAAAAGTATGAAGAGGAATATATTGGAGTGGAAAGGTGTGGAATCGATTCCAAGAAACAAGGATTATTGTTGGACGTTTGCTAGGGTAAGATCTCCGATATACTACCACAGCAACTGATGATCGATATCTCATGTTAGCAACTTGTCGAAACAGAACACAGAATATTTCTCAGCTGCAAATACAGATTCTTTTAACATCAAGACTGATGATGTGAAGCCAAACAGCCCAAAAAAGGCTTTATCAGGGTAACCCTTATGCACATATGCCAATGATGTGTATGCTTTTGACATCAAGACATTGTGCGGTGTGAAGACGTTATACCGCTGACCATCAAGTTTGCATGCAACGTTATTGGAGTCAGGTTCTTTTCACTGTCGAGTCCTGATTTAGTCTGGGTTGTGACAACCGACATGTTCTGGTATGGAGGAAAAGGGCCACTAGAAATAAATACGCATTAATGCGCGTAACGATCCCAGTACAGACAAAGTGGATTGATGAAGACAAAAACAGCATAAGTGAATGCATATTATCTGGATCTGCATATCATCCAGAATTACACTTTGACGGCCAAAAGTTATACAGACGAAGTACTCAGATCTCATGTCGTACATTGCGATGAAGCGATTGGCCATTACTGATAATGCCAGACCTCATACAACTAAACTTGTGTAAAATATGCTTGAAAAAGTAACAATACATCCTATGAAGTGGCCAGCATATTTTTCTGACTTAAATTCAAAGGAGCATAACTGAGACACACTCCAATACCCCATTGCAGCGAGATCAACCAATCGATTGGCTATTCGGGACTGAAGATAGTACTTTTTAGAGTGGGAGAAAAATCCTCCAAATTTTTATCGATAACCTCATTGCAATGTCCCGAACCGTGCCTCGGATGCCTCTCGAACAGTCTTTGTTGTTCGAAGGGAACACACACGGTATTAAAAATCCTTTATCCTGTTTAAACAACACTTTTTTATCATTTATAGATTTCCATTTTGGTGTGTTGCAGACTTCATGACACCTTTTCAAATACCCATACATGATATTTTGGTGTTTTGTTTTCTATAATATACTTTAACATATGTGTTTGTCCCATTTTATAACCATACATAGCTATCTCATACGGATTCCTCCATGTGTTTACAGATTCTATAATGGGGAAAATTATCTTGAAACCTTCAAAAAAGCGAAAAAAAATCATTCTCTATTTATTTAAAAACATTTTTTTAATTATTATGACGATAATCGAAATAAAACCAAAGTTACGACTAATTAATGCAAGATAATTTACATACATTTATCGAAAAATTTCAACTTGTAAGTCATTTTTCTGCAAACTCTCCGATTTTCGACATTGCGCGTATTCTAATTTTAAAAATAATAAACATACAATCTTTAAACTTTATATGATGGTACATTTTATGCATGTTATGAACCTACATCTATTTATAGGTATATATATATATATAATATTTTTTCTTAATGATTAATGTATGTTTTTGAGGATTTTTGTCTTTAATGTTATAATGGACTGACAAAGGTATTTTCTACTGTAAAATTAACTATAATTTTAAATGAACGTTTACGTACTACATCATAAAAAATGTCTATATGTAATATTAAGCAAATATATGTATTAGTTGTTTTAATATTACGCGCAACACATGTGCGTCAAATGCGACGTGGAAAAATCATTAATTAGTTAATATTAATTAAAATTAATTCTTTCTTTTATACCATTAAACATTTTTTAGGAATGGATTAACTGACAGTTGTAAAATTTAATTTAAAAACGCGTTTACTTTGGTAAAATATCAGCAGCTCCATAAAATTTTGAATTTTTGTGTAAAATCATGTAATATCAAATTGCTCAATGTGATCCCCCCCCCCGCCTCCAATTGTCTTTCGTAGTGTAGTATTAAGTAAATAACAGTTATGACAATGGCTAAAACAGGGAAATAAAGTAAAAGAAGCGTGTTACTTAAAGACTTAAAGTTGTATTTCTTCGTTCTATTTAAAGTGCTTATATTTTATTTATGTTATTATAAAAACAAATAAATAAGAAATTAAATATATACTTTGATAAATAAAAAGACTGAAAAAGATGTCTGAGAATTGTTATCGGGATACATGTAATTGTTTTCCCTCCTATATAGTTGTAAAATATTTTATGTAAAATTGCAATATATTTTAAAAATGTTCATATTTTAAATGTCTTTAAATTAACAATAGAAGTAATGGATTACTTGATAATGCTATTTTTCTTCTTTTTTTTTGCATTGTTCGCAGTTTTTATAATTGCGATAGCAGTAAGTGTACAATATCTCAGTTAACTCTTTCTGTATAAGACTCTGCTTCGAAAGTTGAATATTTAAATGATTTCTGCGCAAAATTAACGTTTTTCGCAGAGCTTGAAATGCTCTAGCAGTGGTCGCGCAAATTTTTAGTAGTAGAAGTCTTTTCTGCTTCAGGATTGGAGACGTTGGATTTCTTGCGGAAAAATTTTAAATAAAAATCTTGCTTTACGACTGAATTATAATTATTTCTGTATTAAAGATTACGTGGTACAGTACAAATATTAAGAGCCTTCTTTGGTTTTTCAGCATTCTTTAAGCCGTTTAAGAGCTTAAGAAAAAGAATACAGGCTAAGCCAGTGTCTACTCATTTGAAGACAGTGGTATTCCCACAACCCAACGCACGGCATTTACTATAGAAAGCATGTTGTGTTGAACCTCAGTAATAAATATTAATTTAATTATGTTTGAAGTAGTGTAAAATCAGTAAAATACCCTGCAATCAGTTTCTCCTCATATGCCATAATATAACAAAATTATTATGTACGTCACTGTAAACAAACTAAACTGCGCACACTGTATTACATAGGGAACGTCTTACAGTAAACCTCAATAACCTATGAAAATTACGTGGCAATCGGAGACTATTTGTGGATGTAAGAGTGCAGGTAGACTAGAAAACAGACACAAACAGACTAATCGAACTCAGAAACTTATTTCAACTATGTCGGAAAGATTTTAAAAATTCACCGTTAAACAATAAAACATATGAAGAAGATTTCGACACTGGTGCTCACTGATGATATTTATTTGGGTGCACATATGATGATATTCGGTGACACCAGTATTGGACACCCTTTAAAAGGGTATCTGGTTTATGCAAAATTCAAAAATAAACAAAATAATTTTGCATACAAAGTTTAGACATATGAAAGCAAAAAAAGTACAAGAAAATAGTTTAACCTAGGCATAAACGAAAGAAAAAATTGCATTTCCTTATTCGAAACTACAAGAAATAATGATAAGATAACTGTTTGAAATTAACGATATTCAGTTAGGAGTTAAAAGCTTGAAATTTTTGCAGTTTGAGGACTTAAAACAATAAGGCTTTAATAGTGATCCCGCTTATGGTGCAAACCAGTGTGTGACTTTAAAGAATATTATTTAATTTCAAAGTTTGAAGTGTTCATTACTGGCACAATGTCAATTATTGGTGCAGTTATCATACCATCTGTATGTAAATGTTCACAATTTCTGAAAATGTAAATGTTCTCATGTTAATTTTTTAATACTATAAAGTACGATATTTTTAAATATGTATTGCATTGAAGATTCAAAAGCAAAAATGTATAACTGTTTCTTTTGTATATGATGTAAACTTCCCAACTGAGTGAAAAATTCCGGGCCAGGATTCCAACCCGGGATCATTGGCTGAAGCTGCCATTGCTCTACCAACTGAGCAATCCCGAACGAATATGGCTGAACTATTATACCTAGTTAACCTTCATAGTCATACTATCTGGTCTGTATCTGAGTCAGCAAAAAAGAATAAATAACAGATAATGGGACCTCCAGCTGGAAACGTGAATACACTAGATTAATCTTGACACAATTATTCTAATTGGTAAATAATTCATATGAGATGTAGTCTTCCCAACTCGGTGAAAAAGTCCAAACAGTCAGAACTATTTCGCCCAGTTGGAAATATTACATCTCAGATGATTTCTTTACCAATTAAAATAATTGTGTCAAAATTACTCTAGTGTTTCTTTTGTGTTGAAGTTTAGTACCTTCGAAACCAAGCTACACTTAGTATTTTTTCTACGTTCGTATTGCATTTATATGAAGAAAAAATTTTATTATATATTTCTACACAAAAATATAATTTCTAGTTTCTATATTACTATGCAGGAAGACTTTTCAGAAGCATGCTAAGTAATAAGGTTTTTTCATTTCACAGAATATTACCGCACTAGGTTTCTTTGTCACATACAAACACTTTATCTGAAAAATTTAAACTCCATACTTTTTAACTCCATTTAAACTAACATCATTTAGCCGATTCAACGACTGACTCTGAAACTATGTTTTGAGTTTGTTTTCTGTTTTTGATTTTATTTATTAAGCTATTTCGAATATTTCAATTTATTACACATGCCTTGTTACAAAAAAAATATTCAATATTCATTCAATAGAAATAAAGAAATGTATTTCCCACAAACATTTTGATTAAAATTCTTTTTATATTCAAATCAGACGGAAATTTAGTAATCCTGTTACAAAAAACATGAGATTAGTAATAGAAGTTAAAAAACATAAACAATTCCCTATTGTCTGTGACATAGAAGTTTAATATTTCGATAGAATAACTGTTCGCATTATATTAAGCCAACATGTGATTCTTTTGTGGAAGCGTTATATGTATGTATAATTAACGTTTTATAGTCAAACTTTACATGATCTGATTTTTTTACTAGCTATGAACAAATTTCAAAATATATTTATACTCTAATATTTATAACACAGAAAATTTAATATATATTCTCACATATTTTATTTTAAAATATTCTATAGTTTAAATTCAATACCAAAATTCGATATTTCATATTTTATCATTTCATCACATATTTTAAAAGAAAAATTATGCAGAAAAACTCCATAAATCTTCGCTGCTTTAAATTTATTATGTTGAAAATCTATAAATGTAACTCTTTCAGTAATAACTCTTACGGTACTTACATCAGACTGCAAAATCCAGGAATATTTTTCTTATTCCTCTGAGTAAAATTAATCTTGAATATGATTATATCTCTAGTCTCTCATTCTGACGGTTAAAATATTGCATCAATGCATCACATCTAAAACTTTGTTACATGTGAAATGAATTGAATGCTCAGACTGAATTTAAAATTTTAAAGAAAATGTGGATATTTTAAAGAGTAGTCTGATATAATTTTTTGCATGTGCTTAATATGTATACATTATATGATATATATATGATATATTTGATATATACAAGTGTATACATATCTGAATGCATTTGTTAATATTATATTTAATTATATTATACTTAATTATATTCCCTTTAACTTGACTCAGAAGACTTAATCTATGATCTTCAAATAACTTTATAGTTTTGCATAATTATCTGCTAAATTATCCTTTTTTCAACACAAAAATAATCATTTAATCAAAGTAAAATGACAATCAAATATTCATAACGACAAATTATATATTAAAATGGAAATTAATCAGAAATTACAGACTTTACTTACCAAATCTATACAACCAAAGTTCCATAGAACAGGTATTGTAGTTTTTTTTATCCTAAAATTAATTGTATATATTAATATAAATCAATGGAAAACTTTTACTCACCATCAATATTAACCGATATTTAACTGTCACTTTCACAAATTATTATCTAGACAGAGATAAATTACATGATTCGTTGAATTTTTTAACTGAAAAAATATTATAATATTTTAGTAAAAATGGAAATACTTCTAATAAAGGAAACAGTGAGTTTCACAGAATACACTGCCCAAAAAAATTAGGGGAGCAAGCAAAGAAGTGAAGAGAACCATGCGAGGCAGCCATGCATAGGCATAAAATGGAGAGTACCTATGTATCAATATCAATGCGCAATACAGATAAAAGACGCAAAAAATTTGTATGGAAGCTTTAATTTTTTGAAAAGATGGAAAGAACATGAAAAGATGGTGCAGGGCATTAATTTGGTTACATGTAAATGAAAAAAAAGCGTTGTTTAGAAATGATGCAAAATGTTTAATACGGTGTGTGGTCCTCTCGAACAGCTGAGATTGCTACACCTGTTTTCCATTGATGCGATGAGGTTATCTATAAGATTTTGGCAAATAATGTTTCACTCCTCAAAAATTTCAATCTCCAAGTCCCGGAAAGTAAAAGGAGGCTTTGGTCTCGTTGCAATGCGTCATCCGAGTATGTCCCAAACATGCTCGATCGGATTCCGTCCAAAAGAGCATGCTGGCCATTCTATACGATTCATTGTTTCAGATTCAAGCATGTTCTCCACATCACGAGCTGTATAAAGTCTGACATTAACATTCCTTGTGTCTTGGAACATATTCCACAACTTTGCAATGACACTTCTTACGACTTCAACCGCGTCCACTGCACTTCGTTGTGTTTGCCTGGATTAAAGTCTCCCGATAATACGCCAAGGCATGGATTCCAATAAATCACATTGTTTTGACATTTTCAAGTCACTTTTTCTCAAAACAAAAGTTGAGCAATTGAATTTCACAACTCAGACAGTGAAAGGACGTTTCTGCGGAATCTCGATTTCTGCACTATCTCCTTTTTCTGGGTTTTGTGGTCCTGAACTTTGATTTGTACATGAAGTTTTCTTCTTGAGTTTTCCGCTACGCTTTAATGTATGGATGTTTTTGTTTCACGTTACTTACCAGTGTAAGTGTTTAATTTCGTTAAGACTATGTGCTCCCCTAATTGTTTTGAGCAGTGTCTATTTCAAAAGTAACCGTAAAGTTGCTTTAGTATCAAAATTTAAATGTCATATATTCATATATTTGATATTTAGTAAGTAATTCCGTATTTGTTATTGATTGTACACGTTTATAATCCTATGCGATAATACCGTGACTTAAAAACTGACAAGAATGATAAACAAGAAATTTTTTCTTGGAAAATTTTAACAGTTTTAAATAATTATACCCTTGGGAATTTAGGAAATATTCACAAAAAGGTGAAGTTGATTTTCGTTTCAGAGATATGTGTTTGAGTATATCTTATTATGTTATTTTATTGCTATTTAAAGTACTTAGTTTCTACAGTCTAATGACCCTGAAAGGGAACAAATATCTGCAACTTATACATCTAGGGGCCAATAAGATGTGTTTCATTAGACATTGTGGTGCCATGAAGATTTTCCTTTGTCCTTTGTAAAAAAATGATCATTGTATCATTTAATTAGCTGACGAACGGTAGCTTTTAAAATGTCTCGTAAGTGTGTTAATTCCAGTGATAGTTTTTGCTATATTTGTGGCGAATTTATAGGCACTACTCACAGAAGAAACATTACTTCTTTAATTAAAATTGCCTATAAGCTCTATTTTGGATGTGAAATTGGCGATCAAGATAAGCCATGGGCAACACACTTTTGTTGTTTGCGCTGTTCTACCCGACTTCGAGAGTGGAACTTCAATGATTTCGCCATACCAATGAACTGGAGGGAACCTAGAGATCATTTAGAAGATTGATATTTTTCTATGTCTCCAAACCAAAAGGAATTAATTTTAAGAAGCAGAAGTATATTCAGTATCCTAACATCGATTCATCTATGAGGCCAGTACTCAGCAGTGACGTTTCTGTTTTCCCTTCCGCTTAAAAGGTTCATCCCATATATCAGAACATAGTAAACATTTTTCATTGAATTCAAACAAGGGACTGTCTTTCTCAATTTTTCATTTAACGGTGTAATTTGTGTGGACGTTGCTGGTTTTATGCAACAGATTTCTTGTACGATTTAACAGAATTTTTCTTGTATAATTTTTCCTACACGTTAGATGGACTAAAATTCCACTATTGTTTTCTGCCATTTCTTCAAATGCTGTCCAATTATTGTCACTTTTTTCCAAACTTGAGGTCACAAGTGACTTCGACTTCAGTGCCTTCTTTCCAATCATTCACAACGCAGCTCTCATGACATACAAGACAAAATACTTCGTCAACCTCTATTTTAACGCTCTCGATCAACAATCATGAAAGAGTCATTTTATACTCTCAAAACTATTCAAAACTTTCTACAACACTACTTGCTTTCTAAAAACCCACAATGAATACATCATTCAGTATGTTAGGGTGATTTAATAAAAGCGAAATGCTTATCAATTGAAATAAAACACTGCAAAGACACGAGGTATATTTCGACATAAGCATGGAATGCCACAACAATGACTATTTCAGCAGCTTGCAAAATCAGTCTACAGAGAAAAGGACAGAAGAGGAGGTGTAGGGTTCAAAAGTAAATAGGTATTTGTTCTGCTTCTTCGGCTGTTCAGTACAATCGTTTCCCTATTTTTTCTCAGTTATGTTCACTGCTTCTGATATATGACAGGGAAGGGTTGGTTTGACAAAAAAATGTTATGGACACTTTTTGTAGAAAATAAAATTTTCTGCATCTTTTTAACTGAACTTTTTTTTCTAGATGCCATCGTTAATCCGATATTCACGAAAAACCAATTTTCAAGATAATTCGCGCCCACTGGTGGCGAAAGCTCACATCGCATCGATGTGGACTTTTAGTATGTTAAACTACATACCTTAATGAGCACCTGTGAAAAAATCCAGCTTTGTTCTAATTTTTTCATCTATTTGTCAAAAAAAAGGACTAAAATGACTGTAGTTAAATAAAAGAAGACGTATTTGCAGGTCCAGACATTCGGAAAATTATGAAAAATGACCAGTTTGAAAGTATTCTTACGACGGTAGAAAAAGTCGCTTGGCTTTCATTCAAGGACGTTGTGCATACTTTCTTCGGGAATAACAAAGCTGCAAATGACAATTGCATAGTTCAAAATACGGTAAACAATTTAAAAAAGCTGAATTGTCACATGTTATTAAAGCTTAATTTCTTGCACCCTCACATTGACTCTTTCCCAGATATTAAGGGAACAATTAGCGACGAGCATGGTGAACGATTTCATCAACAAATTTCTGCTATGGAGTCTCGTTATCGATCGCAATGGAATGCAGCAATGCTTGTCGATTACTGTTGGTTCATCAGGAGAGAAGGTACTGAACACAAATATAAATGCAAAAATAGGTACTAATGTACTCAAATTATTACTCTCAAATTGTAATCAGCTGCGTAAAATGTGTGGAAAATATGTGGAAAATGTGTATAAACAGTGTAAAAGTATACAGCTGGTAAATTTAACATTTATGTATTATTATTATGCATTATTGTACGATCTCCTAAATTGTGATACATCGTAATAACCTATAAATACATATCATTGATTTAAAAAAAAATAAGAACCAAGTAAAAATTTCTAATATCATTTTTATTTACTCAAGAGTGTATATAATTGGAATATTAGCTTTAAATTTAAGAAAAAATAAAAAGGCAACTTTTGTTTATCAGTGCAATTTATCCATTACTAAACATAACGGATATCCATCTTAAAAAAATAGATATAGTTCCCAACACAAATGTATACATAAAATGTTATTTAAAGTATCCATATAATTAAGACCACCGGTACAAATTAAACTTCATAAATGAGGTTTTAAATAAAAATCATTTCAAAGAATAAATGTTATTTCCTAAGATAAAACTTATTTGTGGAATATAATTTTATAGACTACCTAGTTTAAAACATTTCTATATTATAGAAATGTGTTCATACCAATCCTACATAATAATATCACATTTGAATATGTTACGTTAAAATGTCTATAAATATAACTGTTTAAGAAAAAACTTTTACGGTACTTACACCCGACTATAAAATCCAGAAATAGTTTTCTTATGCCTCTGAGTTAAATTATTCTTGAATATGATCATAGCATTTAAAATTATTTTGATCAACCTTTTTTGCAATCTTTAAATATTTTAACGCAAATCTATTGTATAAAAAACTCAATTGATTTGAAGTACTGTCGTTTAGTAAATAACGAGCAGGGAAGACCGAGCTACGCTAGGTCAATATTAAATTTGAGTTCAAATATCATGACCAATGACCAAAATGACCCACTAATTGAATTTTCTCGAACATGTGACTTAGCCCAACAGTCTTCTCGTGCCCGAAAACCATAGGATGCAAAATTTACTGTAAATAGACTGAGCCGTTTTTAAGATAAAATAGCTTGACCCATAATGACCCATGACCAACCTGACCCACTAATCGAAATTTCTCGAACATGTGACCTAGCCTAATAGTCTTCTTGTTCCCTAAACCTGTAGGGTGCTAAATTTGTTTCAAATCCTCTGAACCGTTTTTAAGATAAAGTAGCTTGACCCATAATGACCCATGACCAAAATGACCCACTAATTGAATTTTTTCGAACATGTGACATAGCCTAACAGTCTTCTCGTGCTCGAAAACCATTGGATGTAAAATTTAGTGTAAATTGAGCTGCTTTTTAGAACTTGACCCACAATGACCCAGAAAAGACCCACTAATCGAATTTTCTCGAACATGTGACTTAGCCCAACAGTCTTCTCGTGCCCGAAAACCATAGGATGCAAAATTTACTGTAAATAGACTGAGCCGTTTTTAAGATAAAATAGCTTGACCCATAATGACCCATGACCAACCTGACCCACTAATCGAAATTTCTTGAACATGTGACCCAGCCCAATAGTCTTCTTGTTCCCTAAACCTGTAGGGTGCTAAATTTATTTCAAATCCTCTGAACCGTTTTTAAGATAAAATAGCTTGACCCATAATGACCCCTGACCAAAATGACCCACTAATTGAATTTTCTCGAACATGTGACCTAGCCCAACAGTCCTCTCGTGCTCGAAAACCATTGGATGTAAAATTTAGTGTACATTGATCCGCTTTTTAGATCTTGATCCACAATGACCCAGAAATGACCCACTAATCGAATTTTCTCGAACATGTGACCTAGCCCAATGATTTTTGCGTGCCCGAAACTCGTAGGATACAAAATTTAATCAAAATCGTTAGAGCCGTTTTTTAGATAAAATTTTGACCTGCTTTGACCCAAAAATAACCCACTAATCGAAAGTTCTCGAACATGTGACCCAGCTCAATAGTCTTCTCGTGCCCGAAATTAGTCGGATACAAAATTTTGTCAAAATCGTTTGAACCATTTCTTAGATACAATTAGCTTGACCATGACCCAAAATGACCCACTAATTGTATTTTCTCGAACATGTGACCTAGCCCAACCGTCTTCTCGTGTCCGAAAATCATTGGATGCAAAATTTAGTGTAAATTGAGCCGCTTTTTAGATCTTGACCCACAATGACCCAGAAATGACCCACTAATCGAATTTTCTCGGACATGTGACCTAGCCCAATGATTTTATCGTGCTCGAAACTCGTAGGACACAAAATTTAATCAAAATCGTTAGAGCCGTTTTTTAGATAAAATTACTTTGACCCACGTTGACCCAAAAATGACCCACTAATCGAAAGTTCTCGAACATGTGACCCAGCCCATTAGTCTTCTCGTGCCCGAAAATGGTCGGATTCAAAATTTCGTCAAAATCGTTTGAACCGTTTTTAGATACAATTAGCTTGACCATGACCCAAAATGACCCACTAATGGAATTTTCTCGAACACGTAACCTAACCCAATGGTTTTCTGGTGCCCCAAAACGGTAGGGTACAAAATTTCGTCAAAATCGTTAGAGCCGTTTTTAAGATAAAATTTGCATATATATATATATATATATATATATATATAACCACACACAAGATTTGCTCGTATTAGAATATATGATAAGAATAGCACAAGTTTTGTACGTTATCTAGATATTAAACTAATTTTTAAATTTTAATAAGAATATCTAAATTTTGACAAGTATTGTTTTCTTTTTTTAGTGTTCTGTCTAAATACAAAATTACATATAATTTCGCCAACAGCTTTTGTACTCGTACATGTAATTTTTATTTAATTCATAGTATGTCACTTTTTATCATTGACCAATAACCAATCCCTAAACCGCTAGTTTTATACTTATAACTTCAATTGCAAAAAATGGTTCAAATCTAATTCTTCCTTATATGAAAGTACGTTTACGTTAAAATAATTTTTCTTAAATGTTACCAAATTTTAATTTTGACACTGCAAAGTCCTACAATGTACATTAAGAAAACTTTTCTCTATGCTTGATCAAGAAAGACAGTAAACATTCAGTATTTCTCAGACTAAAACGAGTTATGATACTTTAAGTGTTGTGATACTTTTCTTGTTTTCTGAAACTATATGCAAATATATATATATATATATATATATATATATATTATCAATTTGAAAAACGCCGAGATTCCATGAACAACGTAAAGAACATGGCGAAAACAGTTCATTTGTTTCGTGATTAGAATGAATTAAGAAAAAATAACAATATTATGTTTGCTCATACAGAGAGTAATAAATAGTAGTTTGTGTTGTATATTTATTGTTGGTAAAAATCTGGATTACCATAAAAGTTTGAGTTACGTTGCTGCTAAAAATTTTAAAGAAAAACTAACAGAAATCAAAACAGACTTTTTCTTTTGAGTCAAACAAGTTATTGTTTATTTATTCTTTGTTATTCTATCTTTTCATTGTATATTACTGTTATCTTTTATGTCATTATGTAAGTATGTTTTGTATTGATTATGGAGAATTCTCTTCTGATCTTTTTTTTTTCTTCATTCATCGGTAATTTAGGAAAAATAAAATTCTTACTGAAAATGTAGTTTTTTTAATAGATAAGTAACCTGTAAAATTAAATTGTCAATTTTCTTGAGCTTCTAGGCATATTAGATCATCAAGTCTCATGGGTCTTTTTTGCGGGGGAAGGGGTTGATAATACATTCCAGTTGGCTTGACAGCTTCGTTCTTCGGTTTCCCGTTTCAATTCATTTGATTTCGAAAATGTTCACCATAAGCCTATTTTGTTTCTAAGGGACGCTTCGAACGTATTTTCGAGTGCTTTTAAGGACCCTATTACATCGAAGTGATGTTTCCACCATATGCTTTACCAGCATGGCGTTTTATCGGTTTAGAACCTTTTCCATTACTTCTTTTGTACAGCTTAATCATACTTCATTCTGTCACATTGCTTCTTTTGTATTTCTTTTGTGCGCGTTGGGAGAGTCATCCATATTTATAGAAGGAATTGGCAAATAAAACCGTTTCGCTCTACATGGTGACAATTTATTTAATTTTGACGGGGAACCCAGCTAGAAAAAGTTTGCAAAAAAAGTGCAAAAAAAAAAGTGCACAAAATCCGAGCGTATTTGGCACCTCTACTTATGTATAAAAAGTGCAAACTGAATTGTGCAAAAAAAGTGCAAACTGAATTGTGCACAAAAAGTGCATAATCAGAGGTGCCAAATACGCTCAGATTTTGTGCACTTTTTCTGCATACGAAATAATCCCTAAATTTTGCAGTTTTTATGCACAATCAGAGGTGCCAAATACGCTCAGATTTTGTGCACTTTTTTTTTGCACTTTTTCTGCATACAAAATAATCCCTGAATTTTGCAGTTTTTATGCACAATCAAAGGTGCCAAATACGCTCAGATTTTGTGCACTTTTTATTTTACACATTTTTTGCATACCAAATAATTCCTAAATTGTGCATTTTTTATGCATAATCAGAGACTCTGATTATGCATAAAAAATGCACAATTTAGGATATTTTTGGCGTGCAAAAAATGTGTAAAATATAAAGTGTACAAAATCTGAGCGTATATGGCACCTCAGATTTTGTGCATTTCTTCAAGTAGATTTTTTGCATACCGAACATTTTAAGCATATATTTAAATCAAGATTCAGCTTACTATGAAATTTACAGCTATCAATGTATAATAAACCCAGTTTTGGAAAGATGCATAATTATACATAGGATTATGAACAATAATTTTATCAGACATGGTACAAGTTCACCAACATGCGGAAAAAGATAATAAGCTTAAATTTAAATATGTAAATTTTATAATTAAATATAACACTGCATACAGTAAAAAACATGTCCAATATTGTTAAAACCCAATAAGAGAAAATTATTATACTTACTTGAAAAGAGCTGCACTAAATTCTAGTTATTAGTTGAAAATGTTTTAACTAATGTATTTGAACTTAGAAAAAGGCATTAAAAAAAAAAATCAACTTTACTTATTTTTGTTTATTTACACAAGTGCGATCAGCTTTTTCTCATCATTTCACTTCCAATCCAGTCATTGAAAATTTTGATTGTTGCAACTGGATGCAATCATTTTTCTGATTGCAAAGAGCTTTGATAGACGACTGCTAAAATCTAGCTGCTGTTGGGAAAATGTGAAAGAAACCACAGCACACACAAAAAAATGACCATTGCAGTACAGCTGCTGCATTTATTTGAAATCACAACATAAATAATAAACTAATGGTACTCTGTTCCGGTAATGTAATGTATACAGTAAATGTTCCGGACTTAAATTTTCTTGCTTTTAGATTTAAACAAAATAAATTCTGACAGTCTGACAGTCACATTGTGGAGGTGTATCTTTGGATGATTTACTTTTATCACATCAATTTCAAGCTGTATCCTGTTTGTTTCCTGTGTAAAAATAAATAAATAAATAAATAAATCATGCAAAAATATGCAAACTGAACTACTTTACAGACATTACATAAATATAAGAATTCAATATTAGATTTTATTAAGTAGTTTGTTTTTCTACAGGAAAAAATAACAGTTAAAATTCACTTATTTTCATGTGTAATATATGGACAAACTGGAAAATGTTGTTCATATAAACAATTTCTCAAATCTCAAACTTGAAATTTACTATCTATACTATTAAAAATGCATGTGTGTAACTATGTATCTATATTAACCTCAAAGGCTCAGACTGTTGGGTGCAGAGCTGAGAAATTTTTAATAAAGTTGCATAATAGGAAGGACCATAAAAAAAAAAAAATCCAAAATTTTAATTAGATTTTTTTTTATGTGATGTGAATTTTGTTTATGTTTTGTGATTTTTGCTCAGCCAATTTATATTTAGAGTCGCTAGAGGAAAGGGGGGAAGGGAAGAAGTAGTTGTCAGAAGAAATATATAAAATTTAGGAAGCTTGAACAGTATTTTTTTTTTAAAAAATGTTTGTGTGTGAATGTGAACGAAAAATTTGATTTTCAATTAATTTTTAAATAAAAGATCATTTTTACATAGTGTTCTCATTTGATGTTTTTCAAAGGGTGCTGCACCCTGCCCTTTTCCTTTAAAACTGCCGATGCACCCTGTCCGTTTTAGATAATGATATTGTAAAAGCGCCCGGCTCGTTTTCCCCCAGTAGCTTCCTATTGTATCTTCTACATATTTTTTAATATTTGGCTTTTTCCTTTCATACCTCCCCCCCCCCTAAAAAAAACAGATGCAACAACTGCATATTGTATTTCTTTTAAATGCTAAAAAGATGTAAATTAACAACAGAATACAAATATAACTTTTATTAGGTTGTTCGACATGTTTTGACTCACTCCGGGTCATTTTCAAAAACATTTTGAACAACATTTTCCAAATCTCAAACTAGAAATTTACTCTAGATTAATTTTAACACAATTATTCAAATTCTTGGCCGTATTCGGCCATACTACAAATATTTAATTAGGCTGAAAATAGGTCGCACTCGGCCTAACCAAATATCAAACTATTCAGTTTTGCTGAATATCTTTATATATGGCCCAACCAAACAGGCTTTTAAAAATATTTTCAAAAAATTTAGTTAAATTTTATTTTTAACTGTTAATAAATAAAGATATCCCGGAAAATTAAGAAGTAGAATTATATTCAAATAAGAGAGATTACTTGTACATTTATGTATTTCCTGTTTGAAAAGTAACAACTAAGAAAATTAACTGTTAATGATGACATTCATAAGAACTAATAATGCATAAATGTAAGATCGTGAACATTGTTTTCTTTTTCAAAACTGAGTGTTTCTAAACAAACATAATGGAAGATAATGTGCAGCTTTCAGGGTAAAGGTGAAAATAAGCACTCGCCAGTCGCCATTCATCGATTAAACTTTAAAAACTGGCCAAATGCAGGATTTCTTGATTGCCCTTTTTCCCTAAATTTTGCGATTTTTCAGCATCCATTCGACGAAATTCGTAATTTTTATGTACCCGTTCGAAGAAATTCATGGCTTTTATGTGCCCGTTCCAAGAAATTTACGATTTTCTGTGCATAATCAACAAAATTCATGATTTTTTACACAGCAATCGATAAAATTCATGATTTTTACGCATTCGATCGATGAAATTCATGATTTTTAGACGTTCAATCGATAAAATACATGATTTTTACATGCTCAGTTGATAAAATTAATTTTTTTTACACGCCTGGTCAACAAATTTCATTATTTTTATGTGTTCGGTTGATAAAATACATGATTTTTACACGCTCGGTTGATAAAATTAATTATTTTTACACGCCCAGTCAATGAATTTCATTATTTTTACAAGCTTGGTCAATAAAAATTCCTGATTTTTACATGCTTGGTCGATAAAATTCATAATTTTTACATGCTCGGCCGATAAAAATCATGATTTTTTCACGCTCGGTCGATAAAATTCATGATTTTTTTCACACTCGGTCGATAAAATTCATGATTTTTTTCACACTCTGTCGATAAAATTCATGATTTTTTCACACTCGGTCGATAAAATTAATTATTTTTACATGCCCGGTCAACGAATTTCATTATTTTTACATGCTTGGTCAATAAAAATTCCTGATTTTTACATGCTCGGTCGATAAAATTCATAATTTTTACACGCTCGGTTGATAAAATTCATGATTTTTACACGCTTGGTCGATAAAATTCATGATTTTTTCACACTCTGTCGATAAAATTCATGATTTTTTCACGCTCAGTCGATAAAATTAATTATTTTTACACGCCCGGCCAACGAATTTCATTATTTTTACTCGTTCGGTCAATAAAATACGTGATTTTTACATGCTCGGTTGATAAAATTAATTATTTTTACACGCCCGGTCAACGAATTTCATTATTTTTACTCGTTCGGTCGATAAAATACATGATTTTTACATGCTCGGTTAATAAAATAAATTATTTTTACATGCCCGGTCAACGAATTTCATTATTTTTACGCGTTCGATCAATGAAATTCATGATTTTTACAAGTTCAATCTACAAAATTAAGGATTTTTACGCGTTCGATCTACGAAATTCAGGATTTTTACACGGTCGATCGACGAAATTCAGGATTTTTACGCGGTCGATCGACGAAATTCAGGATTTTTACACGGTCGATCGACGAAATTCAGGATTTTTACACGGTCGATCGACGAAATTCAGGATTTTTACACGGTCGATCGACGAAATTCAGGATTTTTTAGAGTGTCAACAATACTCGAGATTGTAAAACATGCAATGGGGAGTTATGAGATGAAAAAAAAAGCAAAATATTAATTGGTTATTTTTTTAAACCAAAAACATTGGGAAGGAGGTGTCCATTAATGGCATATCTACATAGCTGCAACCTTGGCATAATCGTAATTGTGAGGGCTGCAAGATAACAAGAAGATAACAAAATTCCTAAACAGCGTAATTAAACTGGACACTGTAATAAAATATAATGTAATAAGATTTATTAAATTATAAAATAATACTTACATGAGATGTATCAACAAGTCTCTGTCCAACCACATTTTACTAGCAGCTAAGCTTCCACTCTGGAAGAGAAGAAAATCAATAACAACCCAATACAAAATGGCTTATAACTGAATATAAGAACATTTTATAAATTTATTTTAATCCACAGAAGAAGCTACAAAGTTTAATTAATCAACGTTTAACTAAATTAATTAAAAAAGTTTTAAGACTATACTCTTTTTAAGTTATAACTCAAAGATAAAGCACAGTTTGTTTTTTTCTGTAAAGGCTTCTTGTAAAAAGGTCTGGTTCATAAAATGGCAGTATCTGTGTTAAATATTATGTAAAATTGTTTTATAATTTAACTTTTAATACTTTAGTCTGAAATATAAAAATATTAGGCCAGCCGAATATTCGGTATACTTGTGGGCTGAATATTCAGTATTCGGCCAAAATCGCTATTCAGTGCATCCTTAGTTTATAGTAATTTAAATTTACTTTATAAGCTTTTAAAATTTTCGTAATTACATTTTAAAAGTTACAGATTACTAACTAATATGCTAAAACATATGTATCAACAATTATACATCCCAAGAAGGAAATCCATATACTGCGATATTTTTTAATATTCCTTTAGATTCCGGTTTCAGAGGTTTTATCAAATAAATACTTGACAAAGTTGATTACATAGTTAAATATTATGTACTTTATGATTAAAATAAGTTGGCTATTATTTACTTTGTGGAGGAGGAAGAGGGGAAGGGGATCAAAAAGTATGTTTACCTCCTGTGAACAAAAACAGCATTTTGGCCTTGAATGAGGGTTCCTGCAGTGGAGTTCCCCCCCCCCCAACAAATTTTGACAAACAAAATCAAAGCATATTTTATATATTTTAAATAATTTTTTAGTTTACTTTCAATTAATAACTCCAAAATAATATTCATCCACATTTACTTATTATAAACACATTATTTAATTTTATTGAATCATTTATTTATATTTAATAATAGAAGTTAAAATGTTTTGATTTAACTTGGTTATTAGGGTGGGTCGAAAAAACCGAAATTTATATAATCGAAACGTAATAGTGCGGAAAAGTTGCCATTGGTAATAAGGAATAAATTCACAAAATATTACACCAAATGGTTAATATCTTTTAAATATCTTTTACCGCCGCAAAGAGGGCAAAGTTTAAAAAAAAAAAACGCATTTTTTTTTTTTAAATTAAATTATCCAACTATACCAATACAATTTCTAATAGAATGCAAAAGCTACATCAAGATGTTAGTAATGTTCCAATAAAATGTCATTATGGTGAAATTATTTCTATTACCGCCGCAGGGGCAGCCAAAATTTTGAAAAAAAAACGGCAAAAATTTCAATTTTCCGTTTTTTACTTTTTTTTAAATTCATATTATATGTCTACTATTAAAAAAATTTACATTATATCTAGTAATACCTAATAAATGTCTAGTAATTTTGATGATCGGGATTGCCAACCAAGGGCGAGAGGGGCCCGCCCCTCTTAAATTTTGGAAAAAAGGGCTTTTTGAAGAAATTTTTGCGATTTTATGGTAAATTTAAGGATTTTTTTAGTAGGGGCGACCTCTTACATAAATTCCCCCTCAATTTTCACTTTTTCTCCCCCCTCCCAACAAAAAATCTCTAAAAAGTTCCGGAAAATCCCCAAAATCACTTCAAAAAACACATTTCTCTCAAATTTAGGGGGGGGGGGGCTCTCTCGCCCCTGGTTGGCAATGCTCATGATCAAAATTACTACACATTTATAAGTTATTACAAGCTATAATGTAAATTTATTTAATTCTAGACATATAATAAAAATTAAAAACTTTAAAAACGAAAAATTGAAATTTTTGCCGGTTTTTTTTCAAAATTTTGACTGCCCCTGCAGCGGTAATAGAAATGATTTCGACCCGATTGATTATGTCAGAAACTAAACAAATGTTTTGATTTATCACTCAAGGTCAGAAATCTCATTTTTTAAATCAAAATATTTTTACTTTCATTATTAAATATAAATAAATTAGTCAATAAAATTAAAGGGAGGGGGGCTTCAAAAAGTATGTTTACCTCCTGTGAACCAAAAAAAAAGAGCTAGTTTTGGAATTGAATGAGGGTTCCTGCAGTAGAGTTCCTCCCCCCCCCCCAACAAATTTTGACAAACAAAATCAAAGCATATTTTATATATTTTAAATAATTTTTTAGTTTACTTTCAATTAATAATTCCAAAATAATATTCATCCACATTTACTTATTATAAACACATTATTTAATTTTATTGAATCATTTATTTATATTTAATAATAGAAGTTAAAATGTTTTGATTTAACTTGGTTATTAGGGTGGGTCGAAAAAACAGAAATTTATATAATCGAAACGTAATAGTGCGGAAAAGTTGCAATTGGTAATAAAAGAGAAATTTCGTAAACTTTCTTAAATCATACAAGACAATAAAAGTAAGTAAAAGGTTTGATCTCACCTAATTTTCTGGTTCGTGTTCTATGAGCTTCTTTAAAGGTAGAAACATCTTTTACTAATGAAGATTATTTATTGGACAGGTAGACACACTTAAAGACGATACAGAACGAATACACGACAAGCTATGTACAAACGTAAAGTAAACAAAAACAGTCAGTCAGTCTAAAAGTTCTACGCGCTTAGCGCCATCTGGTGGTTCCTTTTCATTTTGCAGCAACTTCCGCCGGGCGAAGTTCGTCTGGAGACGAAAGTGTTGAAAATTCAAGTGGGCAAAGAAGCTGCACCGGTCTTCCTACAAATTTTCGGAACGCTTGAATGAACGTTTTTGTGGTCAAGTCCGGGGTTAATTCTAGGTGTACTGCTCTTGTTACAGCACATGTGAAGAGCAATATGTACGTTTTCTTAGTCTCATTGTGATCTTTAATGTACAACGGACCTAAGTAATCTAGGCCGGTAACTTGGAATGGATAGGCTTCATTTATTCTGTCGGCAGGTAGAGGTGCAGGAATCTGGGTGGCAGGTTTAACACGAAGTTTTTCACATAAATTGCATCTAAATATCAAACTCTTGATTCTTTGTCTTGCTTTCAATATCCAAGTTTTTTCTCTGAGTTGTGTTAAAGTTTCCGATACACCACCATGCCTTGTTTTTTCATGACAATCTTTGATGATAAGATTTGATAAATGGGATTTACCAGGTAGTAAAACTGGATGAGCTTCATGGTATGAGATATTAGCTTGCTGTAATCGTCCACCAATCAAGATTATTTTTCTTTCATTTAAAATTGGATTGAACGGCCGAATAACTGAGTTTGCTGGTACTGGTTTACCTTGCGTCAGCGCTGAATATTCTTCAGGAAAATGCTCCATTTGTGTAAGTTTAATCCAGTATTCTTCGGCAAATTCAAGTTCTTCTGTAGCTAAGGGACCACTTCTCTTACTCTGAGGATTCCTTGTATTGTGGATGAATCTTTGAATCCATGCAGTAATTCGTAATATTTGTTTAAGTTTGCTGAATCTTCGGATATCGAAAAGATCTTCAAGTTTTGTTGTCAGGAGCATATTCACCACTTCATATTCTTTATTTTCTAAGTTGGTTTCCTGATCGGTATGAACGTTGGATTGTGGCCATTGACTTTCGCACTTCCTTAGCCACGGTGGCCCAAACCACCAAAGCTCCAGGTCCTTTAGACTGGTTAAGTTTTCACCCCGTGTTAAAATATCAGCAGGGTTATCATTCTCAGGACAGTGATTCCAACAATCAGGTTCAGATGTTTTCTTGATTTCATCTACTCTGTTCTTGACAAACATCTTCAATTTTCGAGAATTATTCTTGATCCAGTGAAGAACAATCGTGGAATCTGACCAAAATATAGTCTTCGTATCCTTCGGTGTACTTGAATGTAGTCGAATATGATCGAACAATCTGGCTCCTATAAGTGCAGCAAGAAGCTCTAACCTCGGCAGAGTTATTTCTTTAACTGGTGCAACCCTAGTCTTTGAAGTGACTAAATTGGAATGGAAAATTCCGTCAGAGTTGCGAAAACGTACATAAATAACTGCTCCGTAAGCTCGTTTGCTGGCATCTACGAAGACGTGAAATTGACAGCCCGTAAGTTCTTCCATTCCTTTCATTGAGAATAGATGTCTTGGTACAGATATCTGCTTCAAATAAAACAATTCTTCACACCAATCTTGAAATATTTTTGCTAAGTCGGTTGGTAAAGCATCATCCCAATTGAGTTTTTTCTTCCATATGTCTTGCAGTAGTATTTTAGCTCGAACTGCAAATGGTGATATTAAGCCCAACGGGTCGTAGATTCTTCCCATAGTTTTTATTACGCTTCTCTTCGTAAATTTTAATTCTGCCATATCCTTATCCCTTAAAAGTTTATCACTATCAACGCTTAAGACATCATCTGCTGAATTCCAGCAATAGCCAAGGACCTTGCATAACGTGGATTCATCGTTAACTTCTTCCTTAAATCGATCTTGCAATGAGCGTACATTTGTTTTCCATTTTCTCATATTAAAGCCTGCTTCTCTCAAAATGAGCCTTATTTGTTCGTGGACGGTGTACGCTAAATCTGTGTCTTCTAAACTGTGTATAAGGTCGTCTACATACAATCTACTGTTCAAAACGCTGAAGGCAGTTGGATAAATATCCCCATACTTCTTGATGTGGCGTTTAATTGTCGCGTTCAGTAAAAATGCGCTCGATCTTGCTCCAAAAATTACACGCGTCATCCTCAAAACTTCGGGTTCAGCGTCTAAATCTTCCGTAACCCATAGAAATCTAACTGCGTCTCTTTCTTCTGGCGCCAGGGCAATTTGCAAAAATGCACCTTCTATATCCGCCGTTATGGCAACCTTATTCAGACGGAACTGCAAAAGAAGTATTAGGATATCGGGCGTTAAATTCGGACCTGGATTCAAGCAGTCATTAAAGGACGGAAAATTATGTTCACTCGAGGAGGCATCGAAAACTATTCTCATTTTCGTCGTTGTTTTATCTTCGCGTATTACTGCGTGATGTGGCATGTAATAGATCTTAGAATTATCACCACATTCATTTTCATTGACCCTTTCAGCTATTCCTTGAATTAGGTGCTTTGAAATAATGTCCTTGTACTGACTATGAAAATTTTGATTTTTCTTAAATCTTTTGACAAGTGTTCGCAAACGGTCGTTAGCATTACTATAGTTATCACGTAGCGACTCAGAATGTTCGTTCCATGGTAGTTTAACTTGGTAGCGACCTTCGATTAGTTTCGTAGAATTTTCAAATTCTTTCATAACTTCGTCATCTTCATTCAGATTGTCACTACGCGAAATTCCCAAACCTTCTAAATCGAACAATCTTTTCAAAATGTCTGATTCTTCTAAATTTTGATTACGCACTATAACATTCATTACGCTAACATCCTTAAAATCCTTGCGTTTTGCTTCAGAACCATTAAATACATAACCTAGTTTCGTTTCCATTCCTACTAAAGCACCGGACACTCTTTTGACTTTCCCTGTAGCGATTTTCCAGAAATAGTCTGACCCAATTAAAAGAGAGACCCTTAAATTTTCAGACCCTTCAATATCAGCTATCTGTATTTTGGCTTCATTACAAAATTTGTGAATTTCTTTACTGGGACCTTGAATTTCAGCTTCCGATATGGAAGATGTTTCAATTGCTTCAATCGAAATAATTTTCTTTGGATCATAAATGTTTCTTAAATTCACCTTTACCCTATTTCTTACAATAGATTTCTTTGGTTTTGACCCAAAAGCATAAATTGCTAATTTTTCTTTTCCTATAACTTCTAAATTAAATTTACGAGATAATGTTTTATCGATGAACGTATTTTGTGACCCCGAATCCATGATAATTTTTATTTTTCTTTCCTGAGAATTATTACTTAAAAAGGCGACAGCTGTTTGTAAAAATACATTTTCATTTACTGCAGTTGTTGCGCAATTGAGAGCATTGGAATTATTTTTTCTTTCCGGAGACTTTGAGACGCTTTCCTTTTTGTTATGTTGCTTTTCAGTTTCGTCACAAATTAAAACATTATGTCTTCGACCACAAATGTTGCAACGCATTTTTTCGCGGCAAAATTTTGATACGTGGGATTTGCGAAGGCAAAGGAAACAATAACCCTTTCGTAAAAGACTCGATTTTCGTTCATTAATGGTTAAGGGACAGTTAAAATTTTCGTGTTACCCATTGCAAAATAAACAGTCTTTCTTGATAAGAGTATTTAATGTAGCTGCGGTGGGTATATTTTTATGAGTTTCATGTTTTCGATAAGGTAACTCTTTAATTTTATTCCTTTCAAATACTTCATTATTTCGAAACATATACGTTTTTTCTCGCGTTTCGATTTCATGTTTTAGAAATTCTAATAATTTGGCACAGTTCCAAGAATCTTCGCCTGTAGCGGAACGATTGAATCCGAGCACAATTTCTTCAGGAATTAATTTGACTAAAATAGCGAATAAGATTCCCCCATAATTATTTAATTCTACCCCGGCTGTTTCGAGACTTCTGATTTGAATAATACAGGTATCATGCAATTGTCTAAGCTCTTTTAAATTCGCTCCAGATTTTACAGGATTTAGGCTTAATAGCTTGTTTACATGCTATCGTATTATTAATTCATTTTTTCCGAATCTTTCTTTTAACAATCCGATCGCGACATCGTAATTATTTTGTGTTAAAGCTAAACCTTGAATACATTTTAAAGCTGCTCCTGTTAAGAAATTCTTTAAGTAATTTAACTTCTCTATGTTAGTTAACTTTACATTTTCATGTATAGCTACTTCAAATTGCCCCCAGAATTCCTGCCAATTTTCATATTTCCCCTCGAAAGGTTGTATTGTAAGCTTTGGTAATCTTACGTGAGAATAATTCTTTGATTCATCAGGTCCTGTGGACAATAGAATAGAAGAGTTTATTTTACTTTCGTTAGGAGCATTACGCTTTAAATATCGATCAATTTTAGCTTTCGTTTTCGTAATTTTTTCGCAATATTCTTGACTGGATGATACATCTTTTTCTAGCGTTTCTAAGTTATCTACAAGTTTCTGAATTTCTGAATCTAATTTGTAAACTTGTTCTGCATTCTCGATTAATTGAATTTTAAGATCTTCAATTTCGTCTATATCTTTTTCGTCTCCTGCCAAATATTCAGTTATTTTGTTAATAATCTTCGTTAAAGATGTTCTAAGAGACTTACGCATACTTTTTGATTTATCTAATTCGCTAGGTAGCGCCATTTTCTAAATTTCAACTCCCGGGTTTCGGCACCATAAAAGAGAAATTTCGTAAACTTTCTTAAATCATACAAGACAATAAAAGTAAGTAAAAGGTTTGATCTCACCTAATTTTCTGGTTCGTGTTCTATGAGCTTCTTTAAAGGTAGAAACATCTTTTACTAATGAAGATTATTTATTGGACAGGTAGACACACTTAAAGACGATACAGAACGAATACACGACAAGCTATGTACAAACGTAAAGTAAACAAAAACAGTCAGTCAGTCTAAAAGTTCTACGCGCTTAGCGCCATCTGGTGGTTCCTTTTCATTTTGCAACAGGTAATAAGGAATAAATTCACAAAATATTACACCAAATGGTTAATATCTTTTAAATATCTTTTACCGCCGCAAAGAGGGCAAAGTTTAAAAAAAAAAAACGCATTTTTTTTTTTTTTTTTAAATTAAATTATCCAACTATACCAATACAATTTCTAATAGAATGGAAAAGCTACATCAACATGTTAGTAATGTTCCAATAAAATGTCATTATGGTGAAATTATTTCTATTACCGCCGCAAGGGCAGCCAAAATTTTGAAAAAAAAAAAAAAAAAAAAGGCAAAAATTTCAATTTTTTGTTTTTTACTTTTTTTTCAAATTCATATTATATGTCTACTATTAAAAAAATTTACAGTATATCTAGTAATAACTAATAAATGTCTAGTAATTTTGATGATGGGGTTGCCAACAAAGGGCGAGAGGGGCCTGCCCTCTTAAATTTTGGAAAAAAGGGCTTTTTGAAGAAATTTTTTCGATTTTATGGTAAATTTAAGGATTTTTTTAGTAGGGGGAAATCTTACATAAATTCCCCCTCAATTTTCACTTTTTCTCCCCCCTCCCAACAAAAAATCTCTAAAACGTTCAGGAAAATCACTTCAAAAAACCCCTTTCTCTCAAATTTAGGGGGGGGGAACGGGCCTCTCTCGCCCCTGGTTCGCAATGCACATGATCAAAATTACTACACATTTATAAGTTATTACAAGCTATAATGTAAATTTATTTAATTCTAGACATATAATAAAAATTAAAAACTCTAGAAAAAACGAAAAATTGAAATTTTTGCCGTTTTTTTCAAAATTTTGACTGCCTCTGCAGCGGTAATAGAAATGATTTCGACCCACCCTATTGATTATGTCAGAAACTAAACAAATGTTTTGATTTATCGCTCAAGGTCAGAAATCTCATTTTTTTAAATTAAAATATTTTAACTTTCTTTATTAAATATAAATGAATTAGTCAATAAAATTAAGTGGGGGGGGGGCTTCAAAAAATATGTTTACCTCCTGTGAACAAAAAAAAGAGCTAGTTTTGGCCTTGAATGAGGGTTCCTGCAGCAGAGTTCCCCCCCGCCCCACCCCCAACAAATTTTGACAAACAAAATCAAAGCATATTTTTATATTTTTTAAATAATTTTTGTAGTTTATTTTCAATTAATTCGAAAATAATTTTCAATAATAAAAGTTAAAATGTTTTGATTTAACTTGGTTATGTTAGAAACAAAACAAATGTTTTGATTTAACTGGGTTATGTCAGAATCATTGTTCGAAATTAGCAGTCAGTCGTCAAATGCAACTACATAGCATTTGACGACTACAAAATTGTTCCCGGGAGTTAAATTTGATGCCTAACCCTTTTTAACACTTATTTTTTGTTTAACTTAGCCAATCACTCGCTTTTGAAAATTTTGTCTGACACCAAACATAAATTCTAATGAGAGACAGTTTGAGAGCGATTTTTAGCAGAGTGTGCAAATCCAAATGAATACATTAATTTATGCAAACTTCTAAACTTTATATTGAACCTGCCATTTAGCACTGCTGAATGTGAAAAGGGATTTAGTCAGTTTAATTTAATAAAAAATGATATACATAACCGTTTATCCACTGATATTGTTAATGATTTATTAATGATAAAACTGTGCGGACCCAATTTAGCAGATTTTCGTCCAGATAAAGCTATAAATCCCTGTGAAATGATGTAGCTGAAGGATGGTTAAGACATCCTGATTTTATTATCTAACTTTATTAAAATTAGTGGGTATTGTTTGACTTTCATCTGTGCACTCTACATGCAGTCAAGCATTGTTAGCATTAAATTGCTTAACCCTTTATATCCTGAATTAATTTTCCAGCTACTTTTTAAATGCTCAGAATCCTCTAATTATTATTTCCACCAGTTATTATTTTTTTTTGTAAAGTTTTTCTTATCTAATCATAGCATTTTTGAGATTCAATTAGGTGAAAATTTCTCATTTGATAAACCGGTGGTAACAGATTAAAAATTCTGTAAAAGACTCTCGTCGCGAAGGGGTTAAAGTGGTACTTATAAGTACCGTCAGGATAAAAAGGGTTAATGAGGATTTTTGCTTAACATGAATTGATAATGCAGTCCCAACAGATAAGATGGTACTATTATTTTAATGGTTAACACACACACAAATGTGGTCCTTTTAGATTTCATTTTAAAAAAAGTTTTTTTTTTTTTTTTTTTTTTTTTTTTTTTTTTTTTTTTTTTTTGCTAAATTTAAGTAATTATCAACAATGGATAAAATTTTGCTTAACATGGTTAAGTGCATTTTTCTATTAACCCCTTAACTGCCACGTGAGTATATATACGCCTTTAGAAAACATATTCTGCTTTTACAGGTTTGGCAAACCCGCGTGCCAATAAGGCATTTTTCATTACCAGTTCCGTATTTAGCTCACAGTAACATCTGTATTTTGTTATCACTATGCCAGAAAAGTTATCTTCAGCTTATTTATTCGCAGAATTCTCTGATAAAATAAGGTATTGGGGGTCTTGTCAGATTTCGTTGGCAGTTAAGGGGTTAAATTTGAAAATGTAGTATTAACTAAAAAAGCTTTATCAGTTTTACAGTTGCTTCAATAATTATAATATTATAGATTATGAACTTCAATAATTTAAATAAAAACAAAATATTCACAATTTTCTGTAAAATAGCATATAACGATACAGTTATGTGAATTTTAGAAATTGCAACTAGAAATTTTTATTAGACGCCTAAGATAGTTACAGTAAGCATCACTTCGCACCTACCTTTCATTACCCAATTTCTATCACTAGTCAGAAACAAAACAAGCGTTTTGATATATCGCCTGCGGTCAGCCATCTCATTTTTTAAATCAAAACATTTTAACTTATATTATTAAATATAAATAAATTAGTCAATAAAATTAAATAACGTGTTTATAATAAGTAAATATGGATGAAAGGAAATGAGAAACAAAACAAATATGTTTTGATTTAAAAAACAAGATGGCACACAGCAGGTTAATCCCAAAGCTGTTCCTTTATTACTTTATGCAGTTTAACTTTAATTGCTGTCACAAAAACTGTCGCATACATACTGTGAGTGGTTTTCAAGACAGCTTGATTGAAAGATTAATAAAAAGCTCGATTAACTAATAGGATACTGCTTCTGTTCTAAACTTTATGTACATGACTAAATTAAAATTCACCTTTTCAGAAGTCTTTAGCAATAATATTAAGGCTTCAAACAAAACAACATTTCACTAGTACCTACCTATAGCAGGGTTCATACAGACTTGAGAAGAAAGAATACAAGGAGTTAAGGAAAATTTTAAGGAGTACAAGAATTTTAAAGAACTTCGCATATTTTTTCAGCATGCCATGCCATCTTACAACGTGCACACCCACCCTAATTTTTAATATCTCATTTAGGGAGAAAACGGATTTTATTCAAATGAAATCCAATAGCTAGTGCTAAAATTCCTGTCGATAAAAATAAGTTTATAATAAGTAAATGTGGATGAAACTTATTTTGGATTTATTAATTGAAAATAAACTAAAAAGATATCTAAAATATATAAAAATATGCTTTGATTTTGTTTGTCAAAATTTGTTGGGAGGGGGGAACTAGGCTAAAAGTAGCTTTTTTTGTTCACCGGAGGTAAACATACTTTTTGATGCCCTCTCCCCCCCCCCCCTTCCTCCTCCACACAGTAAATAATAAGCCGTAATCTGTAACTTTTAAAATGTAATCAAGAAAATTTTAAAAGCTTATGAAGTAAAATTTAAATTGCATTGCTTATTGTTTTTGTAAATGAATACAAAAGTGCCAGTGAACTATTTCATGCAGTGACCAATGGTCATAATATTACAGATACAAAGGACAGTCAATTCTCAAATACTCATCATATATCACATGCACATGCAGATAGATTTTAAAAAGTAAATTTTGGAATGGAAACCTTGCAGTATGTACTTAAACAAAACAAAAACAAAATTTGATTATTATTATTTTTTAGAATGGCAGTAATTACTTGAACTTTATTTTTATAAACATGAAAAGACTTATTTTACTTCCTTTAATCATTGTTCAACGCTAAATTATACTTTGTGATAATTTAAGGAGTATTTTGTTTTGTTTATTTAAGGAGTTTAATTATCCCCTTGGAAACTTTTTAATTTCTATGGAGTTTCTAAGTAGTGTAAGGCGTCTGTATGAACTCTGCTATAGTTAAACTGAAAATCACAAGTTACTGTGAAAACTGAAAATAGCATTACCGCTAAGAACAGCTAAAGGAGGGGTTAAATTTAGGTATTTTTTCAGCACACTTTATATTTATATGACCGACAGCTAAAAATACTTAAAAGTGATGATTAACTGTTTTATAAAACTGTATATTTCATTCAAAAAAATTAGCAGAATTGAAACGGCAAGATTTTTTCTTTTTTTCCCCAAAAGCCGTAGCGTGTAAGCCTAACATTTATAACTAGAATTAGGGTGGTTTTATTCCAAACAAACGTTCATTTACAATGTTTTTTAGAGAACATTACAACATAAAATTGAATAATTTACCTTTTTTCTGTAAAATAGACAACATCAGTCGAGAAAAATTGGTTTACAATCTTGTATATCATTTTTGTTTACGCCTGCCCTGACGCCAGTGCTTATGTTATGTATGTATCTCATCTCGTCTTCTCGACAACAGAAGGAAATGCACCGCGCACGCGCAGATGAAAACTAATATATCATCGACTCCTCTACGAGTGCCTGTCATGTTCAAAAAATTAGTAGTTGGAATTTGGAATCAATCTTAATAAATATATATGCTTTATGTAATTTAAATCATTTTGATTGTCTCTGGGAGATGTAGAATATCCCAACTGTGCATTTGAAAAGGGATAAAATTTCAAATCTTAAAAATTTAAATTAAAAAAAAAAATAAATAAATAAATAAAATTTTCGAAAATTTACCGACAGGAAAATTTTGAGATATTTCTCCTTTAAGTTTGTAAAAAAGTAAGTTTATCAAAAAAAATTTTTTTTTTTCAAAAAATTTATTTAAAAAAAATAATGTACAGTAAAATATGTGTTTTAAAGCTATATTTTTCTTCATAATATCTATATAATATATACATATGTACATACGTCCAATTCAATGAAAGGGTTACCCCCCCCCCCCATTGAATTATTATTAAAAAATGTTGAAAAAGAATTTAATCTTATATTATTACAGTCAAATTGCAGGTCCATAGAACAACAGAAAGTGTGAAATATTTTTTACCTACCCCCACCCCCTCCTTCACATCCCTCGAGGGGGTGAGGCGAAAAATATTGCTGGAAGGGGGCACAAATCTGTGACTTTGAATTGTTTCTATTTAGGTAATATTGTATTCTCATAGGAAATACATGCACTTTTGAAAAAAATTTACAGATTTGAATTGGCACCATTATGCATAGAAATAATCAAAACTTCGAATATAGAAATTTTTACATCTATAAAAAGTAAAGACTTTTGTGCATAAAAAATGCACACTTTTTGCGAACACGGAACAGGCAGTTATTTTATGCAAAAAATGTGCACAGTTTTTGAAAACAAAAAAATGCACTTTTTTGTATGCATAAAAAGTGCATATAATGTGCACACAAAGTGTACACTTTTTGAAATATTCAAAATTATTCACTTTGTTTGCACAAATTGTGCACAATTGATACTTTTTTGCAAAAGAAGTGCAAACATTTTCTAGCTGGGAACATTCATGGAATATAGAATATATTACTGACTGTACTCGTATCGTTGACTGCACAATAACGATGTTGCTTCGATTTCTTGAACTGGTGTTCGCAATGCAATTATAGAACTGATCGTAGCGAGTAAAATATTACCTGCTAATTTTAATTAAATTTATAATCCCTAATATCTTACAAACCATGCAACAACCACATTTTTGTGTTGGAGTTAACAGATCTTTGTAGCAAATAGATAAATGCTACATTAAAAGCCGAAAACGATCATGTTGGCCTGTAAATAATTAATGCCTATTAAAGAAGATAATTAATGTTACATAATTCCGTAATATATATATATATATATATATATCAAGAAAACGAAAAGTAAAGAAAGGATTAATCTCTTATAAACAAACAGCGGTTAATCATTAATCTTAAAATTTTCGTTATAAATTTAACTATTTTGAAACGTTTGATTGAAATGAACAAACATTTAAAGTACGGAAATAATTAATCATAAACATAATTTACTATACTATAAAAATGGCAAATATTTAATCTCGTTATGTACATATAATATATATGTGAAATGTTTTATATGGATGCATTAAAAATTCATGGGAAACTGGCAGCTTGTTAACGGTGGTGCTTTTTTGCAGTCAACAAATCCAGTCATTTTGCGTGAATCTGTTGGTAATAGCTGTTATAGAATAATTCTCATTGCGAACACAAGGTGATTATTTGCAGTCGTATTTATTAATCCAGACAATCAGGGCGTCCGAACAATCCAGAGATTTCTCCTTTACAGAATAAGCCAGTTGTCGGTCTAAGGTGTTTATTTATCCAACATCGAAACAAATTCAACATTATGAAGCTGTTCGTAAAGCACTCAGGCTTGAGTATAATTTTTTCTTCATGCTGTTAGATCTTAAAAAGCGAATTTAGAATACTACAAGATTTATAAACACCAGATAACAGGTTGTTAAGTACTTAAAACAAGACAAAATTCTGAGTTACGAAGTCACTGAATTCGCTTTTTGTCAAACGCGCGAAGGGCCACAGAATCGACATACTATAGACACGAACCAATCGGTGAAAGGCGCTCTAGGAGAGCCGGGAAGCTAAGCCAATCACATGAGAGGGAGGATTGAAGGAGAAAGAATCCCATATCTAGTAACAGAGGGTTTTCGAAGAAAAAAGTCTAGCGTCGAAATGCGCGGGAAGGCAGATCCGTGGAATTAAAAATAACAAAATGGTTTTTAAAAACATTCGAAAGGAAAAACTAGCTTCTCTCACAACATTATAGTTGGATAGTTGATAAAAGTTTATGAATTAAAACTTGTCGATTAAGATTTTGAATAAGTTAATAATTAATATGCACGTTTTGAATTTAAAGGTAAATTAAATTGAAATAAATAATATCTATTATTAAGAATTAGGGAAATAATGAATACGTCGGAATATAGAATAATTTAAAGGAATATCGTGAAGTAAAATTTTTATATAGCATATATATATATATATAGCATATATATATATATATTGCACTTTGTTGATGAAAGTCATCAAGACTGACTGCAAAATTATAATTCATCAAATTTTTATTGCAATAAAAATATCTTGCCAATGAATTTATGATTTTATGATATAATTTCGTTTCTCGCAACTGAAGAATTATTTATTTTCTAATTTAATTTAACTTTTTGAAATATATTAAATATTTCAAGATGTGTGCACTCTTTTGAATTTCAAAATATTCTCACACCACTATTTCTGATTAGACTGTCTCTAATTAATATTTAAATCGCAGAATTTCTAATCTGCTTCTTTAATTGCAGAATTCAATATTGTTGTATTTGTCGTTTGTACGTACGTAAACAGTTTACAGACAGTTCACCATTTAAAGATATAATTACGTTTTATTGGATGAATGTCATTTTCTTTTCATATTATTGGAAAAGAGTGATATTTTATACATTTTATTCCATATTTAAATGTAAAATTTTAATCATCTTTTAAGTTATTTAAAATTTGCTTAAGTTATACCTGCTACGTTTTCCTTTAATTGGAATCCTGAATGCAATTAAAAGTCTGGAATATTTAAGTAACGGGGGCAGTGTAACAAAAACGAAAATAGCTATTTAAAATATATTCCAGAAGCGATAATTTTTTAAAAACTTTTCTGTCTTTAAAATAAAATATTTAATAAATTTTACCATTCAAGGATTCTCTTCAAAAGTCTGAGAGTGCTGATTAGAATTTTTCATTTTATGACTAACGGAAATTATTTATTATGTTACTTAAATAAATTGTTTTAGGAAAGGGCTTTCTGACTTTAAATGCATAATTTTATGTTTAATTATTATTCACACTGTGACCATTGCGCCTTTAAATGAATATATTTTACAATGCGCTGATATATTTCCAGGAAAATGTCTTTATGATGAATTAATATACTTGAAAACCGACAAAACCATTATTTTATTTTATTTTATTTTATTTGAAATACTAAGTTAAAATGTGCTTTTTTGTAAATTAGTTTTAGCATAAGAAAATATTATATAAGAACTAAGTATAATCACTTTGAAACATTTGATAAAACTTAATTTGAATTGTTATGTGTTTAATTACATTCCATTTTTCAAAATTAAAAAAAATATTTATTTAATCTATGATCTTTCATAATATCATTTTCTAATTTAATACATCTCCGAACTACCTATTTTTACAGAGATTATTTTATTTTTTCAACATATAGTACATGTTTTCGTTGTCGCATTGTACATCTTTCAAAAGTCTTAAAAACATCTCTAAAATCACATAAAACCAGTCATATGTTAAAAGTTTCACAAAAGTAAAATATTTTCCCCTGTCGTCCCAGGCATCCTCAATACTGATGGTTTTCTGCTCTGTCAATCGATTTGTTTGAAACTTAAACTGTCTTTTCCCAACAACATCTGGCGCCATCTGGTATCAATTTTGGCGTGAGCAATATCATTGCAGGTTTCTGAATTTGATGTATATATTTCTATGGCTTCCCTCTGTAATGCGTAGTTTAAATTATTATAATTGGCTAATTTTTCAACATTATTGACGTCTTTGGGGATTTATTGTTTAATCTGGTGATTGCAGTGGTTGATTTACTTAAGTTTATATCTCTTCTGTGCTCTTTTATTCTGTCTTGAAATTTTCTTTTTGTCATGCCTATATATGAATTATCTTTTCTTTCGTTATCTTTTTAATTAATCTTGTATTTACCTGATGTCTGTTGATAATCAAGTTTTTCCGTATCTGATCTGATTAATTTGAAAATGGATGGATCTGGGGTGATGGGAGTATTTATTCCAAGTTTTTTTAATTCTCTTTTTAACTTTAGGGAAATGCCTTTTATAAACGGAATTCCGTTCATAAATTTTATTTCCTTTTGAGCTGGTTGTATCCTATCATATCTTAATGTTGCTTTTTCGATTAACATCTGTATAGTTTTTGTGGGGTACCCTGCATCCTTAGCTATTGTTTTAATTTTGTTCATTTGTGAGTAAAAAAGGTCTTCTGTTGAACATACTTTAAGTTGTTCTATCTATATGTTGGAAAAATAAAATAATGTCTGTAAAAATAGGTAGTTCGGAGAAGTATTAAGGTAAAAAAAATATATATTTAACATCATTTTAACGGACCATAAAGGTTTGATATGAAGAAAATTCACTGAAGTTTGATCGGGGATTAGGGACCATAAAATTAATTTTGACTGTTACTTCATTTTCATTTATTTATTTATGTTTCACAGAACTGAAAATATTTGTTAACCCTCTGACAATCTTGGAAAAAGGCAAATCTGTAATGTATTTTTTTCTCACATTTTGTTTTAAATGCTAAGAAAAACTAATTTTTCAACATTGAATATAAAAATCTTAATTACATATATGAATGTAATCCTTGAGAGTATTATTCCTTGCTCAGCGCATTAAAAATGCATTAAATCAATAGAATTTTAAATAATGCTTATATTATAATGAAACCTGGAATTTGGTGAACTTATTAACACGGGCTTGTCAGAGAGAGGGTAATTGATAAAATAAAAATATTAACAAAGGTTTGTTATTTTTTAAAATTTGTACTGTACAACAAAATTAATCTTACAAATCTAGTTTTGCCCCAATTTTGAAGAAGACCATTTTCCACATCTTTGAAGTGCCATTTCTTTCTTATAAAAAATATTAAGTTGTCCCTCAATTACACCTGAAAAAAAAGAAAAAAAATATTCAGAATTATAATAAAAAATTCAAAATCCCAAACAATTCATCCCGGGTTTTCATAATACCTTGAAAATAAAATGTTTTGTTTGTTTTCCAAGTATGGTTTGTAGAGTATTTAATTTATTTTATTTTATTAAAAGAAAAACATACATGTCATTAACTTGTTTAAAAGTTATCGAGACAAAACAGTGTTTGGATACAACTGAGTTAAAATTTTTGTGCGTCATGTATTGCTGGTCTGCGCGTACGAACGTTTATGGCTCGTACGACTATAATTTTAGGAATTTTCCTATCAGACAAACTCAATGACATTTTCAAATGTTAAAACATTATAAAATTAATAATAATAGAAAATACTTTTTTTGGTTGTTTGAAACCTTTCTAGCTCAAAAAGAGTGTTTTACCTTGTATATTAAAAACGAAGTAGTATAGTATATATAGTATAGTTATAATTATACTATATATATGTTACAAATTAAAGCTTATTTGCTATTAAAGCTTATTATAATAAATTATAGGATAATTATTATTTATTACGACTACAGAATATTTATTACAATCCTATATAACGAAAGTTATCAACTAATCTGTCTAAATGCAGTAAAACCTTTAAAACTGTCGCTACTAACCCCCCCCCCCCAAGACGGCCGACCAAGCAAACAAGTGGCAGACCATTTAAACGCCTATTCCATTTTCTCCCCCTCGTAAATATCAACTATTGTAGCAGAGCAAGGAATTATTGGAATCAACGTGTGGGGATCCTTTTGTACTAGTTATCTTAAGGAGGTTCCACTTTTACCTTTTATTGTTCTACTGACATGTAGGCAGGTAGAAGAAAGGGGGAGACATAATATAACGGTATATTTCACGTTCGAATATTCGTCATATTTTGAATGCTATTGAGTTTTCAGACTTGAGTATTCAAAGGGTTAAATAACGAACACGTCAGTTTTATGGCTCGTACGACTATAATTTTAGGAATTTTCCTATCAGACAAACTCAATGACATTCTCAAATGTTAAAATATTATAAAATTAATAATAATAGAAAATACTTTTCTTTTGTTGTTTGAAACCTCTCTGGCTCAAAAAAAAGTGTTTTACTTTGTATATTAAAAACGAAGTAATATAGTATATAACTATTGGATTTTTATTATTTATTACGACTACAGGATATTTATTATAATCCTATATAACGAAAGTTATCAACTAATCTGTCTATATGCAGTAAAACCTTTAAACCTTTCGGTACTAACCCCCTCCCCCCCAAGACGACCGACCAAGCAAACTAGTGGCAGACCATTTAAACGCCTGTTCCATTTTCGCCTCCTCGTAAATATCCAACTATAGTAGTACAGCAGGGAATTGTTGGAATCAAAGTGTGGGGAGCCTTTTGTACTAGTTATCTTAAGGAGGTTCCACTTTTACCTTTTATTGTTCTAATGACAAGTAGGCAGGTAGAAGAAAGGGGGAGAAATAATATAACAGTACATTTCACGTTCGAATATTCGTCATATTTTGAATGCTATTGAGTTTTCAGACTTGAGTCTTCAAAGGGTTAAATACCGAACACGTCTGGATAGCGGAATTTATCCGCTATTCAGGTTATACGGTCATTAATATTGCTTTTGATATTTCCTCATTAATTAAAATAAAAAACTTTCCTTTTCGGTTAATATCGAAAAAAATAATATATTTTTATTTCAATTATTTTGCTTTTTTCTGTGCTGTTAATCATAAAATTCACTACACTGTTAAAAATTTCTGTGAAATCACAGACAAAAAACCCGAGACTCTCTGTAAATTTAAACTATTTCTCCGTTAAATGCATTTGATGGAGTTTCTCGGTCATCATTTTACAGACATTTCCCTTTTCTTATATTAGATCCTCTGTAGGGATTTCCGTGTCTTTATTTAAAGATATTTTTATATTTGTTATAACCTGTAATTCAAAATACACACTTTTAAAATTCTTTTACAATTTTATTAAAAATATTAAAGAAAAAAAATAATTTAAAAATAGTTTTATTAAAAATTAGAATATTTTAGAAAACTTTTATCGACTATCGATTTGATCAAAAGATAGAAAGAGAGTGTGGTTATTTAAAGAATAAATTTTAATTTCAATCTGGATTTGCAATTTAGGTAAGATAATTTTCAAATATTATTTTAATCCATTTTATAATTTGTGTTAATATTTATAAAAAAATATAATATATTATTATTAGGAATCGTAGAATTTTAATGACATATGCGTTATAAAAAATATATCAACCTTCTAAATACATAAATATTACAACAACAACAACAAAAAAAATGAAGTTTAACCTTCTAAATTTAAATATATGAAAATATTAAAAGTCATTTTTTTAAATAACTTATATGTTTTAAATTAATTTTTCTTTTATTTACTATTAAAATAAAATTCCTTTCCAAAAAATATTCTTTTAAAAAATATTCGCGCATTATGAGAAAAAAAAAAATATATATATAATATGTATATTGTGTTAAAACTTCGAAAAATTCTCGAAAACATTAGTAAATTTGCTGAAAAGAAAAATACATTAAAATTGTTATATATATATATATATATATATATATATATATATATATATATATATATATATATATATATATATATATATATATATATATTTTAAAGAAAAAAGAAAAAAATACTTCACAAGTACAATAATGTTTTTCAGACTAAATGATAAAAGACATACTTGGCACAAAACAGCAACAGCCCGAGTGGTATAGTGGTTATAAATCCCTGTCCGCCACCCAGATCACGCGGGTTCGAATCAGAGCTATGGTCGAAGCAATTCTTGTAAAGCCCTGCTTCGATTAGAATTAATTAGTACAGCGGTTAGAATTAATTCAAGTAGTTCTAACAGCACCCATATTTGGCGTTTTCTGTCAATAATTTTTTTTATAAATAAATAATAACAAAGAATTTTTTTAACAGAAAAATTTACAGTAGATTCTAAAAATTAACGAATAATTTCTCTGTAGTTTAACAGAATCTCTGTTTTCTAATCTCTGTAATTTTACATAAGATTTAACCCTTTCAGGGAAAAAGTACTCTTGTAGCTGAAATATTGAAATGATTGAATGACACCAGGATTCACGAACGAATTTATTTTAAAATAAGTAAAAGCTTTTCCTCATGTACCTTATAAATTCAAAATTTGATTATAAAATTCTGGTGTCATTGGGGCATTTTGGGATTAAAATTAAGTGGTATATATAATATACCGGTGCCCTTCAAGGGGTTAAGATAACAGATTACCAATAGATTATCCGTAATTTCACAGAAAATTTTTTAACAGTATAGAAACAAACTAAAATTGTCGTAATTCAATCCATCGGAGGAATCATTAAACTGATAAAGATATAAAATTATCGTATGTACCTTTCATGCTTCAACAATTATTCCAAAAGGCTTCAGAATGTATCAATTCAGAGGTGCCAAGCTCTCACTAATCTTCCGTAATATGTGGGTTAATTTGACCCAGGTTTAATACTTTTCACAACAGAATTTTTTTTTAAGAAATGAAATTAAATATATTCCACGTAGAAATCTGAAATTAAATAAATAAAGATTCATCAAATAAATTTTCTGGTTCGAAACGTTGTTAAACTGGGTCAAATTAATACACATATTACGGAAGATTAGTGGGAACATGGCACCTCTGTGAATTCTATGCATTTTTATGGCTTATAACCTACTTACACTTAGTACTAGACATTCAGAATGGAAAACTATGTGCAATATAACAAAAATCATATGCTATCTGCAAAATTTTGTTATTTGTGTCAAATCTTTTTTTTTTTCATTCATGAGCATTTATTGTGTAACTCTGACAGAATTATTTTCTTTAGTATTTCTATGATCAATATCTTGTTATAGCTGGAGGCAATCACTGTGTCAATTTTGCACGAGATACTTTTATTTTAGTCTAAGTAGCACAGGTAATTAAAAGATTTAAAGTGCTACTTAAATGAAGTATTCAATTCCCGATACTGGAGTTGCTTCTTTTTAAAAGCCATTTGATATTTTGTTGTAGTTAAAGAAGAATGAATATTTTCAAGATATCACATTTAAAGCTATTAAAAATACGAAATTTACCTTGCTGTTCATAAATAAAAGTTTTGTATTTAATTAAAATAAAATATGAAACTTTATCGATTATACTCCTAGCACTTTAGAAGGGAAAAATACCTTTAAATTATTACCGAACATTTTAGTATTTTTATTTTTATCTTTGACTGGTAATGCATTTAAATATTGTTTTAATACAAACTTTGATCACACATTGATAGTTTAATGCAAACATTCATCAAAAAAGAATTTTACGCATAAATATTCAGTCGAACTCGTTAAAACGAGGTCCAAGAGAATTATAAAAGAACTCGTATTAACCCTTACTCGTAAGACCCGTGAAGATATAAAAAATCTTATAAACTGACACATAATTAACCTAAATACTACTATTATTTGCTCTAATTATCTCAATACTAAAATTAACTTAACATCTTAATGATAACAAAAAATATTTAGTCTTACTTTCTTGAGTGTCATATTCTTTAAATTGATTTCTCCTTTGATAAAAATCACCTTTGCGTCAAAGTCTCTAATGAAATTGTATTCCAAAGATCGTCAAAGATCGTCCACCCCGTATTCTAAATAATATGTCACAAAAGTGGCTCCCCAACGTCGGGCCCGAATAGAAGCAAGATATGAAGATAAGTATTATTTTAAATTGTGTTAAACTGTTTTAATAAGAAAATTTAGATACTAAAGTACAAAAGTATTTCTTTTGATTCATCCGGAATCTGAGGATTTTTGAAAATTGTATTTGATTCGTCCAGAATCGAAATATTTTAGAATTATTCTATTCAACCTGACTGATATTTTCCTTGGAATTGAAATACGAAAAATCGTCTGCAGCTTCAAGTATTTTAGTGTCTGAATTAAATTAAGATATTCATAAGAGAAATATATCTAATATTATTATTGAAGTTATTATTATAAATGACTGCTTGGCATTATTTTATTTATTATATGAAGAATTCATTTAAATTATTTGCAAATAATGTTTGATATTATTGTGTAAAAAAAAAAAAAAAAAAAAGGCAAATAGTTGGTGTCATTATATTGAGTTTTGAAAGATATTGTATGTTATGAAAAATTACATAAAAGTGAATTATTTTGCTAAGAGTTATTCGTAACACAAATTAAGTTTGAAGTTAGCTAAAACATAATTAATTCAAATGATGGCGTTTCTTTCTAAGGGTAAGAAAATTGATTTAATCACTTTGGCTTCAGAGTTAAAAGTACAAATAAGTAGCGATGATAAAGTCCTCGAATTACGTGATAAAATTGTAAATAGTGGGGCATTTAAAGATAACATAGATTTTGTACAGGGAATTTTACAAAATATCGTAGAAGAAAGAAAGACTCTTGAGGAAGAGAAGCGTTTAGCCGAAGAAAGAGAATTTGAGCTACAGAAGCTCAGGTTAGAAGCAGGAACAAGAGATGTTGTTGCAAATACAAGCAACCCTCTAGAAACCTCTTCAATCCGCGTTGACTTGAAAAAGGTTTTACCCGATTTCCATCTTGAAAAGGATGATATGAATTTATTTTTAATAACTTTTGAGAGGCAAATGAAACTGTTAAAGGTTTCTAAAGAACTGTGGATTACGTATTTAATTGGAGTCCTTCCAATTGAAATCAGTAAATTAATAGCGCGTGAACCGGAAGAAAAATTTGAGGATTATTCTTATATTAAAGATATATTGTTGCAGAAGTTCAAGTTAACTGCTGAAAGGTTTAGAGTTTTATTTAATCGACATCCAAACCGAACCGATATTAGCTGGAAAGAATATTACTTTGAAATTAGAAGCTATTTTGAGGGATGGCTATCCGAATTAAATATAAGTTCCTTTGAAAAACTATCGGAATTAATTATTGCTGATCAATTAAAGAAAAAGGTTTCCCCTGAGTGCAAAGAACATTATTTAGACCAATGGGAGAATTTAAAAGATCCTGTTGAAGTAGTTGAAAAGTTAGATTTATATGATAATTTGAGGTCACACAAAGTAGAAATAAAGAGATCAAACAAAATCAGTGAGGTCGGGAATTCTAATCGCTTTCAAAAAATGCCTTTAGATTTAAAAAAAAATGAGTTTGGTAAATTTGGCAATCAAAATGAGTCCAAGAGAAATAAAATTAATTATCTTTCAAATTTAAATCGGCAAATGTTAAGTTGCTATGGATGTAGAAAACAGGGAGTTATTAAATCCAAGTGTCCAACTTGTTCTCCGAAAAATGTATTGGCGCACTTTCAATCTCTAGAATTTCGTGCATGTAATATGCAAACATCACCAACATTATTGGTAAAAATAAGTATAAATGGTCTCTCTGGCACAGCTTGTGCTGACACTGGCGCAACACATTGCGTTGCGGGTGAAGTTTTGTATTCTTTATTAAAAGACCAAGGTGTGAAGTTTGAAAAAACTCAAATGGTCGTAGTCTTAGCGGATGGGCTACAAACACTGCCGAAGTTTATAAAACAGAAGTGCATGTTAAAATTGAAGGACGCGATGTTAAAACAACACTTTATGCTCTGCCGAATGCCAAAAATAATCGTACAATTTTGGGAATCGATTTTTTACGCAAAGCAAAAACTGTTTTGGATGTAGTAAATCAAGAATGGTTCTTTGCTGATAGATGCAGTTGGAAGTATAGATTCGCCGAAGATGTATATAAACCTCCCAGTGAATTAGCAATAAAAACCGTTGAATTAGACACTGTTTTTCTTAGAGAAGATGAAGGTAGACATCTCACTTCAGAGCAACGAGTTAGGTTGAATGAACTGCTTGGAAAATTTACAAGTAGCTTCCAACTAGGGGAAGAGGCTACACCTAAAGTTAAACATTATATTGATACTGGATCACATCCTCCTGTAGCAGTACCCCCTTACAGCATGTCCCTGGAAAAAAGGAAATTTTGCGTAAAGAATTAGATGAGTTACTCTCGAAAGGTATAATAGAAGAGTGCGAATCTCCTTTTGCCTCGCCTGTAGTATTGGTCCCAAAACCAAATGGAAAAATTCGCCTTTGCGTCGATTATCGAAAATTAAATGCCATCACAAAGACGGATAATTATCCATAACCGCGGGTAGATGATTTGCTCCATGAAGCTAAACATACACCTTATATGACCACTATTGACCTGAAGTATGGATACCACCAAATTGAAGTAAATGCTGCTCATATAGACAAAACTGCATTTATTTGTCCATTCGGAACTTCTCGGTACATTAGAATGCCTTTCGGATTGAAAAATGCCCCAGCAGCCTTTCGGAGATTAATAGATAACTTTCGAAAGTCCCTCAAAAACATCTTTGTATTGTCTTATTTAGATGATATTATAATTTTGTCGGAAAATTTTGAGAAACATTTGTCTGACTTAGAAGCAGTTTTTAATAAACTATCGGAATTCAAATTGTATGCTAATCGTGAAAAATGCAATTTTGCTTGCCCCCGTGTTAAATATTTAGGACATTGGATAACAAGCTCTGGAATCAAAGTTGATCCTGGAAAAACCGCTGCAATTCACCAAATGCTTGCTCCTAAGACTGTTAAACAAGTTCAATCTTTTTTGCAGTCCTGCTCCTGGTACAGACGGTTTATTCCCAAATTTTCAGATATAGCTAGACCTCTAAGTAATCTTACGAAGAAAAATGCAACTTGGAAGTGGGAAGAAGCAGAACAAAGCGCTTTCGAAATATTGAAAAGTTCATTAATCAATCCAAATTGAATTGAAAAGTTCATTAATAAAAGTTCATTAATCTGAAAAAAAATGATCTGACCAAGCTCTATCTTCTTCGTACAGATGCCAGTGGATATGCTCTAGGTGCTGTCCTCCTCCAGGGTCAGGGAGAAGAAGAGCATCCAATAGAATATGCAATCGTTTTTTAACTGCACCAGAAAGAAACTATTCTACCACCGAGCGCGAAGCACTTGCTATCATTTGGGCTTTAAATAAATTCCGTGGCTACATTGAAGGACATGAAGTAACAGTTGCCTCTGATCATCAGCCCGTAAAATGGCTGATGAGTTTAAAATCACCGTCAGGCAGACTAGCCCGATGGGCAGTTACAATCTTTCAACCTGAAGATTGAATATATTCCTGGAAAAGCAAACGTTGTTGCTGATATGTTGTCTCGCCCTATTTGCAGTCATGAAGAACCCTCTTGTGAAATTTGCACAATTTCGATTGAAATACCTATTAAATCTCCTAAAGATATCCGAGAAGAGCAATTAAAGGATGAAGATTTGAAGAAAATCATTGAAGCGTTTGAATCTAAAGAAAATAATACAGATTTTGCTAATTGGACTGAACGTGGTTACCTCTTAAACCAAGGAGTCCTATATCGTTACTCTCCAGAATCAGATTCAGAAGAATCCCAATCGGTTGTTCCTGTTCAAGAACGGAAAGAAGTCTTGAAGAATTACCATGATTCACCGACCGCAGGCCATTATGGAGCCGAGGGAACCTATTACAGAGTATCCCAAAGATATTACTGGACTGGAATGAGAAAATATATCGCAGATTATGTTAAAATTTGTGTAGACTGTATTCGTTATAAAGCGAGTAACCAAAAACCTGCTGGACTTTTACAAACACTTGTCCATAGTCAAAGATTTGGACCCTTGCCAGAAACAGCAGATTGTAAAAAGTGGATTTTTATAATTGAAGACTGTAGCACTAAATGGGTAGAACTTTTCGCATTAAATATCGCAACAGCCACGGAATGTGCTGTTACCTTAATTGAGGAAGAGTATTTAAGATATGGTTTTCTAAGAAAAATCATTAGCGACAATGGTCCGCAATTCCTCAGTGCTGTGATGCAACAAGTTTGTTTTCTCTTAAACATAGATCAAAGTTTAACTCCGATGTACCACCCTCAAGCAAATCCGGTTGAAAGAAAAAAACGAGATCTAAAACCCCGCTTAGCGATGCTAGTTGGAGATGATCATACAACTTGGAGTGAAAAATTACCAGTAATCCGTTTTGCCCTTAATACTGCAAGATGTAGTTCCACAGGTCACACAGCTGCATATTTAATGTTCGGTCGTGAATTACGTACCTCCGATGATGTTGCTCATGACTTACGCCCTGTAATTGCGAATGATAATTTCCTACCGGAAATAACCCCTTTTTTAAAAAACTTTGCTAAAATTACTATGCAGATAAGAGATCGCATAGAACAAAGCCAAGATAAGCATAAATATTATGCCGACAAACATTTAAAAGCTTCTGAACAATATAAACCAGGCGATCATGTTTGGGTTACTTTGCATCCCATTAGCAAAAGGAAAAATAACAAAACAACTAAATTAATGCCCCGTCGCGAGGGCCCGTATGTTATTTTAGAACAAAGATCCCCTACTTCTTATACAATTGCTACTAAAGAAAATCAATTTCTCCCTTAGGAAATTATCATATATCAGCCTTGTGTCCTTACAAGCAAGATGATGGTGGATGTTCTAAAGGCTTCATTCGTCCAAGAGGCAGACCCGGGAAACGTCAGACGCCCAGCCAGCAAATATTTACGAAAGGTTAAAAAAACACGAGAACAATAGAGGTATTTAGTCACCAGAAAGCAAATCGAAGGAATCCACCCAGGAAATGCACACTGCATCTGAGGGACCAGTAATGCAGTGTGAGGGGAAGAGTGTAACGCTCGAACTATACGCACTCCATCATATTTTCTCTCCTTTTCTGTTTTTTCTTTCAAAAGAACTGACAAGCTGAGTAAATTAGTCTTTACCAGTAGAGAAGAATGTTTACAGAGTTTGTTGCCGACAAGGTATATGAGCTAAGCCGTAATGATAAATTGACTGAGTTACTTTGTATATAGTAACATGTAAATACGTTGTAAATATTAAATTTATTAGTCAATGAAGAAGTTATCATGTTTTAATATGTAACTAAAATAGTTTCCACCCCGGATTCTAAATAATATGTCACACTACATATTGAGTAACAGATGTAATATTATGTACAGATATTATCGCTGTACAAGAACGGTGTTCAAAAAGAACGAGATTTCTTTCCTAATTCTACCCTGATTTTTGCCGGAAATCTCACTTGAATAAACATATGTTTTGCTCGCATTTGCCACAATCCCGCTTTTTTAGCTTGAAAAGCGTGTGAAAATATTAATATATTTTAAATTACTTTTGTGAATGTGCAAATTACTCATTTTAAAAATGCCCTCATTTTAATTGTGTTTTTATTAAACGATTTTGGCTGCATTTTTAATTTAAATACAGATTAAAAAAAACGTGATTCTTATTTATATATATTATAATACTTTAATCATACATATCCGATGCATGTATTGCTGTAAATGCTGAAAAACTGGCAATTCTTAGCTGTAAATTCTGGAAATTCATATAGCGAAATTGTAGTTATTTGAAAAAAATATTGTTAATGTGATTTTGCCTCTTCTGTATTTATAAATTTAGTATTTTGTGGTTGTACGCATATTGTTTTGTGGAGAAGAATCAGCTATTTTCTAAAAAATAATAAGTGAAATATTACGTTTTAGCGAAAGCCCATATTCTTATTTCTTAAAAAAGTATAAATATTCGTAATAATAGATTACGTGTTCATTTCATTTTAACTCTTATACAATGTACTCAGATGTTCAATTCGTATTAGTTTCGGCATTTAAATAGAATATAATAGACCAACATCCAGCATTATGGCACGTATGGCGTGTTTTAGAATACTCAAATTGAAACTTTTCTGCAACATGAGAGATAAAGGTATTTAATAATATAATTTTTTAAATATTCTGCACTTTTCTTTAAAACAATAACAAGGACAACACGCATATACGATTTTTATATTTTCTTCATAAATCGCATAAAGTTCACTTCATATCACTAAAATACAATAAATGTTCTAAAAGTGATTACGGTACATATAAAAGAGTCTTGAAACAAACAACAAACATCACTAGTTTCGCACATCGAACAGTAACGCTCTCTAGTTTTGTAAATGATAAATAAACAATTTTCTCATAAAAACAGAACTTCGCACGTGATAAACAGGCATCATCAAACATGTGCTATTTATTGTTGTTAGACTTTGCGATATGTCAGACATTGAATCGGTTAAGTTTATATTTTAATCTTTCAAAGAAAATGGGATCTTGGGTAGATATCTTGGAATATTCGTGTTCTTGGATATACCTTTTCTAATTATTATCCATGTTGAGAAATAATCTATTTATATTGCTTTCTTTATATCCGTTATTTCTTGCAATATCACATGATTTACATAATTCAGTGGTTAACTGATCAGCTGCACAGGCTTTGGAGGAAATCTTAATAAAATACCTAAATGCAGAGCAACTTGCCTGTCTGCCTGGGAGTTGGCTACTGGACAAGCTGTTCCACGTTCAAGTCCCGACTCAGGCACGGGTGTTTGTTGTAGTGAGAAGACTCCACTTCAAAGGAGTGAACATTATGATGGATAGCAGATTAAAATAGATTGGTGTGTAAATGGTTTTAAATAAACAGTGCATTCATTGATTAAAAAATTTTTGACTAATAGTATATACAAAAAAGCGAGTGTTCAATTCTGTTCAATTTCCAACGTAAATTTGATTTTAGATTTGAAGTTATTCAGCTTATCTAACATTGATAGCTTACTTCTAAACCTGGATAATGAGGCGAAAAAATAAATTAACATACAAAATTCCAAGATATCTACATACCGATATTTTCAATATTTTGACAGTTCCTTTGGAAAATTGATATACACTGCTCAAAACAATTAAAGGATATTTGAAGTTTTATATAAAATAAAGATATACACGAAATTTTTTTTGCCGAAAATAGAAGAAGAGAACCACAAATGCAAATTTTTCTGGTTTTCAAACTGTGGAGTATGCAAATTTTGAGTTCGACGTCAAAAACGTTGCTTCAGCGGCAGCGAATGAAATTTGACTTTCAACTGGATAAAAGAGAATGAAGACAAGGATGATCGGCATTCAGTGATTGCTTTGTTTCGATGAGTACGATGTCTCAGCGAAGTCATTTGACAGATTCAGAAGCTTGGAGAGTTGTTGGTAGGTTAGAATGGGGGCCAAACTCAAGCCGAAGTAGCGCAAGCCATTGGAGTATCACAAAGTGTCATTTCCAGGATCTGGAACCGTTTTTTGGAGAGTGGATGTGCAGGCCGAAGACCAGGGCAAGGTCGTAGACGGGCAACAACGCCCAATGAAGATCGGTATTTAGCGTTAACAGCTTGGAGACACCGAAACATGAACGCTACTCTTCTCCAACAACACCTTCGCTCGGCTACAGGCACCACGATTTCAACTCAGACTGTCCGAAACCGGCTCCATGCTGTAGGTCTGTATGCTCGCCGACCGATGGTATGTGTTAGATTAACATCAAGGCATCGTCGCGACCGCAGGGAGTGGGCAACCGAGCATGTCAACTGGAGGAGAAATGAATGGAGCAATATTCTGTTTTCTGACGAGTCCCGTTTTTCTGTGCATCCGGATAATAGGCGTATTTTCATCTGGAGGGACCGTGGCAGTAGGAATAATCCTGCGTTCATGCACGAAAGTGTCAGATTTGGCGGCGGAGGAGTGTTGGTGTATGGTGGCATCTCCATTGACGGGCGCACTGACCTCTACATCATTCGAGATGGAGCTCTGACTGGTCGCCGATATAGGGATGAGATCCTCAGACCTATTGTAGTCCCTTACGCTGCAGCAATCGGAGATAACTTCATTTTAAAGGACGATAACTGCAGGCCACATCGTGCAAACCTGGTGGAGGATTTCCTTTTCGAGGAAGGAATCGTTCGAATGGAATGACCAGCGTGTTCTCCAGACATGAATCCAATCGAGCACGTTTGGGACGCTCTAGGAAGACGAGTTTCTGGCCGCCAACAACCCCCACAAACTCTCCAAGAACTGGAAAGAGCTCTTCTGGAAGAGTGGGACAGAATACCCCAACTCTTCATTAATAGCCTCATTGAGTCCATGCCTCAAAGGTGTTCAACGTTGCTGGCCGCCCGTGGAAACCATATCCCCTACTGAAAATGATTTTCTTTGAAGAAAACGCCTTTTCTTATTCTTTTTTTTCTCATATGCACAAATTGTGTTTTTTTTCCTTTTGTACACAAATGCGCAATAAAATGCATTTTTTTCTGCCAAACATGTGTAATTTATTCTCATATAACCTACTATGTCTGTCGACCATGTATCAATCAGCTAAAAAGTTTCCCAGATACAAAATCCACCTAAAACTGCAATATCCTTTAATTGTTTTGAGCAGTGTATAAACTAAGTAGAATGTTTTGCTAGAAGTAGTACATAAACAATTTAATTTTTGATTTCTCATAAAAAAGATGACAGTTATACTCAAGCATTCCGAGAAAATAGTGTATTGTATTGTAATAATTTTCCTCATAATTGGAAATGTTGTTTACATTGCGAGATTTCGGAGCACTTTTACTGTTGTATTTGACAATTTAAGAGAGCAACTTTTAAATGATTTGTAGATCGTTCACCCCAACTAATGTTCGGAATATGTAGTCTGTTTGAGCACTGTATTATAATAACTGGTGACTATTAGCATAAAACGAATTGGGGTGGTACGGAATATAGAGATTATATCACATTAGGCAGGATACGTTTTAGACTCTTAATTCATTAAGCATGTTTGACTGCTTCATGCATTTTTACGCAACTGCAATTATGATCTGAGGTCAAAGAGTCAAGACGTTTTGATACGTTTGGAGTTTTCAAGAGATGATTAAAAAAAGTCCCAGGAAACAAAAAGTTAATTTCCTTTATTTTTTTAAGTTTCACTTCTAGAGCACGGTGAAAAACAGACGTTGAAACAATTAAGAAGAATTTAAGATTTAAAAAAAATGTTACTACAGATACTAACTGTATTAATTTTAAAAAACGTGGTAATAATCGGTGGTTCACTGAACAAGTTGGACACAGAAAATCTTACAATCAATTTATCTTACAAATGTTTTGAAATATTCATGGATAAATTATATAGAGTATATTTTCAGTTTGTAAGATAATTATTTCTTTTCTAAAGAAAACAGAAACAGATAGATATGATTTTCCAATAGAAATATCTTCTCATATATTTGTGATTTTATATTTAATTTACAATTCTTACAATTTATACAATTCTTTCGTAAAAACTTCTGAAATGAAATGTTTTGAAATTCAAATAAGCAATTATAAATAATTTGGCATTTTAGTAGGCATGCGGAATTCTTCAATCTATTAACTTATACTAAAATATGTTTATTTATGTATCAAATAGAAATTCGTAAAAAAAAGTTGTTAAATCGTCATATTGAATTAGCAATTTACTGATAAAAATAATATTTAACTAACTCTGTAAAAATCACCGTTTCAGATATTAGGATTTCTAAAAAATAAGAACAATATAAACAAATTTATTTTCTTTAATTTATCTCGTTATAATATTATTATGTAATAGAAAGGAAATTCCTACTACCTGATTCTTTAAATTATGTATGTTTTCTAATTATAATATGCTAAGTATAATATGCTCATTGTAATATGCTAATAATATACTTTTTATGCTTAAAATAAATCATTTTACAAATTAGGTAAAAAATAACCATTGTAATACCTATTATTTACACCTTTTTAAATTACAATAAGTTTATTAATATGACCATTGGAAACACATCCTAAAATGTGCAGTGAGATAGAAATTCTATTTAAGTTAGCAGTATTTTTAAACTATAAAAAGGAAATAACAAGCGTTCAAAACAAATACAATACCATCCATTTATGTTTACAATCTAATATTAAAATGTTATGATGAAAAATGTATGAATAAAAAAGCCATATACACATTCTTTTCTCCTTTAATGCAGTCGAAAATGCCGGTTATGATATCATAAAACAAAAATTTGTGCTGAACTTTCCAAAAAGGAAGGCTTTTTATCACAAAATATCGAGGTTTATTGTGCTGTTATCTTACAAGATTAAGAGCAATATCACTGAAAGTAAATATCTAGAACGACACAGTGCAATGACTTTTGAAGTGTAACATCATTACATACATTTTATCTAATATTCTTATTTTGGAAACGATAATAAAATTCTTTCTAGAATAAACAAGGTTGAAAATTATTTTAAGGTTATTGGGATAGGCTGAAATATAAAACGAATTCGTGCCTTACTATGTGTTAGATAAGTTGGAAAGATTTATTACAATGTAACATTTTATGCATTTATTTCTTTCACCATGGAATACTAACATTTTCCTGTAGCTAGAAAGGTGAAAATAAATGTATGTAAGAATTGAATTTTGACGCTTTTAGGGAAAACGAAACGACATTATTTATAGTATTTAATAGTTAATAGTTGCTTATAATATCTAGAGTGTGCTTTATATAAAATTGTGGGGGTTTTCATAATCTATTTTAAGAAACAGAACCATCATATTTATGATTATTATCTTCTTTTCGAATAACAATAAATACGTTAATGTATTCAATGAATATTCGTGTTAAATATTTCAATTGGCTGAAATTTCTATTTATTTAAAATGATTTGTATATTATTAAACGAAAAATAAGTTTTCGAAAGAAAATATAATACCTTTTGGTTCAAAATATCCATGCCACAAGAGTTAATAATTACAAAATGAAATTTATTGAAATTAATTTGACAAAAATTGCAAAGAAAAATAATTTTCAACTGAACAAAGAGCAAATGTGCAATGTTCCTTCTTAAGCTTGAACAGAAAATATTTCATACCGCTCCACAAAACGAAATGCGCAAAAATTTGAAGTAGAAATTGACTATTGAACAGAAAAACTAAAGAAACATTCTTCAAACAACAAAATGACATAATATAAAAAACGAACAATATAATTACCTTATACGTATATATTTCGATATTGCAATTTTAATATATATTGATTTTTTTTCTCAAAGTTCAAAATAAATTTTGCACTTCGCTAATCTAAAATTTAATAAAAAATACAATAAGTACTTTCTTTCATGAAACATTTTTGGGATAAATAATTTAAAATTTCTGTCCCTTTAATACCTTACCTACACAATTGTGTAGGTGATCCTAAGGGAAAAAAACAATTTCCTCTTTCCCTGTGATTTAATGCTTAGCCTGTACCACACATTTGTGTAAATCCTTCTTGATATAACCTGACAAAGTAATTTTCTTTAAAATATTTCTTTTCAATCAAATAGAATTTTTATATGCTTTTAATTTCTACCAAAACTCTTCAAGTATTAAAGGGCTATATTTAAATGTTGCAATAAGAAAAAAAACTGTGATAAAACAAAAAATAACTTTAAAGTATATAAAGTAATCATAGTAATCAGTAAATATCAAACATCGCAGTTATAAAAAAATCAATGTACGGTTTAAACATAACAAAAATAATTATTTACTATCCCTCTGTTCATTGGCATAATATACAGTTTTTAAAATTTCCATTTGTTAGTCTAAAATAACCTAATAAATATGTAAATGTATGTTCCAGTAGCATGGAATGAAGCGTATAAAGATCTTCTCATAATTTTACACTTTAAATCTCACCACCATACTTGCCACATACGCAAGCTCAAACAAAAAATATTTTTGGCAATCTCTAAATTAAATTTTCCCTCGGTTTTGTTCGTTTGTTCCCCTTTCATATCAATTTCTCAACTTCATGTTTAAATATTGAGAATTAATGTACTCCTTAAACCAAGGATTTTCAACAAATGAACCACGTTTAGAAAATCAACTAGTGATTTTATAGTAATTAACTAGTAGAGATGTAATAAAACAACGTTAAAAACACCAGAACTTAAATTTTCTATAGCTAACTAGTTTCGGTAGCATTTAGCGTACCGTCCTCTGTGCTAAGAATGCTGGAAATTTGCTCATATATATAGGAAAAGATGCGAATTCAACCGAAAGGTTTAACTCTTTCCGGCACAGTGGTCCCACTCCGGGCACACCTAATTTTAATTCCAAACTTGCATTTGACACCAAGACTATTTAATAAAATTTTATTTCTACAACGAAAGCTTACAATAAGGAGTTCATATTTTCTAAGAAAGTCGTCTGAAAATTCCGGTGTCAGTCAGTAATTTCTAATTTACGAACAGACTTTGTCTGTGCCGGAAAGGGTTAATGACCAATAGGAAAACAGGAGGTAACGGGTCAGCCAATAGCAAATAGCGGATTCAACCGAAAGGTTTAATGACCAATATGAAAACAGCAGATAACGGGATACGGCCAATAGGAAATAGCGTGTGGAAAGTACCAAAGAAATTGAAAAAGACCTAAAGAAATCAGGAAAAAGAGGTTTTTATGTAATATTTCCAACAATCTGATAATTGGGGAATCATGAATCCACAATTAACAACATTTTTATAATTTTTGTAAATATATTTTGTAAATATTTCCCCACGCTATTTCCTAATGGCCGTATCCCGTTATCTCCTGTTTTCCTTTTGGTCATTAAACTTTTCGGTTAAATCTACATCTTTTCCGATATATATGAGCAAATTTCCAGCATTCTTAGCATAGAGGAAGGTACTATAAATGCTACCGAAACTAGTTAGTTATAGAAAATTTAAGTTCTGGTGTTTTTAACCTTGTCTTATTACATCTCTACTAGTTAATTACTTTAAAATCACTAGTGGATTTGCGCAACGCGGTTCAGTTGTTGAAAATCCTTGGTTTAAGGAGAACATTAATTATCAATATTTAAACATGAAGTTGAGAAATTGATATGTAAGGGAAACAAACGAGTAAAACCGAGGGAAAATTTCATTTAGAGATTGCAAAAAATAATTTTTGCTTGAGCTTGCGTATGTAGCAAGTATGGTGGTGAGATGTAAAGTGCGAAATTATGAGCAGTTCTTTATACGCTTCATTCCATACTACTCGAACATACTTATATATTTACATATTTCTTAGGTTATTTTAGATTAACAATTGTAAATTTTAAAAATTGAATATTATGACAATGAACAAAGGGATAGTGAATAATTCATTTATTATTTTTTAAACCGTACATTGTTTTCTTTTATAACTGCGATGTTTGACTGTACCCGAATTTTTAATGTAAGGCGAATTTTATTATAAGAAAAACTGGCATGTTTGCAGTCCGCGGTTCATTTGTTTGAAACCTTTACTTTAGATTTTTTCCCACTATTTTCTATTCATTTGTTTTTATTCCTTAGAACATTAAAATAGTTTATGAAAATCAAAAAAATTAATTTTCTTATGAAGAATAATGAATTTGTTTAGAAAAGGAAAGAGATATAAATAATTCTATCGAGCCTTTAATTAATTGAATTAGCTTCAATATTTTCAAATAATGTCTTTAAAAGAGCTATTGACTGCCATTTATTTTTCTCTTGTTAAGAATTTGACTGGTATCGCCATATATTTAAGTCCAGAGTTTCAAAAGATATTTATTATTTAAACGTTTTGAATTAAAGAAAAGATCTGACGTTACAGAAATATCCAGGAGATTTCTTTTTTTTCTTAGATGGGAAGATTTATATATTCAAAATATATTTACAATATAACAAACTACTCTCTCTGAATAACTATATGTTTGTATTATAAAGAATACAATGACTGTTAATAAAATACAATTATTTTAATCAATTCTGTTATTACTTTCAATTCGCATATTTTAAAACAAATATATATATTTTTTCTTCTAAAAAAATTTGTCAAGCAACATTTATTCTGGAACATCATTTGAAAAAATATTTCTGAATAAAAAATAAATAAAAACACACTATATTTTAAAAGTTTTTAACTAAATAGAGGAAAGAAAAAGTATTAATAAATGACATGTCATAGACACGCAAACATGACCTGAAATACTTTTGAACTTTTAATGTTTTTGATAGATACCATATTTTATTTAATTTTGTCAAATCTGTTTTAATGAAACTCCAAAAAGGAAACATTTTCTTTTGACATGGGAGATCTTTCAAAGACAGCTTATACATCAGAAGCGGAAGAGTTATTGAAATTTGAGATGACAATTGTTTTGGCTTCCAGGATAAATTTAATGACAAAAGAGTTGAAAAAACATTAAATGATAAAACACGACAATAAAATATACAATCTCGTCTTTTAAATCATGACCTTTGTATTTCGCATTTTTTAGACAAATTAATACATATAGGATATTTTTCTTATTATTAACAAACTGAAGGTTTTTATTTTTATAAATAATAATAATAATCGTGTCTGTTTTTTACTAAAGGGATATATAAGATATCACAAAAATAGTTTTGGCACGTCATAAATTGTCCACGAGGTTAAAAATGTGCAAATGATATGTTAATAGTATTTTCAACCGGAAGTGAAACATTATTTAAAATTGTTTAAAATTAAAAGAATGAAAGCATAGTAAAGAAATGTCTTAATATGTTCCCTGTGCAGAATAAAAAAGTTGAAATCTCGATTACCTGAAAAAAAAAATTATATATATATATATATATATATATATATATATATATATATATATATATGTGTGTGTGTGTATTAGTAAAAAACTTATTTCCTTCGCACTTATTTCGCATTAGTCCTTTAAATTAATCTAACTTCTGACATAGTCAGTATTTCCTAAATTCTTAATAATATTTATTCCTATTTAATATCCTTTTAAAAGTAATAATCCGTATATTAATAATTATCTTATTCCAAATCTTAATCTAAAACTTTAAGTTCATTCGTAACTTTTATCAACTCCCCAATCTATAAAATTCTGGGAGACGTTTTTGTCTTTTCGAATGTTTTTAAAAGCCATTTTTTATTTTTATTCCATGCTTTGCTTCGCGCGCTGGGTATTTTTCACTTCAAAATCAATGCGCGGCTACGAGGGAATTATTTCGTGTTAAATCTTCTCCCTCTCGCCTCATTCGCTTTGCTTGAATTTGCCTCTCACTCATTGGATCGTGCCCTCGTTACGTCGTCGTCGGTAATTCTACGCGCGGTTAACAAAATGCGCTTACAGGCATTTAGAGAGCAGATTTTTTGTCGTGTTTGGAAGTGCGAACCAAATGGTTATCTGGTGTTGAAGTCACGTAGAATTTTCATAACAGCTCTTTACGATCTATTAAACGATGTAGTGAGCCATCGTCAATTCCTAACGGCTATAAGTTTATACCGGATACTGTGGGAACTGTTACTTGCATCAATTCTGTTCATTAATAAAAGATTTATCCGGAAATTGGCTACTCCTTATTGACGAAACTCTTGTGGTGTCTCATCATTGCCTAACCTCCTCGCCCTGATTATTGATTATGACTGCAATAATGCATCATCTTTAACAAACTGCCATTTTCTCGTGGAATAAAAAATCATCTTCGTAAAAACTTCACACACACATACACACACACACACACACACACACACACACACACATATATATATATATATATATGAAACAAATTTTAATTTTTTCGCCGTTGGCCTTATCAAAGCTATAATTCTGTTTAAATCCCATTATTCTAAATTATTTTCTCGTTCTAGTATTAAGATTGTCAAAATCCCGCCTAGCTAAAAATGTTTTATTCTAAATTCCTTTTCTTAAAAAATGGCGCTAAGTGCGGTTCTGTTAAAATTACACCCTTTTTATTTCATTAAATAAACGCATCCTAAAATTTAATTCTTTTAAATATCACTCTCCCAGCTAAATATTTTAATTCTCTTGAAATAACAACCTATATCTTTTTATTTTTAATTCCCTATGTTTTCTGGCAAAAAGTATTCTTTCTCAAAATATAAAAGCTAATCTCAATTTCAATGTAAAATGTTTATCTTGGCATTCTGCCCACACTCGGTAAAACCTACGTATTTGTTTTCTTTCTTATTTGTTGAAAGGAATCAGATTTTTTTCCGAAACAATTCTAGAAGATTCTCCCACGCTTTTCAGCCGGCAGCTTGATCTCATCATAGCGCCAGAAAATTGAGTTCTGTAATGCTGATTGGTCGAAAGACTGTTTTAACGGCTCTGTATTCATTACCGTTAGAGAATAGATATACTCTGGGTTCCCAGCCTTGAAGGAGAGATATGTTGCTGGGAGCAGGATGTAGGTTGAAGTGCGACGCGTGGCTCGCGATCATGGAATAAAAATCCCTGTAGCTGCCGATGTAATCGAAGATGCCGCCCCTTAACAGCTTGATTTCTTCGAATGGTATTTGGAATACGACGCTTGTCCTTGGCTCTACTGCATGTGAATTATCATGAGAGCTAAAAGCATAACCAGAGCTCTTCGCTCTTGAGATCCTAATAAAATTTGAAGTGTACTTGACTGCCTAGTTATTTTTTTTCAATAAGCACCAACGAATTATCACAATCGGCGTACGACTGAAAACTAGGGGTGGAGATCAAGGCCAGGTGTGGAGACCCCTGGCCTTGATTTGATTTATGGAAGGTGGAGTGATTGTGAAGTTAAAATGTGATATATATACATATATCAGTTACTGTGAATATTACTAATAATAAAATATGAATTTATGTATCGTAAAAAGATTAAATAAATAAAGTAAAAGTTATTCATCCTTGATAAATGGTAAAGTAATGTTAAAAAATCATGAAAATTCACCAATCAGTTATATGAAAAATTCTTGAAGTATCGTATGATTCAAATAAGTAAATGTATGGGAAAATTAATATTCATCTTCTAAACAATTACATTTAAGAGATGGTTATTAATTTTAAGAATAATGATATACATAGTGATTTTTTCCAAGCGTATAAAACAGAAAGAGCATTCATTCAAATATATTTATTTTAATGTATATTTTCAATATCTTATTTTTTGTAAATTAGAAAATGAAATTTCCAAATCTTTCTATTATATTTTTTAAACTATTATTTTCATTTCTTATATGGGTTGCTTTGCTCTTTCAAACGTATTTTTTCCTGTATGTCTTATTTTTTAGATACTTATATTCATGTTTACTATCTCTGTCCCCCCCCCCCTCCCCGCCGATATGCATTGCTAAACATATAAACATATTCTATTAATTTAAAGATTTATAACGTTTTTCATTTAATACTGGGTTGAGGAATTTCTGATTGCGGTTTATTTTTGTTTCTAGTTTTATTATTACTATTATTATTATTATTATTATTATTATTGAATGTTTGATTTATTGTTATTTTATTTTTCGTTTTAGGCCATTGGAATTTTAATTAAAAAAATATCCTTTATGTTTTTTTCTAATGTAAATAATACATTTTTTTTTTAACAAACCAGTGTTAACAATTCAATTAATTCTGTAATTGTTGCTGCTACTTAAGTTTTTTCTGCAACATTCATCATTTTTCTTATGTTCTAATGAAAGAAATCTACTGGTCTTGATGTGGGGAACTCACTCCATGTAACTTTTTGTATTCATTCGCTTTTAAACGTTAGGCTACGTATTTATTTTATAGAAATTCGAAAAGTCGGAAAATCAATGTCTGTTTTATTGGATGTGTTGCAAAAGTCGAATAGTCTGGTTTTGCTGAATCATGGAATTGAATCGATGCATTTCTTGAATGTATAGATCTTCATGGAAATTATCGTTGATTGCAGGAATTTCATATCTTATACAATCCCACCGGAAACACAATATAAACATCCAAGATTGAAGTATCCTCTCATTCGTGATGTTACGTATTTCGTATGATTAATCTATACTTTGCACTGATTCACGTTTATAGGTACACGTCATTTTTGTCAGATCACCAAGAATATTGTGTACAGTATATTTAAAATTGATCACGTGTACGTTTTGGCAGTTTTCCCGGTATAATTTCAAGATAATATTGAAGTGTGTCATAAATTTTTAATTGTTCATAAATTGACATCCTGTTTTAAGACTTTAAAGAAAAAGAAAATAAATGAACAAACCTAAAAACTCGAAACCATACTATGCCGCATTGACTTAATCCTCAATTCAATAAAATTTACAGTACGTATAATTTTTAGTATTTTTGTTTTTATCGTTCAGAGCTAAATATTTTACACTATAATTAGTTGTGTATAGTTATCGTTACTTAAATTTATTTTTTGCAATTTATCTTTCTCCATTATGAAAGTAATATGAATATCTCATCTTGTTTAGTCATTGTTCGTAATGTTAGTCATATTGGAGATTCTAAGGTAGTTGATAAATCCGTGTTGAGAAATATATTTTACCGGAAATGGCAGCGGTAAGTAATCACGTTGTCCGAAAATTATCTTTTTATTGCAAGTTCTCGATACTTTCCATTATATCATGCAAGAAACGTGGGCATTAATTGATACAATGTCACACACTTCTGTATTTAAAATTATTTTGATGAGTTTAAAATAATCTCGTTTATTTTATAGATTACATTTATCAAAAATTTTAAATGTATCATTTCAGACATTTTTTTTCCACCAGCTTTTTCAAATAGTTTTATGATTAAGATAAAGGGTATGGGGAGTCCAAAAAGCATGATTTCTGACTGGAAAGAAAAGCAACTACAAAGAAAAACAAGTAGGTTTAATTTAATAAAACAAAATTTAATATCTGTTGACATTTAAAATAAATATGAAAAAGTTTAATACAAAACATCTAACAGAAACAAGCCATCTTTCGCTTTTTATCCGTGTAAATTTTATAAAAGTTTCGTAGAAAATAACCAGCTATACGTTCACTGTAAATAAAGTATTCGAAAAATCCTCAGAGCATTTATCTGTAAACATAGATAAATGGCCTCGTTTGCTTTACCAAGTTTTTTGAAGATCTGTTATATGACGAATATCAAAATTGAAACACTAACATAAAACTCAAATGGCTTTAAATTTATAGCACATTTCTTTCATACTGATTTAAATTCCTATCGTACAATTGAAATCCTTTCCTTATATATGTTTTTTTATACAATGACGTAAAGATTCTACGAGAATTCATAGAATTTGAATTTATTTTTCAATAGAGAAGAGTTTTTAAACAAGTGGGTAAGTGTGATCGAAGATCGCACAAAGAGTTTCGTTTAATATTCCTTTCAAAACACTTTATCCTTTCTTTAATAAATCTAAATAAATTTCATTTTCCAAAAAAGAAAGTCATGTTTTTTATAAAGTAAAAGTTTACCGGTCTATTTTTCTTGATTTTTCGAAAATCTGAACCGGTCCGATAGCGGGCTTCGCCCGCTATTATACTCTGTCATTATAATATCTGTCATATCGACTAAATGCGATATTAAAAAAAATCAATTTAAAAATTAAACATGTTGTAAAAAATGTCAAAAAGGTTAAAATATGTCAATATTTCCATAATCGGGTTTTAATCATGATTCAATACGTTCCTCAAACTCATATGAAGTTATAATCACTTGCAAGGTCATACCTACTTGCTTTATCTATTACTAATATTTATACTCTCTTTGTATTATTCTGAAAAATTTGAAAAAAGTCCGTGAAACTTCCAATATGACGTCAGATAAATTTTCTTTTTAACTCTCTAATGACATGATATTAACCTACTTTCTGTACTTACACATACTCATACTCCTTGTATGAAGTTATAATCACTTGCAAGGTCATGCCTACTTGCTTTATCTATTTCTAATATTTATACTCTCTTTGTATTATTCTCAAAAATTTGAAAAAAGTCTTTGAAACTTCCAATATGACGTCAGATAAATTTTCTTTTTAACTCTCTAATGACATGATATTAACCTACTTTCTGTACTTACACATACTCATACTCCTTGTATTATTAAGAAATGTTTAAAACTTTATGTTTTATTACTAATATGACGTCATATTAATTTTTCTTTCAATTGGTGAAACTTTTTATTTCATTTTCATTTTTCCCGTGAAAATCTTTCAATAGAAAATTAATTATAGTAGAAAGAATTTTATTGTGGATTAATTGTTGGCAACTCATATAACGAAAAATGTTTAAATTTAATAGGAAAAGGCTATTAGATTTTGGGTTTTGTATTTCTCTATATTAAACAATCTATATTAATACGATTTTTTTTTCAAAATTTTATTATTTTCAGCGTGACTGTAGGTATTCAGCTGCAAGTACACAAAATTCCTAGTCTGTAAGTTATACAGTTTCTGAGAACCGACTCTGTGATGGACAGACAGAGAAGTGGTGCGAATAGGATTTCGTGAGATGAACGAAACCCTAAAAAAGACTGTAAAACAAGCAGAAGTAATATGTTCCGGCAGGAATTATTGGCTTGTAATTAAACATAACATGTCAAAATATGTTTATCTTGCCGAAGGTTTCTCAAAATGCCATTTTCGCATGTATATTCCAAGCTCCTTCTAACAAACCGGTTGGATGTAATATTTGCCATTTAACATTATTTTACGTAATAGTAAGCTCTAATTAAATTTGCATTGGTAGGTGACCGATTTATTACATTATTTCGATGCAAAGTCATATTTGTTTCTTAAAATATTCAAAAAATATTTTTTTAAGAAGCAAACCGAGTAGAAACCAACAAATGCTCCTTTTTTACTTTATCTTATTTCCCTTATACAGTATCTAGCGCAAGCCTGTATAATTAGTAATTCATTGCAGACTCAGAATATTACACTTTTTTTGGTAGATACGTGGTAAATCCAAGAGAACAAAATATTCAAACACAATTTTATGTGGCTCAAAGGTGTCATTTTATGCTCTAATCCTCCCATTAAAATCAAAAGTGCTTTTCTGAGAAAATTTCGGATTTTAACATTCCATGTATCCCCATGCTTAAATAATAGAGAGACAGCTGTATACATAATCATCATGATTTCAACATAATTTGAAACAAACTATTGGATTTTTTACTAACTTTCGTATTACGATACTTTGTAATATAATATCTAACTAAGAAAATTAATGTACCAAATTTAAGTAATAAAGAGTCCTGTACTTAAAAAAGATATTATTACAATGGTTCATTTTAATTAAATTTGTATTTACAAATATGTTGCAAAGTATGAGTCTCAGCCTTTTGTTTAATACCGTAATGTCTGGAGTATAACACCACCTAAATTGTAGACTACATTTCTGTATTTTTACATATACATGCACCACTTCTTTGAAAATAAACCTCCATGAGATTGTAGCACGAAAATAAACTAAAATATATTAAAATATATGATAACTACTATGAACATAAAGGACAAAATTAATTAAAATATTTTTTTCTCATAAGCTCCTATGGAAAATATGGAATGTTTTCTAGGAAATATAATTCTGAATAAATTTTAAATCTCAAGCTTCTAAGAATGAAGTGGGCGTATTTTGAACAATTTTAATATATCCAAAAAATATGCATTTAAGCATGAGAAGATTTAAAGATACAAACGAAAGCAAAATCAATTGTCACTTACCAGAGGAAATATAATGATTTTTATTCAGTGAATGATATGCATAACCTTTTGGGTCCCAGAGAATAAACGACTGACAAAATATATTCTCTATTATTCGAATGAAAACTATTAAAACATAAGTGAATTAATTGTTTCATTTTGTTGAAGGCTAGAAAACATAAATAAGTACTTCTAGATTTAAAAGCTTCTTATAAGTGCATTATTATAATAAATAAAATTAAATATGATGAAAAAAAGCAGTGTTTGTAGAAAATTTTATGTACTTTTGTTTGTTGCAAATTAAATTATTATATTTTCTCAATTGATAATCACACAAATCCTTAATCATTTTGATATATTTATAACGTGCGAGGAAATGAAGTAAAAGAGTATACAGCAAAGCTTGTAACAGCCATGTTGCTGTTAGTGACAGTGAATAATGCTAGTCAGCCGAAATAGAGCACAAGACGTATAAAAATTCAAAGTCAAGTTTATTAAAATCTTAAGTGGGCAAGTATTTTGAGAAAGACTCTACTAATTTTCCTTAAACCAAAAAAATCAGATCCCACGAAACTTCACTCAACAAAAATACAACTTTGAATATCAGTTATAAAGAACTCAAAACGTAACTTGCAACTCTAGGCAAAGCAGCAAGTCAAAATACCTTCAGTAAAATCCAATCTACACTATGCAAGCTAGTCGAACTCTGATGGCAAGATGTCCGCCTAGGCTACTACTGAAAGACGCACTCCGTGAGCACCGAATTAACTTTATTTCAATTAGCAGGAAATAACGTAATATACACTTACCAACTGTTACTACTCTCCTTTCTCAGCTTTGGATAGTTGAACACAATAGCCGGATCTAACATCAACTCACAGGGAGGAGAAACTCGATCCAAGTTTCATTTTCCCAACGCATGCCAGTGCTTAAATACTAACACATCGATTGACCAGACCTAAAAATTTGCATAAATATCGATACAAAGCAAAAACTCACAAGTTCCGAGGTTTTCAGACTTCTTCATCGAAAGTTAAACAAATATAGCCTTGATAATTTTACGCACATTGACAATTAGGGGACAAAAAAAAAAAACGTTCACAATCAAAACATTGCCTACTCTTATGATGAGAGTCGTCCATACATCATAAGCTAAGTGCAGCAAAGCATATTTAAATCATTTTGAAAGAAAGGGAAAAAATTCTTCTGAAAGAAAATAATGAAGTAAAAGCAAACAATAAAACTAATAATAAAATCAAAATAATGGGATACGTCTTCATGTTTCATAAAATCATGTTACAATAGTTAAATACAAGAAGGTATTTAACGTATAAAAATATTCTAAAACTGCAAGATTAATTTTTTTCATTAGTATATTTAAGATTTCAAGTAAATATTTTTAATTTCACTTCTATGAGAAAATGTTATCAATAAAAAAAAAACAACAAAAAAACATAAGTGAAGGAATTGCCTTATACAGTTAAAATTACGGAATGAAACAATTTGTAAAAAAAAAAAAAAATCTAAATTAAAAATTCATAAATTTAATCACATATTTATGTTTTTTTTTTTTAATTTATTTTTCATTCACCATACGTGGTTTTATAATATATCTTTAAGCGTATCATATTAATTAACTTTAAATATAGCGAACGCATTTCTGTAAATTTTTACTCTGAAACTTCTGTAAAAAAATGGTTTCTGTCAAATTATGGAACATGAGTACATTATTTTCATTTTTCATAAAATAGCATTATGTTTTTTAAAAGCTGTTTGTTTGTTCATATGCCGTAATAGAATTAATTAAACGTTTCCAACCAAACTAATATAATTCCGAAAAATAACGGTTGAAAAAAGCAACAATGATTTAATTCTTTGCGGAAAAACAAAAAATAAAAATAAATTACGTGATTTTATGCATTTAATGTGATTCAAAATTACGATGAAAAACGAAATCAGTTGCAACGGATTATAGAAAATATCATATTTTTAATTCTGTAAAAGAAAAGTACAATCTTTTGTGTTCTATCAGAATAAGCATTCACAGAAACTTTTATCGTTATCTCAAAATATTTTAACAACAGATTTATCTCTTTCTTGTGTAGAAAAGTTTCTTTTTTTAAAGCTTTAACCATGTAACTGTAACTTCAATTTCACATTTTTCTAAAGATTAACAATATTTTTAGATAAGTCAAGGTTAAAAAGTTTTCATCTAATTATACGCTAATTAAAACTGATTAAAAATCACAGAAATTTATTTAACCAAACTAGTATAATTCTTAAAGATAACTGTAAAAAAACCGATGTTTTCCTTCTTCGAGATAAAACAGAAAAATAAATAATTCGTACAAATACAAACTAATTGTATACTATCTGTTTAATGTAATTAAAAAATGAAAAAAATAGTATCAATGCATGACAGCAAATATCGTGATTGTTGTTTTGTGAAAGAAAAGCATGATCTTTGTGGTCTAACAGAATAAGAATTTATAGAAACATTTTGCATTATCTCGAAAGATTTTCAACTAACGTGTTTATCTCTATCTTATACAGAAATATTAATATAGCTCAAATTTCACATTTTGCTACTGATAAAAATATTTTCTGACTAATTCTAGCTTAAAAATGTTTCCATGTACTTACATACAAATTATAGCTAATTAGAAATCATGAAAAATTTCCTAACGAAACTAATATATATAACTCTTAAGCATAACTCAATAAAAAAGAGACGATGCTTTCCTTCTTTGTAATAAAAGAGTAAAATAGATAGTATGTACAAATACAAACTGCTTACTGCTTACGATGCAATCAGTATGATTGAAAAATCCAAAGAAAGAAAAATCAGTTGCAACGGATGATAGGAAATATATTTCTCTTTATTCTGTGAAAGAAAAGTATAATCTTGTGTGTTCCAACAAAATGAGCATTTGCAGAAACTTTTTTCAATATTTCAAAAGATTTTCAACTAACATATTTATCTCTTTCTTGTATAGAAAAGCTTATTTTCTTGCAGTTTTAACCCTGTAAATATAACTTGATTTTTACATTTTGCTAAAGATAAAAAATATTTTTAGATAATTCTAGAGTAAAAAAGTTTTTTATCTAATTAAATGCTAATTAAAGCTGACTAGAAATCATGTAAATATATCTAACAATAATGACTAATAATAACATAATATATATAATTGTTAGGTATAAATGTAGAAAAAATAAACGATGCTTTCCTCTTTTGTGACTAAACAGAAAAATAGATAGCATGTACAAATACAAACTAAATACATATTATGCGTTTAACGTGATTGACAAATACAAAGGAAAGAGAAATCAGTGATAGAAAAATACCGTGCTCTTTATTCTGTGGAAAAAATAATAATATTTTGTGTTCCGAGAGAATAAGCTTTTACAGAAACTTTTGCATTATCACGAAAGATTTTCAACTAACATATTTATCTTTTTCTTGTCTAGAATAGCTTATTTTTCTTGTAGTTTTAACCATTTTAACATAACTTGAATTCCACATTTTGCTTAAGATAAAAAATATTTTTAGGTTATTCTAGTTAAAAAGATTTTCTTCTATGTGCTACACTTAATTATTTTACTAAACTCATACTGCTTGTTAAATAAATCATAAGATTTATAATTTTCCCAACTAAGTGAAAATGTGTTCAAACCGGATTTCGAACCAGGGCTTGTATTGAAACAGTTTATTATAGTTCACTTACTTGTGGATTAGCCCCAACAGTGGCTGAGAGATTCTGCTTTCAAAACGGGAAGGACTGGGTTCGAACACAATCAAGCCGGTTTTCCATGGTTTTATTCAAACCTTGTGTATCCTTTCGTAAATATGAATTAAGTTCCCTTAGAAAGACCTCCACGGAGAACACACACCCTATACCACTTGTGTAGATAATCGGCCGTAATAAACAGCACCAACACGTTTACCTGTGGTTTATTCTGTCGAACTATTTCAGAAAACGGACTAGATGTCATTGCTAAAAGGTTTTATAAGTGAAATTTGATCTCCGGATTTGTATAAGATACCTTAGTTGGAAGAATGTTGGCAGTTTAAGCCAAGATCCTGAGTTCGAATCCCGGCTTGGACAAAATTTCATATAGTTGGAAAAAATACAACACGTAAAACTATATGCTGATTGGATTGGAAATCATAGAAATTTATTTAATAAAACTAATATAATTCTTAAGCATAAATGTAGAAAAAATAAACGATACTCTCTTATTTCTGATAAAACAGAAAAATAGATAGTATGTGTTTAATGTTATTTAAAAATACAAAAGATAGCAGAATCAGCAGCTGATGATAGAGAATATCTTTTATCGTCCAACGTAACAAGCACTGACGTTTTTCTTTAACTCGAACGATTTTCATCTAGTAAGTTTATCTCTTTTGTTATCTAGAAAACATTTTTCTTAAGGTTTTAGCCAAAAAAATATGCCCTGTGAGTTTCTCTTTGCAGAAGATAAAAAATATTTTTAAATGCATTAAACAAAAACGTTTTAAGTGTTGTCTTGTGTCAGGTATATATATTTTGTACTATGGAATAAATATTGATTTATCAATATTATTAAAACACATTAGAAATGTAAACGTGGAATTAAACATAAACATAAAATATTATTTATTTTCTAATAAACAAACCATGAAAATTCAATTGCGCAGAAATCAGTTCAAAATAAACAAAGGATTATACAAACCATTAGAAAATATGAAATTATCCAGTAATTTCATAAAACAAACAATAAGCAATTTCTCGCTTGTATATTGGTACAGATATACTTAATACAAATTTATTGAAATATTACAAATGTATTTTACGTATCCTAATTAAGATTCTTACATTCAAAAAATAATCTTATTCAATGAAATTTTACTGGCAACAATAATGCTAAAAAATATAAAATCAGGGCATAAAATTACCAAAACGAACGAACTATGAATTAATAACTAAGCATTAAGTAAACTTAAAATATTTTTAAGTAAACTTCAATAATTATGATAAAACGGGATAAGTTATTACAAATATGCGACATTATTTATCCCCATGTAATAATGAATATTAGTGTAATTTGAAAATACAAATATAAAATCTGCATGGAATTAGAAACTCTTTAGTACAATGTATATATCCATTATTCTCTTTAATAAAAAGGTATGTGTTGCTGACGACTGGGATTTTCGCTAATCGTTGCCACAGATTAATCTCGGAAAATGAAACATTTGAAGTTACTAAAAAAATTAATAGCTCGAAAAGTATTTCTCAGAAAATTGTTAGACAAACTGCGTTAGAAAGGTAAAAAATTGTATTTTTCTTGATATAAATTTCATATCTAATGATTATGTCGTTTTTCAAATATTGAATTTCAAAAATTACCAAATTTTGCAATGGGGTACCATAGCGAAATCTTCACGCATAAAAAGATAATGATAACGGTATTGTGTCTTAACGTTAAAATATATAAGTAAATTATGATGTCGCGAGTGCATGATTTTTATTTAATTCTCGACGAGTACCATATTTTTGTTCACCTCAGTGAGGCATATCAATTTCATTATATTTGAAGTATTGTAAATTGCAACTTCATTCAAATCCAATTTGAATCCAACGGAAATGATTTTTCCTCATAGACACCATAAATTAACACAATTATTCTTTTTTTTATGCTGACCTATTCCATAATAAATTATACAGGGAATTGTCCTGATTTGTTCTTAACAGCCCAAATTTGTCTGACACATTAAAAATGAAATAACGCAAAAGCGTTCGTATCGTTTTCAGAAATGCAGAAGGACATTCCAAGTAAAGATCCATAGGGTTTTAAAATATAAGTTCAAATTCAAAGTCAATATTTAACTTGATTAAAGGTGCGTGAAGAGAAATTGACCAGCGTAGCGGGCGTAGCTTGCTAGTTAGTATATATCTTTATAACGGAAATAAAATGTAAACATATAACGTGTGAATTTATAATGATCAATTAAATGAAAATGTGATTTGTTTTTAATTCGAACCATTATTAGTACTTGTGAAATGTTAATAAGAAAGAAGTTAACTTCATCATAAATTTTAAAAATTTCAGAAATTACTGTAATGATTACTTTTATTTTATAAGAAAAACTTTTAGAAATCAATACAAAACCTATTTAGGTTTCGATATATAAAGTAGTTATTTTAAATATTTTTACAAAATTCATCGCAAACATAAATATATATAATGATTTTAAGTACAACTAATTTTGCATTAAACCATGTCTAAAACATTTTAACTAATACGTTACAGAGCACACGTACTTTAACAGACTTTTTAGTTCCATATTCCGCTACAATGTTTGAAAATAATTGCAATTTACGTTTCTTTGTTAAAGTACAGCCTGTTTCTCTAGCGGTTAGGGCACAAGCTACTAGAGAAGACGTGCCGGATCGAACCTTAGTTTAGGAATGGATGTATGTAATTGGCCGGATTAAAGTTTAAACGAAGTTCCCGGTCTGTTTAGCACTCGTGTGCAAATGATGACCGTGATATCTCTTAACAATCAACCGGCCATCTATATATAGAGTACACACCTGAAAAATAGTGTAATCATATATATTATTAATGTTGTCAACATCCCTTTTTCTATGAATTTACGAAACGTACAATAACGAATGAGGTATCATTCGAAATGTTTTTAAAGCGCTTTTTGACATAGTACACTCACTTTTCGTTAAAACACGTTTCTTAATTAAAAACTGCTGCAGGGCTTGAATTTCAGGGCGAAATTGCGGGATTCACGCCGAAAATTTTGAAATCGCACCCAAAAAAGTATCGTGGGGGGGAGCCTCCCGCCCAAAAAATTTAATCATTTTCACGAGAAATTTGTGTTATTTAATTTACCTGCAATCGAATGATAAATTTCGTGATTTTTTTCCCCACAACCGATCAACGAACTTTGCGTTTTTACAGCGACAGATCCACGAACTTTGCGTTTTTACAGCGACAGATCCACGAACTTTGCATTTTAAAGCAACAGATCCACGAACTTTGCGTTTTTACAGCAAGTGATCCACGAACTTTGCGTTTTTACAGCAACAGATCCACGAACTTTGCGTTTTTACAGCAACAGATCCACGAACTTTGCGTTTTTACAGCAACAGATCCACGAACTTTGCGTTTTTACAGCAACAGATCCACGAACTTTGCGTATTTACAACGACAAATCGACGAATTTTGCGTTTTTACAGCGACAGATCGACAAACTTTGCGTTTTTACAGCGACAGATCGACGAACTTTGAGTTTTTTCTGCGACAGATCGACGAACTTTGAGTTTTTTTCCGCAACAGATCGATGAACTTTGAGTTTTTTCGTGACAGATCGACGAACTTTGCTTTTTTTCTGCGACTGATCGACGAACTTTGCATTTTTTTCACGATCGATATACGAACTTTGCGTATTTTCCGCGATCGGTCAACGGACTTTCCGTATTTTCCACGATCGGTTGACGAAATTTGCTAAATTTTTAATTTTTTTCTTTCGACAGATTGATGAAGTTTGTGATTTTTTTATTCCTGTGTCCGATTGAAAAATTCAGATTTTCTTCCCTGCGTTCGACTGATGAATTCCACGACTTTTCCCCACGACCGACTGATAAATTTCACAATATTTTCCTGCGACTGATTGAGGAATTTTGCGATATTTCTGGCGAGCAATCAACGAACTTCATGTTTTTTTTCCTTGACCAACTGACAAACTTTGCGATTTTTTCTGTAACCGATTGACGAATTATTCAGTTTCTTCTGGCGACAGATTGATGAAATTTACTATTTTTTTTCTAGCGCCTCGCTGAAAAATTCCAAGATTTTTTCTGCAAGTGATTGATGAATTTAACATTATTTTCTTGCGACGATTGGCAAACTTCCCCTTTTTTCCCCCGCGACTGATCGACGAATTTAGTGATTTTTTTTTCTATGAACATAGATAGGGACTTCTAATAAAAAAGCCTTCAAAGAAGAAAATAGTCTCTCGAAAAATGTTTCAAATATAATGTCTGTGTAGGACAGTTGTATTAATTCGCCTACTTCTTCAAATTGTCTGCTTAACAGCCATCGTCTGGTAGGTATAATAGATTTATTTTTCTATATTTGTCCGCATTGTTGTTTGTAGGTGGCGTTACCTTAGCACAGTTGTACACTGGCTGCCATGTAGTTTCAAAGTTGGAAATTGATATTCACACTATTTCGTTAAAAGTCCATATCTATTTCTGTTCATGCATAAGACGAATTTCATTATTTTATTCCCTCAACCAATTGACTAAATTCACACTTTTTTCAACGACAAATAGACGTATTTAAAGATTTTTTTTCCCTGCAACCGAAAAGAACAAAAAAAGACAGTAAAAGCCACCGGTCGCTGCACTCTGTCAAATTGGCCTAGAGTCAGCACTAAACAAAAATGAGATTATAAGAGCTGAAAAGATCTTATTACTTTTACTCCTTGAGGTAAAGGAGTAACCCTTTTTAATCTTTGTGAAGGAGTAAAAGGGTACCTTGTGAAAGAGGCTTCAGCAACCTAAATCAAATAAAATCTAAATTCAGAAATTCATTTAACAACCTAATTATAAGAGTCCCTAACATTTGGTGGAACTTGAAAAATACCCTGCATATATAAAATTTAACTTTCTTCTCTTTTTTATAATAAAAAATAAATAAACATTTTACATAATCATTCTGAGTTGACTTAATTTTTTCAACGGAATTTTGTCAAGACTGCATTAATGTAACTCTTTAAATAGCACGTAAAATAATAGTGGGGTTTAAAAATATTTTTTTCTCCCTCCCAAACATTACAACTCCCCTCCATTTAATAATGTTGGGAGGGAGACTCCCTCCTTGGAAAAATTGAATTTCAAGCCTTGTGCTGTTAACTAAAAATTAAATCGGAATTGTTTTCATAAATGGAATTTAAGGTTTTCCTCAAATTAGCGTTGCCACAAAAATAAAATACCGCATTATAGGATGCTCAACAATGATTATAAAAAAATAAATAGTATAAAAAATAAAGTATGATTTATCCGCACGAGTTTATTTCATATTTATGGTAAAAGGTAAAATTAAAATTGAAATGTTTAGAAGAAAAAGACACCATTGATCAATCGAAGCAGAGGTATTTCACGTGTAGAATAAATTTTTTGCTTTGTTAGATTAGACTAAATTGTACAAGTTGTAAATATCCAACTGGACGAAAAATGTTCGGGCCAGGATTCGAACCTGGGATCGCTTGGCTGAAGCCGCCACGCTCCACCACTGAGCTATCCCGGTCGAATCTGGAGGGCATAATTCGGTATTTTGTCATGACTGCATTAATGTAACTCTTTAAATAGCACGTAAAATAATAGTGGGGTTTAAAAATATTTTTTTCTTATGATTACTTTACCAATTTGAAAAATTGTGTTAAAAAATAATCTAGTGTAGACTAAATTGTATTTTAAATATATTATTTTTTATTCTTTGTTTCATGTTTTTTTAAGAAGCGGATGACGTCATCTTCCAATGCAGTTTAAATACGATTGTTCTTTTTTTTCTCGTGCGTGTCTTTTGCTATCTTTAATCAGTTTTTACTGTTTAATCTTCAATTTTTCTTTAGAAGCTTAAATCTGCATCTAAAAAACATTAAATTTTTGTAAAAATTATTATACTGCAGTGCGACAACCTCGCACGGCTCCCCTGATCATTTAAAATTGTCTTAAATAATAAAAATTAATATGCAACCGAATAAAAAATATAAGGAATGAAAAATATGTATTTTTTAATACAAATAGTTATCTAATAGTATAAAAAACATGAGCCAGATATTACGTCTTTAAATGCATTAAGACGGTATTTTAACATAGTAATTCGATATTTAACTTAGAAACAAAAAATAAAGCAAATTTAATATTTGTGGTAAAACAAGGTTCCTAAAGGGAATAAAGCTATCAAAAACAAAATATCTGTATAAGAATAACAAATGGCATTGAATTCAGGTGGATTGTTTCCTTTACTAAAAATAAATATATGACATATTTATTTCTACAAAGCATGGAGCAATAGGATGACCGAACTCAGAAAAATACAATATAAGGTAAATACAATGAAATTCCTTGTAGAACTTTTCGAGAAAAAGCTTAAAATAATATATTCTTAATCCAGTGTAAATTAAATATATTATATTTTAGTTTAAGGACATCTAAATGGATAATTCAAATTATCAGTAAAAGTTTGGTAAGGAATTACTTTTGAATTCATTAAATGTGAACTATTGTTTAATCATATTTTTGTTTGATAATTAGACCGAAATCTTAATTTTCATACTATTCTTTTCAATAAATAAATAAATTGTATGGAATAAAGATTATTTACCTGTACATTTAAACTTCTATTAATATACTAGTTAATTTAAAAATGAGGAAGTTTATATTTTCTGTTTGAAGTGAGCGTCTATAAAACACAATTTTCTTGATTTGATACTTAAAATTTGCAAAAGAAATCTATTAAAACAAAAAAGTAAAACCTTGTAAACTTAAAAATTAAAATTGTTATCGTCTATATTTAAAAACTGTAAATAGAAAAATTTAAAGTAAAGGTATTACAAGAAATTAAAGTATAATTATAAATCTTTAAATTTTAAAAGTCGTTGAAATACAACACAAATTTAATTTTAGTGTCAGAGAAAGCTTTTATTACTCTGTGTGATGAAAATATGCATATGCTGATCGCAGTTAAAATAATTAAAATCCTCCGAGCTTTCAATGGCTCTTGTTTCAACCTTGGTGATTAGTTTTAACTAGAAGAATAACTTACAATAGAGTATTAATGAAAATTTGGAGGTATAATTAAATTTTCTAGCATCATAAAATATAATGCTTCAAAACAGAGTTATGATATGGGAAGTTTTTCTTTGTCTTAAAGACTCGGAACAGTGTAAATACAAGCAATATGAACTTACAAAGTTAAAGTTTGGTAGAAATAAGACAGAAAAACTCACTTCTGACTTGAAAATGTGTATATAGTCGTATGATGCTTCTTTACTAATTTCAAAAGATATTAATTCAAGTAAAAACTTTAAATAAGTTTTGTGTATCCACACGAACACATTTTAGCAGGTAACCTAATAAAATTATTCTTAATTGTATTTTATGCTTAAACACAAATAAAGTGTGTATTTAGTTATTTGTATAAGTGTAATTATTTTCACATAATTTTCTAAAGTTTTTAAAATATGACAGTAATATATTTAATGCTCCGAGTTACTAACATATTTTCGATAATGACAATTGCTGCAATTAAAATTTTTTACAACATTTGTCGACTGTTGCGTTTATGCGTGCTATCCATACATAAAAAGATTCTAATGCATAATGAAAAATAATAAAACAATTTTCACCATATTTAAATTTTAATCTCACAACAAAAGATAGATTTTTAAAAATGGACACACTATTGAAACAAAGAAAACGTCCCAAAAATATATTCATGGAAATTTATATAAGATACGGAATGACTTCCTTTTTAAATATATATTATAAACAAAAAATCAGGAAATTCCTTTAATATAGTTATCAAAAAAAAGTTTTTTTTTTTTTTTTTTTTTTTTTTTTTTTTTTTTTAACTGAGTAAATGAGAAATCATTTAAAATTTGAATCTTTCCTTTCTGAGTTTCGCATTTCAGGTATTTTTCAAAGACTGCCAAGATCACTGGAATACCCAACTAATAAGAAGTTATATACATGACTTCATACCTAAAGTTTTAAATGATATATACTTAAACAATACTTTTTCTTTTACTTATATTTAAATAATTATTTGTTTTCTTTTTCAAAACATTTATATCAAATAAAACAACTGATTGTCCGTGGACTTCCACTTCTTCGTCAGAAAATTTTGTGTACCGCATAATAATTTGCATATTTATTCGTATAAATATTAAAACAAAAATAATATTCTAAGAAATTCTTATATTTATGAAAATTTAAATGTTTAGCTTTAAAAATTTATATTGTATATATTGGATTAATAATTATCTTTATATAGGTTATTTATTATTTACTTCCAAAAAAGGCAATTTTTAATTTCTAGTTCTTCATAATTTGTGAATATCGAATGCTGAGAATATATATATATATATATATATATATATATATATATATATTTTCTACAGCTTGTTTGGGCGAAACGTTTTCCATCTGTCTCATCTGTCACTGAAACTAAAGCTGAGTACTGTTCACGAGTTGAAATAAAAGCAGCTCTGCGTAGTGCAGTAACTTTAATGGAGACTTACATACATGAACATTTCATACAAAATTGAACAAAATTGAATACATTATAAATGCGTGAACGTCATCTACTTCTTTATACTTAATCTAACTTTGATATATTTTCTAACAATTAAAAAACTTTTAAATGTATTTTTATCATTAAATAAGCAATTACGATTTTCTTATAATTTAATAAACATTTATAATTGATGTTACATTAAGTAGGTGCATTCCAAATTAACCCTTTCAGGGGCGTAGTACTACTATTCATAGAACGCTGCACTGATTGACTGACACCCGATTTTACAAACAAATCACGTACTTCACGTACTTAATAGAAGGAAAAATTTCATTCCAAAATTCTGGTGCCAATGTGGCATTAAGGGATTAAAATTAGGTGGTCCAAAAATGAACCACCCCCTTGAAAGGGTTAATAAAACGGAAGCCATATCATCGTTGTTGTACAAATATATTTATGTTTTTAAAATATGTATTTTAGTAGTCCGCGTGATTTTAAATTATGAATTTAATTGTTCGTGACCTCAGAAAAGTTGGTGATAAACTAAGAGACTCACCATTATTTGTGATCAAACATTAGCTTCTCTTCACTACATATAATATTAAACCTGTAACTTCGCTTTCCTATTTCAAATGAGTCATATTTCCCTTAAAAACTGACTTATTTACGTTACTGCCGAGAAGGACAGCTTAGACTAGAAACCAGTCTGTAGAGCACAGATGTCCCTCCCGGTTGGTTTATTTACCTGTTGTGCCGCACATATTATTTGACAAAAATCACTAAATGCAAGAAATGTGTCGAAAAAAACTTGTTTTATACAAATCTAAATTCCTGCTGAAATAAATTTAAAAATATAAATTAACTCCATTTCTCCTTCTTACATAATTGTGTACCTGTTTGAATGTGGCTATTGAATTGTTTTCTGATGTCTGTAAGTCCTTTGAGTGCATAATAATCTCGTGTGGGAAATATTTTCTGTTTCTTTGTACCAGTATTACGAACTTTTTTAACCATTTGAAGAGAAGCAATTCCGATTTGAAAATATTTATAATACAGAGTGTCCAAATATTCCTTGATACATTTTAAAATTCAATAAAATATCAATCAATTGGTCTGATATTTTGTTGTAGCAAAAAAAAAAAAAGTTCAAATTTTTTTTTATAGATGGTGTTACTTTTGGAAAATTATCGAATAACTAGAATTCTCTTATACATAACAATAGCGAAAGATGCACAATGCGTATGCACTGTTTGTGTCCAAAATATGGCAACCCACATTCCAGAAGTTAACAATACTCGCCTTCATGAGTTCGATTAGACACGTCAACATTAGTTTGGCTGTAATTGAAAGCCCGCCCAGATGCCTGGCGATTCGTTTTTTATTTAAATATTTTCAAAATATGTTATACTACATCATTTGACGCAAGTAAAATTATATAAAAAAATAGAACATCAAAATTCAAATTTATTGAACAAAAGGTGCTTTTTCCATTGCTGCAACAAAATAAAAATTACATATTTGTCTTAAATATTGTAAATTTTCTAATTCTAAATTGTAAAGTATATGAACTTACTTTTATAGAAACACTATTTTAGGACGTCTACAGCTTTTTTAATTTCACTAAATTCGCAAATTTTATTTTAACAATGAGTACTTGAAACAGCTCAAGTGATACATTAAACTTTGGTATAAAAAATATTATTTTAACAATAAGTACTTGAAACAGCTAAGTGATACATTAAACTTTAGTATAAGAAATATTATTTCAGTATCACCATTTTTTAGAGATTCTACAAGCAATGTATATTAACTGAAGTTTTGGAAGATATCTGTAATCAACAAAATCGTATTTTAAAGCTAATTTTGGAAATAAGATAATTTCTGGATATGTTGCAGATATGCAACACGGTGATACAAAGGGTTAATATTACTTAATTCATACGGATATTTTGATTATGTTTTCGCTTAAATGTTTCTTATAATTTCGGTACCATTATCATCTGTGTCATGCATTTTTATACTTTAATTTCCATGTATACTCACATAAATGAAAAACAAATTTATTTGTAGCAATTTCAATAATTATTTAGCCAATAAATATTATATTAAATATTTACTCAAAATTGTAGATTTTCAATAGAGAAAGACCTTCGTCGTTTTACGGTTTGATGTCTTGATACCTGGCTTCCGGTTCTACGTAAAAACATTGCTCAATACATTAAAAATTATAACAAATCTTATAAGTTACTTGAAGAAAAGTAATTGCTCCATTATAGCTGCTATGATATATAACATCTGAATTTCTGATGCATTCACAAACTCATTTTAAAGCTATATATTTTCCTTCAGAAATTAATTTATTTCCACACCTCACATGAATCATACTTTTGTTTTTAAAGAAATGAATTTCAGATATTAGAATTCAGATATATAAAAATTAAATAATTTTTTTATGACTCCTATAAAATAGAAATATTTAGAATTATATTCGAATACCACAATTTAACCATCAATCCGTTATTGTTATATTCAGAAAATAAGTTTAAACACGAAATAGGAAATATTCTTCTCATCTTCTGAAACGTATGACACCTTCATAGAGATATGGAAAATTATATTCATCTCAGTAGGACAGAAAGAGATTATTTCCAAATCTTATGCCCTTACGGATAAACGAGCAGAAAAGACCGAGCTATGTTTGTTCAAAATTATCTTTGAGTTCAAATATCATCACCCATGACCAAAATGACACGCTTATTCAAATTTTCTTGAACATGTGACCAAGCCCAATTGTCTTCTCATGCTCGAAACCCGTAGGATATCAAATTTAGTTAAAATAGTCTGAACCGTTCTTTAAGATAAAAATAACTTGACCCATAATGACCCATGAGCAAAATAACATACTAATCGAAATTTCACGAACATGTGACCTAGCCCAATAGTCTTCTCGTTCCCTAAATCTGTAGGATACTAAACTTAGTTCAAATCCTCTAAGTCGTTTTAAGATAAAATAGCTTGACCCTTAATGATCCATGACCACAGTAACCCACTAATCTAATTTTCTCGAACATGTGACCTAGCCCAACAGTCTTCTCGTGCCCGTAAACCATAGGATGCAAAATTCACTCTAAATAGTCTGAGCAGTTTTTTAGATAAAATTAGCTTGACCTACAGGGACCCAAAAATGACCCACTAATCGAATTTTCTCGGACGGATTTTCTCTTTCTCAAGCTTCAGTGTTTCATAACGTTAAAAATACAAACAGTAACTGCTGTTAGCTACCTCGCAGACAACTGCTTTTTCGAGATTCAAAAAGACCGTCACTTTAAATGGATACTAGAGTAATTTTGTTTTGGTTAGAACCCAAGTAATATCTCTAGACACTTCTGAATAGGTGAATTTCAATTATAATAAATCTGTACATAAATATTGCTGCCGAATCAGTATCCCATCAATTAATCGAGCCTTTTATTCTTCTTTCGATAATATGGGCTCAGACACAGTTCACAGTATTTCTGGGACAATTTCTGTGGCATAGTTAAATGTTATAAATCTGTGCATTGATGAAGTCTGTGCACCTTTTGAATATTTGCCTCTAAAATTTTCTTGTGTAATAAAGACATTTTACGCAATATATTGTTTTAATAAATTTACAGTATTAAAATAACTATGATAATTTTCATTAATAAAAATTATACTTCTTATAATTATCTGATATTCGCATCTTCGGAAATATGAAAATTTATAATATTTGAAACATATAGAAGGAATAATTTATATTGTATTAATGTTACTTATAAAGTTTTTTAATCTATTATAAAAAAATACATATTAAATTACGAAAATTTTATCCCTGTACAAAAATATCATACTATGAATTTTTTTGATTTTTTTAAAAGAATTTATAATAATATGATTTATAAAGATTTTTATATTGAATGAATTGCAAAAAAAAATTCTTACTTCAATATAGTACATAGTATTTACTTTTTTTTGGAGGGGAAATGGAATAGTATAGCACAGTTTCTTTCTTTTTTTTATTTTGCAAATAAGTAAATATGTATTAAAAAGATATGTTTAAAAAAAATACGTAAATCAATGTTTAATGCTTCAAACCACTTTAAACTCAGTCATCTGTGGCATTTCTTGTAGAAGTCTGTTTATGTTGCCAAAGCCTGTGGTAATGAAACTTTTCTGCATAATTCTGAATAGTTCAAAATCATATATATATATATATATATATATATATATATATATATATAATAGGGTGGTCACAAGAAATCAATTTTCGAATTTTTTCGGGGGGACCCCCCTAAAAGTTGCCAATTGGCTGAAAAATGAGATTGGCAAAGTTTCAGCTCATTTGGATAATGTTAACCCGTGCCTCATTGAGGTCAAAGTTTTGAAAAACTGCGATTTTTCGCAAAAATTTATAGTTTTGCCTTCATAAAATGAATACAAAAGAACATAGAAACCTAATTCTGGTCTCATTTCATAAAAAATGTTTTTGCATTGAAAAACCAAACATCTTTTTTTTGTAAAAAATTATAGTTTTAAAAATATACAGCATTTTTTAGAACCAAACATGATCCGAATTCTAAAAATTGCATTTTTATGAAAATGTGAAAAAACGTTGTAACATTCCATTTGATCTGCTTTTGGATTAAGATTTCTTTTTTTTTCATTTTGTACATAAAAAGGGGTTTAGTTTAAAAAAAATCCAAAATAAATGAGAAAAATCGAAATTTAAACTGAATGAATTATAAGAAATAAAGAGCAAAGTATTAAAATGAGAACAAATAATGTTAAAATGCATTTCATTATTAAGGTTGTGTTATAAAAAACGAGTCATTATAAAAGAAATAAATTATTATCACTTACAATTATCACATTAAAGTGGTAAGGGCTTCGATAATGTGGCTTTTGAAGAATTTGGAAAAAAAATTCTGCATTCAGATACAATTTGTAACAGAAACTGCTTTTGTTCTTCGTCTTTCGTTAAACAGGAATTGAAGTCTTGGATTAATTTTATTCCCCTTTCAGCTGCGTCATTGACAACCTTAAAACCATTCACTATTTTTTTTCTTTCAAATAATGTTTATTTTCACACCATACATCGGGATCAGTATTTAAAAATTGCATATTAATCTCAAATGTCCTAAAAAAATTTACAGTTTGAGATGAAAAACAAAAAATCTACTTCTTTATCCAATAAATATCCTACTTCATTGAAACCTATTGTTGATCTTACATCCTTATCTCATCATCATCATTTTCTTCTTCAAATGGCATTAATTTTTCAGCCATACTTATTTTGACAGTTTTTTCCAAAGTATCATCGAAAAATGAAATTGCAAATTGCTCCAAGTTAAGATACCAAAGATGTTTTATCATTTTAGAAAGCGCTTGGTCTGCAACTTCTTTATCAATTTTTCTGTAGTCAACAAATGATTTTAATAATTGTAGGTATTTCTTGATTGGGAGCCAAAGCCGGAGGAGGAGCATTGAACCACGCTTTTACATATATACTGATTATAAACAAACAAACAAATGTCTCTAATATCTTCTTCTTCTAAATATGTTAATGATAATTTATCTCTGAAAAGATATATTTTGAGAGAATAAATGGCCTTGGCCATCCATCTGGCATGAAGAATAGCGCCAGGTACTCTGAAAAAATGTCTTTTGGTGGAAGACGTCCTATAAAAATTTAAAAAAGTTGGATAATTTTTTTATAGTCATCCTTGGGGTGTCTATGTTTTAAATGTTCGATAAGAAAACTTGAAATTTCATCTGAATTAAGTATTTTATATCTGATATTTTCATCTTCACTAGTAGTTTTGTATTTAGTCTTGTGCAGCTTAGACCACCCAGTCTGAATTTTTTTTTAATATATGGGTGTGGGGCAGTGGTTGTGCCCATTTTACAATCAAAAATTGCTCTGAGAATAATTTCTAGAATATGGTGGCGACATGGTAAATAGAGAAGATTTTGTTCTAATAATTGCTGCATTTAGGCAACCTGTGTTTAGTGCAGTGGTATCAAAACACATTTCCTGGATTTTACCAACTGCCCCCCCCCCCCCCATTCTTCAATTGCTGAAAATACAGATTTTGCCTAGTTTATTCCCATACTATTTTCAAGCTGAGGAACATCTATCAACTTTTCTTCATCACCACAGCTAATTAATACCGCTACCCTCTCTACATTTTCTTTATTCAAAATAAATGTAAGTAGTTTTCCATCCCAGTGAACAACAGCTCCCTCTAAATCGGAATTTTTAAATCTGTTTTTTATGAGCTCAGTTCTTTGTTTTCGAAATTGTTGTTTTCGGAGTTTTATTGAACTTCTACTTAAAATTAAAGTAATTGGATTATGACCTAATGCTTCTGCAGTAGTTGAAATTATTTTAACTGCGTCTCTATCAGATATGCTACACCTATCTAACAGTAAAGACATTTTTTCCGTAATAATCTCTTCGGTTCCTTGTGAGTACTTCCTTTTCTTCCAATCATAGTTAAAAGGAGGGATGCATTTGTCGGAAGGTTTCGTCGATGATAAAAAAAGACTTCTTAAAGATAGAAAGAAACAAAAATTACCTTTTATTAAAAATAGTTTCAGATAATCATGTTAAATGCACTTTAACTGCAATACAAATTCAGGAGCTTCTTCTTTCGAAGCGCAAAACTAGATAACTAATAATTAACTATAATTTGTGAAAAAAATTTTAAGTTACAATTTTATTTTGTCTTTTAATATAAAAAAACACAAAAAAGTGGTCAGAAGTAATTAGAATTATTCTGCTGTCATTTTCCATTTATTTTTCAAAAATGCAGATTTGAGGATATAGTTCATGACTTGACTTAAAAAATGCTAAATGTCATTAAATATAAGTTTTGTTGAGAGTAAAAGTTCAAGGCAACAACATTTTTTATCAAATAAGACAAGAATCAGTGTTTTAGGACAAATAGTTTTCACTTAATGAAGAAAAAACTGCAATTTTTCACCAAAAATCACAATTTTTCAATAATTCAACCTCGATGAGGCACGGGTTAATATTATTCAATTGAGCTGAAACTTTAACAATATCATTTTCTAAGTAATTGGCAAATTTTAGGGGGGTCCCCCGAAAGTTAAGATGAAAACAAAATTTCCCCATGTAACTTGTGACCACCCTAATATATAATCTATAATTTTGTTTTGCCCCAGTTAATAAAATCATTTTGTGTTAAGAGTTAAAAAAAAAACAAGAATGAAATAAAATACATAGCAAAGTGTTTTAAAACTTAAAAGAAGCATATATCAATGCATCTTAATGCATTGTTCATAGAAAAATGATAAAAATTCCTTTAAATTTTATATCAAAATTATTTTTTTAAATCATTTTTAATTATTATTCACAACATAATTTATATTACAGTAATTTCACGGGAATACTGAGAAAACGAATACACAAAAATTGTTAAATCACCTACAAATTCTGTTAGCATAAATGCCGATAGTTGCTTACTGGTTAAAAGTTCTATTTCAGTTTACCTTATTATACTTGTACAGTGTACAAATATAACATAAAAAAATGATTTACATTGGAGATTTCACGTTAATAAAAAGTAAGTATGTATCACAATAATGCATACTATTGGTCTTAAACAGAGACTAGCTGCAAATACTGTGGAAAATCATTTTAAAGCAAAAATGCACGACATTTTCCTTAAGCTACAATTTGAATCAAAATAGGAGGATATGGTTACATCTACAAAATTTGTTGTGAAGAGAAATACATGTTGTACACATGTACAAAATTAAAGTTCACCTACTCAGAACTGGCTGTAGATGAAACTATTCATTAAAAAAATATGAAGTTTGGAATGCGTCTAAGTAAAAAGATGCAAAGACATTTAACAGACAAAACATTTCAAATGTCACCAGAGGGCGTTTTCTGATAATATTTCGGCATATTTTCAAATTTTTAGCAACCACGTGATGTTTCTGCCCCCGTACAATTGAAATGCTAAATAAAAAGACGCAACGAATCTTTTCAGAAAGACTGAAAGAAAATGGAAAGGTGGAAAGCAACAAGTCAGGGAAACAGCCAATAGGAAAGGAGAAGGCATCAGAGAATCACACAAGAGCATTACCTAATCAATTGTCTTCCTGTGTGCTTCTGATTGGGATGGTGTTGGGTTTTGTGTGATTGGCCAATGCCTTCTTATTTCCTATTGGCTTTTTCATAAACTTGTCCCTTTTCCCCCTTTCATTTCCTTTCAGTCTTGCTCCTGCCTTCATAGTGGTAGTACATCTCCTTTGCACAGGGCGAAGAAAGACAAGCTTTCTATATATTATGGAGTGTGTAGCATCTATTTATCATTTACAGAGACGCACAAAATAATTCTGTTACATGGCTGAATATAATCAATAATTTCTGCATTTTCCGCTGTGGTATGCATTTATGGGATATTATGTGTAAGCAATTATGAGTTTTTTAAAATTCGTAGAATCCTAAAAATCGATATTCCGGTTTGAGAAAACGGAATAATACACGTCTAAAAACTACCTGGAAACGTTTCTGAAAATCTGTGACAGAAAAAGAAATTTGGTTTTTATAAATTCTTCTTTAAATATTTAAATTATTTTGGTTTCTAAAGCTAAAGAAGACTTTTCAGAATCATGTATAACCTGGAAAGGATTAATGTATTTTCTTACAATAAAAGTTTAGCACATATGCATACAATACCAAGAATTCTGTATATTTCTGAAAGACCATGAGTAGCTTTATCTTCTGAATTAAAAAAAAATATATATTTTTTGTTTTTGTACTCTGTACAAAATTTAATATGTGTAGGAAATCTGTATAAAATTTATTTATCGTAAGATATGCACATTTAAATCTTGATATGAAATATTTTGTTCAATGATAAAAGAACAAATTGAAGAAATATAAATTTACCAATAACTTATATTTATTTAATTCATATCTTTTAAAGAAAAAAAAAATTCTAATTTTTTATCATAAATATTTTTATTGATGTAACATGTAACTTCCAAATATTCTCTGCAGCATGAAAAAATATTATTTTTGGGAAGCATTAAGGTAGGATTAGGAAAATGCAATATCTAAGATAACTATGAAAAACATTGACCAGATGGGAAAGATTCGTTTTTGTAATTGCGGAATATGTTATTTGAATATGACATTTCATTAATATCGATATTTTATATATTGGAATATTTAAATATTTTCAAAATATTATTTCGCATACTTTGAAAATTTTGAAATGTATTTAGAACTTGTGTGAGATGGAAAAATTATTTTAGATGTAATAGAAATACAGCTGTGTCTCAAGGGACGGGCATTTCTTGTTATGTAGTATGTCACTACATAGTATAAAACAAAGTCGCTTTTTCTGTCCCTATATCCCTATGTACGCTTAAATCTTTAAAACTACGCAACGGATTTTGATGCGGTTTTTTTTAATAGATAGAGTGATTCAAGAGGAAGGTTTATATGTATAACACGACGTTCTACGTAGATTAGTTATTGAATTATGATAGAAAGTTTTGTTATTTTGGCCGAAAAGGTTACCATTGCTATTTTTTTGGCGATCATTATTGTTGCAGAAAGAAATGAAAAGGCTATACATCTCCAAAAATAAAAGAAAAACTGTGTTAAATTAATTTTTAAAAAAAAAGAAAAAGAAAGAAAAAAGAGTTTTGATGAGAGAATATTATAAAACGAAAATATTTAATTTAAACATGATTGGGAATGTTCGCAATGCTTAAAAAATCATTCAAGGGGCAAGATTGCTATCGAAACAATATTTCGCGATTTATCTTTTGTTTTTGGCGATTTTGATTTTACTTTTGATCCTAAACAATTTGATTTTAAGCCAAAAGGTGTCTTTTTTTTTTTTTTTTTTTTTTTTTTTTTTGATGCAGAAAGAATTGAAATGGCTATACAGCTGGAAAAATAAAAGAAAAAGCTGTTATTAATTTTATTTAAAAAAAAGAAAGGAATTATAGGGGGAAATTCGAAAATCAGGTGATATTTTTTTTATCAAATATTAGCTTTTTCAGTATTTTATTCGGATTATGAAAGATTAGCCTTCTGAAAAAGTTCTACTGGACGGATTTTGATGAGAATTGTATTGTTAGTCAGATGCTATTTCAGGAATGGTTTTAATGTACTACATATTGTTCTACGCTCCTTACTCAAACATTTGTGTGATTAGCTTTTTCAGTATTTGATTCGGATTATGAAAGATTAGCCTTCTGAAAAAGTTCTACTGGACGGATTTTGATGAGAATTGTATTGTTAGTCAGATGCTATTTCAGGAATGGTTTTAATGTACTACATATTGTTCTACGCTGCTTAGTCAAACAGTTGTGTGAAGGTTATACAGTCAGGAGAACCCGATTCCGAAAGATTAGCCTTTTTGAAAGTTTTTACTGGGCGTATTTTTTGCGACTTGCATTGTTAAGTAGATAATTTGTAAGGATGGTTTTAGTATATTTTATATTGTTCTGTTTTAGAATTACGTGGAAAAGTTCTATAATCAGATGAACCCGATTATAAAAGATTAGCCTTTATAAAAACTTCTACTGAATGGATTTTGTTAATTAGTTTGCATTGTTAGTTCGATAATTTTTAGTGATGGTTTTAGTATATTGCATAAAGTTTTATCATTCTTTAGCAAACGTTAACTGTAAAGGACCAAATAAAAGAGTTGGTCCTTAACAGCTAAAATTTTGACTGCACATTAGAAAATATAATAGCGCAATCACGTCATTTTTCAGTAATGTGGAAGGATATTCCAGGTAAATATACAGATTGCTTTCAAATACAAGGTCAAATTAAACGATATATTTTGTTTGCTTCAAGGTTCATTTGTAGAAACTGACCAGCGCAGCGGGCGTAGCTTGCTAGTTGTTTATTAAATAACAAAATCAATCTATTTCATAGAAATAGGTATAGCATTATACTAGAATGTGTTAGAATCTCATTTGCCCTCTTTTTTAAAATTTTAGTTAGTTAATTCTTAGTAGCCACACACGTCTTATTAAAAATATATATATATATATATCAAATAAATTACTTTACCGAAGTATGTGTTATTGTCTTTATTTAAAACATAATTTAAAAATAAATAACTAAACATATTCGCAAATAATAATTTTCAATAAAGAGATATTAATAAAGAGACAATTAATAAAGAAAAGGTAAACCGAAATATTTGAGTTGCATTTGACTTCTTTAATATAACATATTTACGCTAATTGGTAAATAAATCATATGAGTTGTAATTTTTTAAGTAAGTGAAAAGTGTCTAGTCCAGTATTTGAACCAGGAAACTTTGGCTTAAGCTGGTAATGCTCTATCAACTGAGCAGTGTTGGCAATTCACTCAGACACAATTGTCTGAGTAAACCATCAGATTTGTTCAGGATAGTTCAATTGGTAGAGCATTTCAGCTTAAGACAAAGGTCCCTGATTCAAATTCTGGGTTCGAATCTTTTTCACTCAGGAAGAAAATTACGACCATTAGTTGTAGTAATAACGTATAGTTGTATTTCATTCTATTTATATGTCTGCTAGCCATCATTTAAATTTTGATTTAGACAATTAAAAGAATCTTCATAGAAAGTATTATAAATATACTGTGCTCACACATAATTATTATTACGCGCAATCGGTTCTCGGCAGCAAGTAGAGAATTTTCTATCCCTGAACAAACAATGCCCAAACATGAAAAACATCTTTAGTTCATCTTCAGTTTATTTCTCATCAACACGCAGTTGACACAGTGTTATATAGTAAATATGTACGAAATTTATGTAGTAAGTATTCATATTGTATGCGAAGTTTCTGTCTACTTGGAAAAAGAAGTCGTCTCTGATTCCTAAATTCTACACACATTCTAACGAATTACATCGCAATATATCTACATACGTTTTATCTTCAATAATTCCGTCATTTATTGTAGGTTTAATACTTCCGCTACAATCTACATAAGGGTTCGCTCATTTTTAAGACGATTTTCATGCTACTTACAAAGATATTTTCAATAAAATATTTATGTTTTAAATGTTCAGTTTGGTAACCGTTATTCTGAACGATTTTTACCCACTGTAATTTCCATGGCGTTAATGCCTTTTGTAGGTTTGAAAGAGGTATTTAGACCCATTCCTCTTCAAAAGCTTTCCAAAGTCCATGAAAGGTTGTATATCGACGTTCGGATATCACTCTTTTAAAAGTCCAAAAGCGCAAACTCCCAGGGGTAATACATGAGGAGATTTAGCAATGAAGGGTATAAGTCTGATACCCGTTTTTCGTTCACTTTTTTTCTTCAAAAAAATTAACAGTGGTGTTGCATGATATTTTTATTTTATCGGGTGGATTTTTAAGAATGGATCAATGTTTATTGACTGTTTTAAGTCGAGTTGAACTTTATTACTGCTGCCGCAAATGGATTGTGTGTATGGTTGCTTGCTTTTTCCTGATGCATTTCAACAGATTGATGGCACTGGGAGTAAAGATATTGTATTTCATGTTTGAATATTGGAAGTAAAACATGTTTCTAATAAAATGAAAATATAAAATCAGTGTTAATGATTTTGTTAACACTGAGTATTTTATTGATTTAACAAAACTTTTTTGCATTTTGGGGATTTTCTTTTAGCATAAGCCAATGCAAAATTCGAAGAATTTCTTTTGTTAATAACTGAATAATAACTGAAGCGCTATTTTGTATGAGAGAAAAATAATTTCTCTGTGCATACGTTTTTTTTTCACAGCAAACCAAAAGCGTCTAAAAAATGTAGGAACAGCCCGTATATATACGAAGGTTTCCACCCGTTCAAACCAATGCTGTTTTCCCATTCTGAAGTTGATATCTCAGAAACATAGTTTTGGAAAGCATCAACAGCTTCTTGAGGTGATGAAAATCACTGTCCACTCATTTTTTGTTTGACATAAGGGAACAAGAAAAAGTCGTTAGGCGACAAATCAGGGGAATATGGGCAATGAAACATTAATTCGATATTTTTATCCTTCAAATAATCAATTATTTCACGTGCTGTGTGGGAGCTGAGTTGTCGTGATGAATAATGATGCGGCGTTTTTTGTTGTTTTCTCGATATCGTTGATGACTTTTGGCAAACAAATTTCTATATACCATTTAGCGTTAAAAGTTTTTCGATCCTTTAAAGGAATGGTTGCGATATACCCTGTAAGGCCGAAGAAACAAGTAACCATTTTCTTGGAAGTGCTTCGTGAACGAACAACTTTCGTAGGATTCGGTTCATCTGAACCCCAAACAGTGGATTGTTGTTTAGTTTCCGGCTCATACGAATATATCCAAGTTTCGTCACCTGTAATGATGTTGTATACGGATTTTGCACTTCCAAATTTGAATTTTTTTAGCATTTCCTTGCACCAATTTTCACGAGCCTCTTTTTCAGCTTCTGTCAAATTGTGCGGAATACTTCTGGAACAAATCTTTTTAACAGTTAAATGTTCGTGCAAAGTCAAATGTATATCGAAATGTGTCTGTGATATGCCAAGGGACGCTTCTATCTCACAACACGTGACATGCCGATCTTCTGCAATCATCTTGCGCAAAGCATCGATGCTGTTTGGAATCACTACCGATTTTGGTCGTCCTTCACGAGATTCATCACTGACGGACGCACGACCACGACGAAATTCTGCAAACCAATTGTAAACTGTGTCTTTTCTGATGGTGCTTCATGACCAAAAGTTTCACGAAGTGATACTAAGCATTCTTGTCGAATGAGGTCTTTCTTAAAATCATAAAAAATCATCCAACGAAAACCTTCACGAGTTATTTCCATTTTTTCACTCACTTGTTTCTTTAGAACACTGACTGTAAACAAAATATGCAGACAATTTCTAATTTGCCACTGATTCCAAGATAAAAAAATGTGAATTTTACGAATATCCTGAAGATAAATTTCAGTAGCGCCTTCTATTGGTCGTTTGTAAAAACATAAAAGGCAACCCTCGTATTCCAAAACCAATTTGATATTTTACACTTCGAATAACATTTTGATGATTGAGAAACAATATTTTTTTCTCAAAATTTCATTTGAGTCATCGTTGCCAAATAAAAAATGCTTACTCTAGTAAGTAAATAATAAATTCTTCAAAAATTCTGAAAAATTATCATTAACAAACTTCAATCTTTTTAAAGATTTTCTTAACCGATGTATGGTTTTTATCAGCACATAACGTAAATTATGCTAATATTTTCTCTACTCCGATGCGTGAAGTGATTAGGAGACCATAAAGCAATATGTTTGCTAGTAGTTCACTGTAAACAAAAGATATTTTTTAACTGTCTTTCATAAGTTTCTGCTGTCCTTTCTTGAAATGGATTTAAGTCACCCTGAATTTTTGAACTTTCAAGTAAAATGAAATTTTTCTTTCATGTAGAATACCATAAATTTGATTTTAAGGACTGTGGAATTTAGCGAAAAAAATTACCCTTTCTCTTTTAAAACCAGGACATGCTAACAAGAGTACTTTTATTCTTTTCTTATATTATATTTTGTATTTTTATTATATTTTGTACTTTTATACTTTTATACTTTAGTTTGTATACTTTAATACTTTTGTTTTTATGTATAAAAATTGGTTAATTTTTACATGAAAACTCGCTAAAAACAATTTTTAGCAATAAACACAATATTAAAATCGGAGTTTTAAAAAGCATTTTTCTTCCATATTCATCCAATAGCTAATTGAAAATACGTAAGTGCGGTTCAAATATATCCCACGTACGTCTAAACCTGCATATTTTGTAATTAGAACGTTACCATAAAATCATTCGCGCATTTTTCACCTACAATCTGATTTGTGAGTGCGGTGGATTTATTTTGCTGCACTCATGATTAAGTACAGAATTAGAGGGAAAAGATACCTTCTTCAAGTATTGTTTTCCACCACTGTATATTTATTAACGTTATATTGAATTTCGATGCATTCCTCATTTTTAAAATATAAAAAATGTTTATTACCATTATACCGTTTCGCCCTACCATTTATGCAAATGATCATTTTAGTGTATGAACATTATTCTATAGTCATTGTATGTGGTTTCAACTTATAGATATATTTGCCAAGATTGATATTATGCAAAAGATGAAAAAAAATATATATATCCCAAAAATGAAAAAAAGAGAAACATACATTTTTTATCTAATTAAAATTTTCATATCCTTTGTTATATACATTTTTTGTTAAATATTATTTTATTCAAGATTGTTTCATACATCAATAACTCACAACCTTTCGTTTTTTTAATATCAAATAAACATACTTTGCACAAGAAAGTTTTTTAACAAATGAAATCAAATAAGTACCACATAGAAACAAGATAAATATTTAAGTAATTATATCCAATAAATTTTCCGATTCCAGAAATGATATTTCGCTTGAAACAAATAATAAGGTTCGTAGGTATGGACGTTCACTATGTACATGCTAATGCTATATGTTTTTTTGTATTAGAGCTGCATAAATCTTCTGAAAATACATGGTCTTGTTCTATATTTTTATACGTTTAAAACATGTTCACATTGCTAGATATCCAAAATTCAATAAACTCCCATCAAAGTAAAAACATTAAATATACAGAACACACGGAATAAATTGTTAAAAAATTAAAAGGATTTCTTAGCATTCAGTTAAAATATCTTTTTGTTATAGCATATTTTATTAACACACATTCTTTCAAAAGAAAATGGGTTTTGAAATCAACATATTTTTCTACTACAAACAATAGTTTTCTTTGATGATGATTTAAATAAAAAAAATAGTTCTAGAATTTTGTTCGGATTTATTTCTGAATACATTTAATAATCTTAAAATTATTTTCATATTACATTGGATTTTAATATATACGCCTGAATTATTTAAATGAAAATGTGTTCTGTGTATTATAGTAAGCATTTTTGACTGTTTTATTTACTTTTAAAAAATTATACAAAAAATACAATGTTCAAAATAATGGTTTTTGCCAGAAATATTTTATTATTTTTCAAGAAAATTGCTGTTTTTATAATTTACTAGATAGTGGTAAACAACTTCAAAGTTTCATTAGAAAATGTTAATATTACTTAGTTTAATAATAAAGTTTAAATTAATTAGTTGCTTTTAAATTAATTAAGTATTGAAAACTTGAAGAGCTACTATATTGTTTAAGCGATTCCTATAGATATAAGGCGATAGATGTTGCTCTCAGTCTAATATACTCAATTAACAGAGTGAAACAATTTAAAAATAGTAATTTATAACAATGCTCGTTTTTTTAGCAGAAGTTTAACTAAAAATATTAATCGAATGGGTAGCGCATTTAATTTTATTTATTACAGTCTCAAGTGTTTGAAAGAGTAACAATTTTTAGTATTTTCTAATTTTTTTAAAACTACGCGACTCAGGTACTTCAAAATTTTTATTAATTGTATTTTTATTAGTCTCATTCTAAAACCCCAAATTTAAAATTTACTGTTTGCAGCTAACGATTTATAAGTATATTTTTTAATTGCTTGTATGTAATTTAACATTTTCATACATTATTTAATTATTTAACATTGGATATCGAGCAAATTTATTTTATAGTTCTTAGAGGAATATTTTTCCTTTTTTCTATTTTCTCTTGTTTCTCTTTTATTTTTTTACGAAAAACCACACATTTTTCTTAGTATACATATAAATATAGAAAATGTTGTAGATCAGTTAAATTTATTTAATCGATAATTACATGCATTTTTTAAAAAGTGAAATACTTTTAATACAAATATTTTTTTATATATATTATTGTATTTTTAATGCGTAAATTTGTAAAAATATTGTTGGGTGTTAAACTTTACTTAATTAAAAAGCATTCGAATAAAAAAATACAAATCATATAACTTCTTTTCCTGAAAATATGACAGTAATTAAAATGAATTATAGCCAAATGTACTGCAGAAATCATTATGTCGGAAGCGGGATTCGAACCGATTTTCTATGCAGACAGCTAGAGCTTAAACTAACGCTCTAGACCACTGGGTTACGCTGACCTGATAAATGAGTACCATAAAACTGTACAATTTTAGATTTAATCTCACGCATGTGCAAAAAAGTCAATTTTTTGTGAATCTTACAGAAATATTTTATTGTTTTAATATATAGTAGAAATTGAATTTTTTATAAGTCTTTTATTATAAAGGAAAAAAAAAATTAAATATCATAAAAACTAATATTTCAAAATTATATTATGGCGAGGAATGGCTGAAAATAAAATCGAAGACTGAAATTCGATTCTTGTAATTTGACATTTTTCATGGCTATTAGATATACCTTCTGAAATTCTTAGAAAGAGTTTCATAGATAACTATTTTACTTGAATTTTTAAAGTTAACTTTATTAAAGGTTATTCTTCATGGACATATACAAAGCACGTTTTTATTTTATATAATAAACTTAACATATGGGAACATATTACATTTTTCTTACATATATTTTCAGAATGATCATATAAGTATTATTGCTAGAAAACCAAAATAAAAATAATTCAATAGAAATGAAACAAGGTGTTATACTAAAATAAAATATCAGCCATCTAAGAAAGTTGCGCATGTTCTTAAAATTTTAACAAAATATAAATAATATTACAACTGCATTCAATTATATTTTTTAAAACAACTACTCGTTAAATATTAACAAGTGGGTAAGCGTGATCGAAGATCGCACAAAGGGTTTCGTTTAATGTTCCTTTCAAAACACTTTATCCTTTCTTTAATAAATCCAAATAAGTTTCATTTTCAAAAAAATAAAATAAATAAAAAAATCATGTTTTTTATAAAGTAAAAATTTACCTGTCTATTTTTCTCGTTTTTTTCGAATATCTGAACAGGCCCAATAGCGGACGAAGCCCTCTATTGTACACTGTCACAATAATATCTGTCATATGGACTTAATGCGATATAAAAAAAAAATTAATTTCAAAATTAAACATGTTGTATAGAGATCTTTAAAGTGTTAAAATATGCCAATATTTCCTTTATCAGGTTTTTATCAGGATTCAATACGTTCCTTATATATTTACTATTCTCTATTTCTCATATTGATACTCTCTTTGTATTATTATCAAACATTTGAAAAATCCGTTATGACGTCAGATTAATTTTCTCTTTAATTCTATAATAACGTCATATGTCTAATTCTTCCTGTATTTACACATACTAATACTCCTTATATTATTGAGACATGTTTGAAAATTTCCATTTTTTTACCTATATGACGTCATATTAATATTTTTTTTTCTTTTTAACTGATGAAACCTTTTATTTCATTTTCATTTTTCACATGGAAATCTTTCAATAGAAAATTATTTATTGTAGAAAGAATTTTATTGTGGATTTTTAATTGTTGGCAACTGCTATAACGAAAAAATGTTTAAATTTCATAGGAAAAGGCTGTTACATTTTTAGTTTTTTATCTCTATATATTAAAATAATACGATTTTTTCAAATCTTATTATTTTGAGCTTCGTAGCAGTTATTCAGCTATAAGTACAAAAAATTCCATGACTTTTAGTTAAATAGTTTCTCAGAACCGGCTCTGTGACGGACAGCCAACGAAACGGGAGTTATAGGGTTTCATGAGATGAACGAAACCCTAAAAATCGTAAATAAATAGGTTCAAAGTTGGTATTTTTTTTACTAATTATGAAGACAGCCTGAAAATCAATCTTTGTCTGTTTAGAATAAAACAAGAAAAAAAATCATGCATCACGATACATTATAAAACCCTTTCCAACACTTCCAAAACACTGAAGCGAACTTCGCCGTTTAGAAAGGCGAAAACAGATTTCAGCAATTACCATCTGTGGCCGGAAAGGTACTCGAATTTTTTTGTATATCCTTATTTATGTTTTATAGATATTTATATACACAAAGTGTTCTAAAATTTAGCTTAGAGACAAAATGCATAACACAGTCGAAAAAATACCTTCAGCAAGTACCACCAATCGATGGAAATGCACTGGAATAATTTTATACAGACCAATATATTACCTAAGTTAAAGTCAGGAGAGATAGCGCGGTCGGAGAGATTGCGCACATAGATTTTCGGGGGGAAGGAGTAGAGTGAGAGCGCAGCGACTCCAGGTAGTTGTACACTATATTTCCAATGATGACCGGTCACATGCGATTTTAGACGTTTTGTTAAATATCTGGAAAGATACATGAGGAATTATCCTGGAACTACAGGAGTGTAAACAACATGATAAACGTCATATATTTTCGCGAAGATTTTTTCCCGAAACCCCATAAGGGGCCGCCAACAAATTGAAGAAAAACGAATATATTTTGGATAACCCTGTAAAAACTAATATTGCAAAAGCATTCAAACTATATTGGTGGATTATTGTAATAATTTGGGTTCATTTTTATGAAGATAGCATGTATACTCGAAGAGAAATTCAAGTTTTTATAAAACAGTCCCAAATTTTATCAAGTTTTTTGCTTATAATTTGCAGAGTTTTTAATATAAAAACAAGTTATTTTCAAAAAATATGACAAACAAAATTGTACACAACACCCTGCAATCAGAATTAAAAAATAATAAATATTGTATGAAAAATGAGCAGGTTTACTAAATGTTGTTTCAGTGCGCATGCGCGAATTCAATCAAAATATACTGTGCATAATATATTAGCTAACTGTATAGGCCAACTTTTGTGAAAGTCTCAAAAACATAGCTTAAAAATTCTGACAGTAATCGTCGATAGAATAAGCTCGAATTTCGCTGTTCCCAAAAAGAAGCAAAAAGATGTGGGGCTGTATCCAAATGTACTAGCTTGTCAAAGTTGACATAATAAGAATGAAGTGTCTCTCATTCTACATTTGATACAACCCCTCATCTTTTTGCTTCCTTTTGGAAACAGCGAATTTCGAGCTTATTTTATCGACGATTACTATCAGAATTTTCAAGCTATGTTTTTGAGACTTTCATAAAAGTTGGTCTCTACATTTGTCTAATATATTATGCACAGTGTATTTTGATTGAATTCGCGCATGCGCAGTGAAACAATATTTAGTAAACCTGCTCATTTTTCATACAATTTTTATTATTTTTTAATTCTGATTGCAGGGTATTCTGTATAATTTTTTTGTCATATCTTCTGAAAAAAACTTGTTTTTATATTAAAAACTCTGCAAATTATAAGCAAAAAACTTGGTAAAATTTGGGACTGTTTTTATAAAAACCTGAATTTCTTTTCGAGTATACATGCTATCTTCATACAAATGAACCCAAATTATTACAATAATCCACTTAATCATAATCTACAGTTTGAATGCTTTTATATTAGTTTAGTATTTTTTTTATTTATATTAGTTTTTACAGGGTTATCCAAAATATATTCGTTTTTCTTCAATTTGTTGACGACCCCTTATGGGTTTTCGGGGGAAAATCTTCGCTGAAATATATGACGTTTATCATGTTGTTTACACTCCTGAAGTTCCAGGATCATTCCTCATGTATCTTTCCAGATATTTAACAAAACGTCTAAAATCGCAAGTGACCGGTCGTCATTGGAAATATAGTGTATAACAACAGTAGTGGAGTGTCTACTTGAAAGTGCACGTTGATTGCTTTGAGCGTCTAAGATAATGTATTGCTATTTTGTTTTGTTTTCCCAAAGTAAGTGCTTGAATTTTCATAGCAATTCATCAGAATTTCTGTACAATGTCAATAGTATAAAATATTTTAAACTTAAAAGATTTCTCATAAGCTACTAATCTAGACTAACAATGTGAACATCAACGGTTCGTTTTAGTAGCGGCCATGTTTAAATAACAGGCCGCGCAAGCTCTCCTACCAAAATTGGAGAGTTTGCGCATCTGCTACCTAGGAGAGATGGCGCATTGTTCCCATTAGTTTAAATACTAGGAGAGATTACGCAGCTTATTTTCATAAAAAATGCATAATGTAAATTTGCATAAAAAAATGAAAAATGAAAATGAACTAATTTTAAGTTAAACGTGTTATTACGTTACATAATTTTATTTTGTAATCTTATCTGGACTTGCTTTTTCTGCTTCTTTATTTTTTTTCCTTTAATTAAAATTTTTTAATCGTTTTTAAAATTATTTCCTTTTTCTGATTCTTTAAGCATTAGGTTGAAATATGCACTCCCAATACAATAAAATTTGTTCACAAAAACCTTACAGCAATGTCACTTAAGTGTAATTATTATTGTTAACAATTTAATTGTAGTTATTATTAGTAACAATCTCTCCTACCCATGTGCGCAATCACAACAGCCCTGTAAGGACAGATTGCGCAAAATAACTTTCTTGGTTTCATTACAACTGTTCTATTAAATTGTAACATAACAATAAAATAGTAATGGAAATGCATAAAAAAACAAATGAAGTAAAAATTATTCATGCATAGTTTAGCAAAAAATTAATATTTAGATTTTTTATTGCTATTCTTTTGAATTGTGCGCAAACTCCCCTAGCTTTACCTCACAGATTTTTATTCACTCCTCATATTAAATTCAAATTTAATTCAGAAAAAAAACTAACAACAAAACTAAAAACATTTTTTTAATTATAAACAAAAGATGGCAATATATCCAGAATTTATTTATATTCAACAAAAATGTCTTAGTGATAGCTGGGGAAATCATATCTCTTTTAATAAACACCTTTAAGCAATTTATGCTTATAAACAATCCTACTTATTCTGTGTAGCACTGTACATGATCTGTAACATTTATGCACACCCCGTAGTATGCAAAAATTTAGCTAAACATAAAAACGCATACCACATTTGAATACGCACCTCCAGCTTAAGTCGCTGATAGGCAGTAATTTAATCGAAATATTTTGTATCTCTCTGTAAATGAACAATATCTGTTATGCACGCGTTATTCTACACTAAGCATATTGAAATGCACATCAATAATGTATATAAACTTCATTATGTTTCAAGTGGTGTAACATTATTATAAGACGATAAAAACAATTTTTCTCGTAGACCATTATACATCTGAATCATTTTGAGTGACCCTGTAAATGAATGATAAATACTTTACATACCTTATTCTAGAAAAACATGTTTTAGTGCAGTTAATGAAATCATATTAATTTCATTATGTTTGAAATATTGTAACACCATCAAGCAGGGCGGTCGCTCTGCCAAGCCAAGCTTAAAAAAAAACGCCACACAAACAACGCCAAGAACTGGAATAAAGACCGCTAATGCTTATATACAGAAAGCAACTTCGCAATGTTAAATCGACAAAACATGCCAGATTAAAATATCAGATATCAAACAAACCAAGCGTTGTAGAAAACAAAACGAAAACTAGAAGAATCTAAGGAAGAATTTCTTCAATTTAAGACCAAACTCATCTTTATAAGTGATTTATAAACAGAGATATAGCTTTTTTTTTAAAACGTCGAGTTACTTAAAATGATCACTTTTTTCTTCGTCAAACTTTTTTTTTTCAAACAAGCTACAGGCCTTAATATTGGGCAGAATAAAAAAAGGATTGCATTTTTGGACAAGTAATTACGTAATCTATGTGCTTTTATAAAATTCAGTGTAAAAAAGAATTATTTTCTATTCTTAATTAGCAAAAAACTGTTAATTAACTTGGCGATTAAAAAATTATGCCAAAACAGAGATAAAACCCGCCAACGACCATGTACCATCTGTATTAAAATAGCACAAATCAGTTACAGGTTATAATATAACCACATCAAATTTCATCTGCAAGTCGGCCATTTTCTTTTGAAGATATTTAAAAAAAAAATAAAACTTCATAATTATAAGAACACACATTTTATCAGACAATTAAATATGACTGCAAATTGTAGCAGATGACTGTTTCCAACATGAATAAGTATGAGAAATTGCCGCTCAAGAATATCGGTCTGGGTGGCTCTGTCGCAGCGCGTCAACACGGCATGCACAAGGTCCCAGGTTCGAGTCCTTGCCCCCGGTTAACTTTTCACTCATGTTTGTTTAGTGTATTTAATTGTCTGATAAAATGCGTGTTCTTATAATATTGTAAAATAAAGTAATCAGACGTAGTGTTTATGCTTTAAAAAATATTTTTAATATATAATTTACGTTTTTAGAAAGATCTTTAAAAATAAATTAGTTTTTGAGGGAAGATGTACCTTCTAAAATGTATACATTAAGACTTATCGGCATTTAAAATTTCTTTCCAAACGTAAACAAAATTTTTGAAATGAATTAAATGTGATTCATTTATTTCTTAAAAAAAAAAAAAAAAAAAAAAAAACACGGTAAAGGACAGGCATTTTGTTCGCAGGAATACCTTTCACGTCATTTTCCTATAAATTAATGAAATCCAGTTGTTAAATTACACAGTTCAACACAAATCTGGGGTTTGAAGAATGGCACTTTCTTCTTAGAAAATCAGTCACGCTGATCACAAATATGACATTAGTTTTTTTCTAACACCCACAGTTTTTTCACAAAACAAAAAAGAAGGGGGTGCCTCTTAATAAAATCAATGTGTAATATTTATTAAACAAGATACATTTTTAATAAAAACAAAAATTAATTTCTTAGTAAAGTGACATTAATAAATGTTAAAATACAATACTGCACTAAAGGATGTGAAATATAAATATAGATGGCTCCACTTTATGTATTCATATTTTCCTGAGAAGGCACAATTTTCTCCCGCGCATTTGTAGTGAGAACATGCATTTATTTTGTTCGTTTATTTATATCTTACGTTTGTTTTGTCAGTTTCTTATAGCAATATGGCATCAAGAGGTTGTATAAATCCAGGATATTGAAAAAAAGTGATTCGGCAGAAATTAATTGATCTAAAAGAAGTCCTCTTGCCTCCCCTGCACATTAAATTAGGTTTAATGAAACAATTCGTAAAAACCTTAGATAAAACAGGGGATAGTTTTCGATATTTAAATGAAGTTTTTCCACATTTATCGGAAGGTAAAATCAAAGAAGATGTGTTCGTTGGCCCAGATATAAGACGGTTAATGAAGGACGAAAATTTTGAGGAAAAAATTAAATCAATCGAGAAAGATGCATGGGTTGTTTCAAACACGTTACTCAGAAATGTTTAGGAAATTACAAAGATCCTAACTACGCAACGATCATTGAAAAAAATGGTTCAAAACTTTCAAAAACTAGGTTGTAACAAGAGTTTTAAAATGCATTTTCTGCACCCCTATCTTGAATGTTTTCCTGAAAATCTTGGTGAAATGAGTGAAGAACAAGGTGAGAGATTTCACCAGGACATAAAATGCATGGAAAAACGCTATCAAGGACACTGGAATGTAAATATGTTGGCAGATTACTGCTGGGGGCTAAAAAGAGACACTAAACCAGCTTCAAAATCTAAAGGATACAAGCGTTCTTTTGATGATAAAGAAAAGTAATTTTACTGTATAAACTAGAATATAATTTCTTATAAAACATGCACACACATTTATATATGTATATATGATTTTATTTATTTATCTGATTTTTTTTGTACATTTTTAAATGAATGTTGTGTAAATTGTATATTCTCAAATTCCAAATTCTTAGTTTCTTAATTGAAATAAATCCTGACGTGATACATAACAAGAACGAAAAATCATGCGTCAAGCATAGATTATATAGCACTTTCCAACACTTCCAATATAATTTTACAAATCATACCATTTAATAAGCTAAAAGCTAACATCTAAGTAAACAGTTTAGAAAGCGCATAACATATTTAAAAACATAATTTCAGGAATTTCCAACATATACAATATTCGGAAAAATATCCGAATACTTTTATTCAGCCCTGTATAGGATCTATAGATTTGTATATATACTACATAGGATGATAATTTTAGTTCAGTTAGGAAACGCGTAGCACAGTTTAAAATTCTCCGTCTGGAGTTTGTCAATAAACAGAAATGTGTTCGCGAACTTTTGTGCTGCCCTGTATAGGATCTACAGAATTTATACACACCACGTAATAGACAAAAAGCAAGTTAAAATTAACGTTAAAATTAACGCGCGTTCAATAACTTAAAACGCACTTCCAGACTGCTATACACACAATATTCCGTAGAAAGTCTCTTGTAATGCACCTTAGTGATCTATATAAATTTCAATGCGTTTAAAATAGTGAAACATTATTTAAATAAACCGCAGACGATTTTTCTCCATAGACGTAATGTAACGGAATTATTTTGACTGTCCCTGTAAAGTAACTATAAGTGCTATGCACACCCTGTTCCATATTAAGCTTCTTCTAATGCACCTTAGTAATATATATAAAATACAATGCGTTTAAAATAGTGAAACATTATTTAAATAAACCGCAAATGATTTTTCCCCATAGACCGCAATGTAACGGAATTCTTTTGAGTGTCCCTGTAAAAAAACTATAAGAGCTACACACTTCCGTTGAAATAGGGAACATGCTATAGATAACAACAATAACATATAAAAATTGCAGAGCAATCCGAGTATATTTACGAGAGTTAGAGCACGGACAGACGGCAGACAGCCAGACGGCAGTCGGCCAGACGAACCGAAGTCATAAGCACTTTTCAACTAGGTTGGAAAGTGCTAAAAATGGATATTATTTTGAAATAAGCATAGCAGATTTCTTACAATTTACTTAAATTCATGAAAACCCCAGATAAAAATTTAAATTTTGTTGGCCTGTGTTATTTTTGTTTTAGAAGTGAAGTTTCCATTTAAATTTATTGTAACGGTACAATGTTTAATTGAATAAAATAATGTAAATCTAAGAAATTGCTAAGAAATTCCAAACATGCACAGGGCAACGCAAAAATAAATAAATAAATAAATAAACAAAAAATAAATAGATAAATAAATAACTAAAAATCAGCTTTCAGAAATTCTAAAAATTGTTCGTATATCTTAATTACAAGCTAAAGGAGGGTTTATTTCTATATTATTCTATATATAATAGTAATTTCAGCAAATATATTAAATTCCAATGCGATCTGATTTAAACTTTAAGATAGTTTATAAGACATGATAAAAAAATTATAAAAAAGAGTGGCGCGTCACATTTCGGGGAGGAGATGGGGAGGGGCGTGAACAAAATTAGGAAGTATAATAAGGCTATCTGTTTGAAACTTTACGATATTTTATAACACATACATAAATTTTAAAAATAAAGCCGCGTCAAAAATTATAGGGAGGGGCGGAGCGTGTTTTGCCTACACAAGGGGGGGGACACTTTTCTAAATTTTAACGATATCCGTCATGTCACATATCGTTACAAAGGGCTGTGACCACTTATTCCTGTTATGCATCACAGGTGTCACCCTCACATTTTGCGCCCCCCCCCCCCGACACTACTCATGTGATATATCGTTGGAAAGGTCTGTGAACGCTTAATCATACTATGCAGGGAGGGTCGGGAGATTTCTTAATTTTGCACATACCCCTCATGTGATACATCGTTGGAAAGGACTGTGACCGCTTAATCCTATTATGCATCTCCGGTGTTCATCCCCCCACTTTGCCCCTAAACGTGATTAGCTTTCACCATCAGGGGGCGCTTTCCTATCTCTGTTTCTATGGGTCGGATAACGACAGGGTATGGCTCATTCGACTCGACATCGATAGAGCTTTCTGATTTTAGTTCGTTTTTTCACCACCAGGGGCACTTTCCTATCTTTGGTTCTATGGGCTGGATCACGACGGGGTATAGCTCATTCGACTCGACATCTATAGCCTTAACGATTTCAGTGCCCGAGGTTCATATAGTACAGATTGCGCTACCTGGTGGTGGAAGATGGAACTTGAGCGTGCGCAGCACGACTGCTATACGGTGCCGAAGGCAGTGGGCACCCGTGTCGGAGGTTCGTTCGGTTAGAGGTTTATACTATTCGATGTGCAAATTAAGGGATTATCCTTGGATTATCCGGTGCCGAAGGCAGCGGGGAACCTGGTCGGAGGTTCGTTCGGTTCGAGGTTTATCTTATTCGAGGTTTTACAAGATTCAAGACCCTGATGTAAATTAAGGGCCCGCTAGTGGGCGAAGCCAGCTAGTTCTAATAATAAAAGAGCGTGATATCACGTTTCCTATCAAATGCAGCACTGACACGCTATGTACGTATTCCATTTTTATTCATTTCATGGATAAGTCAGTGATATTTTTTAACGGAGGATAACAAGTATTATAACAAGCCACATTTAGTATGTTGTTTTTAAGAGTGTATTTAGTTTAATTGAAAAATCTACTGGTATTTCTAGTTAACCCTTTAAACAGTGACTGAAAGTAAAATGTAATTTTAAATTATTTCTCATGTTTAGAGTATTTAAATTATGTTTAATCTATTTAAAAAAAAAGAAATGATATCTTCAAAAACAACTTTTCAAAAGTAGAAAAAACCAAGCGTAAAAAAAAAAAAAAAAAAAAAAAAAAAAAAAAAGTTGTGGCTAAAAAATGGTGTGATATCAAATTTCCAAGCTATTATATTACTTATTTAACTTTTTCCATTAAATAAGTTATCATATATATAAGTCGAGTGCCTACGTATATGTTAATAGAAATCGTTTTCTCCTGTACTAAATACATCCTAACGAGTTTCTGAAAATTCAATTTTTTTCAAATTATGCATGATGGGCTTGGCGGCCATCTTTGCATATTTCTAAGCATCCAAATTTCTAAAGTAAAAGAGTAATATGTTTGCACTGTAATATGTTTATAACAATTTCGAACTTCAGATTTTAACTACGGACAGATAAATTAGATAAGACTGATATTTTGAGAAATTGATTTTTACTAGTTTGAAATATTAATTACTCTAAAAAATAAATCATAAGATGAATCTTTAAGGTAAGTCATCATTATCTTAAGACACAATTTTCAGAGCATACAAGTCTATAAATTAAACGCTTAAAACATTTGCTTAAATAATAATTTTGAACTTCGGATTTTAACTACGGATTTGAGTGTTTAGAATTTTGTGAATAATATGCAAAGATGGCCGCCAAGCCCATCATGCATAATTTGAAAAAAATTGAATTTTCAGAAACTCGTTAGGATGTATTTAGTACAGGAGAAAACGATTTCTATTAACATATACGTAGGCACTTGACTTATATATATGATAACTTATTTAATGGAAAAAGTTAAATAAGTAATATAATAGCTTGGAAATTTGATATCACACCATTTTTTAGCCACAACTTTTTTTTTTTTTTTTTTTTTTTTTTTTACGCTTGGCTTTTTCTACTTTTGAAAAGTTGTTTTTGAAGATTAAATTATACAGCAAACGATTTTCTTCATTGAAGATAATGTAACGGAATTCTTTTTAGTGTCCCTGTAAACGAATTACGATTCCAACATACTGCGTTTTAAATAGTGAACATGCTATAGTAAACTTAAATAATGTATGTCAATTACGTGGCAATCCGGGTAGATTTACAAACTAGAAAACGGACAAACGCCAGACGGCATACAAACGGATGAAATACAAACCTTTTTGACAGCTTTTAATATCTTTCAATTGAATAAACGTAGCAACTCTTTCGTGGCCTGAAGACACCCATATGAAATTTAATCCACTCAATTTCGTAACCTACTTTGGATAGACAACTAATCAATAACATTATCTCAGAAAACCACATTTTATTCCCAGTGTATAACACATAGTCGAACATTTTTTGCATTGATAAATATGATCCTAATTTTAATTTCATAATTTGCTGCAGTTTAAAACATTTTAACCATTGTAATATTTCAGTGTAACCATAAATACAATAGCAGCAGTACTAAGCTTTCCACGGCAGACATGCACTTAAAATTGTTCCATTAAGTGAGGCGGCAACTCACGTCACTAGTACTCAGCACGAAGCTGACGAAAAAGACAGGCTACTGCGGTGCATCCCACTTATCTTTTTTTACAGACCGCTAGGGTGACGTGATGCTCTTTTCGTACACCTGCATTGGTGGATTGGAACATCACGTGACTCCCGCGGTCTGTAAAAAAAGATACGCGTAAAGCACCGTGGTAGCCTTTCTTTTTCGTTAGACTCGACTCAGCATAGACTTACCAAAGTGTATTGTAACTGTTTTGAAAAAAAAAATTGTAAATAATTAATTTTTTAATTAAAGTATAATGTGTAATGTGTGTGTATAATGTGTATAATTATAGGGAAAACATTAAGATTGAATAAAATTATTCATATATATTTATCTTCGTTTTCGAAATTCTAATACCTAACTTTACTATTATTTTAAAATATCAGTATTTTTTATCTAAACTTTTTTGCAAACAAACTCCTTCAAAAAAAAAAAAAAACTATCATCTGAAAAACTCTCATGTCTTTCTGTACATTTATGCGAAAACATAATTACTTACATTAGACGTAAAACCGTCAGTAATATAACTAACATAAACTAATATTTAAATACAAACTTAATATTCATGTCATCGTGTGAGTAAAAAAGCTTAAATATTATTATTCACTTTCTGCTACTTAATTTGTATTGAGTGAAGAAAACTATAAAGCTAAAACAAGATAAATTTTATTTTCTATAGAATATTTAAAATTCATAAACAGGATCTAACAAAAAGACAACAGCATTTTTCTATGGTCTACACACATTACTAAATGTATCCGGTGACTTTTGGAATACCTGTTAATTTTAAATAATAAAAAAATATATTCCTATTCACGTATTTTAAATATTCTATAGAAAATGTCATTCACCTTCTTTAAACTTTATAAAACACTTCAACCAATGTAAATTAAGTAGAAGAAAGTGAGTAATAATATTTAAGCGTTTTAACTCGCCTGAGGATATGGATATTATGTTTGGATTTAAACGTCTCTAGAGAAATGAAAATTGACTGTTTTACTTCTAATGTCAGTAATTGTATTTATTATAAAGCACGCGTTCAGCGAAAGTTTGTTGATAGTAATTTTTAATGTGTTATTAATCGCATTTTTTTTTATTTTTAAACAAATTGCACTTCAAGTATTTGAATCATGTTAAAAATTTTAAAAAAGAGAAAGAAATGGTGAAAATTGTGATGTTTAAAAAACTTACATGTTAAATAATGGATTAATCAATGTCATAAATTAATATAAGTAAATTATGTTTAATGCCTTTGAATTCTATTAATAAATAAAACAAATGAAAATATATAACGGAAATTATAAATTAAAAAAATTACACATTAAACAACAATTCGAAACTTGTCAAAAATCAGTGTGAATATTTTAACATGTAACTACTATAATTGACTAAATTTCAAATTCAAAATAAAGTCATAATCAGGGACATAGTATTCAAAATTTATTGAAGGAAAATATTTTTTTTATATTGCTGTAAAATATTAAACAGAAATAATTGTAAATATACCGGGATTTTAGTGAAAAATTTAATACGATTTTCTGCTAAAAACTTCTCACAGAGACTTACTTCCATATAAAACATGTATTTAAAGCATGTAAAGTTTTTTCGACACAGTATTTGTTTTATATGTATAAATACTACTCATATTTAATAGACAGAAATTAAGAAAAAAAGAAAATAGTGTCATTTTCTTCAGTTGAATAATACAATTGCTACCAAAGTGTGTCCTCAATTTGGGATAAATCTGGATATAAAAAAAGATTTTAATTAAGCTATTTCTTCCCTTAACTTCCCAATATGTTACAGTTTTTTACAAAATTTTAATAACTTTTTAGCAAAAGTCTAGGAAATACTGTAACATTTAAAGCGATATTTTATATGATAATTTGTTATTATCAAAATGGAGATTTGTGGCCAAAATTATTCCACTGAAAAAATTTACCTGACGTTTGGCAATTCTTATGTTCACGAATATTTCATCTAAAAAATAACCAAAGGAAATGTTTCTAAATATGAGTAAAATGAATAACATTACATTCTGCTGACACTGTGATGTGTGACGTGCAAATAAGCCAATCCATACAGTTATAGTCTGTAAAACAATGCAGATAAACAAATTAGAACAATTTATTTTATGTTTTAACAGAGCGTCATAGCGCATAAAACGAATTCATATTTAACACATATAAAGTTACTATTACATGCAAGACATCAATTCATACTAAATCGAGGATGCTACATTTTTCTAACGGACAATATTTTCACTATAGCTCATACTTCGAGATAGAATTGATCACTTTAACATTTCTCCGCTAGACGCGCTTCAAACACTCTCGTATCATTACAAATATTCCTTTTGCTATAGGAAGATACTTGACCCACAATTCTAGCTTTATCTGTTTAGAAGTTATTTCTTGTCTGCTTGCACCCGTTAATAGCACATTTACTTATTAGATCATTTTAAAAAACCCTGACCGCCGAGCAAAGGGGCAAATTTGTAATGTTGTTTTCTCTGTAATTATTTTAAAATGATAAAAAAATAGGACTTTTCAAACTTGATATAAAAAACTTAATTTTTTATATGAATGTAAATCTTGAGAGTATCAATCATTACTCAATATTTTAAAACTGCATTATATTTGTAGAAATATATTACTTTAAACAATGCTATTATTGCAGTGAAACCTACAGCATAGTGAACTGATATATCAGTTCGCGGCGGTGAGAAGGTTTTAAAGCTGTGTTTCGAATTATTATATTGAGTATATATAATTAGTTGCGGATGTTGTCAAACTAGAGAAGCAGAAGATCCAAATCGCATACACATAATTACATTTTTTGTTAATTTCCAATTTTTTTTATTTCATATGTTTTTAATACATATTTTCATCGAACCTTCCGCTTAAAAATGTTAATCTTCTTAATTACTCAATTACAGCCATACTAGAAATATATATATATATATATATATATATATATATAAGTGAAAATAACTGCCACTAAATTTTTAGAGGCGTAATTTAAAGCAATAATCCAAATATTTTAAACAACTTGTAAAATATCCTGTATACTTCATAGAGAACTGAGCACTTGAAATAAACTAATAATAATTTTCAAGCAAGGAATAACAATTTATTGTTGCTTGCAGGGCATTTTCTTTCAATTTGGTATTTCGCATGTAGGTTATTTTTTTACATTTTAAAATATTTAGAAGATAAATTACAATTTAAATTAGTGTACGTTAAATATTCAGAAAATAATCTGATTTATCAACTGTAAATTTCTTAATTTACTTTTCCTAATGTAAATTAATTAGTGGAAAGTAAATAATTGCATTTAAACGTTTTAAGTGCCCGCAGGTGTGATCATGTGCATATTAAGTTTTAATTTGAACATCATTAGATAATTTAAATTTGAGTGATTTTATCTGTATTGCCATCTATCATTAAATTACTTAAAATGTTAAACTAATGTATCAAACTAATTAATAAAATTTAATATAAAAAAAGCATGTTGCTTGAACTTTTTCGAGAAAGGAAAATGAAATACGTGAATTCCTGACTTTAATACATGGAAAAAAATAATTGAAAAGCATAATTATGTAATTTAAAATGTATTTGATTTTTGCAAAATAAATGACAGATCAACAAGTGTGAATATAAAAATATATTTAAACAAAATTAAGTGACATGCTATGCAACAATTTCATGTTGAAGAACAATGATATTTTAAAGATTAACGTTTCTATTTATTCTATATTTTATTACTATAGATTAAGTGCTCATATGTTATTTCCGTTATGATAAAAATAATTAAATAACTTTTTTTTTTCAAATATATACCATAAAAAAGTGTTTGTATGAAATATCTGAGAACGTCTCTGAAAATAGTCAGTTGTTTTACCGTATTTAGCTGTAAAATTTTAGGTATGGATTCCCAATACGCAATATATTTTGAATTGTTTCATATTTCAAAATTTGAATATCTTTTTTTAAATGTTCACAATGTCTGTTACTGTAAGTGTTTCCAATTCGTGTGTTTTGGTCACATTATGAAGAATCATATTTTGAGATATTTACTGTCATTGTAGATTTAGAAAAAAAAAAAACATTTATGCCTGTATCTAAGAATAAACTAACTTCTAACAACTATTATACATTATTTAAAGATAAAAATGGTCTTTGAATTATACATTTTCCTGAAATAAATTATATTGTAACTTTAGATTTTAATTAATATTATTCATAATTAATAATTATCTATGTACTATTTTTAATATCTGTAACATAACATTTTAATATTTGAAGAGAATAAATACACTTATACTGTTAAGTTGAAATGTAACGTTTTCCTTAATCATTATATATATATGTTTGTATATTTTACAACAACATTTATATTTGATATTCATCTGAACTGTTTTTAACTACTTGCACAGAAGTTTCGAAATATACAATATAGTTAATCTTTTTCAGTTCATGTAAATGTAATATACTATTTCAAAAACTTTAATTTTACGCATTTTAAAAGTTTCTGTAATATAAAAATATGAATATTTCATATTTAGTTATTTTCTATCATACATTTTAAAATAAAAATGAATCAGAAAACCTCGATAAATGTCTTCTAAATTAAATTTATGATTTTAAAAAATTTATAAATGCAACTTTTCAGAAATAACTTTTACGATACATACATCTGAGTGTAAAATCCAGAAATATGTTTCTTATTCCTCTGAGTTAAATTAATCTTGAATATTATCATATCTCTAGTCTTTGAGTTTGACAGCTAAAGTATGACGCCAATGCATCACATCTAAATTTTGTTACATCGAAGATGACTTGAACATTTAGAATGAATTTAGTTTTGAAGGAAATATGGATATTGCGTTCAACTTTGTGCGTTAACATGTATTACATATTTTCAAATCATTAAAACATTTTATTTTTTAATACATTAAACTAAAATTATGAAAAAAAACACTACTCTTTCAGAATTAAAATATTCGTCTTATTTAATTGAAACTTTTCGGTTTTTAAATAAAGAAAAAATTACAGTTATAAATAAACTAGCAGAATCACCCGGCTTTGCTCGTGTTAACCCTGGGGACCTTCCGAGTAAAACAAATTAAAATGCAATAATACAACAATCACAATGACGAAGCTATATGCATTTTCTCTCATATGTCGATAAACAGACAATCAGGAAAAAATTACGTCCTGACAATGAAGAAATAAATCCACCAAATGACGTAGCATTTTCTGAAATTCGCTTTCATATGGCACCTATCTAAATTATAAAACAGAAACATATCCGTGAGTATTGCTGACATCATACTGACGGTTGTAACGACCTAACCATTAAATATTTGCAGGTACTGCATTTTTTTTAGCTACTCAATTTGTACAATTTCATTTTTTATACTGTCGATTAGAAAAAAACAACAACTTTCAAATGTAGTTTGTTTGAAAACTTATCTGAATTTACTGGTTTTTTATGAATTTTAAAGTAATTTTAAAACATGGATATTTTTTAATCTATATTCACCCTAAATACGAAAGATTAACATTTTATCCGAAAGTTACGCTAATATCATATTGACAGTGGCAACGACCTAACCCATAAATTTCGCCTTTACTGCATTTTTATTTTTTTACTTCTAAACATCGCACATTTAATTTTTATGCGGTCGATTTTTTTAAAAAAAAGTACATAATCCGGTGTATAACGCGCAAGTTTGATACAATCAAATTCATCAAAATTAACAAGTGCGCATTATATGCCGGTTGTAAAAATTAATAATATTATTAATAATAAGAATAATAAATATATCATGATTATAAATGAGATTTCTAATTTAACCAACTTACTATTTAGTTACAAAAACATAATTTTCTCTATCAGATTACGTGAAAAGTAATAGTTATTATACTTTACAATAATTTGTATTTTATTTTGTGGCATGTGTCTTATGAAGGTTTTTTGGAACTAAAGGGCGGGGCATTACACAGCTAATATACCTTGAAAAAAAAAAATAAGTCTGACCATTTATGTGCGTCATATACACTGGAGAGCGTTTTAAGCCGGAATAAACGGTATATAATTCTGAAAATATATTTTATATTAAAATATAAAAACTTTTAATGAAAGAAAAGTTTTCGTATCACGTGTAAACGATTCCGTTAAAAAATTATAAATTATTTATGGCTATTCTGATAAGTTTGACTCTTGCCGGAATGAAATGATGAATGTTATCAACTCTAATAACACAAGCCTACAAAATTTAACTTTTTGTCTGGGGTTTTCATGAATTTATGTGAATTGTAAGAAATCTGCTATGCTTATTTAAAAAATAATATCCATTTTTATGTATCACGTCAGGATATTCTTACAATTAAGAAACTAAGAATTTGGAAGTTGAGACATATTCAATTTACACAACATTCATTTAAAAATGTACAAACAATTCAGATAAATAAATAAAATCATATATACATATATAAATGTGTGTGCATATTTTATAACAAATTATATTCTAGTATATACAGTAAAATTACTTTTCTTTATCATCAAAAGAACGCTTGTGTCCTTTAGATTTTGAAGCTGGTTTAGTGTCTCTCTTTAGCCTCCAGCAGTAATCTGTCAACATATTTACATTTCAGTGTCCTTGATAGCGTTTTTCCATGCATTTTATGTCCTGGTGAAATCTCTCACCTTGTTCTTCACTAATTTCACCAAGATTTCCAGGAAAATATTCAAGATGGGGGTGCAGAAAATGCATTTTTAAACTCATGTTACAACCTAGTTTTTGAAAGTTTTGAAGCATTTTTTCAACGATCTTTGAGTAGTTAAGTTCTTTGTAATTTCCGAAAAATTTCTGAGTAACGTCTTTGAAACTAACCCATGCATCTTTCTCGACTGATTTAATTTTTTCCTCGAATTTTCGTCCTTCATTAACCCTTTCGGGACCGGCGGATTTTACACAAATTTTATTCGGTTGGCAACACTTTTTTTAAAAAAGCTACCTTTACTTAAACTATCACAAAAATGCTCTAATTAGAGAAAGCAAATATTACTTTTATTTTTTACTGGTGCCTAAATCAAATTCTGTATGCTCTTTTTGAGGGTGCATATATGCACCCATGGTCCCGAATGGATTAACCGTCTTATATCTGGGCCAACGAACACTTCTTTGATTTTACCTTCCGATAAATGTGGGAAACTTTCATTTAAATATCGAAAACTATCTCCTGTTTTATTTAAGGCTTTTACGAATTGTTTCATTAAACCTAATTTAATGTGCAAGGGAGGCAAAAGGACTTCTTTTGGATCAACTTAGTTCTGCCGAATCACATTTTTTAATCCAAAATTTATACAATCTCTTGATGCCACACTGCTATAAGAAACTGACAAAACAAACGTAAGATATCAATAAACGAACAAAAAAAACGTATGTTCTCACTACAAATGCGCGGGAGAAAATTGCGCCTTCTCATGCAAATCTCAACACATAAAGTGGGGCCATCGATATCTTCATTTCACATCCTTTAGTGCAGTAGTGTATTTTAACATTTATTAATGTCATTTTACTAAGAAATTAATTTTTGTTTTTACTAAGAATGTATTTTATTTAATAAATATTACACATTAATTTTATTAAGAGGCATCCACTTCTTTTTTGTTTTGTGAAAAAACTGTGGGTGATAGCAAAAAAACTAATATCTTATTTGTGATCAGCGTGACTGATTTACTAAGAAAAAAAGTGCTATTCTACAAACCCCAGATTTGTGTTGACCTGTGTAATTATTCATGATAAAAATAATTTTAATGAACATAAATTTAAAATATAAATTATTTTGTAACATTTTACATGACAGGGATATCGCGTTATATTTCTGGTATGTACTTAAACCGGACTCGATAGTATGGTGGATCTTCAATGCCCTTATGCAATAGGTATTGCATTTAACTAATCGCAAAACTTAATTTACAAAGCTACAGAAAAGGCAGATATATCATTCGTTAATCGTATTTGTAGATTTTCTTGATAGGAAGACCCATATATTTCTGTATTTTATTCAAGCAAGATTTCAGGAATTAATACTAAGTTTACCAGAGTGTTTCTTCTTTTTCATAGTGTTTTTATTTTTCAAGATATATCTATATGACATGGACTAGCTCATTATACAAATATAGCTATATAGCCAGGTAATTCTTGTTTCAAATAATACATCATCATTTCAGTTTCATAAAATGCCAGAGTATAATACCTTCAAAATGAGAACTGTATTTAAAAAATGATGGCATATGGTAATCTTATTTTAATACTAAATAAAATTATACAGAGTGATATTGTAACGAAATAAAAATATACTTTTATACTACAAGAAAGATATAACGATAGCCTTTTCTTTTCCCCACTGAAGGATTATTTTATATTGTAATTCAATTTACTTTTATGATACATTGTGAATAGTTTCTTTTAAACAAATATGTACAATATGAACAGATATGCCAGTTGTGGGAACAATTGTTCACACGTTTTTAATAAAATAAATAAAATAAATAAATAAATAAAAAACTTTAAACCATCACCCCACATAATCCATGAACTTACCCAATTATTTTATATACTGTATTATATTTATTCCCCCTTTACCTTTATTGTCAGTGTTTCACAACGCCACTGAAAGGTAAAGTTTTTTTGTTCTATTGCTTGTTCCACTATACCTCCCCTCCGTAAATGTTGGATTCCCTCCCCCCATTTTCCGTCCAACACCAGTATGTCAGAATACTATCTAAGTCGTGTCATCGTCCTAGTAACAAGCTCAAGTCGACACTTTCCCGCGTGGATATATAACGCAGAAATTTAAAAAAAAATCAGAAGCAGCAGAATTAAAAACGCTTAAAGTAAGACGACAACCATTTTACAGCAGAGCGTGTGATATTTTCTGCCTGGGCTCTGCATGGTGCTCTCGAAAATTAAGTGTATGGCGTTAAAAGCTGCAGTTATATTCAATTCTAACTTTGTAAACATTAATCTGTAAGTACCAGCATATTTTAAATATTTTATATAAGTGTACAGTTAATCAAGCATTTTATTAAATACAGTGGAATTTTGTTAACTGCTTATTTTTTTTTAAAATCCTTTCGACCAATACGTAATCAAAAATGATGAAGTACATTATTACAAATTTCAAATCATCATGTATTTAAAATATGTAGTATATTTATCATTTGCATTTTTACCCCTTGACTGTGGAACTTTTAAAACTAATTGCTTTAATAATTGTGTATTATATATATTTTTCTATAAATGTATTGCCCGTGGAAATCGTAGTCATTTAGTGTTAATGCTTAAGTCCTGTTCATGTCGTATCTCCGGACATTGAGGACAATTTCCTTTCCCCATCATTTTCTATTTTCAATTAATGTTAATATCATCGCTTAATACGTTCAAATCATCTCGAATAATACGACCAACTTTTTCATAAATTGACCCGATATAATCGAATCTACTTCTGTACATTATTCCTTTGAAAGCTAAATTTGATGTAACTCTGGTTATTGAGATATCAAGGAATGGTCAGTGGCAGTGATTAAGAGAAAGGAAACATTCCTCCGATAAAATCGTAATTGATTCAAAACTTCATAACGTCTGTTCAACTATAGGACCAATAAAAATGTGATCGTGGGGGCAAAATTTTGTGTGTCTCAAAAGTGGAAGATGGTGGGATAAAAAAAATAATTTGTTAAACTATCACAAAGAAATGTGAAAGATTACTTTAATTGAAGTAAAAATATATAGGAACAACAATTTCTCTGCCTATATTGTTTGTCCTGGATAATTTATTCTTTTATCATATATATTATTTCTGTTGTCAACATCCCTTTTTTCTATGCACATACAAAGCATACAATGATGAACCATCGAAAATTTTTTGACTAGGCTTCTGACATGGTACATTCACATTTCGTTCAAACATGTTTTTTAAATTAAAAATTGCTGTTAATTAAAAATTAAATTGGCATTGTTTTCATATATGAAATGAAAGGTTTCCTCAAATTAGTGTTGCCACAAAAATAAAATACCGCATTATATGACGATCAACAATGATTATAAAAAAATAAATAGTACAAAAAAGATAAAGTATGATTTCTCCGCACGGGTTTATTTTATATGTAGGGTTAAAAAACAAAATTGAAATTGAAATATTTAGAAGAAAAGTGCAGCACCGATCGATCGAAGCAGTGGTATTTCACGTGTAGAATAGAAGGTTGTTATATTAGATTAAAGTGTATTTTAAATTTTAAAGTGTAAATTTGTATTTTAAAGTTTCTTTGTTTCATGTTTTTGAAAAAGCGGATGACGTCATCTTCAGATGCAGTTAAAATACGACTATTATTTTTTTTATCGCGCGTGCCTTTTGCTGTCTTCAATCAGTTTTCATTGTAACTTTGATGGAATAAATGAAACGATATTCTGACTTGACTAATGTTGTTCGCAGATATTTTTATCCTTAATTTTTCTTTATAAGTGTAAACCTGCATCTACAAAATATTAGATATTACTAAAAATTATTAGACTGCAGTGCGAAATTCTCGCACGGGTCCACTGGTTTTTCCAAATTGTCATTAACTTGATATTGTACTAAAATTAATAAGTTAACAAAATGTTGTTTCTTTTAGTAGATAGGGTACACCCAGAAAAAAGTTTTGTTGAATCAACAAAAATTTGGTTGACCCAACAAAACTTTTTGTTTAAATATAGGTCAATAGAAATTTTGTTTGAATCAACAATTTTTTTTTTTTTTTTTTTTTTTTTTTTTTGCAATTCCAAAAATAATTTTGTATCGCCAGCAAAAAATGTTTTGTTAATTCAAGTAAAATGGTTCAATTTTACTTGAATTTTGCTAAAACAACCAAAATGTACTCAACAAAACCTGTTTTGTAGTTTTAATCAATTCCTTTTTCTGGGTGTACTTTTTGGTTAACAGGACGCCAGTCATATATGTACATGTATATATACACACACACACATATATATATACACATATCTACATATACATGTATATACATACATGCATATATATATATATATATGTGTGTGTGTGTGTGTGTATACATATGTATTTATATCTGTACATATATCACTGGCACCCGGCTAACCGAAACGTACCGTAGATAAAACTCAATTCAACTTAATGAACGCCCGCGATTATTTTACACCCCTGAAGTACTTTTATCGTTTAATGAGGATTTTGGTTAGTGCAGACGAAATATGGAAGTCCGCATTAACGACAGTTCAATTGTGAAGTGTGAAGTGCTATTTGTCATTATTATAGGAGTACTGAGTATAGCAGATATTATCATTAAAAAAAAGGCTTTGGTTTTATTTAATAAATATTGATATTATTTCGAAAATTTATTGAAAAATAAAATGTATTATGTATATTTTAATGATATACTTTTTAATTTACTACCTTATTTTATAATCACAATTCAAATAATTCAAATGAGTTTTAATTATAAATCTTCTATCTCCTGCGTTTTCCTTTAGGGGAATCCAGAAAAACATTTAAAATCTTGAACATTTAAATAAAATGAGTTATGTGACACAAATCGAATATAAAGTTACAAAATATTCCGGAGGTGATAAATTTTTAAATGGTTCCTTTTTATAAATTGAAATATTTAATACATTTTATCGTTCAAGTATATCTTTTAATAAACTGGGGATGCTGATTATATATATATATATATATTCATTTATGACGAAAGGAAAATATTTGTTATGTTACTTAAATAAATTGTTTTAGCAAATGGAAATTCTGACTATTAATGCGAAATTATATCAATGGAAGAAGTTAAGTCACATTTTCCTCAAAAATTGTTTTGTGATGTTTATGAATGTAGGTGATAAGAAATATCTATTTATATGAAATTGAAATAGATTTTAAATATGCTTGAACATATGAAGCATTGTATTTTTATATGTAATATTTTTATATGATATTTTTATATGATAATTTAAATAAAAAATTGATTTTTGACATTTAATATGTAGATATTGATAAGTTTCCTTGAGAGAAATTAGTACTCTCTGTTAACATATTAATCATATGCAACCAAGAAAAAACATAAAGAAAAGAAAATACGAAAAAGCTTTTAAGTCAAAAATTTGGAAATCTAACTTTTGTGAAATAACACTTTTCTCTCCGCCTGTGACTTACTGTATTGCGAAAGGCTTTCACAAAGTAAAACTGTATTAAAGCTTCACAACTAAAATAACATATAATCATGTATTTTATTTTTTACAAAAGTTCGTTTATGAATCAACTATTTGTGCAAATATAAAAAATTGTATGTAATTATTTCGTAATTATTTACTTTAGTACACACACAATCAATATCTTGTTGTAGCTGTGTGCAAATTCTTTGTCATTTTGTAGGAGATATTTATACTATATAGTAGTTGCACATGTTTTATAAAAGATTTAAAATGCAACTTAACTTGAGTATTGAAATACTGACTCTTGAATTGTATCTGTTTAAGAGTCACTTGATATTTTTTTGCAGCTAAAGAAAGTTTAAATACATTCATTTAAAACTATAAAAAGAAATAGCTTGTTTATTCTAAATAAAAGTTTTGTAAGTAATTAAAGTGAAATCTGAAAAATTATTGACTAATAGTCCAACACTTTATTCAGTAAAAACGAGTTAAAGTTGTGGCGGTACACTCGGGCCCGATCTCTAAAGGAGTAGTCCTTGACACAATATTTAATATAAAACAAACAAGTTTATTTGAAGTTAATAAATGAGAGAGGTTTGCAATAGAGAGGCAAAACGTAATTAAGATGCTCGATATCAGATCAACTAAATCTCAAAACAACTCAATGCAAATTTAATAATTTAAACACAATTTCCGTAAGGAAAATGGTTGCTCCAAATCATATACCGAGATGACTTTTACGTCTAACAGTCACTATTGCTAAAAACACATCAAGCAATGGTACTTCAAGACTATGTTAAATTCCTTTAACTAAGCGGAATCTCGTGGAATCAGAAATTCACTGTATTCAAGTATGTAGATTTAATTTTTTTACCCAAAGGCAAAATCTTCAGATAACACGAACACATGGCAGCAAATGCGAAATCGAAATCTTAAAAGCAAGATGCTTCAGTCCTATTTTCCTCCAAAGATAGGACTCGCCCAAATCAGCTCGTTTCAGCTTTAACAAACATATTTTAATTATACTGTTCCAGCCGACTATAGTAAGTTTAGTATAATATAAACGCACAAAAATAACCGTGAAGCTCAGATTCAGGTAGGTACACACATACTTGAGACAGTCTTTGACAGGTAGAGGTCACAGATGAGGCACATATGTTAGGTGTCGGGCAGCACGTTCCCAAACTAGACTACCGTAATAAGTGACTAGTCAGACACTGCCATAAAGTTATTATCGATTAAGTTCACTTTTTATTTCTATTTTTTTTACTGTGCGTACATTTAAACTTTTGTTTAAATACCAGCAGCGATGATGGTCGAAATATTAATTTAATGCGAAAAATTAAATTTCACACATACACACGCATATATATGAAACAAATTTTAATTTCATCGCCATTGGCCTCATCAAGTCTATAATTCTGTTTATTTCCCATTATTCTAAATTATTTTCTCGTTCTAGTATTTAGATTGTCAAAATCACGCATAGCTAAAAATTCTTTATTCTAAATTCATTCTCTTGAAAAAAAAATGGCGCTAGATGCTGTTCTGTTAAAATTACACACTTTTTATTCCATTAAAATAACGCATCCTAAAATTTAATTCTTTTAAAATATCCCTTTCCCAGCTAAATATTTTAATTCTCTCAAAAAAAAAACCTATATCTTTTTATTTTTATTTCCCTATGTTTGATGGCAAAAAAGTATTATTTTCTCAAAATATAAAAGCTAATCTCAGTTTCAATGTACAATTTTATCTTGGCATTCTGCCCAGACCCGGTAAAATCTACGTATTTTTTTTTTAATTTCTTATTTGTTCGAAAGAATAAGTTTTTTCCGGAGCAAGCCTAGAATATCATTCCCGCGCTTTTTCAGTCGGAAGTTTTAATGTCCTTCAAATCATAGCACCAAGGAAATAGAGTTCCATGGTGTTCCGTGATACTATTGGTCGAAAGACTGTTTTGACGGCTCTGTATTCGTAAGAGTTGGAGAAGGGTTATATGCGGTTTTCCCCGCCTTCAGCGCCCAGATTTGTTTCTGGGATCATGATGTAAGCGGAGGTTCGGCGCGTGCTCGCGACCATGGAATAAAATCCCCGTAGCCGCCGATAGAATCTAAGACGCTGCCTATTAACATTTTGTGTCTTCTTCGAGTATTTAATTTAATTCACGAAATATCTCTAGGTACTGAAAGTCATTCTGCTTGGAATTATCATGTGAACTAGTAAAAGCATAGCCTCAGAATTTTTCCGGATTTTAATAAAATGTGGATTGGAATCAACTGCCTTATTCTTTCCTTCAGTCAGTACACCATGAATTGGAATTATCCGCGCTACGACTGCAAATTCCTAGGTGGAAACCTTTGGCCTTTATAGTGTGACTTACGAAAAAGATACGGTGATTCAGTGGAAACGTCACATATATATATAGAAAGAGAGAGAGAGGGGGGGATATTAATTTTAGATGAATATAAAGCTAACTTAAATTGTAATTTTATGCAGTATATTATTTCGATAATACATACCGGATGTATACGGTTCAGTAAAAGCCAGAAGATTGGTAATTGGCAGAGCTTAACAATTTTTCTTACCGCTTAACTGAGTAAAATGATGATTTATTTGACAATAATTGTTGTTAATGCGGTTTGTCACTTATAGTTTTGAATTTTATTATTATTATTATTTAACTATTCAGGAAGATTACGTTTCCTAAAAACACATTAGGATTTGACCAAACCATATGTTCAGTATTTCTAAAAGCGTAAAATTATTTCTGGAAACATATTACGGGTATTTCTCAGTATGAATGAAACACGGTCTTCTCAATTGTTTCCTTCAGATTAGTTTAAACTTTTCAACAGAATTCTGTCGAATAACATGCAGGTTTATTTATTGCACATGTGGTATTTTTCAGTAATATTTCGAAATCTGCACTATAATCGTGGTATTGCAACTTTTCTGTAAAAACGGAGTAGAAGCAAATTTACAACATTAATTTCTAAATATCTAAAGTTGCCTATATTAAACAAAAATAATAAATAAACAAAATACAAACAACTATTACAATCACAGATATAAATTTCTTTATGAAACTAAGCTTATTTTTAAATATGTACAGGAAGACTCAAAATGACGAACTAAATTTATTTCATTTTGTTGTGTATCGTAAAGTGTACACTGTATATTGGTAGTGTAAATTTTATTTTATTATGCTTAGATTGAACTTTATTTAAAATATTCAATGTACCACTTTCAATTGCAAAGATAATATCAAAACATTGGATAGTTAGTTCAGCATCAATTGAAAAAAATCAGACAAGGAACAGGCACGATTCCATAAACCGAATGTAATGAAATTTTGTTGTCAGTTAAAAGTTATAACGATAAACGCCTCTAAAAATTTTTATCGACATTTTTTATTTTTGAGCAGAGATACTGGGGTTAAATAAATGCCATACAAGAGCACGTTTGAAGGAAGGAATCTCCCTCATGTTCTTATCAAAATGTATAGCCGTAAAAAAATAAACACTACAAAAATACATCATACATTTAGTCGCCAAATTGCCGCAGAGAAAGCGAAAATAACTATTGAACTGTAAAATGTTCTTTATTTATATTTATGCTAAAAAATTAGTTTAGGAGACCATCTGCATATTGCAATTAACAAATTTTGAAATTTAAAATAAGGACATCCAATTTTGACATCATATATAGAATCTTCGATAAGTTTTACTTGAGGACACTAAGCAGGAATCATGCAAATATAACATTTGGAACTCCTAATGTTAAATCCTTTTTAATAGTTGCAAAACAAACTGCAATGCGCTTAGATTTTAAAGCATAAATCATAAGCTACTTGGGAATGTGTAATAATTCTATAATGCTTGAAATTTCTAGAAATCGATTTCTGTTTAAAAAAATCTTTACAATTTATATAAATTTCAAACAATAATTTCAAAATATGCATTTTTAAAAGTTTTTGGACCGTAAAGAGAAATAAAATGCGCATTATACAAGAGTAGATACGGTATAAAAGAGAAAACTCGTGGTAAATTATTCAATGTTCTAAAATTTTTATCTACTTTAGAAGGGTTTTTATATTATTATAAGAAAATGAAAACTTTCGAACATTAATGTAGCATTTTATTTATGTTTACAATATAATAATAAAATGTTATGATTTAAATGTATGAATAAAAATGCTATATCTACATTCTGTTTTCCTTTAATGCACTCGAAAATGCTAGTTATGATATCATAAAACAAAAACTTGTGCTGAACTTTCTAAAAAAAAGAACGCTTTTTATCAGAAAATATCAAGGTTTATTGTGCCGTTATCTTACAAGATTAAGAACAATATCACCAAAAGTAAATATCTAGAACGGCATAGAGCGATGACTTTTGAAGTGTTATACCATTAAATGCATTTTATCTAATATTCTTATTTTGGAAACGATAATAAAACGCTGTCCAGAATAAACAAATTTCTGAATTAGTTTAAGGGTGTTTGGTTAAGGAGAAAAATGAAACGAATTTTTGAATATCTTTTTTTAAAAATTTAATTTAATGTAAATTAAAAAAATACATTAAATAGTTTTTTTTTTTTTTTTTTTTTGCATTTACGTTCTTGTAAAAGATAATATAAAGAACTTGGAAATTGTAGGTCAAACGTGACAAATAAGATGCGTTCGTACTATAACTAGTTTTATAAATATTCAGATCTTGGTGTAATAGTTGTTGCATTATTATGCAAAAATGCATTAATACAAAATTTATTTTCTGTGCAGATTTTTGTATTATAGATATTAATTTTATTTTATGAAATTAAGTTTCAATAAACTCTTACAAACAATTAATTACAATACTGTTGCATTAAAATTATACTATGCGCAAATATCCAATACAAGACAATTGTCAGGTTCTTCTCTTACAGTTGCAAGAGTTGAAAGCTATTCTTAAGGGATTAGCGTATTGTATATGTATCTATTGTGTACCGTTGAAGGCTTTATAAGAAAAATCTTAATCCGAAGGGGAACGACGTGAAAGAAGTATTTCCATTGCAATGCGGTCCTTGATAGATAAGAAAGAGAGTGCACCCTTTTATTTAAGAAGACAGATCAGTCAAGAGGGAGGAACGGTTGTCAAGCGACACCTTGGAAACAGAGCAGTAGCCCCGTAGACAAAAAGGTGCTCGGGGGAATGACCAGAGAGGAAGGTAGTTCTAGCGTGGCAGCGAGGTGTGTAGGTTGGTTTTCAGAGAGCAGCTCTGAGCACGTGTATGGAACGGGATCTCTCGGAAGGAAGAGAGATAGCGTGTGTGAGATTAAGAGAAATCTCGGTTCTGAGTGAATCAACGTAGTCTAACGGTACACGTAAAGCGTCTCTGTATTTATTTTGATTTAATATTAAACCGGATACTTTACCTCCGAGTTTAAGTGTAAATATTGTTAATAAATTGTTTCAACTTTAATTGAAAGAGTTAAGTTTTTCCTGAATATACATCAAGTACCGTGCCCGATATCACGTTTTCATATCGGTGGTGGCAGCATATCAAAAGACCGGATTTATTTCGAAGTTGTGTGGACGGAGAAGTGGAATCCGACAATGTTGGCAGCGACGGGATTGAATCACCGAAGACCAGTGCCAGTTAGCCGTGTTACTGAGAGTTTGTGCCGGATCGTCTAGCGGAAGTGTTCGTGCCCAATCGTTGTAGACTAGTGCCAGATAGCCGTGTTACAGAGAGTTTGTGCCGGATCGTCTAGCGGAAGTGTTCGTGCCCTATCGTTGTAGACTAGTGCCAGATAGCCGTGTTACAGAGAGTTTGTGCCGGATCGCCCAGCGGAAGTGTTTGTGCCCTATCGTCGTAGACAACCAGTGCCAGCTAGACTATCGTCATTACAGTGAAGTGAATTAGTGGTGGTGTTAGTGTAGTGTTGTGCGTAGTGTTTTTTGTGCATTGTGAAGCAAGGTGCAGTGATTGTGGCCCGAGAGTGCAAGATTTACCCTGTGGAAAAGTGAGCAGAGAATTGCCCAGCGAATAAAGTACGAGGTAAGGTGTTTTGATCATTTTACTCTACTGACATTCTCGAACCTACTGTTTTTTATTGTGTATAATTTATGTTAATTTATGTGCAATATAATAATTGGTCTAAATCAAATGAGATATTAACAACCATTTTACACTATTGTTTTAAGAAAAGGATCTTATATTAATTACTAGAAGTGATTTTCTAATTGTTTTAAACGGATAAGATTAATGATTAAAATTAATGCACTGTGTTAATAGTTGGAAGGAATAATTGAAATTTCTTAAATTTAAATTATTATTAAAGTAATATTTAAATTAAGTGATATTGTTTGCTTTCAGTTTGAAATATTGATAGTAAATGAGGAAAGCAAATTTGTGTAGAATTTAAATTAAATTGAAATAACCTTCAAGGAAGAACTGAAGGCACAGAGAAAAAAAAAAGTGCTGTGATTTACTTTTTAATGTGAGAACTAATTTTGAAATTGAAATATTTTATTGAAATTAAATTTAGGAATTTATGTGTATTTCATGCAAATTTTTGTTAGGTGGATATTTTTATGTAGTGATTGGCATCAGTGTTTTATTCAAATTGCAACGTATCAGTATTATTGTGTAAATTGTATTTTATTATTTAATGGTATAAATTTAAAATCTGTATTGCATAATAGTAAGATTGAGATTATTGTTACTTTGTTATGGGAAGCAAATTGTGGGGTATCATTGTTTAAGGAAATTTATTATTGTATTATTACTTATTTGAAATATGTTAAATAGTATAATATGTGGAGGTAACTTATGAGGGTAGGATTTGAGGAAGTATTAATTTGATATTGTGATTAAGTATTATTGTAGGGTGGTAATAGTTATCAGTAGAAAGTATGGCTTTCTTACTAAAATTAAAAAGGGTGGATCATCAGGCGATATGTGGAGAGTTAGGAATTGAGGTCTCGGAAGATGATACCAGGTTTAAGCTTAAGAAAAAGATAGTGGAGAGCGACGAATATGAAGAGGGAGCCGTTATGGAATTATCTAGCACTATTGTTACGGAACGCTTAGAACAAGAAGCGTTAGTAGTAGAACGGGAAAAGTTAGAAAGGGAGTTAGAACGAGAAAAGTTAGAAAGGGTGGAAAAGTTACAACGAGAAAAGTTAGAAAGGGAGTTAGAACGAGAAAAGGTAGAAAGGGAGGAAAAGTTACAACGAGAAAAGGTAGAAAGGGAGGAAAAGTTACAACGAGAAAAGTTAGATAGAGAAGAAAGGGCTGAAAAATTGAGATTGGAACATGAATTAGAATTAGAAAGGATAAAGATTCAAAGTTCGGCAAATAACTCTAATGGGTCTAGAGAATATAATAATGAGAGTAGCCTAGAGAAATTGATTAAAAGTGTTAAAACTTTGTCTATCAAGGTTCCAGAAGGGACTGAGGGATGGAATCTGTTTTTTAGCAGTTTAGAACGAGCATTCCAAACAAAAAATGTACCGGAAACCCAACAGGCCGAAATTTTGCTAAATATGTTAGGAGATAAGGCCGATAATTTGTTAATCTACACTACTAGGGAACAAATTGAGAGTTATGAGAAGTTAAAGGAATTAGTTCTAAGGGAACACGAGCCGACACCGAAGGCGTGTTTGGAAAATTTCAAGAAGGCTAGAAGGAATCAAAATGAAACTCATGTATTATTTGTGTCACGTTTAATAGCAACGTGGGAAAATTACTGTAAGATTAGAGGTGCAGATACGTATGAGAAGATTAATCAGTTAATTGTCACGGATAAGTTGTTAACTACGTTAGATGAGGAAACCGCGACGCATGTTGGATTAACTCAGCACAGTAATTGGTTAGAAGTTTCTAAAATTGCTAAGGAATGTGATAATTTCTTTGATGCTAAACAAAAATCTTATGCGGTAACTTATAAGGGCTATAAAGGTAAAGAAAGGTATGTTAATAATGAAGATTCTAGAAGGGCAAAAGATGAGGGAGTTAGTAGTAATTGGAGACAAAATGGGAATAATGAAGTTAGTCCATTTTTGGGTAGAAAACCGGAATATAAGAAACCTAATGATACGACGCCTATCTGTTTCAAGTGTTCTCAACGAGGACATGTTCAGCGATTTTGTACAAAAGGAAATAATGAGGGAAGTAATCAAATTAATAACCGACAAGAATCAAGGGCTAGTATCAATAATGTCTCAGTGCGAGGAATTAAAGAATTACCAAGGGGAGCGAGTATGGCAAGAATCAGAGCAAGAGGGAATTGGAGAGCTAAAGTTATTGGAGAGAAGTTAAATAATCTCGAGAAAGTGGAAGTTAGTGTAAATGGACAAAAAGCGAAAGGATTGGTAGATTCTGGTTGCCAAATTAGCGTTGTTCATAAAGATTTAGTACCAGCAGAGAAACTAAGAGGGGCTGGTAGCATCTATTTACAGGGGATATTTGGTAAGGCAGTGAAATCGCCGTTAATTCAATTACCTTTAGCTATTCCAAAACGTGGTCAGACTAATGTAATTCATCAGGATGTACTTTGCGCGATAATTGATAATAGAAAGGAACAGGTAATTTTACATCCTGACGTGGCTAATGAATTGTCAGGGTTAAACCAAGAGAAATCATTAAGACAATCGGTAGAAAGGGAATGCAAGGAAGATAGTAGGAATAAAGTGAAAGAAGGGGAAGGGATTAGAAATGGTAATAATAACCGTTATGTCGTAGAAACGAGATCGGAAAATTTACAAAGTCATGAGAAGGAAAAAGCAGAGGTAGAGAAAAGTAAGATTAATCAAGTTACGGAAAGTAGTCTAAATGTATTTCAGGAATCCCAAATGAATTGTAAAGATTTAGAGAAAGCGTGGGAATTAGCTGAAAATGATAAAGCGTCTTACTATCTTTTAATGGGTTATTATATCATAAAGAGAAATTGGTAGATGAAACGGTAGCTCAATTAGTATTACCTAAAGTTAGAAGGGAGGAAATTCTAAAACTAGCGCATACCTCCTTATATGGAGAACATCAGACGGTTACGAAAACGTTAGAAAGAATCGAGCATTCATTTTATTGGGAAAATATGGCGAAGGAAGCTAAAATATATTGTGAATCATGTGTAGAATGTCGATTAACGAGGGAAATGAATGTGAGTAATAAGGAGAAAGAGGAAATATGTCGACCTGCAGTTATAGTTGAGTTAGGGGACGGGAGTAAGAAACTGGTGTATCAAGATGAAATGAGAGCATTTATGGCTAAAAATAAAGTAGTCGATATTGTCTTGGATAGTGACGGGGAGTTTGAAGACTGTAGGAAAGATCTGTTGTTAGACCGAGAACAACCGGAAAATAAAGACAGGAAGGGATTTGAGATAAAAGGGTTAACAAATGTTCAAGTTGGGGACATAAAATCAATCTTAAGGAAAAATAAGGAATTATTTATGGGTCCTATCGAACTGGTAGAAATGGAGAAAAATCGGATTGGTCGTAAACCGGAGAGGGGTAAGATAAGGCAGAAATTGTACAATGTCTTTGTTACGTCCAAAGAGGACTTGGACAGGCAAGTGCCTGATTGGTTAGAGGAAAATTTAATTAAGACCTCAGAGGCAGAAGTTAGCCATTCCAGCGGGTGCATTACGAAAAGGGATGTACCAATTAAGTTAACGAGGAAGGACTGGAGGGAAAAGGTAGTACCGCCTCCAGCAATCTCAGCCTAAGGACTGACATTAAAATGACATAATACTAGTGTAATTTTATTTTTTTTTGTGTATTTGTAATTGTATGTACATCTTGTGTTTATAACAGTGTATTAGCATATTGTGTAGTTTTTTTTTGTAGTTATCACATTAGGATATGGTTCATTAGAGATGTCAGTAGTTAAATTTTCAGACACCTTGAAATATTTATGTAATTGTAGTAATGAAGAAACCTATCAAGGAACTGTTGAGCTCTTCTCAGACATTACATAGTTTGAGGAAAATTAGCCCCTAAAAGGCATATTTTCCGCTAAGGTGGGGGGTGTCAGGTTCTTCTCTTACAGTTGCAAGAGTTGAAAGCTATTCTTAAGGGATTAGCGTATTGTATATGTATCTATTGTGTACCGTTGAAGGCTTTATAAGAAAAATCTTAATCCGAAGGGGAACGACGTGAAAGAAGTATTTCCATTGCAATGCGGTCCTTGATAGATAAGAAAGAGAGTGCACCCTTTTATTTAAGAAGACAGATCAGTCAAGAGGGAGGAACGGTTGTCAAGCGACACCTTGGAAACAGAGCAGTAGCCCCGTAGACAAAAAGGTGCTCGGGGGAATGACCAGAGAGGAAGGTAGTTCTAGCGTGGCAGCGAGGTGTGTAGGTTGGTTTTCAGAGAGCAGCTCTGAGCACGTGTATGGAACGGGATCTCTCGGAAGGAAGAGAGATAGCGTGTGTGAGATTAAGAGAAATCTCGGTTCTGAGTGAATCAACGTAGTCTAACGGTACACGTAAAGCGTTTCTGTATTTATTTTGATTTAATATTAAACCGGATACTTTACCTCCGAGTTTAAGTGTAAATATTGTTAATAAATTGTTTCAACTTTAATTGAAAGAGTTAAGTTTTTCCTGAATATACATCAAGTACCGTGCCCGATATCACGTTTTCATGACGTTTTCATTAAAATCAGATCCGACTCATCTCATTTCCTACTAAAATTTCCGATATTTGTTAGCCAGTATTATCCCGCAATTAAAATTATTTAAAAGAATATTGCACACATATTTAAGCAAACATTTTTTAAAGTACAACATTTTCAGATTCAGCCGCAAGCCATGGTATACGGAATTACATGAAGTTATAGAATTATGAAAAAAACTGAGTTAGGGGTTTATCCATAAATTTATAAAAATAAACATATTTTACAAAGAGATATTTCGAGAACATTCAATTAGTTACCAGAAAAAGTATACAGATTCTTTTAATGTAAAATAAATTCACTTTTTACGTAAGAAAATTTCTTAATTTTTTTTTTTGGTTGATGTATAACATTTTATTTTCTGTGGATCCTTGGATAACAAGACATGGACCCTTTAATTTGAGCCATCGCAAAGTAAAATTTATCTGTATCTCAAAAACTAATGATTGGAATGAGATGTGCACTTACATACCCACGTTTTTCACAACTGGGTTTCGTTTTAAATGAAATTAATGTCAATCAGAATTCATAATTTTTTTAATATTATTTTATTAATAATTTTCATAATTGAAAAATCTTTCTTGAATTGAAAGAAAAATGCATGAACTATCTTTGCGTCTATGCATTGTATCGCATTAAAAAAATCAATCGGATGATTTTTGGGAAGATAATAAATAAAAGATTGTCACGTGAATTAACATTAGCATTCTCAAACTTTTAACGCATCTAAATCTAACTCTACGAATATTTAAGAAAAAGTATGCAATCGGTGCCTTTTTACGGGTTGCGTTGACCAAATGAACTTAAAAATGGTGGGTATTACCATTGGAAAAATCAAAATCGATACAATGTTTAATATGTAGATGACCTCTTATTTCAGAGTTTGTATTCAAATTCGAAAAGTTTCCAATTGAACAGTTTATTTTTAGCATCTTTCTGGGGAACTTGAATATTAAAAAGTATGGGGAGGTTATCTCTCTCCTTTTTATAAAAGGAGAGAGAGAACATCTTTTTAACTACTGTACAATATCACTTATTTACAAAAAAAAAAAAAGAAAAGAAAGAAAGAAAAAGAAATTTCCTACATGACACGGCCAGAAAAAATGTCATGGAATTCCCAAATCGGCAGAAAAAAGAATAGTCCGAGTATTATGAAAGGAAATCGACCTGAAATCTATATATAACATGCTAAAACATACTAACCTCCCCTACCCCCCCCCCAAAAAAAAAAAAATGTATAATTCATGGTGCGCCACTATGTATATCATGTAAGATTTTTCAATAGGTGATTGCGTTGTGGGAAGTAGTGTAGCCAATTTAGCGGATTTTTTTTATTCAAACTACCTACCAGAATTTCCGCATAGTTACCTTACTTTATTTAATCATTTAATGTCTGTCATTAAATTAAGCAAAAATTACTTTTCGAAATTTCTGGTAGATGAATAAATGACATCCCTTTATTTAATCACGGAATGTCTGTCATTAAATAAAGCAAAAATTACTATTGGAAATTTCTGGTTGATGAATAAAAATCAGCTAAACTGGCAACATTGGTGCGAATGGGAGGGTATTAAGGTTGGAAGTGATGGGCCTCGCAAAAGTTCTTGCACTCGGCCTCGCTTTCGCTAAGGACGGCTCTGTATGTACTACTAAGATCTTATGTTTTTAAGTTTTTAAGACAGTTGTACATTGGTTTTATCTTACGTCTATTTTAGTAACATATAAATTTAAATCATTTTTATAAAATGTTTTTCTTATCTATTCTAACAAAAGAAAGTTTCGCTCTGTGTGTGTGTGTCTGCCTGTGTGTGTGTGTGTGTGTCTGTTGGCGATGGCTAGGGAAATCTAGCCCACCTAGAAGGCTGGAAATTTAGGTGTGGATAGTCCAAGGTCTGACCATGTGCACCTGAGCCTTAGAATTTTAATATTTTGATAATTAGCCTAGATATTAATTAGATTCTCATTAACCATCGCTTCTAAAATATCATCTTTTAAATCAAAATGGCGAAAGAAACGGACAGGTGCATTGGATTGGCGACCGGAAATGAACGAATTCGAAATTATTTAACTAATTAGCGAATTTTAAGAAAACTAATTGATATATCAAGTTGCAAATTTCTGAGCATATGTAAAAAATATTCTGTATCTGACTATGTGATTTTTGAAAAATTCGGTTGGTAATTTTTTTTAATTTACGCAAAAAACAGCCAAAAATCTTTCGGCGCCAGTTAAAACGATCCGAGAAATTTTCAGACAGGGATCGGCTTTCATTAAAAACTGAATTACAAAGAGATCTGTTCCTCTGGCCGATCCCTCTCATTTAGTTTGCGAAAATGAAAGGAAATAATTGCCAAATTTTACTAATGAACAAATATTTAGGTAACTAATTAAGATATAGATTTGAAATTGAGGTCGGGAAGGGGTGTCATCTGCCGGCTATTTTAGCGTAGCGTCTTCGTTATGTTCTAATTATCAGAAAAATGTAATTCTTTTTTTAATGATCGCGTTAATGTACGTGACGGTGGTTCTCTTGAACAAATTATTCATTATATTTGCGGGTATGGGGAGGGAGGGGTTAACGCCTTTCTCTGAGATTGTAATTATCTCGGGCCCGAGCAACGCCGGGCGAGTTAGCTAGTAGTTAATAAACAAAGGCGAACTTTCGTTTCGAATTTTATTATTGTTAAAGATAAATAAACTTATGTATTTGTTTTCATATGTGAGCCTACCTTTAAGGATACGTTTGAAATAGAAAAAACGTATGTGGTTTCTGTAGTTTTTGAAATCACCGATTAAATTTCGTTATTAATAATTTTAACTTTCTGTCAATGAAATTTTAAAATAGAAGACAAAATGTGATATATTAATGAAGCATAAATGTGTAAATAAAATAATGCGTCGGTATTATAAAATAAATCAATACACGATAAGAAATAAAATATTAAATTTTCGCTGAGATATGAGGCGGTTAGAATGAAAGTGGAGTAAGTCAATATTTAGTAATTTGAGAAATGAAGGGTTTTGTGAAACCTGTCATATTGCCGTTGCATTAAGTGGTCCCACTTATTTTGCCCTCTAGCGACTCTCTAAGTGAAGTATGACTTATTTGACTGTCATACTGAACATAAATTAACATACGTTCAGTGAAAATATGATTATCTAGATTTTTCAAATTTTTGAATTACTCCACTTTCATTCTAACCCCCTCATATCTGTCCCTTTCCTCATACACCCTAGAATTAATAGTTAGTTTGTATTAAAAAATAACCTTTGATATATATATATAGTATATATATTCCATCTGCGAAAAAAGCAGCTTATACGTAACAGCTCTTATTTTCACGCTTTACAATTTCACCACCATAAACATAGTGTTGTGCCTGTTCACTGTTCAAGCTTAAGCGCAGAGTATTTTTGGCAATCTCTTCACTGCTTATATTTTGCTTGCTCATTCTACTTTCACATCGCTATTTAAACAGCAAATTTAAATTTTGATAAATAACGTATTGCTTAAACTTTTACTTGTTTTTTTTTAGGTAATTTTTTTAATTTAGTATTTTAAAAGTGTTTATGAAAATAAAATAATACATTTTCATACCTAAAGTATTGAATTTTTTTAAAAGAGAAAGTTCTATCAAAATTATAAAAAATATTAATAAACCAGAAATACTTATTAGCTTGAATGTTTTAAGGAAGGTGCTTTAAGACATCCATTGATTGTCATTTAAAATATCCTTTGGTAATCATTTGACTAACAATTCCGCATATGAACGTGATTAGTTCTACAGGTTATTTATTAGTTAAAATGTTTGAATTAACCACCTAACAGTATCATTATTCTTTGTAACTAAAAAGAGTGTACTTAGTGAAGTTTACGATTCTTTCGGAACTCAGATATGAAATGCGACAATAATATTTTGTATAATTTATAACACATGATTCTTTTTGACAAAAAAATTATGCAAGCATAAAAAAAGCCACGAGTGATGCAAATTGAAAACAAAATAATATTAATAAAAAATTGGTATCATGACTGAGGGCGGACAAGAGCAAGTAGTTAAATTATGTCTTTTCTACTACAGAGATCAGTCATAAAGATATAAGTTTATAATTATAAACTTTTTAAACAAAAAAAAAAAATCAAAAACTACCACAAAATAAGCGTATGACAGAGTACTACAAATTGACTCTGTTGGCAGTAATACACTGCTATAGCAGCAGTTGCATGCGTGGCTTTTTCCTAATGGGTTCCAATAACATGGACAGTTAGAAATTATGTATTAATTTGGAAGATTTGTCAACTGCACTCATTGTACGTTAATTAGTTGGTTTTATATTAAATTTAAAAATTGTGCCAGAAACTTTTGGCCAACCCCTGTATTAGCGAACAAATCCTTCCACTGTAAAAATATAGTTCTTCAAATGAAGCGAGTGTACCGTAGAAATCTTCGGTGAATTTAAACGCTTTAAAATTTAGATTTTTTTTTTATGATTATTTATGTCATAAAAGTTTTTAATGTTTAAAACACAGCTTTTTGGTTTTTCCTACAACAATCTTAAAAAAAACTTATAAAGAGGGAAAAAAATCGCCTGGTAGCGACTTTCTCGTAAAACAGACAGCGCTACGTCACTTGATGAAAATCGTTGAAAATTAAATATTTTAAGGATGTTTGTTTTATGTTTTTGGATTTTGTCGAATTTCTAAAAAAATATTGAAACAATTTTGATGAAGTTTAAAGGGGACAAATTCTAGACTATCCTCTTTCATCTAAAAAAATCACATAAAGCAGTCACATAGTTTCGGAGTAATCGGTGAACATAAGTAAAAAAAAAAAAAAAAAAAAAAAAAAAAAATACATAGCGCGTTGAACTGAGATCCTCCTCTTTTTTTAAATTGGTTAAAAATGGCACTGTCCTTTTAGATTGGAAATGTATATTATAAAAATAACTTTAGAATGTAAAAATTGCTTTGTGTCAGGAAAATTATTGGTTGGTATTAAAAGAGAAACGATGGCCTACAATAACAGCACCGAAAAATCATGCTTCTAGCATAGAATATAAAACAATTTCCAACACATTCAGAATACTGTAACAAAAAATCAAAGTTTAATAAGGTGACAGATGATGTCTAAATAAACAACTTAATAAACGCATAACGCATTTGAAAACCTAATTTCAGCATTTACAATCTATAGTAAAAAACAATTATCCGCACCCCTTTGTGCAGCTCTGTATATGATTTATAGATTTGTACTACATACTACATAGTATGCAAAAATTATTCAGTTAGGAAACGCATAACACTGTTGAAAATTCCGCTTCATCAATTTCCGTTAATACGGGGAAATGTAGTCAAATTCTTTTGTGCAGCCCTGTATATGATCTCTAGAATTTATTCACACGAAATAATATGCAAAAAATAGTTAAATTTAAAAACGCATAGTAAAATTCAAAACTCCCTTCCAGCAATTACCGCTCATAGACAGTACTGTAAATGAGTTTTTTTTGTGTGTCCCTGTCAATGAACGATAAATACTGAGCACAACATATTTTCAACTAAGCATCTTGTGGTGCACCTCAGTCTACCACCTTGTATATCAATTTAAATGTCTTTGAAATAATATAACATCGTTAAAATACTCTGCAAACGATTCTCGCATAGACCATAATGTAACGGAATTCGTTTGAGTGTCCTTATAAACGAACTATAAATCTTTAAACACTTTATTTTTCTGTACAGAATATGTCAAGGTATACTTCAGTAACATACAAGGTGGCCATAATTAAACTGACGGTACTCAGAGTGTTCTGTAGCGCGATCTAATTGCGAGAATGGTGCCAAATTTTGTAGGAAGATTAAACAAGACGGGGGACGAAGGATTCCGCGAAAAAAAGTTTAGTTCGAAAAGTCGCCGCCAGGGGAATATGTGGCACTGTGTATTCGAAAAAGAGAGTTTCAAAAAAGAAGAATCAATAGTGAAATAAAATTACCGTTTATTTAGCACATCCAATTCAGGTTCGATGTGGCCGCCGTTTTTGTGGACCACATATATGGCATTCTGTGTACAGCATTTACAACAGCTGAGAATAACATGTCTGTAGGAATCTCCCGTACAGTTCTGGATATGTTATTCTTCAGCGTAGCCAGATCCTGGACACCTCCGTGATAGACCTTGGACTTTAGGTAACCCCATAGCCAAAAGTCGCAGGGTGTAAGATCAGAGGACCGAGAAGGCCATGCAGTTGGAAAACAGCGGCTAATGACTTTTTCTGATGTAAGTTTCTGTCGCAGCAGCTGCTGTATCTGGCAGGTGCTGTATCTGGTCAAATCAATATCTGGAGGGGCTCCATCTTGCATGAATAACATGAATAAGTGCCGGAATAACAAAGTTGTTTAGCATTTGGCGATATTTGTCTCCGGTAACAGAACAAGTTACAGGTCCTGTCGGAGTAATGTTCCCATAGAAGAATGGACCTATGATCATATCTACTGTGAAACCACACTAAACAGTTATCTTTGGTGAATGCAAAGGAATTTCCTTGAATGTTCTTGGTGACTTGTTTTCTTAAATTCGGCAGTTCTGGGTATTTACAGCTCCATTCAGATAAAAGTGGGCCTCGTCTCCCCATAAGATTTTCCAGGGCCAAGCATCATCCAACTCCATTCTGGCAAGAAAAGTGAGAGCAAAAGTCAATCGCTTATCATGGTCGTTGTGACGTAACTCTTGTACACGGCTGATCTTGTACGGATAGAAGTGGATAATCTTTCATAGGATTTTCCATACCGTACAATAAGGCATATCCAGATTCCGAGATATCCCACGAGCGCTGGAAGTGGTAGCAATATTGTCTGGTGCTCTGTCGACAATCGCCGTTGCCACTTCTTCGATTGTATCCTGTGATACGGGTTTTCGTCCTTAGCCTGATTGAACATTTAGAGAGCCTGTTTTCTCAAACTTCTCAACCATTGCTTTTAAACCATTAACTGACAAAGGACCGTTACCTTTACGCATTTTTTTGTGGTTTCTAAAAGCACGAAGAGCAGCTGGCGCATTGCACGTTTAATTATAGCCACCTTGTATATAAAAAACACGGCACTCCGAATATATTTACGCGAGTTAGAGAGCACAGACAGCCAAACCGAATTCATAAACAATTTTCAACTACGTTGTCAAAAAATGTGTCTACGTGTGTTGAAAAATCATTTTCCTTTTACATTTCTTTCTTTCTTTCATTAAATTAAATTCGTGATTCTTTTTTTTTTTTTTTTTTTTTTTTTTTTTAGCAAACAACTTTTCTTTTTATCTGAAACAAGTTTTCAAGCTACATTTGTCATCGAATAACGTTAGAATTTTTTTTTTTTTTTTTTTTTTAATGAAAAACATAACAAAAAACTATATTTTTAAAGTTCATACTAAATAGAGGAAAGACAAATCATTAATAAATGAAACGTCATAGACACGCAAACATGACATGAAAGTCTTTTAAAAGTTTTAAAATTTTTGATAGATACCATACTTTATTTAATTTACTTGATTCTATTTTAATGAAACTTAAAAGGAAACAGTTTCTTTTGACGGTGGAAGATCTTTCAAAGACAGTTTATAAATTAGGGCCGAAAGAAATGTTGAAATTTGAAATGGAAAATTGTTTTGATTTTCAGAATAAATTAAATCACGAAATGGATTTTAAGACACATAAAAATAATATGAAAGCGTAAAATAATAAAGCATGAGTTTTAATAAACCATTCAGACTTGTAAAACATTAACTTTGATTTTCAAAAAACTTCAGACAAATAGCGTTTTTTTTTAAATGTGGAAGTGATTTAATTACTTTTATTTAAGAATTTTTAATATAGGAGTAATTATTCTGAATTTTTAGGAAGTGTTATTTAAAAAGATCATATGAAGTCTTCTGTACTGCTTAATCCGTCCCTGAATTAACTTAATGAAAACAATAGGCTAAGAGTAATTTAAATGATAAATATTTATATTTTCAAAATTATTGCACATATTATAATACGTATAGATAATACATAGAATAAGCCAGGTTTTTTTTCGCCTGCACTCAACACTGTATAGGACGCAGTGTAATGATGATTTACCCTCATTCATATGGCCACCAAGATCACCGGATCTTAAACCATGTGATTTCTATTTGTTGGGTTACATCGAACTTCAAATTTATGAAACATCCTAGCCGAAATCATTCAAATAACGCGATATATGAGAATAAGCCATGTTTTTTTGCCTTCACTCAACACTGTATTGGACGCAGTGTAACGATGATTTACCCTAATTCATATGGCCACCAAGATCACCAGATCTTACGCCATGAGATTTTAATTTGTTGGGTTACATCGAACTTATACTTTATGAAACACCCTAGCCGAAATCACTCAAAGAAGTTAAATAACGCATCAATGCTGCATTAAAAAATGCTGATCTTCTAAAGCTCCAAAGTAGGTGTAACGAACTTAAGTACAGATTAGATGTTTATCGAGTTACAAAAGGTTCACACATACAAAATTTATAACTGAAAAAAAAACTTGGATTATTTTTCTTGATTTTCATATATCGGTTATTATAAAATGTGTAATGATTTTGAAACTATAATTTTTTTAAAATACGGTCGTTCATGTATTATCCCCCTGTAGTTGTCTGTATTAAAAAGTAAAATGTTAAATAAATGAAAATATAATAGAAAGGTATTTGAAATCGAAATAAAAATAAAAGAATTAAATCATTGTCAAACAATGCTTTGAAATATTCCATATGCATGATAAATATTCAAAAATCAACGATTACTTGATCGAAAAAATATATATATTTTAAAACAAATGTTTATATATAGTATTATTCAAATCAACTATTGTGAATACGACTAGAAACATTCGATCAGCCATCGTACAGGGATAATAAATAAGTGAAGTAAACGTTTTGATCGTTCATAAAAGTTAAAGTACTATTACGAATTCCATTAAAAGTATAAAGTAAGTAATGTTATGATTCAAATAGTATTATTATGGAAAATTTAGCAATTTCTTGTAAAAAATTGCATTATAAAATCGCTTACGATTTTGTTTTAAATACGTTTGTTTAAATGAAATTGCATCTTGCGGCCACAGTGAATTTTTTAAAAACAAATATGCGAAAAGCTGCTTAAATTTAATAAATTTACTTAAATTTATTATGTTGATTGGCCTTGAATACATAATCTATTCTCGTACCACATTTTGTTACGAAGGGTACAATCTCTGTAGAATATCAATAATTAGCATGATTTTAGAAGATCTCCAGTGATTGGGAATTACACTCCACTCTTATTAAAAACATTTCAGGCTTCATCAAACACTTTATGTACCACTTCAAGTCAAAACCCCAGTATTACCAGTTTTATATGATGTCATATTAGGTAGCTTTCAATAAAAAAAAGTATAAAGCTACCTATTGCAGCCGTTCGGAGGAAAGCAGTTCCGGAAAATTTCGATATATTTTCACCAATCATGACCCCCCAGACCCCAAAACCACCCTCGTTCAAATGTTGATTTATATATATATATATATATATATATATATATCTGACCTATGTCATACGATAACGCTCGTATTTATAAATAAATTTTGATGAAACTAATTGTGCGTATTAAGCTCACAAATGTCTCGACCGAGCTCGTTGGCCAGCTTGGTCCGCCATTTTGTTTCAAGATGGCGGCCATTTAAAAATTTAAAACTAAAATAAATATACAAAAAAGTTAAAAATTCAAATTTATTTTTTAATTTAGTGTTAGGCCTTGATACGAGGAATCCAGAGCATTTTTTGGTTTACCTCTATCTTAAAAATGGCTGAGATAGAGCAGTTTGAAATTCTAGGGTAACTGACATTTTGAAACAAAACAGCACATTAACGCGATTACTCGCAAATTATTTTCTTTCACTGTTGTAATAATTTTCCCAATCATACGTATAAAACTATATATTCATATCCGTTAGCGCCAAATTCTCGCCAAAATTAGCGACATTTGGCGAAATATCGCCAAATTTGGCGACCACAATTTGTCTTTATAAATGAAGCCAATTTGGCTATTGCTCAATAATTTGGCGAATTTCTTATTCAAATTCAGTATTAAGGAATCTTTTGTAAACGTTTTTTTGCATTTTAACTTGCTGTTTTCGTGTAACATTAGCTAAAATTTTAAAACGAAGATATAGGAAAGCTACCTTTTCCTCCCGGTACAGGCCGGAAGGACTTTTTTTCTATATGCCAGCCGACATTGACACTAATCTTCAGAACTAACAAAATTTTTACCACCGATGACATCTATAGTCGTCAATGTGTTTCTATTAAAAAAAAAAAAAAAAAAAAAAAGGATGTCAAGAACCGAAATTCCCAGGGTTTTCCCAGAAATAACTTGCAGTCAGATAACAAATCCACAATGATCATTCTCTACACCTTTTAAAACAATCATAGCATTTTTATGAGCTACAGAATAATGCCGATTTAAATTCCATACAAATATTCATTCAGTCAGCACTTTTCACTATAAAAGATGTTATAAAACTATTCAATACGGTAAAAAATCCAAATTGCTAGTTACGCAGTTATTTTAACAATCTAAGAATACGAAATAAATCTCTCTCTGAAGCTCAGGCAAGTCAATAAATACCGCAATCGCACCTATTTCACTACAATGCGCAAACGGGTCTTGGTGATTAAAAAAGCGTTAACAGAGGGAATATACTTACCGGCTGCGTAAGAAAAATGCCATACTGGGGTACTTCCGAGAAGGCACGCGAAATGTTTTGGAATATAAGAAAAAAATTGTAAATTAAAAATAAGATTCGCAAAACAAATAATTTTAGTAGAATTCATATCGACATTTAAGAAAAAATGAAAAGTCCTTGAAACTAAACAGACGAGCTTTGAAAGAAAAAAAATAATAATATGTGAATTGTTCTTTTCTAGTAGGATTTTGAAAGGAGAAATAAAATATTAATCTACGAGTTAGATGAATTTAGAAGTAAGAAAAGTAGATGATTGAAATACTTTTAAGACAGGGAAAATTTAAATAAACTAGGGTTGAAAATTATATTAGAAGTGAAACAGTTTTAGAATACTTTCAGATTGGATGGAATTTTAAATTTCGTAATATATACTTTTCCACAGTTTTTTGCTTGAAAATTCTTAGTCAATAAATTGTGAGAAGTTTTCTATTTACAATATTTTGCTTTAATCAGTTTTAGATATTTTTATTACCTGGATTGTATTTTCTCTTTCATAGAGAGGCTTATTTTATCTTAGTATGTTCAGATTTTAAAAATTGCTAAACTTAGGTTTACATTCTTGTTTATTAGATTTATATTAGGGATATCATATTTCCTTCTTTTAATATCCAATATTATATACTATTATAAATATTTTCCTAAAGAAAAAAATAAAATTGTAAATAATATTGGGTTATGAATGTAGTCATTGCCCTTTTTCTCTGAATTGAATGCCTATCTTTAAATACATTATTGGGAATGTGAGGTGAGTAAAATCAGTATTACTATTTTTATTTCATGTAACATAAAAATTACAAAGCAATATGAGCATTTTAATCCATAATGCATTCTTTGTTGTTATTTGTGAATTTTTTTGCAACATTCAGCAATGTTTTGATTTCTGATTTTGACGCACATAAATCGTTAAACCAAGTTTTCTATTTCACTAACTATTGATCGTTATATCATATATATTATTGAAGAGGGATAGAAAAAAATGAAATTCGATAGACCGAAATACGGGGAATATGGAGGACTTACCAAATGAGCATTGATGCTGTATTGCGGTTTTTGTAATGCGATTTTGTCATACGTAATGAGGATCAATGAACTTTGAACTCTACCTTAATGGCGGTGAAGTTATTTTTGTGATGAGTCGATAACATAGTTCAACATGGATATGTTCTTTAACGTTCTCTTTATTTACAAGAATTTTATAGAGAACTAATGGCCTTTTAAACACAACATAAAATTCCAAGAATGACATAGTAGCTGTTATGACCTAATTGCAAAGTTCCAACTTTTTACGACACAAAGGGAAAAAATTCAATTTGCCTGGCATCTTTGTTCACGTAGAGTAAATTTGTGTACTAAGAAGCTTTTCTCTTGCTTTCGTTTCCAATATTTTATCTCCAAAACTGATTAGCCCTTATAAGGCCTATCGGAAGTGTTTTTCGATTTCGTGGAAAACTTTTGTTTCTTAATATTCGATTGACATTGCTAAGATGTTCTCGGCAGGCCACATTTTGAAGTGGGGTGCTGGTTGAAGTTACCTATTATAATGGGTATTAACATTAACGTTCTAAATTATGTTTTAACATGAATATATTTTAGGCAATAAAACTGAGTACAACAATTCAGGTTGACAACATTTGAAAAGAAAATAGAAATTATTTTGAATTAAAAATAATAAACTAGAAAGTAAAAGAATAAAGATAATTGATTACTCTAAATGTCTTTGCAAAATAAACAGTAAAAATAAATATATTAAATATTTTTATGATAATCATTAAATTTCCATTAGAGCGCCAGTCTAAAATATTTTAACTAAGATTTAATGTACGATTTGACATTTCTCCAACCGAGTGGAAAACTGCCCAGTCCCAAAGAACCGATCGAAGGTCATTTTGTATGATGACCAATCGTTGTGATCGGTGTGGTTGAAATAGTAAAGGGTATTTACGTATCCATCGCTTAATCGATTTCCATTAATCGTAATATTTTCTTTTAGTTACCTGTATGGCAGAGCAGGTTGTGTCGGCCAGTTGTTGGCCCAGTTAGCTCATTGAGCGGAGCATGCACAATTTAGCCTAGGAATATTGGGTTCCTCTCTCGCCCACGATAGTTTTTCACTCAATTGGAGAAATGTCAATTCGTGTGATATCTTTACAAATCGAAGTGATTGCGAGGGAAATAATAACATGTTACATTTAATCTGGACACATATTTCAACAAACATATTTAGCTATAATGATTTAAGACTGAATGACACTTAATATTTTTTCTTAATATACATAATATACCCAAGTTTAATTATTTAATATGGTCGCATATTAAAAAGGAATATTCAACTGAAATAAAAGCTATAAGAAATTTAAACCTACCACATAAACGTTTCCTTCAAAGAATTATTGAGCAGTTTCAATAAAAATGTGCAACATATTACGTCTTTAACTATATTAAATAAGGAATGCTCACATATTTTTTTTTCAATACTGAACATGGAAACAAATATAAATTAAATTTAACGCTTATGTTGAAATACGTTTTCTAAAGGAACTAAAACTCTAAAAAACAAAATATCTTTATTTATAAGAATAACAAATGGCACCAAATTTGTGTCGAATGTTTTGTTTACGAAAAAGAAAAATATTATTTATTTCGACAAAACTTGTTATGATCCTTGAACTCGAAAAAATATAATATCACGTCAATGCGACAAAATGCGTTGCAGATATTTACAAATCACAACTAAATATTATATATCATTATATAATATATCACTGTATATAAAATGCATATAATAATCTTAAATGTTTTAAAATGAATACATACTTCGACATAAGGAAAGCAAAAAGTTCAATTTTAATTATTGCTAACAGTTTGGTCAGAAAGTATTTTTAATTCTGTTAAATGCGTTTTGTTGCTTATTCATCTATTTGTTGATTATTACATTTAGATTTAAATTTTTATTCAATATTATGCAAAGAAAAAAATGTAATTTTTGTATACTGGGTATCCTTTTCTTTCTTCGACCAATAGATAATTGTTAAACCGTCAGTTTTTGAGTTACAGTTCCAATTGCAAAAATGTTTCAAATGTTGTTCTTTATCATATGGAAATTTATTTACATCAAAATAGTTATTTTTTAAGAAGTTTTGAAGTTTGCATTTTTATACTTTTATATCTGAGTAGTATAAGTTAAATTAGAAACACTTTATCCGTGTTCTAACAAGTTAAACACTAAAATGTCCATTTTAATACGACAATTAGTTATCGATTTATGATATTTTATGAGCACCAAAGTATGGGAAAAGGAGTTTTTAGTCCATCAAAAGGCTGAATGTTTATAAAATTCAAAGTATATTAACTAGTTAAGTTGTGGTAAAACAAAAAGTAAATGTTTGCTGCTTTACTTGATACAGCACGGAAGAAGGATTCATCGTATAGGTCCCAGAAAGCATATCCAAATTTAAATTTCGTACATTTTTTAAATACATTTTGTGACATAAATGAAGTTTCATATGCTGAAAAATAACATTTGAAACAATTTTAAAATCGTGCCGATAAACCTAACGGTTTAGAAATTAGCTATTGGTCAACAGAAAAAAGAGACATACTGTATAATAAGGATTTTTATCTATAAGTTTATAGATTTTTGAAAAAACTAAATTAAACCAAAAGAAAATTTCATTTTTTGTTTAAAGTAAAAATCTTCAAATCACTTTTGTCATCTTAGAATACTTAGAATACATAAAATATTCAAAGAAAAATGTAGCTGTAAATCACACGTTAAACCTTCATTAATTATACGATAACAAATAATAATGTCCATGTTTACAAACTCTCATTATTAAAACTAAATTTGGAAAGTCGTTAAAATGCAACATAATTTCAACTTTAAGAGAAATAAGTTAATCATCTCGGTGATTAAAACATACTTGTTAATGACAGTTAAAATAATTAGAATTTTTTAGAGCTTTCAATGGCTCTTAATTTAAAGTAGGGTGATTATCTAGAATAATAGAATAATTTATTATAAAATTCTGAAGAGTGGTTTTGAGGTAGGAATAATGAAAACAATTGAGGCTGCTTTTCAAAATAGCTTCAATTTCAAAGACATGTGTGATTTTCTTCAATATATATCCGTTTATATTTTATGCAGAATTTTTTTCATATTTATTTATATCTAGAGCACATGATTCGAAGGATATGCGAACCAAATTCCACAATATTATGTTACATACGAGGGTGATACGGAATTCATTGCATAAAATTTAAGGATTGGTACAGGACACTAACAAACATTTATTGTATCGGAAATCAGGGTCAGAAATGAATTTATTTAGTCTCAATTACAGAGCATCTCACTCCAATCTTTAGTCGCGTTTTTGTTTATAAATTTAAAAGTAGAGAAGATATTTCAACAACTCATGTTCGTATGAATTGTATGGCCATTGTAAGGATTTTATCTTTTACATCTTATTAGCCAGAAATTGAATGTTTCAAACATTCAGTAAAAAAGACAAACAAAAATAATCATAGCGTGTAAAACTATTCATTCTTTAACTGCAGTCTACATTTTTTTTAAGTGTTAGCTGTTAGTTTTAGATATGAAATAGGTTATCTTCTTCAAACAAGATTTTGGTCTAGTATATTTACTTATAAATTATGAGTTTTAGAGCCAAAACAGAGTATTTTGTTAGTGGCAAAACCGCTCAGAATTACTAAATGAAATATTTTTTTGAGATTTAACATTCATATTAATTAAAATTTGATGACTGTAATTAAAAAAAGTCTGTATAATAGAATAAATATATAAAATAGACTTTATTCTATTATAAAAATTGTGTAGTTATAGATGTATGAATAACAACATCATAGTTACAATAGAGTAAATCAAAAAGATTATTTAATTATAAAATGTTTTCCTGTAAAAAGAAATAATTTTAAAGCTAAGTAGATGTTTGAAATTTATATGAGTGCGTACTTTCAAAATAGAAGAGAATCCAATCTCTAAATAACGGACTCTACTTGAAAAACGGAATTTGTATGACATTTTGGGATAACCGCTATTCTCAGGCAATGTGTTGCTAAATAGAGGGTCGCTGTTCAGGGATGTCCGTTATGGACATTTCAATGTACAAAGCTAAAAATAATTTTTTAAAATATGTAATTGTTTTTAATTAATTTCCAATTAAGTATCGTCATTATAGCCGCATTCTAAACATATCTCTACTGTCCAAAATTAAACTTTTACTGAAGCTCATTAAGAAAGTTATTTCGTGTTTAAATTAATTAATTTGAATTATCCCCTAGTTATCAAATTTTTATTTCGTTATTCTGCATTAAAATCTAAATTGTTTTGTGTAAGGTGTTATTTGCTAAATGTATAAAATCTTTGAATTATATATATAATGTTTAAAAAAAGAAATGTACTATTGAACTATTTTTTTTTTATTCTTATCATACATTATTGCTAAAATGAATAGAAATCATCTTTAGAATTTCCATTAATAATTTTATTAGCTCTTTTATTTATTTATTTTTCTTTACCTACATACTTAAATAATATTTAAATGTTACCTTACATTATTGTTAAAATGGATTAACGGACAATCTTTAGAATTTCCATCAGTTTTTTTATTAGATCTTTTAAATAATCTTGCTTCTGATATACGTAGAAAAATGTCTTGAACACAGTTTTTGAAGAAAGTTATAAATAAATGTATACATCCATTTGCACTTCCGTATTTTATTACGTTGAAAATATATTTAAAATTATCAACATTTATAAATGTGAATAAGTTCGATATTTCTAGGACCTAATTAACAAAATAATAAATCATGATAATTACGTATTTACATAAAATATTTACATAGTAAACATTTTTTTTTCTACAGTATCCTATAATTAACTGAGAAAGAATTGTTCTTAAAAACTTTTGAATCACAGCATATATATTTACAAAATTTGCGGGAATGCAAAACTGAAAATATGCAGAATTTTTCCAAATAAAATAGCAAATAAATGTAATGTGCTTTTGATTTGCTTTCCTTTATTTAAAAATTTGGTAAAGGTATTTTGTAATAATCCTTTCCGTTTCGGTAAAAAAACCCATAAATAAGGAGAATAAGAAAGCTGTCTGCCTTCTTTTGAAACTTTTATGTAAAGAAATCTGTGATTATGAACGATAAACTGGTTTAATTCTAGTTATTGCCAAATCTTTTTCTTCACAAACAGTTTTTCAAACAGGGATGAGTGGAATCAATTACATAAAATTTAAAATTATAAGGAAGAGACAAAAATTTGAAAGGGGAATGACCTGTGCATCTGGGAATTCTTTTGTTTCCTGGAAGAAATAGAGTCAGTACAAAGGGAAGGCAAACTAACTCCTTAACCTATAAATTATAAAACTATAAAACTATATTATCTCCTTAACTATAAATTATAAAACTATAAAACTATATTATCTCCTTAACTATAAATTATAAAACTATAAAATTATATTATGTCCTTAACTCATCTATGGCGGTGAATCATATATGAAAAAACTTCATTATTAGATTATATTTGATTTCTTATATTAAAAATTATACCAATATTATTTTTCTAGATATCTTTCTTTAACATATGCACGCTTTTTCCATAGCATTGATATGTTTTTTTATTACTATTATTGTATAATAAAAATAATTAGAATAGGCATGAAATTAATACCACAAAAGCTCATTGACTTCTTCATCTGATAAAAACCTTTCGCATGCTTATCATATATTCTAATACGAGCAAATCTTGTGTGTGGTTATATATTGTGTGGGTCATTTCTGGGTCATTGTGGGTTAAGATCTAAAAAGCGGCTCAATTTACACAAAATTTTGCATCCAATGGTTTTCGGGCACGAGAAGACTGTTGGTCTAGGTCACATGCTCGAGAAAATTCAATTAGTGGGTCATTTTGGGTCATTTTGGGTCATGGTCAAGCTAATTTTATCTAAAAAACGGCTCTAACAATTTTGATTAAATTTTGTATCCTACGAGCTTCGGGCACGCGAAAATCATTGGGCTAGGTCACATGTTCGAGAAAATTCGATTAGTGGGTCATTTCTGGGTCATTGTGGGTCAAGATCTAAAAAGCAGCTCAATTTACACTAAATTCTGCATCCAATGATTTTCGGGCACGCGAAAACTGTTGGGCTAAGTCAATTGTTCGAGAAAATTCAATTAGTGGGTCACTTTGGTCATGGGTCATGATATTTGAATTCAAATTTAATTTTGACCGAGCATAGCTCGGTCTTCCCTGCTCGTGCTTCATTAAGGGGTCTCAAGTAGTCTTACATTTTCAATGAAGGCGCAATTTAGCATTATGATATATTCAACTTTTTTCTTATTTCCTATAAAACACAAACGCATAAAATTTTTACGATGGACATCTGTTCTATGAAGCATAATTAATTCAATATTCTACAACTGATTTTTTTTTGTTAATGTTTAATTTTGATTTAAAAAAAGTTTAATTGTTTTTCAGTTTCATCCATTGCGTGCAACATTTATCAAAAACGTATTAAATAATTTGTATGGAACTTCGCAGATACATTCATTTTGAATAACTTATACTTCAAATTTAGTATTATAATTGTATTATTTTTTATAATTAGCTTTTTTAAAGGATATTTTTCTAAATTTTATAATTTAGTTTAAAATTTTAGAAAATTTAAGTTTTTAATTGCTTAAAAATGAAACATACGTTCAAATTATATTAGTTTTACTTCATTATCAGTATTATTTGAGACTCTAGAATTAGCATATTTCTACAGTCTTACGCGCAATGGAAGCCGTCAAAAACATTTTAAAATTTTTTATGAAAGATATCCTTCTATATTAAAAAAAAGTAATCTGGAACTGAGCCAAAAACGAAATGGACCAATCAAATTCTGCGTAGATATTCCGGGTTAGTCTCATCGCTTTTTTACTAGGGACTTTTTTGAGTAGCTATTACTTTTTTTTCTAGCCATCCTACGGATTCGAAAATCATACCACCAGACGCGAAATATAACAAGGTTTTAGAAATTCAAAAAATTATCACGGTCGGATAATAAAAACTCAAAAATCCTTCTATATTACAAAAAAGTAATATGGAACTGAGCCAAAAACGAAATGGACCAATCAAATTCTGCTTAGATATTCCGGGTTAGTCTCATCGCTTTTTTACTAGGGACTTTTTTGAGGAGCTATTACTTTTCTTCTAGCAATCCTACGGATTCGAAAATCATACCACCAGACGCGAAATATAACAAGCTTTTAGAAATTCAAAAAATTATCACGGTCGGACAATAAAAACTCAAAAAATCCTTAACAATCGAGTAAAAAATATTTTCCTTCTATATTAAAAAGAAGTAATCTGGAACTGAGCCAAAAACGATCTAGAAATGGACCAATCAAATTCTGCGTAGATATTCCGGGTTATCCTCATCGCTTTTTTACTCGGGACTTTTTTGAAGAGCTATTACTTTTTTTTCTAGCTATCCTACGGATTTGAAAATCCTACCACCAGACGCGAAATATAACAAGCTTTCAGAAATAAAAAAAATTATCACGATCGAACAATAAAAACTAAAAAAATCCTTAAAAATCGAGTAAAAAATCTTTTATTGAAAAAGTCATTTTTTTTATATTGTTGCCAATTTCTAAATAAGCGCAAAGGATTATGTTTTATCTCAAATAAAAAATGTATTTACGCGAGACTATTAAAAACAATAATGAAAGTTTAAAATAATAATTAAATGATCACGTGTTGAAAGCAGGAAATAAAGAAAATTATGTCATAAAAATTGTGTTTAGACATGAATATTAAAAATAAAAAAGATGAATTAAATGAAAAAGCATTATAACCTGATTACAGAAGATAGTCGCCGTTCGTGAAATCATCATCATCATCTTTTTAAAACAGGATACATTACCAGATTTTAAAAGGCTGTGAAATCAGAACGGGCGTTGGTGAGCGTAGCGAGCGGGAGCAGAGCCCCCTAGTAGATTAAAAAAAAGTAAAATATCAGTTGTGGAATATTGAAATAATTATGCTACATAGAGCATATATTAAGCTGTCAGTGGTAAAAAAATTATGCATTTGTGTTTTATAGGGAATCAAAAGTTAAATGTGATATGGCGCTAAATTGCACCTCCAGTGAAGAAAGTAAGACTCCTGAGATCCTTTAAAGGAATCCAAACAACTGATAGCTCTAGGTTGTTAAGTTTGAACTAACTAAAGGTTAATCAAGTGTTATGCAGTTAAGTGCCTCTCATTTTTATTTTGTTTCATCAGCGACAGGGAGAGTTTTAGAGGCCTGGCGCTATCCTGGAAAATAAGATAATTAGAATAGGATTGGAAGGATTTTAGCAACGATGTGTTGCTTTATTCTTCGCTCAAATGTACACAAATGTACACTGCATTTAATGTACACAGTTTATGAAGATAGTTGATGTACACAAAATCCTGTGAATCAGAAAAATTACTAGTGAGAACTTTGTCAATTTTTGCTTTAGTGTAGAAGTATCACTTTGGTGATCCACTTCATATTTAGTCGGCTTGTTTCATATTTTTCACGGAAATTTTCAAACAAACTGCGCCATTTGAAGATTTGAAACCTCGACAAAGTGTTTTTTCTACATTGTTTACATCCAATAGGTACTTTGTCTTCACGAATGTTGCTATTGACTGAATAAATGAACGTATGAATAATAAAACGATGTCAAATAAATTTTAAAGTGTATAAAATCAATCTTTGTTGCTTTGATATGCAAGTATGAAAATTTTCTATTGATATTAAAAAATATCGCTTATATTTGTTTGACCCTTGTGATATAAGAAGCGTTAAGTAAAATAAATTCTTCCTGTGTGAGATTAAAAGCGGTGACAGAAAATATATAATTTATTTTTTCATTTTCAATTTCCTTTAAATATTATAGACGTACAAAAAATATCCTAAAGTATATTGTTTTTCAAAATATCTATATTCTATAAATCGTTTCTAAATATAATTTTATCAGATTTTATATTGCATGACCTGGAATAGTTTTTCATACTTCAATAAACAGTCTGCTTTTTTTCGTTTTGTTTTTAGTCGAATAGCATAGGATTTTTAACACCTATGAATTTTGAAATGTCTAGACCAATTCTTGATGTCTCAAACAACTTTAAAGTTATTCATCTGCGGCATTTCGTTTACGAATCTGTTGCTAAAGCCTAGGGTTATGAAACTTCCTTGGCTATTTTAGAGTAGTTTAAATTCATGGATAATTTTTTTTTACTCAAATAAAAAGTAAGTTTGTTTTGCCTCGAGTGAAAAAATCATTTTGTGTTAAATCTTCAGCGAAATACGACTGAAATAAAAAAAAGTGTAAAACGTTCAAGAAAATTTATATCAATTTGGAATCTTAAAGCATTACAGTTCATACGAAATAGGAAAAAAAAACCTTTAAAGTTTTTAAATAACTTTATATTATTATCTATAAGAAGAATTAGATTTCCACAATTTCGGGAGAGGTAAAGTAAAGGATTACGTCTAAACTGATAAATCACCAACAGGTATTTTAACACAAATTGTGTAATTTCTTAGTGCTTAAAATATATTTCTAATTTAAGGCGTCTACATGTTAAAAGTAAGAAAATAACGTAACAGAAAAAGCGATTTGCATTGGAGGTTTTTTTGTTAATACAGATATAAATATCTAGTACAATATTAACAAGTTTGCCACCCAACGAGTGCATAAGATCTCATGCCCAGAAATCTATATGATCCCATGCCTGACTCTCATTCTGCGCACCAAGAGAAAATACTGTCTAATGGAAGATTATTATGGTTCAAGATTCCCGAGACTGTGTAAAACTAGAAGCCAAAAGTTGCTGATCGTGGAAAATAAAAAGAATAAGGAGTAGTTTGGGTGATTTCGAAAAAGTAATCAATTTCACGCTTGGCTGTCAACGTGATAAATACTACGGACTTTATCAGAGAACAGAGGAATAATACAACGGAAAAACATTTTAAAACAAAAATTTACGAAAACTTGCTTAAGCTACAGTAATTCATTTCATTATCAAATTCGGCTGAAATGCATGAATTTAGATTTTGTTTGAAGTGAAGTAATTTTGTACACAGTAAAAATTGAGAAATGTTTCTTCATGTAGCAAAATGGTTTACGAAAATGTGAAACATAACCTTTTTCGTGTTATACACGTTTTAGAAAAAAAAATATGATCTTCAAAAACCTCGAAAACCAACAACTTTTCGAAATTTAAAGAATCATTTCTAAAACAAAAGTATCTTTTTTTGCTACCCGCACTTTTTCGGAAACTTGACGAAGTAGTTTTTACAGTTTAATAATCAGTTTTATCAGCCCGGTATGAACAGACAATATCGGTTTTTGGAAATTTTCAAATATCAAGTAAACATTTTCTCCCGAATAAAAAGAAATACATGCAAGAGGAACAAAATAATTTTTATTTTACGCTGTTAATGTAGCACTTATGGCTGTTGAATATGTATTTTTAATATTAAAAGGTTTACTTGAAAATTGATATAACATGAAATCATATTTAGTGGTGATACTTGATTGAGAAATCTAATTAAAACACTATTAAATTTACTTTTTTACGTTTACGAAAATTACAGGCAGAGAAAGAAATTATGTTTCAGAAATGTTTATTTAAATCTAGGTAATCTGTTGGTTTATAAGGTTTCTGAATATAAAGGAATGCTTTTTGTAATCCAGAATGCTCTCAAGAGGTTATATTATATTTTCATAAACCTTCTTGCTAGATGAAGTAAGACTAGTTATAGTCTTTTGGAACATTCAGTAGTATTAGCATCAAATCATGTTGAAATGGGGTACGTGGAATGTAGATATGAAGTCAAGGACTTTAACCATTCACTGCACGGTGTGTCATATGTGGTAAATACCAATAAAATCCTTCTATTAAACCATGGATTTTAAGTAAAGATGATCTGAGCTTTGTGCCATATCTAGAATATCTACACAAAGGGTACCCACAGAGTACACACAGCTAAGTACCTGATTTTCTAACTAGGTGACAGTACCTCACTATCTATTCAATTTTTATTTCTGAAACAAAAAAGAGTCTGCATCGTAAAGAATGATGAAATTCGCTTCAACTTTATAACCAGAATGGAAAGTACACTGTAAACTAAAATTTCTTAAAATGACACATATAATTGTCTCAAACCGATGGTTCAAAAAAGCGACATTTTAAATTGTCTAGTATTTTTAAGACATATATATGTGTCTTAATTTCAGGCACATGAAGCGTCTGAAATATCGCCATTTTTTTTTACCCGCGCAAAGATCCAGAAAAAGCTTGCAAAAAAGTGAAGTGCTGCCATCTATGGCAGCATTTTGATTTTATCTACGATGAGTGAGAATTAAATTTTCCTCCAAGGGCGAATCGAATCAGAGGCCTGTGGAAAATGGGTTACAAACTTACTGCCTTTATCCATCGCGACAGCTGTACCATGGGAAATTTTCTTTTTAAATGGAAGTAATGGAGTGATTGGGCTGCGTGTTAACACTCTTATAGGGAATATCGTAATTTATTGGCGCTGTCATATTGCTTACTACTTTTAATTATTGAGGTTAATTTATTTCTAGAGTTTTTTATGGTTAATGAATATTTAGAATATTATTTCATTAATATAATTTTTTAGACAAATTTTCTTTTCTTAAAAAATGGTTAGAATATAAATTTGATGCATTTCTGGCCGAGATAATCGGAAATTGTGAAAGGAATTTCAGGGAGATTTGATCAATTTGAGGTGGTGGATAGGATTTTAAAATTTTATTATTCATATAAGGAGAGAGGATATGCAATATACATTATACATACTTTCAATTCGATTGTTATCAATATATTTCTTAAATAAAAAAGCGATTTCTAAATTTTGAAATTTTAATTTACTAAATTTTCTTTTTGATCTATGTTGAAAAAACACGTAAACTTATTCTTTTCGAGTAACTGAAAATAATTGAACCCTATGAAAAAGAACAGCTGAGAATTTTTCGTTGGAAGGGGGTGGGGCTTTTTTTCATCCATGGAAGTTTTTTATATGTTCATATGTTAAAAGTTAAAATATTTTTCCAAACGGGTGGTGCAAGGCAGTTTTGAGTTCCGACGGAAATGGACCTACGGTGACATCTTCCCCCCCCCCCCCCCATCCACCCGAATTCTGAAATATAAAAAACTGAATTTTCTTATATATGATTATTAAATATCTATATATATTTAATCTTCCAAGTGGCTGTAGAATGTTTAAAGAGTAACAGAAGAAGAAACTACGCATTTATTGTCAGGCAATTCCCTGAACCCCTCTAAAAGAGAATTTAAATTATGCTTTCTTTTTAATGTTATGTGTTTTTATTTTAGCTTAAACGGGGATTCAGGAGTACAAAGACTCCTGACAGAAAAATAAACAGTTTCAGTTCTTTATTTTGAGAAATGTTGTTCAAAACTTATTTTTGAACATTCAGTATTTATTAATTGTTAAATTTTGTATCTCTTATATGTTAAAGATTGTTTGCACAAGGAGCCCTGGCACAAAAATCATAACTTATCTTATTTATGTACATATTATGCATTTTTAAAAAACGAACTATGCTGTACATGTAGATCATTGCACATACATTCCAAAACTTTGCATCTACCAACATTTCTTTCTTGACTCTCAGTATTTCATGCTATATATCTTACCATTTCCAAATATTTAGGGAGGAGGTTGTCGACCCTGCATTTCCCTGCTTACGGCTATGGGTGCAAGTAATTTTTTGAGAACTATATTTTTTGTGGAAAAACAAATGTTTTATGACATACTACACACAATTAATTAGTTCCATGATTTGATCTACATTTTTGACACTCGTTCTGTGGTCTTATCAAGTTATGGTCTAATCAAAGTTTAGTGGAGATGGAAAAGTATTTTAAATAGCTATCATCTATTCCAAAACATTTTCTGATGGTGCTGGTATATATAATGGCATGATTGTATCATAGGCATCGTGTATATGATACAATTGTATAACATTCAGACACTTAAGTGTATGCATTTTTATGTCTTAATTTCAGACATATTAGCATTATTCAGACATTTGTTTCAGTTATTTTATACCAAAGTCATAGTAAGACACGTATGTGTCTTAAATTCAGACATCTATGATGTCTGAAAGTTCAGATTCATACACTTAAATGTCTGAATTTCTTTTACAAACACAGATGTGTCTTAATTTAAGACGCCTCTAGTTGCAGAGTATCGCACGATAAAATTATAGACATTTAAATATATCAAGTATTTGTTATTTAGCTGCTTCAAATATTTCAGTACATCAGTTTGAAATCTTGTTTTATGTTTGCGCCAGATATAGAACAAAGAGCATAGAACTCATGATACATTCGAATGAAAAATGGCGTGCAAAGATCTAAAGATTAAATCTATGCAATATTATTTGCATCTGATGCTGATGATGAACCTCTTAGACTTTTTGATAGTTGGGAAGATTCAACATATAACTCAGCTAAAAATAGCAGCGAAGATGCTATTTCTTTATCTGAATCGGACTCTGATTGCACGATAACAAGAAATGTGACCCAAGAAATTTATTCAACAATAACCGGATGTAAGTTTTTATATTTGTTAATAAAGTAATTTTAAATTCTAGTATAAATAATGTATAAAAGTTAAAAATAATATATAAAATTCAACAGTGTTGAAGTCAGACGTTTATCCCCGGGAGAGATAGTAAGCTGTTCTGGGGGGCGAATCTTGGCGATTTTAGTTCTAAACCATACACATTTTCTAATCGAAATGTTCCGTGGGAATGCCCCCGGGCCAATCCCTGAATTCAACACTGAATATATAGATTGAGAAGCATTAATTTAGAGAAATATTGTTTTATTCTTTCGGATGCTGCAGATATTCCTGATGGACCCAGTGTTGATGGAAAATGTGTCAAAAAGGAAAGACGAGTATAAAAAACTAATTTGGAAGAATACAAATTTGAAAATTCCTGAAGAGCAAATAAAATATAGAGGAAGTAACTCCTTAAGTGCTGCAATTATGGCTCTGGATACTGTGTATCAATTTATCTCAATGATGAATTTAATGATGAAATTTTTAATCTTATTTCAGAAGAGACACATAGATACAGAATACAAAAGGATCCTTCTCAACTTTTACAAGTTTCCATTATGGATGTTCAACGTTATATTGGAATATGTTATCTAATGTCACTTATACAATTACCATCTGCAAGAGATTACTGAAGTGATATTTCTACCATCTACTGGATTTTGTTATGATTATTCCATGGATCATATAAAAAAGTGAAAGTAAATAACCCCTTATAAAAAATTTTTGGCTAAATGAAAGAGGTTGCAATCTGCCTTTGTAACATTGGAAGCGAAACACCAAATGCTAAAAGAGGACGCCCAAGTATGTCTGAAGTAGAAAGGGAAATTATAGCCAAGAAACATAAAGGTCCTGCAACAGCAATGCCAGTCAAAGATGACTAATTAGATGGCTGTAATATTTGGAAAACAGACAACCATGCATACTTCGAAACTGTACTCGCAACACTTTCATAAAGTGTTCAAAGCGTGGAGTAGCTTTATGCATAAATCGAGATATAAATTGTTACTTTGAATTTCAACAGAAATGAACTTATGGCACTTTTTTACTCTTAAAATCAATTCTTTTTCACTCCTTATAAGGCATTTCTTCTGATTTATCTTCTGATGATTCTTTATTTTATAGCAAAATGATTTTCTATATATCTTTTCCCTTCATATCTTTTTTATTATCTGTACTTTGAAATAAATTTTTACTTTTTGCACATTTTACTTTTTCTTTTTGAAATTAAATTTTACATTTTCACATTTTAAATACCTTCAAATACATTTGAATACATATTACACTCTTTCTGTATATTTATTATACAAGTATTCTGGGCTTTGTGCCCCATTTGGTTCAAAAAGGTAAATATCTAATGTGTGCTTTGGGACACATATGAACATACCATAAAAATCCATATTTAAAAAATATATCAAATCAAAATTTTTTTCATTATTTTTCCTGTATTTGGGACTATCTAAAGTCATCACATTAATTTTTTTAAAGAGAAAAGAAAAATCGTGCAGTGAAGGGTTAATCTGAAAGTTACCTGAAACAGAGTCAGTTTTTTCTAATCTGTTCACTCTGTATTCACGCCAATGTTGAACTAATGGGAGCAACTTTTTTCGAATTTGTTTCTTTCAAATAATTTGTGTGTGAAGGATATATTAATTTTGTTTAAAGGAGGCATTATGAATAATATATTAATCGTTGAAGGCGTACAATTTTAAAAATCCAGACGATAAATTAAAATTTTTCAAAAATATTTTACATTCATTACATTTCAAAATTAAACAATTCTAAAGATCCAGTGTATAAATTTGAATTTTTCAAAAATATGTAACATTCATTACATTTTAAAATTAAACTTGAAAAACACTATTAAACGCAAATATTGAATTAAACACAAATAATACAGTGAAACCTCGTTAAACTGTCACAATTTTAGGTTCGACGATTGAGAATCGAGGGGACGACGGTACAAAAGGTTTATTTTATATATTATACTTAAATTGTCTGTATTATTTTTTTAAAATAAAGATAGTATTAAAATTTAATATGACCTGTAATATTAATTTATTTTATATTAGGTGTAATTTTCGTTTACATTACACTTATTGCGAAGCACATAAGAGCATGTGTCTACAGTTACCACTACAAAATATCTATTTTACAATAATTTCTAAAAAGACACTAGTACAATTATTCAAATCTACTGTAATAAAACAGAGCAATTCAGCAAATAAGACAAATATTATTTTAAAAAGTCTTAAGTCTATTTTTTCTTTGTTTTGTTGATTTTTTTTTCTTTTTATGTCATTATCTTTACGAATATCCTTAATTTTATACAGAAAAAAATTAAAACTACGTGAAGCATGTAATACAACAGCATCTTGAAATTTGGGCGTTTGTGTCTTTTCAGTTAAATTGTTGAGACTCCCATATAATTCCTTGTCAGAAGTTTTTGTTTCTTTTAACATTTTTTGGCTGTTGTTCCGACGTAAAAAAAAATTCCGTCGTAGGTCAAATGGATAGGTTTAACATGGTTTCATATTATTTGAATATTTTTGTCAAGATTTTCAAAACTATTTCTTTATTTCATTACCCAGGACTTTATATAACTGACATTATAGTCATGATGATGCTTTAAGTATGTAAACGGTTTTACAAGATCTTATTGTACATCTCTTTATAATTTCTAAATGTTATTTATTTAAAAATAAAATTAAACTTATCATTCAACCTCTAAAACAGATTTAGGACCTGTGTGTAGTATATCACGAATCCAGTATTTTGTAAGAGAAATAATTAGGTGTTATTAATGGAATATTATATTATTTTGCTTTTGTACTCCTAAATTTGTATGATATTTATCTAATATGAAAGGAAAACGTATCCAAATTTTGATGCGAAAAATTCTATTTATTAATAAAATAACACAACTAAATAATATAATACAACAAACAAATTATTTTTATTCCATTTTACCTTTAAAATTAAAAAGATATTTAGACATTTCTTCTGTTAATGTAACATACAACATAAAAATGTTCACTGTAGCTTAACAAATTTTATACGATTTGGAAAGTATGGAATAAGGATCAGAAAATGGCAGTATTTGTGATAGCTATCAAAAACATCGACCAGATGGGAATGTTCTATTTATGTAATCGCGAAATATGTTGTCTGAGTATGACGTTTTATTGATACCATTGGAATTTTATACATTTTTCAAATAATTCCATATTCTTAAAAAAAGACTGAATTCAGAACTTGTGTCACACTAACAAAATTATCTAACATACACTTGAAATTCTTCTGTCATCGATAAAAAAAATCCATTTTAGAAAACTGACATATCCTTAATTTATTTTTCCTAAAATTTCCTTTTTTAAATTCAAATAAATCAATAAGTATTCTATATTATGAGAAAAAGGAAAATTATTTTTTATGACAGAATATTTCAAAAATATAAATGCAGAGATTTATTTATAAAACGTCTAATTCATAGTATGCATACACTTCATATTACAAAATCTTTAATAAATTTCTTATCCAACTTATTTGGTATTTTCTTTATAATGACTTTCAAAATGCTTCAAATTGCTTCAAATCAAACTGCTTCAAATTTCTTTATAACGACTTTCAAAATTTTTAATTTATGTAAATACATATTAAAAAATTTATAAGAAAAGTTGAAATTAATTACATTTTATAGTTTTTAATATATCAAGCAGGCCGCCTTGTACGGTACTGCCGTAATGGGTGCGGCAATCAAGAAGCATCTTCTACATCCTAGCTTTTACTTTGAAACCGAGCAGAAACCCATTACCTTGAAAACTGTTGGGAAAGTAGCCTGAACAAAGAAAATCCCACTGGAATCAATTAAAAACAATTTTTATTAAGTTAAATACATCGATGAACTTGTATATGTGTGTTGAGGACCTTTTACACATCGGATGACTGAAGCATCTTTTAGGTTACTCATTGGTGTGTATAGGATAAAGTGCCCAAATATACTATAGTCGCCTAATATGGCACTACCTTATATCCTGTAGAGGAAAAGTCGCACTCTAGTGAGAAAGTTCTCAAACAATAGTTTTTCAAGTTTACTCAACAGGGTGCAGTGCGTTTGTATTCATTCTATCGATTTTAGTATTGATACTCCACCAGTTGGGTTTCCAAGTGTTGCATATTCTTAAGGTTACATTTTCAAGAGTAACTTTTTCGAAGAAGGTAAGTGATTTTGAAATGTTTGATTATATCTGTAATTTCAGTTTACTTGTATTAATGCTTGCTAATTATTGGTTTGGGTTGAAATTCATTTTATTTTTGTCAGTAACTAGTATTAGCAATCCATGTGGAATTTCCAATATGACACGACCAAAGATACCCAAATATGAGTATAGTGCCATATTTGGACCTCATATTTTTCGTGTATTACCTATTTACTTTATCTTTACATATTGTTACGGATTTTGTAAATAGTTAGTGTTTGTGCTCAAAAATAATGTAAATAGTTTAAGCTCTATTTATAAGCTAATATTAATTTTAGTTGCATTAAAATATCTCAATTTGTTGATTTTCTGCAAGCAAGTAAATCCTATTGGATTACAATGGAAGTCAGTGGGAATTTGTGAAATATTAGACATATAGCCAAATTGGCGTAACTTTTGGCGACTAATTTTGGTCGCCAAATTTGGAGATATATCGCCAAGTTGGCGACAAACTTGGTGACGTTTTAGGACAGACCCCCCTCCACCATGGTAACCCTCCTTGTAGGTATGGATATGCATTAAATGCTGTTCCATGTTTTTCAAGGGGATTCCAGAAAATTCTAGCTTTAGAAAATCGTGAAATGTTCTCAAACACCCTCACGCTCCCATATATATGGAATCGGAGCAGAGTTAGCCGTCAGTGCGTTAGTTAGACGCCGAAAAGCTATTCATATTGAATTATCTGATGATAGTCTCGATGAGGATGACCTTCCGCTGATCGACACAGACTCTGACATGGACCCGGAATAGTTCAGTGAAATGGAAGAAGACGTTGATTGTCCCTTTTGTACATCAAAATTCTCTGATGATTGCATGGGAGAAAACTGGGCTAGATGCATCCAGTGTATTAGGTGGTCTCACGAGGAATGTAGGGAGAGGGATACTGATTATTTCTGTGCACCCTATGTTTTGAACTTTCTTTTATCTAATATATTTTCGTATTTTTTTTTTACTTTTATGTCAACTATTTGTTTTCTTTTGTTTACTTTTATTTCTTCATAACTACTCATTTGAATATTTTTGATTACCTATTTTAGGCTAGTTATCTTAAGTTACGAAATTTTTTATGCGATTCTTTGCACCAGCTTTATTTTATATTTGAGAAAAAATACCTTTTTTGTGTTTAAATATTCTAGTCTAATAAATTTATTTTACGTGAAAGATGTTTCGTTTTGTTTTAATACCCTGAAATCTTGATTTTCTTTGACATTTTTGGTGCGCCCTAATATGGCACTGGGTGCCATATTAGGGACCCAGTGTATACCATATTAAGAAACACTTTCGCTGAAACCTGCAAATGACACACCACACATTTTTTTTTTCTCAAACTGTATTAAGTTTTCAACAAACTTGACCCCAGAACCTTATAGGGAGCTAATGGATCTACAACTGGTAATTTTTTGGTCACAAAATAGCATTTAAAAATAATAAAAAAATTACATCAACAAAAATTGGTTCATATTTGGGCACTTTACCCTATCGAACTTTCTGTATTTTAATTTCATATAGTTTGCCAGTTTCTTTTAATATACGCCATTATATACGTAATTATTTAGTATACATATATTTGTTTTAATATAAAATATAATTAATCAGAAATAATATTGTTTGGGTAAGAAACGCAATATCTGATTCAGATATAGAAAAAATTAGAATTTTTACGATGTAAAAGAATTTCTATCAGAAAAATACAATTAATTTAATTCATTGTATGAAGACTTTAGATTTTGAATTACGGACGTGTGATAAATTTTAAGTAATTTCACAGTTTAAATGTTGTAATATCCATTTGTAAATATACACAATACTGAAAACGCAAATGAATAGAAATTACTATTTTTATTTAGATCTTGTATGATGTATTTTTACTTATTGCAGTTTAAAAAAATAGATTCTATATGGTTATTATTATTATTGTTATTATTATTATTATTAAGAGCAGTATATCAGATTTCAAGTTATGTTGAAATTAATGGTAGGTTGTACATCCACAGAAATCATTCGATATTGTAATGTGTGTGTGTAGCAATATGTGTGAAATTTGATTACAGCATACTATATTAAAAAAATGGACACTTCACTGACGATAAAAATTTTTTTTTCAAAGATTTTGTCAACGTTGATTGAACATTTTGCGCCATTTGTTGACGTTAGCCTCGATGATATTATTTTTCTGCCTAATTCATTCTACTTAACAAATTTACGTATTTTCCAAATTAATAATAAACATTCTTGTTATACAATTCTCATAGACTTCCTATATAATAAATCTAATATTTTTATATGTTAAGCTATTATCAGTATTGAAAATACTTTGCTCATGAATGTAATAAATGAGACAAGATGTATATTTAGACATAAATAAATCAGATATATGTTGTATAATTTAAAGCCAGACAAAATACGCTTCATATCACTGAAATGTATCATTAGAATTTTATAATCAATTTATAAGCATATAAATCAAACTTCAATATATATGATTTAAATTTTTTGTCTAGTTTTAGCAAATATTTACATAAACAATTTCTTAAATAAACAACATATTATTTTATCATATTTAAGCTTAATATATGATCTCGTGCATTTTATTGTAACATATTTGATCCTTCCTTTCATTATTCAAATTTCAAAATTTCATAATCTGCAATTTTTAACCATATATTTTCGAAAAGAAAAGAACAGAAACTGAATAAATCTTCGCTATTTTATATTTATTATGTTGAAGATGCATAAATGTGCCTTTTTTCGATAATAGATTTTCGGTTCTTACATCTGACTATGAAATCCAGAATTTTTTTCCCCTCTAAGTTAAATTAATCTTAAATATAATCATATCTCTAGTCTCTGATTTTGACAGCTAAAATATGACATCAATACATCACATCTAAAAGTTTGTAACAAGTGAAAATACTTTAATGCTTAGACTGTATTTAGTTTTGAAGGAAATATGAATATTTTAGAGAATGGTGTATTACCATTTAGTAGATGTTTTAAAAATGTATAAAGAAATCGCCTATATTTGATGCTTATATGTATATATATAGCTGTGTATGTATATCACGAATGTCTATCTCTTCACTTAAATGACAGAATGCACTTACTTAAAAGTAATATTAAATATTTTCAATGCACATTATTACGTTATTCATCATTTTACAATAAATGCAAATTTTTAAACTTTAATGCTACAAAAACGTTCATCATAATAAATCATACATTAAAATAAATATCAATCAGATATTAATGTGTTAATACTTTCCATATAAAAAATGAGACTGTCTTGAATTTAGATAACAATTCTGTATCTTTATATGTACAAATAAAAAACTTCTTTGTAGCATCATACTACAATCGATTTTTGATACTCTTCGATTCGGAAAGTTTCAAAATCTTTATTAAGATACAAAGATACAGAATTAGATGTACTAGTCAGAGTTTTTCCATAGGTGTATGAATTCATTAAACTAAAAAAAAATCTCGCATTGATAATAAAAATAAAATACAATTTGAATAATAGCATTCAATTTCTCAAAATAATTCAGAAATAATTATTCAGAAATAACTGTATTCATCGAATTATGCAGCATTATTAACGAACTTTTATTCTAATACATAACGCGGGGTGATCGAAAATTATCCGTCGAAATGTTAAAGAGTGTAATAGGGGACAAAACTAAGCATTTTTGGACATAGAATTCGTGTCCGGAAATGACGTGTATAAGCGCCATCTATTGGTGTTTATACGTTTTTTTATTGCACCTTCCATAATTTTCTTCGTCACTAGCGTTTAAACGCGACATTTTCGGACACACATTCTATGACGAAAAATGCTTGTTCAGGTTCCTTCTACCACCCTTTATAATTTTTCAAGTTGTTTTCCGATCACCCTGCATAAGTCATATTGGCGTAAGTCATGTTTTCTTAAAGGTTGAAAAACAGTACTTTTCTGCTCATGCACCAATAAAATAGAGTGCATTAAAATGAATTTGGTTATATGCTATCGACAGGCAGTTGCTATGAAACTATCATTTATTCCGATCGTTATATTAATATTTTGATGTATCGAAAAACCCTACATGAATATAAAGCTAATTTTCAAAATAAGCTCTTTATATGTATCTCCATGTGTTATATAAGAAATTGATTAATTGTTACTGATTTTGTACGTTGTATTCATTATCTTGAATTTACTAAAATGTTTTTTTAATTAACTTTTTTGCCTTATTATTTAAAAACTAATTAAAACAAAATATTTTTGTTGCTCTAGAAAACAATTCCCAAACTTTATTTTTTCACGACACTCCTATCTAATTCTATTACAATTTTTATTTCGTCCCACCATTTATGTAGGTTTATAAAGTCTTTTGTATAATATATACCAAGGAAAAATTGATTTTTGACATAAAACATACACATGTGAATAGTATTAAATGCAGTTTTTTCGGGCGTGTAGCGTGCTCTGGGCACACAGAAAAAAGTTTTGTTGAATCAACAAAAATTTGTTTGCCCCAACGAAACTTTTTGTTTAAATATGGGTCAATGGAAATTTCGTTTGAATCAACAAAAAAAAAATATTGTTGATTTTTTTTGCAATTCCAAAAAAAAAAAAAATGTATCGTCAGCAAAAAAATGTTTTGTTAATTCAAGTAAAATGGTTCAATTTTACTTGAATTAACAAAATTATTTTTGTTACATAGATATATGCTATGTATTATTTTAACAATCTATTTTCTTTTTTCAACAAACTATATTTTGTTTGTTTAATCAATAAAATATGTTATATTACGAACTTGTTTTGTTTATACTACAAAAACATTTGTTAAATGAACCAATCTACATATGCAATTTTAACTATTTTTAACAGTGAATTACGCTTGTAAACCTTGAACAATAACAAGTGAATTTTATCGGGCTTTTTTTCAAGCGCAAACCGAGAGAATAAAAATTGCCAATGCCGGGTCCTCAAAACAGCAGCCTGACGCTTTACCACTGCGCTACCAGGAACGATATCTGAGTTCGGCATTTCTCACTCTTATATATGTCGGAACGGCTGCAATCGCAGCACAAGATGGAATGTCATAAGGAGCACGCAAATTTCTGTGGCAAACATGAGACGACAGTACAAAGCACAGCATACGGCAACACATAGTTAATTTTTTATTCATTTTCAGCAGTGAATTACGCCTGTAAAAAGCAAGATAAAAATTTCCTTGTTATTATTCAAAGATTACAGGCGTATTTGACTGCTGAAAATGAGATAGAGCTATTGCAGAAATCACGAAAAATGCAACATAGCAGCGCCACCTGTTGCGCGATTTAAAGTAAAAAGTAATCAGCAACAATTTATATCAGAAAGTAACTGAATAAAAGGTTTTATTAAATTCCGTGCATTAGTTCTTGCGATAAAAACAGCGAAATCGCGTTCAGGACAACCGGAAATCGAAAATTTTCATGAATCCAATTCTTTCTTCTTGCAAAGATAGAAGACGGTAATAAATGGGACAGGGGGATTTTTAAAACTACCTTTGTCCGTCCCAGTGAAAAAAAAGTTTTAATTACCCCAAAATTATGTTAATCATGTAATTATATAGCTATATAAGTCAAATAAATCAAGTTACGTAAGAGAGATATGGCTACTACACAAGAATTTAAATTTTTCAAAAATAACAAAATTTTGCTGGAATTACAAAAATATTGTAAAATTAAAAGAAACAAATTTTGTTAGTTCAAGTAAAATTGGTGAAATTTTGTTAAAATTTTGTACGAGTGTTAACAATATTTTTTTGTCCAAGCAACAAAACCAATTTTTTTACTTGAACTAAAAATTTGACTAAAACAACCAAAATGTACTCAACAAAACGGGTTTTGTTGTTTTAATCAATTCCTTTTTCTGGGTGGGGTATAACGCGCACCTAGGATATGCGAATTATTATTTTTTAGGTATATTCGTCGTACTACGCACACCACTGCTTTTGCAAAAGAACCTCCATGAGGTATGTAGCATGAAAATACACAAAAAAGTGTTAAAAGTAAAATAACTAGCATAAAAAAGTGTTATGTGAGGATATACGTTACTGTCAAACCTATCTACTTGATTCTCCACAAAGAGTTTGAAATCGTACTCCGAAGCATTAAAAACCACGTCTCCATTTCCTGTTCATTAAAATAGGAATCTCAATTCTTATGCTTAATTTTTAAAGTTTCATTTCTATCCTCGGCGTTTATATATATATATATATATAACGCGCACCTGTAAAATTTCACCAATTTTCTTATTTCAAAAGTCCGCTTCATACGTCGGAACATACAGCAATACTAATGTAAAAATGGATTTATCCAAGTCTTTTACTACTTAAAAAATGCTTATTAATGAAAAATACACTTTAAAAGTCAATGAGGTTTATGGTATTGTCTTGCTACAACGTCAGTCCGCTTTGGATTGAAATTTTGATTATAACTCCAAGACGCTCTCTACACAAAGTTTAATAAAATACTCTTTTCGAAAAGTTATTTATGTATATCTTATCAGAATATTTCACTTTAAAATTATAATGTTTTGTTTTTGATATATTATTGTAACACGTTAAATTAATCATAGACATTTGAAAGTTTAACCAGATCGTTTCGCGACAAATCAGTGAGCCGCGGTGCATAGTTTGGGAACCGCTACTATAGAAGTTTCATACAATTTTTTAATTAGTATGTATTTTGATTTTACGAAAGTTAAAAGTTCATTTAGTATATATTTGTAATATTTAGTAATATTTTAATACTCACAAAAAATACTATTAAATGCTCTTGGCACTTCTATTAAGCGGATAAAATATAAATGTTTGCGTTATCCCTTAAAAGACATCCTGAATACCATTAAAAGTCTAGAAGATTTCAATAAAAGTACTTATGTGACATAAACAGTATTCCGGAGGCGATAAATTCGTAAGGACCTCAATTTAGTTAAATAGAAATATGCAATACAATTTATCGTTCTAATATATCATTTAATAGTCTCTGTTTGTTGCTTATATTTTTTATTCAAATCATTTTATGACGAAGGGATTTTTTTTTATTATGCTAATAAATTACTTTAGCAATTTTACTTCTTGCCTTAGATTTAGATTTAATTTTTATCTTTACTGACTATTGCCACTGCTAACCTTCAAATAAGGTTCAGGGTGTATCTCAAGGCCTCAATATATATATGAAGAATTTGTATATTTAAAAACGGATAAACCATTATTTTTCATCTAATAGCTTTTTCAAAAATGAAAATGTCTAAAAAGTTTTTTTTGTTGTTGTTTTGTTATGTAATGATTTTAACATCAAGAAAATAAACGTATAATAATTTTCAAAAATTGTTTTGATTAATTTTTTATATAATTTAATAGCATTCTGTAATCCAGCATGTTTTATTTATTTATCTTTTTTTAAAAATAAAATGTGTCCCAGTCTTGCTTTTTCTAGCACGCTGGGCTTTGCTCGTTGTCGCACTGAAGAAGGATCTCGCTTGTAGATTCGAAATAGCTATTTGCTGTTTTTTTTGTGCATTTATAACTTTGGTATTCTTCCTTTTCATAAGGTGTGTTATTCCGAGAATTATGAAGTAATAAAACATTAACTTATTAATCAATATTTCAAAATTAAAATTATGTAAAACATAGACAGATATTTTTAAGATGTATTACTTTATGGCATTCCCTGTAAACAAAACAGAAAGTTCATATAATTTCATAGAGTAAAATATAATACGGAGATTTGAATATTTAAAACAATTGGATGAACATATAAAAAAAATAGTCATATGCAACATTATGAAAGTCAAGAAAAATAGAGCTTGACTGCAAAATATTTTAAAATAATATTGCATGAAATTTCCATAAATGGGTTTCACTTATATCAAACAATAATTTACCATATTTCAGTTTATTATTTTTTAATGAATCATAACTTATATTCAGCTTTTTAAATTATGGGCCTGGATTGTTTTATTTTCAATACAAAGAAAAATGCAGAGTAACATCAATAATAACAGAAAGATCTTATATTTTCTTCAATTTGTGGTATAAAAGTTCATCGCTGAACCTAAATTGTGTATGAATGATAATTTTTAATAATAAAAAATAATATATAGTTGCTTAGCTACAGGTAGTCCAAATTATATAGTTACACATTTAAATAATCATGAAAGAAAAAATGACAAACACAAAGACAAGGACAATAAAAATTACCTAAGGCACAATCTTACTGTAGATTTATAGGAGCCCAAGAAGAAAATCCTGTATATATATTTTTAATTTAAAAAGAACTGTAATACCAAGTAACAGTGCTGGAAATTCTAAAATAGTATTTTGGCCTTTTTTTTTAAGCTTATGAGTCATACAGGTCGCAAAACACTTTGACATTTCAAAAGTATAATTCTAAAATGTCCTTACAAAACAAGTGTTAATTTTTCATCGCATGTTAAACTGAAATATAAATCCTCAACAGTAATGATCTTTTTCGTCTTTCCGGCTCTCTAATAAAGCTATGATCGTCGATTATTATGAAGGTTAAATAGGTTCTTGAATCTCAAGTACATTTGAAAATTACAATTATATACGTATTTTTTTGCTAATTTCTTTACAAAGCTGGTGTTACTTTTATTGCTCCTTATACGTTTCGTCTGCAAATGTAAGATGCTTTTTATAAATAAATTATAAAGAATTTTCAAGCATTTACGTGTTTGAAATGTTTTGTGTATATCAATAACATATCTTTTAGTTAAGTACAACATTGAAATTTTTACGATATTATCTACACAGTAAGGTATTTAAAATAAATTTAATTATATCAGCTGATATATTACTTTACTAGCTGTTACCTGTGACTTCGTTCACGTATCATTAAAAGAATAATAAAGCGTGGCTTAACGCAAATTTAATTTCATTGTTGCAACATTTTCCTTGTGACAAATATTTACATTCGAATTAAATTTTTTTCCTCTACCCAAACTCTACCCAACGCTTTACCTGTCTCGCTATCCATCTGTCAATCCGTCTTTCTACCTGTCTTGCTTTCCGTTTAATTACCAGTCTCTCGAACGTCTGCCTGTGTACATACTCCTCTCTCTACCCGTCTGTCAACTCGTCTCTGTGCTCTTCTGTCTGCCCGTCTCTCTATCCACCACGCAACCCGTCTCTCAACCTTTACTCTACATGCCTGTATATCGGTCTCACTACTCGTCTCGCTACCCGTCTCTCTACCCATCTCGGTACCCCTCTATCAACCCTTTTTTTACCTGTCTCGCTACCCATCTACCTATTCGTTTCGGAACCCGTTAGCCTGTCTCTGTCACTACCCGTCTCTCTACCCATCTCACTATCCGTCTGTGTACCCGTTTGTTTACTCGTCTCTCTACCTCTTCCCAATAGTTTCACAATTCATTCAATATACAGAAACCGTTTACCGTTATTCAATACAAACAGAAGTAATTCATCTAATCAGTGTAATCAGATGCAATTTTTAAAAAAACATGCGTAAACCAGCAAAATAATTCATCAATTTTAGTTTCATAGTTGTTTATATAATTTGGCAATAAATCTCAACTTCTCAAACCCGAATTGTGTCAAGCTTTTTAAAAAAGCCTAAAGGTCCGTATAACTGGGTAATATCCTCAGGGCTATTAGATACATGTTATAGTTAAGTGAAAGTTTCATAATCGGGTTTGCAGTTAATTGCTTAAGTCAGAAAACGTAGCTTAACGCCATTTTAAATTCAATGCTGTAACTTTCTTTTTATTTTTCTTATTTTTTTAAGAGTTGGTGGGAGGGGGAAAGATATTAACAAATATATACATTTGAATTCAAACTTTTGCTTCCATGTTTATGTTAGTGTTGTTTGTATTATTAATTAATACTTTGTTTACCGAGCTTCATTCGAAACAAATGTAAAAGACTTCTACAGTTTTTTCCAGGGGAAACTACCAAAATCGGGCCCAAAGCCAATCGGAGCATTTAATATCATTATTGTAACTGTTATATAGTTAAAACAATGTTGTTGCTAGCTTTATTGTTGTTTGAGACCAGCCTTGCCTGTGTATCTGAATGGGGAAAAGTTCCGTATCCTGTGCCGGTTGGCGCGATTGGCGAAAAAATTAAACATGGGGCCAAAAGCATCTTACCGAAGCATCTACTTTAAAAAAAGCATCTTACTAAAAGCATCTACTTGAGCATCTTACCAAGTTTTTCCAGAGAGCAGAAAAACATGTTTTTCCAATGTTTACAAACGTACTTTTATTAAACCATGTTTTTGAACCATCTTAAAAACATAAATACGATGCTAAAATAAAATTTTACCGCCATTTTCGAAATTTTAATAAGTAATGAAAATACATAAACAAACATATTTAACAAACCTGTGGCGACGCTAATTGTGCTAATTCGCCTTATTTGAAAATGGAAGAGGAAGCATAATCCATTTAAGTTTCTCCAGCGAAGCAAAAGAGCGTTCTCCCATTTGGCGAAAGTTTGGCGGTTGGAAAGTTTTGCCAAGTATAGACTGACGGTGGATTCGGGGAGAATTTTTGACACTTGCTCTTCGGCAGTCTCGAGTGATGCATCGTGATTTTAGAGCGGCTGCTGGACGGCTATTAAATATTATATTTATTTATTAATTATGTTTATTTGAATATGTTGAATTAATTATATATTTCGTTAAAGTAATAAAGTTGTATATAGTCAATTATGCCGTCGTATAAATAACCACAGCGCAACCTTTACATACCTACAAACCTAAGAAGTATTTTTGGAATAAATAACGGTACTTACGTATTATCCGTGCCAGTTTTAAGCCAACTGCGCCAAGCCTGGAGCCAATATTATTAATTATAGTAACCCTTATATATTATTTTCTTGCTACATGGTACATGCCTGGGAATAATCTATAATATTATTCTTTCTTATTTACTATGCTATTTACCATTTATTAATTTTACTAAAATAATGTTATTTACTATTTTTAACAATGGTATAAATTTAATAAACATATATTACATTTTATTTATTTTATATTATTAATGATTTTTAACAATGTTATTTGATAATGTTAAATTACTGCGTTTGAAAATATGATTGGCAACGATAAACAAGATTGGTACTTGGCAACCATTTTTGGCGATCAATCTCCTGGCACGGATAAAACGTAAGTACCTAAATAACTGTTATTGTCAGGGGGCAAATTGTAAAAAATTAATAAACGAACGAAAAACATATCTAAATTAACTTTTGGGAACCTCAGGAAAAAGGTATCTGATGTAAATAGCATTTAAAATCTTTAAATGGAGAAGTGTTCCGTATAAAAATACAAAACATTATACGCTTGATATAAATATTTTTGGAACAGCTGTCGCTAGCGCACTGGGATCGGCTTGATTTTTCTTTGCGCCAGTTTGGCCAGAAAACCCCGTTTTTGAGAACCCGTTAGGCCAAGATAGCTAAAACAGCATGCTAGTTTGATTTTATTATGTTATAAAACACACACAATTTTTATTTTAAGCACACAAAAATTATTTTAGGCACAGATGTCATATACGCACCACATTGGCGCGATATTTTTCCCCGCCAATTTGGCGAAAACTTTGTTTTTGAATATTAGTTACAAAGGTACTTCTCTATTATCCCGTCGACCACTTTATGAACTATTTGATGACAACAATCACGTATAATGCTTCTGACATCAAGTAAATGGGACTGCATTTTTGGCGTTTAATCTTACAGTTTGGCGATAGTTTTTTGTTATGAAAAGTGGTCGACGGGATAATAGAGAAGTACCGTTACAAAAGGCATGCAATAATAAATGAACAGTTATAAATAATAAACATAATAATATTAATATCACAATAAATCGTAAATATTAACACTTATTAACACATAAACAAAAAAAAACGGGTTACCATGTTTGGCATAAAATTGTCATTTTGTTGCAATCGCGCCAATGTGGTGCGTATATGACATCTTTATCTTATTTTATTATACAACACACACTGTGATTAATTTATTATAAAACACATAATATTTATTTTAACATAAAAACACAGAATCTGTCCTACCGAGTTGCTACACGAAGCAAAATCTCACCAAAATCGCCAGATTGCCCACACATAACATCGCCATTTTAGTACCAAAAAGATACCCCGGTGCGCCTGCGACATCTGTATCATCTTTTTTTAATGTTTTAATATTTTCGAAAGCATAGATAAAAAGGTAAAAATCTCATTCCCAACTGCCATTACAATTAGCATATATATACAAAAAAAAAATATCTACAAAACATATGTTTACATAATATTACATCTGCAAAACATAACTTTAGAAAAGGTAACCGAAAGACTGAAGATCGCAACAACCACATCGAAACACTTATCACCAAAAAATAACTCGCCAAATCTACCGGCACAGGATATGGAACTTTTCCCTCTGAATGCAGAATATTAGCTATTAGGTAGATTTCGTAAGAAATACTACCTATTACATTCTCACCTAAGTTTGAAATTTTGAAAAATTTTTGCAGATCTACGCCGATTATGACTCCCAGAACCCAAAACCACCCCCAGTTCAAAACTTTATCTATCTATCTATCTATCTATCTATCTATCTATCTATCTATGTCACTTTTTTCTGACCACGATAACTGGAAAAATTCTGCATAAATCTCTTCCAAACTGATACATAAAATCAAGGGTCATAAAATCTCGGTCAAGTTCGTTAATGGGCAAAATCGAGCCATGGGGGGGGCTTTTTGTGAAAACAGAAAAACCCTCATAATTTCTTTATTATTATACGTATCGAATCCGTTTAAAGTTATTATTACTTCTAGGAAAAGGGCCGAAAATTTATGTATGACAGATTTTTGATATAATTAAAAATGGCCCCAAGGTGGGGGGGAAAAGGGGGGGGGGGTTTAGAAGGAAAAAAATCATAGCTTCGTCAGTTCACAAGATATCAAATCCGCACAGAGTATAAAATCAACAGAGAAATATGAGAAACCCAAATCACAATGAGAAACCTGCAACAAATGAGAAACCAAAATAAATGCAACAAAAGAGAAACAACTGCATCACATGAGAAACCAAAAAGCAACGAGATAAACCTAAATGTGCAACAAAAATCAAGCAGCAAAAGAAAAACAACAGGTAACTGGAAAGTACAGTAGAAAAAAGTAAGGGAAAAAAACAATCCAACACAGGTAAAAGTAATCATTTTCTTCTATTTTTTATGTAAAGTTAAATAAACATGTATTAACCCCCTTCCCTTACAGGTTTTTTTTTTTTTTTTTTTTTTTTTTTTTTTTTATCATGTACGGTAATGGCGCCTGGTGCATGTAAAATCCGTCGTGGGTGTAAAGTCCTCCAAGTTCCCTGTGAATAATACCTCTGGGGGTGCCTAATCAGGTGAAGGTCTCGTCACCTGATCAAGGCTCTAAATTACGAGACCAACTCGCATAACGATGACAGGTCCATATAAAAAGAATAACATCAATTAGCAGCAAAACAAAATGAAAACAAAACTAAGTCCTCCACATAGCCGTCCTGTCAGCAACGGCCAGACGCTACGCGGTATCTCTTCAGTGGCGCTACGCGCCCCGGCACCAGGCACTAAACCCGTTTAAGCTAGGGAAACCTGGCAGGTAGGGGCCTGGTCGCCGGTCTAAAAAAAAAAAATAATATCAAATCCGCGTAAATTTATTATTATTCCTCTTAGTATTATCTAAAACTTTTATATTGACAAGTTTTTTATAGGACCAACCGTTATAGCAAAAAAAAAATTAAAAACAAAAAAATCCCTGCCGGCTCCGCCTGCAAACAAGTTATTTTTCGAAGTAGGCGGTTCCTACTCCCGCATCTTTTCGAAACTGATACATAAAATCAAGGGGCATAAAATCTCGGTCAAGTTCGTTAATGGGCAAAATCGAACCAAGGGGGGGGGATGGGGGGGATGGGGGGGCTTTTTGTGAAGACAGAAAAAAACCATAATTTCTTAATTATGATACGTATCGAATCCGTTTAAAGTTATTATTACTTCTAGGAACAGGGCCAAAAACTTATGTATGACAGATTTTTGATATAATTAAAAATTGCCTTAAGGGGGGGGGGGGAGGGAAGGGGGCTTTTAGAATAAAAAAATTCATAACTTCGTCAATTCCAGAGATTTCAAATCCGCTTAAATTTATTATAAATCCTCCTAATATTATCTAAAACTTTTATATTGACAAGTTTTTTATAGGACCAACCGTTATAGCAAAAAAAAAAATTAAAATAAAAAAAATCCCTGCCGGCTCCGCCTGCAAACAAGTTATTTTTCGAAGTAGGCGGTTGCAACTCCCGCATCTTTTCGAAACTGATACATAAAATCAAGGGGCATAAAATCTCGGTTAAGTTCGTTAATGGGCAAAATCGAACCAAGGGGGGGGATGGGGGGGGCTTTTTGTGAAAACAGAAAAACCCCATAATTTCTTGATTATGATACGTATCGAATCCGTTTGCAGTTATTATTACTTCTAGGAAAAGCGCCGAAAGTTTATGTATGACAGATTTTTGATATAATTAAAAATTGTCTTAAAGGGGGGAAGTGGGTTTTAGAAGAAAAAATTCATAACTCCGTCAATTCCCAAGATTTCAAAACCGTTTAAATTTATTATAAATCCTCTTAATATTATCTAAAACTTTTATATTGACATGTTTTTTATAGGACCAACTCTTATAGCAAAAAAAAAAAAAATCCTTGCTGGCTCCGCCTGCAAACAAGTTTGGTTTCGAAGTAGGCGGTTCCAACAGCAGCATCATCGCAAAAAGGTCATTTCTTCCGCAATTCCCGACAAACAGGCGCCCCACGGTCTGCGTCTTCGAAATCTACCTGTGCCTGTAGGCCGAGCCGTCAGGGATTTTTTTATTGTACGATAGGTGATTATAATAAAATTGTTTCATTTCACATACTACATACCATTTGATATATTTGTACTTTTATGTTCCATTTTATAAAAAATTGAAATATATTTTATTGGGTACTTTTCGGTTAGCTGGACGCCAGTGATATATGAACAAATACATAGATAAATATATATGTATATACATACATACATACGTATTATACATACATACATGTATAATATATATATATATATATGTGTGTGTGTGTGTGTGTGTGTGTGTGTGTGTATATATGTGTATATATATACATATGTGTGTATGTATATATATCACTGACGTATCTTATACACACAACATGTATATAGATCACTGGCGCCCGGCTAACCGAAAAGTACCTTTTATTGTACTGAATATTAGTGAGTGCATATTTTTTTGCTCCATGCTCCATGAACTTTTGAAATCCGATTGATTACGAATATCTTCCGCTGGTGAAAATGACGTACGCACTAAATTTTCGTGACGTATGTACTTTAATTGTGATTTTTTTATCTATTTTTTAATATAATTTCCAAACGGTTTGAAATTTATTATTGGTAATAAATAGACGTCGTTGTCACCTTTTTAGGTACTTGCTGTAAAAATTTGAACGAAATCCGTTAAATATTTTTTGAGTTATGCTTGACGAAAGGTTTTTAATATCCGCCGTAGCTATATATGGAGCAAAGTAATACTGCGCTGTGTATGAGTCTTCGTGTCACTCAGACAATAATAATAATAATAATATTTCGGAATTTAAATCATTTTTTTTAATTCTGAGAGTTTATGACATCCTCGAATGAATAATAACCGGTGTTGAGTAAACCGCATTGCGTTCAACAATCTGAAAAGAGTAGTTGCGAAATACAAACAGGCGGCCAGATTTTAATATAATAGATTCGTATTTATTTTTCTTTTCCTAATAACCACGGTGTGGTTTTTGCCAAAAACTCTCATCTGTATGTAACTGATATTCATCCTTAATAATCGGTATAGATAAAAAAAACATTTCAATTTTTCGTTTTAAATATGTCGTGAAACTAATCTACTTTCTATACTTACTGATCCTTGTATTATTAATGTACGGAATTAATTCCGGCGCCTTGTAAAACACATTTGAAAATTTCCGTTTTATTTCAAATATGACGTCACATTTTCCTCAGAGAAATCTCTTTTTAATGCCATAATTCTTGTTAATTTTCTTTTTCTGGCAATCAGGACGTAAATTTTAGCGGAAAACTCACATTTGTATGTAACTGGTACTCAAGCTAATTATTAATCAGTATCGATAAAAAAATATTTCAGTTTTTCATCTTAAATATTACGACCATTATCTATCTACTTTCATTATACATTGATATTCATGCTCCTTGTATTATTACGACTATTTGAAAATACATGTTTTATTTATGACGGCATATTTGTCCAAGCCGAGGAGGATCCTTTTCATAGTTCATTGGTCCAAGCGAAATCTATTTTTAAGAATATAATTATTGTTCATTTTTCCTTCTAATTATAACGCAGTTTTTTGACAGAAAAAGATCTTTTTAATGTAACCGATATTCATACTTCATGTATAATAAGAAATACTCCATATTTTGTTTCAAACATTACGAAAATTCATCTTGTTTTGAATTCTTTTTCATTTTCATTTTTCACGTGAAAATCGTTCAATTGAAAATTAATTGTTGAGGAAAAATTATTTTTCCGTGTTTTTTTTTTTTAATTTATTGTCAACGATCAAAGCCCTGGCAACAATAAAGTAAAATGGTTAAATTTTATGGGAAAATGTCCATTTATTCTCTATGAAAATAACGAAATTTTGAATTATTAAAAATATATATATTTGAATAAAATGAACAAAAACCGGCCTATGTTCATTTGAGGGTTATAATCAACGTATATGCAACGATACAGGATCATTAAATACTCCATTTTGATGCTGGCTTCAGCCTAACATTTGCACACAATCAGATTTATAATATTATTAGGATTTATTTCCTTTAAAATAAAGAAAAGTTTTATTTCCTTTGCTCTTAATGTCCAATAAAAGTAATTTTTCAAATCAGAGTGTTTTTACGTTTCATATTTTATTTTACATTTTCTTATTTTAAACTTATAAGCAGTTAGCGAAAACTATCAAATTTTGTTTAATAGGATGTACGTTTAAATACATAAATAAGAATCAGAAATCTAGTATTAAGAATTATTTTATGTTTTTACTGAAAACATGCGATTATTGTCAAATTCTTTCATAACATAAAATGTATTACTATTTCACAATTAAATATAGGTAAACTATACCATTCTGAGAAATGTTGTATTGACTTGAAAAATTTATTAATTTATGAGCATTTATTATTTAATTCTTTCAACGTTATTTACTTTAGTTCATCCATGATCAATATATTTTTGTAGCTAGGGGCAATTATTGCGTCATTTTACGGGGGGAATTCTCATTTTATAGTAGAACAGGTACTTTAAAAGTTTTTAAGTGCTACTTATCTCAAGTATTGAATTCCCGACACTTAAGTTGTTTCTTTTGAAATGCCATTTGATATTTTGTTGCAGTTAAAATATGAGTATTTTCAAAATATTTTGTTTAAAACTATTGAGTGCACAATTTACAGTGCTTTTCATAAATATAGTTTAGCAAATAATTAAAATGAAAACGGAAACTTTATGGAGTTAAAGCTCAGTAGATCAATATAAAATATTTGTCTTCTATTTTTTTAACCGTATTTAAGAGTAAATATATTTTACTCTCTGTTTTAATATAAACGTTAACAGTGAAACTCGTATATACCAGTTTTTAGTAGAAAAATATATAATACATCCATTTTTCAGTTTCAGAAGTAAAGGTGGATGAGATACATAGTAATGTGCTACGTTATACGCTCTTTAAGGTGCTCAATATAAAACAAAACTGTTTCTTAGTACCTAAAAAGGTATTAATATGCAGTTATGAATACATAAAATGACAGCAATTAACAATTATTTAGCAAAAATAAGTCAGCTGAGATGTGAATAATTTCGTCTTACATTTTTTCTAATTTAATTATTTTTTAACAAGCGGTTGTTTTATCCTATTACCACTAGATGAACACTTCTTTACACAATAATGTATCTCAATAGTTTAAATAACATTTAAAAGACTGTGTGCTAACCAGGCCAATCCTGTAGAGTAGGGACATTTGAAACGGTGTAATTTTTTTTAATAGAACATTTTCTAAAAATGTGATTCCGTTGCTTATTTTTTGTAACTAGTCCAAGTGATCAAGCAATAAATAGCATTTACAATAAAAAACTTGAGCATATATAAAGTGTTTCAAAGTCAACAATAAAAAAAAATTCTGTGTACTCCAACATCAACTATTCCATATAAAATGTAAATATTTGTATGTGGTTTATGTATTCATCCTTCAAGAGAGTGGGTATTTATCCTATTAATAAAATAATTGTTTAGATGTTTAGATACATGTTTTTCTTTCAATTAGCATCTCTCCCTTGATGAAAAAAAATTGCCCTATTCAATAGTTATTTAGTTTAATTGTATTATGGACATATATATATATATATGGACATATGGACCGTATTGTATTTTTATGTATGATATAGTAAGGCCTAAACATACATTTTTAAATATTTGTGTAATTCCTCAAAAAGGTTTAGCGTTTTTATTGATTTATATATGTATTTATATATATATATATATATACGAGAAAGTAATTACAATTTAAATTGCACATAAATGAAAAGTAATAAATCAAATGCATTAAAACTATAAATGTGTTCGTGTATTACTTGAAAATTTGACTAAAACTGAATATTGTGATAGTCTTTCAAAAAAAAACATATATACATATATATATATATATATATATATAGAACGTAACAAAATAAAATAAGAGTGCAAAAAATACCTTTCTATTGTGATTTTTTAAACAAGCGATAGATTCTGACTTTGTATGTATTTAGTTGAATGCAATTTTCCGTATTGTATTTTTATGTATCCACTACGCTTGAATGTTCATTTGACAACAAGAGAAAAATGGGAACAATCATATATTTTAATCACAAATTTGTCCCAGGAAAACGAAAATAGCCATTTGAATAGAAATTATATGTTCTTCAATTTATGCGAAATAAAGCAAGTGTTTGAAAATTAGCTTAAGTGTTAATGAAATTTAAGTGTTTGTTAAGAAATTGTACAAAACTCCAACATTTTCACTACACAACTAATTCTAACTTCATATTTGGATATTTTGGTAAAATATATCCTATGATATCAAAAGGGAAGTAATTCGGTCAAGTAGATTAGGAAGTATGAACGTTTAACTTAAAACGTTATAATCGTTTGTAATCGTTACAAAGCAAATTGTAATGACAAATGTTTTTAAGCATAATTCAATAGCTAGATAGAGGAATGTTCTGTAAATTTGGATTCGCATATTTGAAGCTTCCACAAATCGATTTCTGAAACGAAATATGTTAACATTCATATAGTTTTTAAAAATAATTTACAATAACTATATATTTTCGAAAAAAATATTACTGCTAAACTATGAATTTTTTAACATTCATTGATATCCAGAAGTTTAAAATATGCGAATCCAAAATTAGAGCACTTCCTTTTAAGTGGTTTTTGAGTTATTCTTATAAAACTATCTGCATTGTAGTCTGTTTCGTAACGATTAAAAATTAGTTTAATATTTTCCAAATTTTAAACAATTATAATTTTTAAACCGTCGAATGGCTTTACGTTTAATTTCGTAAGGTACGTTTTTACCGAAAAGTTTAAATATATCAAATTTACATATTTGGACTTAAAATTTCAGCGTTTGGTACAACTTAGACACAACCTTAAGCTTATTTTGTTTAACATAAACAGAAAGAAGACATGATTATCATTCGAATGGGTATTTCCGATTTTTTTATTTGACCATTTGTAGATTAAACTATATGTGATGTTTTTTTTCTTTTATTTGACCGACTGTACCGTAAGTTGTGTAGGACTTATATGCCGTATTTATTTGTGTATGATCTTGTACAATGGACAGCATGACTTTGATGGTATAACATGAAAATAATATATATCTCATGTATAAAGCGCAACGTGTTTTTTAACAACAGAAAATTCAGGAATTTAAAAAAATACTGTAGAAACCCTGATTTACAATATATTTTAATTCTTTAATATTAATTGCCGTATTCCCTTTACATAATTCTCCCCTTATTAATACATCAGAAAATTAAGGTTTCTTCAATGTGTGCATTTCTCTTATTTCTATACTTTTTTTAAATGTAATTATGGATATCGGATAACAATGCCTTATATTTGCTTATAATGCACAAACTGCGACAAAAGGTTACTTCATCTATAGTCGTATATACAATTTTACAATTTTATCACAATATCTTTGTGTTGTATTCAGTGTATATAGCTATCAAAAATTTTCTTGTAATGTGCTCCTCAATCTTAAAATTTTGAAAAAAGTGCACCTTATACGCAAATGATAACGCATTTATAAAATATCTCATTTTTATGCATTCATTTTAAATATATAACTTTACAAATACTGTTTCCATAAAATCTGTGTCCGTGAAAATTTTGTCAGTTGTTCTGCAATCTATCTTTTTTCTATTAAAATTGAATCAAATCTTGTTCTTTTTTTAGGAAGTATTCGAACGAAATTCGAAATGAAGTCAATGTCATGCATTTGGACAGTAACTTTTCTGCATTAGCGAAACATCTCAGTCTAATTTATGTAATACTCAAAGGAAATCAAAATTCGTATACTTTTCTGGATATTCTGATTCTTTATGCATTATATTACAAATAATTTATTTTACCTTATGGCAAATTAGAATATCTCGAGATTACTTATTTCTATATTAACAGTTACTGCATTCTCAAAAAATTGCATGTACATTAATACAAGAATATATTTTTCAAAAACAATTCAGTAAAATGAAAATTTTAATAATAAAAAAAAACGCAATCACAAGAAGAATTGCTTAAATTGAAACAACTTGAATTCAATAACTATTCAAATATCCCTTTAAAAATTATATGCAGCGTTGCCATGATAAAATAACACAATATATTTTGTAATGCAATATAATATACCAAAACGCACAATATTTGTAACTGTACTAATTACATTTTTTTAGAAATAGAGGTAACAGTTAACACATTATAAAGCCTTCAATTCAAATCAGCAATTAATTAAGCAATATAACAAATGCAACAAAAATAAACAGGAGACAGGATTTATGAATTGTTTCACTCGTGCATGATGATAGAATATCAGCTAAACTCTATGAATGAAACTAGAGCAGCAATGGTGAAGAAAACTAAACTTGAAGCAGCGAAGGGCATTGTTATATGTGGCAATGTTTCTAGTATCGTTTGATAATGGAACATTGACTATACAATATGAAAGAATGTTTAGTTAAAACTTTATTATTGTAACATATTAAACGATGTCAAAAGTGTTCACACTTTCAAACAAATCTAATACGACAAGCAATTAATAATATCTGTGTAGTTTTTTTCAGCTTTAACGCAGTAAATTAGAATTCGCTAAGGTCATTTATGAGAAGTAAAACTTTTCTGGAGATTTTTCTTTAATCTGCATTACCTATGAACAGAGAAAAATAAGCCTATTTTAAGAAAAATGTTTATACGAATGGCACAGTCAATTATCAAAATATCAAATTTGCCGGAATAGCTAACATAATATTGCCAACATGACAAACTTATATGCGTCAATATTCCCTTTTAAAAATGATTGCAATTTACTAATAGTTCACCAAAATTAAAGTGTTATAAAAAACAAAATAGTTAAGAATGACACCTATTACTAATTAAATATGGGCAATTTAAATTTAATCACATAAGTTCTCAAATATTAAGATTGCTTTGTTTTATTTAAAATGCTATAGCAACTTAAATCATATATTAAAATCTAACCTCTGCACTGTTAAAAATTTGCAGCAAACTGCCCAGTCATTTAACCGTTTTTACAGAAAACGGTTACATAACAGTAATTTAACTCTATTCTGACCATAATATGGACAATAACATGGTCAGAATAAAGTTAAATTACGGTTATGTAACCGTTTTCTGTAAAAATGGTCAAATGACTGGACAGTTTTCAGCAAATTTTTAACAGTGTGGTATTACTTGAAGATTTTGTCAATATTAGATCGATATTAGTTTTACACAGAATAGTTTTCAAAGTTTATCTCAATGGTTAAATACATTCATTTCACATTCTATTCGTCATTCCAGTTTTCAGCTAACAAATTTAAGCTTCACCCAGTTACAGAAAAAAAAGAATAAAAAAGATCTATTTTAGAAAATATTTAACATGATCCAGAATAAAATAGATTTTCTCATAAAATTAACAATTTTCTTTTGTTCATCGATATATTATAAGTTATTTCGTGACTGTAGGAAAAAGTCCATTGATATTCACAATATTAAATTCATGAAAAATCAAGCTTTGTAATATATTTATAAAATGTGTCTTTTCTCAAATTTTTTTAAGAATATTACCCTGACAATACTATCGAGCTATTCCACTAACGCACAGAAATACCAAGAAATTTTGAATGTTTCTATCTAAAACAATACTTCCATGTTTCTATCTAAAACAATGCTTCCATGTTTTATCTAAAACAATGCTTCCATGTTTTTATTTAAAACAATGCTTCCATTTTTTTAAATCTAAAACAGTGCCTTCCGATACAAGATAGTACACCACTGCACAAAAAACGTATTTTATGTATTATACACCAGTTTCCATTGTGTCATTTCATAAGCGAAAGGGCCATTAGTTGCTTGACTGGGATAGAGGAAAAGAGTTCGCATCCTGATGACATGTTGCGTGAGATACCATTAGAAGAAATGTAAAAGTTTCGCAATTAATATTCGGAAATATTATTAAAAATTGCAATTATTATTCGGAAAAACTTTAGATCCACAAAAAACATCTTGAAATTTCAGAGTGAAATAGGATATCGTCCTTCAGGTTTATAAGTGTAATTTTCTTTCTTCACTGTAAATTCGCAATTTAAGGCGACCAGTTATTCATATCGGTTAATGGTTAAACATGAACGAAAAATCATGCATCGGGCATAGATTATGCAATCCTTTCCAACATTAGTAAAATATGATTAAGAAATTTCATTTTTCCATACTGTGGTGTTTAGTTAGAAATGTAAATAATAGATGGCAGCACCACAGCGAACTACGTCACCTAACGGTATTAAGTTTTGTTTACTGTTAAGAATCTATCTGTTATGTGATTGAAGCAACATCATTATTAATTATTCAAGGTGGACTGTAAAACACATTTAATTTATATTTACTTCACAAACACGTACATCAAACATAGCACACGTAACAGATACATTCTTAACAGTAAACGAAACTTAATACCGTTAGGTGACGTAGTTCGCTGTGGTGCTGCCATCTATTTTTTACATTTCTAACTAAACACCTTAATTTGGGAATTTACAGGGAGCTTTTCTTTTCCTGGTGGATCTTCTAGGTACCTGTTGGGAAGAAGAAGAGTTAATTAAAGTATCTTTAGCATCATCAATAGAAGTATTGGGCACCATGGTTTTTGGAACTGAAGGGATCATTTTAGAGTCCACTGGAGCAGGACCTGGAGTACCCGGGAGGACAAAGTCATCTGGTTTAGGATTTGGAGAAGCTGGGACAACACAATCATCTGGTTGAGGATTTGGAGTAGATGTGACAACAGTGTCAGCTGGACGAAAATCTGGGACACTAGGAGGCATTAAGCTGAGAATCACTTTGATTAACAACTGCATTATCACTTTTGTGACTTTCTGCACCACTCTCTTCAGAATTTGAATCATTAGTTAGATGTATCTTCGAATCGACATTAGTTATCTGATCAACATGCCTTTTCCAAATATTCGTACTAACTTGAATTCTATAACGCAACTTGCCCTCTCTTGCAATAATGCGACAAATTTTCCACTTGGCTTCAGGAGTATAATTTCTTACAGCAAATTTCTGGTTAATTTGAAATTCTTTTACTTTAGAATTGGCCTTTCTCGCATTTTGTTTATCATGCACAAAATTTGTAACATTTGGAATGATCAAATCTATTTTCGTTCTTATATTTCGTTTTAGAAATAGAGATGCAGGACTTTCCCCCGTAGTAACATGAGGCATCTTTCTATATTGTAAAAGAAAGTTATTTATTTTCATCTGTAAAGTACCAGATTCTGAAGATAAGGCTTTTAACCCTCTTTTGAGAATTTGTACATATCTCTCTGCCTGACCATTTGTAGCTGGATGGTATGGAGCACTAAACCTATGTTTAACCCCATGATTCTTCAAAAATGTCTCAAATTTTTCAGAAGTAAATTGTTTTGCATTATCAGATACTAGAGATATAGGATACCCGTATCTGGCAAAAAGAGAAGAAAGACAAGTGATTGTATGTTCTGACGTTGTATTAGGAACAATAAAACTTCAGGCCATTTGCTATGAGCATCAACCACAAGCAAAAGCATTTCACCCATCACAGGACAAAATAATCTATGTGAATTATTTGCCATGGAGCTGTAGGCCATTCCCAATGATGAGTATCTACCTTAGGAGGATTATTTTTAAATTGATACAAGTAGTACAATTTCGTGCAAGATCTTCAATATCTTGGTCAATCCCTGGCCACCAAACAAAACTGCGAGCTAAGGACTTCATTTTCACCATACCGAAATGTCCATAGTGCAAATCACGTAAAATTTGTTTGCGGTGAACTTCTGGGATAATTACTCTACATCCTTTTAAAATACAACTATGTTGAAGAGTAAATTCTTCTTGTTTGCCACCAAAAAGTAAATTTTTAGGAATTGGAGAACCAGAAATTAGATGATGAAAAAGTTGACGTAATAAAGGATCAGATTTTGTAGCTACAGCAATTGATTTGGCGTTTAAAGGCAAAGTAGAAATTTGGTTAATTTGAAAAAATTCAGATTCATCAATTACATTACTTGAATTTAATTGTGGGGGTAAATCTTCACTACGTAATGGAAGTCGTGAAAGAGCATCGACATTTCCATGTTCGGATGTTTTCCTATAGCGAATATCATATTTAAACGCTTGTAAGTATAATGCATATCTTTGCATCCGAGCAATTGAAAGAACAGGAATACTTTTATTTGTAGAAAATATGGACACAAGTGGTTTGCTATCTGTAAATAAAGTAAACCTATTACCATATAAATATTGAAAAAATTTCTTTACTCCAAAGATAATAGCTAGTGCTTCCGTATCCACCTGGCTATATTTTTTTCCTGCATTCGTAAGCATTCTGGACACAAAACCAATTGGTTTTTCCACGTTATCTGGCATCACATACGAAAGAAGTGCAGAGATACCATATGGAGAAGCATCTGTTGCTCACACTAAAGGCAATTTAGGGTTGAAATGAGTGAGAACTCTTTCTGAAATAATTTCATTTTTTATATTTTTAAATGCTTGTTCACAAACACGAGACCAAATAAATTTTACATTCTTTTTGAGCAATTGATTTAAAGGATGAGCAATTGTAGATAAATTTGGTACAAATTTAGAATACTATGTGACTAAGCCTAAAAAAGCTTTAACTTGTGACACATTAATTGGTCTAGGAGCATTGACAATAGTTTCAATTTTACCTTGCGTTTTATGAATACCTTGCTTATCAATTTTATAACAACAATATGTAATATGGTCAGCCAGAAAAATTGATTTATCTTTATTTATCCTAATATTATATTCACGTAATCTTTCTAAGACTTATTTTAGTCTTTTTAAATGAATTTCATCCGTTTCCCCTGTAACACCAATATCATCAATGAACACAGTGACACCATCAATACCACTTAATATTTGTTCAACAGATCTTTGCCAAATTGCTGGAGAGCTAGTAAGACCCATTGGTAACTTTAAAAATTGAAATAAGATATCTAAATAAGCAAATTAAAACACATCAGTAAAAATCAATTTTCAACAGTTGCTGTCCATATATAGTAATGTGTACGAATTCTTTCGTCATTCCTGAAAATGATCTATAGAGTTTCTTCACACCCCGTAATACAATAAAAAATAGATAAGTTAAAAAATGCATACCACAGCAGAAAATCCACTTCTAGCAATTATCGATCATAGTCAATCCTGTAATCGACTGATTTGGTGTGTCTTTGTAAATGAACGATAAAAGATATCTACTCTCTAAGCTACTGAAAACATGTTGTGATTAACTTTAGTGATTTTATTTTATTTCATTATGTTTGAAGTAGCATAGTAAATTTAAATTGTACCGCAAGCAATTTCCCTCCGTAATATAATGGAATATTTTTTGCGTGCCTGTAAACGAAGTATAAATGCAACTTATTCTATACTTCTAAGAAAACATGTTGTAGTCCATCTCCTTGGTTCATATGTATATCGTTATTTTTGAAATAATATAACATCAACAAAATGCACCGCAAACGATTTTTCCTCAAATAACATAATTTAACAAAAACATTTTGCGTGTTCCTGGAATTCAACTATTAACGCTATACACTTCATTTTCAGTACCGAACATTCTATGTAAAATCGTCTTTATGCGTTCAAATTAATAGGCAATTCGAGTACCTTTTCCAGAATTAGAGGAAGGCTACACGTCTATACGGATAGACAGAAAAACCGAATTCATAAACATGATTCAACTTTGTTGGAAAATGTTAAAAAGTGTTCTTAGAAATTTTTTCTAATCTGATATTTTTATTTGCCCATCAATTTATATCCGCCGAGTTCTTTTGTAGTATTGAACAACCGATGGTTTCGAGAAATTTATTTATAGATTACTAATACCACTATTTACGTAAGCTTTTTACAGTGTTTCTATTGCAATACCCTTCAAACAAAAAAAAATAAAACTTTAGGAGAGACTCTTATAAAAAGGTACTTCACGAATTTTATAAATTCTGTTTCATTTGTTTCTTTATTAAAAATTTACAGTCACATATTACTAACATATTCTGGTGTCACATTTTCCTTATGAATGGCGTTTAAAGAAAACTTTCCAAGCAAATTTTTTTAAATCATGTTTTAATATTTTCATCTATGATATATCATGCAAGTCCGTTTCTGAGATCGAACTACAGCTAGCGGTACTCAACTTCTACCACTAACTGTGTAAAAACATATTACTATTCCCATAGATTAGGCCGAAATATATTAGTCAAACGGTTTAACCCTTTCTGGGGCAAAGTACTTTCAGTACTAAAATGTTGAAATAAAGGACTGGCACCGGAATTTACGGTATACTTCATTTCCAAATAAAAAAAGGCTATTTCATATACATATTAAATAGAAAAGATTTTAGCAAAAATTCTGGTGCCATTGTGGCGTTTGAGAATTAATATTAAGTGGTTTCATAAACATGCCACTTCCCCTGAAAGGGTTGAAATGAAACTGGTAAAATTTATTCTAAAATAATGAGATTAGAAATATAAAAATAGGGTTTTGCCTTAAATACGCAGTTGTATATTCTAAATATATATTTTGATAGTAACAAAATAACTGATTCCCTTTTGCGAATTATATATTTGTGTATAACCGAAAACGTGTGCGTAAAATGTTTTATGTTTTATATTGATCATCCCTGTCGTATAAAATAAATTATTTTCCAGTGGAAACAATTTCATGCAACATTTATCATCGAATTTCTTTTTAAAAAATGTTTCTAAAACCAAAAATGTAAAAGTAAGAAAAAGTATATTTTTAAAATTTCGAACTAAATACAAGAAAGACGTATCATTAATAAATGAAATGTCATAGACAGAAAAACATAACCTGAAAGTCTTTTAAACTTTTAACGTATATGATAGATATCATACTTAATTTAATTTTGTCGATTCTATTTTAATCAAACTCAAAGAGAAAACATTTTATTTTGACATTGGAAGATCTTCCAAAAAAAGTTTATACATCAAAATCAGAAGAAACATTGAAATTTAAAATGGAGAATTGTTTGGACTTTCAGAATATATTATTGTAAGAGATATTAAATAATATAACATGACATTTAAATATTCTATCTTCTCTTTCAAATCACAATCATTGTATTTCATATGCTTGAGACATATAATTACATCAATGGCTTTTATTTTCTTTTGTAAAAGCGAAATAAGTGTTTTCTATTTTTTAATTTTAATATCTAAATAAATGTTTTGATTTATAAGAAATATATTTTTAGAAAGATGAATTAAACATGCTTTTTCTATGTGTTATAAAATGTCCATGTTATTGTTGATTTTTTAGTAATTAATAAATATAATATAATATTGCACGCAACATATGACAATATATTTTGATATACAGGATACATTTGAATTCCATCGCGACAACAGGATCAGACTTCTAAAAAGCACTGTCTGATAATTTATGATAAATATATTCTAGGTAAAGAAAATAACGATAAAGTATAAACGCACAATTCTATATAACATATTTTTGCAGATTTTAATAGTTTAGAAATCTAGCTTTAATGTATTGTCACTTTTTGCTTCATATAAAGAGATAACACATTTTGTAACCTTAAATGAAATTATGACACAATAGATGCATTTTGAAGTATAAATACATTTTGTTAAATAACTGCTTAATCTAGTATATAACTAAGTTTTTACAATATTAATAATGCATAACGTACCTAATTATTCATCCACATAGTAGGAAAAAAATCTTAAGGTAACGGAACACATCGTCACCGACGCCTTCTGTTAGTCACCTGATAATTCGGCCATTCCTAGGTCTCTTTGATAATAATAAACGCGGTAATAGGTCAAATTAGATAGTTTACAATAAAAATTGGTCGTACGCTATAAAATTTATAGCTTTTGGAAAATTAATTACATTGCAATAGATTTTTTAAATATCGCAGTATGTATCGGAAAGAACACAAAAATGTACCTTTCAGCTTTTGTAAAGTTTAAAGTGACAAATAATAAAGAATAAAAAAATTCCTGAAAGTGAAAAAGTAGTTGTGCTGCAAATTTTTCAGTTATTATGTTCAAATTATATAAATGAATTGATAGTTTCACAGTCGCCTTCTAAATAATTCCTTTGCATCAGTAATGCATAACAAAAAAGCTTACTAATAATTTTTTTTATAATTATTCGAATAACAATTTGTTTAATCCTTAGTTCGTTAAGTTTTCTACACTTAAAAAAAAAAAAAAAAAATATATATATATATATATATATATATATATATTAGAATGATTTTATAGTATAATACTGACACCCCAGCTGCTAGTAATCTTCTTATTTTACTGTTTATTACTGTTAATTTTACGGTATAATACTAGCAGCTGGGGTGCCAGTATTGTACTGTAAAATCAACATTTTTTTCAGTGTACCTTTTATATCCAGTTGTATTGTACTCTATGTATTCGAATGCCATTTAGTGTTGACATCTATTAGCAAAAGAAGCAATCACGTTAGAGCATAGTAAATTCATTCATAGTGTTCAAAACCTTGAAAAATCCATATACACGCGTGCAGACCATCCGCAACGTTAGGGAATAGACTCAGAGCTATACGCTCTGAGCCTGTTCGTAACTGCCTCACGGTTAAATACAGTTTCACACTGCGAATATGATGATTTAAAGCAGCCTTAAAAACCGTCTATTTTTCTTTTTAGACATATATTATGTATACGTTCTGGTTTACTTTTATATATAAAAATAGAGTATTTGCATAAATAAATAAATAAATAAAATTGTAATACAATTGTGTTCATTATTTTTCCTAATTTTTCAAATAAGTTAATTTTTTGTAAAAATATAATAAATTATGACACCTTTTAATAATATATTTATTTTAATTACTGAAAGGTATAAATTAAGAACATAATATACAGTAAAATAACTTTTATTAGATTGTTGACATGTTTTGACTTACTCCGAGTCATTTTCGAAAACAAATGAGCATATTCTATAATTGCACGGTCTTTTAAGTTATTACTTGAAATGCTATCACTTAATTTTCATGTACTTTTTAAAAAATTACGCATGTTATCTTATGTTATCTTTGTTGTATTACACAGCATCTTTTAACTTACCGAAATTGTGGCTCAAGTTATTCAATAATTACAAATCTGAAAATAAAATAAAATACCAAATTTAATTATACACTGTAACAATGTGTAACAAAATGTACGAAATTTAATGTAGAATATGAGAGTCTGTTAATAAAATTTTGTGAAGACAAAAATCGAGACCATATAACAGACCATATAATACATTATTTTCACATTGTGGTAAGTTGACATATGAGATACAAAAAGCCTGCTAACAGATATGTGCATTATCAGGTAGTAACAGGAAGTATCTTTAGATAAAAAGGTGAAGAAGTATTATTTTTTTGCATTAAAATACTTATGTATAAAACATATATGTGACACATTTCTTTAATCCAAAGAATTCCAATATAGTGTCCAAAGTTAGTGTTACCATTTAAAAAAGTAACGTGGGTACAATTTTTAATATATAGAATTCCCCTTATTGTACCCATATGATAAAATGAACCGCATATTATTATTACACAGAGATTCAGGCGAATTAAAACGGTACTTTTAGTTTATATATAGATTATTTAGAACTCGAGTTATAGCGATCTATTGGATTTTTTCTGGGTGGGGTTATTGCACATTACATGGTGGATAATTATACGAAATTATTTTGTTATTTATTATTTAGTATCTTTATTTTAATAAATATACATAATACATGTAACTACTGCAATTTATATTAAAGATTTTTTTTTCTGAGTTAGGATTCTTCAAAATTTAAATCCCAAATTCCTGAATTTCTTGTGTTAAACAAATATGATCCGTTTTGTATGCGAGGTGAAGCATTTTCCTATCAAATACATGACGAATCTTACACATCATTGAACCATTACACCGCATATTTATTATTACATTACATGTTTAGTCAACATAACTCAGATAAGTCAGAATATTCCATTTGATATTTCGCTATTAATAATGAGACATACGAAAGAGCCTCGGGCTGATTTAGGTATCTGTTTTGAGATAATTGTTTCTGTAGTACTTTTAGATGATGCTGCGGTTGTTAGCCCCATACTGATTTACGCTAAAAATATGAACAGTAAAGAAGTGTTTCAACTTTTTTTCAGGCACTTTCTTGAAAATAAGAAATGTTATGTCCGAGATTCTTTTATTCAACCTACACGAAGCTAAAAATCAAACTATATCAACACATTATATTTTCTCTTCTTCATTTACCTTTCTTTTTCAAGTGTAATTCTCGACAATTTATTCATAATTGTAAAAAAAAAAAAAAAAAAAAAAAAAAAAAATCGAGATTTTTACAATTTTTGCGTTTATATAATGTGTAGAATAAGCTCCTAGTATGGGTAAATGAATTTCGAAATATGTAAGTAGTTACAGCGAATTGAACTTGGCTAAAAAACAGGCATACGGTACCTGGCGGGATATATCTGCAAGCGTTCTGAATTCTTTGCTTTGTAGGTATAAAGCCCGGTATCCCGCAATAACTGTAAATTGCAAAACATAAATATTAACTATTTTTTTTATTATATTTTTCTTTAGTAAAACTTTAATCGTGTTTTTATTGAAGTTCCCTTTTTCAGTGCGCCGTGTAAAATAAAGTTTAAATGGATCAACCAGCCAACTTTCTTTATTTGGGAAGTCAAGATTATTTAATTTGTATTTTGTGAGGCCATGCATTTTCAAATAAAAAAAAAGAAATATTTTTAAGTCACATTAAAGTTAAAGACAAAGGAGTGAAAAAATGACAGTTTTTTTCAAACGATTACCATTCAACAAAGTCCGATCAATTTCATTAAAAATAGGTTCCTGGATCACAACTTCTACATGTTTTCTGAAATTTTCATTTGGATTGTTTCAGGTTACATTAACTATAATTATTGTATAATACATATATTTTTATAGAAAAACTTATGATTAGTAAAGAGAACAAATGCAATGAATCAGCCTCTTTTGAATTACCTAAAATCTGGCAGAGGTTTCATTCAACATTTTTCGAGGTCTTTTTTCGCAAGATGATGCATGCAGCATACCAAAACTCAACTTGCGATATCTCCAAAAATTTTAATAATTATTGTATAATACAAATATTGCTATAGAAAAACCTATGATTAATAAAGCAGTACATTTAGTTTTGTGTTACTTTATTCTTCTTATGTGAAATAATCCTGAGGTTGACCTACTTTTCAGAACGACGATCGGTATCCTTCCCTTAATTTATTTTACAATACGCTTACGTTTAAATAATAGATAAAGATTCTCTGACAAATACAGGTTTAAATGCTTAAGTGATAAAAGTAGAATACAAAAAGACCTATAAAAGTCTTTTAATATAATGATCGACATGTTTCGAACACACAAACGGTGCCATTATCAAGATCTATATAACAAACAAACTATTTTGGTAAAACTTTTGAAAATAAGCTTGAGAAACATAAGTCATGAGATCATATATATACAAATATTATAAAGAAGTAACGTTTGTTTGTTTGTAGGGAGTAATCTCTGTAACTACGGAACCAATTTCAAAAGTGATGGTTGAAAATTGATGGTAACAATCCCTGCTCCAACATAGGCTATATTTTATGTCCGTGCCACTACCCTCAGGGGGTGCAACAGCGAAAAATGTTCTAAAATTGCTATTTTTGTGATACTGAAGGGGTTAGAAATTTTTAATTTGGCGTGGTAGTTACTTATAAGAGGTAAATGCTCTCTAAGAACATTATCTAAAAAATTTAAAATATAAAAGTGTGAAATGAGCGGAAAGCGTTCTAAAAACATTCTAAGATCCAATTTCTATGGAATCTCTTAAACTACCTAACAGATTTCAAAAGTAATGGTGGCAAATGTATGGTGACAGTCTCTGCTCTAACATTAGCTATATTTTATGTCGGTGCCACAAACAACAGGGGCAAAAAACTTTTTGTGATTCTGAGGGTTTAGAAATAAAAAATTTGGTATGGTAGTTACTTAGAAGATGTAAATGCTCTATATGAACAGTTTAAAAAAAAATTCGAAATTGAAAAGGATGATATGAGGTAAAAATGTTCTGTAAACGTTCTAAATTACGATTTCTATGGAATTGTCAAGCACAGAAACTTGAAATTTGACATGGCAGCTAATTTTTTAGACGCAAATGCACACACAGGATAGTTTTTTCTGAATCTAAATTTAAAAGAGGACGGAGAGAAAACGTTCTAAATTACTGTTTTTGTAATTCTGAAAGGACTAGAAACTTGAAATTTGGAAGGGCGGTTACTTTTATGTTATAAATGCTCACCAACAATGGTTTGTAAAGAAATTCGAGATTTCAAAGGGTGAAATGTGCGGAAAGCGTTCTTAAAACGTTCTAAATTACGATTTTATTCGATTTGTTTGGAGTCCAAACTTGAAATTTTGACATGGCTGTAACTTTTAAGATATAAATGGTCTCACAAAACAGTTAAAAAAAATGAAATTTCAAAGTGTGAAAAAGCGAAAAACATTCTAAAAACATTCAAAATTACGATTTATCTGGAATTTTTAAGGCTAGAAACTTGAATTATGGCATGGCTGTTAACTCTAGAGACGTAAATGCTCTCTGAGAACAGTTTTCTAAAAACGAGAAATTTAAAAGAGTGCGGGAGGAATAAAAACTTTCTGAAATTGCGATTTATGTGATACAGTTGCTATAGAAGCTTGGTATTTGGCATAGTGGTTACTTTTAAAATGCAAATGCTTGCTAAGAACGGTTTTAAAAAATTCGGAATTTACAAGGGTGAAATAAGCGAAAAACTTTCTAAAACCGTTCTAAATTATGACTTAATTAGATTTAATCGGGTAGAAACTTGAAATTTAGTATAATGGTAACTTTTAAGATGTAGACGCTCGGTGTGAACAGTTTAGCAACATTTCGAAATTTAAAGATGTAAAATGAAGAAAAGTTCTAAATTGTGATTTATTCAGAATTATTCGGGATAGAAACTTAAAATTGGACATGCCTGTTATTTTTTAAGACGTAAATGCTCGCACAGAACACTTTTTATAAAATTCAAAATTTTAAATTGTGCAGAAACGAGAAATAATTTTAGTGATGCTGCTTGCTGGTCTAGAAATTTGAAATTAGGAATGGTGGCTATTTTTAAGATTTTAGTTCTCGCTTAGAACGGTTTCTAAAAAAAGTCGCAATTTAAAATGGTGAAATGGGCGGGAACTGTTCTAAAAACCTTTTAAACTACGCTTCATCTGAAATTGTTAGGGATACAAACTTGAAATTTTATCTAGCTATTACGTTAAAGACATAAATTCATCCACAAAACAGTTTTAAAAAATTAGACATTTTAATGTATGCAGGAGCAAAGAAGTTCTGAAATTGCGATTTCTGTGATATTGTTGTTATAGCAGTTTGCTTAAATAAAAATTTGGATTTTGGCATGGTGCTTACTTTTAAGTTGTAAATACTCGCTTAGTACAGTTTCTAATAATTTATAATTTTCAAATGAAAAATTAAATCTTTCAAAATGAATTCTAAACTACCATTTATTTGGATTAATTTTAGCTCTTCTCATTCATTTAAGTCTCATGTTCGTCTAATGCAGTATAAAAATGAAGGTTACTCAAAATGTAGCTTAATTAGTAATTTTATAATTATTCGTAGCAGTATAAAGTTCTCTAATAAAAATAGACCCCCGAATGTCACTTGGTATATTTCAACAATTATGCGAGGAAAGCCGCGGATTTTGATTGTGTGTAATAAAAGAAGGTTCTTAAAATAGTCAACAGTAAACGTGAAAATTGATATTTTCATAATTCTTTTTTTTAAATTGAAAAAAAACCTTGTGCGAAATTTTAGTTAAATATAAAGAGACTTATTCATTGCATATGTGCTCGTTACACATGTAGATATACATTGATGGGAAATAAAGTCTTGAGGGATAAATTATTTTAATATTCTTATTAATTTTTTTTTAATATTGTTCCTATGTAGTCTTGCCAAAGCTGTAGTTCTTCTGTTATATTTGATATCTGCAATTTTCTTTTTTAATCTTCTTTTAAACTTTCTAGTTGTCATTCCTATATAATAAAATTCTGATGTTCTATCTGCTCTGCTGAATGGGATTTCATAAGCTCCTGATAGTTGACATGGCTCTATTGGATCTATTTTATTACACACTATACTTTTTAAGGATGGTTTTGCTATAGGGCATTTATTGAATTTGCTAAGTTTATACTTCAATCTTTGTTGAAAGATCTTACAAATGGCAGATATCAAATATGACAAAAGAACTAAAGCTTTGGCAAAATTACATAGGACCGAGACTTGAAAAACTGATTTTAAGAATAGTAAAATAATTTATCCGTCAAGACGTTATTTCCCATCTATTATCCGTGAATCAATAGAAATTTATATGCGTAACGAGAGCATATGCAGTGAATCAGCCTCTTTTGAATTACCTAAAATCTGGCACGAGGTCTTATTCAATTAAAAAAAAACAATAAGAAAATATTAATTTTAACGTTTACAGTTGACAATTTTAAGCACTTGCTTTTATTACACATACTAGCATGCTACGCTCGCTGCACTGGCCATTTTTCTAAATATACCTTAAATCAAACGAAATGGCTTTGTATTTCAAAGGAATGTGGATGTTCATCTACAGATGTTACCTTAGTAAATATTTTCAAACGAACCTTGAATCAAACGAATTATATCATTGGATTTGAGCAAGTATTTTAAAGCAATATGGACGTTCACCTGGATTTTCCTTCAATATTGTTGTAAACGATTTGGGCTAAAAGAAGCAACTCATTTAGTTGATCATTTATAGTAGAGTTTGGTAGGGAAATGAGGCCATTATGAGATTATGACAACATGAACTAAAATGTTCTCTATTCAACATACTGCTCAAAGAGAAAGCGTTACAATGATTGCATAGATTGACCATTGAAGTAAAATAATGTTCGGGGGTGATTCATTTTCGTCTAAGTTCTTGAACTCTGTCCCTCTTTCTTGTCTCCATGTGAGATTCTGGTAACGTAAATACAATATCACTCTATGTTACTTTATATTTCGCAATATACGTCCTCTTCTGGCAAGTCTACTAAGGTTTTTCATCTTTCGATTCTTGCAGAGTAAATACATTGAAAATTGGAATAAATTGTTTGCACATAAAGAACAGTGTTTAATTTTCATATTTAAAAAAATGGTGAAACATAAAAAAGTGAATTTTTAAAGCTGAATATGAATAAAATTAAAATGACGCCATTTTCACTGTATTTCCATTTTTTAGACCAGTTGCATTCGTGTAACCATTAATCTGAAAAAAACCCCAATGATTAACTCTGGTAGAAGAATAATCCTCTAGTTTGTATTCAATAAAATCTTTCTAATCTTCCATAATCTTGCCGATATCCAAGTTTGACATCAAACATTAGAAGTGCTTGAAACGATATGGTTACTAATGTACCAGAGTTAGTTACAAAACGAAGTTATTTACGCGCCATGTTATGTTCCATTAAATAATGTCAAATTACTGTTAATTCAATTATAGATCTTTCATTAACAAAATTCCATACCTTAAATAAAACTGACAATGATAAAGTTAGTTATGCAAAATGTTTAGTAATATTATTTTTGGTGAATACTTAAACGGAAGATTTTTTTGCATTTCTCTAAAGAGCATAATAACACGCAGAAATAAATTCATTTCTCACTATGATTAGCTGCTAGGGATGTGTGTAGGTCGAAAAGGCTTTATAATGATCGAAAAATTATCTAATCAGAATTTCAGGTACTCGTTTTTTCTTATCCAGGATGAAATGATAAATCGACAAATATTATTTATTCCATTTGCCACCGTTGACATTACAAAGTTTTTCCGTTCATTGAAAGCGCCAAAACAGTGGCTGAGATGTTCTGCAAAGCTGGCATACGGGATGTGCTGAGTTCAAACCCTTGTCGTACTCGTTGACGTAACCGTTCGGAGTTTTCCGTGGTTTTCTTCGATCATTGCCGTAAATACGGGTTAGGATCCCTTAGAAAGACCCCCACGGAGGGCACTATCCCCATGGTCTATATCCCTTGTGTAGATAATCGGCCGTCATAAAATCAACCAACCGTAAATTGGAAGCATTGCTTTTTTGGTAAAACTTTGATTCATAATAAAAAAAAAACCCATAAGTTTAGCAATCGATTATTTCAAAAGTCGTCTAATCTTCTGTAATCTGAATCGTCGTCCAGAATAACTTCCAAACATAAACGAAACATCCAACAATATAGTAAAAATTCCAACTGGCAGGTGACTGGAATACGGACAAATAGTCCACTGTCTTTTAAAAACCTTCCTGAAAGAAGGGAAGATATGCAGAAAAAACTAAAAAGAAATGACGAATCAAAAAGAGCTTCGAAAAGTTATTTCAGCAAACAATTTTTATTGCAAAATGTAGCTTTTTGTGATAGTAATAACGCATAAATGCACACATCTCCTTAAGAATATCTTTGGGTCCTAATTTTTGAAACATTGAATATTTCTATAGGTGAAATTGGCGATATATTAAAAAAATAATAAAATAAAAATAAAAGAATAGACAACATTCTTTGATCTGAGTTCGAGGCTATAAAAATAATATTTTTGGTGCAAACAAACCGGCATGTTTCCGTAGTAAATTTTTATATGTCTAAAATTTAATTATTTTACAATATGTGTTTGAGTGGCAGACATTCACTAAAATTTAAATATTTGATCCCGTATTCATAACAATAACTGCTATATATATAATTTGCATTTGAATATAAAAATTTACTCCAAAAAGGATCTTGTATACACGAAAAAACACTATTATTGCTAATATCGCTCAAGCTGATGTTACGCTTATGCATTTTTGGCTTAAAATCACATTGCTTGGAGACAAAAGTAAAATCAAAACCGTAAATAAACAAATAACAAGTAACTCATAAATGGAGTCATTTTTACAATTTCATCGGCTAGTTCCTCCTGTAAGGCACATGATAGGGGAGTTGTATAAAAAAATTTACAGAAAGAAAGAAAGGGAAAAAAATACTCATATTTTATTAAATCAAATTATCAGATGCATCTTTGTTAACCTGGCGCAAACGATAAATCGCTAAATATTGACTTAATCTGAATTGCAATCTCGTGCATTGCAAATATTTTTAAGCATCACAAACATTCCTCTGGGGTTTAAATTAAATATTATGCCTCATTAAAACAATTTTTTTTTTTTTTTTTTTTTTTTTTTTTTTTTTTTACGGAGAGAGAGGGGGGGGGATTTTAAATAAAATTAATGACAGAATTTTCCTTTTATTTTTCTATGTGTTTGCATTATTTTCTGATATAGCCGTTTCAGTTCTTTCGCCAACGATAATGGTCGTCAAAAAATGACCTATGGTAACAATATCGTCCAAAATAACAGAACTTCCCATGATAATTCTGTAACTAATAAACGTAGAAGTATGTGTTGTATACTAAAACCTTCACTGAAAAATTATCTGTTCAACAGTGCAATTTCCATCAAAATCCATTCGGCAGAACTCGCGTTATAAAGTAACGGAACGAATTTTCCGTTTGTGTTTTATATATATAGTAGATGATCTCGTGACTTTTTTTTTCTCAAGTTTATTTTCACCAATTTTGCTAGAATAGTTTGTTTATCATATATGCCTTGATAATGGCATCGTTTGTGGAAAAGATTAATTTATTGAAATAAATATATTTCGATGCATAATATACGTTCAGTGAAAGCAAGATATATTTACCCACATAACACATATTCGTCCAATTTTGGTTTAAAGTACGTAATTTGGACTTAACGACGTGTCCAATTTTCGTCCAAAAGTAGTCTGTACTTCATCTAAATCTCATCAATTTACGTTCAAATGTCACCACCTTTTACGTAATAAGTACGTCTATTAGACGAGAAAATGAACGTAAAATGAATATAAAATGTACATAATACGGACGTCAAAAATTTGTTCATATTACGTCCATTTTATGTCTTTTAGACGAGAAAATAAACATAAAATGGACGTAATATGAACAAATTTTGGACGTCCGTATTATGTCAATTTTATGTTCATTTTACGTTCATTTTCTCTTCTAAAAGACGTACTTATTGCGTAAAAGGTGGTGACATTTGAACGTAAATTGATGAAATTTAGATGAAGTACAAACTACTTTTGGACGAAAACTGGACACGTAAGTCCAAATTACGTACTTTAAAACAAAATTGTACGAATCTGTGTTATGTGGGATATGATCTCGTTACTTTTTTTCTCAAGTTTATTTTTAACAATTTTGCAAGAATAGTTTATTTATCATATAGACCATGATAATGACGCTGTTTCTGCGGCAGAAACATGTCAATCATTATATTGAAAGGTTTTTATAAGCCTTTTGTGTTCTACTTTTATCACTTAAGCATTTAAATCTGTATTTTAATGATAATTATGATTTTATTATATGATTATGACTCTCTGTCAGTTAAAAGTTTTTATTAACTTATAGTGTTTTAACTAAAGGAGCCAATCGTCATTATTTGGATAAGAAATGAAATGTTTAATAATATTTATGTGGGCACTCTTTTGTTATTTTGAAAATCTAGTATATTTGCTTCAATAATTTTTTGAAGAAGAATCCCAAAGTTTTAAAAACAAAGTTACAGTGTCTGACTTCAGAAAATGGAAAATCACTTTTTTCTTTGACAGTAAAAGAAAACAAACAAATGCAAAATAAGTCTAATATGGTTGCCAAGAAAAAAGAAATCAATATGTAAGAATAAATTAATAATTCAGAAAGCGTACACTTTAATAACTTATTTATCATTCTTTTGAAATTCTTTTTAGATTTATTTATAATAGATTTTATATCCTCTACCAGGTCGAGCTACCATTACAGTTATTTTAATGAATTATCACCGGTTTTTCAAAATAGAAGCTTTTGGCTAATTGCATTGCATAAAATCTTTGATTAATTAAGGCAAAATTTTCAATAATAAATTACTGGTAGCAATGATAAATAATTCTGAGCACTTCATGCGCCAAGTACATGCGACGCTTTTCACAAAGGAATTAAATAAATACCTGTTACCTGTTAAAAACAATCCATATGATAGACTAAACTCCAATCCCAAATGTAATATAATATGTCTCTCCTGACCAATTAACTGATTACGATTTTCTCTTTCTTCTGTATTTTCCCATTATATTTAAGTTATCTTGATGGGCCTATACAAACTCACTTTAATACGAATATTGATAATCTAAAAGCGAATCCTTGTACTTTTTCGTTAATTCAATTTGCCATATGAATGTTTTCGATCATAAATATTTGCTGATACGTAAGCATATAATAGATGGTTATAATAGGTTAATGATGATAATTAAAATTTGTTTTTGGTGGACTTTTGAATCCTCCAGATTCTTTTGGTGACGAAAAAACATGTATCTTCCATTCATAAATTTTAATATTACTTTTTTAATGAATGGTTTTATTTAAAATAAATATTTTAATGCCCATTATCTATGAATTTCACGTTTGGATTTTATACACTCTCACGTAAAACAAATTATTGAAACACATAATTCATACTATATAACGAATATTTCTGTTTGTCATCCATTCGTTTTTTGTTTTTGTTTTCTGTAAGTTATATTACACTAAATAATCATACAAACTTGATAAAAATTTCTATTACTATATTTTCTGGTATCAATGATTTAAATATCAAATAAAACTATGGTTTCGCTTCAGAATATTTAAACGTTAGGCTCAAATTTATTATGTAGATGACACTTGTAATTTATAAAAAGCTTTGTACCAATTGAAACGAAAATTTTCATTGTAATACTTTCCAACACATACTTTCCAACATTCTTTAAGCAGATAGTATTAAAGAATTTGTTTTTTCTGATCATATGTTTGTCTGGCCGTTATTCAAGCCGTGCTTTAACTTGCGTAAATATACTAGGATGACTATGTAATTTATATATGCTCTCGAGATTTGTCTTGGTATATTTGGTGTTGAGAATTACGTGTGTAGCGTTTATAGATCATTACAGGGGAACGCAAAAGAATGTTATGTTACATTATGGTCTGTGAGTGAAAATGCGTTTGCAGTATATTCTAATGATGTTACACGTATTCAAATATATTGAAATTGATAGACCTCACCAAGGAACATTACAAGATGCCTATTATAGAATACGGTGTGCATACAGTTTAAAGTTCATTTACAGGAGGCGCACACAAACGAATTCTGTTACAGTGCTATCTATGAGCAATAATTGTTGCAAGTGCGTTTTCAAATTGTACATGCGTTTTTAAATTTAACGGATTTTTGCATGTTACTTCGTTTGTATAACTACTGTTAGTCATATACAAGGCTGCACAAAATAATTCATGTGCATTTTTGTTTATCGAAGGAAATTGCTGTGCTCCAACTGCGTTGTGCGTTTCTCAACTGAACTAAAATTTGTAATACTGTATATAATATATAGAAATTTATAGATTATATACAGGGCTGTACAAAAGAATTCGGATATGTTTTTGATCGTAGATGATAATTGATGAAATTGGATTTCAAATGTGTTATGATTTTTCTAAGCAGATTTACTAGCAAAGGGTGCTATCACAAATGACCGTTACGACGAGAAGGAAACTCTCTTATTCCCATTTTTAAAAGTTAAATTATTTTTTAAACTAAAAATAGTCACAGATTGTATGCAAGACTGGTCATATTCATTAAAAGGCTCAGATACTTATGAAATTTTATTAAAAGTGGATCTGAACTTTATTTGCTAAAAACCAGTCATAGCTTACTACATTAATGGACACGGTAGCTTTCCATCATTTAAAAATAAAATAGAAAAACGCTCCTCCCCAACATGCATATGCTAAAAAAGCTCAGGAACGGTTCTACATTACATATATAGTAATTGTCTTCTAATGAGACATACTTTCAATTTCAATAAAAATGTCACAGTGAGACAAAATCAGAATAACTCTGTTTGGTCCTTTAAACTTTGATAAACTAAAAGAAAACTACAACATTTTGAATAAACATTTCTTCTTTATTAAAAAGGATATACGATCCTTTTTTCTGCATTTATAAAGTAGTTTTTAATAAAATATATTTTGTTTTTGAAATTCTTATATTATACTTCACATACTGATCACATTTTTGTACGGATACTGTTCCTATTTTAGCTTACTGTTTGAGCCATGCAAAATTACTAGTTGTATTATGATTAAATATTCTTTTCATAAATTTTCGAATTTCTGTCTTTTATAATTTTTCTTATATTATTTTTTTAATATTAAGAAATGTTGTGATCTGAATTAGTATTTTAAAAATTAACTTTTTACAAATTTTATTTTAATATTTAATGTAATATTCAGCATCTGTATTCTAAAATATGAATTTTCAATAAACATTTCCCCTCGTGGAGAATGGTTGCTATGCTTAACGGCTGGATCTCCACGAGAGAATTATTTCATTTCATTTTGTTTACTTAGATATCATCTTTCACGTTATTAAAAGGTGAACTTTTCTTACAGTTTCTTGAATGTTTAGGATAGTGTTTCATAACCTATGCCTGACGTATGATTTTTCTTTATTTTTTTTTCTTTTAACAATTATAAGTGAAGTTATAGCTATTTTCGGTTTTCTGTATTTTTTCTCTTCCTACTGGTCCTTCATTTTATTTAAAGTATACGGATTCGCATAAATGATAAATGTTAATCTTGTATAAAAAATGATGACTCTTAACTTTTAAAACATTGTTTCTTTATTTCTTTCCTGTAATAGTGTTAAATCCCTTCAAATCATTTAATTCTTTCATTAACCGTCGAAATATATAGAATTTTATCTAACAAAAATAATATTGGTACTAAAGAAGTAATATTTTCATTCGGTGTGATAAAGCAGAAAAATGTATAGTATGAGTTTTATGAGATTTGAAAATACAAAGAAAGAAAAATCTGTTCAAACTGATGGTGGAAAATATTGCTCTTTTATTCAGTGAAAGAAAAATATTATCGTTTGGATCCTACCAGAATAAGCATCTGACAAAAGGTGTTGTCTATTATCCCGAAATATTTTTATCTAGTGTAATTATCTGCCTAGAAAGCACAAGATCTCAAGACATTATCCACATATAAATGACTTGAAGGAAATGTTTCGTTTTGTTGAATACAAAAAAAAAAAAAAAAAAAAAAGATTAAATAAATCTAGATCGAAAAATTTCTAAACTAATAATAATCTTTTGCTATTCATCTTTTCTATAAACTTTGTGTAACTTTTCCGATATGATGTATATTCCATTATCTGTATTTTTGAAATGCTTTAAAATTGAATTTATTGAAATCCTTAAAAGATGAATGTAATGAAACAATATTTACTTAATCATAAAAGGAACATGAAATTCTAGTTTTTTTTTTAGATTTTTTTTATTATATATTAAATTCATATATATATATTTAATTCTTAATTTGGGTTCACACAAATCTTAAAATAAATCATATATTTGTATCTACACCTAAGATTAAAATGAAAAAAAAAATCATTAAAGATATTTTCTCTCTGGTTAGAAATTTATTAAGTTTATTAAATTTTTAAAAACGCATATTCAACAGAGAGTAAAATTTACTCCGATAGTGTGTGTTACAAGCATATTGAAAAGAAGAAAAAAATCTTCTGAGGTGTAAACAAAGACGTAATGGCAAAGAAAATCAAATTTGGGATCTTATCAAGAAATATGTTTTTTAGATTTTCTAAATTTAACTAAATTTAAAACGTGAACTTAAAAGAAATCACCGCCTACAAATTATGCTAAAAATGATCATTTAAAGATATATATATATATTGGTCCACAGCTAATAATGTTGCCAGTCTTCTTATATGCACAAATTGCGTTTCAGAGTAGTTTAATATTAAAAAGTGTACAAGTTTCCATTTTACAAATGGTAACATTGTCTTTTGACACTTTATTTGAGGTCCTTGGATGAAATCAGCTAAAATGTTTATGCTTTATTTTTCTTAAATTGTGACAGAATTTCAAAATTAAACGTGTTACCCATTTATTATAAATTTAGATCTGACAAAGAAGGGCCAAGGAAGAATTTAATTAATAACACGAAAACACTCCATAAACATTTTAAATTTAAAATAAACTCAGTATATGCAAAAACAAATTACAGATATTTTCCGGCTACTTTCTACGATTTTCTTTTGAAAAGTTAAGTTTCTTTATATCCCAAAAAGTAATGATAAAAATTAGCATAGATGTCTTTTAGACTGTTGTGATCACTTTTATGTAAAAAATAATGTTGGTTATAATTTTAGTGTAAAATCTAGTATGTCATAAGTTTATTAATATGAATTTATTGCTAATTTACTCCATTAAAAATATGTTCTTCAATTATAAAAAAGCCTATATTATGTTTGGGCCCAATCAATATGCCTCATTACAAAATATTTAAAATGATTTTTCGGAAGATATAATTTGAAATTTGTCACGTAGATTTAAGCTAGCATCCTCAAAATTAAGCTCATTCAAACTGTATGGAAATTTAGGGAAAATTGCATCCACTATATATTTCCATTCTCTTTTTTTATCCAAAATACTCAAATAAAGTTCCAAAATTGAGTTTATCAATTACAAAAGTATTCTGGTACCGTTTTAAATATCTAGAAAACACCCAACGCATAATGTATGCACCGAGTTTCATAGTATATAGTCTACTCTGTTGATTTCTACATTACATGATTCAATACGATTTTTTGCAGCGAAAATAATATGGGATGGTTCATTTCATTTCCAGGTCTGCACATAGATAAACACCAAC